>JAUJYP020001305.1:4444375-5910000 GCA_030674075.2 Linum usitatissimum | reverse complement strand
TCTCTCCCACTTCACACCGCGGAACGCGCCGTTCTTATCTAGAGAGAAGGCGTTTTCGCATCTTCTTAACCTGAAATGGCTGGGGAGAGGAAAGGTTTCTTTTTAGGGTACTCCGGGAACAGATCCGGTGGAGACGGGGTGGGGCCTCGTAGCTCGGAGGATTAGGGCACGTGGCTACGAACCACGGTGTCGGGGGTTCGAATCCCTCCTCGCCCACAACCGGCCAAAGAGGGCCGGCCCTTTGGGGGTAGGAAAATCGCGGGATAGCGGACCCAAAGCTATGAAACAAAGGATTATACCGGACTTACCCCGAGGTATTGACGGTGATTCTCAAATATCATAGAATGCAATAGAAAGAAGAAAGAAAGACACAGGGGAGGGGTTATTGACACGGAGATTCGATATCTCTCTATTAATATAGATTCGATTTCACTTGAATTTTGGTAAAATATACATTCGATTAGAATCAAATCGAATTCTATATTTATCCATTTGGGACTCTAGACAATTACAACAAAATTGTCTAGAACTAGAATCAAATTACATCAAATTGCATATATGAATAGATCGAAATTCTAGGATAATATGCACGGCACGGCCTACGATATCGGTCTATTTGGCCTCGAATTTGTACTTTTTTTTTAGAAAATCTAGATTTGGTTTATTTTTTATTTAGATGATTTACAGAATTCAAAAAATAGTTTAGTTTTAAGAATAGAATATAGAATTTACATTCTAATTAAAATTTTAGATTTATAGGAGGGTCTCAAATGAGAACAAATAAATTTATGCAGCGTATTCTGCGGCGTATTCTTTTTGGATTGATTGTTATTATGTGGAGTTGTTATCTTATTCATGTAAACCTTATTGTTCGGATACTGTTGAAACTAGGCAAGTCGTTTCTTGTAGCTGGAATCTATTATGGATTTCCGATGTCATTGTCGATGGGTTTCGCGCATCTCGAACTTCTTGTAACTCGTGTTTCAGGGCAAGGAAAAAAAGGAATCCAGGAGACGAGAGCCGCAAGACCGGGTTTTAGTGCGGGGAAGGTCTTAATATTTGTATCGTTTTATTCTACGGCCTTGTATGGACCATTAGCCGTAGTTGGACCTCATATAATAACCGTGCTAGGCCTACCCTATCTTTTCATCACTTTCTTTTTGACCAATCACAAGGAGTGGTCTTATTATGTCAACTTGAATCCAGTTTATGTGAATAAACTTATGTTTTGGCAGGCATTACTAAAACATATAATAATTCAATTAGGGAATCACGCCGTGTTTTTAAACTCCATCTCGCTACGACTACCGACTATTTTCATGTTTCAATGCAAGAAGTAAGATAGGATTCCTACTAGGAATTTGTATTGTGTCGTTGGTTGGTTCTATTTTATTGATGGAATCGCTTGTATTTATATTCGTATGGATACACAAGAATTTTATTAAATCGAACAGATTCATTCCACTTAACGATCAACTGGCTAAAAATCGCTTGGTGATAGAATTGAAGCACCTCTTCGTAGATTTACGAAATCGTATGGACCAAGTCATTAATATTTGCATATTTGTTTTGCTTCTATTCTTTAGGAAGAATAGCCTCACCTCTTTTTACTATCAAACTTACAAACATTACCCAAATAAACAAAAGAAGGACAAATAGAAACAAATGATGAAATTGAGGGAACTGAAGAGGAAGAAGATCCGTACCAAACTGCAGAGACCCAAGTGACTGGAAAGGAAAAAACTGAGGATGGATTTGATCCTCAGTTTGTAGATGGAAATGAAGAAAACTCGAAACTCGCTTCTATTTTATCTAAAAAAGAAAAAGATATAGGTTCGTTTGAAGAATCTCTTGGAAAGAATCTTTTCGACTTTAATCAATGGAATCGTCCACTTCGGTATATAAAAAACAATGCATTCCAAAATGCTGTGAGAAATGAAATGTTACACTATTTTTTTATCCATGCCAGAGTGATGGCAAGGAACGAATATCTTTTACTTATTCACCTAGTTTAGTGACTTTTTTTTGAAATGATAGAAAAAAAGATGTCTCTGTTCCAAATAGAAAAATTATCTTCTGATGAATTATTTAACAATTGGAATTATAGGAATGAACAAAAAAAACAAAACCTAAGTAATGAGTTGCGAAATAGAGTGGAGGCCCTAGATAAGGGATCTCTTTCTCCCAATAAACTTGAAAAAAAGACTCGATTTTGTAATTGTAATGATGAAAGTCAAAACGAATATTTACCTGAAATCTATGATCCTTTATTAAGTGGGGCCTTCCGCGGAAGAATCAAAGGAAGCATAGAAGAAAATTCCATAACAAATTTGACAGAGAAGATTTGGATGAATAAACTTCATCTTATCCTTATGCTTAATGAATTGGAAGCAAAAACCGATAAAGCTAATGGAAAATCAATTTCAAACGAAATTGGTTATTTATTCAACTTGATTAATGAATTTGCTAGTTTAAATAAAAGTTTTGAAGCATTTACTCTATTTCTAGATTTCGAAGAAGGCAAAATGGATTTCGAAATTCGAAGAAATGTTTCGAAACTTCTATTTGATAGAATATTCGATCGGATTCTACAAGATCCCCCGAAAAGTATAAAAAACTCTGCCAGATTAAAGGAAATAAGTAAACAAGTTCCGCGGTGGCCATACAAATTAGCGGACGCTTTGGAACACGAAGAGAACGTGAGTGACGACAAGAAAGATGATTTTGAAATTTCTTTACGAAAATACAAACGTATAATACTTTTTGATGACACTCCAAAAAAAGAAGATGAAGAAGATACGGATAAGATAAAAAAGAAGATCAAAACAATTAAAGAGAAGAACGAAGAGCCAACCAATATATTTGGAGCGGGTATTGAAGTAGGCAAATTGGCTTTGGTACGTTATGCACCCGTCCCAGATTGGGTTCGAGAACAAATAAAGGGCTCTATACTAGCCCAGAGACGGAAAACTCCTGTTTTAAAAATCTATCAACCAGGGCCCCGGGCTCCTCTTTTTAGTAAGTTCAGAATAGTCAAATTTATTGCTTTTTTTTAATATCCTCAAACTTATATTCTAGTACCTTCATTAATAATAACTAAAAATATCATTCGTATGCTATTATTTGAATTTCCCAAATTGTCTGAGGATTTAGCGGATTGAAAGAGAGAAGTGCATGTTAAATGCACTTATGATGGACTTGCAGTACTCCAAGGGGAATTCCCAAAAAACTGTGAAACAGATGGTATGCAAATAAAGATATTATTTCCGTTTCGTCTAAAGTTTCGGCACGAATCGAAAAAAGAATTTTCTCAAAAAAATCCAATCAAAAATAAAGGCAAAAAAGCACATTTTTCTTTTTTAACAGTTGTGGGGCTGGAAGCGGAAATATCCTTTGGTCCTCCCCAAAAACATCAAAATTTTGCAAATTTTTCTAAAGAACTCGTTAAAGAAGTCAAAAAAATCAAAAATTGAAAAAAAACTTTTTTCTAGTTTTCAATTTTTTGAAAGATTTTTTGAAATTTTTTTTTGAAGAACAAATAGAATGCTTTTTGAATTTTTCAGAAGAAAGAAAAAATTGATTCGTCAAAAAAAATATTTATATAAGAAATACTAAACAAACTTTACAAATCAAAAAAAAATCAAAAGAATCAAATTCTAGGTGAAAAAGTAAAAGAAAATATTTCATTAACACTAATGGGACAATTCAAAAATTATCCACGCAAATTGAATCTAGAGATTCGACAAATTATTCACCGATAGAAAGCAAAATGAAAGATTTGACTGATAAAAGAAACACAATCCTAAATCAAATAAATAAAATTAATCAAATAAAAAAAATTACAAAAGAAAAGAAAAAAAGTTATAATGCTAAAAGCTTCAATTTCAAATCATTAAAAAGGATTTTGCAACTATTAAAAATACGAAATGCCCGATTAGTGCTTAAATCACGTTTTGTTATAAAACTTTGGATTGAGAAGATATACATAGATATCTTCTTAGGTATCATTAATATTACGAGGGTCACTGCACATTTGTTTCTTCAATCCGCAAGGAAAATTTTTGCTAAATTCATTTTTAACAATGAAAAAATAGGAAAAGAATTGGTAAAAAAAATCCAAATACAATTCACTTTATTTCGATTATAAAAAATATAAAAAAATTAGTTAATAATAGTACTCTTGGCCTTAGTAGTATGAATTCAGAACTTTTAGTACCCTTGTCCCAAGCATATGTATTTTATAAATTATCAAAAATTGACGTTCTTAACTTATATAAATGAAGATCTGTCCTTCAATATCACGAAACATCCCCGTTTCTGAAAAATGAAATAAAAGATTTTTTTGAAACCCAAGGATTACTTCATTCCAAATTAAAAAATAAAAATTTGAAAAATTCTGGAATGAATCAATGGAAAAATTGGTTACGAAATCATTATCAATATAAATACCATTTATCTAAGGATCAATGGGATAAATTAATATCCCAAAAAAGGGGAAATAGAATCAATCAATGCTCTAGGGTTCAAAATCAAATTTTTCGACATGATCTTTTATCATATAAATCCCTTAATTATGAAGATAATTCCAATATGAAAAAAGATCTTTTTTTGATACGTTTCCTGTAGCAGAACAAATTGATTTTTATTTTTATACGGAGAATATGGAGAATATGGACAATATGGAGAAAAGACCAAAGCGAAAATATTTGGATTGAAAAATACTCCCTTCGATTCCCCAACACCAAGAAGGCACCTCATCAAATGAACAAAAAAAACCTTTTAGTTTGGGAGGGATCGTATGACGAAATGCTAACTTTTTCGAATTTCAATTTAGAACTTTGGTTCTTTCTAAAAGTTGTGATATTTTCCAAGATATATAAGAAGGAACCCCGGATAATACCAATTAACTTATTTCTAAATTTAAAAGAAAATTAAAATGATAATGAAAAAGAAAACCAAAATGATAATGAAAAAGAAAAGAAAAATGATAATTTAAAAGAAAAGAAAAATAATAATTTAAAAGAAAAAAAATGATAATGAAAAAGCAAAAAAAATGATAATGAAAAAGGAACCCAAGATAAAAATTCTAAAGAAATAAAAAAGGACGAAGTCGAGTTATTTCTACAAGAGTATTTACGTTTTCAAATACGATGGAAGGGTTCTATAAATGAAAAACTAATTACTACTATTCAACTTTGTTGTCTTCTGTTTAAAGTGCCAAATATGGGAAGAGTTGTTATATCTTATATTAAAAGAAAAGAATTGAATATGGATCTTCTAGTGGTTAATATGGGTTTAATTACATTTCAGGGTGTACTAGATCAATTATGAACTAGTACATAGTGTACTAGTTCACCTTGCACTAATAGACTTGGAAAAACCTGTACACCCTTCAGTAGCCAATTCCAATTGCAAAAGCTCCTAAACCCAATCCCACAATTGTATCTGAATTCATGCGAGTCTATTGAACTAGAGAGTGTATTGACTGTATGATGCATCAAATTTCTAAACTTCCGCTTTAGATAAAACAGACCTGGTAGATACATAAAAATGATTCAAGAGGAGAGGAATGAACTTCAAGAAATACTACTAATTACGTTCACCGCAAAATTCATATTTCATTATTATATTACACATAACAAAAGCATTCAATTAATAAAAAATACTCCAAACAAGTTAGAAACTAGTTTCTTAATAGCAAACTATAGGTCATTAATAAGTTGAACATGAATTCAGATACAATATTGTCTAAACCGTTCCTACTTGTCACAGTAAAAAATTAGTTCACATATCAAGAACTAGTTCAATTAAATTTCAAATAAGGGGCCGATAAAGACATACCCACTTCCTCGCACTCCCTGTCGTTGCTGAACCACTCCTCGATCGTCGTTCCCACCCGCCGCCGTTTCAACAAATCTCTGACTGTAAATCGGGTAAATGAATACCGAAAAGCGTACGAAGAATACACCTTGGTCATCAATTTCATTACATATACCGAACCACTACTCTGCCGCAATCCAAACCCTCCATTGTTGCAACAAATCCCTGGCAGTAAATGAGGTAAACAACCATAAACTAGTTCGATTAACTACAAATTAAAATGGCCTGAAGAAGAAAAACCTTGAGTCTTGAACTCGCCATGGGTTATTAAGAAATGATAGCCGTTAATTCGGCTCGCATAATTGAGCAGCGACCCAGGTTTGCAGAGAAAGCAAGCACACAATCTCCCCGCGTGTTACGGAGAGCTCCACCCGCCGCTGCCTTACTATCATTCATTGCCCTGTCTGTATTGAAAGTGAGCCATGGCAGGTCGTGAGGTTCCCAAGCAATCCGAAGGGAAATCTGAGTGGAAGAGACAATTTGACGAAGTGCAGAGACCTCATTTTCGCACTGCAAAAAGAACATCCTGCCAATAAACAAGTTGTCTTTTAATACCATCGACAGCCGTGACCTCATCAGTGAAGACCAGTAGGTTGCGGCAGTTCCACAACAACCAACAACTGAGTCCAAACGTGATGTTCCCCTCTCGGTTCTGCAAATTACCTCACCACCAATCAACAAAATCTGCATTAAAGAAACCATGCCATTCTTGATGCGGCAAGAGCTCTCTCCAAAGGGATGAAGTAATCGGGCAATCTCTAAGGACATGAAGGGTTGTCTCCTGCAATCTCGGGCAACAAGAACAATCTAATTTCCACTACTAGAAATATGCCTTCGGAAACTACTCACTATTGGTCATAATATGATTGTGTCCCTGCCAAGACCAAACTAATTTCCAGCGTCGGCAAAGAGTTTCCGAGGCACCATCATGTCCAGAGATAAGCAGGTATGCCGACTTGATAGAATACTCACCATGATTCTCAAGGCCCCAAGTAGGAGTATTTTAACCCAAGTGGGGTCCTGGTGGAGTCATACCAACCACCCTTTTCACCCAAGGAGTTGGCAGGCAACCAGAAAGCTTGGAAACTTCCCATTGGCCCGAAGCTGTCACGAAATCTGTAACTCGTGCATTGATATCAAGAATAGTCAGGCTGCCCTCATCAAGCAACACTCCCCTCTCGTCGAGCCACGGTTCCGCCCAAAACAGTTTATCACGACCATCACTGCATCCCCCACTGCATCCCAAGGTTAAGAAAGGGCCACACATCTCGAATACCTTGCCAAAGAGTCAAACAACGTTTTGTTTGATGAGGAACAAGAACGCCGTCTACATACCTCATGTATCTCGTAAGCATAACAGCTGCCCATAGTTCGCTTGGTCACTTTAGAAGCCCCCGTGGAAGCTTTAGGGTAAAAGCTTGAAACATTTCCCGGGCACTCCGAAGACCGAGCCCTTTCTTCTCCTTCGGCTTACAGATATTTTCCCAATTAACAAGATGCATGCGTCGGTGACCCTGTTCTCATCCCCAAAAGAAACTGTGAATTCGTTTATCAATCTCAGTGTAGACAGTCTCCAGAAGGATGGATGTTTGCATGGAAAAAGAGGGAATGTCATTGAGTACGGAAGTCGCCAAGATGTTCCAAAATGTATTTATAATGAGAAACTATAGAACACCCATGCAAGACACGAATACCCAAGTACCTGCCAAGGTTGCTGGTAACGAGAATACCCTACAAAGCTTCAATGTCAACTTTTTGACTGGCTCCCTCATTCTTGGAAAAACATAATTTAGATTTCTCCTTGTTGATATGTTGTCCCGAAACTGTAGCAAAATCTTCAATGTAGTTGGATATCACGTATGCATGAGCTATAGATGCTTCGCCAAAAAGAATTAAATCATCGGCGAAGAAAATATGAGAAAGATTCGTACCAGCATGGGCAAGTATAATCGGTCTCCAAAATCCCTCATCGACAAGGTGTTGAATCAAGCTGCTTAACCTGTGAATACAGAGAGTAAAGATATAGGGGGAGAGAGGACAACCTTGCAGAATTCCACATTGCGGACTAAGAGACTCCGTGCAACCTCCGTTAACCAACACTTCAAAAGAGGCCGACATGATACAAGACATAACCACCTCAATAAAATGCACAGGGAACTTAGCCTCCAAAATGGTTTGCTCGATGAAGCTTCACCAAATCTTGTCATACGCTTTAGCTAAGTCAATCTTAAGCATCATTTGCCCACATCTTCCCTTCTTCCCATGCATCAAGTGAACGACCTCCTGCAAAATAATAATATTATCAATGATATGCTGTACCGGAACAAAGCTCGTTTGGGATGGGTGTACCAGCTGAGGCATAAGGGATCTTAGCCGATTAGCCAGACAATTAGTAAGATTTTTGTAAGCAACATTACAAAGGCTTATAGGCCGGAACAAGGCCGGTGTTTCCGGTGTTTTGATTTTCGGGATCAAAACAATAAGAGTTTCATTGACAATCGAAATGCTTCACGGGTCATGAAAAGCAGCTGTAACGAACTCTACAAGAGCCGCACCAACAACTAACCAACATTTCTGGTAGAAGACGGGATGAAACCAATCCTTACCGAGTGCTTTAAGGGCCCTTGTGGCTTTGATCGCATCATGCACCTCAACGGACAAGAGTTGGCGATCCAGTGATATCGCGACCGAGTCCTAAAGTTGAGGGATGCTCCCAGCTAATAAAATGTTGGTGGGAGAATTATCATCTAAAAAGAGCTCAGTAAAGTAGTTAACACACAAGGAGACCAGCTCGACAGGATCCGAAGTCCACTCTCTCGTGGCCAATTTGAGGCAAGTCATCGGATTGAGGCTCACCGATGGATAGTAGAAATATGGAAGAAATGTGTATTATGGTCACCATCAACAGCCGACTTGCATATAGCCTTCTAAATCCAAAGAAGGTCAGGTTTCCATAACGTTTGCTCAACCTCCCAGCAGAGACAGGTTTCCAAAGGGGAGGGAGGTACCGGAGCAATAGCATCATCATTTTCCACCTCAATATCCGCTAGCCGTTTAAGAAGTTCCTCTTTTTATCAAAAGATAACACTAAAGACTATCTTGTTCCAATGTCGGAGACACGGAACGAAAAGAGTCAGTTGGGAAGACAGGGGAGCCAAGATGTGTCTACTTGCTCAAGACAGGTAAAAACTCTTTGTGTTGTAGCCACCTTGCTAAGAACTGGAAACGCTTGGGTCCAATGGACGGAGCCCTTTCATAGGTCGTTACAAGGATTGGCCAATGATTGGATTTCATGCGGGGTATATGGGTCACCTTACTCTTCGGGAACTCCTGAATCCATGAAGAGATACAAAGTGCACGATCCAACCTATGTTTCTTAGTTCCATGATACCAAGTAAAACATGGTCCAAAGAAACGTAAATCGCTAAGACCACAATCTGCACAAAAATCAATAAATGGTTGATGCTTGTGAATGCTGAACGGAGCTCCCCCCTCTCTTGTTACCTGAAGATGTCATGGCATTAAAGTTACCTGTAGTCAATTAAGCAATAAATTAGGAAGGAAAAACCATACGAAGAGCTGTCCAAAGCTCATGGAGGATCTGGACACTACGGTTGTCGGAGACAGCGGTGAGTAAGAAGGATTCCCCGAGCCACTAGTGCATTTAAAATGAATAAACGGAGACGAGGCAGCCAGAATATCAAGATGTAGTTTCGCCGAGTTCCATAAAACCCAAATACCGTCGGAGAAACCCAAAGCATCTCTTTTCTCACAATCTGCATATCCCATCCTTCGGATCATGGCATCACCCGCATTCCCGCTGATACGAGGTTCAAAATTAAAAACTATCTTAGGACGATATTTGGTAGCATAGCTCTTAAACGTTGTTAAGAATCGCGGATCTTGAGCAACTCTGCATTTCCATGCAAGAAGACTAATCATTAAAAAGGTTGAGAAGATAGCCAGGATCTAACTACAGGGGTACTTAAAGTTGACTAACAGTACTACCTTGATGCTGATTAGAGACATCCAATGAGGGCATTTGGTTCCGGGATATTAATACCACAAGGTTTGTCATCCCTCGAGGAACACACTGATAGATCACTAGTCGGAAGAGAGCGTTTGTGGTCCTTTGGGGTCTTCGCACGAGGAGCATGACCATCCTTAGACTGATGTTCCCGGTTCTCAATGCCTTCCTTACCCCTACGAGGAGTATCACTACCTTCCTTACCCCCAAGAGGAGGATCAATATTGGCAACACTGATCGTGGAGGAAGGAATACTAGAAAGGTCATCAATTTTCCCAGAGCAATCGCCTGATAATGTAGTTATCATATCCAATTCAGGAGGAGATTTAAATTTACTTTCTTTAAGGTTGTTGGGAAGAGCAACGTTGCTGCATTAATGGAGCTCTCTTTGTTCTCATTGGCGGGAGGTGTAACAAATACATACATATGTTCATTGGGGATCGACATTACCTGATTATCCATGGTTTCATCCACTACGTCCAAAATTTTCTCATGGAAAACCTCTACGTCTATGGCTGTGACAAGAGCTATTTCTTTTGCTCCATTGAGAGCTTCAAGTCTATTACGTCTCGCTTCCTTCCTCTAGTTCCCTCTCTTATGGTTACCTCGTTTTTTTGAAGGAGGTGGAGTTTGACGAGGAATAACCCAGGCACCATAGCCATCATTAGTTTTAGAATGTTGCCTCGAACTATCCACCCCAGCATCTCCCAACTGGTTGTCATCTCCAGATATCATCGCTTTAGTGGACGTTATAGCAAGTGTACAAGCCTTAATCAAGTGCCCTACATGCCAACAAAATCGACAGATAATGGAAATTCTTTCATAGATAACCTTAAGCCACTCACCATCTACTCCGACCTACGGCAAAAGAGGTTCGATGAGGTCTATCTTCACACACACCTTAGTAAACTCCCCACTTGAGACGAAGGCTGTCTGTCAACCTTGATAGATGAACCAATTTGGCCAGCTATCGCGTCCATCATCATGCTAGTATTCTAGCGACAAACCCTCGATCCGGATCCATGTGATAAGGGAAGTCATGGTGGCCTCCTCTGGAATGAATTGAGGATAACATTGTTTTAGCATCACAAAAGCAGTCACGAGAGAGTAGGGACCACTGGAGAGTACCGTATCCGCATCCACCTTATTACTACACTTAGCGATATAAAAACCATAACCAACATCGAGGAACTCGGGATCGGTACTAAGGCCCCATAGGCCAGTCAATCTATTAAAAAGGTGAAAATAGCTGACGGACTTGTCGTAGACCTTAAGAATAATTGCACCATCATACTCACCAAACCACGACTTGCGTAAGTCGACTAGGAAGCGAACCATGCGCTTAAGCTTGTCAACATCCACAATAGAAGACGTAATCGAAAGTTGCGTTTCTGGGTTGACGTCGAACTCTGATGGGATCAGAGTCATTGTAGTATGACGAATCAGGGTATCTCGGAAAGCTCTGAGGCTCTCATCCATCGAAACTCATAGTAGTGTTGAGAGTCTTATCCGGCGATAGGCCGTCCGGCAGGGGGAAGCGCCTCCATTAAAGCGGCGAACGTTGGCAGAAGCGGTCAACGAAGAACCCTAGGGTGTTTGGAATCTAAAGGATATTATTGGAATGTAAAGGTTATTATTGAATCATCTATATTAGAAATGATTGTTACCATTTTCCCCTCTCGGGTGTCGGTGACATTTTCTTACAAGAATCTTTAAGAGAAAATGATGAAAATCATCTCTAAAAGAAATTATCAATCATAATCTTTGATCATTGATAATTTTAATAATAAATTTTATTTTAATTATTTAGATAATAAATGAAAGGATGATTAATAAGAGATGTAAACCGTAGCTGCTATAGAAACCTTCGCCGCTGGCGCTTGCCATCCGCCATAATTTTTTCGTCCTGCTCGTTAGTTTAGTCGTTGCTTTCCTCTTGTATAAGTTTCGAATTAACCGACGCCCTAAACTTCCTAAAGACGAAACTATCCAAATTTACTAATTCAAAAAACTTTGTATCGACAAAACTATCAAAATGTATAATTCGAGAAACTTTGTACCGACAAAACTATCAAAATATTTATTTCGAAAACCACTCACGGTACGTTTTTCCTTACAATTCGGTGAACACACATCAGGATTGATCGAAAAAACCGGCCGCAAGAGGCCCCGGCCGGCCGGCTGTTCCGGCCTGATCTGAATGACCTGTAGAGATCAATCATAGGATTGAAATCCCAAAACCCCAAATCCTAACCTGTGATGATTTTCCTACGTAGAATTTCAAAATAAAGGATTTGAGAAAGGAGGAAGTAGATTGATCGATCTGGTCCTCGCCTCTTCCTGAAATCCACCGCCACCGTTAGAGAAGTTATAATTTTACGTTTCCGTAAATTTTGAGTTGTGAAATTGCAACCCTATTTATATAATGACCCGCCGCGCCCTTGACCGGATGACTGCCACACTCGTGGATGCATGGCTACAACGATTGTTGCCCACTTATGGTCACGACCGTGGTACCCTGCTAGTCACGATCATGACTAGGATTGACCACGACTGTGATCTGTCTGACGAACACTCCCGTGACAAACTGACAGTCACATCCGTGACGGTGCGTCCGACAACCGATTATCAAAATTCACATTACTCGAACTAAAATCTAGAATCGACCGTTAACCCGAAATCGGGGTGTCACAACCATAGTATCGGGGTAGATCCATTCGAGGCTTTGTATGGAAGGAAGTGTTGGACACCTCTCTTATGGGATAGGGAGGTATAGGAATTGTTGACTGGATCTCAGATGGTTCAGGATGCGACCTCTCGAGTTAGGGTGATTTGGGCAAAGCTAGATGTAGCTCATAATTGGCAGAAGCAATATGCAGACAGAAGGCAAGAGATATTACATCAATCCGATATCATCAGATATCAAAATTCCGACCAGCTCTCACTCCACCATCAGCTTCAGTAGCTATGACTGAACACACACATTTGCACCAAGGAAACAATATCTAACTGGGTTAGTGATAAGCACTGAGTGGCTAAACTAGTCTTGCGTAGAACTGAAATTGAACTAAGACTTTCCTGCACCTATACTGAGACTTTACTTTGCCTGTCCTAAGACTTTATGGTGCCTATAATGAGGATAGAATAAGAAGTCTATCAAAAAACTGAAACTAACAATGTGACCATGTGGTCCTGTAGGCATCAACCTAGCATTAGCCACCCCTGGTTGTGAGTGGACAACCTCATGGTGGATCAAAGCATGAAACCAACCTGAATACCGTGTTACCAACATTCGTAGGCAGTAGACATACTCAACACGTCTTGCTTGAGCCTAATTATAACCTGGGGGATTATGCAATCCATGGGTGGGTGACCAATGCATAAACGAGAGCTATCTAGCTATGTCGAATCCTATCCTAAATTGAACTATGAAACACATACCACAGTTCAATCGCCAAGAGCTTATGCTCGAAATAAAATAACTATTTGTACAATAGATCACACACTATTGTACAGCCTGAGAGCCCTGCTCTAAAATACAACACTTGTACAGTAAATGACACACTATTGTATAGTCATGAGAGCCCTGCTCTGTACACACTGAACATCCAATCATAGGATTCATGATAATCTATTACGGTTCTGCGCTTAAAGCAGAAAAGTAATCCTAAACCCCCGCCTATTAAGAAGAGCTGACATCTCTCATTCTGACTTGACATGATTCTTCTCGCTGCCACGAGTCCGTACCTACTGATCGTGCGTCGGTTGAGTTCAAACAACTATAAACCATCCAAAAGTTCGGAACTACGGAAGCAAGAACTCACAAATAATTGGAAAATTACCAATTGATCAAATAACTTTTGGGGATTGCAGATTGGTCCCTCTTCTTCTCCGGGGAAGTAGCTCGCCATCGGCGCCCAAACCTAGAATCATGCAACCCAAAAATCGCTGGTGGGCTTCTCCCTTTCTTGTTGTCGCCGCCGCCTGGACACCTTTCGTCGCTGCTCCACGTCCAAAACGCCGGATATCCGCTGATTGTGGCCACCTTCCACCAAAACGCCTACAAAAACCATCGCCTCCCCCTCTATATCTAATCTCCATCCGGGTGCCTCGATCAGCGCTGCTTCCAGCCACCGATCCCTCAACCTCGATTCCCCACAACGAGATCTCCTCGATCACCGCTGCTTCCAGCCACCGATCCCTCACCCTTGATTCCCTCACTCCGCCTAACTCCCTGGAAGCTAGCATCACCGTTCATCTCTGTTCACTGTTAGGTTAGGGAGAAGAGGAAGGTTGGTCCATTTCATAACCCTCTTCTCCTTAAGTAGTAATGGGCCCTAGTTTATACATTAGATTAATCTGACGCCCAAGGCCCATCTCGTTACCGCAACTTCAATTAGCCCCCATGGCCCACATCTGCATTTCCATCTCCATTTAAATGGCAACCCGCTTCACTTCTCTTTAATGAATAGAGATTCTTCCTCACCGTTAGATCCATTTAATGGCCCAGATTCTTCCAAGCTCATAACATACAATACAAAGACTTAGCTCCTACTCTGATTGACTTAGTCAACCAATAATTAACCCAAGCCTTACAAGCCTTTAATACTTGGTCAACTCCTCGAATTAATTAAATTAATATGGTTTCCAACTCCCGACTTCTACTCGACGAGTAAAATTTAAATCCAACCAAAATTTAAACCAAACCGAAAATCGGGGTGTTACAACTCTCCCCTCCTACAAAAGGTTTCGTCCCAAAACCTGAACATCACCCCCATTGAGCTGGGACGATTAGGCGCAATAGCATTCAAACGTTGCCACTTGTTGGAAATATCCACTTTGGGTTTGACCTTGGTATGATGGCATCACCATGGACTTGACCTTGGTGTGATACCAGAATTGAGACGGATATGTGAGCTCACAGGAAACCTCACTTTAGCTCAGAGCTTGCTGAAACTAGCTGGCATCAGCTCCTCTATGAGCTAGATGATGCTAGGGACTGATAGTGAAACTCGTCCAGCTCAACCTTGAGCTGGATGATAGTGTCACTAGTTGTGATGCTAGTTGAGCTACAGTGATGGTAGGGAGCTAGGTAGTTGGGGTTGTTACTCCTTCTCTTAGGACGAATGGGTACACACCTCCTCATGAATTTCAAACTCATTTCTGAGTTGTTTTCCCTCCAAACCTCTAGGACTTGAAGGTAGTTACCTTCAAGTCTATCCATGAGGATAATAGCACCTCTTGGTACATGGACTCGTACCCCTTCAGTCCTGGACCCCTTTGCCTATATAAAGAAGGTTGTAGTGTGGGGTAACACACACAAAAGACATTGATCCTAGTCTACAATTCTAAGTGACTCTTCGAGCTCTGTAGGTGATGAGATCTAGGATCAAGACGAAATCGTGGGTACCACTTTCCGAAAAGAGTACTTCCACCTTAAAAGCCTTGGGTATCAGGAAATCCCTTATGAGGATAAGACCGTCTCCACTCACAGTGCAATGTTATCCTTTCGTCTTCCTTATTCGGTTGGCAAGTTGAGTAGATATACAAGTAATCCGAGTACTCGTCATTGGCATGCAATCAGATGAGTACTTGGTTACCTTAAAGGAACCATGGATTATGGTTTAATGTATAAGGGGTGCCCATCAGTTATTAAAGGGTACTCGGATTCAAGTTGGATATCCAATATGCAGGATCACACCTCCACTACTGGATGGGTATTCTTACTTGGAGGACGAGCAATTTCGTGGGCTTCCAAGAAGCAAACTTGCATCACAACTTCAACTATGGAATCTGAATTCATAGCATTAGCGGCTGCTGGCAAGGAGGCAGAATAGCTAAAGGACCTGGTCTATGAGATTCCATTATGGTCGAGACCTATCTCACCAATTTCTATCTTATGCGATAGTAATGCTACTCTGGCTAGGGCATATAGTCAGGTCTATAATGGCAAGTCTCGTTATTTAGGGGTGAAAAATAGTGTTGTTCATGAACTGATCACTCACGGGACAATCACAGTGCAATATGTTCGGTCCGAGAAAAATCTAGCTGATCACTTAACAAAGGGATTAACTAGAGATTTTGTTGCCATATCAGCTAGAGGGGTGGGACTTAGGTCGGTATAGTTATCCAAAGATAGGACATCCAATTCCCCTCTAATACAATGTTAGAGGCTGAATTCAATGCGGAAAGCCTATGAATGGAAACTGGAGCACAAGGTTTGCACTATCGTGAAGGTAGGTGCTCCGGAACCTGCGAGTGATAGAGGTTGAAGTTTGTCTTCTTAATTGATTCCTTGAAAAAGTGTATATGCATGTACACGAGTAAGGAATTAACCTATGCGAGCATGAAGTGTAGCCGCTTCAAGAAACTTGGACTTGGTTTCGTGTGCGCTCGTGAGAGGATTGGGACACATGGCGGTCAATAGTGTCAGGATATCTTAGAATAGATAGGATAAACTCGTGTGTATGTTATCTTCAGATACTCAAATGAGTAGACGGGTTCAATCCATAGCGACACCCCTATATTCGAGCATTTTGGAATGTGTGATATACTAGATGGAAATTCACGCTTTCTAACATTTTCATTGATGCAAGAGTTTTTGGTTGGATATTTGTTGTAATTTTAGCGAATTCACAGACTTCACTAAAATGGGGGAGGAATGTTGGAAATATGCACTTTGGGTTTGACCTCGGTATGATGGCAGCACCATGGACTTGACCTTGGTGTGATACCGGAGTTGAGACAGATATGTGAGCTCATGGAAAACCTTACTTTAGCTCAGAGCTGGCTGAAACTAGCTGGAATCAGTTCCTCTATGAGCTAGATGATGCTAGGGACTGATTCTAAACCTCATCCAGATCAACCTTGATCTGGATGATAGTGTCACTAGCTGTGATGCTAAGCTGAGCTACAATGATGGTAGGGAGCTAGGTAGTTGGGGTGGTTACTCCTTCTCATAGGATGAATGGGTACACACCTCTTCATGAATTTCAAACTCAAGTCCGAGTTGTTTTCCATCCAAACCTGTAGGACTTCAAGGTAGTTACCTTCAAGTATATCCATAAGGATAATAGCACCTCTTGGTACATGGACCCGTACCCCTTCAGTCATGGACCCCTTTGCCTATATAAAGAAGGCTATAGTGTGGGGTAACAAACGAAAAAGACATTGATTCTAGTCTACGATTCTAAGTGACTCTAGTATCTAAAGCCTAAGAACTTGAGTGGAGACGGTCTTATCCTCTGAAGGGATTTCCTGATACCCAAGGCTTGTAGGGTGGAAATACTCTTTTCGGAAAGTGGTACCCACGATTTCGTCTTGATCCTAGATCTCATCACCTACAGAGCTCGAAACATTGCTACTTGGAACCTCTTAAGCTAACACCAATTGCACCCCTACTTAGAAGCAAACGGCCTTGCCGTACCGTCCTCCTCAAGAACCCAACCGGTCCACTCCTAACCAGTAATAACTTAAAGTCAATACACAACCTAACCACAAACTTGTCATAGAAGACCGACAGTGGTCCACACCTCAACTTTTCTAGACCTAACTCAAACCACCCTAGCAGAACTCAGGCTCATTCCTTGCCCTTATAAAACTCCTTCGAGCTCGACTCTTGAAATCTCCTCTCGACCAACCCAAAATTCCCAATCTAAGTTGGGCACTCTTTGCCAAACTATGCCAATCCCTTTTCCTTAGACTATGGTTGACCATGCTCAACACAGAGCCGACCCATCGAGCTCCACTACCTAGCAGCCTCCTTCGATGCTGCTAACGACCAAGGTCGAAGCCTCACTTTCACTGTTCTAGATCCAACACACCTCTGAGTCATCCCAGGATCAACTATGTGCATCCATCCACAAGCGATCTGCCTAAGACCAAGTCTCAAATAAGGATGACACCTTATATGTATGCCTGATCATGAGCTCTACTTAGTCCGATGAATCACGGTCCACATGTGTAACCCATTGGCACACCATACCCATGACCAATAGGCCTGCCACGCCTGTGGCTACCACACAACACGCTCATGGCTTGCATAGCACCACACATGTGGCTTGCCATCCAACCACGATCCGTCTGTCGCACATTTCATGTTGTTTCCATTCCCTATTGTTAACCTGGTCTCATGTTCTGTAACGTCATTGTCTACCATACCCGTGGATTCCTCACGCATCACACTCATGATCTGCTAGCCACACCCATGGCTAACACTGTCACCTACGGGGTCAGTATATCAACCACAGTAGTGCCACTCTGCACCATGCTCGTGATCTACTGATTGCCAGTCACATGACCAACAGAGCACCACGCTCATTTCTTACCAACTAACCTAAGCTGTTGTTTGTCACGCAACGCATGCTGCCTATACTTTCCTTAATCTCCATTGTCAATACCCCTTTGCTCATCCAACTTATTACTAACACTGCCTTCTAAATTTCAGATACTAATGTCACTTTATTCACTCTAAGCTATGCATTCCTTGGATGGGCTTCCAACCTTTATGTTGAATTCCACATGACTCACTAGAAGACAACACGCATAAGAGTGCAGGACTCCGCCTTTTAAAGGCAACACCTTAAAAGCTATAATCTAACTTGTAGATTGTTCTCAACGTCCTCTAGACCTTTCTTTCTATTCCACTTCTTCTCTCCCCTAACGCGCCTTCTTCCTAACTAGAACATCGGAGGCTCAAACCTTGCTCACAACCAATCAACACTAAACTGCTCAATCCTTAACTGGTTTCCCATGAAATCTCAACACTCCTTGCCCTTCCCAGATGATACCAGCCCCTTGGTAGTCACCATCTGGAGGAAGGATTTCCCTTGACCTATCGAGCATCAGTTTGGCACTTTCAGTACCTTTAGGGACACTTCATCCCCTAAGCACTGTTTCTAGCTCGTTAACTTGCATTATCATGTCCCAGAAATGGAAGTATAGAGACCATTCATTGCATTACTGCTTCAAAAATGCAGCAAGTCGAGCGGCTAGCTCAACCTTGCAACTTTCATCTTGCTACATGAACTACCAATCCCCATTTTCCTCTTTGTTCTTGACTCTTGTTCCCACCGGTTGGTAATACTAGTCACATAGTACTACTAAGACCTTAGTCAACAATAAGTTTCAAGTCATCCCTTGCCATGATGACGGTTCCGATAAGCCTGGTTACTTTGCTCTGTTGAGCCTATGCCCTTCTAGCACTTCTTTCTCTTAGCCTCCTTCTGATTAGGAGCTCTTTCCTAGCTCTTTGTTCGAGGCATACTATGCCCATGGAAAACCCTTTGTCACATCGTCTATGACCTTGTGCTGCCATGCTTGTGGTATTCTTCTCACCATGTATGTGGTCCTCTCCTTACCACGCATGTGGTCGACTGTCAACCACAGTCGTTACCTCTTGCCTGTCACAGCGGTTGCCTCCTCTCATTCACGGTTATAGTTTGCAACCCACCATGAGCATGACCAGCATCCAACCATGCCCGTGATTGCCTCATCACCACTTATGTGGTACCATCATCACCACGACCGTAGTCACTGCACAATCACGCCCATGGCAGACTACTCTTCATGCCCATCACCAATTGTCACCCATGGCCATTAATACCTTTTCGCACACCCGTTATGTACCATCCCTCACGATCGTGGCCAACTCTTTGCCGTGCATGTTGCTGGTTGATCACCACGACCTTGATTAACCTCTCGGCACGCCCGTGGCTTACTACACACCACGATCGTGGTTAGACTACCATCACACTCGTGGCTGATTGTTCTTTGACAATTTCTAAAGTTACTATTGCCAGAAACATTTAAACATTTTGGTCTTTCTGAGATCGACGGAGACCTTTCTCCGCACTTTTCTGACTATTCCTTTGGCCCTTAAATGCTTCCCATCTTTCCTACGAGCATGGTTCTTGATCTAATACTAAACACTCATTGTCTCCATGATGTAATCACCCCCGAAGAGCTAAGACATCCTCACATTCCTGAATTTCCTTTCCCCTATTAGGGTCCAAAAGATCATCCTGTTGATGGCTCTATTGAAGAGTTCTACCCGATCGGACTCAAGAGTCTCATCCCTATTTTCCTTATCACTGTCCCTCATCTTACTGGAACTCCTAGAGTTTAATAGCAAGCCTCTGAATCAAGGAAGCAAGGTACTCTGCTCTTGGTACCTTAACCTCTTTCTTTTGTCTTCCTGGAACTGGTGGGAGAGTGGTCGTTCAAAACTGATGAACTCTGGAAATATTTCCTTTTTTAAACACCTGATCCTTGAAAATCTTTCTTAAAACTCTTTGAAAGAACTGTCTTTACACATCATGACATCCCTAGACATTCCTCTACTACCCCATGGAAATCTAGTACCATTACAAGTATGGACTCACCTTCTCCCCTTAGAGGTTTGCAACACTTCTAAGGAGCATATAGCATGCCAGCAGTGGAAGAAGACAACTAGGCTCTGATAACATTTGTGAAACCGCATCCTAGGAGTCTCGATCGAACTCTTGGTTCAACCAAAGAATCCTACTCGGGTTCCAAACTGAACCAAACTCAAGCCACAATTACTAAATGAAGCATGAAGCAAGCATTAAAAACTGAACATGAAACCATTTAATAAAATTTTTAATCTGATAGACAGGGATTCCAAATCCTTAAATACATGCTGAAAAATAAGAGAATCGGAGATGTAACTCCAATTCTGAAAATACATCAAACTGATATCATCCGATATCAAAACTCTGACCAACTCTCTCTCCACCATCAACTCCAATACCTGTGGCTGAACACACACAAATGAACCAAGGAAACAATATCTAACGGGGTGATAAGCACTGAGTGGCTAAACTAGTCTCGCATAGAACTGAAACTGAACTAAGACGTTAGTGCGTATGCACTGAGACTTATCTGAACTAAACTAGTCTCGCATGGTCAACCATACTGAGGATAGAACAAGAAGTCTATCTAAACACTGAAACTAATAATGTGACCCAGTGGCCTATAGAAATCAAGCTAGCATCAGCCACCCCTAGCTATGAGCAGACAGCCTCATGGTGGATCAGACCATGAAACCACCCTGAATACCGTGTGAGCAGCATCCGTGGGCATACTCAACACCTCTTGCTTGAGCCTGATTATAACCTGGGGAGTTGTGCAATCCATGGATGGGTGACCAACGCATAAATGGGTGCTACCTAGCTAAGCCTAATCCTATCCTAAATTGAACTGTAAATCACACACCACAATTCAATCGCCAAAAGCTTATGCTCCAAATAATATAACTATATATCCAGTAGATCAAACGCTATAGTAAAGTTTGAGAGCTCTGATCTGAAATACAACACATGTACAGTAGATCACACACTATTGTACAGTCATGAGAACCCTCCTCAGTACACACTAAAAGCATAAAAGTAATCCTAAACCCCCACCTGTTAAGAAGAGCTGACATCTCTTATTCTGACTTGACATGATTCTTCTCGCTGCCACAAGTCCGTACCTACTGATCGTGTGTCGGTTGAGTGCAAACGACCGAGTTAAGCTCCATTTACTTCTTTGCAATATTCTGAAACTTGCTGAGATAGAAACGTTATGCTAGTCCTCTAACTTCCTCTGTTACACTAGCTGATCCGGAACTTCCAGCCGTTGACAAAACTGGCCCAAGTCATTAACTATAAACCATCCAAAATATCATAACTACGCAAGCAAGAACTCACAACTAACTGGAAAACTACCAATTGATGCTTCACTTTCGGGAACTGCAGATTGGTCCATCTTCTTCTCTGGCGAAGGAGCTGGCTGCGCCGACCAAAACCGGTATCTAGAAAGCCTCTAGCGACCTCCAACTTTTTTGGAAACGCCGCAAAACTTGCCTGCGGGCTTCTTCCTTTGCCACCACCACCTGGACACCCTCCCGCGATGCAGCACGTCCCAAACGCTGGAAATCCGACGATTGTCGCCACCTTCCACCAAAACACCATCAAAGATCGCCGCCTCCTCCTCTCGATCTGATCTCCATACGGGTGCCTTGATCGATGTTGCGTCCAGCCACCGATCCTTCACCCTCAATTCCTCGCGACGAGATATCCTCAAACCCCATTGTCGATCTCCACTCCTCATAACTCCCTAGAACGTAGTGCCATCGTCCCTCTCAGTTCACTGTTACGTAAGGGACGAGGAAGATTGGTTCATTTCATAACCCTCTTCTTCTTAAGTAGTAACGAGCCCGAGTTTGTAAATTAGATTAATCTGATGGCCCAAGGCCCATCCCATCACCACAACTTCAATTAGTCCCCATGGGCTAGATCTGCATTTCCATCTCCATTAAATGGAAGCCAACTTTACTTCTCTTGAATGGATCAAGATCCTTTCTCATCGTTAGATCCATCTAATGGCCCGAATTCCTCCAAGCTCATAACTTACAATTCAAAGACTTACTCCTTCTCCAATTGACATAGTCAACCCAATAACTAACCCGAGCCTTTAATAGTTGGTCAACTCCTGAGTCAAATCCTCAAATTAGTTAAATTAATTCGGTTTCCAACTCACAACTTTTACTCGACGAGTAAGCTTTAAATCCAAACAAAATTTAAACAAAAGCAAAAATCAAGGTGTCACAGATGCGGTTTGGCAGGAAGGGGAAGTTGGCTTCCTGGTTCATTGGCTCTTGCGATATCATTCAGAGGATAGGGTCAATGGCTTATGAGCTAGCCTTACCTATTGAGTTGGATTGAATACATAATGTATTCTATGTGAGTGTGCTTTGGGCTTAGATTAGCAAGGTGAATCAAGCAATCCAACTAGATGAGATTCAATTGGATAGGGACCTGACCTGTGGAGCAACCAACTCGGATTATGGACAGAAAAGTCCACAAGCTGAGTAGCAAGGAAACACCTATGGAGAAGGTGACTGGCAAAATCAAGATGTCAAGGCTGTGACATGGGAGACTGAGGCTAGCATGCAGGAAAGCTACCCGGGGCTCGTGGAGGACTACCTAGCAGGTTTCGGGACAAAACCTTTCGTAGAAGGGGAGAGTTGTGTTACTCCAATTTTGGGTTAACCTTTAATTCTGGGTTTTAGTTCGCGTTGTAGGATTTCTAAGAATCTGTTGTCGGACACACCATCATGGGAGTTACTACCAATCTATAACGGGCGTGGTCATGACACAGATCAAGGGTCGTGGTCGTTAGACAGATCACGGTCGTGGCCAACATCAATCACGATCATGACCAGCAGGGGATCACGGTCTTGACCATAAGTGGACCACCGGCATGGTTGCTATGCAGTCACGTGCATGGAGGTAAGTCAGCCACGGGCATGGCAGACTGTTTATATTAATAAAGTTGCGACTTCAGAACTCAGAATTTTCAAACCCCTAAAATTAGAACTTCTCTGACGATGGTGATCGTTTTTGGGAAGAGGGGAGGACCAAGTCGATCGATCTCAGATCATTAGGAGAGGCTTAGAGATTGCAGAGGAAGCTTTTGTAGGTAATCTATCTTCTTCCTCCCTTCTCAAATCCTTTGTTTTGAATCCTACATAGGAAAATCAAGCCAGGTTAGGATTTGGGGTTTTGGGATTTTAATCCTACGATTGATATCTTCAGGTCTTTTAGATCAGGCATTTGTGCTCTAGGGAGAGTGCTTCAGACCAGACTCATTTGAGAAAGCTTTCAGAGGTAGGGGTTAGGATTACTTTTCTACTTTAAGTGTAGAATTGTAATTAGATTGTCAGGAATCCTTCAACTCAGGACTGTACAGTAGCGTGCGATCTACTATACATGTGTTATATTTTAGAGCCAGGCTCCCAAGACTATGCAGCAACATGTGAGCTGCTACACAGATAGTTTTCAATTCGAGCATAAGATCATGGTGATGAACTGTGTATGAGATTCACAGTTCAAGTTTAGGACAGGATTGAGGATTAGCTAGATTTGCTCATGTTATACATTGGTCTCCCACGCTTCAGATTATGTAATCTCCCAAGTTACCTTCAGGTTCAGGCATGACGTGACTAGTAAGCTTTCAGTGCTACTCTCATAGTAATTCATGGTGGTTTCATGGTCTGATCCACCATGAGGCTGTCCGCTCATAGCTAGGGTGGCTGACGTTAGGGTGATACCTACGGGACCACATGTCGCTTTACTAAATGCTAGTTAGTTCTTCGCATTTCAGGCTTAGTCACTCAGTGCTTATCACCGATCCCATCTCTTTCTACTTGTATGATAAACCGTAGAACTTCAAGAGAAAATGTCGCCTAAGAAAGTAGCACGAGTAGTGATGCCTCAACCGAGTGGCTATAGGAGTCATAGAGAGAGGTACCTTAGAGGACCTCGGTTATCCCTTTCATTGTTTTCATGTTTTCAGACATTTTCTATGTTCGGTTGATTTGATAGACTTATCTCTGAACGTTGGTTTCCCCTTTTGGGGACGATTTTCATAGCAGCTCAGTATCGGATTCGAGCCTTAGATGTTATGTTGTCATTTCTGCTGTTTTACTTATTATGAGAGATCATTCAGTGCAATTATTTTCTTATGTATTCTATGTTGTAGTTAGAAGCATAAAAGAATAGAAAAGCTCCAAGTAGTTTGTTTCAAAGGGATAGATGAGCTTGTAAATCTCTTAGATACATTGGATCTTCATTTCTATGAAAATGTGTTTCCATTCAAAAACATGATGACCGTTCCACTGTCATAACTCCTCAAGTCGAACTAGAATTCACGGATACACCAAATACCAACCAGCCTACTAATCCTCCTTTACCCCCATACCTGAACCAATCCTAGAGCCTTGGACTGTCATCTCAGGTCATGCATCCAGGTCTGTACGATGATTTATCGATCTAAAATCGCACTAACGGTGAACTAACCTAGACGACCCCATCTCTCAAGATGTTGGCTAACCTAGTTAATCAATTTCGCCGTTCTAAGATAAGCAGTCTCTTTCGAGTCATCCAAAAATCTAACAAACTCCCATTCAAGTTGAGCACGCAAGAACAAGATAATACTCGGAATCAATTATAAACTTAACTACATTAAACTTGTAGAAATCTAAATAATAAAAATCATCTAAGAGTTCATTTAATTAAATATCATTCATTCATCAAAAATCCCCTAGGGTTCATCTAATCTAAGCAAGGGGGAGTTTAGCTACTCATAATCATGAAGAACAAATCAAATATAACAAAAGAAAAACATTAAAATTAGATTCACAAGAAGAAATCTTAAAAACCTAATTTTGCCCAGTTCAGTCGATCTTGATAACGTCGTCGCCGATCCAAACTCCTCGAAGATGTCGTCTTGTCCTCGCTTGTGAGTCTCTATTTCCTACCCTAAATTTCGTCCAAAGGGCTATCTCTTGGAAAGAATGAAGAAGTCGACTTTTTGTGTCAGATGTGTCAAGATTTGCGCCTAACAAATTGTTGACAACTTAGTCGCAGATCTCGACATGCTGAAACAAAAAAAACCCTACTTCGCAAGTTAATTAACTTTTGCGCTTAACAAATTCTCGCCATCTTAGGCGCAAATCTTGAAAATTATGGCCTAAGCTGATTTCATCAAAGTTGTAGAAATTTGAACTAGCTTTTCAATGTCGCTCGTATTTGATCAATCGAACTTATGAGCAAGGAGTTATGTCCAAAATACTAAACAGCCATTTTCTTGTCATTGCGAGATCATGATACTTCCTAAGTTGGGCTTCCGAAGTTATCCTGAAAAGTCTGAATGCTCCATATTGCTTGTCCTAGATCATCCGTAAATGCCGTATCACTCCGATCAATGCCTCGATGATGTTGAGTCACTAAAAATCTAAATAAAACAATCCAAAATGAATTCAAATGGACCCCGATAGGGTCTGAGACCCTAAATCGAGATATTAGCTTAAAATGCATAAAAATTCTAAACTTCTATCCAAAGCAATACAAGTATGCATGAATTATGGTTTAAATGGGGGCGATGCAAGTAGTAAATTGAACTTCATATATCAACACTCGGTCAACTACCAAATGACCATGAGACTCTACCTCAAACTCATCCCCCTCAAATCTCTCCAACCTTAGGAAAAGAATCATATCACATAAATTGCTATCTTATCTGCAGGATTATCACTGCTGTCTCCTTGTACAAGGCAATGAGACCAATGGTGGTGTTTCCACTTTCCAATGTATGTTCTAATAAATATATAGTAGAAGTATGCATCATCCTCTCAATTCATTTTTATCATGTGATAATCTTCAGCCTCCGGATAAGAACTTTGTCCTAAGCATAAATGTAGAAAAGGAACCAAAGTCCTATGTTGAAGCAATAAAGGATCCCACATTGAATCAAGCAATGAACTAGGAAACATAAACCCTTAAAGCAACCAAAACATAAGAAGTTGTTGAGCTCCCTCAAGAGAAGAAGGAAATAGGCAACAAGTGAGTTTATAGATTCGAAACTAAACCAAAGACACTATTGAGAAGTTCAAGACAAGGATAGTTGTCAAATGTTATACACAACAAGAAGGATGTTATCAAAAAAAATTCTCAATAGTGGTCGAAATGGCCACTATCATATCCTTTCTTGATTTATCAACCACAACATATTGATATCTTGGATGTGAATAATGCATTTCTTCATGGAAATCAGCATGAGAAGTGTACATAAAGCTTCCTCAAGGTTTGAAAGTTGATAGTTCATCCCAAAGGCCAGTTTGTAAATTGCTCAAGTAAGTATATGGATTAAAGCATACATCAATGCAATGGTATAACAAACTCTCAAATAAGCTCCATGCTCGGTTACACTCAAAAGCAAAATGGATCACTCCTTGTTTTTAAAACAACTAGTACATCTTTCAAGTTTAAGCAAATTGTCAAGGATTGTAGCTTTTGGGAAAACACTAGTGCAATAACAAAAAAGAAAAGATTAATTAATGAGGCATCAAGGCCATGGTAAAGGAGACTCAACTTCTAACGGGGTATTAGGGTCATGACGAAAGAGACATAGCTCCATTAACGAGATACCAAGGTCACGACAGGAATACTAGGTTCCAATTTCAAGCTTTCGAATAGATATTTGCATAATCACATAACAAGGTTCCAACTTCCAATAAAGAATCCATTAAAGTGCGATACTGAACAAGATAAAAATTCATCAAAAGCTTGTAATTTCATTAATGCCTATGAAGGGTTGTGTACAACGCCTTTAAAAGAAAAATACGGCTACAAAACAGTCACTCTTCCTTCAAAACCTATAAATCATAAAATAAAATAACTTGACAAAATGGTTCTTGTTCCTAACAATAAACCAAAAAGAAGATGAGAAAAAGGAGAAAGAATAGGGAAGTCCAATTTTTTTAATATTACATCTTTTCAAGCACTTCAAGTATAAATGTGGTCGTGGCATCAAATTTAAATTTTAGAAACATAAAAATCTCATTTTATATTTATTTTAAAAAGATCTGGCCCCCTTCTTGCCGCCGGCGAGTCTCCGACGACCATCCGATGACTATCCGACGAATTTCCGATGATTTTTCCGGTAACTTTTCCGTCGAGATTGGTAACGGGATATAATTGTTGTAACATGCTACACGAGTAACATGTTATAACCATTAGTAACCAGTTACACAGCTTAGTAACATGTTACGGGGCTTGGTAACATGTTATAATTGTTGTAACAGGTTACACGACGAGCAAGTTTTGATCATCCGTAACCAGTTACACAATTAGTAAGTGGTTACTCGGCTTAGTAGCAAGTTATTTGTTGTAACAAATTTCATGAGTAACATGTTATAATCATTAGTAACCAATTACACAAATTAAGAACTCGTTACACAACTTAATAACAGGTTACACAACTTATTAAAAAGTTAAACATTTGTTTCTCTTTTACCTAAAAAAATGTACATCCCAACCCTAATCAGCTTTCTATTAATTTATCTATGTGTCGCCCATCACTTCCTTTGTACTTCCGTCAGATCTGGAGCTGCCTCAATGGTTAGAGGTCGTCAGAGTCATTAGATTAGGAGTATCAGTTCTTATTATGAAAGCACGAACCATAACAGGTCTACACTACCAATTTCAATTACAGAACAACCAGGGAGGAGAAAGAAGAAAGATGGCAGAGAAGGGGGGAGGGGCAAATCACGGACGAGGGGACTGATAATGAAAGAGGAAATCAAAAGATGGAGGTGAACTGGCGGCGGAAGAAGGTGGAGAAGGAAGTCGAATGAGGAGACTAGCGACGAACATCCTTCCTAAAACACTTCTGTTGAATAAATAGTTAAGAAGACAATCCTAAAAAATAAATATAATTTTTATATCCAAATTGTCACCATATTTTTTATGACCTTTAGATCAAAACAATGACTTTGAATGGCCGTTAAAATGCTTGAAACCGGAATGTTTGATTTCAATTGGGAGTCAAAAAATAGATCATTGGGATATGTTCAATTTGAAAAGGGTAAAAAAGTTTGGAATTCCATATTTAGGGAGAAATTCTCCTTGCTACGTATTATGCGATCGACAATATTTTTTTTTAATTTTGCCGGTATGATTTCAATTTTTTTATAGTCGAAGATAGATTAGGAAAAACTGTCGACATCATTTCAATTTATGTCCCTAATTACTCAACAAAATAAATTAAAATAATTCTAACAATTTCACCTAATCTATCTTCGACTAAAAAAAGCATAATTAGTCAAACATTTTTGATTGGTTTATGACAACCCTAAAATATAAAAACCTAACTAGTCCTTTTAAGGCGGAAACTTCGATACATATGGGCACACGGTACCCTTATCACGTGGTGTATTATAATTAGTTCCTGGGCTGCAATTGGTAAAATTTAATTTTGAATACTCTAATGTATCCAGCAATACAACATGGGCATCATTTGTGACCGGAGAAAAAAGTAACGATGCCCCTAAACTCCGTCCACCATAATGTAATATTATTTCTTTCTTTTGCTAAATAATAATAATAAAATTTCATCTTCATTGAATTAGAACACATGAATCTTCGGCCTTCTTCGACTTTCTACTTTGAAGAAGTCGATCTCCATTCTCCTGCAACATCAGAGGATAAGTCGAGTAGATCAACCTTCGACCATGTCAGATCCAACGGAGCGTCAACATCAACTTCGGCATCAAGCGACCACTGGACCCCTCCTATGAGTAACTCGACTCTCGATACTCACAGGGAATGGATATCGAATTTGCTGCTTATGGGCTGCCTTACTTGACCCGAAGATGAGGATTCATCGGCTAGAGCCCGAATCTCCGATATGGATACCCTCGCTCTATCTGTTACGCCATTGCAACAATATGTCCCCTTAGTCGTAGCGGCTAAGACTCAATTTCATTTATGATTGTTGTTATTGTGGGTCGTAACGTTATCACACCGCGAAGGGCTTCCGAAGCTGTCGGCTCCATCACCACCATTGATGTGGTGGTGATAATCTTGGTTTCTGGACGACGATTTGTATCTGAAATCTTTGATCACGTAACCTGCGGATGGCGAACTGGTGACTCCATTGGAGTTTTGACTTCCATTAAGTTCCATGAAGACATGAAAACTGACCTATGCATGTGAATGCAAATCACAACATTCGAAAGCTAGTGGAATCACTAGGGAGAAGAGGGTTAGTCTAGAGAGTTAGAATCGACTCAATAACTTTAGAATTTTAAATTTAATATCTGAAGCGATAGAAATTAAATCTAATCGAGTCTTAAACTCGATCAAAACAAATATGCTCAATAAGCCGATAGAGGCTTGGAATTTTGATGAAATTGCCAAAAGCAATAAGGAATTTAGGTTTGCTTGGATCCTGTACCAGGAAAATTTTGTATTCTTGCTAATCCGAAGCAAAATAATTGGAAACATGAATGAGAGCGCGAGAGTTGTCCAATGGAATACCTAAATTATATGAATAAAATTTTTAATGGGGAATTTTCAATCCAACGATGCAAACAGTTGGTCGAGTATAATTCGTATGGCGGAGAGATGTGATCTAGGCCGTAGCCATGATTTCTCCTAAATAAAGTTAGTGGATCCGGTTAAAGGAAATATTGAAACTATGAAGGAGCATATTGTATTGGTGGTCAAATTAGGATGTTCAAACTGAAACTTAAGCAATTAAATTCCTACAACCAATTACAATGAACCATATGATAAAGATACCGTACGTACATGTACCAGAATATTTTCCGTCCTTTTAATATACCGATGGTAAAACAAGTAAACCACCCAAAACTTATTTAATTAATTAAATCTAATGGTTTAAAATTGTCAAACCAAACTTATTCCGGAAGCAAATGGCTTCCCCACGTTGGCAGTAACCAAGTAATGTGTAAACAAAGTGACGCAATCGTTTTCTCCTTAATCCTTATCCGTAAAAATATACCCTTGGCCTTTTCCCATTCCATTGATCCCATCTCGCAACTTCAAGTCATATCATATCAGCTTTCTACCCAAGGGATTCTGCTTCAGTTCAAAGCCATAAATCCGCATTACTAGTCTGCTGTGATTTTGGTCGAGTTTGAGCGATGGCGGGTGGTTCCTTTTGCCTGCCCATCTAAAGAAGAAGATGTTGGTTGGAGCTCCAACTACTTGATGACCACTTCACTGGTTTTGTCCCAACAGTTTCTACTCTTTAACCAATCCCTTGGTCGGAAGTCTGGTTCATCCCTTGCTTCCTCCACTTTCCGGTGCCGCAGGGGTTATTTGGGGAGGAAGAATTGTGAGTTCATCCCGAATTGCAGTAAGAAGCATTCCAAGAAGAGGAAGACCAGTTGGTGGCAGAGCTTTTTCTTTAACGATGATGGGAATTGGCTGGGTTTGAGAGACGGTGATATGGAGGAGGAAGAGGAGGAACTAACTGAAGATGGTTTGAGTGAGGAAGAAGCGGAGGAGTTGTCAGAAGCGGAGAAATTTGAAGCGTGGAAGAAGAGAGCTGAGGCGATTGTTGAGTTGAGAGAAGCTCAACAAGAGATGCTGAATGAGGAGAGTAGAAGGTGGGAGGATTGGATTGTGGATGATGAAGATGGCAATGGTGGTGCTTCTTGGTCCAACTTGGACGGGGGAAATGGTAGCGAGGATTCAGATTGGGATCCTAATGCCTTGCTCCCACGTACTACATTTTTTCAGTCTGTTAAGGATATTGTTCTTGGTAGCGATGACGATGATGATGATTTCCTTTACGAAGACCGCGTTTTTAGATTCGCTTCTCTCAATTCTGTGAGTTGCAACTTACATCCTAATTGAGTTGTTGTTTCATTTCCAACCCCATTGCTTATATCCCAGTCTTGTCTTTCTTGTCGCAGGCTAAATATTTGGCACTACTGATTATAATACCCTGCACTCTCGACTTTCTGGTTCATGACTATGTCCTCATGCCTTTCTTGGACAGGTAAACTCTAAGCCATTTCTATTATAGTAAGGTTTGGCATCTAGAATCATGTTTCTCATTAAAGTTGAATCGATGGTAGTTGAAGAAAGTTGAGAAGAGGTTGAAGGGGTTGTGGGAGAAAGGTTGAATAAAATGATTAACATATTCAAACTGGATTTGTGTTTCCCAAGCTACTCAAGTGGAAATTGTACTTTCCTTGGAATCCTGTATGTCCCTAAACTCAACTTTCCTTTTACAAGCCCTCTCATCCTCAAAACTTCCTTCCACTAATCTCAATTCACTAATGTGAAACCTTACCTAAGTGACTGTGACAATCAGCTTTGGTGTCTAAGGCAGTGGTCTGGTGGACATTACTCTACCTTGTATGTGTGTGTATTTTGCATTTATTGGTAGATCGATTCCCATTTATACCCTTTTCCAACAGATACGTGAAGACCGTGCCACTTGCGGCAGAGATGCTTGATGTGAGAAAGGATCAAAAGCTTGAGATGGTGAAGGACTTAAAAATGGAAAGAACCAGATTGAGACTAGAAGTAGACATGGGTGTTACCCCGCCACTCTCAGATGATCAAGTTTGGTTGGAATTACATCACAAAGCGTGAGTTGTGGTCATTCCCAAAACAAATTTATGGTCCTGAACTCTGGTTCTCATGTTGTTGTTAGCTGTTGTTTGGAATTGGAACTTGATAACATATATCAGTCAGTTTCTGGTTCTTCTAACCATATATGGACATTATTATAATGCCAAATGCACCAAATATTTCCTCCCTCGAGGTGAATGCTACTCTTTTGTGTGCTTGAACAGGTTAGAGTTACGAGATGAGTGGAGGTTAGAAAATCGTAAAGCGTTCGCAAACATATGGTCCGATATGGTATTTGGGATATCATTGTTCTTGCTTTTGTACTTCAATCAGAATAAAGTGAGTACCTCTAACCCTATCTCTGCATGAAGCCTTATAATTATGAATGTTCATATCAAATTGCTAGTGTAAGGAAGCTTTTTTTCTGATTTTTGAACAGCAGCTACATACTTCAAATCTGCTGCTTTTATTTTTAGATTCATAAAACTGCACATTACTCTTCCTCCTAAGCCAATAGACCTTACCTTTCTTTCCTTTGTGCAGGTAGCTTTGTTGAAGTTCACAGGATACAAATTAATAAATAATATAACCGATTCAGGGAAGGCATTTACAATTATACTCATCAGCGATATTCTTTTAGGGTAATAATCTCACATGGTTTCATTACCTCTTCTTTCCTATTCGAAATTTGCTGACTAGTCTTATTATTATATTCAATCTTGTTTCCCTATTTTGTTTATCTTGCTCGCTGTCACCATAGTTAATGTTCCATTCTCTTGTTTGCATGACATCAGGTACCATTCTGAATATGGCTGGGAATCATTTTTGGAGCTAATAGTTGAACACTATGGGATACAAATTGATCCCTCGGCCATTACCATCTTTGTGTGCATTGTTCCTGTTACAACTGATGCATGCGTAAAGCTTTGGGTATGTGCTTTTCTCATTATTTCTTTCTGTGGATCCTTTCCTTTCCTTTCCTTTGCCTGACTCTTTCGTTTCTATGTTAAGACAATTTAATGTGTCATATACATGAAAGAGTGAAAGAAGATCATATTAGTCTAGGCACCAGGTGAAGTTTGGTGGTATTACTAATGAAAGAAGACCATATTAGTCTAGGCACCAAGTGAAGTTGGGTTGAAGTTACCCCCCACCATTATTTCTTCTTCTTCAATACTGTAATATCAAAGTTGGGGTTTATCATTCTCTGACTGAAAGATGATGAATTGAATTCCATTCTGATTGTGTTGCAGATGTTCAAGTTCCTGCCAAGATTATCACCTCAGGTCACAGAAATAGTGAACGAAATGACACGTCATTAGGGAAATTCTTTATGATTATGGCAATCAGTGATGCAGGTGGACCTGAAACATGAACTGGTTTGCTCCCTTTTACCTCATTTGATACAAATACCAAACTACCATCTCTACCCTATGCTTCCTGGTCTCGAGATAGCATCAGCAACATTGTAGAAATGTCAACGCACATGCGCCTAACTAATTGATGATTGTATACTTATATCTGTGTTCTTTATACTAGATCGATCATTGGCCGTTGGCCGGTTTATATTTTTTTAATTTTTCTTATCTTTCTTTCATGCATTTCTTACCAGTTACCATTGATAATATATGAGTATTCGTACCCACAAATGTTTGATACATATATAGTATGTAAATTGGATGGTTTAGATACATGTGAATACACATTTATTAGTTCGGGTAGACTTATATGTGTCTATAACTGATAAATGGAAGTTGTCAGCATAATGGGATTTTAAACACAGACTACAGAAATCATGTTGCTTCACAACGGCGAACTACTATGATTAAAGGGGATGGCCAGACTATTATGGAGTGTTTTATGAAAACACAGTCTGAATATCCATCATTCTCTTATTTACTGCAGTTTGATGATGATGATCTTATAAATATCTTTTGGGCTGATGGCAGGTCGATAATTGATTATAAGCACTTTGGTGATGTTATGTGTGTTGACACGAATTATAGAACTAATAAGTATGGTCGACCTTTTGCTCCATTTGTTGGCGTTAATCGCCTGAAGGAGATAGTGATTTTTGGAGCGGCATTGCTTTATGACGAAACAATCACATCTTTCAACTGGTGATTTAATGCTTTTTTTAGTGCAATGGGAGGAAAGCAACCGAAGACCATATTAACATATCAATAAACTCCTATGGTGAGAGCAATAGAAGAGGTATTTATTGGCATTCATCATCGTTTATGTGTTTGGCATATTTATCAAAATGGTGTTACACACTTAAGCCATGTATTTCATTCATCCGAGCATTTTGCTAGTGATTTTGGTGTCTGTGTATTTGATTATGAAGATGAGGATGAATGGCATCAAGCTTGGGATGTTATACTTAAGAAATATTCTTTGGAAGACAATGAATGGTTGCATGAAATATTCCTAGAAAGAGGAAAGTGGGCAATGGTGTATGGGCATCATATGTTTACTACAGATATGAAGATTACGCAACGTAGTGAATCGATGAATAATGTGTTAAACAATTATTTGAAGTCGAAACACAATATGGTATATTTTTTCGAACATTACAACCAATTGGTGGAAGATAGAAGGTACAAAGAGTTTCAGGGAGAGTTCAAAATGAGGAATACTAGTTCGGTGTTAAAAGCAGATGTCGAGGTGTTAAGATATGTGTCAGATACTTACTCCCAAAATATTTGAGATGTTCTAAGAAGAATATGTCAAATCTTTGGATTTCACAGTTGAGAAGATACACAAAACAGAAGGACAAGTAGAATACAAAGTAAAATATGTAGGTAGAGAAACAGAGCACCATGTTCGATTTAAGCCTTCTCTTCAAATCATTGACTGCAGTTGCAAGAAATTTGATTTTGTGGGGATTTTATGCAGTCATGCTTTAAAAGTTTTAGACAAGAAAAATATAAAGTAAATTCCAGAGCAATATATATCAAAGAGATGGACCAAGGACGCAAAAGATGGAGATATTAGAATTTCGATTCAAGTTTTTGAAAGCTCCAAGGAATCAATTAGAAAGCGTTATTTCGATTTGAATTATAATTTTCGGGAGATATCTACATTAGCAGATGAGGATGAGACTATGTATAAGCACACATGTGAATTTTTTTCAGCGTTATTAAAGGACTTGCGGTTAATGAAGAGATCTTCCAATGGTGAAACCAACAATAATGTACCAGGTTCAAATCATGAACAAGACTATCCGATTGTAGTTGGAATCAAGACAAAACCAATAATTGGTTGGCAAAAAAAAGAGAATAAAAGATCCATTAGAGCAACGAAGAACTTGGAAAGTCCAAGTTCAAACAAAATCACAGATTCTTATTACCTCTCTCTTCTTTCTTCTTCTTTGTTTAATTTAAGATATGATTGTATTATTTTTATAGTATCCATTTAATGTACATACTACGTGTTGATGACCTCTAGTTGGGTTCAGTGGGTAAGATATATAGTGATCATTATTTGTCTTTACAACCTCCCACTTTAAGTTTGCCGATTGGTTTGTTGGGTAAGATGGGGACTCTAATTACATGCAACACATCTCATATGTGTATAGTTGGTTTTGTTTGATAATGGACATATTACTTACCGATTATGCTATTTAACTGTAGTAACGTCTTCTTAAATAATATTATACGCAGAAAAAACAATAAATATTTTTCAACAAGCAGAACGTGGTATTGAATTTCAAGTTCAAAATAACCAAATTTCTCTAGTCTTAATCTATTTTAATCAAGATAAAAAATTTAATCATACATGATACAGATATAAATATTGTGTTCAAATTTGAATCTTTATATTTTCAGGAAATAAGTGAACAATTTGAATCTCAAAGTTCAACTATAATTCCTTTAAATAATATTTTATACACTCAACTATTACAGGTATGCAATTGAAAGTATTGTTATTGTTAATGTTTTACATGTATTTATTTACCATTAATGTATTGTTAATTTATATTAATGCAGGATGCAATTAGAATTTCTCATCCTAACGCATCAAGATAGTGAACTTATTGTTCTGTGAGCTTTTGGTGGAATCGTATCACTCAATAATACATTTTATTTATTCGCAGTTCAAATATTACAACTTTTTTAAAGTATTTCTAGTTTTTATTTTGTCTTCTGTTTTAGTGATTTTGATATTTTGGGGGAATGAATTATTGAATACTATTACTACTGACGTAAAAAAATACTTTCGTTTAATACAAAAGTACTTGGACTACAAATAGACTATTTTGAAAGAGAAAAAGAGAGAGGGAAAAAAAGACGTTAAAGAGGACGAGAAAAAGAAATGACCGTCCGTTTTTTTCCGTTAAACATTATTTAATGAAGAAAAAAAGGATATCAAAAGAAAAGGAAAAAGAATTAAAATAAAAACAAACCAATCAAAAATCGACGTGTGGACGGGCTGCAGGACCCCTAGAGCCTGGTCTTTATATAAATATTTTCCGTGGGCCTAATTCTAAATTGAACATTGAGCCCAATTAAATAATTGAGGCCTCGTTCTTAATTGTTATTGATCCCAATATTTATTTCATTATAAACTGGCGGTAGATGAGATTTAAGAGGAATTTTTAATACAGTTAACTTTTGTCCTACATTAAGGTGGCTGCAGGAAAAAGATAAAAAAGCTGATGTATCAATAAAAAATATATATAAATACATATTATATTATTTACATTAGGTGAATATTTAAATTTATCCTTAATTACTGACAAACCTAATTTAAATTATTTTAAATTTTAAATATACTATTTAATGAAATTTCACTAAATTTTCTGTTTAAATTAACAAAAATAAAAACATCAATGCTGATATGCAATGTGACACTCTTAAATAAGAGAAAAGTTAAATTAAAATTAGTCAATAAAAAGTTCTCTATTAATCTTATTCTTTGACTCAGTCTCCGATCCCAAACTTCTCTTCCAAATGAACGAGAAAACTTAAGTTAGAAAATCTACTAACACTCTGTCTCCATTATCCTAAACTTCTCTTATTTGTTGACCGCCGACCGTCCCACCCCACCGTAGGCTTGCCGATTGATTTTTTTTATTTTTTAAATTTTAAATTTATTTAATATTATTTAGATTACATAATTTGTAATTAGTGAATTAGTAATTACTGCATTTGTAATTAATTAATTAGTAATTAATCAATTAGGAATAAACCATTATAATATTAATAATGAAATAATAATTATGGTTTTATTATAAAAAATTAGGGTTTAGTTATTATAATAATAATGTTATTTTACTAATTACGGAACATTAATTAGGGTTTAGGTAATTAAATTGTCATAATTAATTCGAAATTACCAAATTAATTAATTTGCTAATAAGTAATAAGTAATTAATAATTACTTATACTAATTTACTTAATTAGTGAATATTCAAAAATAATGTAAAATTAGGAATTAATTATTATATGGAAATAATATAATGTTATTTTACTAATTACGAAACATTAATTAGGGTTTAGGTAATTAAATTGTCATAATTAATTCGAAATTACCAAATTAATTAATTTGGTAATAAGTAATAAGTAATTAATAATTACTTATACTAATTTACTTAATTAGTGAATATTCAAAAATAATGTAAAATTAAGAATTAATTATTATATGGAAATAATATAATGTTATTTTACTAATTACGAAACATTAATTAGGGTTTAGGTAATTAAATCGTCATAATTAATTCGAAATTACCAAATTAATTAATTTGGTAATATGTAATAAGTAATTAATAATTACTTATACTAATTTACTTAATTAGTGAATATTCAAAAATAATGTAAAATTAGGAATTAATTTTTATATGGAAATAATATAATGTTATTTTACTAATTACGAAACATTAATTAGGGTTTAGGTAATTAAATTGTATTTATAGTTTTGTAATTAATACATATTATTTCAATTGTATATATAGTTAGGAGCGATGTCGACGGGAGATGATGACTTGCCGCGGTTTATTGGGCGTCCTATTTCTGCATCAAATAGGAAATTATTAGAGGAGAAATTGAGAGGAAATAAATCTAGACTAGGGGATGATGAGGAGTCTAGTTCTCAGTTTCAGATTCCTAGTCCGATTTACTTCGACCCCGATCTGGAGTCTGCTGAGAGGGAGCTTACCGTGGAGGAGATATTTGCTTCCCAGCCTCCAGATTTAGCTGATGACATCCACACGATTCGGGATGACTCCGATGGCGACGATGAGCAGATCCCGTTGGACCGTGATGGTGATGATGATGAGGACTGTGATGCCTCCTTTAGCCCTTTCTTGTTGGACAGTGCACGCTCACGGAAGAGAGCGGCAGGGAGAGTTTCAGCTCCTCCCTCTGGCTCTGGAGCGGGGGGTAGATCCTCCAGAGGGTCACGGGGCTCTTCCGGTGTAGGGCATAGGCGGGGCGAGGAGGGGGCGTTCGAGGGGTTCACTCGAGCAGCACCGGTGGGGAGTGGTTGCTTACAGGTCCAGCTCCCGGTGGACCACGGATCCCTACTGTGATCCCTAGTTTCGGCGGTCACATAGCCCACCGCATATGGACGGAGGGTTTGGACTCGAGGCCGGCATCCAGGTTCAGACTCCGCCAGCCAAGGCTAGGGTCATGAGGCTGGAGAGGTTCCGGTGGCCTTCTGATGAGGCACGACAGCTCGTCGATGCCTCTGGGGTGTCGCACCTTGGTCGGGTGATGTCGTGGAACCTAGATCTCCCCTTGCTTTTGGCATTTGTTGAGAGATGGCAGCCAGACACTAATACCTTCCACATGCCATTCGGAGAGATCACGATTACCCTACATGACGTGTTGTACCTGCTGCGGCTCTCCATTCGAGGTACACAGCTCAGTTCAGAGGGTGATAGGACGTATGTGAGCCAGCTCGCCTCTATGCTTAACGTTGATGGGATGAGATCAGACGTAAGTGCTACAGAGCTGGTGGGTTTCATCTGGACAACCTAATAGAGGCTGCTGAGGCCGGAGACCTTGACGATGCGAGCACAACAGTTTGTTACTTGATGACCTTGCTGGGTTCTACGGTATTCTGTGACAGGAGCCAGAACCGTGTCCGTATTGGGGTTCTCGAGGGGTTACGAGACGTGCGGATGACGAGAGAGTACAGTTGGGGTGCGGCTACACTTGCTTTCCTGTACAGGCAGCTCGGGGTTGCCTCTAGAGCAGGGTCTACTTCCCTGTCAGGTTCCCTTACTCTGTTGCAGTCGTGGATATACGAGTACTTCCCCAACTTGCGTTGCAGGCAGACCCCGGCCCCACGTGCACCAGGCGAGGCACTTGCAGGGAGGTGGGAGGGACCTCGGATCGTTGAGAGAGCAGCTGATTCGGATTTGAGGTTAGCGACACTACGATCTGTTTTGGATGGGATGACGCATGCCAAGTGGATTGGATGCCATTCGGTCATCCAGACTTCGACGGTGAGGCTCGGTGGTCCATGTACAGTGGGGGCATACATGCATTCGACTACGTCGAGCCTCACGATCCGAGTCGTGTGTTGCGTCAGTACGGCTACCGCAAACGATCCCGGATTCCATTCTCACGCCAGAGTTAGCTTCTCGACCGGCAGATGGGACGCATTACGTGGTCAGACACTCCAGGTTTGACTACAGCTGGTTTGCGCATTTGCTAGCCCTGATGTACCTCAGCACCCCTAGTTCAGTCGGATCGCCTGACGGTAACGCCGGCCCGGAGTATATGGCGTGGTACCTCGACCGTACACACCCCCAGATTGTCCCCACACGTGCACTTGATATGCCCCGACCACCTATGGTTCGTAACGTTCCAGATCAGGCTATTTTTTTATCTTCTACTTACAATTGTCCTTATAATCGTCATTATGTCTTTGTATGTAGGCTCCAGAGCAGGATATGCGAGCTTACTGCGCTGGGATGGCCCCCCTTCACATGTCAGGTGGTAGGGCCCAGTTCATCGAGCGGGCGCGAGAGTACTACGATATCGTGGAGGGCATGCATGGGTTGTGGTCTCAGTACGCCCCGTAGACGCTCGGTTTCTATTTTAGTATTGTTCTGTAATTTATTTTGGATATGAGATTGTATTTTCAGACTTATGTTGGGATTTTATTTTCAGACTTTTGACATTATTGTTGCAGTTAATTAGGTATGTTGCATTATGTTCTGGAGTTTATGTACCCGACTTGTATGAGTCCACAATAAACCCTAAACCCTAATTCATAATAATCAATCATACATTTAGTACAAAATAAAAAACTAACCGAGTTACTCATGAATGCACGTCAGTCTTCCGTGTTAAAAAAATAGTGATCTTCAGCTGCATAGATGAATAAAAGTTTTGTCAGTAATTAAGAAGTATAAATAAGTTTAAACTAAAAATATATAGATTCAAATGAGAATTAAAGATAAAAAATTATATTCAAATTAAAATTAAATTACAAATAATTTTAATTAAGGGACGGTTGAAATAAAAACAAATAATTAAAATTACATCTAAATTAACAAACATATAAACGAAATTATATTTAAAAGAAAAAAAATTAAATTAAAATGAAAATTAAATTACATATAATTTTAATTAAGGGACGGTTGAAATAAAAACAAATAATTAAAATTACATTTAAATTAACAAACATATATAACTGATAATAGATTTTTAAAAAATATATTAATAAACTATATATATTAAACTACGTTTAAATTATAAGTAATAATTAAAAGTTGACTTCGATAAAAAGAATCTAAATAAATTTAATTTAAATGAATAAAATTTAGATAAAATTATATGTAAATTAAAGAATTTTAATACAATTTTTCTGTTATTTAAAAAAATTTTAAAAAAAATTTTAAAAAATATATAGGCTGTCGGCGTCCGGTGCCGACCGCCGTGAAGGCTGGTCGGCGTTGACTGCCGTTCGTCCCGTTAAGTAGTCAGCGGTCAACGCCGTTTGTGGTTAGTAATGGTCGGCGGTCAACGCCGACCGTATAGTAAAATAATTTTTTTTTTCTATAAATTAAATGAAATTAAGTAAATTAAATCCAATATTTGTATAAACAAAATTCAGTTTATGAATATTAATATTAATTAATTTATCATAATTATTGACAATTTTAAAATACTATTTACAAATTTAGGGTATAGGATTTAGACTATAAGGTATAGGGTTTAGTATATAGGGTTTAGGATATAGGATATATGGTGTAGGGTATAGAGTATAGGGTATAGGGTATAGGGGTTTAGGGTTTAGGCTATAAAGTATAGGGTTTAGGCTTTATGATTTATGGTTTAAGTTTTAGGGTTTAGGATTTAAGGTTTATGATTTATGATTTAGGGTTTAGGCTTAAACTTTTAGGGTTTAGCGTTTAGGGTTTAGGGTTTAGGCTTTAACATTTAGAATTTATGATTTAGGGTTTAAGGTATAGGGTTTAGGGTTAATGATTTAGGGTTTGGGAATTAGGGTTTAGGGTTGAGGGTTTAGGGTTTAGGGTTTAGGTTTTAACTTTTAGGATTTAGGGTTTAAGGTTTAGGGTTTAGGGTTTAGTGTTAATGAGTTGGGGTTTAGGGTTTAGGGTTTAGGGTTTAGAGTTTAGGGTTTAGGGTTTAGGGTTTAAGGTTTAGGGTTTAGGGTTTAGTGTTAATGAGTTGGGGTTTACGGTTTATGATTTAGGGTTTAGGCTTTAACTTACGATAATTAAATCCTTAGTTACGTAATAATTAATATTACGATATATGTGTAATTAACAATTACTAGAGTAATTAACCAAACTTAAAAATTATAACTATAATTAAAATTTAAATTTAAAACGAAAAAAAAAATTATTGGTAATTTCGAATTAATTATGACGATTTAATTACCTAAACCCTAATGAATGTTTCGTAATTAATAAAATAACATTATATTATTTCCATATAATAATTAAATTATAATAACTAAACCCTAATTTTTTATAATAAAACCATAATTATTAATTAATTATTAATATTATAATGGTTTATTGCTAATTGATTCATTACTAATTAATTAAATTCACTAATTACAAATTAAGTAATCTAAATAATATTAATTAAATTTTTTAAAAAAATAGCGGTCGGCATGTCGACCGTCCCTCCCCACCGTCGGCATGCCGACCGCGATAATTTTTTTTTTTTTTTTAGTACACGGGCGGCGGCGGGGGCGGCGGCGTGCGGCGGCGACGGCGGCGGCGGGGTCGGGGGGCGACGGCGACGGCGGGGGCCGACGGGGGGTGGCGATGGCCGGAGGCCGGAAAATTTAGACAGGGACGGAAAATTACCGGCGACGGGAGGACGAAATCGAGAGGGTTTTAAAGGGTCGTTTGGAATGAAGTATAGCTGTTCTTCGGAATTCCGCATTTTATAAAGAATTTCATTTTACTATTTAAGGGGCGATGACGTCATTTTACATTTGAACTCAAATAATTGGACGATATTAGGGCGTTGGTTCGTAAAAAGCAGGGTGTCGTTTAGTAATCCCCTTATTTAATGGTTATTCAATTAATTAATTAATACCGTCGGACTTCCTCTATATTGTCGGACTTCTGCCGTCACCGTCTTCCATCCAGATTGCACCACCTCCCATCTAGATTCCCGTCACCACCTTCCATCCAGATTGCACCACCTCCCATCTAGATTCCCATCACCACCTTCCATCCAGATTGTCGTCAGAACCTTGTTGTCTCTTCCATTGATTGGTTCCCTGTCTCTCCATGCCTGGATTTAGAGATCGATTGCAAAATTCAAGCGAGGAGCGTAGGTCGGAGGATGAACGATTTAGTGGAAATTCCTCACTCTCCTTATCTCCACGAAGAGATAAAGAGATCGATTGCGGAATCAAAGCGAGGAGCGGAGGTCGGAGGACGAACTGCAACCCGAAATCGATTTTTCCATTTTTACATTTTTACTCCTCTTCCAGCATCCATCAACACGACAACCAGCGATGTTGAAATCTCGTCAGGCTCACGGCGGCAATGCTCCATCGATAATGGCCAAAACCACTACAATGAAACGAGCAAATCAGACGGATTTGACGAATAAATCATATCGCCTATAATCAGATCAGGGATTTACTTCAAAAATTTATGTCAATCTTAACAGAATTAAAATCTCAGAAAAAAAGTGTGAGAGGGAAAAAATGGGGTGAAATTGTTTACTCCGAAAAATCTGTATTCGATTATCAACCGAACCTACGTTTGATTTGGTTGTTGAGTGTCTCTTCTAAGATTACCCAACCAGAGCTGGTTTTTCTTTGATGACTTACCAAATCGAGTCAGTAACCATGATATGACTGGCTTCTTCTATCATCATGGAAACCGGCACTTTAGGAACAAAATATGCTAAATCGCCAGAATCACACCGCCTAACCTGAATAGCCAGAATCAATATCCCACCTGAGCTGAATCGTCGGAATCACACCCAACCTAAGGTGAATCGCCAGAATCAACCCGCCTAAGCTGAATCGTTAGAAAAACACCCCACCTTAGCGAAATCCTAGGAATCACGACTGCCACCGGAGTAAGTGGCGTTTACTATTTCGGAGCCTGCCCACCATTCATCTTCGAAAGCACCTTCGTCCTCAGCAACGATCCTTCCCCATCGGAAGCGGCCCAGTCATCACCGCTCGAGCCCGAATTCGAGAAATTTTGTTCCTCTGTTACCCGAACCACTGAAAACAGGGAGGAGATGGACGAAGAAGAGCTCCTGGATCTCGAGACCGACAGGTTGAGGCAGAAGAGTGAGATGAGTGTTGCGGCGGGCGGCCTTAGATTAGATTTTTGTTTCTTCTCATTTTGGAATTGCAGAAGACATGAGGGAGAGGAGAAAGAAGGAGATTGAATTGGATTGGGTGAAATGAAAGGAGAGGCGGAGACTACAATGAGATTGATTCATTATTAAAAACAAATAATTCATTGAAGTGGACGGTAGATGGACGGAAAAACTAGATAAATTTTTTATTATGTAGTGAACTTGTTTTGTTTTGGGGATAAATTTAGGTGTTGGCCGAATATGTTTAATAATTTAAATAACCGGTGAATGAATAAATAACATGTGGTATATTTATTCGGTGTATTAATGTATCGGAATCTTTGCTTATTTTTTGTTTTGTTTATAAAATAATTAGCTATTAAAACATTTATAATCTAGATTTTTAGTATATTATTAGACTGGTTTGTATACATATATTTACTTTAACATTATTTTTAAAACTACAATCTCTAGCGATAATTTTTAAATGGTGAGGTCTTCGGTATTCCCAATCTCTTGCGATAATTTTTAAATGGTGAGGTCTTCGGTATTCCCGGTGTACCAATACTTCCATCTATCAAATATAATATGGGCCGCCCGTTTCTTGGCTTGAATCTGTGTCGTTAAAAATACTTATTTTAACAAAATTGATTTAATTTAAAAACTTAAAATCTTATTGTCACTTGACTTCATTCCAATTAATATTAGTTCATGTTTATTTTTATCTTTCAATTTTAATATTCGGTGTTGGTTTATTCACATGTAAACATCTAGATATTAACATTGCATAAATTAATTATTATAACTTTACGATATGGATTGACGGATAGATGAAACTAACATCGTACATCACTATTTTTTTTGAATTAATTATCATTATTATAGAGTTTACTCAGCATTATCAAATTATAAAATTTTATCTCCCCAAACTCAGAGTTGTCATTCAGACGTGCATGAATTCTTGGGCTAGCTCCTGTGCATTGATCTTGAAAATTACAGACTCCCGCCCTCGTTCACGGTTCAACACATTCTCTCTAAAAATGCTCCCCTCTTTGTTTATCTACTCACCTAGCACCCTCGCCACCATTCCATACAAAACGAAAGCACGATCCCCTCATTATCCAAAAAGCCACTCGGTTTACATACACTATCTTACAAACTACGTATAATAACCCAAACAAACTCAAACCAAACCCAGCTACATTATTCATGAATGTGTACATCATACTGGAAAAAAACATGAGTATCGTCGTAAAATCGCTATCGATCATCTACACCACCACTGATCCACAGTGATTCTTGCCTCAGATCTGGATAGGATTTGAAGCTTCTGATCCTGTTACATTGGTTGCCGATTGATGATAGATTGGATTTGCATAGTAATTAGAATTCATCGAACTAGTTGTGGCATTGGAAGGAGCAGGATGTTGGTAGCCGGTGCTGGTGGTCCTCTAGAGTCCATTACGACTCAGAAAGCCGCTGGTTATCTCCTAGTTGCAGGCATAATATGCAACTCTTGCACCCCCTTTGGGTGACTTCGTTGTCTGCTGCTATTATTGTCGGGTTGGGTGCTTGGTGTTCGATTTCTGAGTTTCAGGTTTCCGAGTTCTGTTTTGTTGTTTACTTTTTGGGTTGTATCTTTTTGATTTCTTCTTAATGGTTCTGTTTGTTGCTTTCTTTTTGTTTTCTAACCAATCATGGGGTTTTGTAATTTTGTTTGTTGCATTCCATCTTAGTTTGCTGATGCTGTTTCTGATTTGAATTCTGACAGTCTTATTAATTGGTGATGAACACATTATTTACATCTGATTACTAAACAGTTTACTTTTAGATTTTATCATGTTTGGTTATCTCGACATTTAGGCAGAGATGAGAAATTATCGATGTTTACCTCAAATTTTTTGATTCAAACAGTTTGGTTATCTCTCCTCAGTATTTTATGGGCTTCTGTCTCTTGATGCAGACTTGGGAATGAATATTTGTTCATCTGCTGCTTATTTATTCAATACAGACAGGTTAATAAACTACAAAGGCCGAAACAGGAAAATGAAATCAAGGTTGTATACAACGTTGGTGTTATTGGTCATATGGGCTACTTCAAAATCCAATTTTATAATTTTGTCCTCGTTGCAGCCACATCATCCGCAAATGGTGACGAGGCAATTTCTGACATGTCCACATCACATTTTCGTTTAGAATTTGACCGGAGTGGTATGTGGTGAACGCTAATTCGAGATTAGTGGTATTAGGTGAACAAAATAAAGATTAGTGGTCGGTGTGGTGGGTTGTAAATAGTTTAATGGTATCCGGTGTATTTAGAAAACTAAAAAGTTTTGAACACGAAATGATATAGTAATTAAGACATGTGACCATTGGGTAATTTTATTAAAGATTTATTTATAAAAATGAAAAATAAATAAATAAGGAAGGTGGAGATTAAATCTCATAAACGGATGACACATATCAAATTCTCTAAATGAGAGTATTGATATTCCGAAAATACTGAAAAAATTTTATTTTAAAATTTTGAATTTTATAGATAATTAATATTCATTCCTTAATAAATTGAAAACTGATAATACCAACTTCAAACATTGTGTGTTAATCAAAATAGTTAAAAATAAATCAGCCAAGGGGTTGGGTATCAGTCTAGTTAGAATAATGGAAATTCAATCCAATTATTAATAAAATATCAATATTTCTTGTGAATCTAGGAAAATATAAAAAAGTATGATATGTAAGTAAGAATAATATTAAATATTTTTTAGAGGATGGTGTAGGAGTTATCTCTCATTATCTGGTGTTACTTATGGGAAGATACCATAAACCATCACTCCAATTCCATGACATATGACCATGATGTAGTAGGTACTTCTAACTATATGATGTTGTTGACGGGAAGATACCATAAGATACCACTCTAATTCCATGACATATCACCACGATTAGTTCATAAGTTGATGTGTAACTTTATCTTTTCGAAGCCTTCAATTCCATATTTTGATCAAATCAAACAATGCAGATGTCATCATAAGAAACCACTTTGATTCAATGAGATATCACCACAATGTAGTAGGGTACTTCTAACTATTTGATGTTGTTAACATGAAGGTATCATAATAAACTGCTCCATTTCCATGAGATATGACCACGATGTAGTAGGTATATCTAACTATATGGCTTTGCTGACGGGAATATATAATAAGATATCGCTCAAACTCCATCAAATATCACCACCATGTTGTATTTACCTCTAACTATCTGGCGTTGTTGACGGGAAGATATCATAAAATATCACTCCAACTCCAAAAGATATCACCATGATGTAGTAGATGCATCTAACTATCTAGCGTTTTTATGGGAAGATACCATAAGATACCCCTCAAACTCCATCAGATATCACCACCATGTAGTATGTACCTCTAACTATCTGGCGTTGTTGATGGGAATATACCATAAGATACCGCCTCCAACTCCATGAGATATCACCACGATGTAATAGATACCTCTAACTATCTGACGTTGTTGACGGGAAGACACCATAAGATACCACTCCAATTCTATGACATATCACCACGTTGTAATAGATACCTCTAACTATCTGGCGTTGTTGACGGGAAGATACCACTCTAATTCCATGACACATCACCACGATGTAGTAGGTACCTCTAACTATCTGATGTTGTTGACGGGAAGATACCATAAGATACCACTCCAATTCCATGATACATCACTATGATTAATTCATAAGTTGATACATATTTTAACTTCCCGAAGCCTTCCATTCCATATTTTGATCAAATCAAACAATGGAGAAATTTGAATCCAATATCAAATGGAAATAAAAAAAATAAGGTCAATTTTAAAGTTTCTATTAAAGTCGCTAATAGAAAAACTTTAATAATGCAATACCTAAATCTGCAATCACATCACTAATTGAAAAAATTTAATTATGTAATACCTAAATCTGCAATCACATTATCTTCCATTTTTTGTTGAATATTAAAGAGTCGATACAACATGGAACAAAATAAGTAGCAAACAGTAAAGGAAAAATACTTTAGCATGAACTTCGGGTGAAAAAGGGACATAAAAGTTTCAAAAAATTGAGATGTGAGTAATAAATAGAAAGCATCCTTACATATTTATAGACAACAAAAAGCTTTTACGTATCATGAGAGACTTCTTTCTAAATTATGTTTCAGAATGAATTAATTTCCGCATTCATAGCGTTGCAACTATCTCTCCAACTAACACATTATCTATTTATGATTAAAAAAATTAGTTATTTGTTCTCACATTCTTTTTAAAATCTTTTAGAAACTATTATCTAAAACTTATTGAAAAAAGACTAAATCCACGAATAAAGTCCGTGTAATATATGTAGTGATTAGATGAAGGCTTGATCAAATTACTATAAAATAAATATTATATTATATCTGTTAATTAAATATTCAAATTGAACCGAAGGCACTTTAGAAATTACTTTTAGTTATTTAATCATATTAGAAATATATATGAACAAAAATAAAAACAAACTAAAGTTAGAATTTATTTTTAACATAAAAACTTCATTTTATAAGCAAACAGGTTACAATTGCGAGTTTGATAGATACACATCAATTCAATCAAGAATAGACATCCAACATAGTTGATAGTATGAGCTAACGTAGCCACTAATCCACAACATTGTTATATTTTTTGGAAGTGAACACAATCTTGATCCAGATAAATATATGGATAATACATGAAGAAAAATAAAAACGAACTAAAGTTAGAAGTACATGCAACCCTTACCATGAGAATGTAAGTTAGTTAAATTAATTTGGGATTATTTGAAATTTTAGATGGACTATCATATATTACATAAAGTTGGGATACTTTTAATTTTTTTAATACATAATAGTTTCATATGTTAAATGAACTGTATATTAAATTTATTAACAACGTCAGTGAAAATTTTATTGAATGTGCTTGAAAATATTTAGTGTATGGTAATTATCAAACTCCGAATAATTATTAATTTCTTTTATAATCATTGAGTACATTAGTCAACAATATATTATATTGATTCAAGATGTTTTAACTGTTGTATATACATAAGAATGACAATTTGTTTTTCCGGGTAGAGACTTCTTATTTAATATTATATAGTTTTCGGTGCATCCGAGAATTGAAGGGATCGTAAAAAAGGCTAAACAAGCTTTAGATTGGTTCACAAAATTAAAGCAATTTGGACCCACCACTACGCAATAACAACTAGTCAATAACCTCCGACTGTTGATTTTTATGGCACTCATCTCCAAATTTCCAATTTGGGTTTATTGGTTTGCATTGGTGTTTTGGACTTTGTAGTTTGCAATAAGGTGTTTCCTGCCTTTTGGGTTGTGGCAATCCACCCTTCTAGGGTTGATTGAGTATCCAATCGCATAAGTTGTGTTTGGAAGGCTCTATGGTAGCATATTAGATTGTATCAACCATCTAACGAGGTCATCATGTCGACCCCGATCAATGGAACTCTTCGCAATTTGCATGATGGTAGAAGCAAATTACAGCCTACTGCATCTTCCAAGAGTCACATACGACAACAACCTCGAACTCGGGTTGAAGGTTCATGTTGTGTTTGCGGCCTAAACCAGTTGGTGTGGGTGGAAATGGAGGATTGACACAGTCAAAGATGATGAAATCTTTGGGATGCCTAGGTTATTCCACAACCACAAGTTGGAGTTATGGTATGAAGGAACACACCAACAGAATCATCTCACAGACAAGATGAAAGAGTATATTAGACAGTTGGAGGAAAACCACATGCCCCCGAGACAGATGCAGAGCATAATCAATAGTACATATGGTTGTATGATCAATATCAAACAGATTTACAATGATATGGTGAATATAATGCGGTTGAGGTTGGGCGGCATGAACCCCATGCAATAGACGTTGACAGAAGCGATAAAATTGGGGTACTTCACTAAGTACTTCATGGATGCCAAAAAATGTGTTACCGTCAGCAGCTCCAAGTACACTGGAGTTCTTGAACTGCGGTAAGTACGTCAAGGTATTTTGCTGGCTGTAGTTGCACTTCGAATCCTTGAGTGAATATTGTCCCCCATCCGTTGGCCTTCACACAAAATCTGGTGTGATAGTAACATTTGGCAACGTCTGTTGGTACCCATACTGTTGCACGATGTGGATGGGATCGTGCGGCTCGATGTAGTCAAATGCGTGTATGCCTCCACTATACAAGGACCACTAAGCCTCACCGCCGAAATATGGTAGAACGAAAAGAAGCCACTCAACGTGGGTGTGCGTCATCCCATCCAAATGCACACGAAACGCCTGTAGCCTCTCATCAACATCCTCCACTCTGCCAACAAATCCTAGGTCCATCCCACCTCCCAGCAAGTGTCTGGCCACTCAAACGTGTAGATCCACAACTGCAGCAAAGTCAGGTAGGCACCAAGTTACGAAGAACCCGCCCGAGAGGCAACCCTGAGCTGCATGTATAGGTAGGCAAGTGTAGCCGCACCCCAATTGTACGTCCCAGCCACCTGAACATCTCGCAAACCCTCAAAGATCCCAATACGACCACGATTACCACTACGGTCCACAAAAATGGTGAAGCCCAGTAACACCATTAAGTAGTAGATGGTTGTGCTCGCATCATCAAGATCACCTGTCTCGGCAGCTGTGAGTAACATGTCTAGATGAAACCCACATGATGTGTAGCATTTCGCCCTCATCGCCTCCTCTGAAATATTAAGCATGGGCGCAAGCAGAATCACATACTTCTTCTCGCCCTCTGAACTAAACTGGGTGCCATGAATGAGAATCCTGAGTAAGTACAGTACGTCATACAACATAATCGTCATCACTCCGAACGACATGTGAAAGGTGTTGGTGTCTGGCTGCCACCTCTTAACAAACGCCAACAGTAGTGGAACATCCGACCCCCACGACATAAGGGAACCGAGGTGCGACAACACATTTGCCTCGACTAACTGTCGAACCTTAGTGGTAGGCCACGGGAACCTCGCCAGCTTACAAACCCTAGACTTCATGGTGCGGAGCCTAAACTGTGATGAAAGTCTCGAGTCCAAACCGCATGTCCAAAGGCGGTGGGCTACATAACCACGAAGACTTAGGATCAGAGTAGGGATTTGTGGCCCACCAGGTACTGGACCAGTAAGCAGCCACTCCTCGCCAGTGCTGGGTTGGGCCCCAGTAGAACGCCCAACTCTGCCAATTTCTTTCCGCCCCAACGGATATACCAATCAGACGGTCACCGTTTAATTTCAAAAAATTTGCATCTAATGGTAAAAAATGAAACCAAGGGCATTTCGGGAAAGTTGTTTTTATCAATTTAAAATTCAAATTTCGAATTCAGAGATATAATATTATTTTTACTTATTCTCACCAAATTAAATATTTTTCTTTTTGCTCTCATCTGCTCCCCTCCTCTCCCTTCTTTTTTCATTTTTCAGATCTATTTTTTTGTTGGTCACCGCCATTGAACAACACAAAGAATGATTGAAACTCTGAATTTAGCTATTGCGACATTAAATTGGCGGATTTACTCTCTGTAGAGGTAATTATGATCTTTTTTTTCTGATAAGCAAATTAAGTTGAACAACTTTATTTTTTAAATGAGCTAAGAGATTGATTGGTGGGTTTTATTGGAATATTTTGGGCTGTGTATGGGATGTATTTCAGTTCCCTTCCTTTGGAATGAAGATATTTTTTTGCGTTGGATTTGTTGAAGACAATAGATTGTTATTGCTATTTTATGGGATAGTAAGAGATTGTGCCTCTATTATATTTTTTCTAGGCTTGTATGTTACTACTCTTGGTTTGTTTACTAAGACATTTATTGTTTGTTGCTTTTCTATTCTCCCCTCTCGTATCTCTTTATTTTTACATTCATTATCTATTTACTTGATGAGTAGCAATGGAGACGGAGCTGAGAGGACGAGTTATGGGAAGGAGGAGTTGGCATTTTTCTATAATGCTCAGTAGATATTATAAATCAATTAGTGCTTGGTGAAAGTATGTTTCTAATTGATCTTTGTTAGATTTTTGTTATTTGGTGCTCAATGAGTAATAGTGAAGCAAAGGATTATTTAGTAGATTTTGATTTTTTTATATAAATATGTCATAACATAAATATACCAGTTATATAACATAGACGTCAAATTGTATAATAATGATATAATTTTATTATAAATGGCATTAATATTAAGTATATCATGTGGACATAACATACGCATAACAGACCTTAAAAGTAGGAATAATAATGATATAACATCGACATACTAGTGACATAGGACATTACAGAATATAATATCACATCCCATAAATAACATACAATAAGTTCAACCAAGTTCTTTCAAGTAAAACTTCAACTAAGTTATTATGGGTTAATTGTTTAATTTGTACACCTTTATATGTAAAAGTTAAACTATATGAATTTACACATAACAGCGATATATAAAATATTATATAACAGTTATATAATATAGACATAACATATACATATTTGTATAATGTGATATAATAGTACAATAAATAATAAACAAAAATTAAAAGTTGAATTAGTCATTGTGGACTCCATTTACACCAACCTTTAAAATGTGTTGAAACGGTTACATAACAGTTACATAATATAAACAAATTTGTATAATGGTGATATAACTAGAGCTGGCAAAAACTGACCCAACTCGACAAGCCCACCTAATCCGCCCAGCCCAATTCATAACCCGTTTGACTAAAAAGTCAACAACCTGAAATCCGCCGAGCCCATGATCCGACGAACCCGTGACCCGATAGACCCATGACCGATAACCACGTAACTCGACTAACCTATGACCCTCCCAGCCCGCCCGTTTAACCCGTCATATCATTCGACAAAGAATGAAGTTCTCTTCCAAGTACAGTTTATCATAAGTTCTAATAGATAATTATTCAATAATCTCAAATTAGTTTGATGACATTTGCTTTAAAAATAATTAATTCATTTGAAGTAAATATCCTAAAAGCAAACTTTTTGTATTCAAGACAACATAATACTGGTGCACCCATAATACTATTGCTCAATGCTCACTTGCAAGTTGAAAATCATATTTTTGAAAAGAAGCTAATAATATCAATTAGCTTACATATAACACACTCAATATGATAACACAAGCTAAGAACCAAATTTAGGTACTGCCCCTATGAAGTTGGGTAGTTGGATTCAACATTATATTCTATTTATTATTTAGTTACTAGAATGAACCAAATAAATAGTAGGAGCTAACCAAATTTTTTTATTTATACAAAAGCAATGACAAAAGAAAAGACACAAACAACAGGAATGAAAAATCTTTTGAGGGTTTTTTTACTTTTTTCATCATCAATTTCGTAATTCTAAAATTAAAACTTTAAATTTATAATCTAGTTTCTACAATTTTATTACTATTTTAGAATTCACATTTTATTTTTATTTTTTTAAAATTTAAATAAATAAAATGTGAAAATGATTATTGAATCTAAATTCTATTGTTTATTATCTAAATAAAGCTTATGTGTTGCATTTTGTAAATTGATTGTACATTGATGGCCCGATGAGAAATAGGAGCCAACCCATGATCCGCCCGATCCAAAACCCCATGAACCTGTGATCCGATGAACCCATAATTTGATTAACCTGCAACCCAACAAGCCGTGGCCCTACAAACCCGTGGCCGGACAAACCCGTGGCCGGACAAACTCATGGCTCGCAAACCCGTGATCTGTCTAACCTGTGACCGACGAACCCGTAACCAGCCTAACCCGACCCGTGGCCCGCCCAAATCGCCCGTTTGACAGCTCTAGATATAAAAATACCATAAATGACAACCAATAATAAGTCAAACTAGTCGTTCCAGTCTTCATTTATACAAATCTCTAAGTCAACATACATTTCGAAACGTGGTCGTCATTTTCAACGATTGTATTTTCGTCATAAAATGTAATTAACACTTACCAATGGTTTAAATTTTTTAAATAAAAAAATATCAAAATGGATCTCATTAAATTAAAAAAATCAAAGTAAACAATATTAATGAAGTGAAAGTTATGTTTTGATGAATCTATAAAAAAATTATGGAGATTAAACTAAAACTAAGGCTATAATTAAAGAATGAGAGAGAATCCGACAAAAAACTAAATAAATAAATGAGAAGTGAATAAAATATTACGTCCCCCACAAATTTTACTTTCCCACTTAAAATTTGGCCCCTTTCTCTATCCCGAAACATCAACCTCAGTCGTTGGATTGATTTTTTGGCGATCCAATGGCGTGAAACATATCCGCGCCTAAAGGATAGAATGGGCTATCCGCCTAATAAAAACACGTCCAGCCCCCACGGTAGAAGAATCCTGATGACCGCCACTACCCCTCCATGCTAGTCTCTTCCGCGATCGAGTACTGTCAAGTAAGAGGGGGTGAAACGGAGTATCACAATCATCGTCCTAAAACCTGTCACCGTCTGACATAATCTGGTCATCGACGCCGTCTGGGTCATCTCGATTGTCATCAATGTCATCTCTCTCCCAACTCTGCATGCTAGCTAGCAAAAATCTCATCAACCGTCATCTCTCTCCCAACAAATTGCAGATGAGAGTCTATATTTATCGGTCCAGGAATATGAAATTGCGCACTCGACTGACCAATTTCTCCTAACCTCGATTTCTTTCCCTTCTCTTTTTCCCGGTAGTAAACCGCGACGACAAATTGTGACGTCGTCCTGACATCGCTTCCAACTATATATGCAATTTAAATCGTAACTACTAATTAGAAACGAACCGTTTCCCAAATTTTCAAACCAACATTGAATTTCCAAATTTGTAATTACTAATTCACCTAAATTATCATGACTAATTACTAATTTCCAAATACTAATTAAATAAGTATTTAATTACCAAATATTTATTCAAAAAATATTAATTACTAATTCACCTAAACCAAATCACACTAATTATATTTTGATTTAAAAACAGATAATTAAATAAATACAAATTAAAAAATTTGTAATTACTAATTCACCTAAATTATCATGACTAATTACTAATTTCCAAATATTCATTAACTAAACAATCAATTACCAAATATTTAATTTGTAAATATTTAATTAGCAAATATTTAATTAAAATAATTCACTTAAAATAAATCACACTAATTATATTTCAATTATAAAAACATTATAATTAAAAAAATAGGAACTGAATAGGAGTTGGCGCACGTGAATGACGCCAACAACACTACTGTCGGCGTCATTCACGTGCGACGGCCACAACAACTTCGACGACCGTAAATGGCGTCGGTTGCTGTGGGCGGCGCACGTGAATGGCTTCGATGGTAGGGTTGTCGGTGCACGTAAAATGGCGCCTCCTCCAATTTTAATTTTTATTTTCTAACCTCGGCTGCGGTGGATCATATTAGGCGGCGACAAATATGACGGCAGCAGGGGCAGATCTGTCAGCAGAGGAAGCTAATGACGGCGGCGGATTTGGGCAAGGGAGGCATTTCTGGCGCTGGGGTGGCGGATTTGGCCTTCGGTGGAGCTCCGACGCGAATGTTACGGCGAGCAAACGGCGGTGGCAGCAACCGTGACAGCGGCGGCGGCGGCCCAACTGTTAGGAGAAGGAGATGAAGTTGAGAGAGTTGAGACTTTCGAGCTCATTAGTGTGTCTCTTTCAAGTTAGATCATGTGTGTATTTAAATATTAAATTCGAAGAGCATTCGCGTAATTATACTCATTGAATTCAAATGTTATGGCGTTTTCATTCGAAAGTTAGGGCATTTTTATAACAATCCTTTTTTTTAAAAGGAGCCTATTTTCAAAAGGGGAAACAACCTCTTCTTAACTCTGAATTGAAGTCTCGGGGTGATCATACGTTGAACTGACACCGATTGAGATGAAAAGGGTTCCTGGTCTGGTGCTTCTTAGCTTGACCCCATTGCCTTAATTTTCCAATGCACCTTGATATCTTGGTGTCGGGTATGGTCTCTCACTGTGCCAACTAAGTTTAAGTATTCTATTTGGTGTATGGCCAAACATGTTATTCCGACTCGGAGTGCCCCTCATCGTTGACTGGTGGACGTGCCGATGGAGTGTGGCATGTGCGGACAACATGAGGAGGAAGATTGACACCTTTTCGTTCACTGTCCCATTTGCTGAAGAGTGATGGAAGTTGGTGGGTCTATAGTAGGGATGAGAATTAGGTCGTTTGATAGGGTATAGCCCAAGCCGATCTAATTAGGATTGGGTCGGGTTCGATTTGTAAATTACGGAAATTCGGGTTTCGAAGCGATTCACATAAAACTCGAATAAGCCCGAACCCGATGAAAGTACGGTTCGAATCGGGCTAATTCTACTTCAATAATTCATATTACTCATTAGAGATAGAATTTGGTCGGGCCTCGATCAAGTTAGACTTTGGATAACCCGAACCCGAACTAAATAAAATCGGGTTGGTCTTGGGTTAGCAAAATACTGAGATTTGGGTTTTCAAGCAAAATTACAGTTCACTATCATCATATACTAACATTAGAGTAACATACGAGTAACAATGAACTAAAAACAAGACTAACACTGCAGTTATAAAACACTAAGATCAAAGGCTAAAACACAAGAAGCTATTTCAAAATATGACCTTTTAGCCTCCTCGAAAACAATATATGCTCCAACCATGAAGGAGGCTAAACTTAGCTAGTTCTATAAATTTTCTATTTTTTTTAAATAAATCTAAGTTATGAGTAATCAAATTAATTTTTTATACGTTGATTTTTATATATTTATTCATGATAATTTGATATGAACATTTCAATAAAATTTGAATTTTTTTTAGATATATTTTTACATAATGATACTGTTTGATTGATTGTTCATCTATTAAAATTAACTCCAAATTTTTATATAATATTTCATCTTTGAATTTCTATTAGACGAACGAACTTAATATGAAATCAGACTAAAATTATAAAATTACCATATAAACTAATTATAATAATAATAAATTATATCCAATCTTATAAAATGATAATAAACCGCAATTTTTCTCCTCCACTAACTCTTATCTCGTGGACCCATTTACTTTTAGCCTTGAGTTTAGACTAGGGCTAAAACCCATTATTTTTTGCCATTTGACAATTATTTTTAACCTTCTCACATGATTTTTTGATATGGGTTGAAAAGTTTCAAGTGCTATTTTGATATTATAATCTTTGGGCTGAATATAGCCTAAAAGTAGATTAACAGTCATAAAACACCAAATATTAATGGCCATATATAAATCTTAAACCTTAGATAAACTTAGATAAACTATCAACTTTAAATTCAAAACCTTAAACCCTAAATCTTGAATTATAAATCTTAAATTATAAAAAATAAATAGTTAATAAGATCTTGATAATTAGTGTAAATGGGTCATATAAAGAGGAGAGCTGATTCATGTCACTCCTTTAAAATTACTAATTCTCAAGAAAGATTTTCAACCTTTGGATGAGGTAATCTGCATTACAAAAATGAGAAACCCATCAGCCTTAGTGTCAAGGCTTCGTTGAAAAGATTCTCTATGCTGTAGAATTGGTGTAATAACTTTTTAATCCCAAGGGCAATTTAATAAATGAACTTAAACACGTGGCGGTAGCTGGCTCTGCAAAAAAAATTAAATAACCCTTATTGTACAATATTTTACTATAAATAGCAACGGATGAATGGCTGTGGATTACTTTCCTCTTCTCTTCTCGTCTGCTCAGTATCTCTCTTACCACTTATGGCAGCATCACAACTCGCCAGAGTCCACTCGGTCAGCACAGTCTTGGCTCGCTCTTCGACTCAGTTGATGTGCGACTGAGTCAGCTTGGAACCGCCTTTACTGTAGTTTGGGAAAGTTGTAAGTTTCTGCAACTCCATTTATTTATTCATTCATATGATCTGTCTAGGGAGTGTATTTATTCATTCATGTTTGGAAAGCACAAGCAGAAACAGCCTAAATAATGGTGGTGGGTCTGTCGTCCCATTCCAATCAGTGTTCTTTCTTTCTTTCCCTCATAAGGTTCTGACATACATAGGTGCCTTGTGATGTGAAATGGGGTTTTCTCTAACAACCAATTCTCAAATTTCCTTCAATATCTCTTGTAAGAAGCTTTACTAGTTGGAATCAAGTTTGCCACGGTGTTGTTTGGTTTTTTCCTCTTTCTTTCACGTTTGCAAACCCCTCTAGCTGGTTTACTTTTCGTTGTCGGTTTGGGGTTGCATTATGTGAAAGTAAAGGTTGGGAGGCAGAGACGGGGATAAGTAATGGAGGAAGGTTAGGATGGGCCCTTTTGTAGGTGAATTAAATAAATAGGAAGGGTATGGTCATTCATCCATGGTTGTTGGAAGGGTATGGCCATTCATTCATTAATTCATGGATGTATGTATGTCCAGGTTGACAGTTGTGTCTTTGATGAGTTATGTATCTCAGAATACAGAAGAAAAAGGAAAACCTTTATAAGAAAAAGAATCAAATGGTTGAGGATGCATCTTGTACCACCAGTCATTAAAATGTTAAATTTCTTTACAGATACTTGTTTCTTTCAAAATGACTCAGAATAAATATTCTATAACTGTCTTGAGGAATATAGTGGGTTAAAATAGTATTCTAGGTTATTGATGCCAATGCTTACACGTGAAGGAAGATGTTCTTCCATTTAGCTAGTATGTTATGTATATGAAATGAACAAGTCTTGTGGAGCTGAAATATTGTAGCAAGTTATTTGCTCCTTAGTATTGATGAGGAGAGGAGGGAGGGAGGTAAGGAAAAATGGCGTTTTGTCATTACTTATTGGAAGATTCAGGCAAAGAATTATTGCAGGCTTGACTATGAGTTCACACCTATGCAGCCATGGATTTCAACTATTCATTCAGAAGCGGATGTGATATGCCGGTTGATATTGATTTATAATAGTCTGGGACCAGTATAAAAGGTGCTGCATGGTCCTATTCCTAGCTATATCAATGGACCAGAAGAGTTATGGATGGAAAGTGGCTTTCTTTGTCCTCATTTATTTGTGGGCTTCAATCTTTGAAGAGTCTTCCCAAGAGTATGGTAGCCCTATTTATTTATATACCGTTAAGTTTCCTTGGGGGAAGGTAGAGTATATTAATCCACAAGGCATGTGGGTATAGTATATTAACAAGTCCAGCTTCATTGGAGGAGAGCAATTAATAATTTTCAGTAGTAGTTGTTTGATAGTGAAGTGACAGAATTGATCACTCTGCCTATCAGGTCCCCGGTGCTGTAAATGTGCTCCTATCTCTGAATTGCTTTTTTTATATATATTTGAACTGCTATTTCTTAGATATATACTGTTTGTTACCTTCTAATATTAACAAATGTTATGTTGTGGCCTTAATTCATGTGCTGATGATTGTTTTGCTAGGCAATTTTTCTCAAAAGAAAGAGAGTTAATCCTGCATTCTATGATTCTGCTACAAAACAAATTATAGCAGGACTGACTGCTGACTCAATTGAATGGAGGGGAAGGGTAAGAATCTGTGATTAAAGTTGGGTTGTCCGATATGGTATATTCTTTTACTGATTTGTTGCAATCTTTGGTGGCGTCTGAGTTGGATTCTGGTTGAGGATTGTATTGCCCCCTGTGTGGTGAATTTGTGGGTGGTGGGGTATGGTGACCATTCAGTTGGCATGTGCTAAGTGTTATTGTCTTGGCCAAAATGGGAAGGATGAAGATCCACATGAAGACTTCTGACAAATTTAATTCCACTTGTTTGCTAGGTGGGAAGGGAGATTAATAATCTCTGCCTGAAAGTGACATCAGAAACTTTTCCCTGTTTATTTCATCACCTTTGATTTTTCTGTGGTACCGGAAACCGCTTTAAAATCAACAGAGGTTGGTTAATAATCTGTTTTCTTGAAGGGGACATCAGAAGTTCTGTGCTTCATACTTGGTATCTCATCTCCAGAGAAACTACAAACTCCAAAGGTTTTTGCTTTGAGCCGTCAATCTCTCAACTTTCATGAATTTAATATTTGTGCCGACTCATACTACTGTTGTGTAATGGAAATTTGCTTTTGGTTTTGGTACCTGTAGATTGAGCAAAGCCTTACACCTGGAAACATAACAACCAAGGGTCGTTCCTTCCAACATTTGCTTCTTCATCAAAGTAGTCTATAATTAGCTAGTTTGAGGTAGGAGTTCTTAGATAGTGGAGTAGGTGGGTCTGTGGAGACGGCTATCGATGAGTCATAGTGGAAGAGCAGCAATTGATTCTCCTTCTTTAACTAGTTGTGTTGCTATGGACTGGAACTTGAAGTCTGCATCTGAGTGGGACTGGGATACCTTATATGGGTTTAGCTCTAGGACATGTGGCACTCAGAAACAACAAGTAAATCACTTAAACCCTGATGCTGAAGGTGAAGGAGTTGGAAGAATCGACAGTGGATTCATCTACTCAGACGGGTGTGGTGGTGGTTTTTCAGGCTCCGATTCTGGGTATGGATCTTCATCTAAGAGCTCTGTCTCAGCCTCTGTTGGTTCGCCGTCAAAGGAGGGATTGCAGACACGAAATGCTGTGGAAGGACTTTCCAATGTTAACAAGGTTTCATCTGGGGAACATGTAATTGGTCTGAAGCTTGGTAAAAGGACATATTTTGGAGATGTATGCACAACCAAGTCTGTTGTAGCAGCTAAGAGACCTAGGAGCTCATGTCAAAGTGCACAGTCTCCTTGCTGTCAAGTTGAAGGATGCAACCTTGACCTCAAGTCAGCTAAAGATTACCATAGGAGGCATAGAATCTGTGAAAGCCATTCAAAAAGTCCCAAAGTCGTTGTTTCTGGCTTGGAACGCCGGTTTTGCCAGCAGTGCAGTAGGTAAGTTACCTTCATTATTTGGCATGGCACCTGAATTTTTTTTTTCGTAGTTTTACTTTACTATATGCTACTGATGTGAAAATTTGTGGTAAAAAATTGTAAAGGTTTCATCAGTTGTCAGAATTTGATGACAAGAAGCGAAGCTGTCGTAGGCGGCTCTCTGATCACAATGCACGTCGTCGTAGGCCACAGCCCGATGCAATACAATTCAGTACAAGCTTCTCGACTTCCATATATGGTGACAGTTCTAAACCTTTGGTTATTTTTTTCCGGCTGACTTCACTACTTGCTATATAATAGGCCTGAACTTGTTATTATTAGTATTTGTTATCAAACGTCTGCCTCAGTAGTTTGATAGTTTTGTGAACAATTTGTAGCGTTAAGCCTTGCGTAATGGCTAATAGTTTAGTTTGGAAAAGAAGTTAGCAGTGTTGTGATTGATGGACATTTTGACTATAGCAGATAACAGGCGGCAGATGAATAGGGTAGCATTACGGGCTAAAAGCTTCACTTGGCCAAGCGGATGCGGCTTTGATTCTTTACCTAAAATTGTGAAATCAGAAGGCATGAGTAGGCAGATGAGCAATTTGTCTATTAATGATGTGCATGAAGAGATGATCTCAGACAAGGGCTTGTCTTTCAAAAGCAGTACACCTCAGATCTTTAGTGAAGGTTCATTTCCAAATTCTCACTAGCTAATTTAATTGACTAGTCCATATCCAATCCACCTGATTACTTGGGTTTGACAAAATGTTACAGGCTTAGAGTGCTCTCCTTCAACTTGTAACCTGGAGATGAACCCTAATTTTGGGGGTGCTCTCTCTCTTCTGTCAACCACTTCATCATGGGGTTTGAATGAGCCTACAGCTCTGGAGCAGCTGATGCTAGTCAATGACACAGGTATGGCCCATCAGACAATGATTCATGCAGCAGAACCTCAAAGCTGGTCACTCTCGCCATCAGCAGCAAATGCATTTGATGGAAATATCACTAGTCTCCAGCAGTTTCATCAATGTAAAACGCCATATCAGCTTGGCTCCTTCTACTCCAATCAAACGGACTAACTATTGAATGCGAATCATGTGTTAGCTAAGGTCGGTATGGTTATTCAACATCAATCTGGAAATTAAGAGAAGAAGGTGCTACTGCTGCTGCTGGTGTAAGCCTGAACTATGTAATGGGTGGACAGTAGATAGGCTCTTCAAGGTCAAATGAAATTTGTTCAGTTTTTTCATTCTATGCAAGTTTGATCCTATTGGCCACGGATATGCATGCTCAAGGTGTAAGCCTGAACTATGACTAGTATTATTGTTAAGGACATCATCGAGGATTTACCTACAACTTTATCGAAAAAATATTTTCCATTTCCCCTTGTTTGTTTGTTAGACGATCACCTGCTCATCACCCACGAGCCACGCCGTGGTGAGCTGCCGCAACAAGCCCCGCTGAAAATTGCCGATTTTTTTATCCAGGTACATGACTTACCTTACAGTTATTTCTCAGAGACAGTTGGCCGCGCACTTGGGAGCTACGTCAGCCAGTACCTGCTGTATGATGAGAAGAACACCATAATATTGAATTAATTCATAATTTTAGTAATGTGACCATAATGGTCCTGCAAATAAATTCACATATATACCTAGTACCAGTCACCCCTACTTTCATGTGGATAGTCTCATAGTGAATCGGACCAGGAAACCATCATAAACCCATATGAGCAGAATCGTAGGAATACTCTACACGCTTGTAACATAACATCACATCACCTAAGGGATCCCAATCCAGGGGTAGGTGACTGGCACATAACACAACAATAGTATCTAGCTAACATAGAGTTACCTCATCCTAACATAGTACAACAGATCACACGTTACTGTACTGTCATCAAGAGCATTAATCTCTAATAATCTCAACCATGCATAATCATGGTATAGTTACAGTAGATCACACACTACTGTATCAACATCGACAAGCATCATGCTCAACAATCAATAAAGGACATCAAGTCCCAAATTAATCTACAGATCATCAACTACCCAATGGTAGCAAACAATATCACCACAATAGTACTATCATGCATTCTACATGGCTAATCCAACAAATAAACAGGGACCCCCACCTCAATCAAAGGCTGAGACTGAGAAGTAAAGGGCTCCAAGCATCCCCTCGATCAGCTTTTCCCTTCAAAGAACTTCTCGGAGATAACCCCAAGCCGTTCCTCACCACTCAATACACAAAGAAGAATTTGAAAGTTAGTAGGAGAAGAAAGCTTCGGAATCAAACAGTTCCAAAATATTCTAGAAGCCGAGAGGAGATTAGGATTACCTTTGATTAAGCTTCAGTTAGGTTCACCTCCACACTCAAACCACTCGTGACTTTGAGGTGGAATCCCGTTCTCCGTTACCCAACTCTTAGGCCGCACAGGGAGTAAGCCCCGAATTAGAAAATAAAACCTTTATATGGCTGGACAACAGAAGTCCTTTAAATAGAGAACACTCACGCCCATGGTTAGGCATCCGTCACGACCGTGATAGACCACTCACCTCGTTGGTGGTACTTTAATGGTCACACCTGTGACGGTACTTCCACCACGCCCATGGTGGCAACCACACCACGCCTGTGGTGGCAACCGCACCACGCCCGTGGTGACAAGTTCCAGTTTGACCAACCGGTCCAACCGCCAAACCTGAGATTTGGGGTGCTATAACTCTTCCCTCCTACAAAAGATTTGGTCCCGACATCTCAGTTCCGACCCTCCGGGCTTAAGCATCAACACATGAAATACCCTGATGTTGTTCTCCTCTCACTTCTCTCCTTCAAACAGGCGCTCTATGCACCACGGTCTCTTCACTGGATTCGTTGAGTCTCCTTCCAGATATGACCTCTAAGTCGATCCATCCACCCACTAGAGATCGGTCTTCTGTGTCGAGCTCAATCCCCCAACGGTTACCGTCCATGCTCGATGCGGGGTTGACTTAGTAACTTCCCACCGAAGGTGCTAGCACCAGACATCCAATCCTAGAAGCCACTAACCTTAAGGTGGGGACCTCTCCATTCCAACACTCGAGTCTTAGGCCTCAAAATCATAGCTCCATTGGGACATGAGGAGTCTCGACAAACAAACCATGGAACCATTCTTGAGATGAGGGTAACTTCCAAGTCCCAACATTGTCCAAGTTGGCCCGACAGTCAACCCTACAAGAGCGGCAAGCCAAGTCCACGGGGTCTTGCCAATGGCATGCCCACGCTGGCTCTGGATGGCCTCAAATTTCTTGGTCGTCGTCACGCCAATATGAGATTCTCGTCCATAACTCGGTTGAGGTGTCGTCCATCTAGCCACGCCCGTGGTGTATAACCCATCATGCCCGTGATGGCTGAACGCCACGCCCGTGGTAGACAAACCATCACGCTCGTGATGACTCTCCTATTTAAGGAGACCAAGTCTTCCCCAAATCCCTAATTCCCAAAACTCTGTATCCATTCTTGATGACATTCGATTTACCGCGTCCATCGCCCTAATTTAAGTGACACCTCATGATTTTTGTATAGATTTGGATAGAAGTATAGGGTGTTTCTTACATTTTAAACTTTTATCTCGTTTTAGTGTCTCAAACCTGTTCGAGGTCCATTTGATGTCGTCTTCGAGTGTTTTTATAGATTTCAAGGAGCAACAAGAAGATATCAACTTTGAGGAGCTCAAATCGACGATGGTGTATCAAGATTTTCAAGTCAAGTTCTTCGACGGAGATCGGCGAAATTAAGTTCTCATAATTATTTGTGTAAACCTAGGATCAATGGTTTCTTTTGCTGAGTTTGCTTTGTGGTTCATGACTATGAGTAGCTAATATCGTTTCTGCTAAGATTAGATGAACCCTAGGTAATTACTTATGAACGAATTATTTGACTTTGACAACTTATGCGAGTTGGATGAATTTCACTTTATGATTGTGATATCACTGCATACTATAGGGAGAATCGCACCCATCTTGGCTACCTTTTGCTCGATTTGACCGATTTCCGACCAAATTGATAACATTTGATGAACTAGGAAGGATTTTCGTGCTTTGTTTCTCAATAGGGCTATTCCGGTCCATTTCACTTATTTCGTAGAGTTTTCTCAAAGATTGCAGGTATCCGTCAGATAGAGAATTCAAAGATGAAGCCAACGGTTCGAGTCAGAGGTCAAACGGAGGTCGAACTAGTGAGATACAAGCAAAAGAAGAATTTTGGCCAGGCTGAAGGAAAGGCCACGCACCGTGTGGACGCAGGACACCCCACATGCCGTATCAAAGGCCTATTTGAGGAGAGAGGTGGCATAACCTTCATAACATTCTCTTAAAGTCTGATTTTTATCTCCTTCCATCCTTCTTTTGTAACCTTAGAAGAGGAGCTTGAAAACGAATTGGAGCTTGGATTAGAGTGCTTGGAGTCTAGAGCAAAGGATTAAAGATCAAAGAAGCTTTCATCACCAACTTCTATCTGGAGCAAAGCTGGTGATTGTAACCCTTATTCGTTGTTGTAGTTTAATCATAATTATATTAATTGGCTAGCCCTTTTGGTGATGTTGATGTTAGGATTGTCCCCTCACTTTGAGGGGTTGGACATATTGGATGTCTTATATGATTAATGATATTCTTGAATTAGGTAAAATCAACCCTTTCCTTTGCATGACCATGTTTAGGATTGGGTTAAAGTTAATCCGAGATTGAATTAAGGTGTGTGTGGAGCAATACACACCCCAATTCAACCATTTGTGCTAAGATTTCCTTAGGGGCTTTAATCAAGCACTTGGCAGACACTCCACAAGTCACTCAAATCGATGACACAATTGAGGGATGGAGTGTTTGGGGTGTAAATGGTGACTTAGCACCATATCCAAGAGTTTGAGAGGTCCTTACAGTTATCTGAACACCTAGACATTCCTTCGAACACCTTGTGTTCATTTCTAGATTGCTTGATTAAGTGAACTAATGATGGTAGTCCATATGCAAGACCTTGCTACGGATTCTTACGAGTGTCTAGTGGAGATTCTTCGTCATAACCAGTAACCTAATGTGTCCAAACTATCTTATTTGTGTGATTTGGGCATCTACTAACCCCGAAATCTAGCAACTCCTCCATTATCTGCTCTTGTTACTCCTCCCTTCTCGTTTACTTAGTGATACTTTAGTTGCTCTCTTACTAGTGAATGTTAGTGAACTTAGCTAGTAATCATAGAAACCATCTTCGAAACTCTTTTTACCTTAAACCATGGACTTAAGTGCCGAGTAAAAGTTAGTGAACGACCCTCGAGAACAATAAAAACTCTTGCTTTGCTAGGTATAAATTAACTAACACCTTTTCTCTAGCGATCAAGTTTTTGGCGTCGTTGCCAGAGGTTTGGTCACACCTTTGAAAGACCAATTAGGATCGCTGCTTTAGGCATTCATCCCCAATTTACTTTGGGTTTCCCTTGTTTTTTGCGTTATTCCTCGTGTGTGTTACTTTGGTGTGCTTGTCTTTGTTGTGTAGGACTCACCCTTGCACTCTTGTTGTGCATGAGACGTTCCAAGCAAAATCCACGAGCACCTCAGACACTCATATCGACTCCACCTCGTCCTCCTCTAATCGTAGTACCTCAAGAGATTCTACCTCACCCTCTATTAAGCGAGGAGTCTTCTACACCTCCGTAAAACCCACCCTAGGAGTTTCGGTCAAACCACTTTTAACCAAAGAATCCAATTCGGATTCCAAACTGAACCAATTCATCCTACGGTTACTAACCAAAACATAGAAAAAGCATTTAAAACTGAACGTGAACCCATTTTTTGAACCTTTAAATACCGAGAGACAAGGATTCAGAACCCTTAAATACAAGCTGGAAATAAGACAAGTGGAGATGCAACTCCAGTATCAAAATACATAAAGATGACATCATCTGATATCAAAACCCCGACTAGCTCTCTCTCCACCATTAACATCGGTACGTGTGACTGTACATGCAGATACACCAAGGAAATAATATCTAATGGGGTCAGTGATAAGCACTGAGACTAATTCGACTGGCGTAGAACTGAAACTGAACTGAGACTTTACTAAGCCTTAATTGAGGCTTAATTGTGGTAAAGCACAAGAAATCTATTTGAACTTTGCATCTAGGTAATGTGACCCTATGGTCCTATAGGTATCAACCTAACGTCAGCCACCCCTAGTTGTGAGCGGATGGCCTCATGGTGGATCAGACCATGAAACCACCCTGAATACCATGAGAACAGCACTGAAAGCATACTCGTTACATCCAGCCTAAACCTAATCTATCTTGGGGGGATTGTGCAATCCAAGGGTAGGTGACCAACGTATAACGGGAGCTAATCTAGCTAAACCTGAATCATGTCATAACACAAACTGTGAATCACATGCATAGTTCATCGTTGTGAGCTTGAACTCAAATTAACATCTGTCTGTGAAGCAGATCAGATGCTACTGCACAGCCTGGTAGCTCGGCTCCAAAACATAACACTTGTATAGTAGATCACACGTTATTATACAGTCCTAAAAAGCCTAATAATGGATTCCTGAAAATCTAATTACAGTTCTACGCTTTAAGCATAAAAGTAATCCTAAGCCCTACCTCTGAAAAGATTTCCCAATAGAATCTGATCTGAAGCTGCCTTCCCAGCTCCAGCCTCCTGTTCCATCTATCTTGAAGAGATCAATCATATGATCAAATATCCCAAAAACCCAGACCATTAGGCTTTCTACGTTAGTTTAAATCTATGGGGACTAGAGAGAAAGAAAAGGAGGGATTACCTTCTCATGAATCTCCTAATCTTTCTAATCCTCATCTCTGATCGGAAGCTGTTCAGAGGTGTTTCCATACTTGATCTATCCCTCTTCCTTTGGGAGGCAGCCGCCGCCTAATGAGCTTTAGGTCACGATTCTTACTTATATACTAAGTCCACCACGCGCGTGGCTGACTTACCACCACGTCTGTGACTGCCCGATCGCCATGCCCGTGACTGCCTGATTGCCACCCCCGTGGTAAGTCTTTGAACCACACCCGTGACTGAGTACTGGTCATGCGTTATGGTCCGTTCATCAGACCGAGACTCAGCCCTTCATTATTAGGATAGGATTTAGGATTACCTAGATTAGCTCCCGTTATACGGTGGTCGCACACCCTTTGGATTTTGTAATCCAACATGATCCATTCTGGTTCAGACATGATGTGACAAGTAAGCCTTCAGTGCTGCTCTCACGATATTTCAGGGTGGTTTCTAATCCACCATGAGATTTTTCACTCATAGCTAGGTGTGGCTGACGTTAGGATGATACCTATAGGACCACATGGTCACCTTGTCTCATTTCTACTTGTATGATCAACCATGGAACTTCAGGAGCAAATGCCGCCTAAGAGAATAGCATGAGTAGCGACGCCTCAAATGAGTTGCTCTGGGAGTCATAGAGAGAGGTACCTTGGAGGACCGTGGCTATCCCTTTCATTGTTTCATTTTTCAGACATTTTTATGTTTTCAGACATTTTTATGTTTTCAGACATTTATATGTTCAGTTGATTTGATAGACTTATCTCTGTATCTTGGGTTCCCCTAGTTGGGATGATTTTCATTGTCGTTTGATACTCAAGCCTTTGATGCTCTATTTACTTTTTAGCAGTTTTACTTATGACCTGAGGTCTTTCAATACAGTTATTTCATGTGATATTATGTTATTTGTGTGATGGAGTGAACCCCTGAGTAATGCATGGATCAAACTGTGTGGTTCGATCTGGTCGTCTAGGGGCGGGTTTCACACTTATAGTACTTGGGATGATCTAGCCAAGGCATTCTTGGATTCTTCCTCCCAATAAGACGGACGAGATTTGGGGGAGGATCTCTCACTTCCAACAACTCAATGGTGAGCCCTTCTATGAGGCTTGAGAGTGGTTTCAATCTCTCGTCTACTCATTCCTACATCACTACCTATAGGGTTTAGAACTAGGGGAGACCTTCGCTCAAGGCCTCGCCTTTGAGGACACAAAGATGGTCAACCAAGCGGCGAGAGGAGACTTGAGATCACTTTTTCCCGAGCGTTCTTCAAATATTTCAAGAGATGGCCGTGAAGAAAAAGAGTTGGTCAAGGAAACAAGCACCAAGGGATTCTCGTGCGGTGGGAAAATACCCTTATATCTCCACCAACACTTTCCGTGACACCCGATTTTGGGTTGGTGTATGCTTCTGAGATTCTGAGTAAGGGTCATGGTTGATCAAGGGGGTGGTCGTGCAAACGTCACTATCGTGGTTGTGAGGGAAACCACGGGCGTGACCACCATCAGATCATGGGAGTGGTCACCGGTGCATGACGATCGTGACCTTAGTTAAGCTACAGGCGTGATGAAAGGTCACCATAGCTGTGGTCAACTTGGGACCACATGCATGGTGGGTTTTGTATATAAACTTCCCACCACTACAATGCCTTAGAATTACAGAACCCTATTCTTTTCTTTCAAATGTTTCCTGACGAACGACACACTTTCCCAGAGTCCAATCGAATGAGGAAGGAGGCAGGGGCAGATCGTTCCCTAGTTATTGATAGAGAGCTAGAGAGTCAAGGAGGTTCTCTCCCTGAGTCATTGGAAGCATATCAAACTGTTTTCTCTCTTCATCATTTAGCTTAGAGTTGCGAAGGTTCCTGATAGTTTAAGTGTTGGGATCAATCCTTGGATCGGTTCCCTGAGTCATTGGATGGAGTGGAGACTTGATCACTTGGACGGCTTCCCTAGTTTAGACCATTCAGGAAAGCGATAAGAGGTGGGATTTTATGTTTACTTTCTACTTATTTGTCACAATTTGCCGCTAAACTGGTCAATAATTATGCCTCAGTTAGGCTTAACCTTTGACAAGGGTTAGGCATAATTATTGACAAATTCGGCTGGAAGAAGAATCTCAAATTCTATTTTAAGACCGTTTCTTCTCCGTTCAAGGGGAAAGACTCTTTCAGACGAAATTCAGAGCATATTATAGAGAACTCGGAGCATCTACTTTAAGGAGCTCGTATCTAAAGACATAATCAAGATTGGTGGATCGATTTCTTCAACAGTTTTTGGTCAAATTAGGTTTTTCAGATTTCTTCTTGTAAACCTAATTCCAATGTGTTCCTTTCTTGATTTTAATTTTTTCTTCGAGATTATGAGTAGCTAAACTATCTGTGCTTAGATTAGATGAACCCTAGATGATTTCCTTATGAATGAATGATTGGACTTTGACGATTTATGCGAGCTGGGTGAATTTTAGTTTATGCTTAATTTCGTATCCCTCCTTATTCTTGTTGTTCCGTCTTGAATAGGATCTTGTTAGATTTTTTATTTTCTCTAAAGAACTTGCATGTCTAGAATGCCAAAATTAAGCAACTAGGCTAGTCATCATACTGGAGCGAATAGACTAGTCTGTCGTGTGAGCAGTTCTCGTTTGTTTTATCGCCTAGCGGATTTCAGCTCTTTGTCTCGGAAGAGCGGAATAGGGTAGTAGATAGGTAGCAGATTAGCATACCCGAAAGGAGAGCTGCACCGGTAACTGAATTTATCTTGTTTTGCATAAATTGTTGAAGTTGGATATCATTTTTGAATTTGGATAGCCTATGGGATTCAACTAAGCAATTTCATCCCATTAGTCAAACCCCCATTCGTGTAGTCTTGCAACTTGTTTTATTTTCTTGTTAATTGCAGTTTTGATTTCTTAGATTAATATTCGTGAAACTTACACCATAAAATTGTTAAACCGATTAGCACTTTTCACAACTTTGAGTAGACATAACATTGAAACCTTAGGAAAATTTGACCCTAGTTACTTCTGTAATTAGGTTATTTTTAAACGCTTGCTACAAGCGTGTCAACTAAACAAGTAATACCCCCACAGTTGAACATCATAGTGTCCTCAATGACTCCAAACAATAGGGGCAGAAAAAGGGATATTGATCGAGGTAAAAAGTGGAGCCGGAATGAAGAGATGAAGGACCAGGAAAAGAGAACCTGAAAACAACACATGGTAGACCAAAAAGAGAAATCAAACATAAATGGTTAAACTATGAACGAAGGTAAATGATTTTTTTGTAAGTTTTATTAGTTATGCATTTTTTTATTAAAAAGTAGAAAAATTAATAACATCATTTGCTAGACTTAAAAAGGGTAATTAATCAGTTTTGCCGATATGGTTTTGTTATAGACGTAGTGGAAGTTTTTAGGTTTGGGAATGTTTAGATTTGTATTAGTCCCACAAAAGAACACTTCCATTATATAAATAAATAAAACCCTTTTGGCGTTAAAGTAGGAGTTGGTTTTGCAACGGATAGAGGATTGTACCAATTATTGAACTTCGCTAACGGATATACTGTCGCAAACTGATCCAACATGGTCACATAATATAAATCATAAAGGGGATTAGTTAAAATCAATTTTTTTTGCGACCTATGACCTCACTGGTCGCAAATGAATTAACTTCTTGTGATAGATTACTCTCATCGAGAGTTCTCTATCGCCGAAAGATGGAATTTTTTATAGTGAATGTTGTCTAAACTTGACTTGCCATTGGTTGTTCATGAAAACACTTGATGTTTCCTTCCCTTGTTGATATCCAGTTGAACCGAACTTAGCAATAAGAAGCTTTCATCGATTCCATTAGGTGTTCACCAATGAACCTTCTTTGCCAAGGTCCCGCAACTTTGGTATTGCTCTAAAACCACAATCACAGGACTTGCTAAAGTTATCTATGGTGTCAAACCCGATTCTAAAAGACCTCGGTCGAACCACTAGTTCGACCCATGCATACTAATTCGGGTTCCACTAGACTCGACTCAAAGCTAAATTAATTAAACATCACGTAGACAACATTAAAGATAAGTACTAAAATCCTTAAATAAATCTTTAAATCCTAACAGACAAGGATCTCAGGTCCTTAAAATACAAGCCTTAAAACACAAATGAAAGGAGATGTAACTCCAAACTGAAATACATAAAACTTGATATCATATGATACCAAAACCCCGACCAGCTCCAAAGACTGTACACACATATATAAAGAGAGACAAAGTCTGACGGGGTCACTGCTAATGACTGAGAGTCTAAGCATTGCCCAAGGAAAAACTGCACCCAATCAAGAGAAAGGGAACATCATAGAAGATAACACATCAATTCCTCAATTCTACTCTAGTACTGCGACCATACTGGTTAACTAGTAGGATACCTAGCATCAACCACCCCTGTAAGTGCGGATAGTCTCATAGTGGATCAGACCACGAAACCACCCTAACCGTGTGAGTTTCACCTATAAGCATACTCAACACGTCTTGTCCTTTCATTTAACTCTAGGAATTACGCAATCCAGGGTGAGTGACCAATGCAGCACATCAATGGCATCTAGTCTAGCTATTCCTATCCTTATCCTATTTTGAACAGTGAATCACATGTCACTGCTCAGTCCTTAGTTATTTAAGCTTAACGTTCAAACAACTTCTATATAATAGATTGCACGCTACTATACAGCCTTAAAGCCCACGCTCTGCATCGTCATCCATCTCATGGGAAAATCCTTTCTAAGGAAATCCCAAACTATCCTATTACAGTAATACACTTGAAGAGATCAATCATAAACCCCCACCTCTGATCACTTCCTTGAAGAGTTGTAACGAAGCTGCCGTCTCGAAACTCAAGCCTCCTCTCCTGATAGACTTGAACAGATCAATCAAAGGATTGCATTTCAAAAACCATAAACTATCAAGATTTATACGTAACTTTCTAACTCAAGGATTAAGAGAGAAGTGGGAAATCAATCACCTTCCAAGGGAAACTCCCTACCTCTCTAATCCTCTAGTATCAGCAACAACCTGAGATCAATCAGCTCCACCTTCCTCCGTTCATCTCCTTCTTCTTGAGAAGTGAACATCCTTATTCGTATTGAGAGAAGAGAAGTTACTTAGGTTTATGTAATTCGGAATCCTCAGGTCGTGGAGTGGCTATTATAAGTAGTCCACTATTCCCATGACGAGCTTACCATCACGCCCGTGATGCAATTGCCATCACGCACCTGATGCAACTACCATCACGCCCATGATGAAATTGGCATCACGCCCGTGGTCCACTGATGGTTACGACCATGATGTGCCGGTAACCATGCCCGTGATGTACTGCTGGCCAGGACCGCGACTGCCCTTACAACCACGATCGTGACAGACTCACAGTCATGCCCGTGATCATCCACTGGACCAGAGCCCTTTCAAAATCCACAACCAACTCAGAATAGACTGCCAACCCAAAATTGGGGTGTCATATATGGGTCTAGAGGAGAGGCAGAGTTGTTGATTGTCGGCCTGTCCACACGTCTGTGACTATGACTACAACACGCCCATGACTGCATAGAGGTAACATCAGTTGTCGTTGCAACCCATGTCCGTGGAGTACTCCGGTCCACACCTGTTGTCCATTATTAGCACGCCTGTGGTAAATCCAACCACGCCTGTGACAACTTGTCCATCACGCCCGTGGTAAATCCAACCATGCCCGTGACAACTTGTCCATCACGGCCGTGGTAATGATCGTCCACGCCCATGGCCCTCTGTCCATCACGTACGTGGTGGGTTGCTTTTCCATGAGTTCAGATGTTCCCATCCTTAGTTTCTCTTGATAGAGACCCTCTGGAGTCTGCAGCCTTCACCATCTAGGCTATACTTCTCGCAACTGCGGTCCCCTTTCAACATGCCAATGGAAATCATGAAGGCATCCCGCTTAGAAAACCTTGTTTTAAGTTAGAGCCAAGAAATGATTTTGACTGTCCAACTTAAGGAGCTAGAGTTCCTTCCTCTATTTCTCATTGCCTTCCACTCATCCTCCTGGAGCTATGGAGGCTTAGCAGAAAGATTCACAATCAGAGAACCCAAGAAATCTTATCCTTGGTTCCTCAACACTTTTCATTTTCCTTTCTAGAGCTAGTGGGAGAGCGATCTTTCACACCTGTCAAATCCTTTCATGAAAACGTTTCCTTTTCTTTTTAAACACTTTTCTTTGAAAAGCCATTTTCAAAAGATAGACTTACAACATTAATGAACTCACATAAACTTTCAAATACCATCCCATATGGAAAGTCTAGAACCAGTACAAGAGTGAAATACTTCATCCCTTTTAAGGTTCGTGACGCCTCAAAGGAGTAGATAGTAAAACCATAAGGCAAAAGCAAAACCAAGCTCTGATACCCGTTGTAAAACCCCACCCTAAAAGACGCCGATCGAACCATTGGTTCAAACATACATCCTAACGAGAGGCTTTGCTAGACTGACTTAATCGACATCCAACTAAATTCACAGGAACTGAGGCACAAAATCGAGAACAACTGTATTTATTAAACCTTTGAACAAAGTAAGAATAGATCCTAAATCCTTAAATAAAAGTATCAACAGATAAAAGTGGAGATGCAACTCCAAGTTCTTAAATGCAACTCCAAGTTCTTAAAACCAACCAGCTCTCCCCACTTCCAGCTATAGTAATTGTGACTCGTAATGTGGCCATAATGGACCTGCAAATAAGTTCCCATCTATACCTAGTATCACTCACCCCTACTTTCAATCCATGGGTGGGAGACCGATACACAACACAATAATAGTATCTAGCTAACCTAGAGTTACCTCATCCTAGTGTTGTACCGTAGATCACAAGCTATTGTACTATCATTAAGAGCATTAAGCTCATATCATCTTAACCATAATCACGATACACTAGATCACATGTTATTGTACCAACATCGGCGACCATCATGCTCAATCATAAATAAAGGACATCAAGTCCCAAATCAATCCATGGATCATCAACTACCCAATGGTAACCACAATAGAACTATCATGCATTCTCCATGGCCAACACAACACCTTAATCAAAGGTTGAGACTGAGAAGTAAAAGGCTCCATACATCCCCTCAATCGGCTTCTTCCTTCAGCAGCTTCCCAGAGACAACCCCGAGTCATTCCTCACTACTCAATACATGAATCAGAATCTGAAACTCAGTAGGAGAAGAAAGCTTCAGAACGAAATAGTTACCAAAGATTCTAGAAGCCGAGAGGAGATTATGATTACCGTCTAGGGAGCTTCGGTTAAGCTGACCTCCACATTTCTCACAAATTTGAGGTGGAAGCCCGTTCTCTATTTCCCAATTCCTACACCGCATATGGGGTAAGACAAAAATTAGAAAATAGAACCCTTCAACGATTGGACATCAAAGGTCTTTAAATAGAGAACTCTTAAAGCACGTGGCTAGGCATCCATCATGGCCGTGATACACCACTCACCACACCCTTTGTGATTTAACCTTCACACTCGTGGTGGGACTTCCACCAAGCTCGTGGTGTCAACCACACCATGCCCGTGGTGATAAGTTCTAGTTGACCTAGAATCGGTCCAATCGCTTTACCTGAGACTTGAGATGCTACACGTGATCTTGAGGAAGGAATAATGTATGTTCTCTAGATTAGGCCTCTAAGCTCAGTTTAATGAGAATTACCAATGAGGGTTTTCATTGAGAAAAAGAGAACCTCTCATATTAATAATGGCTGGGGAAATAAAATTACCTTATAAACAGTTTTTTTTCTAGGAAATGGTTACTTTTGCAAAGTTCAGAACGCACGAACCCGAATGAAGGCACGCTGTCGTTATCAACCGACCAACAGACCTCCATAGTCTCGAAGGGGCTGCAGAGAGTAGGGTTAGATATCGTCTCCTACTCTCGTGGATACGTGCCACGAGCGTGCTTGTGCCCCTCCCTTTGTTGCATCTCCCTTTCAAGCTTCCAATCTTGAATAGCTGACAGTGGCATGGTCGAAATCTAACCCCCCCCCCCCCCACCAAAAATGACATCCTACCTCGCAGTGGCATGATCGCCTGAGCAAGTGGCTAGGTGATATCAGATTTCTTGTTCATGGGTCATTGTCGATCTTTTCAGTCTATTCCCCATTCAATCAAAAGGGATGAAGGTCGATGAATCACTAAGGGTAAGGGTTTGAGATGTAACTTGAAGAAGTCTAGTGTGGATGTTGAGATTACGAAAGGAGTTGCAAAGACTACAAAGACAGTTTCACCCAACCAGATTCCAGTAAAGTCGAAGCAAGCTATGGCGGACGTTACCCCCAACACAACAAACATCACTGTCCCCCCCCCCCCCCCCCCCCGGGCCACATGCCCGCTTTCAGGGTACTCGTACTGATGTGCTAGCAACTCTGATGTCGGCCTTGTTCAATGTTTCTGTTGCCTTTTTAGGGGCTGGTTTTGTGTCGTCGGTGAAAGTTGGGGGTGTTGACAGGTCTGGACGTTTGAGTAGTTACACAAGGCCCACCTTTTTACGCAGGAAAGCGAGATGATGGATTCTAAACTGACAGTGGGTGCAGGCGTGCAAACAAGAAAAATGTTGCATCAGAGAGCGCTCGGCCTCTGGACTCAACACTGACTCGCAACTTTCACATCGAGTCTAACTAACAAGGAGTCATATTCGTCTTTATTTAATTCCTTATAATTAAGTTATTTTCGTGGCATTGTAGAGGAGCAGCTAGGTCATGATAGGTTTCTTGCTAGTTTTAAAATTTATATGTTTTTTCACAGTCTTAATATTGGTTTACTATTGAACCTCACATTAGTGAGATTGTTTTATATTGATTAGGCAGGATTCATCGTTAGGGTGGGAGGTTGCAGTTGAGATGTGTAGATTACAGTTAAGAGAAGGAAGATGAATTGATTAAGCTGTTTAATGATTTTGAATAAAATCCAAAGAGATATGGGGATGAATGGATGAATTTATGTAATTGAAATTGGGGAAATGAGTGGATTTGAAGGGAGTGATGATAGCAGTGGTCTTCGGAGAAGAGAAAGAGCCGTGAGCTCTAATTAAAAAAATGTAAAAAGAAAATATTTTTACTACCAAAAATACCCTCTGTGTTGTGGTGGTATTTTACTTATAGTTAAACTTAATTGAATAATTCTTTGTTAAAGATCATTTGCTCTAGACCGAAATCATAACCATCCGATCATTGATGTTTCAATCCAACGTAGTTAAATCAATGATAGATTTATCAGTTAATTATCAAATCACAATACTAATTAATTATCAAATAAACTATGACTTAGGTAAGGAAGGTAAACCACCTTACTACTAGGCTTAGATAGATAATACTATACTAGGATTTTACTAAGATTAATTTAGAAATTTAAAAAAAAAATATAGATTCGGGATGTAGCAAAATCGTTTTCCTGTGTGACCATAAAAAAGAGAGAGAATAGAACTATATAGGATGATAGGATGATAATAGAGGAAATCGAAAGAGAGCACGTGTGTTGTTGCGCATACACTCAAAACCTGTTGAAATTTCACGTGGACTATATTTTTAGAATTATGTTTGTGTCTGAATTTAGAGGAATTCAAAGAATATGAAAAGGTTAAAAGAATTTTGACATAATAATACAATGCAGGCTCTTCAGTACATGCGGGTATTCAGTACTTTCAATATCAGAAATTAAAATTAAGAAAAGAAAACTTTTCAATATTCTCGGAATATCAATATTTCCATCTAAAGAATTTGATTTGAATCGTCTGCTTCTGAGATTTAATATCCACCGTCCTTTTCTATTTTGTTTTTCATTTTCATAAAAAAGTTTTAATGAAATTACCTAATATCACATGTTTTAATTACTACAACATCATGTGTTCAAAATTTTTAATTAATATATGTTACGTTAAAATTAATATTGTACCTATCAATCACTTTCAATCACTTTTATTTTGTGTTTATAAATATTTGCAGTTCCTGCTTTCATCGATTAGAAAAAAATTTGAGATTTTGATTGAACTACACTATAAAAAAAACAGAATCTGAATAAGGAGTTGTAGAATGCAATTTAAAATCACAAACATGGCGATTCTGTCAATTACAATTTTACTGATTGTTACCTCCAGGTCGAGTTGTGAATTGGCGCTAAAACTGCTCTCTGCAAGCGTAGACTATTCATGCTCTGTGGGACTGAACACCTTACTATCCTCCTTCCGACGAATCTCCGTCGGCCTTCTTCTGTTACTTGGTGGGCTGGTGGCTCCGGTCCGCATCTTTTTGACCCAATCCTGGGAGATTGAACCGAAGATACTCGTCTCTGTTTCTACCGATTCATTCCCAATTCTTCTCCGCGTTTCAATGTTCCGTGGTCATCTCCTTACAGGGCTCTTGGCACTGCTCTCACTTCTAGTTGGCGAACTGGAAGTCCTGCCTCTGGCACCAGTCCGGACGTTGGCGTTCTTTTCAATCTCCAGACTATCTCTCCTATATCTCGTCGCCGGCAATGTTTCGAAATAGGAATCCCGCCGGCGGAGAATCACTCCTGATTCTTGCCGCTTGCCTCCTCATTGGAGACGTTGATCTCGCCAGCTTCATCACAGCGATAGGAGAATCCTTGAAGCATGGATCGTACATGAGGTTTCGGCTAGTGGATTGATTCACCGGCGGCTTGTTCGAATGAAGCAGGCCTTTCAGCTGCAGAGCCTCAAGGATTTGTTTGAGTTTCTCGAGATCCTTGGATGGCTCATCGATCCCTCGCATTCTGGGCATCTTCTCGACCTTGCCGTAGATGGAAACGTTCTGTTTCTGCTCTGGAAAGAAATCTGCCGAGTCGTAAAAGCACTTCCTCCGTCCTATTCCTCTGTTTGGCTATTGCCTCCCTGTTTCGATTCTACCGTTCCGTACAGCATTGTACTCTTTTGGATCCTTGGCCATCGAGTCTTTAGCCATTTTTATGGCTTTCTTCTTTAAACTCTTTTGGAAATAAGTTAAATGAAAATTAAGATTTTAAATTCTTAAATTAAATTAATTTCAAAAAATAAATATTTTTAAATTGAAAATAAAAATATAATAGGATGTATCAAAATATTGAGATAAATATATTTTTATATTATGAGTATATTATGGTTAATGTAGTTATATTGCGTTTGTTAAACATGAAAAATTACATATACATATTTATCACTAACTTATTACCCTTATTTCTATAATTTCCCCTTTAAATATATTATTTTATCTTTCATAATTATTGAGGTGCTGCCGTGGTTATAGCTTTATAAAATTTATTTACAAAACATGATTGTACATTGACGATAGCCAATTTTATTCAATTCTGAAAAGTTCAACCGAGTTCAGCCAAGAAGGAGTGCCAGCAAAAAAAGGAGGTGTAGGTTGAGTATTTTTTTAAAAAATTATTTTACTTATTTGTTTTTTTTTCCAGAATTTTCGTCTTCCACCGCTACTCATCCTCCATCGTGGGTCTTCCTCCATTGCTCCTCGTCCATCGCCTGCAGCAGCCGTCGAGGAGCCAGCCTCCTCCGGCCAGTGTTTCGTTAAATAATGTAGTCCTTAAATCGTTAAATAATTGAACCGGCGGCTCTCTTCTCGACGATGGCGGATCTGAAGTTTCCAGGTGGATCTCAATTTCAACTCGAAATCATACCGAAGAGGAGTAGGAGGAGCGGGGAAGGCAACAGGGGTCAATCAGGGGAGGCAGGGAGCTAGGCGGTGACCTCGTCAGAATGACAGTTATGAAGCTCCGTTTAACGACCTAATCGAACTAGATATTCATTAGAAAATGAGTTATTGAATTGGAATCATCATAAGTTATTATAATAAGTAATAATAATTATAACTGATTACATTTATTATGACTATTTATATTGATAATTAATCTTTTATATTACTGGTTATATATCATACATATAACCAGTTACATGTTGTTATTGGGCTGTGATGATCCTTAGTTTAAAGTTATAGATTACGGCAATAAGTTACAAAACAATGTGGGTTGAAATTCTGAAAAAACAATTGGAAGTAAATTGGAATTTGTCCAGTCCTTGGCAATGGGGCGGGTGTACTTATTATATCAATCCCCATATTCGTAAAATTTATTTTTATTTTTGTCTTCATCCCCATTCGAATACCAATATTTATATTCATCCTCAAAGCTATGGGTTATCAATATTCGTGAATATCCCCATCCCAACACAACTTAATTAAAAATTAAAAAAATAAAACTATCACGTAATCTAAATTCAAAAGATTTAAGACATAAATCATCATTTTACAATAAAACATAACAAAATAATCTTATAAATAAGTTTATTATCTTTATTATTAATTTTGGGTTATATTTGATAACTAATATATATTGAATTAAATGTATTTTACATAAATTAGGGTATGTGTATGTGTAAGGGTGGGGTATCTAAATCCATCCCCGACTCGTCTCAGTCGATTTTTGCAGTATTTCCCGTATCAGCTTCATAACCGTTCAATACGGATATTCTTCATTCCGATCAAATCGAATAGGGTCGAATATCCATAGGTACAATCTAAGTCATCTCCTCCGATGGAAATCGACCCGCAATCCTCCAGCAAAGTCCCTCTACACCTGGGACTACTCAAATTCCTTCATGAAATCTTCTTCAATTCAATCTTCTCGTCAAATTTAATACTTATTATCTGCCACAAACTATTATCAAATTATAACTATAACTTCACAAAAACCAAAGATTATACCAGGCCAGCTCAAAGGCATGTGCTGGTCGACTCATTAGCATAGGATTTTAACTTTGAAAGGGTTTTTAAATTTGACATGACTTAATATATGAATTAGCCTATTTATAATAATGCATGAGTTATAGTAAATGGGCCTTCAGATTTTATTTTAAATATATTTAGTCATGTAATAATATTAGCCCAATATAAATGTTCTTCACCTTACCCGTTTAGTTTTCTTAAGTACTTAAACCTATATTTTGAGCATAATATTTCATTTATGATGTCTAAACAATAAATTCTCCTTCAATCATCTTTAAATTAACTTTTAAATAGAATTACTAAAGTTGACGACTTCAATTTACATCATGCATTAAACAAATTAAGTGAATGGAAACCGGCCAACGGAACAAGGATTAATCTAGTTAAAGGAGAAATCTAAAACTACATTTTACTTTCAAGTCCAAACTGTATGTGGTTGAAACTGCATTATGATGTCTAAACAAACTGCATATGGTTAATACTCAGTTCAACATCCCCTAGATAGGAGAAACCTGAAACGGAATTCTATTTTAAAATGTGACATGATGCATGTTGAAAATTGTTACAGCTAGAATTGAACACTGTTAAATTCGATTTAATACAATACCATATCATCCGTCAGCACTAAAAACCAACCATGTTCATCAATTCTAACATTACATATCGGCGCAAAATCAAACATATCATAGAGTAGAGTTATATTTTGCTTGAGAGAAGCAAGCACAGAAGACAGTAGAGTGGCCGAGACAACACCTACACCCGATCAGAACTACCTCCTCACAGACCCTCCTTCATGAGATCGTTGAAGTAAGGGTGTTCCATGGCGTTCTTCGCTGTTATACGCTTTAACGGATCATACTTCAACATTTGCTGCAAATGTCAATTTCAAGTCATTAGTTTTCATCATCCTTCCCAACACTGTACTTGAACTATACAAACGAATTCATCTTCTGGAGTAAGACTCACCGCTAGCAGATCCAGCCCATCCTTGTCCAGGGTAGGGACAGCAGTTGACAAACATTTTGGACTCCATTGGGGATATTCGTGCCAATTCACCAGACTACTAACTCCAGGCCACTCCCTTTCATTCGGTGTGCCCAGCAGTCTGTAACCATGGATAGAGAGATATGAATACAGGTCCTCTGGAGCATGAAGACTTTAACACAAGACGGATCATCATAACAAAAGCAATGTGAAGTTACAACAAACCTGAAAATATGCAGAAGCTGCTGCAGCTCTGAATCACCTTGGAATATGGCTTGCAGATTCACTAATTCAGCTGGGATTCGAGAAAATGGTCAATAAAAGTTCAGTGGAGGAAACAAAGAAATGAATCCAGCGAATTAAAATAAGGTCGTTACCAAATATACAGCCAACGGACCATATGTCCACTGCAATCGAGTAATGGGTATCTCCTAAGAGAACTTCAGGAGCTCTATACCAAAGAGTCAAGATCTGAAAAACAATATTGCATCCCACGATACCTTAGAAATTGACAACTATGAAACTTCTGTGGAGCGCAATCACAACAAGGAATTGCAGAGGAAGGGTTCCCTTACCTCGTGCGTATACTTCTTAATTGGGAGAGTAAATGCACGAGCCAGACCAAGATCTGCAATCTTCAGAATCATTGTCTTCCTGTCCATCAAGAGATTGTGGGGCTTTAGGTCCCTACTCGCAGAGAATAAAGCATATTAAAAGAAAACAAGTTAGTAAACATTAGAATGTAGCATACAAAATGGAACAACAAATTTCAACAACAGATTATTACCTGTGAACGATTCCATGCCCGTGACAGAATGCAACACCTTTGCACAATTGGTACATCAAACTCTAGACAGTGACGCAAAAATACCTTATGAGAAGAGAGAGCATAACCATGAAAATTGTATGAGATATAGAACCGTTTGTCTATATTACCTTAACAATGTTCACAGGGATAGTCTCCCTTGTTTGGCGAAAGCTACGAATGTACTTCTTCACGTCAGTATCCATATACTCAAACACAAGGTAGAGAACTGTCTTCCCTTCTTTATTCTGCCCTTGTTTAACGTCCATCAATCTATCCAAAGCCAAATCAGTCAGCATTTTTGAATCTCATACAACTGCTCATTTTCCAACTCGAAAATAGATCGTGATAATTGATTGAATCAAGAAAAACAAAAAACACAATTTCTCAATAATTAAAACTCTAGTGAAATGAAGGAACAAAATGAGCAAAAAGTTACATTCCAGTATAAAACTAAACGCATGGTTCAGTTAATTTCATTTTCATCAAGAAACCCTAAACAAACTGAGAGCTCAAGTCAAAGTTGGCGGACGAACAGAGCCAGCCAAATACAGCGAAATCCGTGATTAGAACCCCAGATTGAACCGAATAGAGGAAATAAGGGAATGAGCAAGATCGTGCGTACCTAACAACATGAGGATCCCTGGAGAGCATTCGCAAGATGGAGACCTCGCGAAGAGTAGTGGCAGGGACTCCTTCGTCATCCTCGTGTAGTCGAGTCTTCTTCAGAGCCACGATCTTCCCAGTGGCTCTCTCTCTTGCTCTGTAGACTTTGCCGTAGGTTCCTTCGCCTACCTTCTCCAACTTCTGGAACAACTCCATCACCGACGCTGTGGTAGCTGGATTCTCCATCTCTCCCTATTACTATACCTGGACTGGCTTTTCGATCACAAATCACTGGCTGATTTTTTACTTTGTTTTCTACTTTTCTTCCAAGCGGAGCGTATTTTCCTAATTTATAGGGGGGCAAAAATCACAAAAGCGGAGAGAGTTCAAGGGAGAAAAGGCATATACCGTTGATTTGTATGTGTCAGAGGATTTGACGGCCTGGATTGAACTTTAGAATAAAATGGGCGGCCAACCGTTACATTATGGAAGTTTTTTGAAATTTGAATATTCATGGGTTACCGTTGAGAGACCGAATTGACTTCCCCGCATTTGCTAATCCCCAATTGGTCTAGCTAGGCCCGCAATATGTGTTATTGTAGGTTTGGGTTGGGCTTCCGGAAGCAGTCTGTAATCTCAGTGGCACATAAATTATAGGCTTTTGGACTCTAGATATTTTTTTGGGGTCAAAGTGGACTCTAGATTGCAACTTGCAAAAAATGTGTTGAACTCTCTATTCTTTTAAGAATCTAGTGAGTTATATATGCAGAATAGGTGAGACCGGAGTAATCCCTCGATGGATATTATGCCACCGTTAGATAAATTTTGGACAGTCGGTTATTAGCTTAGGTGAGTCGGCAATGTTATTATATAGCATATGTGAGTCGGCAATGTTATTATATAGCATATGTGAGTCGGCAATATTATTATATAGGTATCGAAATGATTGTTTATTTTGGATTTCAAATTTAAAATTTATTGGAACAAAGTTAGGAGATACAACTACTTAAGTATAATCCATTTGGCTTGGTCAATAATTTAAATAAGTCAAAAGTTAAATCGGAAACACGTTTGATGTAAAAGTGTACAAAAATAAAAATAAATTTAAGTGAACTGTCATCAAACTAATTTATAATCTTATCAACTCATGGCCAATAAGTGAACAAAAGCTCTCAAACCTTAGACAGAAAGCGATGTAGCTAAAAGGACTTTGGGCGGCAGCGACTGTCGCGGTTTATGGGCTAAGCAACGACAACGGGAGTCTTAGTAACGATAGTTACATTGAAGTTGAGGTTCAAGTTTTAGTATTCCTCCTTTTAAGAGGTTTTCGACCCTACACATTAAGGTTTATAACGGTGACAACTAGGGTTTTTTTTCTTCCTTTTCTCAAAGGTGAATCGGTGATGGAGATGGTTATGCTAGGACAAAATGATGATGCGGTAGAACGAGGAGTGTACATGCTATAGCTGGACGAAGAAGACATATTAGTGCCGACATTTGAGGGTATCCCGGAACACCCAAAAAACCTGGCACCGGTAGGCCTGAACAACAGGTCCTGCCACGAGGAGTGATTCGACGACGAGAACTCACTCGAGGTATCGGCCTCTTCAAGTGTTTGATGTTTTGGATGTCACTAGTTTGGGTTCCACCGATCGTTTACTGCGTTCTTAGTTTCAGATATTTCTTTATGTTGGCACAATTAGTTTTATTTGTTTAATTTGTCGGGTAGTGTTTAGCGCCTGGGTTGTTAGCCTCCATTTAAGGTTATATATTTTGGGGATTATTGGAAGCATGATATAGCTTCTGCTACACGTTTATGGGTTCGTGTTGTACTCGTTGAGAGTGGTAATCCTCCCCGGGGACCGTTTGACAGATTGAGCATCTTTTGGCCACGAGCTTGAAACCAATCAACATGTGACTAACTCAGTAATCCAATTACCCCACGGGTAACCCGCTTAACCCACTCGTTTGACATATTGTATATTATATCACTACTTATTGTAGCCCATTCAACCCCATCTTAACATGTTTTCGACCCAGTTCGACCGATTATTGGCTTCTTTGTTGTGGTTGGTTGATGAACACAAGGGGTTTGTGTTGTGTTCTCCCGAACGAACCGTTTCGGCCCATTCGACTCGTTTCTCATGTTTTACTGAGGTATAGGTATCTGTTGGATAGAAGACATCGAGACAAACCCAACGAGACCAATCTAAGGTCAATCGGCATGTGGGTGCCGTTTGATCCCACGTGTTGTGTAGGCAGGCAGACAAGGGATATAAATCCAATTTTTGGAAGAGAGGCAACAATTCATCTCCTATCTTACATTCCTTCCATAGTCCAAAATTCGGGTTTTCCTCCACAAATTTCAGAACCCTAGATGAGCAGATAGAGGAGAAATTGAAGGCCTTTGAGCTAGCTTGGATTGGTTGGAGCTTGAAGTCAAGATTAAGGATCAAGGAAGCATCACCTTCAAGCCTTCAGCCTATATGTCAAAAATAGTGTTTGTAACCTCTCATTCTCCTTTAAGTTTTGTCATGGTAGGATAGTTTGTGTTGTTGCCAGACTAGAGATGATGTCGATGCAAGGATAATCCCCTCTATGAGAGGGGTTGGACAAGATTTGGATGAGTATGGTTAATGAGTTTGTTTTATGATTTGTCTGAGTCCATTTGTGGGTTATGGCTTGTTTTGGATAAATATAGGGAGATTGATGCATGACCATGCTTGATTGACCCATGATAGTATCTTGGAATGTGAATTGGGGGCATTGGAGGACATTTCATGCCTAATTCATTCATCTTTAGTGTAGTCTGTAGTGGGATGTTTCATCCAACACTTGGTGTGCATCTCGGATATATATCACTCAACTAAGTGACAATACTAGAGGAATGGGATGTTATGGTGTCATATAGTGACCTAGCACCCTCGCCAAGAATTTGTGTTCTCTCCTTGTCTATTGAATCATCATATCATTCTGATGGAACATAATTGAATGTGCTTTTAACCGTTTGTTTGTTTATGACCGCATCAAATGAAGTTTTCTATTGGTAGTGAGTTATGTGTGACTATTCACATAGACTTAGATGAGTAGGAATGAATGGAAATGGAAGCTTGTTTACTGATGTGCTCGATTATTAGCACGTTTGTTCCCTGTTATTTGAGAATTTTGGACGTTTGGATGCCTTAACATGTTCGAAGTTGTGACGTTTGGTGCTGATTCCCCTTGGCCCCATGGACCATGTTACGTTCCTTTAGATGTTTTGGTACATTTTAGGTGTCATATGATGTCTCGGGATGCATTAAGACATGGCGGGGAGGCTTGAACAACTCAGTACGTTTGACTTGGGAAGAAAACGTTAGAGTTTACTATTTTGGGGATAAAGCATCACTCAGAAGTTTGATTGATACAAGGTCAGTGGCGTTGGAAAGTTAATTCGATTGCATAAAACTTTGATGTTGACGTTGAGAGAAAAATCTGTGTATTTTACCACATGGCGTGTGTTAGCGAGCAGCAGCCATGAGAAGCATAGCACACGGCCGTGTGTTAGCTTCTGAAAAGATTTTTGGGCCTTTTCCTTCTCGAACTTGGCCTAGAAGTCTATATAAACCCTTGGGATATCAATAGATATCATGAGACTTCATTATATAGATATTTTCGAGCTCTTAGAGAGAGCTAGAGTTCCAGAGAGACGATTGAAGCAAGAGGATCAACCACGATTGGAAATCATGAAGTCGAAGATTGGGATTTCCACGAAGAACATGTCGTCTTCTCCGGTTTTTATTCTCTTCTCTTGTGATTATTTTCCGAAACCATGAACGGCTAAACCTTATCTGTTGTTTGGATTATATGAAACTTTAGCTTGGATTTTGTATGGATGATGGGTTTTTAACCCGTTCATGTGTTCTTTCTAATACCTAATTTCAGATTCATTCTCGTATGATCATCTTGATTGAATCTCTGTGATTGATTTGTGGGTCCAAGAGGAACGTAGATCAATAGGTCGCTTAGGAAGAACTCTAGGTTACTCGTTAGCTCGAGAGAGGAGCATTTAATCTAGGCTTTTTGCATCATTTATCGTTCTGGCATTTCATCGAACACCTTTAGTGCGTTTTTCTTGGGTGTAGATTAGCTCGAGAGAGGAGTCTATGGTGGAGCAGAATAGATCCTTAGAGGGGCGAGAATGTTCTAAGACTATCGTAGGAAATCGCGAAGCCATTATAACCTGAATAATTGAGATATCCTATCATTCATCAATGCATTGCTAGCTTTAGTGGATTCGAATCTGAACAACCTTCATTCCATATTTGAAACTCAATCTCTTGCATTAGCTTTCTTTTTATTTGCATTCTTAGTTGATAATTGGTTACAAAAAAATCATACAATATCGATTCACTGTAACTTGGTTTAGTTAGCATAATCAATTTGAGTAATAGCATTAGAAAGACCCTAGGGAAATACGATTCCATTAGAGCAATCTAGTGGGTATTTGATTTGCGGGGTAAAATCCGCTCGTTATTTACTGAACAAATCCAATTCGAAATCAACCTATCTTGTCTAAGGGTTTAAGCATCGACTAGTCTCGAAACCTAGTAATATCTCATTTTAATTATGGGACCATTGCTTTTCTTTTGCTCATCTAGTTAGTATATGTAGTTTGTAGTTTCTGTATAGTTTCTTTATGGTGATAGTTTATTTCCCATATTTGATGCACTAGACCGAGAGACCTAGGCTGAGTGAAGTCTTGGATAGGGAACTCGAGTGGAAAACAACCCTGATACTTCTTGAGATCCATTTGGTATTCTCTCTTTCAGGAGATCATCAAATTAGCGTCGTTGCCGGGGACTTCTTTGATTCTTTGAAAGGCCTAGTGATCGCCAATCTAGCCATTCACCTTGCTTTCCTTTTTTGCTTACCCTTTGTTTGTTTGTGTATAGTTTTAGTTTGCTTTTGTTTTTCTTGCCTTTCCTCCTAGATATTACTCGTGTTGTTGTTGTTTGAGTGTAATGAAAGGTTATAGTTGGAATGGAGAGTGGCAAGGTCCCTATGGTGCAGGTAATGGAGATGAAGGTTGGAGCTCTTATCCTAACCAAAACCAACATTATGAGCATCAAGTTCCACCAAAATACTACTAACCTAGATACGGAGATGCGCAATAACAATGGGAGAACTTTGGGAAAGAAGCAATTGCAAGTTGGGAAGCACACCAATCTCCACCACATTTATACCAAGACTCACCTTCAACCTACTTCTACCAACGCTACAATGAAGATCATCAACCTTTTTAAGATCAATGCTCAAGCCCCATTATTCATATCAATCCCCTCTTTCCGTGTATGAGCAACTCCTTATGCATCTAGAGAAGAATGATCTCCTAATTGAAGAATTAGAAGAAAAGCTTCATCTTTTGACACAAATTGTGGATGAATTTCCACCCCTATCACAAATGGAGGAGGTTGAGAGGAATGCTCATAATTTGGGTGTGACATCCATAGCAATAGATGATGAAGTGAAAACACCTTCAATCACCAAAGACCAACTAACAACACCAAATGACAAAGTAGAGGAGTTCAAAGAGGAGGAAGCTTCCGCTTATGAAGACCAGCTACTTGAATGGTATTTGGGATTAAAGATGTACACACGAGCAAGGGGAGAAGAAGGTGAATCAACAATCTACCTTGAAGACTTCTCAATCCTAAAGGAAAAACTCATGGTTCATGATCGCGAGGGAGAAGAGTTAGAGAGGGAAGAAGTCCCTTCCCTTGAAGACTACCTACTTTGATTGTTTCTGGGATTGGAGGTGTACGTTAGATGGTGTGAAGAAGAAATGGAAACACCAATTTTCCTTGAAGACAAACTACCTCTCTTTGAAGTTCGGTAGAAGAGTCCGAAAGGGAGGATGATGGAGAGTTGAAGGTAGAAACACATGAAGATATGGGGCCTCCCAAATTCGACGTTGCACCTCCCATTAAGCAACCCATAATTTGGTGTTTCCCTCTATTCATGGTTCCAATGAGACCAACGAGACCCTTCTATGGTTGTATTTGGTTTTAAAGTACTTATGTGAGGAAAATCACAATGAGTACAACCTAAATTGGTCTAGAACGGACTCCTCCATCTCGGGACCACCCTTGGATGACCTCACCGGCCGCCCGAGTACCACCATTAGCTTGGAGAGTACGATGGAGCTAAGTGTTCACACACCAACCTACCTCTACCCTCCTCCAGCATACACATTCGCAACGAGGAAGCCGCAATGAGGAAAGAGTTGGTGCTCACAACTGCTTTGGTTCCCCCATCTCTCTCTAAGGGTCATACTTGGCACTCAACTCTATTCCTTGAAAAAGCTAATGGAATTCAAGGACGTTTTAATTAGAGCGCTCAGTTTGATCAGTTTGGATTGATGGAGTTTTTAGAAGTTTGAATAATTGTGGTCAAATTTGTTGAAATTGATGAATGTTGCTACCTTGAACATGTCAATTGCTAGTTTAGGATGGTTGTGCCTAATTGAATGTCTTACTTTGTCAATGTGATGTTGATTGAACATGAATTATATGGAATGTCGAACTTTTGTGATGAAACTTTGGAAATGCATCCTTGTGGATTGATTATGAATCTTGTGCCTAGGGTTGTTGTAGGTAATTTTGATGCTTCCAAATGATGATTGATGTGTGACTATGCATTATTGCTTTTCTTGCTCAAATTTGATCATGTCGTTTCTCTTGAATATACATTTGTGCTCATTGTTTTGGTTAATTATTCAAAGAGGCATGTTGCATACCTAGTCCATTGGTTTCTGCTTTGATATAAATTGAATGTTGCATAGTTGATTACTTGATGCTTTGCTCATACTTGTTATGCTCATTAAACTTAGTACACTTGTGTGATGATTTTCTTGTTGTAATTGATGCTTACTTGTGAATTTAAGGTTTCCTATGGTTAGGATGAATAGTTAGTTTCACATGAGAATGACTCGATTTGTGGATGTTGGTGAAAGCATGCTTAGTGGTTTCGATATATTTGTGGTTGTCTAGTATGCTTGGATCTTGTTTTTGAACCTCAATCGTGTCACCCAAAAATAGTGTACTAGAGACCCCTATATATGATGCGTATAGATCGGTTACTTCCACTGTCTTGTTCTAGCTTACAATAGAGTGTGTTTGTAGCCTTCCCCATCGAATTTTCCTAAGGTGTTACGAAATTAAAACAGGCGAGAGGAGTCTGAATGAGGTTGCAAAAAAAATATCATGGGGATAAAAAAGATTCGCATTTGGAAACATCCACTATCTTAAAAAAGCCAAAGAAAAAGAAGAAAACAGCAAAGAAATTAAAAAAGAAGATGAAACGCAAGTAAAGTGAATCAAAGCAAGTTGTATATATTAGTGTATAGCTAGTATTATAGTCAAACAAGAAATCAATATAAGAGGAACATGCTAGCATTGCTTGAGTGCTGTGATTAGTAAAGAATTTTTTTTGTTAAAGCACCGTCCTCCCTCAGGACGGAAGAGTAATCTCAGCCAGGATGAGCAGTCGGTCTATTTCTTCTGCTGACAATTCGAAGGCATGAGTGTTTGGGGGGGGGGATATGGATACACTCTGATGGTTAGGAATCGAGTCATTTACATCATATGTATGAGTTTGTCTTGCACTAGCCTAAGGGATTTGGTATTTATACTTAATTGTGTGGTTTGGTGTTTGACTAGCATTACTTGGCGCCATGATAGGAGTGAAACCCTAGACTACGCTTTCTGATCAACACTTTTTGAGTTTCTTGTTGAGTGTGTTTAGTAGATTTTCTTGAGGAAACGCAATGTTCAAGTGTGGGGGATTTGATAGCAATACTTATTGTAGCCAAGTCAACCCCATCTTGACATATTTTCAACTCGGTTCGACCGATTATTAGCTTCTTTATTGTGGTTTTGATTAAAACAAGGGATTTGAGTTGTTTTCTCTTGAACAGACCATTTTGGTATGTTCGACTTGTTTACTCATGTTTTACAGAGGTTTCAGGTATCCATTGGAAAGAGGACATTGAGATGAATCCAACGAGATCAATTGGAGGTTACTCAGACGCCGGATGAGGGAGATACGAGCAAAATAATAAAAAGCATCTGGTTTGGAAATAAGGCCACATGACGTGTGGGTGCCATATGATCCCACACGCCGTATGGGCATGCATACAGGGGATATAGATCCAATTTTGGAGGAGAGAGGTAATAATTCATCATCTATCTTCCATTCCTTCTATAGTCTGAAATGGGGGTCTTCTCCCACCACCTTTAGAACCCTAGATGAGTAGATTGAGGAGCAATTGAAGGCCTTGGATCTAGCTTGGATGGGGTGAACCTTGGAGCCAAGATTGAGGATCAAGGAAGCATAACCTTCAAGCCTTCTAGCTAGATGTCAAGAATGGTGTTTGTAAACTCTCATTCTCCTTTAAGTTTTTGTCATGGTAGGCTAGTTTGTGTTATATCTAGACTAGAGATTATGTTGATGCAAGGATAATCCCTTCTATGAGAGGGGTTGGACAAGATTTGGATGAGTATGGTTATGAGTTTGTTTTATGATATGTGCTTGAGTCCATTTGTGGGTTATGGCTTGTTTTGGATAAATGTAGGGAGATTGATGCATGACCATGCTTGATTGACCTATGATAGTATCTTAGAATGTGAACTGGTGGCATTGGAGGACATTCCATACCTAATTCATTCATCTTTAGTGTAGTTTGTAGTGGGATGTTTCATCAAACACTTGGCGTGCATCTCAGATGTATATCACTCAATTGAATGACAACACTTGAGGGATGGAATGTTATGGTTTCATTTAGTGACTTCACACCCTCACCAAGCATTTTTGTTGTCTCATTGTCTATTGAATCATCATATCATTCTGATTGAACATAATTTAAGGCACTTTTAGCCGTTTGTTTATTTGTGACCGCATTAAATGAAGTTTGCTATTGGTAGTGAGTTATGTGTGACTGTTCACATAGACTTTGATGAGTAGGGATCAATGGAAGCTTGTTAACCAAGCAAATCCAATTCTAATTTAAACTATCTTATCCAAGGGTTTGAGCATCGACTAGTCTCGAAACCTAACAATATCTCATTTTAATTATTGAGCATTGCCTTTTGTTTTCTCATCTAGTTAGTGTAGGTAGTTTGTAGTTTCTTTATGGTGATAATTTATCTCCCATATTTGACGCACTAGATGATGAGACCTAGGTTGAGTAAAGTGTAACAAAGGGACCTCGAGTGCAAAACAACCTCGATACTTCTCAGCTGTGTTATTCCACATATTGTCTACCTCCATCACTCTTTTCTTGATGACATGTCACTCTTATGCTTCTACATCCATAAACTAAACATTCAGACACTTTTTGTTGAAAGAAGAAAAAATGAATCTACTACAATGATGAGAGAAAGAGGGAGGATACTCGGTTTGAGTTAGGTTTTCCTCTCATTTCTAAAAGCATTTTTCTCATCACCATAAACATCTTGTGCTGGAATTGTTGGGGGTTGGGGCAGTCGACAGTATTGCAGGTGGTCGGCGACCTTGTACGAACCTACCTGATCAATTTTTTGATCCTAATCGAAATTCTAGCTACAGCGGAGCGCATAGAAACCCTAAGGATAAAAAACGGTTTTGAGGATGCCTGGCAATCAATGTGGTTGGACATAGCGGGTGCTTAGCTTTTTTCTATGGATTTCCGAAACGTACAAGACGATATGAATCTTGGAAACTTCTCCGAGCTCTGAGTACCATGGTGACAGAACCTTTGGTATGTATTGGAGATTTCAATGACATGCTTACACCCGTGGATAAGAGAGATACTCACCCCCCACTCGCCAGCTCCTTGCCGGTTTTCAACAAGCGATCAAGGATAGCCAACTTTATGATCTCCCCATGAAGGGTTACCTACTATGTGGTCGAAATCCCTGGGACAACCTACGAGCGTTGAGGAATGTTTGGATAGAGCACTGGTTAATGACGAATTTAATACTCTCTACCCTTTTGCTAGTATGACAATTCTCGTGCCCCAACACCCCCCCCCCCCCCATGTTTGGACCACTCCCCTCTCCTTCTTGAGATTAATCAAAAACCACCAAGGCCTTTTATTATGAGGTTCTGCTTAGAGAATAGTTTGAGGAAGAAAGCGGCCTTAAGACCAATCATCACGACATCCTAGGATGTAGGGGGCAAGAAAACCTTGGACCAGAATCTAACAAACCGTACCGCCACGCTTAGCGAATGGATTAAATCAGAGAAGCCAAAATTTCAAAAGAATATTGAAGCCAAGTGCCATGAACCCATAACAATTTGCAGCCACATAACCCTTAGTGACTGACCGAAGAAGAAACCTTATGGAATCAATGTGCCAAACAGAATTGGATGAAGGATGGGAACCTTATACACGTTTTCCCATGCTATATGTAATGAGAAAAAGAAACAAAAGCAATTGTAGGGTCTTCAATCATCGACAGGGTTGTTTAGAGATGACATAGCTTAGATGGGGGGAGATCGCAGTCCAGTATTTTACACAACTTTTCAGTGCACAAAGCCAAGATATACATGAAGTTGCGGCACATATTATGGTTTGTATCATCTATGCACAGAATGAGCAACTCATATCAAATATCACAAACATGGAATTCAAACAAATCCTCGGGACGGGACGGTTTCAATCCAGCTTTCTATCAAGATTTTGGGGACATTGTAGGTCCATATATTAGTAAATACTGTCACCTATAGGTGCAGGATGATAGCATCCCACCCCCAAGTTTAGCATAAGAACACAGTGCTCTTAACAAAGGTGGATAATCTGACATCAATGAAAGATCTTTGCCCGATCTCTCTATCCAATGTCAAATATCACATCCTTGTAAAAGTCCTACAAACTATACTCGAAAGGTGGTTCCAAATCTTCTTCAAGAAGAGCAATCAAAATTCATTCATGGTAGATATATCATTGACAATATCATGATAGATTTTGAATCCCTTCATAGTATTACTACGAAATGGTTGGCAGTTAAGAAAGAACACGAAGGCATGGGTTTTTGGCACCTACAAGGGTTTAACTTAGCCCTCCTAGGGAAGCAGCTATGGAGATTGGTGAAATCTCCCAACCCCTTGGTCGGCTAAATCTTCAAAGCCAAATATTACCCTCAAGGAGATGTCCTATCGACAGATCTATGTGCACACCTGAGCTTCCTCTAGTCTATAGCACTCAAAGCCTCTTATCAAATCTGGGATGAGATGGCGAAATGGAGAGAAAGGCTCCACCTATATCTGGGGTAATCCCTGGCTCCCAACTCCACCCACTTTTTATGTAGAATCCCCAATGTTACAAGGTTAGGAAGATTGCAGAGTAAGTGCATTGCCGATACAAAAGAATGGGAATCGGATATCCTTGACTAATATTTCAATGACAGGGATAAAACTGCGATTATGTCAATTCCTTCCAGTGTGGCTACAGGCGTGGATACCCCCGTTTGGTATTTCAGTAAAATATGTGATTATGCGGTTCGATCCACTTACCGCCAATATATGTAGAACTTGATCAACATATCAGAACACCATCAAGTAGGGGAATGGCGCAAACTCTGGGATGTGATCACTCCACCTCGCTTTAGACATCTAGTTTGGCGAGTGGCTCACGTTGTACTACCAACTCGTGGACATCTTTGATGAAAGGTACTTACACAACAGGGTTCGAGGAGAGCTGGCACCTATTTCTCGAAAGCCCCTTCGCACATGAATGTTGGGAGGCGATGGGAATATGGGATCTCGTGGATGAGACATCCATAGATCAGCTTGATTTTCTAGACTGGCTCTGGAGTTTTTTCGATATCAAACCAAATGAAGTATGCCTCAAGATTGTGGTGGGTGTTTGGGGCATCTGGAAAGAACAAAATGTTAGAGTATGGAGAAATTATAGCAAACCAGCAAAAATTGTGATAGCAGAGAGCCTCCTTTGCCACACAGATTGGCTGGCGGCTTAACAACTAAAACAACCACCATCGACAGTTATGCGGCCTTACTTCCCGAAGTGGCAACTTCCCCCATCGGGCTACTTGAAGTGCAACATCGACACATCAACATCTACATATACAGAAAGCATGGTGTTCGGTTGTGTTCTACGTGACGACAAAGGCATGATAATCAAATACCACATGACCATAAAAGCTGGTAATTGGCCAGTTAAAATTGGCGAAGCACAGTGTTACTCGATGCAATCCGATGGGCCCTCCAACTCAATCTACGCAAGGTAATCTTTGAAGGTGATTCAACACTAGTTCAACACACCTTGGCATTGGAAGACGAAGACTCCATGGAATTTGGGAAAATAATCCGTATGTGTAAGGGTCTTATAAAATTTTGGGAGGCATTTACTTTTACTTTTTTTTAGAGAGAGTAGAACAGGGTCCCTCACGAGTTGGCGCGACGCTCGTTTTCCCATGCATCCCCGTATTTGCACTTTGGCTTGTTAATGCTTCTCAAGCAATGTGCCTCTCGACAAAACATTAATAAGATATGACGATGCTTGATTTCGAAAAAAATAGAAAGAGAGAGAGAGAGAGAGACAACCCTTAATTAATTACTTTCTTTGCAGTAAAAAAATGCACGGTCCAAAGCATAGTCCTGGAATGCTTCCTCAATCCTTGTTGGTGAAGGCTACTATACTCCCAGAGTATCACATAATCCCACTTATGTGTACTCATCTTAACCACTCATTTTCATAATTAAATCTTAATGGTCAATAATAGTCTTATTTCAAAAATTAAAATAAATAAAATTTTGAAGGCAAAAAACTCTAAAATGTTAAGAAGTTTGAGTATATGTCGAGAAATAACACCATGTTTTCGAAATAGATTTTCTGTCATGAGGTATCAATTTTTTCACCAAGAAGTCATGTCGTTAGTTTCCGTTGGATTCTGTTCCACATGGACTTGATGACATGAAGTGAGTCACCAGTGCGCCCGGTTGTACAAATCCATATAGATTATATTTATTTTTCGGTTAATACACGTGGAACCATGACCATATAAATACACTGATCCACATTAAACCCTAATTTCTATCCTACGTCTTAATTTTCTCTTCCCCTTGATCTTTACTACGTGCTTCCTTCGATGGGATCTACCAACAACAGATCATGTGGTTGGAAATCAGTGACCACCTCAATGGGATCGAGTTCAATTAGGCGTTCCCACAACGTGGAGGCCGTTCTGAAAAGGACGACTACTGCGAAGAATCGCGGTCGAACCTTCTTTTGATGCCCGTTCTGGAGGACTTCCGATTGTGGGTTCTTCGCATGGGAGTCCAATTGTTCCCGGTTTGAACTGGAGGCTATAGTGTCCGACAAGGCGTTGGAAGGAGGCTTGAATAACCATGTTTGAGCTTGCTCTTCGATCTGGTTTTACCGGAGATTAGGAGTGTTAGGAGCAAGATTGAAGGGTTTGACAAAAAATTACTCTTGTTCTTGGTAGTACGTGGGTTGTTATTCTGTTGGTTTCTATTAGTTGCACAATTCGTTAATCAAGCTTGAATGTAATGGAATTAGTTGGGCATTTCTTACTGGCACATGAATATTTTTTTCTTGTTTATAATGTTTATTGCATAGCATAGACTAGTTATCACACCCCATATGAAACAAAGAAGTATGCAACAATGCCTGGAAATTGAATCATTCACAGAAAACAAAATGAGGAACACTAGGTACATGTTAACATAAATACCATTTGTTCTATGATCAACATTGTCCAAAAGAAATGGGATCTAGGAACAAACCATAAGTGCTATGATCCCAGTGACACCAAATTAAAACTGACATAATGATCTGCCACAATACCACCCTAAACGTACAACCTTGTCCAAAATAACATGGTTCCATAAACATAGCATCCATTCTTAGATACCCAAAACATAACAAACATAAATAGATATGTAGCATTCATCCACACAAATGCCTACATGTAAAAAAATGCTTTCATGCTCCTACTCTGATGGCTGAGACTAGGTTGGCTGGGAGCCCATAGCCTAAAGTTCTTCCTGGTTGTTGTTCGCAGTTCCGGCTACTGGATTGATGTGTGCATTGAGTCGTTGTTGTAAGTGAATATATGCCTGCAACACCCTCCTTGTCGTGGTTCTAGATGGATTAATCCGATTCTACAACAAGAATACCAAGTTAATATTGCTTGCAATTGAAGCAAAAAACTAGAGTATTAACTATATTCCCTGAGGCCTTAGAGCTGGTAAGCAATGACGAGAATTATGCCCAGTCTGACCGTACTTCACACATGTCATGGTGCGCTTGACTGGCCTGCTCTGAACCTCTGGAGATTGCTCTCTTATCCTCCTCCTAATCCTTGGTCCACCAGCTAGGCCATCTGCTTCCCCCGTAAGGATACGTCATTCAACAGCTTCTTGCACTTCAGGTCTATTTGAACAGTTCTGACTGTTATGACCTTGATTCCCGCATTTGCGACCGTGATTCCGAATTCCTCTCCTAACAAGTATCGTACCAACCCCACTCGTGGTTGTCCTAACTTCAAGCTCATGTTTTCCTTACACCTTGCCTTCTTTGGCCTACCTGGTAGGATCCTTGTGGTTTGAGGGTGGATAACCATACCTTCAGTCGGTTCCCAAGCTTGTTTTCCAGGTAGAGCTGGTATTCCACCAAAGTCATATGCCTTCTTTGTGAATGCTAGAGTGTACTGCTCAGTGGTGTAGGTATACACATTCTTGCGCAAACATGAGAAAGTTGCTATTGCGTGCACACAAGGAATACCAGATACATCCCAATATCCACCAGTGCACGTGCGCTTCCCAAGGTCAAGAACATGACCATAGTCATTGAGTTCACATTCAGCTATAAGGAGTAGAGTCTGCCTAACAATGCAGTGCCTAGTTATCAACTTTCCCTTCTCAAGTTTAGCATCAATTCGGGGACAGATGAGTTAGTTGTTTCAAACAGCTTGACTCTATCAACTAGACTTTTCATTATATTAGTACTCATTCCTTCTAGCATATTTATAATTCTAAGTCCTCTCCACTTGACTATGCATCTGTTAAAGGTTTCACATATGTTGGACTCTATAGAATCACTCTTAGGAACTCTAGACACAAATGAATGGGAAAATCTCTGGGGATTCACATTCACGAAATCATTCTAACTTTTAGGATCGTCACCGAAATCCTCTATGCATTTGAGGGTGGCTAAGTGAATTTTAAGTTCATCTTTGTTGCATGCGTACACACAATTCCAAAAGGCTTTCCTGCTAGCTTGGGACGTGTGCTTGATTTTCCTATTAGTAGAGACATGCCTGGCACATTTTTGATGCTCAACAAGGGGTATCAATGTTTGTAGGCTCTCCACAAGACCCTGAAGCTGACATAAAGATAGTGACATCAACAAAAATCCTTCAAAATAACCATACAATGTAAACTGGTATACATCAATATCTGAACTCAACACAGTGAACGTACCTTCTGTTGGTCTGATATCATAGACCAACCAGTCCCATCGAATAACCCCAACTCCTCGAATAGAATTGAGATAAACCAGGTCTAGGAATATGTATTCTCACTCTCGACGAGTTATATATTATGTCATTTCTCATCATGTCAATACTCATTTTGCAAGAGAATGATGGATAGTGCAAATGATAAATAGAGATACTCCATCATAGTCGTCTTAACCATCCATGTCACCAATTATGGAATGAATAATCTTTACACAATATAAATGTACATCCACCAAGGAAAAGGGTTCCATATAGAAACAACAATAATAACTTGTTCCATGTGCTTTAAAAAAAGGTGACAAATAAGTCTTTGCACATTTAATGGCTTATGAAGCAATATTATCTGTATATGATCATCAAAATAAAATTGATGGATGTATCCCCTTTTATGTGATTCAAATTGTTCAACATCAATTTAAAAATCTCTTTCATGGAAAAAAATGTATTCTCAAAATTCATGATCATACCAAATAATAGATCTTTTCCTCCACAATCGTGTATTGGTGATTACACTTGTGGGAATGTATGTATGTATTTGTTACTTTGTGGATATATGAATATAATAATTCACTTCATAGAGTGATATGGTGTCTCATTGGACTACCAAACATTTGAGACATATAAGATATTCGATCTTTCCCTCATAATATTTGTCTCTTAGTACTTCAATTGTATCGCACTTTAAGAAAATTCGCCACTTAAAATGGTCATACATAGCTTTGACATTACGCCACAACATTCATGAGTCTTTGCTCATTTTTGTCAACCATTCATGGAGATGATGATGAAAAAGATCAAAGATATAACTTTGTCTTGATGAGATATTTCATATTATCTTTGATGAATTGGATTATGACATTCAATATCCATGAAAAGAAAACTCTTTTAAAAAAATATAAAAGATTAGCGCAAATATAGAAAAGGTACATATATAATACACTCTTATGGAGAATTATTAATAAACCAATCAGTGTAATGTTAATAATGAAATAAAGAATGTCTTAAAGAACAATAAATGAAAATGACGTGTCCATCTTTAAAAAAATAACATAGTGTATTATGGAATAATATAGTTCTGATTATAATGAGAATGAGAATGGTAATATTGGAAAAAACATTATAATCATTATTCATCTTGACTTTATCCAAAATTGACACCTTATGAATTAAAATAATATAACACCCAACAATACAATTTTAGTTCATGGGCGGAGTAACAAAATGTAAGGTTACAAAATCAGAACATGAATATAATTATATAATAAATAAAAATTAATAATTTGCAAATAGAGAAGTCAAACGAACACACACTCATAATAATTATTATACTCATAGGGCAAATACTCATAACAAGGTGGGATGAAAATTAGGTTAATGGGTTTATAGTTCATATTTTAAGCAAATGGGCATGGAGGAAAAACACATATATTCATAATATAATATACAAACTAATTATTGTTGTATAAAATTCAAGTTAAACATTGATCGATCGGTCACACTTAAAAATAAATAAATAAAATAAAGTGAGCAAATATAAACAATATCATAATTATAACAATATAAATCCAATTGTGCTAAACTTCATCTGAAGTAACAAAGGAAAAAAAAATGCTATCTCATCAAGATTCCTACCCAAAAGAAACGACAGATGTACACAGCAAATTAATTAGAGAGAAAGCTGTGGAAGTAAGAAAACATTATGAGTAAAAATTGTACAAACAGAAATATTTATGGCATAGGTGGAAATCAACATGAAAAGCAAGAATGAAAAGAAATAGGATTTAGAATGAGCTAGTATTAGCCAACAATATCGAAAACAATAGACCAAATAGAGTGGCATATGTAAACGACTTCTGGCATATAAGATATGATCGGACGAACACCATGCTTCATAATTTATGAAATAACATAGAGTCTACGTGCTGATAACGTGTTATAAAACTAAACTCAAAGAAAGACAAGAACAAGAGAAATATGGAGAGGGAGAGAGAGTTTCTTATTGAGGTGTGAAGAATGATACAAATGAGAGCTCTATTTATAGGCTCATGGAATAGTAACATATACTCTATAACATTACTACACATAAAGGAGGGAAATAAACTACATTGAATAATACAATAAACATAGGAGTTACAATTGGGCATTCACTATGGCAATAATTTTCATAACATCACCTAATTTATATTTTGATTATTGTGTACAAAAAGTTATAATTTGATAATGGTGTAATATAGAAATTTACCCTAACCAAATTAACTTAGACCTTGTTTGGTATGGGTGCTAGAATTGGTTTTATTGTGTAACAATTATCATATCTATTATAGAAAATTAAACATTCAATTGATGTAGTATTTAATACTGATAAAATATATATGAAAAAGTTATAATCAATAATATGTATGAAGAAAGTAATATGTTCAAAGTAAAAGTAATAAAAAGAAAAATTAAATTGGTGAAAGAGATTGAAAACAAAAGTAGAATATTTTGTGGAAAAAAATAAAAAATAAAAATGAAAAAAATGATTTCATTAATGATCTCCCATTAGTTAATAAAACAATTTATCTTTCAATTAGCACATGGGAAGGAAAATTTTAATAAAACAATTTATCTTCCAATTATTAAATAAGAAATAAAAAATTTATTTACGTCATTGGTGAGAGGGAGAATAAAAGTGGGATATTTTTTTCGAAAAAAAAGTAGGATATTTTTTCTTGTTAAAATTAAGGAGAAACAAGGAAAGATATTTTCAATAATCAGTCGCGTAATAAATTATTAACCATTCATATATTATCCACAAAATAAACGAACTAGATGAGCTCACATAAGTGGAAGTATGCAATACTTCGTGAAGTACGATAGTTGTTATATATCAAAATTAAAAGATCGTACCCTATATATTAAACTCTAACCCCTAGCACTATACACTAATCTTCTAAACATAAAAGTTCAACCTCAAAAATTATAATTTTAAGCACAAAATATAACAAAATTTGGCATATAAGGTACGAAACGGTTTTCCATACATATATATATATTTTAGTACTATCTAAGTATTACATACTCCTGCCTGCGTGGGATCATCTCAGCCCCTCATTTGTAAGATAAGATCTGAACGGTTCATTATCATTCTGTTTTAAAAAATAAAATAAATGAAAATAAAATTACAAAAGAATCCCTCCACTTTAATTTATATAAACATGATGAGTGATATTTTTTATCTTGTCATATTAAGATTTATTTTGATAAATTCACTTATAATTACTAGTTATTATAATTTTAAATGTATAAAATTTAGCTAAGCATATCATGATATTTTTCGTCTGGATCATTTGATGGTTATTTTTTATCTTATCAAGTTTCAATCCTATGTTATTTATAATTCCTTTCCATTTTGCGGTGATCTCTAATGGAGTAATGAGACATTCACATTTTTTGTATTATATTTTTTCTAATCAGAATTATTATAATTTTTTGTGGCTAGTACTATTATCTTTGATTGTGAGAAAAATTCCATAGAGTGGGGAAATAAATAATGGAAAAGATGAATTAAACTTTTTGACCATATTTTTGTCGCCAATACCATTATCTTTTATAACTTTAGAAAGATGAATTAAAATTAATTAATATGAATTATAAAAAGAAAATGGATTAGGATGGAAATATGGAATGATGGATAGATTTATGGTGTTGTATTACAAAATATATTTTTATCAAACTTAGTGTTTTGAAAGTATACCGATTCTTTTTGTAATAATCATAAGTTAATTTTCCAAGGAAAATTTTAATATGATAAGATAAAAAACATGATGGCCTCGTATTTATATAAATTAAGTAGAGTAATTTTTTAAAAGCATATGGGATAACCAATAACGGAATTAGCATTATCAAAACACTTAGCAGAAGTTTAAATTTAAAAGTCAAACTAATATAAAAGTCAACTAGATCAACGTTTTTTTATTATTAATTCTAATTGTCATTGTACACGACGTTCTTATTGAAAGTAAACCCATTAATAACTAACTGGGATAGAAAACAAGATCGAAACATACTTTTTTTCCTACTAGCAACGAATACATTTTTATACCTAAGTTAAAATATTTAAAATAACATTTATTTTACTCTTTTTAGTTAAAATAAAATTAAATGTGTCATATACGATTTTCCCCTATATGTGGTGTTTGTACTAAATATATGATTATTACTTGATAATAGGTTGTCATAAATTTAAATTTGATAGATTATTTAGGCTAAACAAATAAGTAAAGGAGCAAAACTTCAAATATCGTTAGTCAAATTACGAAATCATTAAAACTTTACATGAAGTTTAGTATTTGGAGCCTAGGTAAGAGAAAGAGAGTTAAAGAAGTTGGCTAGTGAGGTTTGGAGTACTTTACTTAGGAATATTATCTTGTTGTCAAAACCAAAATTTTCTTTTCAGTTTTGATGAAAATAGGGGAGTCACTTAGACTACTTAAATCTCTTTGAACCTTAAGCAGCATTTCTTTATAAAAGCCCACAATAGTCCTCTCATCTTCTTTACGTTTTGAATTTATTTTATATTTTTTTGTATTTTTTTAATTTTTAATAATGTTTTAATAATTTGTTTAATTCTTAGTGTTTATATTTATATAAATAATTAGTACCAGATTTTTATTATTATTTTATTTAATTTTGAGAAATAGGACATATTGGGAGGAATGGAAGTGGTGGTAAAGATTGGTTAAAGATTGAGTCTTCAATTGAGAATGATGGAAAGTTGAGTGGCTAAAATGGATATGAAGAAAAGTTGAGTAAAGGCTGAAATGGAAATATAAACCTCCATCTTTATATGCTTTCCCGAAGGATCTAAAGTGAGACAGACGTTCGAGTGCTTAGATCTCTTCTCCTGCTAGATCCAAGGGAAACAATCCCAAGGTTGGATCTAAAACTTAAGCTGTCAGGAAAAATGCATAATCACACCCAAAGGCGAGTTCTAAGATAAACTCGGTAAACCGATGTCGTATTCCACGGGGTTCCGTTCAAAGTATTACTCCGGAAAGTGCGAGAATGAAAGTCGAGTCGGTGGAATAGCGGTATGGAACACGAGAGTTGGAATGGAAAATCAACTCCAAAGCGGATCCACGTTCTGCCCCTCTTTGAAGTGTAGCGGAGATGACGATTCTAACCGTTGGGGTTCGGGGATTTATTCGCACTTTCGTATCTAAACCAAATCCCAACGATTATATTACAATTTAAATTCGACAATTGCAAGATATGAAAGTAGTTGTGAAACCCGCCTCTAGACGACTCGATCGAACCACACGGTTCGATCCATGCATTGCACACGGGTTCAATCAAACTTAAATCATAACAACTGACATACCTTAACTGAACTAAAAAATCCCCAATACTTAACTAAAACGGCAGCGGAAAATAAACAGAGCATCATGGCTCGTATTCAACAACAAACATCACTGAAAACATAAAAAACCGGGGAAAACAACCACAATAATATAAGTCTGACAAACAACTAAAAATATGGAAGATCGTCTCAAAACTATGAAAACACTAAAAAAGGTAGTTGAGGTCCTCCATGGTACCTCTCTCAATGACTCCCATAGTCATTGCGAGGTGGTGTCGTTGCTCGTGCTCTCTTCGTAGGGGGCATTGGATCCTGAAGTCTCAAGGCGGATCATGCATGAAGAATGGTAACGGGGTCAGTGATAAGCATTGATTAGCCAAGCCTCAAAATGAAGAACTAAACTAGTATCTAGTAATGTGACTCTGTGGTCCTGTAGGCATCATCCTAACGTTAGCCACCCCTAGCTATCAGTGGATGGCCGCATGGTGGATCAAACCATGAAACCACCCAAAATACCATGAGAGCAGCAACTGAAGGCATACTCATTACGTCCTGCCTGAAACTAAATGTAACCTGGGATCACCCAATCCATGGGGTGGTTGACCAACGTATATCGTGAGCTAGTCTATTCTAGTCCCGATTCTTTATCCTAACATGAATTGTGAACATGCAAAGTTCCTCGCTGTAGTAGATCACACGCTACTGCTCAACCTGAAACTCTAAACTGCATAACAAATCTATATGTATAGTAAATCGCACGCTACTGTACAACTAATTACAATTCTTCGCGTAAAGCAGACAAATAATCCTAACCCCTACCTCAGAAAGCTTTCCTCTAAAGATTCTGATCTGAAGCCGTCTCTCTAGAGTTCGCTTGGCTGATCCGTATAACCTTGAAACAGACAATCATAGGATTGACAATCCTAAAACCCCGAACCCAAACCTTTTAGGATTTTCCTATGTGGGATTCAAAGCAAAGGATTAAGAAACGAGGAAGAAGGTCTATTACCTTCTAAAGTTCCTTGATGATCTCTATGCCTCTCCTACTAGTATGGGATCGATCAATAAGACTTTCTCCTCTGCCTGGAACAATTGCCGCTGGTCAGAAGTTTGCAAGGAAGAAGAAAATTAGGATTCTCTGATTCTAGAATCACGACTCTGGTTTTATAAGCTGTCCACCACGCCCGTGGCCTACTACTTACCACACTCGTGGTGACATGGCAAGCACAACCGTGATCCTCCTGTTGTCACGTTCGTGACTACCACTAACCACGGTCGTGATCTACCTAATGATCACGTCGGTGATGGATCATCTGATAGTGATTCTCACAGCCTCACAGAAACCAAAATTATCCCAGAATCAGAGATGTCACAACTCTCTCCTCTTACATAAGGTTTCGTCCTGAAACCTGAATGTGAAAAGCTTGACATGGTGGGAAGGAATTACCTGCTATGTAGTCCCCCACGAGCTCTGGATAGCATTCCTGCATGTTAGCCTCGGTTTCCTATGTCGCTACCTTGACATCCTGCTTTTCAACTGACAGACCTTTTTGTCCACAATCGTCTAGGCTGGTTGCTCCATGAAAGTTAAGTCTCTCTCCAACTTAATCTCATTTAGCTAAATCACCTGGTTCGAAGCTTGTCAATATAGGCCCGAAGCACACTCATATGGAATACATTATGTATCCGGTCCAACTCTGCTGGAAAGGCTAGCTCATAAGCCACTGGGCCTATCCTCTTAATGATATCGTAAGGATGGATGAATCGGGGAGCCAACTTACCCTTCCTGCCATACAGTGCCCCGAAAGGAGCTACCCCTATGCTATGATGATAGGAGTTATTATAACCAAACTCCACCATTGGTAGAACCTTCAACCAAGGTTCATCAAACTCCAACACACATGAGCGTAACAACTCCTCCTAGCTCGGGATAGTCCGTTCTGACTGACCATCTATCTAAGGATGGTAAGCTGTAGAGAAGTCAGCTTGGTCCCCATGGCTGCATGGAAACCCTTCCAAAACTGGGAAGTGAAACTAGGGTCCCGATCCGATACGATCAACCTGGGCACACCGTCCATAGTGATTTCCTCAAACTTCCACACTAGTATAGGTAGGGGATGAAGCAAGCCTCCTGATTCCTGATGATCGAACTTCGCTTTCTTGCACACTAAGCAACTAGCCAATGCTGAATCACCGGCTTCTTCATACCAGGCCACCAGTAATGAGGGTGAAGTGTTCTGTACATCTTTGTCTCACCTGGGTGCATGGCATAAGCGGATGAATATGCCGCATCCAAAATATCCTCTCTCAGCTTTGACCATGAAGGTACATACACTCTGTCTTGGAAGAGTATCAAGCCATCCTTCCAAGTGTAGAGTGTAACCTTATCGCCGTCACCCGCTGCTGAGTTCCCACTACCAACTCGTCTGCTCCCTGAGCCTCTGCTATTCGATCCAACAAAAAGGGTCAAATTCTAACATATGTTTACATCAAGCAATTTACTAAGATTTGGGGTACTAATTCTAAATTCTGGAAGTTCAGTGACCGAATCGTAATCACTGGAAACTCCAGGTGCCGCCACATATATTCACTGGTTATCTTCTCCAATGAACTTGGAGAAAACCCAGAAGTCCGGCGCGGCTCCGGCGAGGCTCCAGCAATTGACTAATCAGCATGAAACTTGACGGAATCAACAATCGAACATATGAATCAAATCCTAACCTTATTCCGAAGATTTCCTAGCATATTTGATGGCTCGGTTCGCTCTTTGGAGTCCCGAATAAACATCCTCGCAACATCGTCGAAACTTTCAATTCCTAGAATGAAGAACATGTATGTGAACGAAAAATCCAGCTTGCAACGATGAATGGGAATTGTTCGTAAGGGGAGGGAAAAGAATCTCTTACCTTGAATGGAAGTTGTGAATAGAGTCGTCGACAAAATCCTTCTCTAAAATTGATGAGAAACAGACATGATGGAGAACTAGCTTGATCTAAACAACATATACGAACGAGGGCTTGAGGATTCGTTACCTACGTTCCTCCCAAACTTCTGAGTTTGTCAAGATGTCACCAACCAAATTTCAGTGAGGAGGGTTGTGATGGTTTGATTAGGCAGGGGATGAACGAATCGATGGTTTTGATTAATTAGTGCAAGAGAGGAAAGAGATGAGCTATCGGATCGGCGACGAAGAAGGTAAGTTGCGTCCCTATATGAGGAAGGAGATGATGATGTCATCATGACGTCAGCTTTGATATCATCAGTGCAAGAGAGGAAAATTTAAACAAAAAGAATTGAAGGTCTATGAATCAAACTCATGACCTTAGGGTACTGGGATTGGATACTTAACCACTAGGCCACTATTAGTTTTATGACTTAGCTTCTCTTGGTGCATTTATGTTCTCACTAGCAACAGAATTATCTCAAGAATACAATTAGAGGTTAGATGATTAATCATTCTTAGTAGTTTCTAATATACTATGATTAACATGTAATCCACATTTTAATTCATCATGGAATAATAATTATAATCATCATCAGAATCATACTTGCATTAATGCTACTAGTCTCATCATTAGTAATAACGGTAGAAGTAATTATGAAGCATTATTCTAAGACCTTCTTTAGTGGTAGTTTAGGGACTTTCGAGCTCAAACTTTTTCCAACCAAGTTTGGGATGTAACAAACAATTTATCACTACAAGAAAAGTGGTATATTGCCTCGGTCCTAGCAAATGTATGTAACGTTGGTCAATATATAGTCGACAGGATGTTACGCGAGCGGTAACTTCCCGTCGGTTGGTGGTCAAGCGACGGGGAAAATCGACAGCAAGTAAGTGGTCAAATGCATTAATTGTTTTCCGTCGGTGTGGTCAAAAATTTAGCGTCGCTTCTTCAAGAACCAACGACAAGAGTTTAACCAGTCAATGCAAAAAAAAGTGGAGCCATCATCCCATCACTTGGCGGGAATTTTGGCGTCGGTTCTTCAACCAACCGACGGCAAAGGTTTGACTAGTTAATTTTCCAAAATAGGCGCCTAATTTACTGTCGCTTTTGGTTTGAATTAGCTTCGGTTGTAACCGACGCTAAGTAACACAGAAAAGTCTCGCAACTTAGCCTCGCTTATTGAGTTTAGCGTTGCTTACCGACCGACGTGAAATACGACGAGTATAAAAACCACAAACTCAGGCAGACTATTTATTTTACAGTCTTTCAAATCCGAAAATCCTCTCAACTCCCGATTCTCTTAGAACCGCCGCTGCTGCCACCCGCCGGCGTAGCCGTTGCTTCTCTTTCCGCCGACCCTCCACCAGATTCGGTCCAAATCAACGTTCGTGATAAATTTCCACATTGACAATTTTTTTTGTTAATTGTAATATTATTGATTAAAAGGTTTTTTAATCACTATTAGTTATTTTTGAATGCAAGGTTTAAAATTTCTTGCTCATTCTCCTGTGCGAAGCCCGAGAAATATTTCATTCTTTGTCAGTGTAAGGTATGTAATTTAATTTGGTGAACCAAATATATATATATATATATATAGTTATTTAATTAGTATATTATTAGTTAGGTTAAACAATAGATTGAAATATACATTAAGTTGATTCATTTGATATAATAATAACCCCTGAGGGCGGCAGGGACATGAGGTCTGTTGCTAGTGCACGGATGCTTACCCTTGAACCTGGTATGAGGGTCATCATCCCATTGGAAAATAAATTTCCAAGTGGAACCGATCATACTAGAATTTTTGGTCAGTTCCTCGAGATGATTGCAAAGGATCACAACAATCTTCCAGTGCACTAGTATGGACGGCCATATGTGTGTGACACACAGAAAGGCAGCGGTTCTGGTGGCGGTGATGGTAAGTAGTAGTTTGTGATTAAGTTTTCATTGAAATTACATTATTTAGTAACTTGAATTTCTGTTTAACTGTAAAATTGGATCGAAATTGAACCGGATACAATATTTGAGGATGCTAAAAAGTACATAATGGGTGACATTGCGAAGAATTGGAGAGACTACCGAGTCCGGATGTGGAAAGACCAAGTGTTGAAGAATGATAAGATCCAAAACCACTCTCTTCACAATCTTCTAGAGCAGCTTGCATTGCAGCCAAGCCAGACTAGATTCCACCACCGATATGGACACAATTTGTGGACTACACACTGAGATCGGAAGTTCTCGTAAGAGAATGAATGTTTATATTTGCTTTCTATCATGTATATATTCCGATAGTTGGTTGTTCAAATCTGCAGGCAATAGTTGAGAAAAATACTGCAAACAGAGCTATTTTTGATGCACCACACACTGGTGGCTCCAAGAAGATGTTAGTTAGAGGATTGGAAATTATAAGTAGGGAACAAGTTCTTAATGTTATTTCTTTTCAAATTATTTGAATACTAACTATAATTTATCTTACTACATGTAGAGGGAAAGAACCGGTTAAGCACCAAGTAGGGGTGAGTTCTATGCTCAAACTCACATGAAGAAATTTGGGGAATATACACAACCACAAGTGGTTATAAATATTCCGCTATGTTTGAGAACATATGTTAGATAATATTGATATGAATTGGAAATTTTATGTAATTTCGAAATTTACTTTGCAGCTTGGGATTATTGCGTTTGACAACACCCCTGGAGTTCCCAAGCATGTCGCCCCTAATGTTACACTTGGCCATGTCAAAGGAGCCGAGCATAGTGGCCGAGTGCGAAGAGTAGGATATGGAGTAACTCCTTCTCAGGTATGTTTTCATTAAACTACTTCCATTCATATAATTAGAAAACAATCAACTATTAATCTTACATTTACACTAATAGGTTGGTCTAAGTAGGAAGGGTAAAGGTATTGGACTGTCTAGTGCAGACGGTAGTCAATCACATTCTCATCTCCTATGGCATTTTCCTACCCCATCTGAGGCACGAGATCGTGTCTGAGCTTTGAAAGAAAAAATCCACATGATGAGGGAAGAAATGACACGAGGAAAGCAACAAGTACAAGAAGATAAAGAGGAACAACAAGATGAGGAGGAAGATGATTATGATAACTATTAAGTGTTTAAGAGAGCGATAAGGTGATGTAGAATGTGTAGAAACATGGAATGTTGAATCTTGGTTCGAATGTTAGTTTGAATGTTTGGATTTTGTATTATATTAATAATATGAAGTTGTGATTGACAATCATATTGGTGCAAGATGTGGTATGAAATTATAGCAGTGTTGATGTTTTTAAGTTTAATGGATTAAAGAATATGAGAATTTCTGGAAACTGGACAGAAACATGTTCTGTAAATAGAATTTATCGTTGGTCGATGTATTTGACGTCGGTCGGAAACCAACGTTAAATTTCCGTATCCGAGACCTATATTCCCGTCGGCTGGTGACCTTGCCATCGCTCACAACTGACACGAACATTAAGTCAAAACATAGTTGACTCATACTTTGGCATCGGTTACAACCGACTCCAAATCTGGTCAAAAGAGAATTAACCAAGATTTTACCTCAGTTTTTGCAGTTGCTTCCACCTGACGTTAAGTTGCAGTCAAGATACGTTGACCATATTGATGTCACCCTGTTTTTAACCGACGACAAAGAATTTAACATCACCAAGTTCGCCGTCATTTCCCGATCGACGCTAAATATTATGTCGTCTGTTGCTGACCGACGGAAAACCCGACTTCCGACCGTCGGCAAGTTACGGATTTCTTGTAGTGTATGGCAATTTTTTTAACACCCCAATTATTTTAACAAAAGTCTCTCCGATTTATTTTGTGTGATTTATATATTGTAACAAAGATCTTATCTGATTAGAGATTACACAGTTGAAATGACATAATTAGTGAGGATTCGTTACCCAAATTGAATAAATTGTCTAGAGTAGAAATAATGAATTAGTGTAGTGAAGTATCATGAATTAAAATAGCGGAAACTATCATAATTTGGCGGTAGTCGAGTTGGTTAATGTGCTTGCCCATTATTGAGTAGACTTGAGTTTGAGTCTTGCGAGTAGCATTTATTTTATTTTCTTTCTTGATTCCTTAGCACGCCAAACGACGTCATTTTAAATCAGGAGCTGAACACCATAATCGTCTTCTTCAATAGTCCATCGCCGGCGAGTTCTCCGGCGACGCCTCTAGCTTCACTAATTGACAATTAGAGTCCATTTACATAATCTAGTCCCTCCATCATGCACTAATTGACACGTGTAGTCCATTCAAACGACTTTCCAACTCGATAATTCATTGAATCGCTCCCCTAACGTTTGATCAAAGCCATTGTTAGTTGTCTCCTTGCTCCGATCGGTATTGTCGATGGGGTTGGATACCCTTACTTTCTCAAATAATTAACTCTTAACCATTATATGGACCTATTTAAACTTACTCGATCCTTCCATGAAAAAGTACGAACCTAGAAACCTTTCGGGATCGATTTTTCCCTTTGTCGTTTCTCTGCTCTGACGAGCTCCGCTTCCATCATGGAATCCGTCGATTCTAGCAATCTCAGTCTCGTTCATGGGCCCGGAGAGGTACGAGGACTTGTACGTGGTTGCTGACACTATCAATCTTTTCTCTTACAAACCCAAGTCTTTCTTTCGTTCCTGCGATGAACCGTCCTACGTGGCTCTGCGTCGAGGACTTCCAGACATGCCCATGGTTCCTAACGCATCTCGTTAGATTTCTGACGGGGTTAGGAAGCTTCCGATTAGGCTTGGCAATGGGGAGGGTTTGGGGCGGGGTTATCGATACCCATCCCATCCCCGTTCTAAAAATTTATCCACGTCCCCATCCCCATTCGAATCTCAATGATCATATCCATCCCTAAACCCGTGGGTTTCGAATACCCGTGGGTATCCTCATCCCCGCACAACTTAATTAAAATATAAAAAATAAGACTACCATATAATCGTCAGGGTAACTCCGAAGGTGAATTCGTGGAATCATGATCATGGAAAATGGAGAGCCGCTCTAAATTGAAATAAAATTAGGCATTTTAGGTTTAGAGTTAATTTGGTAACTATTAAATAGGGGTTGTAGAGTAGTTTTATATATTGGGTAGGGTAAGGGTATGGGTATGGGGCGGGGTACCTAAACCCATCCCCGACCCATCCCCGTTCATTTTTAGCAGGTATTCCCTGTACCCGCCCCGTAACCCGTTCAATTCGGATATTCCCCGTTCCGATCGAATCGAATAGGGTCGAATACCCATCGGTACGAATAATATTGCCAAGCCTACTTCCCATTCCCTTATTTTCCAATTTCAAGTCAATTGTCGGAGTGACAAAACTTTGCCAGAGTTCCTCTTTGGGAATTGAGGAAGAAGATGGGTAAAGTTACATTTTAATGCCCCAAATATTAATTCAGTTTCACTCTATAAAATTCTGGTAATAACCCTCATAATCCATAACGTTTGAATCTGGTTAGCTGTGGCCCAGATACTTCTCAGTCTTTACAGTTTAGCCCGGATAGGTACGGACGCCAGGTAATTGACCGATTCTTGGACCGGTGGGTTGGTTTAAGGGGGTAAATTCTATCTACTTAATTAATTTAATGACGTATTATGCTAATTATGCTTCTTCTTATATGCATAACAAGTGAATTGAATATGTGATAAAGTGGCAATGTAACAAGATTAAGTGTACATGATTGGCTGACCCTCTGCTTTGATAAATGTGGTGTTGTACCTGATTGGTATGATATGTTTGATTTAATATGTGATACGAGAAGTGTTTAGTTGGTCAAAGTGAATGTTAATGGGTTAAAAATGGAAATTGTTTGCTCACTTAGATTAGGGCCCATATGCTGGCGATCGACACGTGTGTGCATATTGCACTACAGCTACGCGAATATGGCCCTCAATGGGTGCGAATAATGGACCCTTGATGGTGCCACCAATGATAAGTGAAATGGTCATGAATTGTGCCACCAATAATAAGTGAAATGGGCATGAATTGTACCACCAATGATATGTGAAATCTGGGAAATCGTCAGCATACGTGAGCTAGCAATCCCAACTAAGATATGGAAAGAGTATGAGTCATATTGCTTATGTGTTTAATGATTGTAATCTCTATTGTGATTTATGAGGACGGACCCCGAGGCATCCACCAGATGTTTACATGTTATCAGGGACTAGCTATGATCGATCGTCGGTATGTCCATGGCCAAGCTAAAGTTAACAAGGACTGTGAGATGGTGTGATTTGGAACTTGGTTCCGACATTTGTGTTAAATACATGTGAGGGACAACTTCTGAAATTAGTATTCATGATGTATTTAAATGTTTCTTCTTGTAATGGTACAAGATGACTATTTATATATGATTTGAAAGAGTAACTACCCCTTGCAACGTCAAAGTCCGTCCTAGGATAATTTATTTATCTTTATTTCTGGTTATTAGAGTTAGTGTGTTAAAATTTTCTTTCTATAAAGAAGCGTTCATGGCAAATGAATTGGGTTTTGATTCAAACTGTTAATATATATCATACTTAAATCACAAAATACACCTTTATTGATCGATAAAAATACTGAAAGAGTGACGAGTTTGTTAAAGTATTTACAGTTCAAGAACATACACGATATACATAATTATGTTTCAAAATTACATTTATGGTCGATTGTTAAGATCAATCACTTAAAATAACGTTCATGATCAATCTACATTACCCACAAAAAAATGAGCACCGAACATTTCAATATACCAGGTATGACAAAGAATATGTGATCAAATATCCATGCACAATCAATTATTAATATTGTTATTATCACGAATAGATAAATACAAAAAGGAAAAAGTATAATGTCTAACTAATTTGTCTTACCACTGATAAACATATATTACCATATGAAAAGGTGTAAAATTTTGATTGTATGGGAAGAGAGAGAAAGATAGCTTTTGTATGTGACATGGATAAATGGTAAATGTGCATAAAATAAAAATAAATGTGCGTAAATAATTGATAATTAACGTAAAAATTAATATTTGTACGGACAAATAATTTTAATAATATAAATTTTTATCATTGTGAAAAATAATGATATATTTTTCGAGGCTGGTGTTGAGACTTTTGACTTTCACCTGTTATTAGACTATTTCCAATCGGTAAGGGCCAAAGTGATTAAAAAAACTAGATTTGGTGCCTAAATTGGGCTACCGCAAAGTGCCAAATTTAGCTAACTATATTCGTAAAAAGATTTTTTCGGGATGTGGACTGAAAGCCAAACTATAAAAACGAGACAAATGTCACATAATCAAAGAGGGAAAATGATAATACAACAAGGATAAAGAAAGCAACATAGAAAACAAACATAAAAAGAATAAAAACAAAAGGACATTGCCGGCGGCCAAGGGTGAAGAGTGAAAACATAGCGAAAGATCATATGTGATGTTTCAGTTGAAATTGTGTGGTTCTATCTCCCCTCCTACTACCATTATTTACCGATAATTTGGTCGACAAAAGCCTTGATATTGGAATGCGAAGATCCACCTTCCCGCAGCGCATCTCTAGCAAGTTGCTTCCACTTATCTGCATTTGTCGTAACTTGTTCCCTAACTTGACCTTCTCCCATCACCAAATCCAAACATCTCCTTATCTCATCACCCTCCACCACCACCGCCGCCTCCTCCTCCTCTGTTTCAGGTTTCTGATTGGGCACCACCACCCTCACCCCTATCTTCCAAACATCCTCTACCAGCTTAGCATTCGTGGTCTGATCCGAAAATTGAGGGAAAGCCACCAGTGGTACTCCCAAACATATGCTCTCTAGCGTCGAGTTCCATCCACAGTGCGTCACAAAACACCCTACTGCTTCATGTGAAAGCACCTCCACCTGCGAGCACCATTCAATTATTCTTCCACCAACACTCTCTGCCTTGGTCTCCATCTCCTCTCTCCATCGCATCATCTCAATCCTCTCTTCTTCTTTCTCCACTGCTTCATCTTTTCTTATCACCCACAAGAATGGTCTATTACTACTACTCACTAACCCTTTTGCCAACTCTTCCCTTTGCTTCTTCGATATTACGGCCATTGTTCCGAACGATACGTAAACAACCGATGACCTGGCTTGCAAATCCAGCCACGTCACTACACTATCACCACCGTCAGTGTTGTTGTTATCGTGACGCGGCTCCCAGAAACACGATGGAATCAGGGGACCAACTCCAATCATCTCGAGTTCCACATTTGCTTTCATGGCTTCCATCTCTAACTCATCAAACGTGTTGACCAATACCTTAGACTTGGTGCCATCTCTGGTCAACACTTGCATTTGTTGTTTGACACCGTTGATAAGTAGTGGATATTGGTTGGGATGAATAGCAAAAGAAGGAAGGTCTTTAGAAGTGAAGCTTACTGAATGAAGCCCCGGCAAGTCCATAGCAAAAGAGGGATCTTTGCATTTTTCGAAAAGATCGCCGTAGCCGTTGAAGAGATAGTAATAGATGTCCATAACAGTAGCGGGTTGAATCCAGAGAAGTGTCGTCGGGAGGTTGTGATCACGCGCCACATCCACAGCCCAAGTTAGCAGGGGGCTGTAGACCAAGCAAGCAAAGGGCGTTCCCTGGTTGGCGTTGGTGACGATTAAGTCGCTAAGAAACTGGGAGCCGCGGCTATTCAACTGCTCCCACTGTTTGTTTTGGTCTTCCTTGGACTTCCAAGACGACCCCGCCATGTCGTAACCGTCGGAGAATGTTACAATGGACAGTCCAGGCGGGAGGATGTTGTTGGACTTGGTAATAAGGTAGCTCCCGGATACGGTGGTGACGAGAATGACACGGCATCCGAGGGCTACTAACTGGATGGAGAAATGAACGCTGGGGTTGACATGGCCTTGTGCTGGGAATGTTGCCATCACCACATGTGGCTGCTGTTGCTGCTGTTGGGCTACTGCCGCTGCCATGAGAGTGAGTTGAGAGTTAATTAGAATTGGATGATGGAGTAGTCAAGTGAGTGACCGTGGGAAGGAAAAAGTAGACCACCCAACCCAGCACAAAATGTGGTGTTGGGTTAGGGAAAAATGAAATATAATATATATATATATATATATATATATATATGTGGATCATTGATTGGTTGCCATTGGGAACGTCATTGATGACCTTTTCATTCTTGGTTTGTTATAACAAGGCGGGCCGCAATTGAATGAGATTTTTATATAATGTTATCTTTTTATGTTTTCTACTTTTTTGTTTGATTCTCATGTGTACATATTATTATTGACATTATTAATATATATATATATATATTTTTCCAGCAGACTGCACCTCCAGATGGCATCACGCTATTAATTTGTCTTGTACTTTATTCTCCTTCATATTTGGCTACGACAGCTCATGCCTCCACTGCAATCCCCCTTTATCTGTCAGCTTTTTTTTTATTCATTTCTTAATTCCTTCTTCTAAGAGCAGAGACAGTAATCACATTTTTTCTTTTGGACTAGTGCTACAACATTCGTGCCGATCCTAAAAAGTACAAAATTCAGTCCAGGAGAAGTCGGTCACAGAGTGCGGGGTGCAAGTTGTTGTACTGTGGATAGAAGAGACCACTTGAACAACATGTAAAAGGGCTCTTGCTTCGGCTAAAGGAGCTATCTCACAGGTTACTTCCCAGTAGGTGTTGGTAATGATAATACCTAATCCTACATCAGAAATGCAGCTGTACACTTGGTAAATGGCCAAATTTATGCAGCATGTTTTATCCATTCAAACTTTAATTAGGCTTATTAAAGCACTTAAGCTAGGTTATTTTAGAAATATAACTTCAATATCTATTACCTTGTTTATGCACTCCGCGATATTCCTCAATGACACCATGTTCCTAGAATTCAGAAATCCAAATCAAGTACATTATTGCCTTGTTTATAGAGTCTAGGCATCAGATGTGCGGCATAGAATTCAAAAAATCCGACTATGGTCGGCTCTATCGTTCCCAAAATCTGTAGTCATCATCAACAAAATTTGTTGTCGTCCGGAATCATATCAACAACCTGTGCTTAGGCACCAAGCGAACCCCATACAATTCAGATATCCAACCCAAGTACAACAGTACTCGTGCTTTTGTATGGGCACCGAATTATGAAATAAATAAAAAATCCATAGTCTGAGAGTACCAACTATTCAATTCAGGCACTGAAAAACATCAATACAAACAGTCGGTCGTCAGTAATCCTAAAAAAAAGAGAAACCATTGAAGGGTGAAAAACCAGGCAGATTATAATTATATAATTATGAAAAGTTCTCGTTGGAAGATTAGGGTCTTGTTAAATCCATCAACTATTATGTCTACAAACTAAATTTTTACTGTCACTTATTCATCGTCCCATCCCTTGGAGTTATCACTGATTCAGACATAACCCAACACTAGAATATCAGAGTAATCCGAGATGCACAGTGTAAGGCAATTTCAACCAGCCAATACCAAACCAAATATTACAACAGGAGTTCCATAAAACTAGTCAACACTTGACTTACATTAGACGCTCATAGACATAATCTGCCGGGCCAGACCAGGATCCTGCTGTAACAGTTCCTTCAGGTTGTTCTCCACCTCAACAATCTGCTTCTCCAGATACTCCTTGGAGGTCTGTTCAAACCACAAAAACCACATTTTTCCTGTTACTGTATTTCATGGAAGACTTGTCCAAATCGATAGATCCAAACGATTCTGATTCAGTTCAAATGGAGACCGTATCAACAACTAAACAGGTGAGGTTAGTTTGCCGACAGATTGACCCTCAACTCAAAATGGTGTTGATTGGCGGGACATCTTTCGACGTAATCATGTAACTTTGTGCAAATGTTGCGTGTAAATTATGAAAACAACACAAGCAAATGATATTCATCAGCAAAATTTGCTATTGTGTGGAGATAGCTTGCTTGGTGTACGATATTCACATGGCTAAATAATAAATTAATATACTATATTTTCATCCTATAACTTAATTCGATAGGCCACAGTACCAAACTCAAACAAAAAGGTTAAGCAATAGATAATTTGACATCAGGAAACAGGCGGAATCTGTGCAAAAGGAAAGAACCATAAACTGGCTACTGATTGACTATTCTCTCCTGATTTCATTTGGAGAAGTGAAAAGAGAATGGAGAGGCCGTACCTGCAGTGATGCTATTGCAGCTTCACTGTCCTTGTGCTTATGCTCTTGCTCAGTCATCAAGACAGGTTTAGGTTCCAAGACAAACCTGACCACCGTTCAAGAGAAACACAAATCCATAACATACAGTCACATATTCCGGACAGCGAATAAATCATCGTTCAGGTGAGTGCAATTAAACAGTATAGTACTCACGTTCTCCCTGCAAAAGGATAAAGCAACCATAATTATTCTCCATAACATAGACACAGCAGATCAGCTCAATAAAACAGCTGATGGGAGACAAAGAAATCGCAAAGACTACAATGCCACATAAGAGTTTTTCAATGGTCGAACTGTATGCGCAATACCTATGGACTTGTATGTATTTGTATCATCAGGTAGCTGCTGCAACTCCAGCATGGTTAAATAAGCACGCTTCTTTTCCCCTTCTTTAGTTCGCATCTGGTTCTGCACCTGAAGTGAAGTCAAACATTAGCTATGTCTCATGGTAGAAAATACCAGTCTCGCTCATTCAGTTTAGAAGCAAGGGAGTAAAACGAGAAAGTTAATCAAAAGAAGAAGTCACAATTCATGACAAACCATCTTGAAATCAGGAAACAATATCACCCACAGATCGTATATTGTGTTTTCACAACAGTGATACACTGCCAAACAAGGCAGGCAATGGTCCACAAACAGATTTGAATCTCCACAAAAGAACAAAAGCAAATGGCATACAAGAATGAAATCCTGAGGCAGAGTACCAATTCTAGGCCAACACAATTATACATCAATCTGCGGGACTTCCGATATACATATGTGTATACAGATTGAAACCAAAGATCTGTAAACTTAGTCCGCATAAAAGATAATGCCGGAGCAGCTAGTTATACCAATGATACTCAAGTGTACAAAACTTGCACTGAGATTCTTTTGAAAATTTTATTTGTGGTCAAGTATGCTAAAGATCCAGATCCCACCGATAATTACCCAGAAATACAAGAACAGAAGCTCACCTGTTTCAATTTTGCAGTAGTCTCGATCATGCGACCTTGAATCTCCATAAAGGCCTGTGAAATCAACAAAGCCGAATCATCGATAAAAATAAGTTAGATCCTTTCAACGATTCAGTGAAAATGATAACTTCGAGAGGTAAATGTAAGCTATTCTTACAGTTCTATTGGCTTCGTCCGCCATTAGAAAATCGATTTAGCGAGATAGCGTTGACAGACGTGATTAAGCGCCGGGTACTAGAAAGAGGATGCGCCGATTTCTAGGGTTTACGGGGTGAAGTTCAACGTGGTCACTTTTGTTTCGATTTAGTGGTCGTTTGTTATTGTTTTACATATGTTTGGTAGGTGGATTTTTTAAGAAAAACCATGGGTAGTTATGTCGTTGTTACATTTATCTTATGAGTTTCAGTTTATAATTTTTTTATGTCGATGATATATGCACTTTACAAGTATGTTATGTGTTTTTATTATGTCCTTATAATAGGCTCATTATATCGACTTCATATGTAAATTATTATATTCTCGTTACATCATTGTTATGTCATTATTATATCCAATTTACATCAGCAAATTAGAGAGAGGAGGTAAAAAAGAAAAATTAAAAGAGAATGAATATTTTAATTTCCTTTTTACCCTTAGTAAAATTTCAATTGTTAGATTAAAAGTGTGAAAATAATTTGAGGTCGTTGGATCGGCCGTCGGATGTTGGCTCTATAACAATTTGGCTCTATTACAAGACTTGTCCACAATTAAGGTTAAGATCCATTATTCCCTCCTAAAATTTGCCAGTTCCATGTTATTTGAGAACTCCACAGGTATTGAACCTCCTTAATTGTGTCTTAGTTTAGAATCTAACACAAACCGGTGTTAAAAAATACAAACATAAATTCTAAAGTCTCCATTCTTGAGTAGCAACACAAACCACTTTCTTGCCGACGTTGTGGCCCGTGAATAGTCCAGCAAGGGCAGCTCGAGCTCTGTCTAACCCATCGTCCATGTCCTCCACGTAGACAATGTACCCCTTTAGGTAGTGTGCAGTGACATGCTCCAAGAAGCGCGGGTAGAGATGCAAGAAATCACTTTGCAGGAAGCCTTGCATCGTGATGCGCTTGGTGACGACGCTGAAGATGATGCGAATTCCAGCACCCGGATCACTAACACTGTTCTGAGCAACCATGCCGCAAACTGCTATCCGACCATTCGCCTTCATGTTGAAGAGTGCCGCGTCCAGAATTTCGCCTCCCACGTTGGCAAAGTAGATGTCGATCCCTTCCGGAAAGTGCCTGTACACATTCGTCGGAAAGTACAGAAAGCTACAGCAGAAAGCAACATTCAATCAAGGAATCATACATTAAATTTGACCGCCCTTTTCAGGGCTTTATCGAGATGAAGCTCTTGTTTGTAGTTGAAAGCCGCATCAAATCCCATCTTCCCCTTGAGGATATCAACCTTGAATTCAAATTTCCATCCAGTCAAGTCAACATTTCATTTCATTTCATATATAATAGCCGCTACTACAAGCAACGTTAAGAAGAAAATGAGGTCAATATATACATAACCTTGGAGGTGGAACCAGTGCTACCGACGACATAACAGCCTTGCAAATTGGCCAGCTGTCCGACTATCTGCCCTACGGCTCTCGAAGCTGCAGAGACGAACACGAAGTTCCCTGCTTTTGGGGAACAAAGCTCGTAAATCCACAATAAGCAGTAAACCCTGGCATCCCTAGAAGGCCTAAATTGTAAGACAAGGGAATGGCGTCGTTTTTGTTTATCTTCCTCATCTGCTGGGGTTACCGAATCAGGCTGTACTCTTCCCAACCGGTCATCCCGACAATCAATTCGCCGGCCTTATAATCCGGGTTGTTCGAATCCACTACCTTTGAGACACCGAAACCTTCAACCAGCTAACATAGAACCAAAAAAATTGAGATTTGAATTTAACCCAGAATATGGAGAAAGAAGAAATACTAATGAAGTTACATACATACATGGCCGGGGAGGAAAGAAGGGATGTAAGAGGAAAAGGAAGGAGGGTGCATTCGACCACGCATGTAGGGATCGCAAGAGAGGTAAAGATTCTTGACGAGGAATCTGTCGGATCCTTTTGGGGCTTTCAGATCCGGCAGCTTGGAGATAGTGACGTTGGAATAATGTGGTGATTGAAATGTACGGAATGGAAGTTTGATGATTGATATGTGAAAAGATGAAATTGGGTGATTATTTTGTAAAGTAAAAAGAAGTTGTTGAGAGAAGCAGAGGAAGCAAGCTCCTTCTTGTCTTTGTTTTTGAAATGGAGTTGTTTGGATTGATTGATACACAATAGATGTAAGGCTTTATATAGCCTTTACAAACTTAACAAGACAAAACACATTTATTTTATCATCTTATCACAACTAATTTCATTTAATTTTGGTGGCTTGATGATGGAGATTTGTTGGTGGCTTGTTGGTCGATTGTTGGTGGCTTGTTGTCTATAAAGTGAGTGAAAGATCCATATTTTAACACTCCTCCTTGGAGCTTTGACTCATCTTTCCGAGTGCAGTTCGGAAGTGTTGAAATTTGTCCCTTGGAAGAGGCTTCGTGAAAATGTCAGCAACTTGTTCGTTGGATCCGCAATGAATTAATGAAACTTGATGTGTTCCTTCAGCTTCTCTGATGAAATGATATTTCACCTTGATGTGCTTTGTTCTTCCGTGATCGACCGGGTTTTTGGAAATAGCAACCGCTGACTTGCTATCACAATAAATTGTTGTAGCTCCATGGGTAAGACAACCTAAATCGGAGAGAATTTTCCTGATCCAGATTACTTGACTAACGGCAGATGGCACAGCGATGTATTTGACTTCCGCTATTGATTGACCTACTGTTTCTTGCTTTCTAGAGTTCCAAGAGATGGCTCCTGAACCAATAAAAAAAGTGTATCCAGAAGTGCTTTTCATGTCATCGATACTACCGGCCCATTCGTTGTCGGTGTAGCCTTTGAGATCTTCGGTTGAGTTGCTGGCACCAAAGTGAGCTTCGCTTGGTGATTGCATGAATCTTGAAAGTAGACTTGCAGCATACATCAGGTCCGGTCTGGTGGTTGTGAGATAGAGTAAGCTTCCCACCAAACTTCTGAACTACTTCTCATCGGTTGATGTGTAGCCGTCTTCTTTTGATAATTTTAAGTTTGCTTCCAATGGTGTAGCGATCGGCTTGCACGTGTGCATCTTGAATTTCTTTACAATATCTTCAGCATATTTTTTCTGGCAGATGAAGATCCTGTCTTTTGATTGATGAATCTCCATCCCTAAAAATTAGTTCATTTCTCCGAGAACATACATTTTGAACTCTTTTTCATGTCGGCCTTGAACTTCTGTAGTTCTTCGGAATTGCTGCCTGTAACTAATAAATCATCCACGTAAAGTGAGACAATTAGAAAATCTTCCGAGTCTACCTTCTTCACGTAGAGTGTAGGCTCGCTTGGACTCCTTCTAAATCCACTTTCGGTGAAGTAGTTGTCAATTCTTCTATACCTTGCTCGCGAAGCTTGTTTGAGGCCGTATAGTGCTTTCTTCAATTTGTAAACATAATCTTCTTTCTCCTGGATGGCATAGCCTTCAGATTGCTCAATGTAGACTTCTTCTTCAAGATAACCATTAAGAAATGCTGATTTGACATTGAGTTGGAAGATTTTCCACCCCTTTTGTGCTGAGAGTGCCAACAGTATTCAGATGGTATCGTGTCTGGTGACGGATGCAAATGTTTCAGAGTAATAGACTCCTGCTTCCTGTGAATATCCCTTGGCTACGAGTCTTGCTTTGTGTTTATTGATTGTGCCATCAGGATTCATCTTCGTTCTGTAGATCCACTTGACACCAATGACTTTCTTTTGAAAAGGTCGTTTGGTTAGCTCCCAGTTTGGTTTTTCTCGATCATCTTCAGCTCCTCCTCCATGGCAAAATTCCATTCTTCATATTAAGATGCTTCTTTATAGCAGTGAGGTTCAACCATAACTCAGTTGCAATCGTATATATCCACCAATGATCGCATCTTCTTTGGTGGAAATTCATACGAATTGGTTGAGCTTTCTCCGTCTGAGTTTGAGTTGGTCAGATCTGTTGGTTGAGATGGTTCTGGATCCGGTAGCATGTCAGTTGTTACTATTTATCTTATGTTTGAATTTCCTTCAACCCAGTTCTAGGTAGCATCTTCATAAACTTTTATGTCTCGGCTGATGATGACCTTTTCCGTTTCAATGTTGTACACCTTGAAGCCTTTGGACTGAGAGCTGTAGCCGATGAAAATTCCTCGTTCTTCCTTGTCTTCTATCTTGTGTCTCTTCTAGTCTGGAACATGTGTGTAGCACATTGAGCCAAATACCTTCAGGTGCTTCACTGTTGGTTTGTGTTCGCTCCAGGCTTCTATTGGAATTTTGTCTTTGAGGGCTCGTGTTGGAAGTCTGTTCAACAAGTAGGCAGCTGTGTTGACTACTTCCGCCCAAAAAGATTTGGGTAGATTCTTTTCAGCTAGCATGCACCTAGCCATCTCCATCACAGTTCTGTTCTTCCTTTCTGAGACGCCGTTTTGTTGTGGAGTGTAGCGTATGGTGGTCTGCTACTCTATGCTTGCAACTACACAAAAAATTTTAAATTCATTAAGAGTTATACTTTGTTCCTCTGTCGGATCGTAGAATTTTGATTTTCTCATCGCTTGTGTTCTCGACCATGGCTTTGAATCTTTTGAAGATTGAAGAGACCTCAGATTTGCGCCTCATGAAATACACCCATGTCATCCTGGTGAAGTCATCGATGAAGAATATGAAGTATCTGTTGTTGTTGAGACTTGGGTCTTGCATCGGCCCACATACATCAGTGTGGATCAACTCCAGCTTTTTCTTTGCTCGCCACGAACTTTGTGATCGGAATGATTCTCTATGTTGCTTCTCGAGTTGACATGGCTCGCACACATCTTCATAGCTTTGCAATGTTGGTAAGTCTTTGATGAGATTCTTTTTTTGGAGATACTTGAGCGCCTCCTTGTTATAATGGCTGAATCTCCTATGCCACAGTTTGGACTCGTCGACTTGAGCTTGCAATCCAACGTGTCCATGCACCAAACTAAGTGGAAAACTCCTATTTTTCATGGGAACTTGGAGCATTTTTCCACCTTCCGGAAAATGGATCTGACACCAACTATTATCATAGGTTAGTGAAAAACCATTTCCATTAGTTGACCAACACTGAGTAAACTCATTTTGAGGGCTAGTACAAATAGGATGTCTCGAATAGTTATTGTGCCTCCTGGGATTGTAGTGAGACGATGCATTTGCCCTTAACTTTTGCCAATGCTCCATTTCCCATCCCGACGGAGTTTTTTATGTTGCGGTGGATTTCAGACAAGAGTTTTTCATCATATGTCATGTGATTGGTGCATCCACTATCGACTAGCCATTCTAGCTTCTCTGTTTCACACAGATGGCAGACGATTAGTGAATAATTATTTTTTGTTGAGTCTTCATTGTTCTTATTGTGTTGTTGACGAGTAGGCTGATCTGATCCTTGACTTGCTTGCTTGAATTTGCAGACTTTCTCGATGTGCCCGAATTTCTTGCAAAAGGTGCATTGAGCTTTGTTCTTTATCCAACAATCTCTTTCAAGATGGTTGGTTCTTTTGCAAGTTCCACAAGATGGGTATTTTCTGGTTGAAGACATCGTGCTCTGTCGCTTTCCCCATTTGTTTTTGGAAGACGCTTGTTTGTGATTTGTTTGGAGTGCTCCATTGACGTTTCCTTCACTCCTTCTGTTCATTCTTTGCTCGTGTGCCTTTAGAGAGCATGAAAGTTCTGCTATGGTAAGTTTTGACAAGTCTTTTGATTCTTCGATGGTAGCGACAATTGGGTCAAACATTTTCGTCAGACTTCTGAGCATCTTCTCCATGATTCTCTTATCTGTAAAGTTTTCACCGTAGAGCTTCATTTGATTCGTCACCTCGACTACTCTGGTTGAGTAGTCTTTCACCATCTTGTCGTCCTTCATGTTAAGGTTCTCGAAATTTCTCCTCAGCGTTTGTAGTGTGATGATTCTCGCCTTCTCCGTGGCCTTAAACTTTTTTTTCTAGAATTGTCCAAGCTTCTTTTGTGGTGGTGGCGACGATGATTCTTGGAAAAATATTTTCTGAAACGGATGCGTGTATGAAAGTGATGGCTTTCATATTTTTCATGGCGACTTCTTTACTTTGCTTCTCTTTGCCTTTTGATGATTTTTCTTCTGATGATTTTGCTTCTGATTTGGGAGGCTCGATGTCGTCTTCGATAATCTCCCAAAGATCGTTGGCCATGAAAAAACCTTTCATTCGGACCGCCAAATAATCGTAATTTTCAGCTTTGAAGATTGTAGGTGAAGGAAAGGAAATATATGTGGAGGACATTTTGGTAATTTTGGGGTAAATGTAATTTTTGGTGAATAGTAAAAAAGGTAAGGTAATTTTTCCGGAAGTTATTTTTGACCCGTAAGAACAATTAGGGCTCTGATACCATGTTGGAATAATGTGCTGATTGAAATGTACGGAATGGAAGTTTGATGATTGATATGTGAAAAGATGAATTTGGGTGATTGTTTTGTAAAGTAAAAAGAAGTTGTTGAGAGAAGCAGAGGAATCAAGTTGCTTCTTGTCTTTGTTTTTGAAATGGAGTTACTTGGATTTATTGATACACAATAGATGTAAGGCTTTATATAACCTTTACAAACTTAACAAGACAAAACACATTTATTTTATCATCTTATCACAACTAATTTTATTTAATTTTGGTGGCTTGATGATGGAGATTTGTTGGTGGCTTGTGGGTGGATTGTTGGTGGATTGTGTTGGTGGCTTGTTGTTTATGAAGTGAGTGAAAGATCCTTATTTTAATAGACATCCATGTCGTCCTCTATCGGCGCTCTACCATCGGTGATGTAGGATTTCAGCACTACCTGTTTGTTTTCCACTTCTCTCATTACCTGTTTGTTCTCCACACTCGGCACGACGTGCATACCTTTTTGCTACGAAGGTTTCGAAATAATCTAGCCACGCACGGCGTGCAGGCTAGATTTACAGCAACATTTTAATTCAACCTTCGACAACACTCATCAAACACAAACATTGAATAAGCACAACTCCCTAGCATTCATTTGGCAACAATGATCAAATTGGACACTATCAACGGACTCAAAACTTGACTCAATCACAAGACTGACAATAAAGATATACCATAAGACACACAAACCAACAGTCCTTTGGTCTTTTATTATCTATTCTAACAGTGGATTCGCAAGGGGTGCCTCCCAAGAGCGCTCTTTCTTTTTCGTCTTTGAGTTAGACGATACCTGGATTACGCTCCCCAACTTAGAACCTCCTTGAATTCCATTAGCTTGTTCAAGGATTGAAGTTGAATGCCAAGTATCACCCTTAGAGAGATGGAGGAGCCGAAGCGGTTGTGCGCACCAACTCTTTCCTTGTTTCGTCTTCCTCTTTGTTGATGTGTATGCTTGAGGAGGGTAGAGGTAGGTTGGTGAATGAAAATAGAGCTCTACAATTCTCCCCAAGCGAATGGTAGTACTCGAGCGGTCGGTGAGTTTGTCCAAGGGTGGTCCCGAGATGGAGGAGTCCGTTCTAGACCGGTGTGGGAAGTACTCCTCATGAGTTTCCTCACATAGGTACTTCAAAACCAAACATGAGTCTTGAAGGGTCTTGTTTGGTCTCATTGGAACCACGACTCGAGGAAAACGACAAATGATGGGTTTTTCGAGGGGAGGTGCAATGTCAAATTTGGAAGGACCTATATCTTCATGTACTTCTTCCTTCCACTCTCCATCATCTCTTTTTCAGACTCTTCTACCCCAACATCATGATCTATGTATTTGTCCTTTGGGATTGAGAAGTCTTGAAGGTAGATTGTTGATTCACCTTCTTCCCCATCGGCTCATGCATACATCTCTAATCCCAAATACCATTCAAGTAGGTGGTCTTCATAGGAGGAATAGTCCTCCTCTTCGAACCCCTCTACTTTGTCATCATGCATCATTGGTTGGTCTTTGGTGATTGAAGATGCTTCCACTTCCTCATCCATTTCCTCGGATGTCACGCCCAAATCATGATCATTCATCTTCAACCTCCTCCAATTGTGGTGGGAGAGGAGGTTCCTCCGCAAGTTGTGCCAAACGGCGACTTTGTTCCTTTGATGTCTCTAGTTGTGGGCGACTCACCTCAAGTAGCATAAGGAGTTGCTCGTTCATGGAAGGAGAGGATTGATATGAATAATATAGTCTTGAGCATTTATCTTCGAAAGGTGGATGATCTTGGTTGTAGTCTTCGTGGAAGTAGGTTGAAGGTGAGTTTGGGTAGAAAGTTGTGGGAGATTGGTGTGCACCCCAAGTTGGCATTGTTCCTTGTCCAAAGTTACTCCATTGTTGTTGTTCTCCTCCATAGCTAGGTTGGTAGTAGTTTGGTGGACCTTGATGCTCATAATGTTGATGTTGGTTAGGATGTGAGCTCCAACCTTCATCTTCATTACTTACACTATAGGGACATTGCCACTCTCCATTCCAACTATAACCCTGCATATGAACTCACGCACTAACAACACAAGTAAATCAAGCGGGAGAAAAATAAAAACAAAATAACACTATACCTGGAGTCGAATGTCTAAAGCGGCGTTGACTAAGTTCTTTCAAAGGAACGAGAGAGAGTCCCCGGCAACGGCGCCAAAAACTTGATCGCCGAAATAACTGTGAAGTTATTCCAACAACTCAAGTGTCGTTTGTGCCCGAAGGTTCCTCTCGTTATGCTGCTACTCAAACTCGTCACCACAGTTTAGATTGAAATAATTGGTTTTGGGTTTTAATTACTATAATGATTAAATTAAACTAACAATTTAAGGGTTGATTCAAATGGAGAAGACAAGTTCTTGGAAGAGATGAGTCATCAAGCTCAACTTCTTAAACGCATTCAAAACGAACAAATGTTGGACTTGGATTGAATAAAACGAATCCTCCTATCACTAGAGAAAAGCTTACACTCTCAAACTCGGGCCCGTCGAATGCAGTTCAAGCTTCAACTTCAGTCCCTCACCAAAGGAGCTCTCTCGATGCTCGAGTATATTGAGAAGAAACAGGGGATCGTGGACTCCAATTGGCCACATCCTCTCTGGTCTTGATTCTAGTTACGGCGGCTTTCCTACCGCCTTTATGATGGCTGCTGATCGCCTTTCTGTTGATAATCTTGTAGGGCTCTTATAACCGAAGGAGGTGAGGCAAGAGTTGGTCTTGGCTCGGACGGGTGCAATTCTTCCGACCCCATGACTCGTGCAATCACCCATTACGGCCTTCAATGGTGACCGAAGCTCTAGCCCTTCAATTGTCCTCGCTCATGGCTTCAGTTTGCTTCGAGTTCAGATCCATCCTCCCCACATTCTTCCTATCCACTAACGCGGCCGTCTTGTTAGCTCTGCCACACAATTAGTCACGAAGCCATTAACTGTAAGGAACACACCAACCTTGTAGCTTTCCCATCTCGCTGTCCGCCTCAACTGCTTCGTTCTCAGTCGCGCCGGCCAACTCACTATGCCTTCATTGATCAATATGGTGATTCCTCTATGATGGTGGATCCGGCTTGGTATTTTGATTCTGGCGCTACAAATCATGTGACTCCGGACATTGGAAATCTGAATCTGCCGGAAGAGTACATCAGTGCTGACAAATTTCAAACAATCAACAGTAACTATCTGTTCATTACTCATGTTGGTTCTTGTTCTCAGTTTAATCTACATATGCCAATAGTGTTTATTGTTCCTTGCTTAAACAAAAATTTGCTCAGCATCTCTCGCTTGGCTCGTGATAATAATGTTGTTGTTGAATTTTGGCCCACCCATTATATTGTCAAGGATTTGCAAGGGTGTCGCCTTCTTCACGGGGAACTCAGTAATGGTCTTTATCGCTTACATGCCCCTCCTCAATCTACCACTGTCCCTACCTTGGCTCTCACTGCACACATTCATGGAGTGTTGGCATCGTCGCCTCGCTCACCCTCATCCGTCCTTGCTCCGTTGTCTAGTTACATCTCTTGAACTTCCTATTTTTTCTAATAATTGTCCAATGTTTGCAATTCTTGTCAACTTGGAAAGAGTCGCTGTTTGCACTTATCTTCAACTCATATTTTTAGTGTTAATCCGTTTGATTTGGTTTATTCTGATGTTTGGGACATTCACCTTTGTTTTCTCTCAATTGAAATCAATATTTTTTGTTGTTTATTGATGATTGCACTAAGTATGTCTTGATCTATTTCCTATCTCATAAATCACAGGTTGCTAAATTTTTAAAGATTTTTCATCAAATGGTAGTTACTCCCATACCACCATTTGTGCTCTTCAAACTGACAGCGACAGCGAGTATCAAGCTCTCTCATCCTATCTCCCTTCCAATGGAATCACTCATCGCGTTTCGTGCCCATACACATTGGAGAAGAATAGGGCAATCGAGCGCCAAAATCGGATAATAGTTGATAAAGCTCTCACCTTACATGCTTTTAAAATCACAAAGTATGCTCATAATTGCACCATCACCCCTAACCTCACATATAAATCGCCATATCAAATTTTGTACAATTCGATACTTGATTACTCTTTTCTCAAAATTTTTGGATGTTTATGTTATCCATATTTATGCCCTTGCAACTCTAACAAGATGGATTTTTGGTCTCTCCCGTGTATTTTCCTTGGTTATAGCTCTACTCATAAAGGTTACTTGTGCTATCATCAGACTAGTTCATGTCTCTACATTTCAAGACACATTATTTTCAACGATGAGGTGTTTCCCTACACTAAACCTGTAATCCCACCTCCCACACTCGGCCCAATCATCCTGAGCCCACTTCAACTCTATACTGGGGGCAAGTTAGAACCCTTCATGATCTCCCACCTCTAGCTGGGCCCAATCCGCCAGGCCCAACTGGTCCTCAAACACTCAATCCCACACCTCCAGCATGTCCACCAAGCCTAACAGATCCATCCATCCCACCGTCCTATCAGCAGCCCACCATCAATGCTACTACTAAATATACCCAACCCTTTACATCTCATTTTCGCCCGACGCAATACAATGTCCTTCGATGCGGACTCGAGCTTGCACTAACTCGCTCAAACCCAAAACCTTCAATTCCACAGTCACCAATGATATCACCATCAAAGCTAGAAATTATAAAGAAGCGATTAAACTCGAATGTTGGCGACGTGTGATGAAAACTAAGAATGATGCCCTCATACGTAATGGCACTTGGTCACTTGTTCCTTGTCCTGCCTATTAATGTCAATATTGTTGGTTCCAAGTGGATTTTCTGAAATAAATTGAATGTCGATGGACAACACCCACAACATAAGGCCCGACTTGTCGCACAAGGATGTAGTTAACAAGAAGGTGTCGACTTCTATGAGACTTTTAGTCCCATGGTTAAACCGACAACAATTCGCCATGTCCTCTCTCTTGCTTTATCAAACGGGTGGGGGTTGCGTCAACTCGACATCGACAATGTTTTCCTCAATGACGATCTATCCGATGAAGTGTACATGGCCAACCGAGAGGATTTGAAGACCCGGTGTTTCCATATCATGCTTTTCGTATGCACAAAGCAATCTATGGTTTGAAGCAAGCACCGTGAGCGTGGTTTAACAAGTTAAAAGGGTATTTGGTTTCGAATGGATTTCGAGCATGTTTTTCCGATACCTCAGTTTTTTTTCAATCATACAGCTACTGCCACTACATTTATTCTTGTCTACATAGATGCCTTGATTATCACTGGCTACGACTCAAGTTATTTATCCTCATTCATTACCAACTTGGATCAAGTTTTTCTGTGAAGGATATGAGTTGACTACATCATTTTTTGGGCATGAGCATCAAACACACGGCCAAGGGACTCCAACTCAGTCAGAAGAATTACATTCAAGGCATTCTCCACCTTACCAACATGGCTAGCTCTTCTCCAATCACAACACCAGCTGACCCACATAAACGTCTAGTCAAAGCCGGTGACTCCTTCGAGAATCCAGAGCTATATTTCCAAATAGTAGGATCACTATAGTATGCGACGATTAGTCATCCAGATATTACCTATGCGGTCAACCGTGTCTGCCAATATATGCATGCTCCGACCTTTGATCACTAGTTATTCGCCTTAAAATAATTTATTTAATAAATTAACCAGAGTCGAATTTCCTTAGGATATCACTATGTATCTTAGTCAACGTTGCAACAAGTATTAATCGGTGTAAGAAGAAGTGTGGTTTAGGTGCCACGGGAACCAATCGTTCAATCAAAATGAAAATGAAAATTGTTTTAAAATTAAGGTTTGCAAGACTGCATGAATATGGTTTAGACAATCAGGGATAAAACTACTTAGAGTTCGAATCCACTACAAGGAATACAGTATCTAGCATCAAAAATTTAACAGGGGTTTGGACACCCCTGTTAAACTGAATCCGATTAACAGCGGTATAAAACTGCTACTAAACTTTCAGCGTTTAGCGTTTAATAGGGGTTTAAAAACCCTGTTAAGAATGAGTCAATTAACGGTGGAGTGCAACCGCCGTTAAGCGGAAGTCATTTGGCAGGGCTTTGAAACCACTTGTAAACCTTAATAACATGGTGTTTTCAATTAATTGTTCGTTTAACAACGGTTGAGTCCAAAACCGCTGCTAAACGGACACTATAAAATCACTAGCCCCTTCTCTTCTTCTCACTTCACGAATTTGCAAAATAGAAATAGCAGTAGCCTCTTCACACTTTGTCGCGCCGCTCGATCTCCCATCTCCGACGGCCACCAACATCTGCCTGAGGAGCATCTTCAATCGGCTTCCTCCAGCCCCTGCCTGACGAGCTACTTCAATCGGTTTCCTGTGCCATCGACAACATCCTTGGCAATCGGCAAAATCTAGTTAACGTGTCCAATTTTTTTTTGGTTTCGTCTTCTTCGGCTCGATCTAGGGTTTATATGTGATGGCTGATTTCATCTTCATGACTGTAAAGCCGTCAGTGTCCGTATCTAGTGGTGAAGCTCCCGTTGACCATCGCCTCAGTTCACCCCATCCTCTCCACTCGCCATCGCCATCAACGCCTACAACAGTAAGTATGGCTTCCCCATCATTTTCTCTCTATTTCAAAAAATTAGGTCAAATCCCCCATTAGTCCCTTCGCTGATTAAAGTTTAGGTCTTCCGATGTGAAGGATAGTCCTCCACATCTTCTGTACTTGTTGTTCTTCTACTTTTGTATAGATATGTAGTTCAATCCTTTAGCATTTAAATTTGGGGAAATATGAAATTTTAGGGGTTTGATGGATTTTTTGTTTTGATTGATTTCGACACTTGTTTATTTCCCTCTCTTTGTTGGGGATTTGGCTGCTTTTAGAGTTTCGAGCTTATATAACAGTTTCTCTGCTATCCATAAAAGGAAGAAGAATTCACACAACATCACCAACAAACGATTGTGGTACGGACTAGTAGCTTTAGTTTTTGTTTCATGACTCTTCTCCTTTCTTAATTGTGAATTATAGAAACGGGAAACAGGAAGGTCGAAATATCTGCATCACAACCTTCTATTGCAACAGACAAAGAAAGAGGAGAACGACTTCTACAGACTGAAGAGGTAAGTCAAAAGGCCTACATCACATAACCACCTATTGGTATCCTCCTACATACAGATGGATGAATAGGAAGGGCAAAACTTGAAGGATAAGGAGTATGTCTGAGTCTTCTTTCTACACTTCACTAGCACCATCATTGTTGTGTTCTATAACTTATGACTAGTATGACTTGTTTGTCTGTAACTATCGTCTTATGGAACTTGTATGTTTAAACAATGGTTGGTAGGGCTTTAAACTTGGAAACAAATTGGATCGAAAACAATATCGAAGCAGGAAATAAATTTTATCGAAAACAATATCGAAGTTGGAAACAAACTGGATCAAAAACAATATCAAAGCTGGAAATCAAACACTAGTTTTGAATCAAAGGTTGGCAGGGATTTAAAAACCGATGTTACAAGGTATAAAGTTTAACAGGGGTTCGTAACCGTCGTCAATCCGAATTTAACAGCAGAAGGAAAAAAATCGTTGTTATTCTGCTTAACATTACATGATTTAATAGTGGATCTAAAAGCGTTGTTAAAGGATATGCAAGTTTTTAACCGCTATTAACTAAAAAATAAACCCCTGCCAAAACTTTTTTTCTTGTAGTGATCCCCTTAGGAAATTTAAATTCACAAACGATAGACAAATTACACGATTTAAAACGAACGAGATAAATTCAATAAACTGTCGCAATTCTTCTCTAATCAAATCACACCCTTTCAGGACCGCTAATTTGCTACCTATCTAGTGTCCCAATCCGCTCTTTTGAGATGAAGGTCTAAAACCCACTACACAAACAAAAATTGCTCACACAACAGACTTGTTCATTCTCTCCCGGATGAGGGTTAATGTCTAATCTAGTTGTTTGATTTCGGTGTGTGCAAGCTCTCTCGAAACTAAGACAAACCTAACAAAGATCAATTCAAGTTGACCAGGCAAGACTAGAGACGAAATGGAAATGAAACATATATTGAAATTCATCCAACTCTCATAAATCATCAAACGAAATCAGATCATTCTTTCATAAGAATTAACCTAGGGTTCATCTAGTCTAAGCAAGAGAAGTTTAGCTGCTCATAATCTTGAAGGACAAATCAAAAGAAGAAGAGGAAGACATTGATTCTAGGTTTACACAAATAATTAAAAAAACCTAAGTTCACCGATCTTTCCAAAGAACTTGATTCGACGTCTTGATTCTTTCACCGATTTCGAGCTCTTTGAAGTTTCCTTATAGTCACTCTCAAATCTCTCAATATTGCTCTCAATTTCGTCCAAGGAAGTCTCTCTTTTAAAGGAGGAGAACCGGACATTAAATAGAGATTCCAAAATCCTTCAAACTTCTGGATTTGTCAACTTTTGACCTATAAAGGTGTTAAATATTGCGCTATGGTCATTTCGCAATGTTTGACCATCTATAGCGCAAAACAATTCCAAACATTATGGAAGGGACTGTCAGCTATTGCGTTGTGAAGGTGTCAAAGATTGCATTCTGATCATAGCGCAATAATTCACCATCAATAGCGCAATAACTTTCATCGTCCAGCACTTGTATTTTGTTCACTCCTGGAATCGTCCTAGCTCATCCATGCATGCCCATATTGCTATGAATAGTTCCCCAACATCATCATGTACTTGAGATCTTACAAAAAGACTCCAAAATGATATCAAAAGGATCCCGAACGGGTTTGAGATACTAAATTGAGATAGAAGCTAGAAATGCGCAAGACATCCTGAACTTCTACCCAAAACTATATCAATATGCATGGAATGTCGCTTAAATGAAGGTGATGAACACGAGAATTGAGAGTCATCAAACTGCCCAACAGTTAAGTTTTGGTTGTTTGCAGGCAAAAGCTGATAAAGCCACGGAACAGATCCACAATCAAATCAAACTACTAACATAGCAAAGAAAACCCATACCCCTCAAAGCACCCTGAATCGCTTAACATACAAGTGAACCTTTATATAAACCAAAATCGGAAGTAAAGGCCTAACAAGAAGTTCTCCAACTTGCCACACATCATCATATATGTTATACCACCCATATAGACTTACTCTCAGTGGAATTCGACTTAAATATGAAGCCGAAAGCATTCGCTCGAGTGTTTAACGACAGTGTTTATATGCTCATCATCCTACTTTTACTCACCAGAGCAAGGCACATCAAACACTAATCAAGAGGTATTTTATTCGAGGTTGTAATGTGGACAGAAAAGAGAAGGTGAAAAGACTTTGGCGGTAGGTGTACACAGCGGCAGACGATTCAGTGTACTCTAACATGGAGCTAATTTACTAACACTATCAAAGCTATGTAAGGACCTAACTTCCTACATAAGCTCGAACTAACTCGTCCATCCCTTATTCAAACTACTACTCCTAGCTTTCCTACTTATTTATTCAACTAATCTACTACAACATTCTTTTCATTTTCATTTTGTTTTCTTTTATCTCCGAGACTAAGTTTTTTTCTGCTTATTTCCTCCCTTTTCTCGAGATTTTAAAAAAAATTTCATTTTCTCTTTTTTTTTTTCAAAATTACAACCAAACATCAAAAGATGAAGGGAGACTATATAATACTAGAATTACTTCATTTTAGCAATTTATTGACTCCTAAACTCAACAGAGTTACATGTCACTAATGTACACATGATCAAATGAAGGTATAAAAGAAAGGGGATACGATATTATGGGTTTATGAGAAAACGCATTTTTGCTATGTTTCGGTTACCTAGGGAAAAATATAGGGACGTGATGGATATTTGTGCAGTGGATCTTTTCTACATGCCTCTATCATTTTAGTGAATCAGTGCCGAGCAAATTCAATTCAGAATCATGCAAGTACCGGATTAATAATATACAGAGAAGACCACTCAAATCAATTTAAGAATAAATCTACTAGTGAAGCAGATTATCTATACTACAAAAATGGTCTTTTAGGCCTCGCATTGTCTTGATATATGGTAATTTGATAACATACATGCCTAGTCACATAAAGTTGGAGAGTACGTGCTACTATGAACAAATTAAAGCAACTCTAAAAACGAATCAATAGAATTTGATCATAGGCCTAAACTCCTATCAGATCTACGTTCTTAAGTAAATAAGCAATTCAAGTGCACAAAACATAGGGAATTTTTCTAAGCATGCAAAGTAATCGAGTCAAAGATAGTTCCAACAAGCTTGAGTTTAGGACTCACATGGAAGACAACCACCCAACAAGACTAGCAAATAAGGATCCTGTGCAAACCTACCCCACATTTAGTTTGGACAGTGTCCTCAGTGAACGAAACAAAAAAGTTGCATAGGAATATCTGAAAGTTGTGAGACACCATGTGAAACCCCACCCTATGAGCCCCGGCCGAACCCCTTGGTTCAACCAAAGACTCCTACTCGGGTTCCAAACTGAACCAACCTCAACCCACATTTACTAAACAAGACATAAGTAACCATTAAAATTGAACATGAAACCATTTATTAAACCCTTAAATACTAACAGATAAGGATTATGAATCCTTAAAAATATATGTTGAAAACAAGACAAGTGGAGATGTAACTTTAGACTGAAAATACATCAAAACTCTGACTAGCTCTCTCCACCATAAGCTCCAGTACATGTGACTAAACACTAGATACACCAAGAAAAAACAATCCTATCAGGTTTTAGTGATACGCACTGAGTGGCTAACCAAGTAAAGCGACTGCGCCTCGCTGAGCCTTTATTGCCTGCACTGAGTCTTTACTATGCCTGTACTGGCCATCACTGGAGATAGAACAAGCATTTTATCAAAAGGTTGAAAGTAATAATGCGACCCTGTTCTCCTGCTCAAGTCATCATATCGTCAGCCACCCTTAGCTAAGAGTGGATAGTCTCGTGGTGGATTAGACCATGAAACCACCCTGTAATATCATAAGAGCAGCTCAAGGCTTGCTCATCACGTCTGTCTGAAATCTGACTGTAACTTGGGGGATCGCTCAACCCATGGGTGGGTGACCGACGTACCATAGTCATGTACTAACCTAGTAGGTGTATCCTAACTAAACTGTTAGGAACTATGGATCACACGCCACAGTTCATTTGTGAGAACTAACCTTAGTGAAGATCTATTTCTATAGTATATCACATGTTACGGCACAGCATGAGAGCCCGGCTCTAAAATCAAAATACAAGTACAGTAGATCGCATACTACTGTACAGTTTTGAAAATCCGTTCAAGGATTCCTGACAACTAAATTACATTTTTTCGCATAAAGCAGAAAAGTAATCCTAACCCCTACCTTGAGATAGCTTTCCCCTGAAGAGTCTAACCTGAAGCCACCTGCCCGGAGCTTGATTCTTCTATCCTGATACATCTGAAGGGTCCAATCGACGATTGGATCTCCAAACCCAGCCCGTCTGGTTTTCTTACCTTCCCATTAATCTCCTAGCCTCTCTAATCTCCTACCTATCATCCTAGACAGATCGACTATGATTCTTCCTCACAATCGATCTTCTTCATATTTTGGAGAGAACGCCACTGAGTCTCCATTTTGTTCTCCCAAATTTCTGAGTTACTGATCCTGATACTAACTTATATAATAAGTACACCATGGTCGTGGCTGACATGCCACCATGCTCGTGGTTGACTGGTACCCACGCCCGTGACATACTGATGTTGATGCACGTGGCCTACTGACTGCTATGCCCATGGTCGGCTATTGACTATGACCTTGATCGGTCTGGCCTCACGCCTGTGACTGACTACCGATCACGGCAGTGGGTGTCCAATTATCAACCCATCACTCTCCTGATTCATCTTTAAAATTCGAACCCACGGTTGACCCAAAATTGAGGTATCACACACTAGAGAGGCAAGGGGCATGATCCATGAAGTCCGAGCTCGGCAGTGACAGTAACTCTGAAAAAAGACTCAAACACACAAAACCAAAAATAGAAATAAAAAGGGACTAGGACAAGTGTCCAAGTCCCATACATAATGAAAGTGGATACACTATCTGAAAAGATAGAAATAAAAACTGCAAGGCAGAATGATGGTATTGAATCAGTTGGTAATGTTTGCGCTATAGAAGCGTCAAAGATTGCGCTATAAACATAGCACAATGTTTGACAAATCGTAGAGCAAAAATTTACAAAATTTCAAGAACCTGTTGTCAACGTTTCTGCTATAGATGGTTATTTATTGTGCTATGGGCATAACGCAATGTTCACACAGCTCCATAGCGCAAAAGTTGACAACCAGTTCAATGAACTTCCACACTTCATGCAAAAAATCAACACGCTTCGTACTGATGACTTTGGACAGGAATGGGACTTAATTATCATGTTCTAGACTCAATCTAATCACCTAAACATGCAATTCGGCTCAAAGAAAGTGTAAAATACTGACTTTAGACATGGGCTGCCTCCCGTGAAGTGCTCTTTCTTTAACGTCTTTAAGCTAGACGGTACTTGGATAATTAAGTTGGGGCAACCCAACTTAGAACTTCCTTGAGGCTAGCATTGTTATTTTTTACATAAGAGTTTATCTACTCCACTTCGAATTAGCCACTTTCTCTTTTGAGCATAAAGAAGCTCCATTATACCAACATTTCAGGCGTCATTAACTTCAAACGGTCCAAACCACTCATCTTTGTTTATGTTATCATTAAGAGGCTTGATTTGTTGCCTCGTCTCCCCCAATTTATGCTTCCCCTTTTCGTTGGTGGAGACTATCTCTCGATTGACCTGTTTATTTAGTATAACTTTCTGCTCAAAAGATGTGTCAATAGGCAAAGCAGAATCGAGAGTGCCAACATTCACTTTAGCAAGGTGTTTTTTTGTGATTTAAGCTTAGAGGATGCAATCATAATCGAGGTGGGACTAGATATCTCACTGATATTCTTCTCTTCTCCTAACCTCAAAGTCATCCATCCTTCCTGGACATCTATGTTGGCCAACAGTGGCTAAGAATGATCGACCAAGGATGAGAGGATTTTTATTGTCCTCTCTGATATCCATTACCACAAAATCAACAGGACAATAGCTATCATGCACATTCAGGAACACATTCTCTACCATTTCCTAGAGGCTGCTTAATGGACCTATCATCAAATTGGACATTCATATCGATAGGTATTAAACTAGATAGTCCTAAACGTTTAAATAAGGGATATGGCATGATGTTAATACTAGCACCTAAATAAGCTAATGCTCTATCAACATGATGATCATTAATGAGACAAGATATTGGAAAGCTCCCTTGGACTTTTTGCTTGGGTACCACCTTAGCCTACAAGATCGCTGAGCATTCCGCTCCAAGTGTTGCTGTCGTGGCGACCTCTTTGTTTTTCTTCCCAAGCAGTAACTTCTTCAAGTATGTTCCATATGTTGGGATTTTGGTGATGGCTTCCAAGAAAGGGAGAAAAACTCCCTGGTTATAGAGTAGCTCCTCATATTTCTCATTGTCTTCTGACAAGCTCTTCCTTCTAGGAGTTGTTGGGTAAGGTGGAATTGGCATGAATCTCTCTTCCTCTTCTAGTGTGAGGATGATGTTTGTGTTTGCTGGCAATCGAGCTTTTCACGGTGGCTCACTCTTCTCGATCAGAGCTTCTTGCTTTGGATGATCGACTTGTTAGGCATCTTCAACTTCATCATCTCCAACCCATATATGGCTATGGCATGTGGTCCCTCCACGTGTCCTTTTCCTGGACACTGATGATAGTTGGTATTTTGCTCAGTGTTCCCTGGAAGCTGTCCTTGAGGCCTTTAATCAATCCTTTGTGATAAAGTTGTGTAAGATGCTTCTATCCTTTGTATCATAAATTATTAACCCTTTCAAAATAGTATTTTGATTAGCTAATTGTACCTGCATTGTCTTCATCATCTAGATGATGTCCTCATTGATTCCTCTAGTAGGGCCCAGAAACTTCTATTGTTGGTGTTGAGTTGGCTTGATTGTAAATCTTGGTGGTCCTTGGTAGTACTTGCTAGAATTTCCTTGTTGGTATGAGTTTTGGCCTTTAGGGGTGATGTTGTAGTTGATAGTATAATCCTCCACCCTAGGCTTGTAAAATGTCCTCCCGGGTATGTGAAGTTGAACTGTCAATCTCCGGCGTTCTTTGCTCTGAACTCCTGGTATCCTTGCTGATTGAAGGGGTAGCCTGGTTGCACAAAATCCACTTCTTCCATCGTCATGGATTTGTTGGTGAGGAAATTATCACATTCTCCCTGGCTATCACAATTACCACACCAAGCACAAGTATAAATAATAGTAGCAGGGGCTAGAAACTTTCAAAGTAATATCATTTAGCTTCTTCTCTAACGCCTTAACATGAGCTCTCAAAGCAATATTATGTGCATTATCACAAGACACTGCATTTGCTGGCTGAATTATGTTCCTCGCCCAGTTTTTGGATTTGTTGCACATGCGACAAAGTGTTGCAAAGTAGCTGCACGAGTAAGAGCAGTGACATCTCCATATGGTAGTTGATGTTCTAGCATAATTGTTGATCGATCGATGGATCTATTGAACATGTATGTCAGCTGATTGTCGGTGTACCCATGATGGGGGCATTCAGATAATAGCTCCTGAAATTGATTCCACAGATCGTACAAGCTCTCTCCATCTCTTTGATGAATCCGAGAGATTGATTCTCTAATGATTGTAGTATTTGCCAGTGGATAGTATTCTTCCACAATAGCTTGGGCGAGAGCATCCCAATTTGTAAATGTACCACCAGGTTGACTGGTTAACCATCTTCTCACTGCTCCTCTAAGAGCCTACTTGAATAGCTCGAGCTTAATTGCTTCGTCACACAAACCTCACAATTTGACAGTTTTGCAGTAAGCATAGAAGTCCGCTAGATGACCACATGGATTTTTGTCGGTCCTCCCCTCGAACTGCAGGTTGTACTGAATGAAGGTGATGTGATTCCCCTTGATCTCATAGCTAGCATTGTCATGTTTAGGTGGAACCACACTTGATATGGAATTTGTAGCATTATGGTTGGTGTAATTGGCAGAGTTCCGCAAGCCATTGGTTCAGTAATCCTGTAAGTGTAACTGTGATCTCATTCTAAGTCTGAAGATTCTTCGTACCGAGATCCTTCTTCACTTCCAAATAAACCTTGTAGAGATTCAGCAATCTCTCCTTCTTTTACTGATGAGCGCAAGTCAAGATGAGAGTTTTGATTTGATTTGGATCGTGTCACTAACGGTGACATGCAATGTAAGCACACCTGCGCAAGGAAAACAATAAAACCCGTGAAAATTAACAGTCGAAGCAAAAATTTAAAGCGAAAGTAAATGACTAATACTAATCTAATTACTTTTGAATACAAGAAGTCCCCGATAGCGGCGCCAATTTGATGAACGGTTTTTACTCGCCCAAATAATATAGATAATAAATTAACCAGAGTCAAATCTCCCTAGGGTGTCTCTATGTATCTTAGTCAAAGTTGCAACAAGTATTAATCGATGTAACAAGACGTGTGGTTTAGGTGTTACGAGAACCAATCAATCAATCAAAATGAAAATGAAAATTGCTTTACAAGTAATGTTTGCAAGACTGCACAAATATGGTTTAGACAATTAGGGTTAAAACTGCTTAGATTTTGAATCCCCTTAGGCAATTCAAATTCAGAAATGACAGACAAATTATGCAATTTAAAATGAACAAGATAAATTCATTAAACTATCCCAATTCTTCTCTAATCAAATCACGCCCTTTTGGGACCACTAATTTTCTACCTATCTAGTATCCCAGTCTGCTCTTTCGAGATGAAGATATGAAACCTGCTAGGCGATTAAACAAACAAGAATTGCTCACACAATAGACTCGTTCATTTACTCCTGGATGAGGGTTGACGTCAAACCTAGTTGTTTTATTTTGGTGTTTCAGATATGCAAGCTCACTCGAAACTAAGACAAATCTAACAAAGATCCATTCAAGTTGATCAGGCAAGAATAGAAACGAAATTGGAATGAAACATATATTGAAATTTATCCAACTCGAATAAATCGTCAAACAAAGTCAAATCATTCGTTCATAAGAATTAACCAAGGGTTCATCTAGTCTATGCAAGAGAAGTTTGGCTGCTCATAATCTCGAAGGACAAATCAAAATCAGAAGAGGAAGACATTGATTCTAGGTTTACACAAATAATTGTGAAACACCTAATTTCGTCGATCTTCCCAAAAAACTTGATTCGCCGTCTTGATTCTTTCACCGATTTCGAGCTCCTTGAAGTTGCCTTGAAGTCGCTCTCAATATTACTCTCAATTTCGTCCAAGGAAGTCTCTCTTTGAAAGGAGGAGAACCGGACATTAAATAGAGATTCCAAAATCCTTCAAACTTATGGATTTGTCAACTTTTGACCTATAAAGGCTTTAAATATTGCGCTATGGTCATTTCGCAATGTTTGACCATCTAAAGCGCAAAAAATTCCAAACTTTGCGGAAGGGACTGTGAACTATTATGCTTTGAAGGTGTCAAAGATTGCGATATGTTGATAGCACAATAATTTACCATCAATAGCGCAATAATTGGCATCGTCGAACACTTGTGTTTTCTTCACTCCTCGAACCGTCCTAGCTCGTCCATGTATGCCCATGTTGCTCCGAATAGTGCCCCGACATCGTCATGTATGTGACATCTTACAAAAAACACTCCAAAACGACATCAACAGGACTACGAACAGGTCTGAGACACTACATCAAGATAGAAGGTAGAAATGCTCAAAACATCCTACACTTCTACCCAAAACTATATTAATATGTATGGAATGTTGCTTAAATGAGGGCGATGAACATGACAAATTGATTGTCATCACTTGGCAAGCCGTCAAACGCCTTCTTCATTACCTGAATGGGACACTCCTATTCCAATGCCGGCTGGATCATAGATAGGGGTGGGAATCGGATCGGGTTTGACCGGGTTTGTACCCTGCCTGGTCCAGTCAAACCGGGTTTGGTTACCCGAAAACCCTAAAGTGTTTGTAATGAACCGGGTTTGGGTCGAAATTTAGATGAGTTTCAGGTTTCGGGTTTCCCGGCCCAAACCAAACCCGATCGAGAATCTTTTACCCTTCAAATCCTAAGAAACTTGTACAGGAAAAAATAAATTACCTACAAATAAAACTCAAATCCAACCCTAACCTGCAAACCAAATTGTTGTGGACAAAATAAATCCAACCCTTAAGCGACCAATCTTTGGCCAAACAATCGTCCCATACACCCATCCTAAACCTAAAAAATTAGTATAATACTTAGATATGATATGAGTGAAAGCCTTCACAAAGAATAAGAGAGTAAATGGGAAAAAGTTGAAGAAGAAAGATAAAAAAGATGAATCGAAAGAAAACATGTAAGAAAACGAAGTCCACAAATATAGATCTACTTTTCTAACAAATTTTGTTAAGATCTTCTTCTTAGATCTTGAAACGTCCTTCTTCTTCTTCATTTTTTCTAAATCTCCCTTTCCTTCTTGATATTCTTGATGAGATTGATTTTCTTCTCTACTATAGTTAAAGAAAGTATAAGAGATTGAAAGAAAGTTATTGAAGAAAAAAGAATGACGTGAGATTGATTTTCCTCTATTAAAGAAAGTATAAAATATTAAGAAGAATTCATTGAAGAAAAAAAGAAAGATATAGAAGAAAGAGACTGAACAGATTAGGAAGAAAGATATAAAAAAATCGTTAGAATTTTTCTCTCACTGACCGAGTAATCATCGGATACCTGGCCTAATCCGGATATCACAATTGGGCCGGGTTTGTGTTCTTCAAAATGTTATTTAAAAGCCCAGAACCCGGTCAAATCGGGCCAAGTTTAGCCTGACTCGGTCCGGATCTTAGCCCTAATCTCAGACTCAGATGATGGCCGGTCTTAGTATGACTATGCAATTTATCACGGTTCAAATCTAATTAGTTGGACTTCTCGTAAGCAATGAGTGGTTGCTCGATCCAACACAAAAACAGAGTATCTCTCTCGCATGCACAATAGCAAAGCTCATGTGGATAAATATATTGCTTAAGGAGTTGCAAAATCCCTACTAATCACCATAACTTTTATATTGTGATAATGTTGGAGCTATTCATGAGCCAAATCCTGTCATCAGCACTTAATCTAAACATGTCGCGCTGCAAGTATCTTACATCTTCACAGTGGACCAAGTCACGGACATCTTCACCAAACCGCTATCACGAGCGCGTGTTTAGCATCTTCGACACAAGCTTCAAGTTCATCTCGCCCTTGAGCTTGCCAGGGGTGTTAAAAAGGGTCAAACCCTTTTCCCCTCTTCTTTGCCTATTATGTTTAGTGGAATCAATCCCCCTTGATATTAAGCAAGTTGTTGTATCACAATTTGTATATATATTCAAAATTTTACTTAATAAAGCATCTCAATAACTTATCAATTCTCACATAAGCCTCAACATTTGTTAGGGATGAAGGATTTCTTGCTAATTTAGCAAGTTAATTAGCAATGTCACATAGGCAAAAGACTTACTTTTTAAGAAATGTATTTATCAATAAAAATAAATTGAAGATAAATAATAGATAATAATTTTTCATTGGTTCATTTTAATTATATTTATTTGTAGAAATGTCTAAACAATTGGTGGGATGGAAATGGTAAGAAATTGTCGAATGAGTTAACTACTAATGTTGTCGAAGTGGCGATAAAGTCCCTATCAGAAATTTGTAATCAATTTCTATGATGGAGATGATCTTAAAGCATATCTCCATCCCTAATTGTTTAGCAATTGCTAAGTGATGTGGAGGGTGAGGTGGCACCCAGTGCACAATTGTTAGGGACGGAGGAATGCTTGCTAATTTAGCAAGTCCATTAGCAATGCCACATATGTAGTGAACCAACTTTCAAGAACAAAAAAATTATGATTAGAAAAGGGGATTGCTATACAACGGCCCACATTTTGCAGCAAAACGCCCTAACATTATCCTAACATTTGAACTCGGCAGTTGAAGTGGCCTAAACGCCCCCGAAACAGTAAAATTACAATTTCTTTATAAGATGCGGAAAATCAAAGAATTATTATACCACTTGAAATGATCAATAAAAAGTGACCGTTTATACCGTCGTTCCGCCGCCGCCCTCTGCCGCCTGTTGCCGCCGCTTGGCGCTGACACTCAATCGGAATTCAACACCGATCGTCTTGACTGGCGCGATCGGCGTTGAATGTCTACAGCGAAATACGGGGGTCGGCATAACGACCGTTTTGTATATTTAATTTATTTATTTGAAAATTTTATGTTGTTATTAGTATGTTTTACTTTAGTGAATTAGTAATTAAATATATGTGGTAATTAAACACTTCGTAATTAAATATTTATTTGATTAATTCTTGGAAGTTAGTAATTAGTCATGCTAATTAAGGTTAAATAGTAAATATAAGTAACTATAGTTATAATTGTTTTGATAATTAAATACTTCACAATTGAATATTTATCACAAATACTTAATTACTAATATTTACAAATTCACCATCGTTAACCTAACTAATTACTAATTTCTAAGTATTAATGATAAATATTTGTTACTACCAAATAATTGTTACTATAATTACTTATATTTACTAATTCACGTTAATTAGCATGACTAATTACTAATTTTTAAAAATTAATTAAAAGCAAGGAGAAAATCTTAACCCTAACCGCTAAACCCTAAATCATAAACCCTATCTCTAAATTCTAAACCCTGACCACTAAGAGATAAACTCTACACCCTAACCCATCTAAAACTTATCTCTAAACCCTAAACTGGAAACCCTAAATCCTAAACCCTGCAAATAAAGAACAGCTAACAATCTTTTTGATGAATATTTTGGTACTTTCATTTAAGGATTAAGGGAAAGCCCTCGATTGAGTTTGATTAGTACAAGACTTGTAATTATACTATCTATTCTACAAGAATTGGATTCAAAAGGCTAGTTGCTAAAGATAAAGGTGTCTCTTCAGACCCGCGGGCTAAATGCACTTCATCTCTATTGTTTTCCCCCGCTCTTCTTCTACAACGTTCATACCAAAACGTGCTTATGATTGCTCTCCAAATAAGCCTTTTAATTTTGGTGTTCGAGCATGGGTTTGAGAGGTATTTAAGGGCCCCTTGTACTCTCTCCTGCCAATTTGCTGCTTCTTCTGCCCTTCCAAAGCAGTAAGACCAGATAGTATTAATGAGTCTACATCCCCCCATGATGTGATCCATCGAGTCTACTCCTTGTTCACTGAGGGAGCAAGAGATGTTAGTGCTTATCCCCCAGCTTGCCATCTGTTCATTTGTAACTAGTCGGCCCTGCATTGCAAGCCAAACAACAAAGGAGTGTTTCGGGATGCTTGGATTCCCCCATGTCAAGTCATACCAATCCACAACAGCTCTAGAGGGCCTAAGTTTTTCCCATACATTCTTCACAGAGAAATTCTCCTCATTGTTCTTTTTCCATAGGATGGATCCACTATTAGCAAAGTTTGTGTGATTATAAATCACATATCCGACTTTTAAGATCCTTCTCCATTCCTATGGGTGATATGTTGCTCCTTTGCATTCCCAAATTGACTTCTTCTTGACTATGTGCTGATGTATCCAGGCTATCCATATCGACCCTGACTTCATCAAAACATGCCAGATATGTCTAGCCACATATGCTTGGTTCCAAGTGTTCAGGTCACGTATGCCTAGTCCACCTTCTCGTTTCAGGAGGGCAACTTCCTTCCAATTTATCTTTGCTCTCTTTTTCCCCCCTTCCTTCACTCCCCTGAGATAATCGCTGCAGGCTCTCTCCACTTTTTAAATGACATTTTTTGGGAGCAAAAAAACTGAGAGCCAGTACTGGCTCATTGAGTTCAGTACTGATTTCACCAACTGAAATGGTCCTCCTTAGCTGAGTGCCCTAGATCTCCAAGTAGTGACCCGAGCAGTGATTCTTTCTATTAGGATATCACATTCCTTCCTAGTCAGCTTTCCTGAGATTAAAGGTACCCCCAGGTACCGTACTGGAAGCGACCCCTCTCTGAACCCAGTGCTAGCGACTATGTTGTTACGAATTGGTGTGTCTATAGATTTTGAGAAATAGATTTCTGTTTTGGAGGGATTTAGTTGAAGTCCTGTCCAGGAGTAGAACTCCTTTAGGGCATCACAGATGCCTTTTACACCTTTTTCTGTCCCATTTGCAAAGACAAGGAGGTCATCAGCAAAGCACAAGTGGGTTACCTGTAATTTCCAGCACATTGGGTGATAGGGAACGATGTTTGTCCTAGCATCTCTCTGGATTATACTGTGAAATAGTTCCATGACAATTACGAAAAGGGAAGGAGAGAGGGGGTCACCTTGACGCAGTCCTTTCTCTCCCTTGAAATAGCCCACCATCCGTCCATTGACTCCAATGATGTAATGTACCGTGTTTAGGCATATCCGAATCCAGTTAATGAATCCTTCTGGAAACTCCATGGCCCTCGGGATACTGAAAATTAAGTTTAGATTTACAGAGTCAAAGTCCTTCTTTAGATCAACCTTTACCATGCTTCTGGGGTAGTGTTCTTGAGATGGTAAGCATTTACAAGTTCATGCCCCATCAAGATTACGTCCCCTATCTGTCTACCCGGGATAAAGGCAGACTAAGTAGTGCTTATTATTTCCGGAAGGCATTTGTTTAGCCGTTTTGTGATGATCTTTGTGATGCATTTGTAGAGCACATTGTAGCAAGCAATGGGTCTATAATCTACAATGCTTGTCGCATTGATTTTCTTTGGGACCAGTGCAAGCAGTGTGGAGTTTACTACTCTAGGTAGTTCGCCCTTCTCAAAGAAAAGAGTGATAGCAAGGGTTACCTCCTCAGAGACTATGTGCCATGCGGATTTGAACAAGTGAGCAGTAAATCCATTAGGGCCGGGGGATTTTTCATTTGGAATTGAGAATAGGGCGAGCCTTATTTCTTCTGCACTAACTGAGCTGTTTATTTCTGTAGCAGTAGGGGGGGGGGGGATTTTTGTTATCAGGTCTCTCAAAGCCTCCATAGAGTGTTCTTTAACTTCAGTGTTCACTGTACCTAGGAGCTTTTGGTAGTAGTTGGTGATAATTGTAGAGATTATGGCATAGATGTGACTATACTCACTGTCTCATGCTCTAGGTGAGTGATCTGATTTCTTGATTGCTTAATCTTTACTGCTCAGTGAAAATAAGAAGTGTTTTGGTCACCCATTCTTAGCCAGTTTTCATGAGCTTTTCGGCTGTATAAACTCTCTTCCGCAGTTCGAAGATCTTCCCATTTTTTCCGTAGGATCTTTTCTTGTTCAATCAACTCTGTTGTTGGAGTTTTTAAGGCAAGGCCTTGAGCAGTTTTTAGCAGACCTTCAGCTACCTGGACTCTTTTACTCAGCTCCGAGTAATGTTCCTTATTGAACTCCTTCAACACAGTTTTTACTTGTCAAAGTCTGGCATAGACTCTTTCAAACCCCATCTTGTGACTATTTGCTTCCTTAGCTCTCCAGGCTCTCCCTATTATCTCAAAATAGTCTTCTCTTGCGGTCCAGAGGTTAAAGAACTTGAATGGTTTTGGTAGTGTTCCTATCTGGACTGCGGTTTCGAGGTGGATTCCGTAGTGATCAGACATCCCAAGGCTTGACATTTGAACCTTGCTAGTTGTAAAGTCCCTTATCCACTTTGTATTTATCAAACACTTATCTAGCCTCCTAGAAATGGGGGCCTCAACATGGTTGTTATGCCAAAAACTAAAAGCTAACATTTAGAATACCCAGATTAAAATTTCACTTCATGTCCCATGCATATCCAATGCAAATTAATTATTTCATCATAGTACATGACACATGCAAATTAATACATGTCTTAATTAGTATTATGAAGAAAGAAGTAATTTGCATGGGATATGCATGCGACATGAATGGAGTGGATTGCATGCGACATGCATGTAACTAGAGTGGAATGTAGCGTTTAGCGTTTAGCGGTGTGGGGTTAGACTATAGAAACCCTAATCGCTAAACCGCAAATCCTAAACCCTATCTCTAAATTATAAACCCTAAACCCTAAAACTGTCACAAAATTCTCAATCTTAAACCCTATCTCTAAATTCTAAACCCTAACCCATCTAAACCCTATCTCTAATTCTAAATCCTAACCCATCTAAACCCTATCTCTAAACCGTAAACCATAACCGCTAAACTCTAAACCCAATCTCTAAATTCGAACCCTTAACCCTAAACCGCTAAACCCTAAACATCGAAACCCTAAACCTTATCACTAAACCTTATCCATAAACCTTAATTGTCACTATTATTACTCAAAATGAGAGATTCATCTTAATTAACATGACTAATTACTAATTTTCAAGTAGTAATGAAATAAATATTCAATTGAAATGTATTTAATTACCAAAATAATAATTGTTACTACATTTACTTATAGTTACTAATTCACCTTAATTAGCATGACTAATTACTAATTTCCAAGTATTATGTAATTAAATATTCAATTACCAAGTATTTAATTACCAAATGAATTGTTAGTATAATTGATTATATTTAATAATTCATCTTACTTATCATGACTAATTACATTTTAATAATAAAAATATAAACAGTTTTATTAAAATATTTGGCTTTCGGCATTGAATGTTGACAACCTAGCCGTCACTGTCGGCATTGAACGCTGACGGCGGCTCAGAGGCCGTCGGCGTTCAATGCCAACGACGACAGCTAGGTGGTCAGCATGGCGACCAAAATATAATTTTTATCATTTTTTATATTTTTTATATTGAATTATAGAACTGAATAGTTGTAATTATATAATAATATGTACGGTTTTTTAAATATTATTCATATTTACATTTTTATTATATTTGAATGTAATTATTTGAAATCGTAAAGCAGTAATATTAATTATTAAAATGAATAGATGCAATTATATAACAATATGTGCAGGTTGTTAACTATTAATGAAAACAATAATTTTTGTTCAATTTGAGTTTATGTATTTTAACTCATACATTAGTACTATTACTTACTGAAATTAATAGTAATAATTTATGCAATCGTAATGGTTTATTGATGACAATGAATAATTAATAATATTATGTGTAATTAATATGTTCAACCTGTCTAACTATTACAGTTGAGGATCGGTAGAATTATTGTACGAGAAGATAGAAGCGCAGTCATGAGCCATTCGGTAAGTTCTTGTTGTACAAAATGCATTGTTGTGAATCGTAAGTTCAATGTTTCTTATGTAGTGAACGAATACTATGAACATAGTACACCGACTGATACGTTTTGTTATACCATGTTTAGGAAAGTTATAATGACGATGATGATGTTGAGGAACATTTGAATTATGGCGTTTATTTCATGAACGGGGTGATTTACGACACAGTCGATGATGCGTGTGATGCGGCTAAGGACATTGCTTTAGACTTAGGTTTCAATTGACTCGTGGCTCACATAAGAAGAGCCCCCATGAAGAAGAAATATTGTTGTACTTGTATTGCTCGCACGGTGGTAGGGGAAAATCACAATCCATTGCCTCTTTAGAGAGTTCACGTACTAGTACAACATCGTACTCAGGTTGTACGTTCATGGTGTGTGTGTGCGGCCTAGACGTGTTGACGCTGAGTGGAAATGGAGGATTGACACTGTCAAAGATGATGTGAAATGCGAGATTCTTAGGCCATTTACAACCACAAGTTCGAGTTTTGGCATCAAGGGACACAACAACGGAATCAACTCACATACCATATGAAAGATCACATTAGACAGCTGGAGGAAAGCCACATCCCCCCAAGATAGATGCAGAGCATACTCAACAGTGAGTACGATCGTATGATCAACATGAAACAGATTTATAATGAGACGGCGAAAATAAGGCGGTTGAGGTTGGGAAGCATGAACCTCATGCAATGAACGGTGATAGAAGTGCTGAAATTGGGATATTTCACGAAATACCTAAGGGATGCAAACGAGTATGTCAGTCATATGTACGTGTCATACACGGAGTCAATTCGTATGTTGCACGCTTGGTATTTTGTCATCCTAATAGACTCCACATACAAGACCAACGTTTACAAGAAGGCAGTTGTGCAGTTTGTAGGTGTGATGCCGGTAAAGAAAAACTTCAATATTGGGTTGACACTTGTGGAAGATGAAACAAAAGAGTCAGACGCCTGGGCACTGAATCAATTGCGATTGGTTCTTGGTGGTCGAGTGTTGAATTACTTTGTTACGGATAGGGACTCCTCCAGTCCTAGCTACATCCATGGGTAGAGGGTCTACAAGACCTGAAGACATAGGATGCTCCGAAAGGCAGACCTCCAAGACGCAGAATGCAAGGGAACCGTCATGGTGGGAGAAGGTCAAATCTGCAACATCAGGTAGTAAGAAAACTGGTAAGTGTAATGTGCGATATAGTTATGTGATTTCCACTCTCTTCCAGTATTCCATAACCTCTTCTTAATTTTCCTAATGAAACAGGGGGTACTCCTACGTCGGCCCGTCAACCTGAATTCATGTATAGAGATTATATCCCACAGAGTGTCAGAGAACTAATAACAGATTGGTTTAACCTCGAGAGTTACGGAAACTATAGTTTCAGGATTATAGAACACATTGTTTATGCCAATCAAGAATGGTACCCAGAGATAAGGGAAGATTTTTGGGGGTTTGTGTCAACGGGGTGGTACTCCGGGTACGAACAAGTGTACACAGCATTGGGCCAGAACCGAAACTATGTTCAAAGAAGACTGCTAGGTTGTTCAGAAAGCTAGACACCAATTGAAGTCTTTCCTCCCAAACTACAACTTCACCCTTACGTCTGGTAACCTCTTCAGTAGTAACTTTCTGGAGTATCTCTAACTGCACCTCATAAATTGAAGATCAGAAATGGTGTGAAGGGAGGGGGAAAAGAGATGGATGAAAGTGAAAGGATGAACATGGATGGATGCATTAAGCGAAAACATCTCGGTCCAATCACAATTCCCCTGAGTAGACGGATGTTGAGATTCTTCTTGAGTTGGTTGAGTTGAAGGTTCATCAAAAAGTTCTTCAATCCAGTAGTAGTTGAGAGATCTTAAATTATTTTCTCCACAGTTCCCCTGTTCTTGATTGAGAATGACCACAAATTCTTTTCTATTTCCTTTATCATTTTCCAGGCTTTTGCTACGTTCGCCTCGTCCCAAAAACTACATGTAGGGGTGCAATCTGCCGACAGACCATCCATCTTCACCATATCTAGAAAATGCAGTTACATAAAACATCGTAGGACAATAGTTTAACGAATATAGAACACTGATATAACAACCACGAACACATAACACATATATAACTTACCACCATAAAATTCATATCGCCGCTAGGATAGGTTAACTTTGTCAATCCCTGAACGAAGTCATCTAAGCCCTCCAATAGCGTATCCACCACGTGCTTGCCCCAATTAAAACGACCAACCTTCTCACAGTCTTCATCAAGGTAACTACCATAGTTTCCACACACCTTCAGAGAATTAGTAGGTGCAAGCATGGATCCAAGGTTGTGTAATATATAGGCTTTTGCAAACCTATAAGGGTCTTGACAGGTTTTCAAAAATTCTTACAAGGTTGATAGGGCAATGTTACCCCATGCATTTGGAGAAAGGCCAGTCAATTCTTAAAACTTCTTCTGCTCATCGAAACCTAAGGTTTCCCTAGTATTGACGCTAGGCCCGTATTAGATTATGCCAAAATCCCGTTGCACATCGGTTTGCCGAACTTCTAAGATTTCCCCGTTTGGGAACTTGAAATCCTGGTGCGCAGCTCGGTAGCATCGAATCTGAAAAATCAGAAATTCCCTTGTTGATGAGTTTTAACTTCACAGACAGCAATCCGTGGATGTTGGCGTCCATAAACGGATCTCTGATCTGGTTCTCTCTCTTTGTCAAGGACATAGTTCCTCTGGAGTATCTTATTGGTGTTGCATCGACATTAGATGAAGAGACTCTTCTTCTTCTTGATGGTTCCCTTCTTTATCTTCTTCATCTTCTTAGGGCCTGATTTAGCAGCGGGTGTGGCCTGAAAGTCAAAGGAAACCCAAACATTTCATAGATAGAAAATAGGAATAACACTACCCAAAACACACAGCTCACAGATAGAACACATGAATACCAATAAACAAATAGAACACGGAAATAACAATCAACAAATATAACACACTAATAAAAATCAGCAAAATTAACATAGGATGAAGCCTGGAATTAACAATGAACAAATAGAATAGAGGAGTAACACCAACCCAACAACACCGAATATATATAGAACACATGAATACCAATGACAATAACAATGAAAACACTAAAACAGAGGGGAATAAAGTACTATTAACAATGAACAAATACAACACATGAATACACTCCTCATACCTTTCATTACATAGACCACAAGCATATCAATACATATCTTAACTAATCATGAACAATGAATACATTCCACATAAATAACAAACATTTGATTAGGATTCAGTCGGAGAAGAGATCTGTTTCCTCTTCTTAGGTTTCACTTTTCCCGATTTAGCTCCCTTGCTGTCTACTGCCTCTTTCATGAGCGTTAAAGATTTGTTCGTTGGAGTGCTATAAAAGGATTAGCCTCATTTTCTTTAGGATTCGACCACCTGAAGTCGACACAGGTTTTTCGAAAAGATTCTTAGTTTTTTCTATTACAACCTCAGTGCTTTGGAAGAAAAATCAAGGAGTTAGTTTAGATGAAGAAGGGTTGAGGGCGAAGTTATTTATAATGAAAAAAATGTACAACCAACAACCGTCTTCAGGAAATCGTTAAGAAGATGAGGATTCTTTTTTATTGTTTAGATAATTATGTTAGCTAGTTGAGAATGTTGATTCATGTTTCGTATTGTGACTTGTAGAGTCCAACACAAGAAATGGTTGAATCATGTTTGTAATTTCATTCATATTTATGAAATTGTAAATATGTATGTAATTGTTTGGAGGTTTTTTTGGTATGTATCTATACTTTGTAAACATGCATATGATTGTTTACGGTGTATTTATAAGTCTCTCTTATAATAATAAGATCTCAAATATATGATTGAATCTTTAAATATTATTGTGGTTTTTAGTAAACCTGTAAAATGCTGACATAACAATTTTATAATAGACTCATAATAGCATACATAACAGTATGTACATATTGTACATAATGTACTGGTAACATGGATATAACAGTGATATAAATGTAAGAATATTAATATACTATAGGCATAACAATGATATAATAGTATTGTACATAATGTACTCGTAACGCGGATATAATAGTAGTAAAACTGTAACAATATTAATATAATATAAACATAACAATGATATAATAGTATTGGACATAAACGTACTTGTAAAACAGATATAACAATGGTATAAGTGTTACAATGTTAATATAACATAAATATAACAATAATATAACATCTAATCTCATAAAGTGACATACAACCAATTGAGTGAGGCATTGCTTGTATTACATAACAGTTATATAACATAGACATATTCGTATAATGGTGATATAACAGTACCATAATAAATCAAACTAGTCCTTGTCCACTTCATTTACACAAAATTCTAAGTCAACATCCATTTTGAAATATTGTCATTTTCATAAAATTGTATTTTTGTCATAAAATGTAATTTACACTTTATATAATTTATTTTTATTAATCGAGTGCAATTTACTGGATTTGGGGTTCGATTTAAATTAATCACACCTTGCCAATTTATTTGGTACGTATCTATACTTTGTAAACATGCATATGATTGTTTAATATATAGAATTACCAATTACCAATTTTTATCCAGACAGAATTACCAATTCCAACTTGCATGCAACTTTCAGGATTTATAATTTAGACAGAACTGAAACAAAAAATGTAAAAGAGTACACCTTAATTAAGAGAGTCAAAATAAAAATTTAGTAAATTATAAATTGATAATTAGATTTTAATCAAATCATGAGTTGCTCATAAATGCATTAAACTTTCAAGAGCTCTTATGAATTACCACTTAATTATAATTTGCAATTTTTTTCAAAAACAAATATCAAAATGGATCTCATTATACTCAGAAAATCAAAATATGGGAGGAGAAGAGCATTCTTGTTTAGAAGTAGAAATAGTACAAGAGAGAGCACTATTTATAGGCTCGAGAAATCATAACATATACATAACTAGTGTAACTACACTTAAATATCCTATTCATTCTCATGTTCAATATATAAGAGTTACAAAGATAGGAGTTACATATGGACATTCATATATATAATTATAATATTCATAACACTCCCTTTTGAATGACCATTAGCTAAACATATTCATCATTCTTCGAATACGCTTTTGATACTGCCTCATTAAAAACCTTACCAGGAAAACTCAGTGGGAAAAACCATGGTTAAGGGAAAAACAGTGCAGTGCGTATTGACTCCCCCTCATCATGATATTAGTTGAGATCCTTCATTCGTAGAACTATAATTGTTGGACTAACTTCTCCAAACTTGATGTATGGAGAACCTTGGTGATTAAATCAACAAAGTTACCGCTTGAGCACACTTGTTTATAGAGTATGAAAACTCATGAAAAATATTCTTCCAACTCATTGGAGATTTTGAATGTAATGTATGCATGTAATATGATCAATGGTCATCCACAATAAAAATTTATAATACGCTTCCCTTGGATGACCATTTGATGAGAATATGTCTCATTAAAACCTCACTGGGAAAAGCCCTATGGGAAAAAAGCACATAACCATCGCATGATATTATATCATTTCTTGGAACGACTGTCGAGCTAGTATTTTGGGTGAAGCGTAGCATTTGTGCAATGGTGTCGAGACATAGCGCATGAGACACAATCCTCTTTCAACTTGAGGAGATATATAAAATACATATCGTGAATGAACTGCAAGATCATGTATTGGAATGGTGGTATGGCTTGATTAGCTTATTTCACAAACCACCAAGTTGCTTCATAACTGTATGAAGATCAATTAAACTCGATATAGATACACATATAATGATCTTACCACCATCAAGGCATTTATAGCCATGATATATCCACATAAATGTTTGATGGATATTATTAATATATCATTGATGATATATGGGAATTATGTTCGAGAGAGTCATTCTAGGGAATTTATATCAAGTTAGTGATAAGATTTATTCTTCCACATCTCGAACTCTCTAGCTAATCAAATACTTGATTGCTTTGGGAAACTCTTTAGAAGTCTTAATTAAATGTTTATCATCTATGCAACAGAAGATGGAAGACATTTAAAGTCTGACAAACAAAAGAAATACATTTTAAATATAAAATAAAAGTAAAACATTTGGTAACAATTCCGAACCCATAAAATATCTCAAAAATGATTTTTCATCATTCAAAATGCAACTTAAAATAGAAAATAAATCAAACTATAAGCATGGAGAAATATATAATATGCTAAATGCACTATTTCTCTCAATCTTTCAATCCATGTGACGTCAACTGGATATAGTTGAATACTATTCACATCAACGTAAATTGTTCACTTATAGTGAAAAAAATCCTCGAGGAAATTTCATATACACTATGTATTCTTATTATGCAACCATACATATAGGTTTCAAGGACATCCATTAAGGGCAAACTCTTTCCCTCCAAAAATTGCCGGACTAATCAAATAATGAAAAGTAGTGCATTCAACACATGAGAATATATTTATCTCATAATCAATAGGTTTGTTGTACAAAACCTTTCAAAATGAGATGTCTCATAATTTACAAGACTCAAAATGAGATACTCATATGTCTCGATTTCTTTACAACTCAATGTATAATTCATTTTTTGGGAATTTGATTTTACCTCAAATTGAAATTTTTCAGCCAATAATTTCTTTCTTTACATCATGATCCTCATTTTCAACTACCATATTTAGCATTGCACTATACGCAAAAATTTTGTCGACGTTGACTTCATTATTGTTCCAAAGATTTTTCATCCAAGATATAGATAATTGGGATATCTATATTCATATCTTTCAGGTACCTCAGACTCTTATTGAGCACATTATTTGTTTCTCTTGGTGGCTTTGCTTAAATAATCTTAACCTTAATTTGACCATCTTGATATATAGCTCCATTCCACTTTTGAGGATTATTTTTTCTGCTTTGGAACCGAGTGGTCTAGCACGCTTTATATGGGTGTTAGACTCATTTGTAATGTCAGATTGCCCATTATCGATATCATTTTCACTGGAACATTTCGAGTTGGCACATGAGAGTTTTACTCTAGTTGGGTCAGTAAAGTGTCTGGAAAATGATGAATTATATACTTTTGAAGTTCAAGCTCATATTGCTTAGTGCGATGATCGAAATGATATGATCATTCATCTAATCTCTTGGCCAACTTTTTTTTTCTCCCCCTAATGTTGGGAAGTTTGAATATAAACCTCCAAACGAGTAATCAAAATACTCCTGACAACGATGTGATATTTTACCATCGATGAACTCGAAATCAAAATAATTTCTCAATCTTCGTTGAGAACCCATCCTAATAAATGGTGATGGAGCAATTCAGATGTGTATATCACATCCATATATCCATAGATGAGAAGTATAAGGTTTTGACCCAAAAACTAAATATAATGGAGGAATTTATAATAATCGCTTGGCGTAATGTGAAATTATGTTGTTCATGTAAATGACATATTCACAATAATTAAAATGGAAAATATTTGTTCTTAATGACACATTTTTGTTATTGGATAATCATGAAAATATGCTCATAACCAAAATTGTTGAGCTAGTAAGCTCACAAATTCTAGTTTGCTTTCATATACACATGTCACCTTCTAGTTAATACATCAATTAAAATAATTGGTCCACATGTTGGGTGTATGGATCCACAAATATCCCCTTATTTTGTTGTGTGTAAGATAAATTATCTTACTTTAGTTAATGATTATCCAAACAATCAACTCTATTTAAGAATAAGCAACCCAAAAATGAGTTATGTTGTGTTGGAGATTTACTCAACAATGGGTAACAAAAAGGTGAAAAGGCTTTTTTAGAAACAAAACCTTGTTGACAGAACAAAAAATCGTTTGTGTTCTCAGGAAGTAGGGGTGTCACAAAGGCTACTTAAATCCCTGTAACCTTAGAAATAATTTCTTTAGAATATCCAAGTTGAGACTATTACGCGCAACAATGTTCAAGAGAACATACTCTTTATATTATAAAATCATAGAAATTGACCATAAAGGTACTTATCGATTAGCATCATGATTAAACCAGGATGGTCTCACCGGTTATGCCAGATAATAGTTGTCAAGGCGAGTAAACTTATAATTCACATATCACTCACAATAACATATGTGTAATACAAATTATAGGATAACATTATTGATTCAATAATGTCATGATCATAGACCACATTATTGTTCCTCATCTCGTGTGATCATCAATAAAATGGAATAACGATTTTTTCTTTCATGAACAATATAATAGCTTGATCTAGAGCTAAAGAGAAATTGTGTACTACTCCATATATCGAGGTGCACTATCGATGGGATATATAGCACAATTAGTTATGGTGATTCTTACCATAAAAACACTCATGTCGTCATGACCATGATGCATTTTGTACATAATAAAATTGCATCATGTATGTGCCCAATCATTAATTCACCAATTAAGGGATCAACTGTTCTTTCACGAAATGTACAATCCCCATTGTTATGCCCATCAGAATAAAAGGGTTCCACATAGTTACATATCTTTCAAAATTAGTGTAACATCTGTCTTTGCACATTAACTTTGAGGAATAAAATATCATTTGAACTATGATCATCAAAATAAAATCGGTTGTTGTATCACCTTTCATGTGATTAGAAAATTCACTCGTGGGAAAAATATATGTCTTAAATTTCATTCTCATGACCAAAATAAGAAATCTTTTCCTCCACAATAGTGTATTGTTGTATTGCTTTTGTGGGAATATACATTGTCACTACGAACATGATATATTAATCATCCACTTTGGGGAATGATATTTTGTCTCTCGAGCCATCACTATTAGAGACGTATTAGCTAGATAGTTGTGGACAACTTATGTCTCTCGGCAGTCATTCTTAGCCCTTCACCGAAACAATGACTATTAAATTTCAAAGCATTTGCTTTGTCTTCATATGATGCTCGATGGCCTTTTGTATATAAGCTCATGACATGTACTCATTTTCAACCATTCATGGGGTAATAACGAGTAAAATCAAAGCTATGGTTTTGTCACGATGACATATTTCATATCATATTATGATATCCAACACCCATGAATAGGTAATACTTGCCTGAAACCATCAAGGACTACAAAACTCAAATTTTAAAGTATTCGCCATACTATAAAAAGCAAAATCAATCAAATCACACTATAAATCAAATAATAAAACCACATAAAAATAATAGCAAATTATCATCAATAAAGACCAAGAGTAATAAAAAGAGAAATTATAACACTTGCTAATGTCATAAACATCTAGTACTATAGTAACATATGGAAATAATAATAAGGGATATAATTAATAATAAAGAGAAAATAATAATTTCAATTCAAAAAATAATAGTAATTACAAAATGTAATGACATACATTATCAAATTATAGAAATTTGTATTTGTTAATAACATTTTGCTATTACGTACACATATAAAGAGTCAACATATATTATATAATAAACAGAATGTAAAAGTGATGCTTAGTAATGATAGTACTGTAAGGAGAATGTAAAAGTCTTGAAAATTCACATATATATTCTAGAGTAAACATAAGGTCATATTATTATTCTGAAGACATATGATTCTTTTAACGTCATTAATGCAACAACATGTGATGAAACTAACTAAAGGAAAAACAACAATATGGATGTAAATTATTAGAAGGTTATCAAATAGACACAAACTAAACGTTAGATTATAAATATCATTTGCACTACACAAATATCCCTTGCATTATATATTATAAAATATTTATGATGACCATAAACATCCAAACGTTAGGTCATAACCCATTAGAGGCATGGTATTTGCTTGACCAATATACATGTTTGGTTGTAGTCACAAAAAGCCAAAAAAAACTCAACTAGTAAATAGGTAGCACATGCGCGTGCTATTCAAAAATTGAATTAACACAATTTGGTTGGGATGTAGCTTTCACATGCGAAGGCCGGGTGTGGTTCTCCTCTTTTCGATTTGTTTTGCAGGTGGTCCCCTTATTTTTAGCTAGTTGATATAGCAGCTGCTATATTTTGCCGTTTTTACAGATTTAGCTACTCAATTTTACAAGTTTAGCTAGTTGGCTTTTATTTTAAAAGGTGGGTTGAAGGGAATCCGGATTAAGAGCAAGGGAATTTATAGTATTTGATGGTGGCAAGGAAGAATCTCGGGCGTTCATTTGTCGCTGAATCTGACATATCACATGAGAGTTTAATATCATGGGTGTTTCCATCATTTCACGTTTCTTTCCCTCCCGAATATAATCCTTTCTTTTTCGCAGCGATTTTTCATTTTCAAAATTCATCTTTCTGACTCCACCCATTATGTCAACTTCTCTCTCCATTCCCAACGGTTTTCAATTTCACGGGAAGTTCCTATGCATCAACCATCATTCCACCGGTCTACTTTCAAGGCTTATTCCATATGTCTCCTTCACATTTCCTTCCATCTGCAGTCCTTTCCAAGTCTGTAAGCAACGGCACGTCGTGACCGTAGCTGTGGTTCGGGTATGGGTATGGATAGGGGTACTGGTCGTGGTACCGACCTTCTATCACCGTGCTGATCCTTCTTCTCGTATCACTCGTAGTTCTAAGAGAAGGTAAGATTCCCTTTATTGGTTGTTCTTTTACTTTTTTTTTCAATTTGTACTGCATTTTTTTTTATTTTTGGCCATCGTTTTGTCTTTTAGGGTTTTTTTTGTGTTTTTGTTATGCGCTTCGGCTAGGTGATTTAGTCAGTTTTTCTAGTGTGCCGACGGTTGTCTACGGTTATGAACTCCGTTTTAGGGTTTTCTTTTTTTTTATATGCACTCGATGTATGTGTGTGGATTATGTTCCTCGTACTCATTGCTGGTGACTGTGATGTTGTTTTGCACTTGGTTTTTTGTATCATGTGATGTTTTTTGCACTCGTTGATTTGTACTCGTTTTTGTATGTTGCGATGTTGTTTTGCACTGGTTTTTGTATGTTGTGATGTTGTTTTTTCACTTGTTGGTTTGCACTCATGTATGTATGTTGTGATGTTGTTTTTGCACTCGTTTTATATGCTGTGATGTTGTTTTCCACACGTTTTTTTGTACGTTGCGATGTGTTTCTATCTTGGTTAGTTTATTTTTGTTGTGTACTCATTTTTTGTCTGCTATGTACCTGTTTTTCGTTTTAATTATTTTTCTGTTTTTGTGCAGTGCTTCGGTGAAGTCTTCTTCCAACAGTTCTGAAGAGCATAGCAATAGAAAGTCCAACCGTTCCGGAGAGTCTAGCAGACGGAAGAATAGTACACGGCCTTTGAAAATCTTTTGATCTCATTGTGCACCTAATCGTACTGTGAAAAGTTTCTTGCATATGAACGATGATGGACTAGCAGCACTTCAAGATTACGTGGCAGCATTTCGATCAAGTCGGTGTCATCGGATCTGTGGCGGTGCTGTGAATCAGATTTTGATGAACTATAAAGTTGGGACTCAGAGTATTAAACTCCCGTCCGGTAATTTGCTGAAGATAACCGAAGATGGGGTTCACTCAGTGTGTGGTCTTCCAAGGGGGGAGTTGGATGTTAGGATTGGAGATGTTGACACTGCTCGTGCAATGGAGTTTGCAACTGCCCTTGGTCTTAATGAATTCGTAGTCAACAATGTTATTAAACTGTCTACATTAGACGCGAGAATCCAGTCTATTCATGTTGAAGACACTAACAGTTGGGTTAGGGTCATATTGTTGTTGTTGATCGGTAGTATTTTCATCCAGCACAACCACTACCAAGTTGACATTCGGTTCCTGCCAATCGTTTGTGCGGGGAAAACAACATATAATTGGTGCAAATTTGTTATGGGGCATATCTTGGGCGCTTTGGATTTATTTCACAATGGTGTGGGGACATACATCCTTGCTAATTTATAGTGTCTGACGGTAACTATCAACCCCTCTATATATCCTTCTTTGTGTTTTTTGCGTGATTGTACTTGTTTTTTCCTGCTTTATTGTTGTGCACTCATTTGCATGTACTTCTTTTTTCTACTTTTTTGTAGGGTTTTTTTCTTAGGAATATTTTCCCTGTACCTCCTGCCCCTCCCCCCATTTCTCCCCCTTTATGATGATGCAATTATCCGGGTTAACTACTCATACTCTCACTACCCCAGAGGCTCCTTGTATTGGAAAGGTAACCCCTTGTACTTCATTCTCGTTTTTTAACTGCATTGGTTTGGTGTACCGAGTCTTATTGAAACACTTGTTTAATTAAACAAACAGGAGATGGATGGTGAAACTGGCCTAATTTTTTATACTGGTGGTACTACAGGGGTTGTCATTTCTGGGGAGGTATGGGCTCTATACTTCATCATTAATAAACGTGTACACTAATGGTACTACAGTGGTTGTTCCTTCTGAGAAGGTTTGGAACTCAAGTTTTTTCAATTTTTTTTTGTATTTGTACTCGTTTTCCTTTTCTTATTGTACTCAATTATGTTTATGTACTTTTTTTTGGGATTGCTTTGAAGTAGAAGTACTGAGTGCTGATTCCCTTCAAAATAGGGTTCTGATGATGGAGATCATGTTGATGTGGGACAAGAATCAGTTGTTGTGCACGTTTCGCCAGAGCTCGTCCCATTTTTGTCTAATGATGGTGAGAAGTTTCCAACCACTTATGGTAATGTTGTACCTGTGGCTGGGTTGGATGATTCGGGTGGTAGCAGTGATTCACACAAGGATATGCTTGTTGCCGCTTCGGTACTCGCAGGATTGATTTCTGCAAGCACTAGTAATCAACCCATATAGCAGCAAAACCAGTCAATGTTGTACTCGCCGGTGATAATGACGTCAAAGATGAGGATGGAACATTGTCTCTAGATCACATTAATTCCGCCATTGAGACATATGCATGGGATTCAAATTTGGCCCCGTAAGTGTACTCCTTTTTTTTAATAACTTGCTCTTTTCATCTAATCACTATATTAACGGTAGCATTCCTTTTTTTTTAGTAATGAGTTATTGTTTCAAGCTATTGGTTGCCCACCTGTGCTGACAAGACAAGCTGCTTTGACGTTGTGCTCCAACAAGGAATTTGATGTGGACATCCTTGATATCTACACCTATATTCTAAATCATGCTAATGTGGTTGATGGGAGGGTGAAGCGGTGGATCTTTCAAGAGAGCTTTGGAGTAAGTACAACAATGTGTAATTTGGTTTAATTTATTTTTTTCAACACTCTCCTGAAAAACCAGTACTAAAAACAATGGCTTGGCATGTTTATGGGTTTAACCATTCCTTAGAAACAATGCTACTCATTGAAGTTACCGCTGAAAAATTTCAGGACGCTATATCTGACTGGGCTAATGGAATGGATTTCACACGGGTCAACCATGTAAGTTGCTTTCTTGCTCTACTTACAATATGTTGTACTTGTTTTGTTCACATAGTCTGATGAGGGTTTGTTTTTTCTTGAGTTCGTTTTGCAGTGGTTTGCACCGCTTTTGATTGATGACCATTACATTCTTTTTGCCCTAAACAACGTGGACAGAAAATATGAATTCTTCGACCCAAATAGCCCGGACAACTATGGGGAAATCCATTCTTCCATTGGAGATGGACTGATGTACCACCTGCGTTAATATGCAACTCAAAACTCTCACATGAGGGGGAACTGGGAAATTAATTTCAACACCTACAAATGGAGGGTGCAGCAAAGGGTGAAGGCACACACACTGCACAAACTGGTATGATGGTACTTGATCTCTGTAAAGCATGGGAAGGCAAGTACATGCCACATATGAGTTCTGGTTGGAATAAGTTAAAATATATGCATCAACTAAGCAAGGAGATTCTAAGTGAGATAATTCTAAGTGACATAAATGTTTGCAAGAGGTGCCAACGCTCTTAATCATGCTGCTGCTAAGAATGCCTAATGATGTAGTACAAAGTATTTTGTGTAGTTCTTTCTGTTAGACAATTTGTAATGGATGTGTCATTATGACTGGTATGTACTCGTTTTGTAGTTATATTTTGTACTCGTTTGTGGTTTGCTATGTACTCGTTTATATAAGACAATTTGTAATGGATGTCATTGTGACTGGTATGTACTAGTTTTTGTGGTTTGCTATGTACTCGTTTTTATTAGACACTTTGTAATAGATGTCATTATGACTAGTATGTACTAGTATTTATGGTCTATTATGTACTCGTTTCTTATACACAATTCGGTATTTGCTGAAACAAGTACAAATCAAATGTCAATTGATATCTATTAGTGCATGCTGAAAAAATGATTTAACAGAAGCCGAATACATCATCTTGAGCTAAATTATGCACTCATGTTCTCGTGTGCAAGTACAAGTGTAAAAAGGAATTCTCTGTATATCCAAAAAATCATTTGCATTAAGGATTTGCAATTGTTAGCTCCAAACTTCTATTTTCCTTCATTTTCTTCACCCTTACTTGTCTTTTCTTTTGCATAGCTATTTCGTATCCTCCCCTCAGCCTCTTATTTGTCAAGTACAAACTTTGAGTATAGAGTCGGTGTGTGTAATTAATACTCGGGGTTTTTGTTCTACAGTTTTTATACTTACTTGGATTAGCTGATGCAGTTGCTGCTGCTTCACTTTCATTAGATGGTATTGCTTCAGCTTCCAATAACAGCGCCTTTATTGATTCAAGTACGCGTTCATAAAATGCATCGCTGCTACAAGCTGCTATATTCAGCTTTCATGTCATGGCAGATAGTGCTTGGAAACACACTGTCTTAAGTGATGATGTGCTAGAAGTAGTAGGCACCGAGAAACTGTACTCAAACCACCAATGTAGCAGCCCTTGTCCACCTTTTAACTATGTACTTATCTGGCAACTTTTTGTACTTCATAATCCGATGTACTAACCCCATGTAATCAAATGCGCATATGATGTGTCTACATATCCAGCCACAGTACTCAAAAGTTTGGCATGAACACTTGAATGTGTCATCTGCTTCAACAACAATTAAATTTTGTTGATCCAATCTCGTCCCATCCTCTTCCTCCTTGAAAACATGGTACATTTTCAAGCCCCCTTCCTCTTGCACTGTTGTCTCAACCGTTGTGTAATGTCCTGTCACGCTGTATTCCTTCTGAAATAAGTTCAATATTCGAGGGGTGTACAATTCTGCATCATGTTCAACAAGTGGATTACTGTGGTACCTGTTGTCAACCCGTCTTTGTTCCATATCGGAGTTAAGTTGTTGTTCTTCAGTTCTCTTATTCTCAATCATACGATTGAAATTTGCAAAGAATCTTGCAAGTGACATATCTGCTTTCACATATCCCTTTAGGTTCCCGTTGCAAACCTCACTTAGTTGAGATGTTTCATGCCAAGGAAAAAATGCTTTCTAAGCCAAATACAACACCATTGTTCCCTATTAGTGAACAATGTGTCCAACCACTTCTTACCCTTAGGGTATTTCCCTCCCACAAATGGTTCAGTAAGTTTTTTCCATTCGTGCTCAAGCTTTTCTTCTGTTTCTACATCGTACATGATGTACCTACATTAAAAATTAGTGAGTACAGCATGTTAGGAAAACGGGTACAGTGTATCAGTGGAACGAGTATAGTGTATCGGCGAAACGAGTACCGTGTTGCAAGTATATCACAAAACCTTGGTTAGTACATTTAAAAAGGAGTAGAGAGTGTATAATTTTGTAGTACAAGAAGTGTACCGTAAGCTGTCCCGAAATTTTGGTGTACACAATGCCCCTAGGTTTTTGTGTGCATTCCGTAGAATGTGGAATCTGCACAAACCATGGAATGAATCTGGGAAGACTATCCTCAGAACAGCCCTAATTGCTGCGCACTGATCAGTGAAAATGCAGGCTGGTTTTTTATCAGTAAAAGTGTTGAACAACCATTCAAAAGTGGGGGTCGTTTTATCTTATAAAAGTGCTGCTCCAAACACTATGAGTTGGTGGTGATTTTTTTCCCAACAAACAAACCTGCACATAAGGATAGGTCAGGCGAGATATTTGGCAGTGATTCAAGTACAATGCACCATAAAAAACGAGTACAATACGGTAGTCATCATTTTTCATAGTACCTAGTGTACGTATGGTACCATTACATCTGTACGTTGTGTCAAAGCTGATGGAATCACTGAAACATTGGAAGTCTTCTCATTTTGGCATCTGCCCAGAATACACTCGCATTTGCTCTTCTGAATCCAACTCTTTTTCATAAAAGAATCCGGGATTTCCATTTGATTCTTCGCAAACAAATCGAGTTATTGTCGAAACATCAGTCCATTTTCCTAGTTCGTTTTGATGCAATGTGGGTTTTAAGGTCCTGGTGTGTAAATTCAAGGTACGTGTTCCCCCTACTGCCTTATCCATGCTCATACGTGCTCTGCACACGAATCCCATAATCGTCGTTTACATCAGCTATAACCTTGAGTACCAAAAGCACCAACACTCGATAAAAGAACCAGTACAACAAAAGTGGAGATGCAAGTACAACAAAATAATACAGGTGCAGAGTACCTTGTATATCACAGGTATGTTTCTGTTCCCCTTCATGAATTGCTTGTCATCTTCGTCTCTAAATTCATGATTATGCTCATCTTCAAAAGCAGTATAGCAAATAGATTCTCCTTTTTGTCAGTCCTCACAGTAATGCATTCAGGACATCCTATCTTGAGCTCTGGAACCACCCTTTTGCGTGGTTTTGGATCCATGCTCCCTCGTTTTTCGGATCATGCTCACTTTGTTCTCTGTACCCAGCCCTATTGCATTTGAAATTGATGTAGTAATATTTCCATGGCACCAAGTTACGTTGTCCTAGTTGGATCTTCACATCAAACCCTTTTGATATACCACATTGTTTATAGAACTCATAAGCAACATATGTTGTCGGGAACCTGAAAAACAGTTAACTATGGCATCTGTACAGACGAGTATAACCGTTAACTATGTAAATGAGTACATGAATTAAAATCAAGTGCATACGGTCGAGTACCAAAAAACACACCAGAATTACCAGAATTGAGTACGAGAATATAAAACGAGTACGAGAAGGTAAAAATCAGTACATGGAAAAGAAAACAACAAACTAAAAAACAATAGGAACTTGTACTTGAAATAAAGCAGAGAGAAAAATCAAGTAAAGGTGCAGGGACAAAAGGCACACCAGAATTACCAGAATCGAGTACGAGAAGGTAAAAATCGAGTTCAATGGTACAAACACGAAAGGCATACCAGAATCGAGACATGGGACAGGGTTGATTACGTAGAGTGCAAGACAATAAACTACGAGTACGAACTAAAAAACCAACTACATAAAATTCAAGCAGAGACGAACAAGGGAACTTGTACTGGAAATCAAGCAGAGGGCAAAATTAACTAATGCATGTGAAGGAGATCAACTGTACCAAAAGATATTTTATGTCCAGTAGTTGCCTTGCTTCTCCCCGAGGTGTTCCCAAAGCTTTGCTGCTTCGTTGATTCCTCTGGAATGGGAATCGATTATGGATGATCCGATTTTGTGCTTGCCTCTTCGCTTGCGACTTGATCTGGATGATCAGATTCTGGATTTGCAGGCTCATTTAGATTCATTGCGCCGAAGAGCTAATCGGAATTTCTGGGAGACAGAGATGATCGGAATTGCTTGGAGATAGAAAAAAATTTAAAATAGTCTAGTCTGAAACAGGGGAAGCAAGTTTAAGTACGTGTTCTCTTTTGGGATTTTTGATTTTCTGTTTGGACAAATTTACTCCCGCTAGATTGATGTCCGTTAGATCAGACATCCGAATGCACAGACGAGATTTGTTTGCCGCCAGCGAACAAATATTATCTTGCTGCTTAACCGAACTCGGTTGAAGGGTGTTTCAAAGCTTTTAGTTTATGAGTTTAGCTGGTGGGTTGCAGCCTAATAAGGTTCAAATCCATATTAATTTTATTAATTAATTTGTACTGCCTGAGATAAAATTAGATGTATACGGACTACTTCCCTTATATCATATGGGTTAAGAGCCTAAGTCTTCAACCATACAGGAAGCACACATAATGTGAAATCATCCATCGAATCAAACCCCACACAGCCTCGTTATTAATCTTAAACCATTCCTGCAAGGCAAGCTCAAAACTGCGAAAAAACACCTGCGAAAGTAGCTTCACCTGTCCCGATCTCCGACTGACAGCGACGTTGGATCTCCACCATCCTCCCCCTATCACTGTAACTTGTTTTTTCTCCGACTGATTGTTTGCTTTCTTTATTTCTCGGGAGTGATTTCTCATCTTCTTTTTTAATTTTTTGTCAACTTATTTTTAAAATTTAGGCTTCTGACAGCTAGCGGTCATGTAGGATGATTACTTGGCTAATAGGCATGTTATGTGACAATAATCGGACTATAATGACATACGATGCAGAATCTTAACTATAATGGTATATAGTACAATTACTTAAAATTATAATAATGTAAATCGCATTTTTTACGATGTGACGATCAAAATGTATGTTAATTGAAAGGGCTTCCAGACTACTAAACTGTCAATATTTAGATTACTTATCAATATTCAGATTACAAAACTTAAAGAGATGTACGCATATGAATGAATGATGATGGTTGATAATGATTGCGCACTTTTAATTTTCACATGCTGCATCGCATAGAGGATAGCTTGCGGGTCAAATATTTGTTTTTGTTTTTGAAGGCATCAACTCTGAAGACTGAAAAGTTTAACTGAAGGTGCCAGCATAACACGGAGGGGCAGTTTCGGCATTTTAAAAATCTTCTCCACTTTTCCGCCGCTGCTCTGCGATTGCCGTTGCCTGCCTCTTCTCCCTCTCCGTCTCTGGTCCGCCTTCATTTCAAAACTCAGATTCAGAATAATAACAAATTGATTCCAACGAATTACATATTCGCATTCATAAAAAAACCCATATTTGCTATTTAAAAGTATTTTCTACCTTGAGATAGACGTCCATGGCTCTGTATGGACCGTCGTCAAAGAGTCTCGCCTTTTCCAGCAACGAGACAGCTAGCTTGTAGAATCTCTCTGCCTTTAAATTAGCATCGGATGCAATCTCGTCAAAGTAGCCGTCGGTGTGTGAAGTGTGACCAGAGGGCAACGACGGCGTGTAATCAATCGAAGAAGAAGACTTGGCAAAAACTAGATTTAGTCCCCCAATTTCGTTTACGGTTTGAGAGCACAAAGTTTTGTGAAATTTTTAAACTCAATCTCGAACTTTCAACTAGGCCAAATAGTTTTTTAATTTAATACAAAACTAGACCAGAACAGTTTCAAAATTTTGTTTGACGAGGTAATTAATTATTATAAATAATAAATAATTATAACGGTTATATTAATAATAACATATTATAATAATAAATTATAACATGTTATAGTAAAATATAATTAATAATTTTAATCTGTTATGATCAATCATTAAATCCAGTTATAAATAAGTAATATAATTCATTATAATTAATTGTGAAATAATTATAACTGATTATAATAATAAATTATAATTGGTTATAATCAGTTGTTATAATTAGTTATCCATTAATTATAACCGGTAATAACAAATTATAACTAGTTGTTATACCGAATTATAAATTAACTACAACAGATAAATTCATTATAACATATTATAAATTAGTGATAATTAGTAAACTATTTATAACCACTTATAATACCCGGTTGTTATTTAAAGTTATAATTACATTATATTAAATTAGGGTTTAGGGTGTATTGGTTTAGGGTATAGGGTTTTAAAGGTTTAAAGGTTTAGGATTTTGATTACGTCTTCAAACTGAATCTCGTAACTGTCCCGGACTAGTTTGTATTAACTAGAAAAGTTATTGGGTCGCAAATGACCTTTAAATTACAGATTACGATAATAATTTACAAAACAGTGTAAGATTGAAATTCTGGAATATATATATGCCTCAGGATGTTGTTGATTTGGGTATTGCACTTGAAGTTGACACTCGTTGCCCAGTTTGTTGGAACTCCTCCCCCGGTCGGAGTTTTCAGCTCAATGGCCAAATCGTTTGTGGGGATATGAAGGTTTGATTCAGATCTGGAAACTCACTTGAGGGTTTTTATTTGCTTGAATTCCCTTCTATTGGGTTGAGTGATTGGGTTTTGGCGAGATCGTGGCATATCCATCATTCGGCAATGTTCCTTCGTCGATGGAAATTGGGCATAATCCCATTGGATTTATCTGCTAAAGCTAAGCCTACATGGATTATGCTAAGGGACGTTCCCCCTCCTCTGCTTACAAAGAAAGGGATCGATTGGCTTGCCGTTCCGGTGGGAGAGCTGGTTGGAAAATTTGTGAGGGATGCACTCAATGTTAAGGTCTGCATTTTTGTGGATGTTGAAGGAACACCTCGAGCTCACTCGATGTGAAGATGGGTGAGGATTACGATTGTAGCATTGGTATCGATTACTCTCCAACACGGAGTTATAGTAAAAGTATGGCTAAAGTGGAGGTCCTAAGGTTGTGGAGAAACAGTGGCGTGAGAAAACTAAATCCCAACCTATTCACACTCAGATTGAGAAGATTAAGATTAAGCCTGCTACTGAACAGGAGGTTGCAGCTGACATGGTTAATCTTGTTGATGAAGTTGGTGTACAGAGTGAGAAGCTCCCCGTACTTGTTCGTGATCACTGTGGAGGTGTTGTTTGCTACGTTTGATAGAGTAGCTTTGTAGGGTGAACTTAGCTATCATCCTCAATGCAAAAGTATTTGGCTGATACATTTGTGTTTCACGGATGATCTTATGGTCTTCATGAAGGCTGATCATGGCTCTATTGATGGTGTGAAAGATGTCCTTAATCAGTTTCACCTATTTCCTGGTATGAGTTACAATGCATAAAAGAGTGAACTTTTTGTTGCATGAATGGATTATGATGGAGCTACTAACATGATCTAGCATGCGGGATTTAGAAAGGGAGTTACGCCTTTCAGATATTTAGGTGTTCCTCTAAGAGTTGGGAAACTGAAAAAGAGGGACTTTCGTGCTTTGGTTGATAAAATCACAAGTTGTGTGACTGATATGGTAGGCTAAAACGCTTACTTATGCTGGAAGATTGCACTTGGTCCAATGGGTGGTGGGAGGCATTTTGCAGTATTGGATGGCTATGTTCTTACTTCCTAAATCTTTTATAACGGAAGTTGAAACAATATGTACTAATTTTCTTTGGGACACTATGGAAGGTGGTCGTTCCAAAGTTGCTTGGAAGAATTTGGCTTTCCCTAAGAAAGAAGGTGGGTTAGGGTTGAAAGATCTTGTTAAATGGAACTTAGCTAATGTGATTAGGCATTTGTGGAATCTATATGTGAGGAGTGGTTCTCTTTGGGTTGTTTGGGCATATACGTATCAGATTAAAGCGATGGATCTTTGGAGCTATAAGTCCTCAGTGGGTTCTTGGCACTAGAAACGTATTATGAAGCTTTGTGTTATTGCTTCCTCTTTCCTTTCTTATGATAACAGTGATAGTAAGTGCTATTCGGGTGGTAAACCAATGAATAAGTACAAAGTGACTTTGGTGTGGGAATCTATTAGGCTAAAAGCTGATAATGTAGGGTGGTCTTCTCTTTTGTGGTTAAGTTGCAGTATGCCCAAGCATAGTATGATTGCATGGTTAGTTATTAGAGGGAGGATTGCTACTAGAGATCAGATCGTGAAGTGGGATCCCTTTGTGGATTTGTTTTGTCCGTTCTGTGATGATGTTGAAGAGAGTCGTGATCATATCTTTATGGAATGCACTTTTACTATGCTTGTAATGCAAGAGGTTTCTCTGGATATAGGAAACTCTAGCTCCTGGATGAAGTCTATGCTCGCTAGAAGGGGAGATCGGATCTCTCGAAATTAAAGTGTCTTATTTGGTGTGTTTTGATTAGTTATGTTTGGAGGGATCGATGTGCTCATATTCTTCGTAACCAAGTGTTGACTGTTTGTGAGATTTCTAGTAGTATTAGTGAGCAGGTTACTTGTTTTATGCCCAACCAGCCTGTTTTGAGTAGTTTAGCTTCTAGCTTATTGCACTAGTTTGTCTCATGACCTTGTATGCTCTTCAGCATTTTTTATGGAGTACATTGGACTTTCTCCTCCTAGAATCACTACTGCAATCCTTTAGCAATGTCCCTCTCCTCCTATAATCACTCTGATTCCTTCATGAAATCTTCTTCAATTCAATCATCCCTTCCAATTTCATACTTCTAACCTACCATAAACTATTATCAGATTATAACCATAGCCACAAAACTATTATCAAATAAGCCAATCAAGTTGTGCTCCACTGCTCCTGAATGAAAATCCCTACAAGATCTAAGAGATTTAAGAATACATGGCACCGATAGCGAGAGTTTCTGTCAAAGCCATGAGTGGCAGCGATGTTTTAGGTCGTGGTGGACGGAGAGGGGTGCAGCAATGCTTCAGGTTAAACCGGAGAAAATGATAAGCGAAAATTAAAATTTAATAATAAATATTTGTGAAATATCTAAACTAATCCCGAATTATTTTGGGCAGTTCTTCTAGGTCAAACCAAATAGTGGTTCAATATAATCGGAATTTTTTTGTAGGTAAGATTAAATCGAAAATTACATAGATAATCAAGTTGAAACGTAAATTACACGATTTGGCAATTCCCCGGACTTACAGCGCGCCTCGTGTTGTAGGGTCGCTCCAACGGCTATTAGGAAGTACCGCGCTTTGTAGGGTTGCTCCAACGGCTATTAGGACGTGCGGCGCGCTGTAGGGTCCATCCAACGGCTATATTCTAACGATCGTTAGAAAACAACCGTAAGAAAGACCCTACAACGAGCGACGCGTCCTAGGATGCGCAACACATCCTAGGGTCTATCAAACGGCTATTTTCTAATCCTATATAAATCGTTCATTTTGTGCTGAAACAACTCACTCGCCCTAGCAATTTCTCTACTCCTCACTTCCTCCTACTCTTCGTTAAAATGTCTTCAACTAAGTCCAACGAGAATGTTATGAAAAGTTTCGCCGCCCCGATGAGTCAAAGGATTCGTTCACCTACTTTGGAAAAGAAGTGAAGTGTGATTGCGGATTTCGTGCAATTAGACTAATGATGTTGAAGTTCGAGAAATAATTCAATTTTCCTTTCTATAAGTGTAGGTTTGAGAAGAAGTTGGAGGTGGTGTTGGCTGAGAACTCGGTGAGGTGCGAGATGAGAGCTACAATGAAGGCGAAGCTTGCTGAGATTGAAGCTGTTCGAGCTGAGCTAGAACATGATCATTTTGGATGGCAACATGTGAGGATAGGCATCATACAATCAAATGATAGGTACATCGAGGCTCTTACTAAAGAGTTGAAGGAAGCAAATATGAAGCTTAGAAGGTTGAGGGTGGTGTAATATTTATGTACTCGTTATGCAATGTTGAATAAAAGAATTGGTTGTTTGATAAATCGGTTTTGTTTCAAATTATTATAATAAGTTAATTTAATTGGATCCAAACTATCAGAAGCTGAGTGAATGATAAAGTTGTACAACCCGTGGTCCAAAGCTTCCACAGTTGCCTAAAGTTGTAGCCTTGTGGTCAAAAGCTGCAGACAGCTGTGAACGGCTAGGAATCCTACAGATGAGTGGAAAGAATATGATGTTGCATATACTGGGGGAAGGAATAGGATGTGGCATATTCTGCATCTATTTAATCACAGACTTTCATTGTAGACAACTCACAAGTTTTCCTATCCTCTTCACTGTCTTCACTCTATCTTCTTACTCTACTTCTCCTCTCTGTCATTTTCAATAGATAATGGTTGAGTTTGCCTTCATTCTCCGATGGCGGGCATCATTTTTACTCAAACATCAGAGTTGAGTATGCCGGTGGCCACTCTCGGAGAGTAAAGATGAGTTCAACCTCCACCTTCACCCGAGCGATTCCTGATTTTCTAAAGAAATGAAGATCCCAACAGAGGCCATCCTCCGGACCGCGTACTATTGTCATCCTATTGTTGGGTACTATCTCTGGTCGTGCACCGATGAAGAGTCTTGGAGAGCTATTTACTACATGGTAAATAACTTCCCTATGTGCAACAATCCGGAGTTGTATTTTGAGTTCGAAGGTCCAATCACCATTTTTCATGGCTCTTTTGGTCAATCCTCAACGATCGGGTACTTTGAACCCTCTGGTTCATAGAACATGACGAGGTCTCTCGGTGCGGCGGATAACAGAACGCTGATGCTATGGATGACGACAAGCTTAATGATGAGTCGGAGTACGATTAGAGAAACAACAACGGGGAAGGGGAAGGTGAACAGGCCCTCTCCATCCAGAGGGTGATGATGTTGATGTCATGATCGGAGTGGGCGATGCGACATCGTATCGTGCCCCCCAAGTGAGTACACTCCACCCGAGTTGTACACAACGTTAGGCAACAACATAGATTAGGTGATGACTACTGACCATTACGAGGATGGCTATGAGATCCTAGATTTTGACCGCACTCGTCAACATTTGTACATCGGCCAATGTATTTACACAAAGAAAGAGGTAAGTCTTTCAGTTAAACACTGGGCCTTTCATAACAATCGAGCCTTGGCGGATTCCCACTCAAAGACTTGGGAGTTGGAGGTCAGGTGTTATTCTTAAAAATCAACAACTTTTCATGGAGGTTCTGTGTCACTAGTAGCACAGGAGGGGTTCTGGACGATTCAGCAGTGGAATCCACAACACACATGTGACGGGAACGAGCTCAACATAGAATCTATCCAACTGGATGTGAATGTCATCGCGAATGTGGAGTTGCACCTTGTCCGGCCGAGGCCATACTTTTCGATCCGTTTGTTCCAAGATGAGATTTCACACCTTTTTCAACGTAAGATCTCGTACAGAAATGCATGGTACGAGAAGTAGAGGGCTATGGAGATGATGTATAGAAATTGGGAGGAGTCTTACAACACACTTCAAGATTCCTTCAAAGAAGTGCAGAGTTGTAACCCTGGCACCCAAGTCCAGTTCCGCTTTGATGACTTAATCAGAGGTGTCAGTGTTCAAAGGCAGTTTCTTTCTGTATTATGGAGCTTCTGGTCGTGCATTGAAGGGTTCCGACATTGTCCACCTGTCCTAGTTGTTGACGTCACCTTCCTCACCTGAAAATATAGTGGCACCCTGTTGATGGCTAGTTCATTTGATGGCAACCATAATATTTTGATCTTCGTTTTTGCCATTGTCGACACAGAGAGCATTGATACCTGGGTGTGGTTCCATCGTTTTCATCATCTGGGATCGCATGCCGGACTTAGAGTTGCAATGGACCAAATTGGTTGGGGCTGGGTATCAAGATGGTGCAGCCAACACTATGAAAGCAACTACAATAGCCATGTGAAGGACCCCAACATGAAGGCACGAAGTCCATAAGTAAACTTCCACTCATAACTCCTGCATTTTCTAAATTCCATTGGCGATTTGCTGAAACCGTGTGCTACAGTCCATGAAGGTTCACCGAGGATGTTCAACACCAAGCTTGCTGGTTTCCTTGCCGTCGATGCAAAACTGGGCCTCAACAAGACAAACTAGGTCCTCGAATGGTGGTGGTGGTGGTGGTGGTTGTTGTTGTTGTGGTGGTGGTGGAATCGAAGTTTTTTTTGTTAGATAGGAATCGAAGTTACATATCCATCATCGATCAATTACAGACTGATTTTATTTCCTCTCTTAGCAAGGTGAAATACATCAATAACATACCTGAATCTCGTTATCCTTTTGACGTATTGAATTGTAACCAAATTCCACTTGAATGTGCTCATGATTGTCACATTAGACAATCGACAACGAACTCCGATTAGCTTCCAATGAGGAGAAACTAATTACAAGGTTATGATTGTTGTAGTTGAAAATGAAAGATCCACGATCTTTAACTCAAACTGATGGTTGAAGACCCTAAGCCCAAATTATCGAAGATCTATTCTCTTGTCGAGCGGCTATGAGAAGAATCTGATATGACGGCAACCGATAGGTCACATGTTATCTTCTCCTTTGGAGATTGGAGGTAGAGTATCTGACGATGTGCTTCGAGAGTATCCCCGACCATTTCTTTCTCCGTTGATAGTAGAAGGCGAGCATAACCACTAGAGATCATCGCTGATTCAAAATCTAGAAACTCAAATGAGAGAGCCATCCATTTTATGCTTCATCTTGAAATAACAATCAATCTGAAAATTAAATTCGATCATTAAGTTGAAATGATTGAACTAAATATGCCCAATAAATAAGATGATGTTTTGGTAAAGTTTTAAATACCAAGACTAAAAGATATATAAAATATACATTGGCAATTAAAATGTAATTTTAAGTAAATATGATGTTGGATGTCTACTCATCGCCTGGCAATATGACACGTTGGCACCATATGGAGGTGCACTAGTACATTCAAGTGCACCAAAATGAGCACCTTATAAGTCAAGTCCAATACACCAATTAATTAATATAAATTATGGTGCATTTCTTTTCCCCGCTTACAATGTTCAAAAACCTTAACCCTCTACTAAATTCAATTGTCCGAAACAATGAGTTTATATTTAGCCTAATTTTGGTGGCTTGTTTCGCCTTTTAGGGTTTGAATTGAAGTTGCAACAAGTTTTAATATTGATGATAAAATTCTTTGATGACAGTTATATTGAAATACCATGCTGAGAAGTTAGATGTAGATTCTATCATTGATGAATTTGCGAAAGTGAAAGATTTTGAAGTGTAGTTAACTTTTTAGATATGACATTAATTGATTAGTTGTTATTATGATACAAGCTACTTTGTTGACCTAGGTTCTTTACTATATTACAATTACTTTTTAATTGATAAATTTTATATTTCAAATTTTGCCACATGTTACTTTCGATCATGGATCTATTCTTGCCTTTTTAACTAATTCATTCCTTCTATCACTCACTGGCTGCTATGGGAATCCTATTAATAGGCATACTCTATCCAAAAACGAAATCTCAATTACTTTACTAGGTTAATACCAGTATTAGAGTTCGTCAAAAAGTTTATGGTTCATAAATGTTCCTAGGGCTTTAGATTGTTGAGATGATGGTAGCATGGAGAAGAGCATAAGCTTCAGCTTCAAGAGCTGTCGAGCAGTGTAGTCTACCCGCCCTCCTATCAAGATTTGACTAGCGGAGTTCGAAATGATGAATTTATAGGTTTCCTTCAGGAACTCTTTGAGGAAAGAATCGTCACAGTGAAGTATCCAGGTGGCACTTTGTGGCGGATGTCTAACTTGGGATGCGGTTGTGATTAGGGAAGGAAACAAAATGATCCCTTACGGTGTTGTTGGGGCCTGAGAAAATGTTGTTAAAGATGAGGGAGTTCCGGACTTTCAAATTGTTCCAAAGATGCGGGCCTTCTAGTAAGAGATCTCTGGGCTATCCAGGGCCAGAGAGATCAACTAGGAAAGTAGGGGAGGGGTAGCTACACAGGTGATAATGTTTGATTTACCGCATTCATCGCCCTCATTTAAGCAACATTTCATACATAATTGTGTAGCTTTGGGTAGAAGTTTAGGGTGTTCCATGCATTTCTAGCTTCTATCTCGATATAGTATCTCGAACCCGTTCGAGGTCCATTTGATGTCATTTTGGAGTGTTTTTTTATAGATTTCAGGTAAATAACAATATTGATGCACTATTTGAAGCAACATAAGTACGCATAGACGAAACATGACGAACCAAGGAGTCTAAGAGAGTAAAATTCTGCATGTTGTCCCAAATGGCGCCTTAGCCTTGTCAATAATTGTGCCTAGGCTTAGGCACAATCTTTCATAGGTTAGGCGCAATTTGCAACAACTAACCCTATATCTTTGGTTAAAGATTGCGCCTTAGGCTTGTCAATAATTGCGCCTAAGCAAGGTGATGAACGTTTTTAGGCTTTATCAAAATAATCCGGGTTAATAATTAACCGAGTCCAAATATCTTAAGTTCCTGCAAGCAAGTCAAGCCTGCAAGGATAACTTCTTCACTTTGTTAGCGCTCATCCCTATGCCAGAAAGGCCTAATTCATCTAATGATGATCTATTCAACCTCAGATTAAAAAGATATACCTTGGTTCTATTTCATCTCTGAATTCGAAAAGAGAAGGGCGATTTTCCACATAGTTTTTTTTTGTTGCTTTGAAGGATTATCTTGAAATGATTAGGTGAATCTCCAGCGAATAAGAAAGCTTGCTTATACTCGTACTCTAATAAGAATGAGTAATGCAAGATAACATAGTAGTTTCCGCCCAAAGGGTCCTCTACTGGGTCGGTCTCCCGAGATGAAGTAAACCTACTTTTGCTTCTTTGAACGTGAATGAGACGTGCTATTAGGGTCTCTTTTAGTATCTTACTCATAGTTGTAATTAATATCATTCGAGGTATCAAGTAATGTGGTTTAGGCGCCATGAGGATCAATCAAATCGTCAAAATAAAAAATGAAAATTGCTTTAAAGTAAATGGGCTGCAAGACTGCATGATAAGAGTTTAGACAATCAAAGATGAAACTGCTTAGATGTCAAATCCCCTTAGGCAATTCAAATTCATAAATGACAAAAAAATTCCATGATTTACACGAAACAAGATAGATGCAATACACTATCACAATTCTTCTCTAATCAAATCACACCCTTTTGGGACCGCTAATTTGCTACCTATCTAGTACTCTAGTCTACTTGATCGCTGAAATAACTTCGCAGTTAATTCGACAACACAAGTGTCGTTTCTGTCCAAAGGTTCCTCTTGTTATGCTTCTACTCAAACTTACCAACACCGTTTAGAGTAACAGAATTGCTTTTGGATTTTAGTTATTCTAATGGTTAATTAAAACTAACAGTTCAAAGGTTGATTCAAAGGGACAAAACAAGATCTTGGAAGTGATTAGCCATCAAGCTCAACTTCCTAAACGCATTCGAAACAAACAAATCTTGGACTTGGATTGAATAAAATTAATCCTCCTATCACTCGTATGAATCCGCGGCACGATGATGCACGCGGATTACCATTACTAGCTTCCAAACTAAGGTAGAAATAACCTTACTCAGGCTAGCCCGCAATGAAAACTGAGAAGTTCTACAAAGTGATAAGGTGTTCTTCCGGAATTAAAAGGAACCACGAGTAGTCGGCAATAGCAGTAACTTGGTCCATCAACACCTAAACTACTGATAACTACACCCAACTTGGTCCATTGGATACAAACCAGAGAGCCCGCCAATTACAAGATGAATAACTTTTAAAACTAGAAGTAACACATAAGGTAGAATTGGGTTGTCGGCTTACCCCACCGACAACTTTCATCTATCTTTGACTGTTAGTCTTATGAATTCCTAAGTCTGTCATACAAAGGATTTCATAGATTTGACCTAATTCAAGCCGTAACAAGAATTAGGTTGAAAACCCAACAATTGAAGCAAACTTTCATTAAAATCCAATTATCCACAATCGTCGTTTATAAACATTCAAGACAGGTATCATGGCTCAAATGCAACATCTCAAGCAAGAAACTCAAAGACTTAGCTACTCATAACTCTAGAAGAAGAAAAATCAAAAGAAACCCTAACCATTGTCTTGTTGAAGAGATAACGACTTGTTCTTCCTCCAATCGTCGCTTTTAGTCTTCTAGCTTCAATCCTAGCTCCAATCTTTGATAGAAACTCCTTTGGATCTTCACTTCAACTTCTAAGGAAGGTTTTCTATTGGTTTTTGCAGAAGGAAGTCGGGAAAATTGAGAGAATTTGTGTTTGGGGAAGAACCCCCTCTGTCCTCAAAATCTGCCCTTTGATAGGAAGTTACTGAAACTGGAGGGTGCACACCGTGCACCTTCCTATTTTCTTAATTTCGTGTAGCTGAAAGGGAGGAATGGCGTCCAAGGGTGCACGACGTTGCCCTGTGTTAGGCTCGTGATTTTAAACCATCCTAGGGCTGCATGGCGTGCAACCCCTCTGCTCCTCCATTTCAATTCTTGATCTTCTGTTTGAGCTCTAACCCTTCTCTACTTCATGTCCATATCTTCATAACCAGACCACCTATCTCTAGAGTACCTGTGGCCAACAAATACTACAAAGAAACACATCAAATGGACCGAAATGATCCAAATGAACGGGTCTAGACACATAATGCCAAAACAAGAAATCACACGAGAATGAAGCTTGAACAAACTAATAATCACTAAAAAAGCATGCATATAAGGGTAGGTAATTACTACAAATTCTAGCCTTATCAAAACACTTTCGAGACAACGATCTAAAACCTGCTACGCGATTTACCGATTTAGAATTGCTCATACAACAGAGTAGTTCAATCGCTCCCGGATGAGGGTTAGTCATTTGATTTTGGAGTTTTATATATGCAAGCTCTCACGAGTCTAAGAAAAATATAACAAAGATACATTCAAGTTGATCAGGCTAGAACAAACTGAAAACGAAATCAAATATGCAACGAAATCCATCCATCTCACATAAACAGTCAAATGTATGAAATCATTCGTTCATAGGAATTAACTTAGCGTTCATCTAATCTAAGCAAGAGATTTTAGCTACTCATAATCTCAAGAGACAAATCAAAATCAGAAGAGGAAGATATTGAATTTAGGTTTACACAAAGGATTATAAAAAACCTAATTTTGCCGATCTTCCCAAGAACTTGATTCGCCGTCTTGACTACTTTTCCAATTCCAGGCTCCTTGAAGTTGCCTCTAAGTCACTCTCAAATCTCTTAATAAAGCTCTCAATTTAGTCCAAGGAAGTCTGACCAAGAAAGGGGTCGACGTAGGCTTTTATAGAGGCGTTTCCTTTGACCTGTCAGATACCAAAAGTGCGCCGTAAATATACTAAAAGTGTGCCGCTTACTTTTAGTTTTCCTTTGGCGCACTTTCGGTCTAAATGTCAGAGACCTAAAGTTAGATTTAGGACCAAAAGTGCGCCTTCACCGACGAAAAGTGTGCGACACACTTATGGTATAGGTTAGGCGTATTTTTTGTTTCAATGCCCAACTCGGTGATTTTTCCATTCTTTGATGCATCCAACTCCTCCTTGCACATCATACAGCTCCGAATAATACCTCGATATCGCCATGTTTCTGAAATCGATCAAAAAACTATGAAACAACATCAAATGGACCCCGAACGGGCCTGAGACACTAAATCGAGATAGATGTTAGAAATGCACAAAACATCATAAAATTCTACCCAAAATGATATGCATATGCATGAAATGTCGCATAAACGAGGGCGATGAAATGAGAAATCGGGTGTCATCTCAAGGCGCAATATTTGACAGCCTTTCGACAATCTATGGCAATCTGACGTAATTTGGGAATCTGAAAATCCTATTTAAAGCCCGTCTCTCCTCTATTTCAAGACAGACCTTTTTGGATGAAAATTAGAGAGAAGTTTAGACATTTTGGACCAATAAGAAGACATCGACTTCAAGGAGCCAGAATCGGTAATGTCAAATCAAGGTCGGCGAAGCAAGTTCTTCAACCGATATTAGGGAAATTAGGTTTTTCATAGGTCTTTGTGTCAACCAAGAATCAATGTCGTCCTTTTTTGAATTTGATTTGTTCTTTGAGATTATGAGTAGCTAAACTCCTCGTGCTTAGATTAGATGAACCCTAGGTGATTTCCTTATGAACGAATGATTTGTAGACTTTGACAATTTATGCGAGTTGGGTAGCGTTTGGTTTATGCTTGATTTTGATTTTGTTTCTGTTCTTGCCTAATCAACTTGAATAGAACTTTGTTAGATTTTTCTTCGTCTCGAAAGAGCTTGCATATCTAGAACACCGTAATTAAAAAACTAGGTTAGGCGTTAACCCTCATCCGCGAGAGAGAATAAACTAGTCCATAGTGTGAGCAGTTCTCTTTTGTTTTGTCACCTATTGGATTTCAGATCTTTGTCTCGAAAGAGCGGAGTAAGATAGTAGATAGGTAGCATATTAGCATACCCGAGAAGCTTTGATTTGATTAGAGTAGAATTGCAACTGTGAATTGGATATATCTTGTCTTGCGTAAATCATTGAATTTGTTTGTCCTTTGTGAATTTGGATAGCCTAGGGGGATTCAAAGTCTAAGCAGTGTTCTCCCATTTGTCAAACCATTAATCTTGCGGTCTTGCAAACTTGTTTTATTGTTTTACAACTTTGACTAGAATATGATACAGAGACCATATGGAGATTCAACTCTAGTTAATTTGTTAACTAGGTTTATATTTGGGACGTGTAAAAATATTATCAACAGGGCAGGAAGGGAGAGAGAAGCCACGTGGCTCGAGCATGGGGAAAGTGAACAAGCAATGCAAGATGGTTTCCTCCCCATTAAGGTAGACTGGACAGACATCAAACACCCCACATTTCCATCAGAAGAGGTTAGCTCTTATGGCCAGGAGGTTGGCTGCACATTTCAAGAGAAAGTGAAGGATCTGGGATGGGACATCGAGTCTCCATAGCCACTTCCAGCTGGCATCTGCCCTAGTTATGGTCTCTTGCCGAAAAGATGGGCCCACGTGACCTACATTATAGGTCGTTTTAATGTTGAATGATCTGTTTTGGGTGATTCGCCATTTCCAAGTGTCTTTCCCGGTTGTTGTGCCTGTAAGGATTCGCTTAATGATGTTCGTCGTGACGGGGTTACACGTGCTAGCGATTACATCTACCTTCTAGGCTTGTGTGTGCCGGTCAATCCATGTGTAAACTATGTTGGGTCCTCCAAAAGGAGGTACACAGTGTCATATCTAGGGTAGGCGGGATCCACTAGGCGAAGGCTAGGCGTATAGAAGTTTGGCACCCTACCGCGAGGAACGTTCCTTTGAAAAGTAAATGTATGGCGGCTAACAAGCTAGTCCAGATCCATGAAGGGAAACTCCCTTTTTTGCTTTAAGTAAGGTGGTTGTGGGGAAGTATTTAGCTTTTAGGACTTACCCCTAAAAACATGCCAGGGCAAGAGAGGAGTCTCTAAGCTTGTTTTGCAACTCGGGCCATATTGAAGTAACAAAAATGTCGAAGACCATGGCCACCCCAGAATTTGGAGATGGAGAGGTGATCCCTACTGCACCAATGGATGGTCTTTTATCAGGACTTCCCGCCCAAAAGAAGACTCGAACTGTAGCATTCGTCTTCTTGATCATGCGCTTATGAAGGAGAAAAAGTCTCATTATGTAAGAGGGGATTGCTTGAAGAACCGCTTTGATGAGCACTTCTCTAACTACCGGTGAAAGGAAATGGGTATTTAAGTTCTGGGCTTTTTCAAACATCCTCTTAAGGAGCTACCTACAGGTTTCTTCCTTTGATCGTCCGTAATTGGTAATGAATCTGAGATATGAGGTTTTCTGGTGATTCAATGGTATGCCAAACATGGATGACACACTCCTGTCTGACGATGGCTAGCGTAGTTGCGCTGAAGTAGAGGGACGATCTGTCGTGGTTGATCTCCTGGCCTAACATCTCACTATACTTTGCAATAATGAGTCAAATATTCGTGACTTCATCCATATAAGCATTTCTAAAGATCATGGTATCATCGGGGAAGAGGCAATGGGTAATACTGAGGCCCTGCCGTGAGATGGAGATGTCTTGGAGGCTCCTAGGTATGACCGGGAGTTGATGATAAGGTTGAGGGCGTTCACCATGATGATGAAGGGAAACAGCGACATCGGGTCCACTTGACAGCTTCCTCTTGTGGGAGTCAATGGTCATGTGGGCTTGCCATTAAACAGGATGTCAAACTAGACCGTGGTGATACAGGTCATGACGCACATGATCCATTATTGGTGCAAATGGTAGGCTTGAGGATGCGTTCCAGGCTTGACCAGTTCACCAAATTTCATGCTTTGCGCATGTCCAGCTTGAGGCACATGTCGTCAAACCTATTTCTGTTTTTGAAGCTATGGAGAGTTTCCCATACTAGAATGATGTTATCTAAGATAACACGGCCCCTGGCGAATGGTGCTTGTATCTCATTGATAATATTATCCATCCGTGGTGTGAGTCTCGTGGTGATGATCTTTGAGATGATTGCGTACCAGAAATTGCAGCAACTAATTGGTCTAAAATCATTTATGGATTGAGGAGACGGCTTGTTTGGGATTAAAAATATGTGGGTGTCATTGTCATTCCTTGGCATTTAACATGTGGTAATGAAATCCTAGACCTGGTCAGACACTTTGTTACTGACGACGGTTCAGAATTGGCGATAAAAATGGCCTTGAAAGTCATATGGGCCAGAAGCCTGCTTGGGGCCCAGGTAGAAAACCGCATTTCTATCTTCGTACTGGAAATGAGTCTAACTGTGAAATGCCACCCTAGGAATCTCATTCGAACCGCTGGTTCAACCAAGAGCCCTACTGAGGTTTCAACTTGGACTAACTCAAATCATAACTGCTAATAAAAGCGGTAAAAAAAGCATTAAAAACTGAACTGAGTTTACTGAAATAACCGACCAACTAGGATCCCGAATCCCAAAATACGAGAAGTCAAAAGGAGATACAACTCCAGTTCTAAAAATACAACAAAACAATATCATCTGATATCAAAACCCGACCAGCTCTCTCTCTCCACCATCTGCTCTAGTACTTGTGGCTGAACACACAGATACACCAAGGAAACAATATCTAAAAGGGGTCAGTGATACGCACTGAGTGACTAATCAAGTAAAGCTAGGTTTCTGAAATTCTAAATTTTTGGAATCACGACTCTGTTTTTATATCCTCCACACCCATGGCCTATTGACCACCATACTTGTGGTGACATGACTACCACACCCTTGGCCTACTAAAGGTCACAACCGTGATTCTCCTGTTTTTCATGATCTTGACTACCACTGACCACGACCGTGACCTACGTGGTGATCACGACCGTGACAGAATGTCAGTCACGCCCGAGATGATTACCTGACAACCGATTTCCAGAGAACATGGAGAAAACCGAATAGAACCCAAAACCAATCATTAACCCGAAATCGGGGTGGCTGTGTGGGCCATATCGGCAGGGTTGGTGATCCAACCAAGGACTGGGTCGTTGAGGCGGTTAATCGTGTTGCGATGCCTTTTGAAAATGGCGGTGGAGTGAAACTAGGCTGATTTGCGATCTCATTGGGCTTCCCATTGGGTCTTGGTTATTTGCTGCCACATCTCCACCTTGTTCTTCCAAATATCTTCTAGGTCATGCTTTCGATTTTTCTCCTCTGTGGCCGTATTTTGAAAGCTTGGAAGGGTGTTAGTAACATCAAGCCGATTAAGAATAGGCACCTCCGGGGCCCATTCCGCTTGGATCTTGGATTTTGACCAAGACTGGAGGGCATCAGCGTAGGTGGAGATGTTGAGAGTGATCGAGCTCTTCTTGATCCAGATCCCCAAAACAATGGAAGAGCCCTCTTACTGAGAGAGCCGCTTCACGTTGAAGCGAAAAGGAGGGGGGTACTGATTCGTTGCTCGAGGTCCAGATGGGGGGGGGGTATTGTGAAATTCCACCCTATGAGTCCTGGCCAAACCCATGGTTCAACCGAAGAGTCCTACACGGGTTTGAACCGGAACCATGACTCAACCCTATTGCAATAAACAAAGCATTAACACAAGCAATAAAAGCTAAAATCTGAACAATTAAATACAACTGACCAACTAGGATCCCGGATCCCAAAACTAGACATATAAAAATGGATATGTAACTCCTGTCTGAAATACATAAAAAATGATATCAAAAGATATCAAAACATTGACCATCTCTGTCTCCACCCTCGGCTCCACTACATATGACTGAACACACATATACAATGGGGAAAACAAAATATAATTGGGTTAGTGATAACCACTAAGTGGCTTAACTAGACTCACTGATGAACGTTTTTAGGCGTTCTCAAAATAATATGGCTAATGAATTAACCGAAGTTGAATCTCCCTAGGATCTCTTTTCAGTATCTTTCTCAAAGTTTAGAAAAGTATCAATTAAAGTATCAATGAATGTGGTTTAGGTGCCATGAGGATCAATCAATCAATCAAAGTCATAATAAAAATAGTTTTAAAATAATTGGTTGCAAAGCTGCACGATAAGAGTTTAGATAATCAAATATGAAACTACTTAGATGTCAAACCCCCTAGGAAACTCAAATTCACAAATGACTGACAAATTCCAAGATTTTTACAAAACAGGATAGATGCATTACACTATCTCAATTCTTCTCTAACCAACGCCCTCTCAAGTCAACTAATTTTCTACCTATCTAGTATTCTACTCTGCTACTTCGAGACAAAGATCTAAAACCCGCTAGGTGATTTACCGATTTAGAATTGCTCACATGACACACTAGTTCATTCTCTTTTGGATGAGGGTTAACGTCTAAACTAGTTATTTGATTTTGGCGTTCGAGATAAGCAAGCTCTCACGGGTCTAAGAAAGATCTTACAGATATTCATTCAAGTTGATCAAGCAAGAACAAATCGAAAGCAAAATCAAATATGCAATGAAATCCATCCAACTCACATAAATCATCAAATGTATCAAATCATTTTTTCATAGGAATTAACCTAGGGTCATCTAATCTAAGCACGAGGGGTGTAACTACTCATAATCTCAAAGAACAAATCAGATTCATAGAAGGAAGATATTGGAATTAGGTTTACAAGAAGAAATCCGAGAAACCTAATTTCGCTGATTCTCGCTGAAGAACTTGATTCGCTGATCTTGATTATGTCTTTCGATCCGAGCTCCTTGAAGTTGATGCCTTCTTGTTGCTCCAAAGTGTATGAACTATTCTCTAAGTTTCATCCAAAAAAGTCTGTTTGGGAATAGGGTCGAACTGGGCTTTTATAGAGGCGCTTTCTAAGTCTAACGAAAACCAAAGGGCGCCGTATATATAGATAAAGTGCGTCGCGCACTTTTGGTTTTCTTCGGTGCACTTTCGGTATATATTTCAGAGACCTGAAGTTCGATTTAGGCCCAAAAGTTTGCGGCACACTTTTGGCATGGTTTAGGTGCATTTGTGGTCTCAACGGCCGACTTGGTGATTTTCCATTCTTCGATGCATTTAGCTCCTCCTTTCACATCATACAGTTCCAAATAATGCCCTGACGCCGCTGTGTTCTTAAAATCGATCAAAAACACTATGAAACAACATGAAATGGACCCCGTACGGGTCCGAGACATTAAATTGAGACAACTTAGAAATGCATAAAACATACTAAACTTCTACCCTAAACTATACGAATATGCATGAAATGTCGCTTAAACTAGGACGATGAACACGACAAATTGAGTTTCATTAAATAACCCCATACTTAAGCTTTGCTTGTCCTGAAGCAAAAGGCTGATAAAAGCAATGGAACACATCTACAATCAAATCAACTACTAACAAAGCAAAGAAAATCAATAATCCTCAATGCATTCCTAAATTGCTTAACAAACAAGGGAACCTTTAAAGAAAACCAGAATAGGATGTAAAGTCCTCACAATAAGTTCTCCAACTTGCCATACATCATCATATATGTTACACCGACCATCTAGACTTACTCTCAAGGAAAATTGGCTGAAAGATTAAGCCAATAATGAACTCACTCACAGTATTTTAAGGACACTGTTTATGCGCTCATCATCAACTTTGAAGTGCGCTTCCAACACTTGCATATCAACCTACTCCTACTCATCACATCAACGCACTTCAAGCACTAATCCAGAGGTATTTTTTTGGCTTTGTAATGAGGACAGAAAAAAGAAGAGAAGGTGAAATGACTTTTGGTAGTGAGTGTACAATGAATTTTTTCTAAGTCGAACGAAACTGTCTTCTCTAATATGGAGCTAACTTACTAATCACAAACAATGTTATGCAAGGATCTAACTGCCAAGAGCTCAAACTAGCTCGTATATCCCTTACGCACAACTACTACTTCGAGCTTTTGTGCATGTTATTTTATCAAACTCGAGATCTTTTGGCATTATTTTCAACTTTTCTATTTTTCTTATCTCGAGACTGGGTTTTTTCGCTTGTCTCCTTTTTCGAGATTTTCAAATTTTTTTCTCTTTTTTCTCATATTTTCGAGATTTTGCATATAGATGAAACTGAATAAGGGAGATTATATAATCCTGCATTCTTCAAAACTTAGCAACTTTGACTCCTAGGCTCGACCTAGTTACATGTCATTAATTTACATACGATCAAATGAAGGCATCAACGAAAGGGTATACGATATTATGAGGGGTATGAAAACGACTTTTTGGCTATGTTGGGTTACCTAGGGGAAAATATAGGGACATTATGGATATTTTTTGGTGGAGATTTTCTGAGTGCCTCTGTTATTTTAGTGAATCGCTGTCGAGTGAATTTAGATTGGTATCATGCAAATATCGGATTGACAACAAACAGAGAAGACTACTCAAAATAATTTAAGAACAACTCATGAACCAGATTATCTATACTTTAAAATGGTCTTTTAAACCTCACTATGTTTTGCTATATGGTAATTCGATAACATGCATGTCTGGTCACATCAAGTTGGAGAGTTCGTACTACTTTCAACACATCCAAGTAACTCTAAAGAACGAATCAATAGATTTTGATCATTGGCCAATACTCATATCAAATCTAGGTTCACAAGTAAATGAGAAATTCAAGTGCACATATCATAGGGAAATTTTCTGAGCATGTCAAGTAATCAAATCAAAGATGGTTCCAACAAGAATTAGATTTGGACTAATATGTAAGGCAACAATTACCCATCAAGACTAACTAACAAGAATCCTATTTAAACCCACCCCCACACTTAGTTTGGATAGTGTCCTCACTGAACAAAACGAAAAAGTTGAATAGGAAAACCTGGAAGCCGTGAGAAATCCAAGAAGCAAGAAGTATGATCCAAGAAGCATGAACTCGATTGTGACGCTAACTCCTTAAAAAGACTCAAACACACAAAACCGAAACTAAAAGTAAAAGGGAACAAGGACAAGAGTCCAAGTTCCACACGAAATAAAGGTGGATACACTATCTGAAAATAATGTAGAACGACGACACTAAATCGTTCTAGACTCCATTTAACACCTAAACATCAAATATGACTCAAAGAAAATGAAAAATACTGACTCGAGAAATGGATTGCCTCCCATGAACCGCTCTTTCTTTGAGCTAGACGATACCTGGATAATTAAGTTGGGGCAACCCAACTGAGTACTTCTTTGAGGCTAGCATCGTTATTTTTTACATACATCTTATCTTCTCCACTCCGAAGTAACCACTTCCTCTTGCCAACATAAAGAAAGTCCACTATACAATCATCTCTGACACCGGTAACTTCAAACATCCAAACCACTCATTTTTTACTACATTATCATCAGGGGATTTGACCGGTTGCCTCGTCTCCCCCAGTTTTGGCTTCCCCTTTTCATTGGTGAAGACCACCTCTCAATTAACCAATTTCTTTGGGATCACTTTCTGTTCAAAAGATCGATCAATAGGCAAAGCAGAATCGAGAGTGACAACATTCACTTTAGCAAGGCCAATCTTCTCTCCTCCCATTCTCAAAGTCATCTGTCCTACTTGCACATCTATGATTGCACCTGTAGTGGCTAAGAATGATCGACCAAGGATGAGAGGAGTTTTATTGCCCTCTCTGATATCCATTAGCATAAAATCAACAAGGCAATAGCTATCATGCACATACACTAGCGCATTCTCTACCATCCCTAGAGGCTGCTTAACGGACCTATAGGCAAATTGGACATTCATATCGATAGGTATTAAACTAGATAGTCCTAAACACTTCAACAAGTGATATGGTATGATGTTAATACTAGCACCTAAATCAGCTAATGCTCTATCAACATGATGATCATTAATAACACAAGATATTGAAAAGCTCTCTGGGTCTTTTTGCTTGGGGGCCACCTTAGCCTGCAAGATCGCTGAACATTCCGCACCAATTGTGGCTGTCAGGGCGACCTCTTCTTTCTTCTTCTCGAGAAGTAACTTCTTCAAATGTGTTGCATATGTTGGAATTTTTGTGATGGCCTCCAAGGAGGGGAGGCAAACTCCTTGGTTGTGGAGTAATTTTGCATATTTTTAATCGTCTATCGGAAAGCTCTTTCTTCTTTGGGTTGTTGGGTAAGGCGGCTTTGGCGTATGTCTCTCTACCTCCTCTGGTATGAGGATGAAGTTTGTGTTTGACGATAATCAAGCCTTTCGCGGTGGCGTGCTCCTCTCGATTGGAGCTTCTTGCTTTGGTTGATCGACTTGGTAGGCATCTTCAACTTCATCATACGTATCTCATATGGTTATGGCATGTACTCCCTCCATGTGTCCTTTTCTCGGACGTTGATGATTGTTGGGATTTTGCTTGGTGTTTCTCAGGAACTGTCCTTGAGGCCTCTTATCAACCTTTTGTGATAAAGTAGTGTAGGATGCTTCTATACTTTGTATCACAGCTTGTTAACCCAATAAATAGTATTATGAGTAGCTAATTGTGCATGCATGGTCTTCATCATCTGGATAATATCTTCATTGATCCCTCCAGCCGGGGTTGAATTATGTTGTTGTTGTTGCTGAGTTGGCTTGACAAGAAATTGGGCGGTCCTTCGTTATTCTTGCTTATGCATGGAGGAGTGAAGTAGTTGTTGTCATTATAATCCTCAACTCTAGGTTTGTAGAAATCAGGACCTAGGTATGCATGTTGGAATTTTCAACCTCTAACATTCTTTACTATGAAGTCTTGATATCCCTGCTGAGTGAAAAGATAGCCCCCTCGCACAAAACCTACATTTTCCAATGTCATGGGTTTGCTGGTGAGGAAGTTTCACATTCTCCCTGGCTATCACAAATACCAAGCCAAGCACAAGTGTAAACAGAAGCAATAGGGGGTTTCAAATTTTCAAACTGTTAATCTTCTTCTTTAATGCTTAACATGAGTTCCTGGGGCAATATTATCTGCATAATTAGAGGATACTGCATTTGCTGGCTGAATTGTGTTCCTCGCCCAATTTCTGGACTTCGTCGCACAAGAAGCAAAGTGTTGCAAAGCAGCTGCAAGGGAGAGCGCAGTGACATCTCCATTTTCTAGTTCATGTACTAACATTGTTGTAGCCTGATCCAAAGATATGTTGAACATGTCTGCCAGCTGACTGTCGTTGTAACCATGGTGAGGGCAATCACATAGCAGCTCTTGAAATCTATTCCACAAGTCATATAAGCTTCCTCCTTCTCTATAATGAATTTGAGAGATTGACTCTTGAATAGCTGCAATCTTCATTGGTGGATAGAACTCTTCTATAAAAGCTTGAGCTAGATTGTCCCAATCTTTGAATGTGCCTCCGGGTTGACTAGTCAACCACCTTCTTGCTAATCCTCGAAGAGACCAATTGAAGAGCTTGAGCTTCATTGCTTCTTCAGATAAACCTCGAAGTTTGACAGTCTCAAGTGAAGCATAAAATCCACTAGATGATCACATGGATTTCCATCCATCCTTCCTTCAAACTTCAAGTTCAGTTGAATTAAGGAGATGAGATTCCTTGATCTCATAGTTGGCATCATCTTTCTTAGGAGGAACTACACTCGATAAGGAGTATTCAGCTTTTGGCTTGGTGTAATCGACAAGGGTTCTTGCTGCCGTTATTGGTTCAGTAAGCCTAGAAGTGTAACTGTGGTCCAATCTAAATAATTTGAGTCTGAAGAGTCTTCAAGCCGAGATTCTTTGTCACTTCGAAATAGAGACTTAAGAGATTCAGCACTCTTCCTTCTTCCATTGATGATTACGGGTCCTGATGAGAATTTTGACCCGATTTGGACCATGTCACTACCGATGACATGCAATGTAAACACACCTACGCAAGGAAAAATAAAAACACCCGTGAAAAGTAATTATGAAAGTAAAAATTTAAAGCGGGAGTGAATGACTAATATTAATCGAACTACTTTCATATACTATAAAGAAGGTCCCCCGGCAACGGCGCTAATTTGATGATTGTTTTTAGGCATTCTCAAAATAATCCGGCTAATAATCTCCGTAGGGTCTCTTTTAGTATCTTAATCAAACTTTAGAAACGTATTTATCAAAGTATCAATAAATGTAGAGTTGGGAAAATCTGAACCTGGCCCGATGATCCCGCCTGCCCACCCAACCCAGCCCGACCCATTGACCCGATTGATCAAAAAGTCAACAACCATAACCCACCCAACCTGTGACCTGATGAACCCGTGACCCAATCAACCCGGAAACCGATGAACCTGTGACCTGACTAACCCGTAACCCGATGAACCCATGACCCGATCAACCCGTATCCGACCAACCCACAACCAGCCAACCCGTTACCCGACTAACCCGCGATCCGACCAACCCAACCCGAATACCCTGATTGACCATATTCAATATAACTTATGCACTAAAACTTGCATTAAAATTTTCTTTAGTAAGGTTTAAGTCTATCAAAGTCATCTTCTTATCTAATAATATTAAAGATTTAACATACAAATTATAAGCACGTAACTAATTTATTCAATAGATAATAATTGAAAATTATATAAATATTAAGATTTCATTAAAAAAGAGGGAATAAAAATTTATTTACATATAAACAATAAACCATAAACGCTAAAATGTACTTTTTTGCTAGATAAATAAAAAGTCTTACTATGTTTAGTGAAAGTATTGTGAGTCGATTGGCAACCCGAGCATACCCGCAACCCGCCGAACCTGATATCGCAAAACTCGTGACGTGACGAGCCCGCAACCCAATTAACCCGTAACCTGACCAACCCGACCCGTGATCTGCCCAACCCGCCCATTTGACAGCTATAAATGAATGTGGTTTAGGTGCCACGAGGATCAATTAATCTATCAAAGTTAAAATGAAAAATATCTTTAAGATAATTGGTTGTCAGACTGCACGATAAGAGTTTGGACAATCAAAGATGAAACTGCTTAGATGTTGAATCCCCCTAGGCAACTTAAATCCACAAATGACAAACAAATTCCACGATTTAAACGAAACAAAATAGATGCATTATATTGTCGCAATTTTTGAATAATCAAACCACGTCCTTTCGAGTCCGTTAATTTGCTAGGTATCTAGTATTCCAGTCTGCTCTTTTGAGACAAAGATCTAAAACCCGCTAGGTGATTTACCGATTTAGAATTGCTCACACGACAGACTAGTTCATTTGCTCACCCTGAGAAAAGTGAAATTTACATGGCTGGAGTTTCTGATGCTAATGCTTGCATTTTAGCACACACGTCTAGTTTTAATCTAGGATAATTACCTTTCTGTTACCTTGGTGTGCCACTGACTACTGTCAAATGTAAAACAGCTAATTGTAGAGTGTTGTTTGAGAGAGTCACAAAGAGAGTTACTGTTTGGAAATTGAGAAGTCTTTCTTATGTAGGGAAGATCCAATTAATTTCCTCTATTATTGGTGGAATTCTTCAATATTGGATGTTTGATTTCCTTTTGCCTAAAAATCTGTTGAATGACATTGAAAGATTATGCAACAAATTTCTGTGGAGTAAGCTTGATGGAGGTAGATGTAAGGTTGATTGGAAATTCCTGGTCATTCCTAAAGTGGAATGAGGTGTTGGTCTAAGAGACGTCTATACTTGGAATGCAGCTAATACGATCAGGCATCTTAGGTCGTTGATTGTTGAAGTGGGTTTACTATGAGTGGCCTGGATTTATAAGTATAGAATCAAGTGCAAAGATATCTGGAATTTAATAGTCTCGAATGGCTCTTGGATTTGGAGGAGGATACTAAAAATGATAGGAATAGCTCAGAATTGTCACTGTTAGTGTTTCAAGGGGGATCCTCCGGAACAATGCTGCAATGCCAAGATTTTGCCAGAGAAGAGTCTGGGAATCTATTAGAGATAATAATCTTATCACTGCAACAATTCGCCTATTTAACGGCAGTTTTTAGTCTAATTTAACAGCGGATAGAAATACGCCGTTAAGTTAAGTAATGGGAGGATTTCTAACAGCGGTTTCGAAAATTCACCGTTAGTTTAACAGCGTATTTTATTGAAGGAGGTGATGTAGAGGTGGGCGGGGACCGGCAGCGACGGCGGGGGGATTGTTGGGTTACAGCTCTCGAAGGCAGTGGCGGATTGGAGAAGAAAAAAGAGAAGAAAGAAAGAAAATGAGGAAGAAAGGGCTAGTGGGTGTTAATAACTCGTGTTTTTAACAGCGGTTATAAACCGCTGTTAAAACATCTAACATCGGAAATAATCCGCTGTTAAAAAGAGGGTACACGTCGTCGTTCTGGTTTGGCGGGACTTGTGACGTGTTTTTTTTTTGCGGAACAGTTTAACAGCGATTTTTATCCCCCGTAAAACCTAACATCGATTATAATCCGCAATTAAATGATTAATTTAACCACGGATTGGCATCCGCTGTTAGAATAGGAATTGTCCGCCGTTAAATAATTCCTTTAACGGAGGTTTCCTAACCGCCATTAAAAATGTGTTGTTATAAGGGCAATTCTTGTATTGTATTGTGCTTTGGTATAAACTTTTTATGAAATGGTTTGCAGGTTCCTAGTTCAAGGATTATTTGTTGGTTGGTCATAAATAATCGCCTTGCTGATAAAGAAAGAATGGTTAACTGGATGATTACCGTTGATATAAATTGTGTGTTGTGTGATGATGAAGTGGATAGCAGAAATCACATCTTCTTCCAATGCAGTTACTTAAAAGAGTTCTTGAGTAAGTTAATGTCTGAGACTTGCAGATGGCTGGATTGGGAAAAACAAGTTGAAGCTGCTAGTCAACTAGTTTATAGAACTGCAAAGGTTATGAAAGTTAAAATTTTTATATGATGTCTGATTGTTGATACAATTTGGAAAGAGAGATACAAAGAATCTTTAAAGGCAAGAGGATGTAGGTTGTTGATGCAGTTCAAAAGGTTAAGAAAATGGTTTATGCTAAAGCTGCTGGCAGATTGAATGGGAAGAAGCTATTAGATTGTGTTAATATTTGTCCAAATGTTTAGTAATTTTCCAGCTTTATAATCGAGTGGGAAGAAGCTATTAGATTGTATTAGTATTTGCCCAAATGTTTAGTAATTTTCCAACTTTATAATCGAGTGTTGTGTAGTTTGTTGCTGCCTGCAGTCTGTATGAATGTGTACTCAGCCTTTATGTTTTTTTTATGTTTTTTATGAAATGAAACTAATTATTTATAAAAAAAATGAAAGCAAACTTTATAAAAGAGTATACGCCAATGGCAAATAAAAACAAGTTATGGATCTGACCGTTTAACCGTTAAATCGACCGTACCCTCACCGAATTTCATGGTTATTAACCGCGTTGACTGGGTATTTTGCGGTTATGGTTATAACTGTTAACCGCTACGAATGGGTAAGGTTAGGTTATGGGTTTCGAAGTAACCGCACCATCACCGTAACCATACCCATAACCATCCCCAACTCGTAACTTACCCTCTATTTACCCGTATATTATTAAAGCAATAAAGCCCAATACCATTTGACTGTCCCAACCCACTTACATTTTAACCATATGTCCCAACGCAATATTTTTGCTTTTAATTTCAAGAAACCTTATCTCTTAACTCTATCTTTTAGAATCGCAAAACATAAATTCATCCATCGACCATCATTCATAAATAAAATCATTAATCAGATTCAGACTAGTTATATATGAAGAGGGAACGATTGTTCTATTTCAATTATCAGTTTCATTTTGTTTAGTGTTTCAGTACTTAAGATTTTGATATTCATGTTTTATAGTATTGCTTAAATGCTTCGATGCTTCCCCTTCTTAGTTTTGGGTTGTATTTTGATTTCAAGAACAAGTCACAAGTGTTTTTAGTGTTCCAGAACGATATTGTTACTATTGTTTGGAATTAGATTTGGAAAATTTTCAGATGAATGAATGTGTATGCATTTTCGACTTTTCATTCATTTTTTTTCTTGCATATCAGTGGTTAACCGTTAGGAGGAGCGGTTATAACCGTAACCTGGTGGGTATAGGGATGAAACGAAATCTATCACCGAAATAGAAACGGTGATGATAATGGTTAATAACCGCCACAAAGATGGATGGGTAATGAATATGCCATAACTATCCCCGAACCTCCCCGTTACCAAGCCTACTTATATTCGAACAAGAGATTAAAATGAGTTAAATATAAAATTCAAAATAAAATCTTTTAATCATTTGAGGAATAATTCTACTCTTATAATCTAACTGCATTGGAAATGGTCTAAGGTTAGTGAAATAACCCCAAAGAACATCAAAGTAAACCAAACTAAAGAAAACAACTCGCATAAATGATAATATATATCTCCATAAATAAACAAAATCAGGAAGAAATCTTCCACCACCACCACACCGAACACCCTGAACATCACATTAGAATAGATGTCCCCTCAATTAGAAACTGACATTATGTATAAATAGAAAATGACTAATCCCAGCCAGCCAGCCACTACTGATAATCAACTCAAAAGGTGTAGTAGAAAGCGGCAGCAGCAACTACAATGGTTGCAGCAACAAATGAGAAATGCAGAGCAGGTGCTGAACCAGTAGTTAAGCCAGCTCCAACTGGAGATGGTGCTGGAGCTTTAATCATCTCATCGCCTCCTTCCCCTGACCCAGTTGGTGAAATTCCACTTGATGCACCACCTGTCCCAATTTGTCCTTGTACGAATCAGTGCTAAGTTATAATTCACACCCACATTCCCTTTCCAATTATCAGCATTCATATTTCGTAAGGGACAGATTTATTGAAGTCCCAAGTGTAGAAAAATCAGCATGTTCCCATTTTAACCAGATCCTTTTCGTAATCTATTTTCTGAACAAATTTGGGGGGAAACTAAAAGTGTAGAGAACATACCATGGGCAGCAGCAGGAGCCATAGACACTGCAAGAAAAAGCAAAATCAGATCTCAATTCATACACCGGAGAGTGGAGACATAAAATACTGAAATGCAAGTGCAAAAAGGAGGGACACGACGAAATATTGAAGGAATCATATCATTCCAGCAAGGAAACAGAGAGGGTAACGTTTCTTTCTGTTACAACCGAACCCCAGAGAGAGAGAGAGAGATTACTTTGACAGGCGGACATTGGGGGTGCTTGGAGGTTGCAAGCGGAAGGAAGGGTAAGAGCCTTGGTCATGTTGAGCTGGACGCCGAGCTGGCTGCTGCTCTGGAAGGCCTGGCAGAGGCAGGCAGCGTCGTTCTTGAGGACGGTCTTGAGACCAGAACAGCAAGTGCCCTCGGGCTTAGTGGTGGTGCTACCGTTGAGTACATAGGTGAGGCAATCGGAGAGGCTAAGGACGACGGTGGAGCAGTCGGCGGCGGGTGCAGGAGCAGCGGCGGAGTGATGGTGGGCTGCATTAGCGGCGGAGAGGAAGAGGAGAGAAGAGACAAGGAACAGAGCAAGGTAGGACGAAGATGATGCCATTGTAGAGAGGTAGAGAGAGAGATCTGTAATTTGTTGTTGGGGGGAGTAGGGTTTCGGTAGAGACGGAGATTAGAATGTTTATAAAGTGGAAAGAGGTCAAGGAAAGAAGGAAGGAAGGGTGACAGGTGTTTTGAAATCAGCAGAAAAAGGTAAGACTAGAAGATAGTGTGAACTGTGAATTGGATCAGTGGGAAGGGAAGGGAAGAGAGTGGCGAGTGTTGGAGTCGGTGCGATTGTCACGGCGCCCATCATTCATTATCATTTATTATTATTCTGCTACTTTTACCTTTTCTACCCCAACCTTTCTACCTCCTTTTTACTCTCCCTCAACGTTTATGGGGTGTCTCTGGGTAATTGAGTCCCCAGCCTTTCGGCACATTAACATAACCATACATAAAGCAACGCTTGAGAGCGAACGACCATCCCGAGACTGTACCAACCGGATGATGCTACGACATTATTGGAAGTGGCTGTCCTGCCAAGTCCGTGTCCGAGTCCGAAAGAATCTGGATACCGAAAAGAAATTCAATCCTAATTAGAGTTAATTACTCTAATAAAAAGGTTAAATCCGAAGAGACATGAATATGCAGAGAGAGAGAGAGAGAGAGAGAGAGAGAAAATTTGATATTTACATAATGAATGTGTGGGAGTATTTTGATTATGGAAAGTAGTATTGGATTCTAGAAGGGAACAACAATGGGAGCTGGGGGAACGAGTTTATCAGTAGGGAAATATTCATCTTTAGAGGAAGAGGAGGAGGCAGTAAAATATTTAGGAACCCAAATCTCTCCTCTTGATCTCCTTTCCTTACCAATCTCCCTCTGTTTTTCCTCTACCGCTCTCTTCGCTTCCTTTGCCTTGTCCCAGTTTTGGCTCATTATTGCTCTGCTCACCTCACTCCACACCAATGTCGACTCGCTCCCTAACACCTTCTATCAATTTATTCACACACAAACAAACAAACAAACAAACAAACAAACAAACAAGTCATTCGCTTTATTCATTTTCATATATGGACCCATTACTCTCAACTACATTCATATACCTGTGGATCTTTCAGAACAGGGGTTTTCAATTTTGACGCAACTTCTCTAGCATTGTATATAACTCGTTCTCCACCTCCATTTTGATCTTTTATTTTCACACTACTGCATTTTAAGCCACAATTACATTAGAGACGATCATCATAAACAAAATATGGAACAATGGTAACGTACCTGGTCCAGTGGCCACTTAGTGTGTAGAGTAAGGTTCGGGAAGAAGATGGAGTTGGCTTGTGGTAGATTTTGCCACTGATGGAGTTATTATTACCAGTGCGTCCTAGTAGGGAAGAAGTAGCGTAGGATAAGCCAGCTTCATATCCAGTCTTTTGGCAGCTGATATCCACAGTTCCAACCCAGTCAACAGAGGGGGGTAAGAACTTGATCAAGAGACTAGGTGAATTCATGACGTAAGTTTCATCATCATGATTCAAAAGCTTAAGTATCCTCTTCCCCTGCACCTCAACCTCAACTTTAGTACCAAGGAACCTCGGGACGGGCCGATGGAAGCTGACGATGGAGATGTTATGGATTTGGTCAGTGGCGTGGAGTGCCGTGATCGGAGGATGGTGCGACACCTGTTCAAGTCGTAGATTTAAGGAACGAGAGGAGACGTGGTGGGTCTCGCCTAGGACCGGGTTGTATGGAGCAACTCCGAAGATGGATGGGCGAGTTGTCGAAATGCTCCAAGCGACTACTTTGGTAAACCTCTCGAGCGGATCGAGGGCATTGTTGCATTCGCCGAGGATGTCTTTGCGTGTGCTGTAGACGGATTCGCCGTACAGCTGGAGCTGCGACTTTGGGTAGTTGAATGAAGGGGGGAGCTGGAAATTGGTGGTGAGTTCTGATCCAGGGCATACGTTTTTGAAGAGGGTTAAGATGCGTTGGACGATGTTTGGAGTGCGGTAATCCGAGGAGTCATGATCAGCATCCACTGACATAGGCTTTGTAAGCACCACCTCCATCGTCCCTCCTTCTGCTTCCTCCTTTGCCATTTACCTAGCAAAACCACCCAAGATTACTTAACTAAGCTTGATTGATGATGGAGTAGTTAGATTCTTAATAGTTGGCCTACTACTTTGTACTCTACGTACGTCCGTCCTCCTCTGTTTCCAATGTGTATTTATTAATGTAAGAAATAAAAGTCCAGAAGATTTCACTTTCCGTCTTTCCCATATATATGATCAATTTACAACAAAAAGAAAAAACAGAAAAAGTAAAACGAGGAGGAAGGTGTATTATTGGAATTTAGTAGAGTATTATTTGATTGCATCAATGTTGTTGTTTCCATTGAGACAAAGGGTGGTTAATAATGGTCCAGCTAGCTGTTTAATTGAAGAAACGACAAAGATATCAAGTTAGACGACGAAAGGGCAAAGTTGCAACTTAGAAATCCCTAGTAATAACCCTAGTCTAGGTAGGTGCGAGAACAAATAAAAGAAACACAGCAAACGAGTGTGGGTTTTCACTATTGCTCTACTCCATTTCCTCTGCTTCGTCCAACTAGTAACTGGTGACGGCAATCAGACACATTAACAGGCACTTTTAATTTGTGGCGTCTTGGTTCACTCCTGCAACTAAATATTAAAAGCCTAGCAGTAGACGAGCTTTTTAGGAGAACAGAAACAGGTCATAAAAGAGCAAAAACAAAGCATGAAATGTGTACGCATTATTACTTTACTTTACAGCCATGATAGAATAAGCAAAACTAATTATAATATCCATCAATCAATTATATTTTATATTTTTATTTACGCAGCCGCTTCATTCAAATATATATATTTATACGCTAACCAGAAAGAAGCCAATTTGCATTTTCTGTAACTGTTCTTTTTGTAGGTCCGTTCTCAACATTATTTGCTCAAATTAAATTAATTTAAATGAGATTGGAGACCCCGGTGCACCGGTGCATTCTTAACGTCATGCATTCGTGTAATATTTTGAGATGATGACTGTACAACTACATAATATTAATTTCATAATTATAAATTAAGTACCTAAGATTTTTGTTTATGCATGTTTGAATATTTTTATTCAAAATTTTATAGAAACATCATTTTATGTATCATAAATATATTTTTAATGTTCGATCTTTTTAACTTAATAATCGGTTTTTTTAAAAGATTTCAGATAGGAAGTCATTTCCAAATTGATTTTAAGTGAATCATCATCTCCTCTATGTCAAAGATTAAGATTTCCCAACCTACAAAAAATTCTATTATACTTTGGTTCTAGCGATAAAAATTTAATTTAAAAATTCCTATATTACCTCTTAAAAGTAGATTCTGTTACACCTTAGTCTTAGCGATAAAAATTTAATTTAAAAATCCCTACATTATCCCTTAGAAAGTTTAAGAAAAATAGTTTTATAAAATTATTAGTACTATTATTATTGTTATATCTATGGTTAGATATTATCAAGTATACGTATTAACTATAGCCACATTGTAAATTATTAGAAAGGTTTAGTGTATTAGTACTTAATAGATTAAATTAGATATATCAACTGTTGAATCACATTTTAAAAATACTAGTCAACAATTAGACTCATGAGATAAGTTGTAGATTACTAATTAGAATTTTTGGTTCGATTAAAATGCTACTCGACGGGTGGAATTTGAGTATTACAGCTTAGTCAATTTATTTAATTTGTGGACTTTTACAATGCGGTTGATCGAGTTTAAGTGATTAGTGAGGTTCGATTTAATAGTTGAATTGACTATTAAATCGGAGATGAGGCTAAATCCTTTAAGTATCTAGTTATGAGCTTAGAGGAAATACGAACTGTTGGATGGATCTTATGGTGATAGTTAATCATGATTAATTCAAGGTAAATGGAGTAGTTGCCACTTAAATGAAGGAGGATTTATGCTGTGGCCTTGAGGCTGATGCAAATAAGTGCGACGTGATGATGGGATTTGGGTTGTTGGATGTGTTTGGAGTAAAATACGGCTTATGTCATTATAATATTGAATTATTGTATCGGATGTTATTATATTTAAGATTTTGCATACGATGTTATTATAGTAGTATTTTATATGCGCTTATTTATTATTGTAGGTTTTTAAGATCTAACAGGTCACCAAGTTAAAATAACATCATATTATTGTAGTTTTTTTTATTTTTTCGGATCCAAGAATTTAGGGGACCAAGAGCCGTTCGCGTTCGGGTCGGAAAAAGTTTGTTTGTAACTTGACTCGATTTTCTAACAATCACCAAATTACAAATAGTTCAATTCATGGAACATGTAAGTAGTTTGAATCCATCAAGAAAGTTTGAACTTAATTAACCTCTCCATTAGGAAAGTTTGAATCCATTCACAAGGCTTGTAAGTTTTCACATTTTGCTAATACTGTAAATCAATGTCGAAATTTAATTAAACGCTCTCCATCATGGATTCTTCATCCAATCATGGTACAGGTAAGTAGTTTATTTTACAATGGGAGGTCTGCCTCTCCTATATCTACCGCGAAGCAAATTGTGTTACGAATTATTTGGCTAACTTGGACCATTATTTTTCCTTTGGTTTACATTTTCTGGATGAGCCAGATTGGGGACTATCCCAATGATTGTGGTATGATGTTATTGGTGTCTCGCTTCCTAGACTGATACAAGTTTCTAATAATATCTAGTGCGCTTCTACGCCGTCTTTCTACAAAAAAAGTAGTTTTTTTTGCCGGCTTGAAATTGATTAGTGATGAAAATTGAGATCAGCGGATGATTGTCAGAGGCTCATCAGAGTTTTGTTGAAAATTCGTCGGAAAAGCGAGAACCGAATTTAGGATTTTTGTATTCAGTGGGAGTAATTACGACATTTTATAATAATTAGGTGATTTTAAAAAAATATAGGGCGGCAAATAGTATGCCCCGCAATGAATGGGGGAGAAGAAAATGAGAATTCAGCGTTTTAAATTTTTTAAACTTTTCCGGATCCACTGTTTTTCATCCTTTTAACCTGACGACCTGTTAAATCTTAAAAACCTACAATACTAAATAAGCGTATGTAAACATTATTATAATAGCATCTGGTACAAAACTTTAAATATAATGATATCCGGTACAATAATTTAAAACTACAGTGATATGAGCCGTATTTACACATCAAGTGGGTAAGGTTTAATCATTTAACCTTCTTCCTAAATCTAATCACGAGTCACGAGGGAGAGAGGGTTGAGCACAACGACGGCATTATTCGTCACAGTTCGACCAATGATAAAGATCATCTTCATGGTATACTGGCAATGACAAGGGTCGGCGTATGATCGAAAAGGAAGAAACGTTGAGATAGCTCCCACCTTCATGGAGATCTCTAAGAGTGAGGGAGATAGAGAAGCTTCGACAACGGTGGTGTTGGAGCTTATGGAGGAAGTAGATATGGGTCGTGCGGTGATAGAAGATCACGTGAAGAAGACGACCAAGGAAGGTTTGATATCCGAACGAATGACGGTTGAGGTGACTGGAATGCGGAGGAGTGGAGCTTATGTTGACTCTGTTGTGTGCTTTGCGTCTTCTCACCCCAAAAGTTAGCTCAAAAGGTGAGGCTTTCCCTCACACTTATAAACAGCACCCAACCCCTTCCACTCTTCGATGTGAGATAACCCAACAACCTCCCCCTCACACATCGGTGTCTCGATAGGCATTACCCACTTACTGGCTCTGACTGGATCACCATCGGTCCTTCGAATCAGATGTCGTGAGGTGTTGTCAACTTGAGCTCTAATATCACTGTTGGGTGCTATTGGGCCTTCTCACCCCAAAAGCTAGCTCCAACAACTTTTCTTCCAAAGCAACACGAATCCAATGATATTGAACATCTATATGTTTCGACCTCGAATGGAAGGTAGAATTCTTGCAAAGATGAATTGCACTTTGACTATCACAATAGAGCACATACCTCTCTTGCTTAATGCCCAACTCTTGAAGAAACTTCTTCAACCATAGCACCCCCTTACAAGCTTCCGTCACGGCTATGTACTCGGCTTTCGTTGTTGATAATGCAACACATTTTAAAGTCTAGATTGTCATGAGACGGCTGCACCTGCAAAAGTCATCATATATCCGGTGGTCGACTTTCTAGAGTCTACATCACCCGCCATATTAGCATCGGTATATCCATCAAGCATAGCTTTGCCTCCAAAGCATAAATACACTCTAGAAGTAACTCTCAAGTAGCGGAGGATCCACTTCACGGCTGCCCAATGTTCTTTTCCTGGATTGGAAAGGAAACTACTAACAACTCCAACGACATGAGCGATATCCGGTTTTGTGCAAACCATGACATACATCAAGCTTCCAACCGCCGATGCATAAGTCACATTCTTCATTGCTGCTTTCTTTTCCTCACTTGTAAGACAATGCTTCAAACTCAAATTGAAATGTCCAGAAAGTGGAGTGTTAACCGCCTTAGCCTTACTCATCTTGAACCGCTCAAGAACTCTCTCAATATACCTTTCTTGAGACAACCAACAAATTTCATTCTTTTGATCCCTAGAGATTTTCATCCCTAGAATTTGCTTCGCCGGTCCTAAGTCCTTCATAGAAAAGGACTTGCTCAACTCCTTTTTCAATCATTGATCTCTCAAACATTTCGACCCACGATCAACATGTCATCCATGTAAAGTAGGAGTATAACAAAATCATTTTCAGCAAAGTACTTCACAAACACACAATGATCGAAGGTAGTTCTTGCATACCCGTGGTTGACCATGAATGAGTCAAATTTCTTGTACCATTCCCTTGGTGCTTGCTTCAACCCATATAGGCTCTTCCTCAATCTACATACATGGTCTTCTTTGCCTTTAACTTCGAACCCTTGCGGTTGATCCATATAGATTTCTTCCTTCAAGTCACCATGAAGAAACGTCGTCTTCACATCGAGTTGTTCGACTTCTAAGTTCAAACTTGCAGCCAATCCAAGCACAACTTAGATTGATGACATCTTCATCACGGGAGAGAAAATTTCTTCAAAATCAACACCTTTCTTTTGGCTAGACCCCTTCACAATTAGTCGCGCCTTGTACCGAGGCTTTGAAGTAGTTTCCTCCGTCTTTAACTTATAAACCCACTTGTTTTTAAGTGATCTTTTTCCCTTTGATAGCTTCACTAAATCATATGTGTGATTCTCCTTCCAAGACTTCATCTCTTGTTGCATTGCTTTATTCCACTCCCCCTTGTCTTCATGAGACATGGCTTCTTGAAGCATTCGGGTTCTCCCCGTCACTCAACATCACATACTCATTAGGAGAGTACCTTGTGGATGTTTTACGATCTCTTGTTGACCTTCTCAATTGGGGTTGAGATTGCTCTTCTTCAACTTGTTCTTCTTGCTCCAAATTCTCATCTTCTTGCTCTTCTTGATCTAGTGCACCTTGTGGTTCATCAGACACTACTTCCTCATCGTTTTCATGAGTTTGGGGTGGAGATATAGGCTCCAAATTAATTGGACTAGCTGCTGGAATTTTATTCTTTTCACCCCTTTCGACATCTTTACTTGTCTCCTCTTCAAGAAAAATCACGTCCCGGCTTCAAACAATTCTTCTTGCGATTGGATCCCATAACTGGTATCCAAACTATTATCTCCCATAACCTATGAATATACATATCTATTTTTTGTCATCAAGCTTCACCCTCTCATCTCTTGGAACATGAACATATACTCATCGGTGGCGCGTGAGGCCACATTTGGCTGGAAAAGGTGTCGCCGGAGGAGTGTTAGGATCATCGAAAGCTGCGGAAGGGATAGCGGCGGTGAAACTTGCGTTCCGAGAAGTTTGAAGGGTCGCCGAAAAGCTGGATTGGTTCGCCGGCGGCAATCTGGTTTCGCCGGAGTTAGAGGTTCAAGAAGACGTCCGAGTCGAAATTTCAAGCAGATAAGTGACTAGTTTGCTGTTTCAATGAGATAAGTGACTTGTCGTAGTTTTCTTAATTTGCTCCTTTGGTCACTGACCGTAACTTCTTTACAGTGAAGGACTTAGGCACTCGCTGTCATCTTTTAAAAGTTAGGAGCAACCGCAAGGAACAGGGACTTGAGGGACTGATTTGGGAACTTGTCAACGAGATAGTGAAAAGACGGATCCCCTATAAATGGAGCATAACTCAATCGTTTAAACTCCAAATAAAGCAAATGAGTAAATGAGCTTTTCGAGACCGTTATTTTTTTATGAATATTTAGCTTTTCCATTCATCAAAATGCAAAGGAAGCACATCATCCCCCTTTACCTATAAGAACAACGTATCTCAGCTATATAATGGAAAGAGAAAACAAAACAACAATCAACAATCAACAATAAACTATCTATTTAATCCTTTAAATCGAACATCTCTGCATATTGAACGCGCAACATCCAGCGGCTCTCGAGGAAGCTCACCAGCTCGTCTCCTACACCGCTCATACCAAACTGAACTCAAAATAGCCCTCCAAAACATACGACCAAGTCTAGCATCCGACGAACACCCTGAGAACTCAACAGAGAGATCTCGAACTTCATCCTGCCAAACTCGATGAGCACCAACCTACACTCCAAAGCAAAATTGACTAAGAGCACGAACAAACATACAATATGTGAACAAGTTATTTTATCAACTCCTGTAGAGCAGAGATAGCATGAAATATCAACACTAATCCCCCATCAGGCAACGTGGGAGTTTGTAATGAGTCGGTCCTTCAAAGCAAGCCAGATAATGAAGGAGTGTTTTGGGATCAGCGGAGAAGCACATAAAGATCATACCACTGAACAACAGTCTCTTTAACACGAAGAGAATCCCTAACCCGTGAGACTGAAAAGCGAGGCATAGTGACTCCTTGCCAAAGCAAATCATCTGTCATCCCTCTTGAAATAAACAGTGCAGCCTGGTCCCGAGCAGCCAGAAGTCTCTTCCACACCCAAGGATGCGAAGGGCTGGGGAGCAATCCCAAATAGACCCATTACGAATCCGAAAGCGATATACACAATCCAAAGAGAACCTAACTTCAGAAGAAGGTTCCAAATATGTCTTAAAACACAAGCTACATTCCAACAAGAGAGGTCACAGAGACCAAGCCCTCCTTCCCGCAGAGGATGAGCAATATGTTTCCAACTCACCTTTCCTTTCTTTGTAACTCCCTCTTAAACACTCCAAGGAAATCTAATATAAGCCTTCTCTACCACCTTCATGACAGCCTTTGGAAGCAAAAACATGGAGAGCCAATAATTGCTCATCCAATTCAAGGTCAATTTGACCAATTGCAATCTACCTGCATAGCCTAAGGTGCAAACTCTCCAACCACTAAATCCTAACGGTGATTTTCCCAACCAGCACATCACATTCCCAAATAGAGAGTCGACCCGACACAAGAGGGACTCCCAGATATCTCACAGGGAGACTGCCTTCCCTAAAACCGTGTACTTAAATAATATGGTCCCGCAAATTTTGAGTAACCGAGACAGCAAAAAACAACTATGTTTTGTCCGGTTGAGATGAAGTCCAGAAAACAAATGAAATTTCTCGAGAACTGCACCGATACCACCCACTCCTAAAGGCGTCCCATTTGTGGAAACAAGAAGATCATCTGCAAAACATAAGTGAGTCAATTTGAAACTATGACACTTCGGATGGAAGGGAATGCAAACCCTAGCAGCAGCATCCCCATCAAACAATGCAACACTTCCATGACTATAAAAAAGAGTGGAGGAGAGAGAGGATCTCCCTACCTTAATCCCTTCAAACCTCGAAAATAACCAACCAACTCATCATTCAACCCAATGCTAAATATAACCGATGCCAAACAGTCTTGCACCCAGCCAACAAACTGCTCTTGAATGTTCATAGCACAAAGAACAAAAAAAGATAAGAGAGATCCATAAAGTAAAAGGCTTTGCGAAGATCAATTATCAAAGCACACCTGGAAGAGAAATGTTTCAAATGATAACCATTGACAATCTCATGTGCCCAAAAGGATATTATCACTAATGTGTCTCCCTTTAACAAATGCCGACTGAGAGTGACTAATAAAAATAGGGAAGCCGTTCACAAGCCGATGATAGAGCAATTTGGTAATACATTTCTAAATGACATTACAATAAGCAATTGGACGAAAGTCTTTCACATTGCAAGCGTTAACTATCTTTGGGGCAAGAGCAAGAATAGTAGAGTTAACGATGTGAGGAAGTGAAGCTGTTCAGAAGAAAGACTAAATGGCTAAACAGATGTCAGGACCCACCAAATCCCAGGGCCTCTTGAAAAAATAAGAAATAAACCCATCAGGCCCTGGACATTTATCTTCAGCAATAGAAAACATAGCCACCCTGATTTCCTCATCTGTCACCCGATCTGTCAATTCAGAAGCCTTATCCGGAGGAAGTTTATGAATCAGTAGCCTTTCCAACTCAACTACAGAAGGACGCTAAAGCCTGTTAGCTGTCAGATATCTATCATATCCTTAGAGATGTAGAGTATATTGTAGATATATTATTGGAGATACTGCTGATAGGGCAGATCGTGTAAATTAGCCTAGTAGGAGTAAAATATGATAGGACATATGATTCCCTATCAAAGGGAATCGTTACCTAATAGGTTAGTACCCTGTAATTCTAGTCCTATATATACCTGTGTAAGTTCGACCTAAAATATAATAAAATATTATTACCTCTGTACGCCTTTATGGTATCAGAGCCTCTCAAACATCATATCTCATAGTGTTAGTCCCTTCCTAATCCTTGATGGCTCTAGAACCTGTCAGCGATGACGCAATCGTGGGTCCAATCACCTCCAATCCCTCGCATTCTGCTCAGCCGGCTGCTGTAGATAATCCACATCTGCATATCACTACCATCAAGCTGAACGGAGAAAATTACGTGCGCTGGTCTCAGTCTGTGCGCATGTACATATAGGGGATATCCAAGATTGGATACATCACTGGAGCTGCTGCAAAACCAGAGGAGACTGACTCAGCCTTTGCAGTGTGGGATGCTGAAAACTCCAAGATAATGACTTGGTTCGTTAACTCCATGTCTACTGAGATCGGTGCCAATTACTTGGAGTATAACATAGCTAAGCAACTGTGGGCGATGTTGTAGCTACCTACTCTGATCTTGGAAATCAGTCACAGGTATATGAACTCACCAAAACTGGTTATGATTGTTTAAGGAGAGCACACTGTCACTCGTTATTATAATCTGTTAAAACAAGTTTGGCAAGACTTTGATCTATTCAATGACCATGTCTGGAAATCAGTTGATGATCATAAGTCTTTTCAGACAACTGTGGAAACTAACCGAATTTTCAAGTTTCTGGTGGGCTTAAATGTCGAGTTAGATGAGGTGCGTGGCAGAATCATTGGACGTTACCCCCTTTCCACTATAGGTGAAGTGTTTAATGAGGTCCGTTGAGAAGAGAGTCGGCGTCGTGTCATGCTGGGAGGAAAAATCCAGACTGTTCCTGAAAGGTCTGCCCTTGTTACTGAAAAACAGAAGGCGACTACCTCCGAGGCTATGCTGGCTTACAAAGGAGGATCTCATCATCGACCTAATTCTAAGGCTCACTTGAAGTGTGGCTATTACGGAAGAACTAGGCATACCCGTGACATGTGTTTCAAGTTACATCCGGAATTGCGGAATACAACTACTAGTCACAGTAGTTATCAGCCTAGGGCTCACAGTGCTGTGATGCAACCAAAAAGTGGTTCGCTTAGTAAAGAACAACTGGAACAAATCCTGGCACTACTCAAGCTATAATTGTCTCAGTCGGATAATCCTAATGACTCTATGACACATTCAGGTAAAGTACTAATGACACAAACTATGAGGAGTTGGATATTTGATTCTGGAGCCTCAGATCGTATGACACATGATTCATTATTTTTTGTTACATATACATCGCAATCAGGTTTCAACAAAGTTAAGGTGGCTGATGGGAGCCTAACTCCTATTGCAGGCACATGCCATATCCCCATATCCAAAGAAATCACCTTAAAATCCGTCCTTCATGTTTCTAAATTATCTTATAATCTACTATCCACCCATAAACTCACCCAAGACTCTAACTGTCGTGTGATTTTCTATCGTTTTCATTATACCATTCAGGATTGGAGCTCGGGGAGGGTGATTGGCAGAGATAGACAGAAGGAAGGGCTCTACTACCTGGACGTGAATAGGCTTGGTGCTGAAAAATGTTAGAGCTTGGCCTGTGCAAGTTCTGCCCCTGTTTATGAATAAATCATGTTATTACATTCTCGTTTTGATCATCCTAATTTTCAATACCTAAAATAGCTATTTCCTTGTTTATTTAAATAAATAAAGATTTCGATTTTTTAATGTGATGCTTGCCAATATGCTAAGCACCATCGAACAAGTTTTCCTATTCGAGGCTATTCTCCCTTCAAACCCTTTTATTTGATTTAGAGTGATGTATGAGGACCTTTAAGGATTCCAACTATTTCAGGAAAAAACTGGTTTATGACTTTTATTGATGATCATACTCGGGTGAGTTGGGTCTATTTTTTCACTCATAAAACTGACGTTAAAAACATAGTACATCATTTTCACAACATGATTAATACACAATTTGGTGTCAAAATTGTGATTTTAAGAACAGATAACAGAATTGAGTATTTTAATATCTATCTGACTGAGTTCTTAAGTTCTCACGGAACGATTCATCAATCATCGTGTTCATACACTTCGCAACAAAATGGCATTGCTAAGCGTAAGAATCGGCACCTCCTTGAGGTAGCGCGAGTCTTTATGTTCTCAGCCAATGTACCTAAATATTTGTGGGGAGATACGGTATTAACAGCTGCCTACATAATCAACCGGGTGCCTAGTAAAATACTTTCTTCTCAAATCCCTGTTCATGTGTTCAGCAAGCGCTTTCCAGATACTATACTCATGAGAAATATACCCTTAAAAATTTTTGGTTGCACTAATTTTATGTTAATTCCATCATAATTTTGGACAAAATTAGATGCTCGTGCACATAAGTGTATTTTTCTTGGTTATGCATCCACTCAAAAAAGTTACAAGTGTTTTAATCCTCTCACTAAAAAATCCTTTGTTACTTGTGAAGTTGTTTTCTAGGAACCACAACCTTATTTCACACAGAATTTGCTTCAGGGGGGAAATTTGATGATCCATCTATCTTTGAAGCAAATTTTTGGGAAACTGAAAATGTGATTTCACTACCTATTCCTATACCGGACATTGTAAGTAGTAGTACCTATGATCAATCCAAGACAGGGGGAGAAGCTCAGGAAGAGGTATTGCAATCCAATACTAACTTTAACGTTCAGGTTTACATCTGGAGATCTAAACCTACAGGAGTAGTTGCACCAACTTCCACTCCTCCAACTGATCACTCGAATGAATCGAACAATGAAGATTCAATCCACAGTATATCACCACAAACCAGCCAACTAAACCTAGGTATTCAACCTTTTCCAGATTCTAATATTGGCTTTCCTATTGCTCTAAAAAAGGGAGTCCGAGCATGCACTAGATATCTTATTTCTAAGTATATGTTATATGCTAAGCTGTCCAATACTCATAAGTCCTTTGTGTCAAAGGTAACTGACTTATTTGTGCCTAGAAACATAAAGGAGGTCATGAATGATGAGAACTAGAACTTAACAGTATAGAAGGAAATGAGGGCCTTAATGATCAACAACACATGGGGAATGATTAATCTACCAACAGGTAAGAATATTATGGGGGTGTAAATGGGTGTTCACCATTAAATTTAAAGTTGATGGCACAGTTGAAAGATATAAGGCCAGGCTTGTGGCTTGAGGATTCACACAGACATATGAACTAGATTACAATGAGACATTTCCACCAGTAGCAAAGCCTTCGACAATACAGTTGCTACTATCATTGGCAGTCAATCAAAATTGGCTTCTTCATCAATTGGATGTAAAAGATACGTTTCTAAATGGAATATTGGATAAGGAAGTTTATATGACCCGTCCTCTTGGCTTTGAAGCACAATTAGGTCAAGGAAAGGTGCGTAAATTGAAGAAATTCCTCTATGGCATGAAACAGTCCCCCATGGTTTGATTTGAGAGATTTGGGTCAGTTGTTACTCGATTTGGATTCAAACAGAGTCAGGCTGACCACACCATATTTATTAAGCATCTACCTAGCAATAAGCTCGTGATACTTATTGTGTATGTAGATGAAATAATTGTAACAGGAAACGACCTTGGAGATATCAAGATGATCAAGTACAACTTGGCACGAGAGTTTGAGGTAAAGGACCTAGGACCACTGAAGTACTTTCTAGCACTGGAATTCGCAAGATCTATCGATGGCCTATTTATGAATCAAAGGAAATATACCCTGGACCTACTTGAAGAGACGGGAATGAGTGGATGCAAACTAGCTGCAACTACTATGGATGTAGCACACACCCTACGATGTTGTGAGAAGAATGAAATCAAGAATCAGGAACGCTACCAACGGCAAGTGGGAAGACTGATCGACCTGGCTCATACTCGTCCAGATATAACTTTCGTTGTGAGTGTAGTGAGCCAGTTCATGCACGGTCCAGATGCTATGCATTTTGATGCAGTCTATCGAATACTCCGGTACTTAAAGTGATCATCAGGAAAATAGTTAATGTTTAAGAAGGGTAATAACTTCCAGATTGAGGCATACACTGATGCAGATTGGGCAGGGGATCCCATTGACCGAAGGTCAACATCAGGGTACTGTGTTTTTGTTGGAGGAAATTTGGTTTCTTGGCGCAACAAGAAACGGACTATGGTAGTAAGAAGTAGCGCAGAGGCAGAATACAAAGCGATTGCTAAGGGAATATGTGAGATTATTTGGTTGAAGAGGTTACTTGATGAGGTACAGATAGTTATACCCAGACCAATCCGACTATACACTGACAAGAAAGCAGCCATAACTATTGTTCATAATCCAGTTCAACACGACCGTACTAAGCATGTGGAGATTGATACGCATTTCATCAAAGAGAAACTAACTGGTGGCCTAATATGTATGCCATATATTTCTACAACAAATCAAGTTGCAGATGTCTTCACCAAAGGACTTTACACAGGACAGTTCAACTTTCTAATAAGCAAGCTGGCCATGGAAGATATCTTCGCACCAGCTTGAGGGGGAGTGTTAGCTGTCAGATATCTATCATATCATTAGAGATGTAAAATATATTGTAGATATATTATTGGAGATACTGTTGATAGGACAGATCGTGTAAATTAGCCTAGTAAGAGTAAAATATGGTAGGAAATATAATTCCCTATCAAAGGAAATTGTTACCTAATAAATTAATACCCTATAATCCTAGTCCTATATATACATATGTAAGTTTGACCTATGAAAATATAATAAAAGATTATTATCTCTGTACGCCTTTAAAGCCCATTATCTATTGAACCCAATAATTGGGAGTAGAACTCAGTAAGAATCTGGATGATGCCATCAATAGACGTAACTAAATTTCCATCCTTATCTTCCAGTTGAGTAATTTGATTTCTGGCCGCACCTTGATAGCTTTATGGAAGAAACCAGAATTAGAATCACCAAGTGCAAGCCAATTCTCCTTCGCTTTTTGTTTAAGTATAGCTTTCTCAGATTGTTTCAAATTCATCCATCGATCAAAATTAGCTGCAGCATTCTCGAAACTCACCTGGGATGGGGAAGCTAAAGAAATTATTTGGGCAGCCTTCATTTCTTTTTCAGCATCAACCACCCTTCCACTAATATCAGCAAAATGCTCTTGATTCAGCTTTTTAAGAGCATGCTTGACTTGTTTAAGGCGGACATAAACTCTCAAAGACATTCTTATGAGTAAGAGCACAAGGATCCAACCAAGTTTGTCGAACAATGTTATCATATGAGTCCCATGTCGTCCAGATATTAAATTTTTTGAAAGGTTTAGGGAGGGAAATTAAGTTGACCTCCGAATCCATGAACAAACCACAATGGTCGGAGAGTCCCGGTTCCAAGAGCTCCACCCTGCTTGACTTAAAAGAATCTAGCCAATCTTCATTTACAAAGCATCTGTCAAGCCTCCGGGCAATAGGGTCACCTGGTTGATTATTTTTCCAAGTGAAGAAAGGACCTGCAACCTGAAAATCCTGCAACTCGTTACCATTAACCCAAGCAACAAACTCTCTCATGCCATCATTATATCCCAACAAGTTCGAGGCCTCTGAAGGATCCTTAATAGAGTTAAAATCACCAAGGACCACTAAAGGAGAAGGAAAAATCAATCTGCCCATAGTGTCATCATACATCTGCTTCCGCTCACCTCTCTTGTTAGCACCGTAAACCACACAAATAAAGAAGGGGATGACCCCATCCACCCGCCCAAGAATGAATTGCGCTATATGATCAATGATCTGCATTTTCACATTGCTCTTGCAAAGTAACCAAATCTTCCCCACCGAACTAAAATCATAGTTCGAGAAGAAGTTCCAGTTCCCAAAAGACTCGGACAAAATCGTACCAACTTTAGCAGAAGCAACTCCAGATTCAAGTATACTAACTATATCTATATGCAACTTATTTAGATAGTTAACTAAGTATCTATTTTTATTTGGGGAATTAAAACCCCGTTGATTCCAAACTAGAAACTTCATGTCTTACGGCCTTTCCTTCCCCTACCACGACCAACACGTCCTCCCCTACGAGCTTTGTCCGACACTGTCTTAATGTTGCTCATGAAATTATCAAGTGTTGCTTGCTCTGGTTTGGTGACAGTAGGAGAGTTGCAATAGGGAGATGCTCATAATGATCTCCTCATCAATTTCATCCTCCGACTCCATCGAAATAGCCTCCTCAACCACACTACATACCGGCTGTTCAATGACAGAATCAGGGCTCAGGGGAACAGTCTCCACTACGCGAGTTTCAACCCTTCCAACCTGTTTAACCATAGCATCCCCCTCCACTTCCTTAGAAGTCTTAGGAGATGCCAAAGCTCCCCTTCCAGCTCGCTCCCCACTAGACGACCCAGGTGCTTCCTCCCCTCTCAATCGAGACTCAGAAGCATTGCCTGTAGAAGAAGTAGTCGAAGCATTAAATGTAAGCTGGGACTTCACCTTCCACTGAGATTTCTTGACAGCCATCATGGGTTTAGTAGCAGCAACCACTTTCTGACGATACATCATAGCCTGTGGAGTCTCAATCGGGATAGTAACCACAGTGTCATCCACGATGATTGAGAGACTAGCAGGACAAACCTTTTCCGGTGGTATTAACGCACAAACATTAACATTTAGACCAGAACGAACCAACTTCTGAATTGGGCGACCAAAATGGCTCACCAACCATCCAATTCCCTTGTTATAGAGGAGCTGAGGAGGGATTACGCAGGGTATATTAGGGAAACAAATTTTGAGTTTGTTTCCCTAATAGGGTAACCCAAGTAGGGACATCAGTTGTCACAAACACCAACGGCTGGATCCCAGAAGACCATCGCCTCAACATCAAAATAGAATGATGATTATGCTAGGAGCGAAGTAAAACCCATTCACTGAGGGGAACTGACGGGAATTCAATGAGGAAGAATACATCCGAGAGTTCAGAGAGCTCGATTTCACCCTCATACCCCCACAGTCTGTTCGCCATTGACGCAAAAACCCGAAGCGGCGACGGCTTTCCAACAAACTGCGCAACCACTGCCGACTTCAATTTGTCCAATCCAGGTGCAAGGATGTCCTGATGTACCTGGAGAGGACCGCCATCCAATGATGCCTCTGAGAGATCGAAAAATTGAAGGTATGGATCCTGCTCACCCACCACTACAGCCAAAGATTTTGCATCCAAAGCCGATTTCCCCTTCCCAAGATCTACTCCGGTTTGAGAAACCCTTATAGATCTAGCAGGGGGAGACAACTCCGGAAAGGCCGTAGCAGAGGAAAAGTTCCCCACATTCTCCACGCCCTTAGATCACGCATGCACCTCCTCAGAACGAGTAGGTGTCGCAGCAGCAGGAGAGGGGACAGAGGACGAAACAAAAGGCTCGGAGGTCGGCGGTAAAATCATTAGACAGAAAGGGAGAAAGAGGAAGGAACCGGAGGCGCGACGAACCGCTGTCGACCAAGGAAGAAAGCCGACACTCAGAAGAAGTTGAGAGGATTTCAGTATCTTATCGCGCGCTACACCTCTTTGAGACCGTTATTGGTTTGAAGGTTAGAGACCGTTATTGGTTTGAAGGTTAGAGATCGTTTATACCTACGGTCTCTAATGGTATACGTGGAGATCCATTCCATAGTTGTCAAAATGAAATTTAGAGCGATCCCCCAATTGACAATTGAAGACCATTTTGATAGCTAGACTGCTATAAAACGTTTTAGATTTTACTGTCACACGCCCTATCATTTAATTCATATACGTCAAATTACGCGAATGCCCTTCGAACTCCCTCTTTAAATACATAAGTTGGGGGTCGAATGAAACACACTTTCCAGTTTTCGTAAACTTTCAAAACTCGAAATACTCTCTGAAATCAATCCCCGAAACCGCCCGCCCACCGCTGCCGAAGGCTCACGCCTATCGTCCGCCGTCCGTCCGCCGCCGGCGGCCGCCTGCCCCCTCCGCCGCTTGCCCCCGCCGCCGCCCATACAGGTACTTAAAAAAATAAATTGGAAAACGGTCGGCACGTCGATCGGCGGCCGACACCGTCGGCGGTCAACGCAGACTGCCGTCCAAGGGTGTCGGCGTTGACCGCCAACGGTGTCGGCCGCCGATCGACGTGCCGACCGTTTTCAAATTTTATTTTAATTTTTATTATTTAAATCAAATTAGCAATTCGGGTTTAGTTTAGTGAATTAACAATTATATTTATTTTAGTGAATTAGCAATGAAATATGTAATAATTAATATCTGATAATTAAATAATTAATCGATTAGTTAATTTACTAATTACTAAATATTAATTAGGGTTAATTAATTAATATTGTAACAATTAACATCGAAATTACCAAATCAGTAAATTTGGTAATAAATAATAAGTAATTAAAAATTACTAATTATAATTTAGGTTAATTAGTCCATATACGAAAAATAATTTAAAATTACGGACTAATGATTATAATCCTTAGTTTATCGAAATGAAAAGTTAGGATCTCCAAGGTGATGCGGATCCACAAGCTGATGCATTGCCTCATCTCCCTCTTTGCTCACCATTGTATCTCACACCATTCTTCTATCGGCTCTCCTGGTGCGATCACTAACTGAGACATGTACATCTTTTAGTGCTTGGAGAAGAGCTTCGACATACATTTGGGAGACTTGGTACTCACTCTCCTTAAGAATTTGAAGAGCTACTCCTTCCATACTGTACTGTTCGGAAGAGGGTTTTTCAGCTTGCTTGTCCGCAACTCTGGAGTGTTGAACATCTTCGAGACTCCTCCGGTGAAGGCTGCTCCTTACGACTTCTAACCAGAGGTGCTGCTGAGGCATGGAGTCGGGGACTTTCTTGCATAGGAGATTGACACCTTAGCCTCAGCTCAGGGAACCGTTGCACCAGTTTCTGACTTATCCTATCAGCAGGCTGCCATGGAGCATCTTGCTATCCAACAGCAGAGTTCGGATGAGAGAGCTCAGTATGAGGCACAGATAGATGCGGAGTTTAGGAGATCACAGAGTGAGTAGTTGGGATACATTAGACATGACCTGAGTGGGATGCGGAGCGATTTTGATGCATTCTGAAGTGAGACGGGCAGCTCGTTCCAGAGTTTTGAGGAGCAGATTGAGATCGTTCAGACCGAGATACACTGGGTGAAGCAGACTTAGGACTGGAAGACGGGCCATATGGCCTACTATCAGGATGCGTACTCTAAGTTCCTGAACACGAATCCCGACTTCCCGCCCCCACCTCAGCAACACTTTCATGATGCCGGAGCTGCTTATCCAAGATACTACCTCCACCAGAGCAAGGAGACAGCTACTATGGGTACTATCCCCGCTTTCCGCCCCTACCAGCCACTATCACCTCCCACCCCATCCAATAATTATCCACCCACTTCCCCAATTCATATATCATCTCCCTTACCAACCTCCATGCCCACAACTCTCATATGCCCTATCACTATTTCCTCGCCACAACCACACCAAGATCCAAGCTCACCTCTACAACTATCCGTACATTCCCACATATCCACCTCTACACCATCACCTCACTTTCCTCCTCGTCGATCCACCTGCTCAACTCGGGGGTTGCCTCCTTCCCATTTTAATGGCTATATCTCGTACCTCATACAAACAAGCTTGTAAGGATCATCATTGGGATTCTGCTATGAAAGAAGAGTTACGAGCATTGTAAGAAACTAACACTTGGACTTTGGTTCCTCAACCCATTCCTCTCTAATTATTGGATCTCGGTGGGTTTATATAGCTAAGTTTCATTCGGATGGTACTCTCGATAGTTATAAAGCTTGTCTTGTTGCTCAAGGCTTTCGTCAGGAATATGGAATTGACTATGATGAAACTTTTGCTCCATTTGCTAAAATGAAATCTGTTTGGACTCTTCTTGTGTTAGCTGCTTAAAGTGCATGGCCTCTTTATTAGTTGGATGTTAAAAACGCTTTTCTCTATGGAAATTTAAAGAAGACGGTTTATATTGAGTGTCCTCTAGGGTTTGAAAAACCCTACCCTGATACGATGTGTTTACTGCATCATTCTTTGTATGGCCTCGTACAAGCACCTCGGGCGTCGTATGAAACGTTTCAGTCTCTTATTCAGCAGTCCGGTTTTGAACAGAGCAAGAAGGATTCCTCTCTCTTCACTAAGACTTCCATGCGTGGCATTACAGTTCTTATCCTTTACGTTGATGATATGATGTTGGCAGGCAGTGATGCACATGGTATCTCTGACATTCGCTAGATCCTGAATTCTCATTTCAAGCTTAAGGAGTTGGGCGACTTGTCTTATTTTCTTGGTCTTCATGTTACTTGTTCCTCTAAAGATGTTTTTGTTTTAGAAATTGAAATATATTTGCGACTTAATTGCTATTACCAATCACTCTGATTGTCGACCCTTTCAGACTCCTATGGAAATTAATTTAAAACTAAGCAAGGATCAGGGGGATCTAGTCGATGATCCTACTTTGTACAGGAAGTTAGTTGGGAGTCTCATATATCTCACATCTACTCGTCCTAATCTGTCCTATGGCGTTCAAATAGTGAGCTAGTTTATGGCTCAACATCGCATGCCTCATTAACTAGCTGTGTTTCAGACACTTTGTTACTTGCAAGGCACTCAGGATATTGGTATGTTTTCCCAAGCACCGGGACGCAACAGATCTCATCCTATGTCGATGCTGACTATGATGGTTGTATCGATACTCACCCATCTACTTCTGGTTGGTGTATTGCTTTGGGAAATTCGCTCATTTCATGGCATTGCAACAAGCAGGACAAAGTCTCAAAATCCTCTATAGAGGCCAAGTATCGCTCTATGTCGGAAGTCTGCTCAAAAGTTTTTTGGCTCGTTCACCTTCTTAGAGATCTCAGTGTCACTGTTCCTACCCCCGTACACCTTTATGGGGACAATACTAGTGCCATTCAAATAGCGGATAATCCAATTCTTCACGATCGAACAAAACATATCGAGACTCATGTTCATTATATTCGAGACTTGGTTCAGGAAGGTGTTGTGAAGCTTTTCTATGTTACTTCTGAAGAGCAACATGCTGATCTCTTGACCAAGGCGGTATCTACTTGTTGACATTGGTTCTTGATGTGCTGGATTATCGACACATTTGTTATCGTCGTAATCTACATTTTTGTGTGTCTAGATACCTCAACGTGATCGAATTCATGATGTTTAGTGCATATTTGGTTCCCCTTTGACCCCCTAGGCCATTTTATGTTGCTTTTTATATTTTTTGTACATTTGAGGTGTCATATGACGTCTCGGGATGGACCAAGACATGACGGGGAGGCCGGAACAACTTTGAACGTTCGCCTTGGGAAGAAAACGTCACTATTTAGTATTTTGAACATAACTCATCGTTTGAGAGTTCGAATGATGCAAGGTCAGCGTCGTTGGAAAGATAATTAGATTGCCTATAACTTTTATATGATATCATAGTCTCCTAAAATAAAATGGCGTCTCCTAAAAGAACACGACCATGTTCTTCTTATTTATGCACACGGCCAAGAAGAGCAGAAGATAGGACACGGACTCGGCCGTGTCCTTTAAGGACATACCATGTCCTTGTTTTGAGCTTAATCCTTCTGCAACTTGTTTCAGAAGGCTATAAATACCCCCGAGACCTCTTATGGACGAAATATACTTCAAATACGCTTTATTCCAGACAGAGTTTTGAGATCTTAGATCGAGATACAGTTCCAGAGGTTGATTGAAGCGCGAGTACATCAAGGATTGGAGACTGATCGAAGATCGCCGACAAGACGGAGATTTCTCGACGAATGATGTTTTCTACCTTTCTTGTTTCTCGAACCATGAGTGGCTAAACCTTTCGTGTTGTTTGGATTAGATCAAGCGTTAGCTTAGCGTTTGTATGGATGATGGGGTTTTAATCCTTTGATTTGTTATCGTGGTTATTCAGACTTATGATGTGTTCTTGCAAAACCTAATTTCTTATTCAATTTCATTTGATCGTTTTAATTGAATCATCATCATTGATTTGTGGGTCTGAGAGGAACATAGATTAATAGGTCGCTTAGGAAGAACTCTATATTATCCGTTAGCTCGATAGAGGAACGAATTGTTTAGGCTTTTTGCATCATTTATCATTGGTGCATTTCATTGAACACCTTTAATGTGTTTTTCTTGGGGGTAGATTAGCTTGAGAGAGGAGCCTACGATCGTGCAGAATAGATCCTTAGAGGCGCGAGAGATATCTAAGAATATCAAAGGAAATCGTCGAGCCGTTATAACCAGAATAATTGAGATAACATATTGTTCATCCCTGCATTGCTAGATTTAGTGGATTCTAATTCGAACAACCTTCATTACATATTTGAAACTCAATCTCGTGCATTTGCTATCTTTTGATTTGCATTCTTAGTTGATAATTGGTTACGAAAATAATCAAACAAACAATCATTAACTGTTACCTGGTTTAGTTAGCTTAATCAATTTGAGTAATAGAATTAGAAAGACCCTAAAGAAATACGATTCCATTAGAGCAATCTAGTGGGTATTTGATTAGCGAGGTAAAATCCGCTTGTCAGTTCTTGGAAGGCAAATTGATGTTGCGCAATCGCCATCAATTTCAAAGGGGGGGGGGGGGGGGGGGTTAACGGGCTAAACTATGTGTGTTAGGGTCCATGGTGTCAAGGGTTATTTTGGGGATTTTGTATCATGATTAGTGAACCCTTATACCTATTTATCTAGTGTGGTCGCTGTGTACAGGGATCATTATTCTTCTTCTCTTCTCTGATCAATAACATTCTCTCTTCTTTCTCGTAGACTAGTCGATCACTCTGATCGGAAACCACGTTAAATCTCGTGTCTCTTAATCTTGTTTATCGTGTTCATCATGTCTAACAAGTATCACACCTCTACTACACTTCGTCATAACTTTGTATTGTATAATCTTTCACCACTATGCTAATGCTCTTTAATCGTAAATCCTTGCATCCCACCTTTAAGTGCTTTAACTGGAACTGCAAATGTTTCATGCCAATAGCGAAAAAATTCTATCCCAAGCAACAATCGTCTTCCACATCCTCCAAGTGGCTCTACTTAGGCTTTGCAATGAAAAACCAAAAAACGGTTACCCACCCAAAAACTGATCTTTTCGGTTGGACAATAACCGGTCAACTCGAGGAGTTGACGGTTTTTGGGGTCGCTGAAACCCGTGATCACCTGTCAACGGGGCGGTGATGGTATTTTTGGAATCCGCCCAGTGACCCCCGATACCCAATAAACCAATCTAACCCTAAGTGCCAAAAAAATTAAACACATCTCATTATGATTTCAGATCCGCCGCTTCCATTACCGATTTTTTCTCACCCTGAACTTCCATTCCTCCTTCTCAAAACTCTCTCGATTCCATTAATTTACAATGTCAATCTCTACAATTCTTCACTAAATAAGTAGATTATACAATGAATGTGCTCAAACCCTCATCAAGATTTCTCTACTTTCAATCACCAAATCAGTTGAATGCAATCAATCTGGCGATATTTTCTACTTTCATACGTCGGCGATATTGTTCATCTCAACCCTAAAAAGAGTGATTTCGAGTTCGATCTAATCAGCATGCTGTCGATTCTTCGATTACAGATAAGGAGCATCAATATCCATCAATTCCTTGATTATAGATAAGGAAAATCAACATGCATCGATTGATTCTTGTTTTTATTTTTTAGAATCCTATTTAAGCTCAAAAGCTTGGCTTAGATTCTATTTCATTTTTTTGTTGTTACCATGTTTCTGGTGTTTGATTACTTTCAATGTTCTTGATGAGTGATGTGGAGTATTTTAGAGCAGGCTCACATACCAATCTTCGCCATGTGAGTATTTTATTTATAGACAAAATTGTGTATAATTAGTCATCTAATATCTCAAAGTATCTGATTTACAATAACTACAATATTATCAGAATATTCATGAGATAATTAGGAATTATAAACATATAAAAAGGTTATAATAGAAATATACATAATTAAACAAAAGGCATGTGAATATATAGTATCTATTATTACCCTCCAACAAGCCAAAGGGTGGTCGAACTTTGAGCTTGGACCGGAGAGTGGCAAATCGAGTAGAGGAGAGCGGTTTGGTCAGAGCATCAGCGATTTGATCCTTGGTGGAAATCTAGGCGATATGCAATTGTCATGCAGCGACTCGTTTGCATATGAAATGGAAGTCAATCTCTAGATGCTTGGATCGGGAATGGAAAACTGAATTGGCGGAGAGATATGTGGCACTCACACTGTCGCACCAGAGGGTAGGTGGAGTGGAGAGAGGGTAGCCGATTTCTGCGAGGAGGGATTGCAACCAAGTGACCTCAGATGAGATAGTTACAAAAGCTTGGTATTTGGCTTCAATGGAGGAGCGAGCGAGCGTTTGTTTTTTGCGACTGGACCATGATATTATGTTGGCCCGAAGTAGGTAACATAAGCAGTGGTAGGATGACAGTCAGCATTAGAATAACCACTTAGAACATAGGTTGGGGATGGGCATAAGACAATATCGTAATTAGTAGTTCCATGAAGATAGCGCAAGACCCGTTTGAGAAGATGACAATGAGTGTAACGTGGGTCATGCCTAGATTGGAATATCTTGGCTATTGCATGGGCCATGTCAAGCCGAGTCATGGCAAGGTACTGAACACTGCCCACAAGTTGGCGATATAATTTCGGATGATCGAAGGGCGTCTCATCCGTGGGAGGTGGTGTACTAGCCGCTGGAGTAGAAATCTATTTTGTCGTAGCCTAGCCGTCATGATAAAGAACGTTGGATATGTACTTGCACTGACATGTGGATTTGATTACCGGGCTGAATGTTTCGGTATAGTTGATTCCTTCAGTTTGATGATAGCCTTTGGTGACGAGATGGGCGAAAGACCGGCGGTTGGTCATTGTAGACCGTTTCGTCAAGAATTCCATGTAAAAAGGCATTGGAAACATCAAGTCGTCGGATGGACCAGTTATGAGTTAGAGCCAAGGAGAGAATAAGACGAATAGTTGCGGATTTAATTACCGGGCTGAATGTTTTGGTATAGTTGATTCCTTCAGTTTTATGATAGCCTTTGGCGACAAGACGGGTTTTGTAACGAGCGATGATTCCCTTCGGGCGGAGTTTGATATGAAAGAACCATTTATTTCCGACAATAGCATCTCTTAGTGGCCGAGGAACAAGTCACCATGTATAATTCTGAAGAAGAGCATTAAATTCTTCTGCCATTGCCGCTCGGCATTTGGGATGCTTGATTGCTTCGGTGTAAAACCTAGGCAGTGGTGGTGTCTCCCGATGGACGAGACGAGGTGTTCATGTGGGAGGCAACACTGTGATTAGACTCGCGACCATACTGAGAGGACGATGGGATATAACGGCCACGGCCTCGAAGATTTCCTCGACCTCGGTAGCCCAAATTATGAGCAGTGAAATTCACAATTGGATTGAAAGCTTCATCAACAAAGAGATCAGTTTCCTCAGTCATCAATAAACCATGCAATTCTAAAAACGTTACCGGTGCAGTGCGGCTATGAGGGGCCTGTATGAACGGGCGGGAGGCAGGACTGAGGCCACAGAGGACAAGCTAAACAAAGTCTTCATCGGGAACACTAGATCCAAGAGCATGAAGACGATCCTGGAGACTCGTAGTTCGTTAGAGGTACGCAGGAATGGCATTAGTATTTTGACGAAGATTGTAGAGCTGCAGCTTGAGGGATCGGATGAAAGAAGGACTGCCAGCTCCATAAGCTACATCCAGAGCACTCCAGGCGGTGGTGGCCGTGTCCAATCCAATGAGAGTGTGAGGAACCTGCTCTAAGATGTAGTTGACAATCATGCCTAGGACTAGTTGGTCCTTGCGTTGTCATGTTGTATGTAGACGATTCAGGGCACCATCATCAAGGGCTTTCGGTGGAGCTGGAGGACGGTTGCCGTCAACATGGCCATTAAGGTCGTAAATGGAAAGGAAGGGATCAAACTGGATCGGATACCATTTAGAAATTAGAGGAAGCTCACATACCAATGTTGGCTATGTGAGTATTTTATGGCATTTTCTATATACAGTCCGTCTTTTGCTTCGCACAGTCCATGAATAAACTGAAATACTCTTAGTTTAAAAGAAATTATTATTTCGTGCGGTCTATTTTTACTAATACAGTCTGTTGTTACTTCATGCTGTCCGTTTTTATTAATTCATACCATATTTACTTTGTGCAGTCTGTTAGAAGCAAGAACTTTGAGTTCGTATGAATAAAGAATTTAACTATGAATTGTATAATTTGTATTTATTAACATGTTCCTAATCCTTTTCTGTTTAGATTTAGGACTTGTATTGTTTTCTATTTAGAATTAGGACTTGGATCCTTTTCTATTTAGGATTGGATTTGTGTTTGATTGGATTTCTTAATACAATTTGAATTATTTTTTAGGATTGGAAACTAGTATTTTATTAATGCAGTCCGTAGTTAATAATATTTTTAATTAGGGGTATATTAGTCAATTTTCAGTGAAATATTGACTGCATCAAATAAAATACGGACGGTAAATAACATTACCCTATTTAGAAGAAGTTCTGTACAATTAATCATCTCATATCTCTAAGTATCTGATTTACAATATTTACAATATTATCAGAATACTCACGAGATAATTAGGAATCAAAAATATATATAAAAGGATACAATAGAAATATACAGAATTACACGAAAGATATAGGAAAATATACTATCTATTATTAGAATCGATGGATGAACTACTAGTGTTTGAGCATATTGAATGGTCAGATGCATGCATGGCTGTTGATGGTCTTTATTGGGTCTGATTTAGATAATTGATAGTTTTTAGTTCTAAATTTGGATTATAGATAGTTTGAATTTTGTTTTTGGATTAGTAGATAATCCCTGTTTCAAGATGTGTTGAAGATTGAAGGGAAGAACATGTTGATGTTATATTATTTCAATGGATCTTTAAATCTGTAAGTTTTTCTTAATATTTTGGCGGATATCCGTGGGGATCCGATAACCATCCAGTATAAGGGGTGGTACTAGTATTGGACTCGTTTAAACGATAGGTACGAAGACGGGAAAACAGCCGATTACGGTAGGCGGGCATCGGATACACCCAAACCGTCTCCGATCCACCCGATGCCAAGCCTAGCTCTACTGCATCCAGGAGAAAGAGGCACCTTAGCATACATTAGCGATAAGTGTATAACTAATGTTATTACATCTTCCATACTTAGTTAGACTCACCAATAATATCTGGAAGAGAGGAAATTGCCTATACATCTTTTATGCACACGCCATAATTGTCTGAGTTGAAAAGACTATAATAAGCCAGAAACTTATACAGGACCTGAGACCCAATCATCAAAAGCTGGATCAGAAATATAACAGAGCAGTAAAGCCACAACAAAATGACAACATGGAAGATGAGCTAGGATTTGGACAATAACAATGAAGAAGATGCCATAAAGCATTTTTAGCATAGGGCAACGTGTATAAAAAAACCAAATTTAAAGCATGGTTAACAAACAAACATACCTGGCAGAGGAAATTAGCAGAAATGTCAGATTCCTAGTACAAAATCTATCAACCTGAAACGACTAGCGCTACACCCCCTATCCACTCGAGTGCTAACCAAACAATTATGAGTGGCAATATAGAACACAAACTCTTTGTTAGCATGATATCAAGCATAATCTGATTAATTACTTTTGTAAGAACTCGTATATAATACCTTGTAAAAGTCAACCCCCAAGTAAAGAATATTACAATTGGAAGCTCTCTCATCTTTTCATCAATTTCTTATCATTATGAAAACATATCAGAAAACTACACTTAGCTTACAAAAAGCTTTATGAACATTCAAAACAATATGAATCAGAACCCCAAAATGAAGTCTAAACATCCAAAGTAGTAGGATCCAATGATTCAAAAACAACTAGCGATGATCCAAGTTTTTTAGACAATAACCAAACAACCAAAACAAGCATCAGGAATCAAATCACAAGCGATTCCACCACAAGCCACTAACTTTCTTTGCTCATCATATGAAACGTTAACCATCTTCACTAATACAACATCATGAATCACGTATCATTTTCTGCACTAAACACAACGGCATTACTGAGATCCTAAGGGGGAACCACACCTTGCAAATTACACGACCAACTCATTATAGCCAGAATTCAACTCATCATCCATTATAACCCAGAACTAAACTCATACACTAAGAAAGATTTCAAAAAAGCTACGTACAACATTCTTTTTCCTTGCCTCTTCATGGTCCATGACTCTAGTAGAAGTCGTGAGCATAGTGAATCCAAACCGTCTAGATGAATCAATGCCTGCTTATTGAATGGATTTATTTTCTATTAATGATTTAGGTATCTATGCATGCCAAACCAAATTCAAATGCTATTAGATCCCAAATTCCCAATGCAATCTACAATTAGCCCGGCGTCCCATGAAATCACCAATATCTATACGACGGAGTGTTGCTACTGCTTATCACTGTTCCTATTGCGGTTACTCTGCTATTACTGCTGCTTGTCGATGTTCCTATAGAGGTCACTCTATTGTTCCTGCTGCTTGTCGCTAACGATTCACTAGAGAGGAGACGAAGTGTCGCTGGCGATTGTCCAGAGTAACAATCGGGCGACAAGATTATGACGGGGAACTAAGAAATGAATCCAAGAAGAAGATTGATTTTGACGGAGGCGAGCGGGGCAACCACGCTGATTTTGCCGGAGACGTAGAATTTGCGGTTTGTGTGCAATGAAGATTCGGTTTTGATTATTATTAAGGCTAAATCAATCAATATGTCACGAAGTATCGTGAAAATATCTTTTTAGCACCCTATTTTTCCCTATAAATTGGGTGTCATGTACTATTGAAATTTAGCTCCGATTGTCAACCGAAATTTTTTCCAACGAGAAATATGCTACCTGGTATGCCGGAGTTTGCTTAGTCAGCTTTTTGCCGACGTAGCCATTGTCCAACGTGTATCTTGCTGACGTTGAAAGTAGAAACCGAAAGAAACAAAATCAAAAATCGCGAAAACCTTTCTCCCAAATCCTGACACTCTCCCCCCTCCCACCATTATTTCACTCTCTCTCCTCCCCTTATCACCATTATGATATGCAGAAAACCACCACTTTTTCATTTTTCATCTCATCCAACCCACCATTTTCTACACTTCTCCGTTTTTTCTTCTCATCTCATCCAATCCACAAATTCTATAGTTCTCCATTTTTTCTTCTAATCTCATCCAACCCACCATTCCTTCATTTCGTCATTTTTTCTTTTCTCCAATCCACTCCCCTTCTCCCTAAGATCTATTCTGTCTCCTCATCAACAACCTTCCATATCGGATTTCTTATCAGTGGTTTTTCAGACCATGGATTCACAGACTAGTTCAGGTTTCTCATAAGTGGTTTATCGACCGGTAGTTGGCTCGAAAGTAAGGTGTTCATATAACTGTGACACCACGATTAAGGTTGCTGGTACGCCGGTGAATAGGGGGCGATCCTTGCTTCAATGTCCTTATTGGCAAGATAAGAAGGTGGATTGTGGATTTTTCCAATGGGTCGATGACAGAATTAAGGTAGAAGTTTTGTCGTCGATGAAGATCTGAATAGAAAACACGTTGATGAAGATCTAAGTAGGAAAATTTTGAATACCAGATATTCATGTCCCAGCTCCGTTGTATTAATGCATAATTGAAAGCAATCTGTGTTGTGCTCACTTGTGTGGTAATGATGGGGTTTAGTATAGTTCTGTTGAATATCTTTCATGTCTTGTAAGCATTTCAGTGTAATAAACATGTCATTCTTAATCCATAACATAAATTTCAAAGTACCTAGTTCAACAATAGATATGGCCCCCATACCTAGTGTCCATACCGTAAGTAATCGGCAAATAGATAGTCCCCCCATACGGGAATCACTACAAAATTACATAAGGACTTTCTTCATTTTTCAAAGACCAACGTTGTGGTTAGATAATAACTAACCCTAACCGATCAACACAATTAATTCAAGTTGGTAACTGATCCGAAATGGGTTTCCATTCCTTCATCGATCCTTATCACTAAGTGGCGGTGGGGGGTTGAGTCCTCCTTTCACAAGTGCCATCATCATAGGGTTTTCTGGAGCTCCTCCTCCATGTAGTGTACCCTATGAATATAATAACACAAATCCTTGTTCATTTACTAACTAAATAATGGATGCAAGAACTAATAGAGTATTACCATGTAGTACATGTTATCGGTGTGGGGGTTGGTGTACATACCCACACCTGTCATTGCCACCTCAACCTCAACTTGTTGTTGTGCCCTGCTGGTTCTTAGATTAACATTGGCATGTTTACAAGACAAATAATGATAAGCCCCTCCATCAACTGAAGTTAGCACCTCAAACAAAACATTTAATGTTACAGATAAGTGTTTTTATACCTCAATCCCATTTCTTCGAAGACAATTCCTTGCATTATGTCTGAACCCTCCACAAACACAGCATGTTGTTGTCCTAGCTCTAGTTTCCCTTTCAGTTGGAGGAGACTCAGCTCTAACCCTTCTTGATGCTCTAGTTGGCCTTGCACTACTTCCTTCATCATCTCTTGGCATTTGTGGATACGTTCAGATGTTATAATTGTTCCCCTTACGGAGTTTGCAGTGGATCACCACCCCTTTCCTACCTTTACCATTCTTCGATTGGCACACTTCTACTTCTTGAGGCTCTTTAGCACGTGCCTCTTTTGGGCATCCGAGCATGACTCTCCCTTCAAGTGGCTTTATTACCAAACACTCGGCTTATTCCCATGCTTGTTGACTTGGTATTGCTGGAATCCCGCCAAAACCATAGGCTTCTTGTGCGAACCTTAGATTGTAGTACTCATAGACCCACAAATATATATCTTTTCGCAGGTAAGAAGCAACATTAATGGCATGGGTGCAAGATATGTCACTCACAGCAAAATACCCACAAGTACATGTATACTTGTCAAAGTCTACAACATAACCTCGATCACCCATATGACACTCACAAACACGTTCAAGGGTCTGTCTAGTATCATAGTTCCTAGCAATCAGCTTCCCTCTTTCAATTTTAGCTGCAACCCTAGGGCATATCAACCCCTCTGTCATCCTCTTAAATAACCTAACTTTTTTTACTAATCTTCCCATCATGTAATGTTTAATCCCTTCTAGAAGGTTCAAGATGCATAGACCTCTCCACTTAGCAATGCAGCCGTTAAATGTTTCACGGATGTTACTTTCAATTGAATCAGACTTAAAATCTATAGACACATATTCCCTACTAAATTTGGTTGAATATTATCTAAGAAAGTCATCCAAAGCAGCGGGGTCCTCACCTCAATCTTGTAATAGTTTCAAAGTGTTGAGATGTTTGTTGTAGTCTGATCGATTGTGTGCATATACTGCCTTCCAAAATGCCTTCCTGCCAGCTTTTGTTTTGTGCCTAATCTTCCAGTTGGCAGACATGTACCTTGGACATTTTCGGTGTTCAGGAAGAGGAAGAATCTCCAACAATGCATCCACAAGTCCCTACCAATGTACAACAGTTAGTCATACAACAATTACTGTATAAAAAGTCAATCAGGAAGGTTAAGTAACACAGTACTGAAATACTCACCTTTTGCTGTTAAGAAATAACTGCCCATCCAGTGTCCCCAAGTGTTCAGCCAACTGCTGCTTAAACCAGTTCCATGAACTGGTCGTTTCACCTTCAACAACGGCCTAGGAAATCAGGAACATTTGATTATTCCCATCCTTACCTATCGTACTCAGTATCATACCAGTCACCTCGCCTTTTAAGAAGAGCCATCCAAACCAATAAGTCGGCGGCACACTTCCAGAAAACGTTTTTTCAAACAGCGAACCCCATATAACCCTCTGGAATCTAACAAATTCCTCACTTGGAACCGGGAAAACCTCTAGTAGAAAGGTACCTTCACGATCAGCTTTTTTCAGTGCCAGAATGTATGAACGCAGCTTAGAATATGACTCTCTACAAGTGTACCTTCGACCCGTTTCTTTGCATATGCTTTTTCGTTGGAACAAACCATCATTGACACATCAACCCCGTAAGTCAACATGACCTCTCGTGCGAACTGCCTCACATTTACATCAGGATTGCTACGAAAATGATTATAATATTGGTTGGCGATCCATTTCAGGTTTGCACATCTATTCACCATTGTTTGTCGGCACCTGTGAGGAAAGCCAACTCCCTTGACCGTAAAGTAACAGTAACCACCATACCATGCCAGCTAGCCTAACAACGGGAGTTGCATCCCTCGACAACACAAACAACTTCTTTGATCCTCTTGTTGCTTCGTTTCGAGCGAACGTCAGCCCCAACAGCTACATTGAAATTAACAACAGCTGTCTCAAACTGTCCAACGCTGTCAAACTGCATCTTCTTCTTGAAAACCAAAGTCTTATGATCACAATCCGGGACATAATGTTGGTAGCCATGAATGGGTGACACTTCTTCTCCGTCAACTTTCGCATCATAGTCGTGATGTGATTGAGATGAGTTTCTATAACTTGAGAGTGGAGAAATATTGTCGACTCAGGGTTCAAATGCAGGATCTTCGTCATCGGCATCAGATCTAGAATCTAGGGCAACTTCTTCCTCTTCGAAATCTGGGGCAACTTCTATCAATGATGGTGTGCCAACGCCACCAACATCATCGAGTAATAGGCCATCATCTTGAACATTCATATCCTCTTGCTGATTACCTTTAACCTCAGTACTTCCTTAGTGTCACCCTCTGCATTAGGGTACAATTTTTGCGAACAACTTCATTCAATTGCTCCACCTTGTATCCATCGTCATAATATGTTGTTCCGACTCTCCTTCTCCTAGTCACACCTAGGTTGGCCATGGCTTTCAGGAACTCTGGTTCAGAGGTGGGTCGGAGTCATCAACAAGATTGATAACCACGACACTAGCTGGAACGCCGGACGCAACATAGTCTTGACTGTCGTTGTGTTCCCCATCACTGTCTGCATCCTCATTCTCTCCATTGAAGCTTCCATCCTTGTACCCTTCCATGAGCAGTGTGACGACATTTCTCTTCCCCACTTTAACAAGAATTTGAGCATCATTGTCATCGAGTATCTGGGCCAGACCATTGTTCATTACCATCCCTGGTCTGAGGAACCATATAGTGTCAACGGAGTCATACTTGAGGTCTTCTTTAGCAATCTCGATCAGCATGAAGTAGCCTAGGTAATCCAAATCCAAACGAAACTCATCAATCGTTTCCCCAACTTATTCAGGGTCGTCTTCAGTCATGACCATCTTCCCTCCATGTTGAATCACCAGCTCCATTCTTCTAACCATCCTTCATGTTATGGAAGATAAAGAAGTTGTTATTATTTGATGTTTTTTTATGTACTATAACCATTTAATAATGGCTGATCAAGATTTCATATCCGGAAAATGTCAAAATCCAATATTTTAATCGACAAAAAGGGGAATCGAAAAAAATAGGATTTTTCAAAAACGCTTGAAATACTTTTAAAAAGATGACTTGTAGGAGCCATTTAAGTCAAAAGGGCTTCCTTGGCACTTGCTGGACCATGAATCTTTACTATAAAAGGTATATGAATCAGTACCTTGTGAATCGTCTTTAGCTGCACTTGAATAATACTTTATGAAGCTCAACCACCAGCAATAGGAAGATTCACAAGAACACCGAAGGGACCCACGACACTCACTAAATCCTAATGTCCAAACACTCTACCCAAGGTCGCGACTCTGGAAAAAGTCCATTATTTCTGAGTTTGATGCAGAAAGACGGGTTGGATAAGTTGTTTAAACGCCAAAAAGAAGGTTTTCAGAGGTTTTTTCAATGAAGTTCAATGGAGAGAGGAAGGTTTACAAAAGAAGGAGGGGGGAGTACTGTAGATTATCCACGCGTGTGGCCGTTTGGATTTCGCGCTTCTCGGATTTCGCAAATTTCTATTTTGTAATTTTTTTTTTCGGCTTCAACTTTCCACGTCAGCAAGACACACGCCGGACAATGGCCACGTTGGCAAAAAGCTGACTAAGCCAACTCCCGCAGACCTGGTGGCATTTTTCTAGTCGGAAAATTTTTCAGTTGACAATCGGAGCTAAGTTTCAATTGTACATGACATCCAACTTATAGTGAAAAGTACGGTGCTAAAAAAATATTTTCCCGATAGTTCGTGACATATTAGGGCTAAGATATTTTTGTGACAGTTCACAATAGTACATTACTCTGCTATTACTTCTGCTTTTCGATGTTCCTAACTCTATTGTTCCTACTGTTTGTCGCTAACGATTCACTGGGAAGGCGACGGAGTGTCGCTGGCGATTGTCCAGAGTAACAATCGGGAGACAAGATAATAATGGGAAACTAAGAAATGAATCCAAGAAGAAGATTGATTTCAAAGGAGGCGAACAGGGCGACAATGCTGATTTTGCAGGAGACGTTGCGTTTGGGGTTTTTTTTGTGGAATGAAGATTAGGTTTTGATTATTAATTATTTGGGATGGGGTAATCTTTTTGTGTTTGGGAAACAAAAAAATTTTGAGCCAGTTTTTTATTATTTTGCTTCCAAGGTGATAGATAGTGGGGACCGTACAATATATATTTGTAGAATTGTTGGATTGGGGACTGTGTAATTTTTCTTTTTGAGATCGTTAAAATTTACTGTTGTAACATAGTTTTATTTGAGATCAATTTAAGTTATGTTTCCTAATAAATTTAAATACGATTTTAGTTAGTGTAGTTTCTTGTAGTGAATTTGTTGGGAGCGAGCGGGGAATTGTGCCCTTATCACTTGTTTCCTCGCTAGATAACCTCTAAAGTGCTCTTATATTTTTACCAATCCTTTTAGTGCTCGCAACGCCTTCCTAACCTTTCACAAAAAATAGAAAACATAATTTATAGATAAGAATGTCCAAAGAAATAGAGAGTTAAGAGGAAGAACAAAAAAAGAATGGTCCAAATTAATTTGGTTTGAGCTGATGTACAATGTACCACATCATATTAAGTAGGCCTAAAAAAATTAGTAAAATGGAGACGAATAATAAAATTTATTAGTTAAATTAAATAATAAAAAAGAACTAAATTAATTTTGATGTGACGGGACTAAATTTATAATTTGGCCTAAAAATAAGAAATCATTTCGATCAATTAGCTAAAAAAAAGTTGTGAAATTTAAATTATGTCACTTCTCAAAATCAAATATAGAACAATAAAATGTAAGTGTTTTAATGAAGGCTCGATCGATCACGTGAAACTTATGCCAATTCTTTTCAGTTTTGTTACCTTAATCATAAAAAATATAGACGGTACAAGTAAATTTTAAGTTAAATAGTAAATGGCGCAAGAAAAAGAGTCTAGTGGTTCATGTGTTGATATTACAATTAATAGTCCTATTGGGACCTAGAAAGAATACAATCTTCTACTTTCTTTCCGCCGCTAAGGAAAAGGAGTGAGGTGTTCACGGTTTCTCGCAGTTTACCCGAGGGGAATACAATAAACGGGAGGCAGTTTTGGAAATTAAAGATAATGAGCTAGGGGGTAAAATTTCAAAATTCACTAATTCGTTTGAAACTGAGCCGGTTAAAAGGGTTTTGACACTCTCTCGATTGGTTTTAGTGTGATTTTGATGATAACTATATATAAAATTTACAATGTTGATACGGTGGATATCATTCTATCTGAATTGTCATCATAACCATCACAATCCCGCTAATGTAAAATAAAGATGTTATAATTATATACAATTAGTTAATAATTATTTATTCTTTCCTTTGGGGACATCCGATAATTATTTATTCCTCTACAAAAATACAAATCTGTTATAAAACTAAACTCAAAGAAAGACAAGAACAAGAGAAAATATGGAGAGGGAGAGAGTTTCTTATTGATGTGTGGAGAATGATACAAATGAGAGCTCTATTTATAGGCTCATGGAATAGTAACATATACTCTATAACATTACTACACATAAAGGAGGGAAATAAACTACATTGAATAATACAATAAACATAGGAGTTACAATTGGGCATTCACTATGGCAATAATCTTCATAACACTCCCCCTTGATTGCCCAATGGTTAACGATATATAGTATTCTCCGAATACGCTTTTGATACTGCCTCATTAAAATCCTTACCAGGAAAACCCATTGGGAAAAACCATGGTTAAGGGAAAAAGAGTGCAGTGCGTATTGACTCCCCCTGATGATGATATCGGTTGAGATCCTTCATATCGACTCCCCTTGATAATGATATCAACTCGCCCTCATCATTATATCAGTTGAGATTATTCAGTCACCAAACTACAAATTTTGTTTTGGACTAGCTTTCCAACAGTTGATGTAGAGAGAGGTTTGGTGAATAAATCACTCAAGTTAACACTTAGGTGCACTTAGTTGACAAATATTTCAACTCATTGGAGTTCGTGCATAAAATGTATGCATCACATGATCGATGGTCATTCATAATTCACATGAAACTTCCCCTTGGATGACCGTTAGATGAGAATATACCTCATTAAAACCTTACTAGGAAAACCCTATGGGATAAAACCTGGTGAAGGAAAAAAAGTACATAATTATCACATCACGTTGCAACATTTTCTTGCAACTCAAGGATATATGCAAAATAAATATCATGCATGATTTATAAAATCATCTCGTGAAATGGTGGTGTAGCTTTATAAGTTGGTTTCACAACCCACCAAGTGATAAAATTACCACATGAGACCAATTTATGGTCAACCAACACAAATATGACCAAGATTACTACTTCAAAACCTAATAGTTCTTGTGTCTGAATAAAGGTCGATTAAAATCGACATAGAGTCACATGGTGATCTTACTACCATCTATGCATTGATAGCCATGTCATATCCATATAACTTTTGTTGGATATAATTAGTATATCATTGATGATATACGAAAATCATGTTCGGGAGAGATGCACAATTGGCAAGTTAGTGGTAATCTTCCACATCTTTTATCTCGAACTCTATAGCTAATCCACAGTTGATTGCTTTGAGATAATTTTTTCGAGCTCAATAAAGTGTATGTCATCTATGTAACAAAAGATGATCACATCCAGTTATGTCAAAATAAATGAAACACATTTTAAAATATAAAATTAAATTAAGAAAATTTTGGTAAGAATTTTGAAACCATAAAATATGACAAAGATGATTTTTCAAAAAATCAACTTGAAATGAAGAAGAAATTATATGCATAAAGAAACGTATGATATGCTAAATGTACCATGTCTCTCAATCTTTCCATTCATATGACGTCAATTGGAAATAATTGAATATTGTTCATGCGAACTTGAATTGTTTGCTTATAGCAAAATAAATCCTCGAGGAAATTTCATATACACATGTGTATTCGTTCATGTAAACCGTACATATAGGTTGCAATGACATATATTAGAGGCAAACTCAGTCTCGTCACATATTGCCAGACTAATCAAATAATGAAAAGTAGTTGTATCCACCATATGAGAGTATATTTTCTCATAATCAATATATTATAGGTTTGTTGTACAGAACCTTTAAAAAATGAGATGTTTCATAACTTCTCATACTCATACTTTACATCTCAATGTATAAAGACTTAATGTCTTAAAACTTTTCATTTCTTTTTGGAATTTGAATTTGCCTCAAATTGAAATTTTTCAGCCAATCATTTCTATCTTTGCATGCATTTTGGCTAATGATCCTCATTTTCAACTACCACATTTGGCGTTGCACTATATGCAAAATTTTTGTCAACGTTGACTTCATTGGGGTTCCAATATTTTTCATCCAAGATATAGATAATTGAGATATATATTCATATCTTTCAGGTACCTGAGGCTCTTATTGAGCACATTATTTGTTTCTCTTGGTGGCTTTGTTTAAATAATCTTAACCTCAATTTGACCATCTTGATATATAGCTCCATTCCACTTTTGAGGTTTTTTTCTTTCCTTTGGAACCGAGTGGTCTACCACGCCTTTGCGGATTTTAGACTCATTTGTGATGTCAGATTGCCCAATATTGGCATTATTGTTATTGGAGCATTTCGAGTTGGCACATGAAAACTTATTTTGGTTGGGTCTGTAAAGTGCCTGGCAGATAATGAATTATATATTTTTCGAACTTCACGTTCATATTGTTTAGTGCGAGGATCAAAATGAATGATGATTATTCATCTAATCTCTGTGCCAACCTTTGATTTTCTTCACATAATGTTGAGAATTATGATTATATGAATGATAAACCTCCAAACGAGTCATCAAAATTTCACGACAACGATGTAAATATTTTACCATCGATGAACTCGTAATCAACATAATTTCCAAATCATCATTGAGAACTCATCCTAATAAATTGTGGTGGAGCAATTTAGATGTGTATATCACATCCATATATCAAATGATGGGAAGTATAAGGTTTTGACCCAAAAACAACATATAATGGAGGAATTCATAATAATTTCTTGGCATAATGCGAATTTGTGTTGTTCATGTAAATGACTTGTTCACAATAATATAAATGGAAAATGTTCGTCTCAATGACACATTTTCGTTATTGGATAATCATGAAAATATGCTCATAACCAAAATGGTTGAGCTAGCAATCTCGCAAATTCTAGTTTGCTTTCATATATACATGTGACCTTCTAGTTGATACATCAATTAAAATAATTGATCCACATGTTGGGTGTATGGATCCACACACATCACCCTTTATTTTGTTGTGTATAAGATAAATTATCTTATTTGATTATTATCCAAACAATCAACTCTATTTAAGAATAAGCAACCCAAAAATGAGTTATGTGTTGGAGATTTACCCAACAATGGGTAACAGAAAGGTGAAAATGCTTTCCTAGAAACGAAACCTTGTTGACGAAACGTAAAATCGTTCGTGTTCCCGGGGAAGTAGGGGAGTCACAAGGACTACTTAAATCCCTATAACCTTAGGAATCATTTCTTTAGAATACCCAAGTTGAAACCATCATGCACAACAATGTTCAAGAGAACATACTCTTTAGATTATGGAATCATCAAAATTGACCATAAAGGTACTTATCGATTCGCATCATGATTGAACCGGGATGGTCTCACCGGTTATGCCAAATAATAGTTGTCAGGACGAGTAAACTTATAGTTTACATTTATATATATATATATATATATATATATATGTATGTATCTCAATCACAATAACATATGTGTAGTATAAATTGGAGGATAATATTATTGATTCAATGATTATGTTGATTCCCATTATAAAATACTCATACAGTCATGAGCATGACATATTGTGTAAATAATAACATGTATGTGCCCAATAATCCAAGTCACCAATTAAGGGATCAACTGTTCTGTGATAAACATGTACTATCACCATTGTTATGCCCATCCAAATAAAAGATTCCTTATAGGAATAATTCACTTTAAGATAATGTGACATATGGGGTTTTACACTTCACTTAAAGGGTTAAAATATCATATGAACTATGATCATCAAAATAAAGTTGATGGTTGTATGACCCTTGATCTGATTGGAATTTTTCAACATCAATTCACAACTCTCTTTCATATGAAAGGATATGTTTCTCAAATTTCTTTCTCATGACCATGGTATATATACTTGTGGGAATATATGTATCTTGTCACTTTGGGTTACATATGATTATAACCATTCACTTCATGGAGTGATATTGTGTCTCATTGGACTACACATATAAAATAGCCCATTTCTCAAGATATGTGTCTTGTGGGACATTCAACCATATCGGGCTTTTATGAGTATAATCCTTCACTTCAAAGAATGATATTTTGTATTATATATTGGAGACATATAATATAGCTTTATAGCTTTGTCCTTTTATTAACTTGTGTCTCATGGTACTCATCTTTCGGCCTATCATTGAGATGATGGCGAGTAAAGATCAAAACATTTGTTTTGTCTTGATATGATAGATGACCTTGTTATGCCATAAGATATATGAGTCATTACTCAGTTTTCAACCATTTATGAAGGTGATGGCGAATAAGATCAAAGCTATGGCATTGTCTTGAAAAACGTTTCATTATCGTAGTTGATGGTTTCACGAAGACCATTATAAATGGATTTTTGGCTTCCAATGCCCATGAAGGATAATCTTTACCTAATTTTTTTTTTTTGATGAGAAATATCAAAAAGCACAAACTCAAATTTCAAAATAGTTAACATACTATAAACATAAAGAAATGTATATCATATAAAACTAAAGAAGTAATTAATTAATTAGTAGTAAATTAATAATCACTTACTGCTTCCAACCATTATTGTTGACCAATAGTTATTATGAATAATAACATGGTAACAGTAATTTTCAAACATAAAATTTTAAACATAAGAAAAATGTACCATGGCTAATATTGTATTATATATGACCCGCAAGCATATATTATCATTGACAATGGTAAAGGAAAGAACAACAATCAACGTATAAAATAATAGATTAGGAAAATAAAAAGAGCTATTTGGCGATAAAAAGAGTCATATCCAAAACACCAGCCCTCATCAATTATCATCAAAAGAAAGAAATTTCAGATCACAACCAAACATTATAGAACAACCACTCAACTACCGTACAATTAATAAAATGTGTTATATATCTAAGATTTTCAAATCCAAATACGAATGGTTATGAAAACAGTAGTAAGCAATGATGAAAGTTAAAGAATATACAACAGACATCTATAGGGGATGATGACAAATGCATATTATGAGTACAAAATAAACAAAAATAAATGTCATGGTTTTGGTAAATTATTGTGATAAATAAATATTATAAACAGCAATAAGAAGTAAACCATAAATATGCAAAACCATTTAGATACTTGAACTAAACAGAAATCGAGCAGGAAGGAAACAAACATCAAAGTAAAACGAAATTGGAAAGAGGCGAGCTATGATCTCATTGAAATTACTTTACGAGAAACTAATAGAAATTAGTTCTCAAAAAATAATATAGCTACTAACAACCTCCATTACTTTTCAGTTGGTTAGAACCTCGTGCTGATAACGTGTTATAAAACTAAACTCAAAGAAAGACAAGAACAAGAGAAAATATGGAGAGGGAGAGAGTTTCTTATTGATGTGTGGAGAATGATACAAATGAGAGCTCTATTTATAGGCTCATGGAATAGTAACATATACTCTATAACATTACTACACATAAAGGAGGGAAATAAACTACATTAAATAATACAATAAACATAGGAGTTACAATTGGGCATTCACTATGGCAATAATCTTCATAACAAAATCATCAATTTTAAAACCCCAAATTCATTAGTTTTCTCCAGTTTTTCTAAACAGCGGATAGGCACTTCTATTTGCTGGCGTGGAAATAATTCTAGACCGTTCGATCGTCCAAATTTTAATCTAACGATTAATTATAAAAAAACATAATTTTTTTGAATGCAATAAATGCTGAAATAGTAGGTTTTGGCTGGGAAGTGAAATGGAAACATTTATTTTATTTAAGTTTGTTTACTCTTTTGTCAAACTCTCTATCTTTTTATAATTATTATATAACACACATGTAAATATAAATATAACGCACTCGTATAACATAACAGTGGCATAACAAACTCGTAACACATGATAGAAGCATAACATATTCATACACATAACAGTGGCATAACATACACATAACATTGGCAAAACATACACGTAACATTGTTATAACATTGGCATAACAAAAATGTGAAACAGTTATAACAATGGCATAAGGAGTTCGTTCATATCCTGGGCATAATAGCACCATAACAACCCTATAATAGGGCACATAAAATTAACATAACTATAACATAACATATTATGTAACAGTGATGTACTTGTCATAAAATTTACTTAACCTAACAAAATTGATCTTATTGGATTCGAAATATTAAAATAAACTAACTATATTTGAAAATAAAAAGTTATATTTTGATAAACCCATAAATATTATGGTAATTAAACTAAAATTAGGGGAAATTTAAAGAAAGAAATATAGAAGTACAGGAAAAAAAAGAACAAACAAAATCACTTTTTCTCCAATTGTTTTTGAAATTCTCAATTCTTACGCCTCTAAGACGATTGTACACGAGCATACAAAGTGCTTATCGGAGGTACAGACTCTACATGCAGAGTCGTATGGAGCGCGGATCCCCACAAATACGAAAAACTCGCTCTTTGCTCACTGGCAACAAACAACGACAAAGGGAAAACAACATTATGTGAAAAGAAAGCAAGTAAAATAACACTTAAAAAGACTAGCTAATGGATAAAACATTCAATCCTTATTAGGAGTTCACTATGCGCTAGACCAATAGTGGCTTCTGAACGCTCAAAACAATGACAAACTGACATCTTTTATTGATGATCGACTGCACAACTATAAGTACCGAAGGTTAAGCCTTTAATCTCGGCTTTGACTCTAACAACCTATACTTGACTACTCCTATTCTCATGGAAATCAGCTCCACACATTTCCACTAAGCAAAGGACTTGAACAGTAAACTAAAAAAACTCTAAAGACTAGAAAGATAACTTAACCAAATGGTGACACTTTATTTAAACTTCAAACTTGACTTCAATGCCAATCTCTTTCCTTTTCTACTGATCCAACATGTCCTCCCCTGAACTGAAGCCAATTCTCATTTCTTCAGATCATACCTGCTTCAAACTCAGCAAGCTTAACCATCCCAAGCTTGAACCTTAATAGCTCAAATGCTTCCATTTTTAGAGGCTTTGTCATAATATATGCAATCTGCTCCTATGTGCCACAGAACTCCAACTTCACTACTCCTTCATTTGTAAGATCTCTGAGAAAGTGGAATCTTACATCAATATGCTTGTTGCGTCCATGGAGCGCTGGATTTTTGGAGAGCTTGATTGTAGAGTTGTTGTCACATTGTACGGTGATTGCAGCCTTCACACTTTCTTTCCACTCTATCTGCTCCAATATCCTTTTCATCCACACACACTGTGTTGCACAATAAGAGGCTGCCACGAACTCTGCTTCAGTTGTTGATAAGGTCACCACGAGCTGTTTCTTTGAGGACCAAGACACGGCTCCTCCTGCAAGAAAGAAAACATAGCCGCTAGTACTCTTTCGATCATCTAAATCGCCTGCATAATCACTGTCTGTATACCCCAACAGACTTTCTTCACTCTTCTTCTTTCTGTACCAAATTCCAAAACTTTGAGTTCCCTTTAGGTACCTGAGAATTCTTTTTGCAGCTAGCATGTGTTGCTTTGTAGGCATTTCCATATATCTGCCGAGGAGGCATACAGAGTACATAATGTCAGGTCGAGTGGATGTCATATACAACAAGCTTCCTATAAGTTGCTTGTAATATGTTGCATTTACCAATTCACCATCTCCCGCTTTTGTTATTTTTGCTCCAGGCACCATCAGATTTCGGACAAAATTGAATTTCTTCAAAATTTCCTTTGTGTATTTCTGCTGGTTCATGAAGATTCTAGCTTGCTCTTGAACAATCTCAACTCCCAAGAAGTATCTCATTTTCCCAAGATCGGTCATTTTGAACTCAGCTTTCATGGATTGCTTAAACTCCTCGATGAGCTTGGTGTTGTTGCTGGTGTACATTAAGTCATCCACATATAGGCTGACTATCAATATATCATTACCAACACGCTTGATAAACAGTGTATGCTCCTAAGTATTCCTGACAAAACCAGCCTTCTGAAAGTAAGCTTCAATTCGACTGTACCAAGCTCTTGGAGCCTGCTTTAGCCATAGAGAGCCTTCTGAAGCTTGTAGACCTTCGTTTCCTCCCCAGCAACCATGAATCCTTGGGGTTGCTCAACATACACATCTTCCGAAAGCTCTCCATAAAGGAAAGCACTCTTAACATCGAGTTGATAGACAACAAATCCATAAAATGCTGCAAAGGCTAAGAGCATACGAATCGTATCCCAATGAGCAACAGGGGCAAAAACCTCACTATAGTCAATTCCATACTTTTGAGAGTATCCCTTAACTACTAACCTTGCTTTATATTTGTCTACATTGCCATCCTCCTTGAGTTTGGTCCTGAACACCCATTTCAGGCCAAGAGGAATAACACCAGCTGGACAGATGGTAAGCTTCCATGTGCAGTTGCGTTTGATAGCCTCCATTTCTATCAACATGGCTTTGTTCCACTTCGGATCAGATGCAGCTGCAGCAAACGTTAGAGGATCATTGGATACAACCACCATGACCATCCAATCTGATGTGGTCAGATTACAATCATAAACTGCTAAGTGAGTAGGAGACCTACAAACTCTGGGAGGTAGATCAGCTAGTGGATTCGTGAAATCCTCGGTTTCATCTTCACTTTGAGACAGACTTGAGACAGGAGAGTGTGGTTCTACCTGAAATGGCAATAGTTCAGTTGAAAATACATCATTCTCCTCCACATCTGAATCATATAAATCCTCTTCACTCCCTTCCCATAAGAGTTTAGATTGCACGGGTGAGGGTGTTGAATCCCAATTCCATCCTTTTGATTCATCAAACACCACGTTCCTACTGACAATAACCTTTTGTGTGGCTGGATTATATAACTTATAGGCTTTAGATTCCACCGATAGTCCTAGAAATTGACATTGGATGCTTTTACTATCCAGCTTTTTCCTATGTTGATCATGAACATGCACATAGCCTACACAACCAAACACCTTCATATGTGAGACTGACGGTGGTTGACTCGTCCATAATTCTTGTGGAGTTTTGCCCTGATTAGCTGATGTTGGACTCCTGTTGAGAATATGAATTGTCCATGCCACAGCCTCATGCCAAAATTCTACAGGCACCTTGCTATCCTCCATCATACACCTCACCTTCTTCATCATAGACGATTCTTCCTTTCTGCCACCCCATTTTTTGGGGTGTAAGTGCAGCCGTGAGTTGTCTTCTAATTCCATTCGCATCACATAAATTCTTGAACTCATTTAACAAGAATTCTCCTCCACCATCCGTTCGTAAGCTAACAATAGAGAGGCTAGTTTCATTCTCCGCTTGCACCTTGTATCTCTTGAAGTTTTCAATAGTATCTGACTTGGCTGCTAAGAAATACACCCAACAATTTTCTACTATAATCATCGGTAATAGTAAAGATATACCTTTTCCCTCCGTTTGGTGTTGGTGTAATGGGGCCACAAAGATCTGCATGTATAAGTTGTAGCCTGTGAGCAGCTTTCCAGGTGCTTTTCTTGGGAAAAGATTTTCTTTGTTGTTTGCCAATTAAACAGGTTTGGCAAATGCCAAGGTCTCCCTTGAATGCCGGCAAATCAAATACCAATTTCTTTTTCTATGGTAGTCTTTTTCTGAAGGCACGATCATCTCCCGCGGTAGTCTTTTTCTGAAACTTCTGTTCATGCACAATCAAAGAACTTTGCAGTGCATCAACAGACAAAGTCTCAATATCCTTAGAGTCTTCAATAGCACAAACAATGTAATTGAATCTCTCAGTTAAAGTTCTTAAAATTTTCTCCACGATTTGAACATCTGTCAAATCTTCACCGTAATTCCTCATGGAATTGGCCACTACCATAACCCTACCAAAATAATCAGTTATGGTTTCTCCTTCTTGCATCTCCAAGAGCTCAAAATTCCTTCTAAGAGCATGTAGCTGTGACTTTTGAACCCTCAAACTGCCTTGAAACTTGAGCTTCATTGAATCCCATAGCTCCTTGGCAGTTCCTTTGTTTGTTATCGTCTTCAGGATGGTCTTATCAATGGAGCTGAATAGGTAATTCTTTGCCTTCAGATCCTTTAGCCGCAACTCATCTAGGACCTTATTTTCTGCATCTGTCGGTGCCTTTCCTTCATTTGGCTCCTTGAATCCTTCACTCACCACCTTCCAATACTCCTTTGACCGGAACAGATTTTCCATCAGGAGACTCCAATGATCGAAATCTCCATCAAAGTTCGGAATGCACAGCTGTGCAAAACTGCTAGCTTCACTTATCTTGGTTCGTTGAAACGACCACAATTCCTCAATCAATAGTCTCTGACAATATTATCACTCACCCGAAAGGTTACAATTTGCTCTTGAGCTCTGATACCATAATGAACGCTCAAAACAATGGCAAACTGACATCTTTTATTGATGATCGACTGCACAACTATAAGTACAGATGATTAAGCCTTTAATCTCGGCTTTGACTCTAACAACCTATACTTGACTACTCCTATTCTCCTGGAAATCAGCTCCACACGTTTCCACTAAGCAAAGGACTTGAACTGTAAACCAAAATAACTCTAAGGACTAGAAAGATAACTTAACCAATCGGTGACACTTTATTTAAACTTCAAACTTGACTTCAACGCCAATCTCTTTCCTTTTCTACTGATCCAACAGCTTCGTGCCCGAATCTTCTATTCCAGGTCTTCCGGCATTTCGACCGCGGGTACACATGTCGTCGAAGGAGCGCTAGTTGGTGAGTGCGACGTCGGGAGCGCCGGCTGTCGCATGCTGCGCCGTTGGTTCCGGGCGTCGGGTCCCCGCTTCGCGGGTTGGAGGCTACTGGTCTCGCAGGACAGAGATCAGGGGCGAGTTGGTTGGCATCGGGACCTGGCCTGACCGGGGGGGGGGGGGTAAGAGACGATGAAGGCCGCATGGCGATGATGCCGGTGGTGACTGGTGGTTAGGGTTGCGGTTTGAAAAACTCTCCGAGAGAATACAGCTATCCCTCCGAGAGAGAACAACTAGACAAGACTTTCCCTGTCATATTCCCACCCAATTAAATTTTGAGTTTTTTAGGGTTAAAAAATCACATAATTCATATCAATCGTGGAAACTATTAGATTATTGTATGGGAGATCCAACGATGTACAATCTATCCACGCCAGTGGAAAAATGGCCTTTCCGTTATTTAGAAAAGCCGAATTTTTCTAACCAGTTTTCACTAATTAATTATAGAAATTGGCTTACAATAAAAAAATCGAGAGTAAATTTGGTTGGTTGTTTGTTTGTTAAAACCACAATCTAGTTAAATTCAATGATCGTGTATAAAAGTCAAATCCAAACTATTAAATTTAGTAAATTTTTACTTATTAAAACGATTAAACGATGGATATACACTAACATTCATGGATCCGAACCTACCCAATCTGGGACCGGCAGCCGTGGACCGAACGAAGGGGAATTGAGGATCTAGTTTGAGATAAAACTCGAAAACGAAAAACCTCTGCTCAAAGCACTCCATAACATATCTGCCCCTGCTTTCTTCTTCTTCTGCTTCTTCTGTCGCAGGCGTAACGAAGTAAGTCTCTCTCTCAGTAATTTCATCCCCGTAGTAACTTATGGATCATAAACTTCAGTGCTCTGGATTCCTCGGCTAATCAATTTATTCATTTAGCGAGTTGTTTTCCGTAGGATTGACTCCGAATTCCGAGAGTAGGATTGATTTTTAGGTTTCTATTTCAAAATTAAAACATCATCCAGATTCAAGTGTTTTAGATTATGACGGGACAGTTATAGATCCACGGTCGATATGGAGTAGTTCCTAGCCTGAGCTTTGCTGTGCAATATCGTGTCTAGAATCATTGGTGTTGCAGCATTGATAATCAATGATTTTTTGAACATTTTGCTTCTTCTGCTAACGACAGTTAAACTCGCTATTCAATTGCTTCTCGAGTGTACTCTTTTTAACAGTATGAGTGCACTTTGCATATCCTGTTTGTAGTCATATTAATTATGCTAGTTTGGCAACCGGCTTTCACCAGTTAAACGAGCCGAACTTCATGAGCATCAAGCTTGGCTCTTTACTTTTTAGATGAGCTTTCGAGTTCAAGTTGGAAAATTGAAGCTCATGATGAGGTCAAGGCTAGATCTGTCCTTGACGAGTCTAATTTCAGCTCAACTTTAAGTTCGTGCACTAAACAAATTCATCGAGTCAAGCTCAAAAATAAGTTGTCCATAAATTTACAAGTTTCTACCTTTTTCCATTTAACATGGTTAAAGCTAACCCAGGTGCTGCGTGTATTTTTATTACCACAATCACAATGTATATGATTTATAGTTTATGGCATTCGAGGCAAAACATGTCACATTCTTGAGCCTACTAGCTTGCTATATAGTTGAACTAGCATCCGAGTTGTGCTTGAGTAGGCTCGCAATATCCAGTCTAGCATACTTTCTCTCAACTTGGCTCATTTTAAAGTCGAAGCCGAGTCATAGACGAGCTTATTTCCAGCCAAATGCTTAGCGGCTCGCGAGCGGATTAACTCCTAAACAACCCTTGGCAATTTCATTGCATACCCCTCATTTTGTTATTCTCTTCAGGTACCTAAGTGTGATAAGTACTTTCTTTTCCTTGATCAGTAGGCTACTAGACTGTTGACGTAACTGTTTGGTTTTGGTTTAATAGTGCCATGACTATGAGAATTGTAATATTTTCTTTGGGACATAAAGACATGGCATTTCTTAGAACGCATGATGGAGATTAGAGGGATATCTTATTTTTTCAGCGGATCAAATGCAGTATTCAAGGTGATTGTTTAATTAGCCATGATTTCTGCAGTATTGATTGCAGATATATCAAGAGATACTTAGCAATCTATTAAATATCTTAACCAGAATTTTGCTAGGATGTAGTACAGTAGTACATATATATTTTCTTTTTGTAATTTCCTACTCTTGGTTTCACAATGCTGGCCCCTCTTACCTTTAAGTGTGCCATTGCGTTTCGAAACTGGATTAATTTCTCGATAGTTAAGTAGTATAGGAAATATTTGCAACTGAAAAATGTTATCTTTTGCAGGTTCTTTCCGGTCACTTGCAAGCTTGACCAGGCCATTCTTTTCGCGCACAACCTCAATCTTTTAACGTAGGGCAACTGTAAACAGGCCAATAAAGAAGATTGGAAGAGCCAAGAGAGATGCTACGAACAGAAGCCTTAACTGCATACAAAGCTCTGCTAAGAGCTACTCGTAAATCATTTGCTGGTGACCAGATGATGTTGAATGCTTCAAGCATTGAGATCAGGACGAAATTCGAAGAGAATCGTCTCGTGAACTCTGAGACCGAGATCAGAAGGCTCCTTGAAGAGGCACGTGAGGCATCTGATTTCATAGCAACCATGATTGTTCAAGCCAAGTTGAATGAACGGGGTGGCTATGGTATGACTAGTCTATTTGTCTATATTATTCATTTGTAGTTCTTGAGCAATGCTGCAATAATATTTCGAACATTATGTATTTCGGGAGCAGAGACTAAAGACGTTTTTGGATTTGGCTATATATATGCAGAGATAAAAGCGAGTAAGGAACATGCTGATGCGACACTTGAGATTCCATCGGAGGAGCTTCTTCGCAAGACCAGCTGATGTGATGGGTGAGCTGACAAGTCAATGTCAACATTTTTGTTCTGGTTTATCATGGACTTGTGTTTTCCCCCAAGATTTTTAGCTGTTTCATTTCTGTGAACTATTTTGTGCGCAAGTTAAGCTTGCGGTATCCAAAAGTGAGTGTGTTTGTCAAACGAATGGATGAATAAGGCACAAACACAATAGCCTGCTCAAGCTTTCTTATCGTTGTGTTAATCTTTGTAGACATCCTTTTTTTTCCCTCTCAACTCAACCAGCTTCCAACAACACAGTTTCTCTGAACCAACTTTTATGAGCTTTTTTGAGTGGTTGTAGCGATCGGACTTTTAGAGATCTTTGGTTTGAAGGCTAAAATGCATAATCATCTGTTCACCCCCTATGATGACATCACTTGTCTAACCTAAGTTGACTATCGGTAGTTCCGAAATTTACCTTGTAATACCCATTGAAAGGGTTCTTCGTATCAAAAGAATATCGTTTATAAGTCTACATGTTAAATGATTATATACCAAAGATTGAACATTGGTTGGATTCCAATACACAGTTACACTGATCTTTCTATTGTCATCACACTTCAACTTAAGTGGAGCAAGAAAAAGATGTGGACGATTAACAAAAGTATTAAGGCCATTTATCGGATGAAACTTTTACTTTTTATGAGTGTTTGGCAAAATGAAAATAAAGCATATTTAAAAAAAATTAATAATAATAAAGCATTCCCCAAGTAAGCTTACAACGACGAAAGTTTGAACCAAACCGAATAGGTCTTTCTTTTTTCTGACTCGTTTAAACTTCTCTGTTCCTGAACGTTTCTAATAATAAAAAGGAGAAACGAAACTGAAAATACACTTTTTCTTTTCCTTTTTCTTTTTCTTCTTTGCAAGTGACACCCTTTGCTCAAACTATCAGGCAGAAATGCATGCAACTCTGTCTTCTCAATGGGTCTCGTCCATGGGGTCATTCTGAGACCCAGATCTTAAGTCTTTGTTTTCCTCTGCTTTCTTCGCTACTGATTCTTCAAGAGCCTCCAGAAATGACGATACAGTGAATCTGTCTGCACAATTCCAACAACAGTCATTAAATGCATGAAACTACGAAATCAAATGTATCTTTCGGAATCAAGGATTGCTTACATTTACTGGGATCAACCCCAAACTGTGACAAATCAATCTGGCCAGTCTTCAATACCTTCAAGGAGAAAATAATCAAGTAGCAATATCAGTTTCGACCCGACAAAACAAAACAAGAAACTTTCGAGTTCAGAGTTGGATGTTTTACATATGTGAAAGAATCTACTTGTTGACGGAAAGGCGGGCTTTGGAACAACTCCAGAACATCCTCTGGGGTCCACGGACCCTGTATATATCCAGTAATGACCTCTCAAAACACAGCACTTCGGAAACAGGGGGGAGTTGAAGAAAACAACACTATCATACCTCAGGCAGGAAAGATGCTAATCTTTCTTCCAACGGTAGTGTAGCAATCAATGGCATTATTAGATCAGGCTTAAAGATATCTCCTAGTCCAAAGCCTAGCAAAACAAAGATATGTATAGTAAACTAACGAGATGACCGAGCAAACACCTTTACCCAAATGAACAGGTTGCATATGCATGGCCACAGGAACAACATGAGAAATCACACAAGAAACTTAACATTGACAAATTCATTTCCATCTACTTGGAGTTATTAATTATTATCTCTTAGAGTACAATATTGTTCTGCTTACAGGAAAGTAGAGACGTCAGGTCCCAAAGGTGAGAACCAGAAAGGACTATAATAGCCGATAATGATATTGACACTTGACGAGCGTTAAGTAATATGAAAAGAAATAGAAGCTAGATTACGTGCAGCATCAATATGATAGAGAGGAAATATGTGTCAAATACACAAATCACAATCACTATCTGCGTAACCTTAACAGCAAAAAATTACCTCCATCTGGGTCTCCAGCACTCTCTGCCAATTGACAAAATACGTGCGTCAGAAGTGGACAAACAAAATTGATTTATAAAAACAAGAAGAAAACATAATACCTCCAGGCTCAATATTGCTCAATATTCGTTGTAAATCTTCCAATTTCACTGCTCCGGATGAAGAGGTCACATCATTCATTGCATCTGAACCTCTGTTTGAAGCGACCAAGTTTCCAGCTCTGGAATTTTCATACAGATATCACAGTTTAGTCACACTATCTCCAAAGACATCTAAGTCATTCAAAGGACATCCCACTCCCAACCAACAACACCAGCCTGTGTTTAATCTGTTCTTTTATCTACGAAAACTTATGTTGAAAACATAGCACAAACAAATGGACTTCATAAGTCTAGTCCAAGAGTTAAAGAGAACTACTTGTGATGGATCATACAAATTACAAACAAGAAAAGCAGGCGGAATCATTACATATATTTTCTCGTCCTGTCTAAATATAGAAATTATTCTTAAACGTGTTGCCATTCTAGAGTTAGAGAGAACTAACTTATTGTACAACCAAATGATCTGATGCCAAACAACCAAATGATTTCATATACCAAAACATCAAAAATTGTATTACTTATTGAAAGGGCCTAGGGAGGATTCAGACATGATAGTACAGCTACTGCAAAGGAATAATCCTTAGTGTTTCTTTTTTACTGATACACATATCTATCTGAGGTTAAAACAGTAAAGGTGAGGGCACATGAGGAATATACCGTGACGAAATTTCATCTTCAACCATGTCTTCAGAAATTTGAAGAGCAGAAGTATCAGGTTCATCGTCCAGAAACTCTAGCACGTAGGAATATATAAAAGAACAATTATCAATAAAACCAAAACATTCTCACTTTCAACTTTTTAATAAATGAAGAAATTTACTACGGTCTTAGAGAGTAAAGCAGCACAATCAGAAAGAGACTATATTAATTCCCACAGACAGTTGTCGAAACCAAATCAGGTGACCAGCTACCTCATGATCACAACCATTGTTCTAACAATATTTGAGCAGGGCAGAAGATACCTGATGGTCATTCACAAGAATAATTACAATAAACATAAAATACCTAGTGGTCTATTGATCTGATAGTTAACAGAGGTACATAGCTCCTCATCTCCTTCTGCATTAGGTTCCTAGTCAGCACCATTAGACAAAGCATACAAAAATTAGGGGTAAAACCAATAATCTATGTAGATGAGTAGAAGAGAGAAATCCAAAACTGACCTGCATCCAAAAGAAAAATTTCCTGTCATCTGTATTGAACTTCAGAATGTAGACCCTGCCTGCTGCTTGATTGACCTATGGAAAAATTTTGACACTCCAATCAGCTCTGAATATGCTAAGCATACCCCAGAACAGCAAAGTCAAAACAGAAAATACCTTCTCAAATGTGGCCTCTTCAGGGAAAATTATCTGATCCTATTATGGCATATGTCAAGGAAAGAAGAAAGGTACAGTACTTTTGACCAAAACAGGAAACAGTTAGACCAATAATTTAGCAGGCCATGGAGGGATGAACATGAAGCAAGCATTACAACCTCAATAGTCAGACTAAAGCAAATTTGAATTTTTGGACGAGTACAAGAATTCTAGAAAAAAGATAAGCATGAATTATAATGCTTACAGTGACTTTTGATCTACTTATAAATAGAAAAGATGAATAGGGATAAAAGAAGGTATGGATATGAAAATTAGAAAAGGAAAAGAGGAGAATAAACAATTTGATGAAATGGGTGAAGTATCATCTAGTGTCCAAGTAGAAAACCATCCAATACAAAGATGGAATAGAGCACACAGAAAATAAATTGGCTGCCACCCATGCCAAAAATACTTCGTACTAACTAATGTTGGATATCAAGTTGAAGCTGCCGGGGAAAATAACAGTCAGCATTGTCATATATGTGCAATGAAGTTAGGGATTCCACCATCCAGCCACCCTTAACCAAACTAAAAGGAGGGGAAAGTACAATCACATAAGATCGTCCATGCATCGTCCTACACAACATATTAGAAAGTACAATAACAAGATAGATCACCACACACAAAGTATCCATGTATCTACATTGCTTAATCATTCAAGAACGACCAGGAGAATGGTGAATAAAATAAAAGTCAGGATACATCTTCAACAACATTAAGCACACGATCAAGCCACTGAAAATGGATCAATCCCTCGTCTCCCTGATTATTGCAGGAAGGAAAAAAAGAAAAGAACCGTATTACAAAACCCTTATATCAGTACCAACAAGTCATTGAAAGGAACAGACACTTCAATATCACAGATGATGACTCAGCGATGAAACAAAGAGCGAGGTACCCTAGCTATGCGAACCAGCCCTTTTCGAGGATCAGGGACAACCCTTTTGCCCTCCAGGTGCATTTTACCAGCCCGAAATTCCAGCATCATGACCTGCCAGCAGACCTTTGAAACTTTAAGACCAGAAACGACTAAGGAGAGCACAGCAGAAGTTATACCATCTATATACAGTGACGAAAACACCAAACGTAATGTATGAAAATAAAAGGCATAGGTCAAACAAGTTCAAAATTACACGGGATACAAATTGAAATAAGCAAGGCGAGGTTTAACCTACAATGGAGAGGGAATGCGCCATTAACTAGACAAAGGGGAGAAAAATTACTCTATCGAATGGCTCAAAATTGAACATAAGCTGATGCCCAACGAATTACCAGAGTCTAGAAGTGACGACGCTTCAATCAGAAAGTATCAAAACGAGCGATTGTATGCGTTACAGACAAGGCAACCCACCTCTCGCGCGCGACCGAAAGCCGTCCGTTGGTTGCTGGAGTCAGCTTTTGGAATTTGCGTGTAGGCTAGAATTTAGCTGGCCAAGATGTTGCGTGGATCAGTGCTCGGATATGGGGGATTAAGAAGGCAAGATGCTGATATATTACTATCAATTTCGAAACCCTAACTCGATGAAGGGGGACGCAAAATATGAAGAAGCACAGAGCTCTAGAATGGAGAACGACAGATAACTATACAACTTCAACTACTTTTTAGTTTTTTAATTTATTTTCTTTGATTTTATTAAACTACTCGCTATTTTTCCAAGGCAAAATATTTTAAAATGTAACCAAGTTTGGGCATATGTCGAGAAATACCGTCACGGCTTTAATATAGATTTGTTATCACAACATATTGACTTTCTCGTCAAAAATGTCTCGCCGTTAATTTGTTCCGTGTTCCGTTAGTCAAATTTAATTTATGCTTAATATGCTTTCAACCTGGACATTTGACTGTTTTTTATGTATTGTGGAGTCTTTCTTTTTCCCTCTGCCGCCTCACCGATGGATCTAACCATAACTACTGAAATTTAGCATCGAACGTCTATTTTGAAAACTGGAGAAGCAAAAGCATTTTGAAACCAAAATACCAAATTCATATATGGTGGCTAGTTATTCATGATCCAAGCTCCTTGCTTGCAGTGCCGAACTAATATTGCTCTTGCCAAAATACCAACTAATCATGGAAAATATAATTGTACACTTGATTAGCTTCCTCCAGCCTATCCCTCTTCAACCACCCAGCCATCCGTGGCCTCGATCTCGTCTCCATCGATCCATCAAATCCCTTATCCGGTTATCCGGACAAGGTCCTTTCGCATTACCTCATCCAAGTTCTACGACGGCGATTGGAAGCTCCAACTCCAATTCTTCGCCGCCCAAACCCCTCCTCCCTTATGGTCTATCCCATCGATGTCGTTGAGAAGATCACAACAGGATCTCCATGCTCCACGACCACCATTGGTTTATCTTTTGACAAAAAATTTAGATCTAGATGTCTCTCTGTTTATCTTTTACTTTGTTCTTTTTTTGTTTTGTTTTAGCAGAATTCTAGATACTGGGAGTTCTACAATGAGTGGTGTTTAAAGGATTGAGGAGGAGAAGATGATTAATGACAAAGATCAACAAGGAGGAGAAGTTCTGTTGGTGCTTGATCGGTGATGGTGTGAGAAAGATGGAAGAGAAAGAGAGGTAATAATTGGATTTGATGGAAGGTCCAGATTGATTTTAAAATAATTATATTTCAAATTAAAACTTAATTAACAATTATTCAATTAGCCATCTACGTGGCAAATGAAAGGGTAAGATTTGCTTTGTCAATTAACATCGTCAAGTCCAGGGGGACGGAATGCGGAACAACCTAGCAGTGAGACATTTTTGGCGAGAAAGTTTATACGTTGTGACAGAAAATCTATATCAAAACCGTAACGACATTTCTTGACACACGCCCAAACTTCGTGACATTTTAGAGTATTTTGCCTTATTCTAAGAGAATAGAAGATTTCAAGATAAATTTTTTATGAAGATTTCAGAATACTTATTGCTATAGAAATAAATACTTTTTTATATAAAACAGAAATAAATACTTAAGGGTGGTTTTGTTTGAAAATAAGATTTACCTATTTGATTAATTTTCTTTCTTTCTCTATATTAGGGTTTCTCACCTAAACTTTGGGACTCATTTATGCCACCGTGCACAATCCCATAAACTCTAGAACCTACCTCCTTCAACTACACACCTCTTCTCCTTCAGTCTTCCACTGCAACCCTCCTCAAACAGCCCATCAACATCTTCTCCCCCCATAGCTCTTCGCATAATGGCAACACCCATCAATAACACCCTGATCGAAGCTAGCATCGCTGATGTCACCGAGCAACCAACTACTGACGATCTGGTCGCCTTAGCAGTTAGGGACCTCTCCCTGGCAGACATCAACGATGAAGGGATGTTTATGAAAGAAATCACCCTAGTGTCGCCGCCAAATCAATACCCTCTATGCATCGTTGAGAAATTCTGGGGTGATTGGATCGTCAACTTCAGGCATGGAAATCAGGATACTCAATGACTGTTTTTTAGCTGGATGAGGGATGGTACATATATCGTCTGCATCATGAGCTTGACCACCGCCAGATCTTAACTAAAGGACCATGGAACTGTAATCATAATCTCCTAATCCTGCTTGAACTTAAAGCTGGAGAGGATCTAAACAAAGTACCACTTCATTATGCCCCATTTTGGATCCAGGTACATGAGCTACCATTCACCTATTTCTCAGAGGTTGTTAGACACGTGTTCGGTGACTACGTGGGTAAGTTATTGGACTATGATAAAGTAAATCACAAGAATTCTTGGGCTAATCAGTTTATGCGTATTCGCGTCGAGCTGGATGTAAGCAAGCGACTTCACCGAGGGGAAAAACTCATACTGCACGACAATGTGGAGGCCAAATGCCAATTCAAATACGAACAGGTAGAGCGTTTTTATTGTATCTATGGTGTTATGGGACACACTGACAAGTATTGCAAGATCCTATTCTAGGTCCCAGTTGAGTTGATTGTTAAAAAAATGGGACGATTCCATTGGGGTCCAACCCCGAAACACCAAGCAACAGCAAGCTGCCAAGTATCTCTGCGAACAAGAGGAGGCTACACCCATACTGCCCAAGACCTTCGAACAGCAAAAGAAATCAACATATCCCACACCACCTCGAAACAAGAAAGCCCAATCAATGCGAGTAGGCAATGGTGCGACCCATACAAGCTCCAAGACCCCGGCCAATGGGAACACGACGCGATGACATAATGACGGACGCACTGGACGACAGGAAATGACGATGAGACGGTGAATTGGAAAACAAGTTGAGCCAGTCAACCCTAACCAGAAACCGATCGAATCACAGAGAAAAATGACCCTCGTCGACGTGCGAGTGGTATAGACGGGTCTACCCAAGGGGACCCGTCCAGCACCATAGACATTCAAGGGGGTTGTGGAGTCTCTCGACCAACTCCGACAACTTGTAACCCCTGCTGATGGGTCAACCGATGTCCTGGCCGGCTTCAATTTCGTGTATTTTTTCTTTCGTTAACTATCGAGTCTCTTTTTTTATTACTTTCTATTTTTTATTACATGGTAAGTTGATTATAATTAGTTTTAGTAGTGAATCTTTAGGCGAGTCCTTTATTCCTTTCCCTTAAGCTCTTGACGTTTGTCACGGTATTGCGGAGGTCTCGGCTGCGAAGTTAATCAACCTTTGGGCTGATTCTTCTCCCATTGTAATCCGCTTGTCGATTGTACCTCCGTGTTTACCAACCAACGATGGAATGTCTCTCCTTGCTACTGTAGTAATAAAAGCTACTTTTGCCGTAAAAAAAGATTTACCTATTTGGTGTACATAATTTTTATAATTTTTAGAAAAATATTTTTAAGGGATCGTTTGGTATGCAATATTTTGAATACCATGATATTCGAGATATCACAATATTGAATGAGATTGATATTGAGTTAAACCGTTATTTGATATGGAAATTTTGGCAAAAATTGACATGTTTACCCTCATCTTCATCCTTGCGTTGTTTCAATTCCCGACAGCAATTCACAATCGATCTTTAATCATTCTCTTCTTTCTCCTATGTTCTTCTTCTTCATTATCACTCAATTTCAACACTCAATTTTGGCTTGAACTTCTTGATGGAGTGATTGAGGGGATTGATTTCAAAGTCATTAGAAGGATGAATTTTAGCGGCAGTACTTCCTGCCGTAATATGGAAAGTAAATTGAGGATGGTTAAAATTTGGTCTAAAGGAATAAACCATCTCTACCCATCTAAAAATTCAGCTCAAAGCATCCAACAATCACTAATATTCTCATGCCAGCAATTCATTCTCACCCTACCAAATCAAAAGCAGCTTGAATCTTTCAGTCACAAGAGGGATAATTTGATGTAGACGATGAAGTGCATCAAAACTTCCTCCGTAAAAGCTCGAAATTAGAAATGATAGATGTTATGAACTTTCATGCAAGCACTAGCTTGCTACCAGAATAAGAAACTAAGACTCAAGGATTTCTTTTTTTAGGTCATGCAAAGGGGGACAGTCCATGATTCTATTGTTCCTCTACAAAGACAACAGACGCTCTCTATGGCTAGGCGCCACTATCTTTTCTGAAATTTAAAAAAAATCAAGACTTTTTTTATCAAATTGACATATGTAATAATACAAAAACAAAGAAAGTAATTACAAGAGAGGCTAAACTAAACCTCAAACATAACAAAATCACAAACTAAAACTCAACCAAGCAAAATGATCAAAATAGAGGCAACCGGCTTGAAAATCAGAACCAACAGACACTCCCAAAAAAACCCCAAAATTAGCAAGTTAACCCATATGATAACTAACTCTACTCCGCAACGACGATAGAATGTAAAAGAAGACACCGCCGAGTTCGAGCATGTAGATCAGTTTGAAATGAAACTTTACAAGGAAAGAGGAGAGGAGAGAGACCGTTGAAAAAACATTTGGGGAAGAAGATAATGGTGTGCCACATCCCATGTGTCATGAAATTAATGAGATAAGAAAGGAACAAATTTGTCCAACAAAATGATATTCAATAGGATATTTAATATCTATTATAAAACTAAGTAAAGAGAAGACAACACAAGAGTAGAGGGAGAGAAGCTTTCTTATTGATGTGTATCAAACATACAAGAGTGAGCACTATTTATAGGCTCATGGTACATAACCCCTAATGACTAACATAACTACACTTGAATATGAGATAATGATATTGATTCTCATGGTTAATGTATATGTTACACAATGGGCATTCATGCACCATAATAACAATATTCATAACACTCCCCCTTGAATGACCATTGGATAACAATATATATTATGTTCTTCGAGTACGCTATTGATATTGCCTCGTTAAAAACCTTACCAGGAAAACCTAGTGGGAAAAACCATGGTTAAGGGAAAAAGAGTGCAGTATGTATCGACTCCCCCTGATGATGATATCGGTTGAGATTCTTCATATCGACTCCCCTTGATGATCATATCAACTCTCGCTCGTCATTATATCAGTTGTGAACATTCAGTCACCAAACTCCAAATTTTTGGACTAGCTTCCCAACAGTTGATGCAAAGAGAGATTTGGTGAATAAATTAGCCAAGTTATCACTTAGGTGCACTTAGTTGATAAATATTTCAACTCATTGGAGTTTGTGTATAAAATGTATGCATCAAATGAACGATGAATCATCCATAATTCGCATGACACATCCCCTTGGATGACCATTAGATGAGAATATGCCTCATTAAAACCTTACGAGGAAAACCCGATGGGATAAAAACCTAGTGAAGGAAAAAGAGTACATAATCATCACATTACTTTTCACCATTTTCTTGGAATTCATGTTGATGTATTTTATGCATGATCTATAGGATCATGTATGTGAATGGTGATATGGTTTGATTAGTTTGTTTCACAAACCATCAAATAGTGTTCATGACTATATGAAGATCGATTACACTTGATATAGAGTCACATATAGTGACCTTTACCACCAATATGGCACTTATGTCCATGGTATATCTATATAACTTCTTATTGGATATTATTAGTATATCATGGATGATATACAAGAATCATGTTCGAGAGAGATGCATAAATTGTAAAGTAGTGGTAAGATTTATTCTTCCACATTTTTCATCTCGAACTCTTTAATCAAATTGATCACAAAGAGATAAATGGCCCCTTAACAAGATGTATAATTCGCACAAGGCAATAAATAGCTACAAATAGAGCTTTCTTCCCATAAGGGAGAGATCGAACTACTGATCATATGATTACAAGGTGATTAGCCACTAGGTCATAATCATGTGGTAAACTCATTAATCAAATAGATGATTTCTTTGAGTTATTCTTGAGGAATCTCAATAATATGTATGTCATCTATGTAAACAAAAAATGGTCACATCTAATGACGTTGAACAAAAAGAAACACATTCTAAATACATATTAAATTAAGAAAATTGTTTTGGAAAGAATTTCGAAACGATAAAAAGTAGTAAAGATTATTTTTCATCATTCAAAATTCAACTCAACAAGGAAAAGAAATCGAATTATATGCATAGAGAAATGTATGATGTGTTAAATGGACCACTTCTCTCAATCATTCAATCCATATGATGTCAATTGGATATAATTTGTTAACTTGAACTTAATTGTTTGCTTATAGCAAAATAAATCCTCGAGGGAATTTCATATACACATGTGTATTCTTATTATGCAAACCATACATATAGATTGCAAGGAAATCCATTAGGGGAAACTCTTTCCCCTCATAAATTGCCAAACTAATCGAATAATAAAAAGTAGTTGCATCCACCACATGAGAATATGTTTTCTCATAATCAAAATACTATAGATTTGTTGTACACAACTTTTCAAAATGAAATAAACATGAGATGGCTCATGACTTTCAAGACTCAAAATGAGATAAACATGTGTCTCATTTGCTTGACATCTTCATATATAAAGACTTTATGTCAATCTTGAAACTTTTCATTTTTCTTGGGAATTGGATTTTGCCTCACTTGAAATTTTCAGTGAATCCTTTATTTGCATGCACTATGGCTCATGATCCTCATAAAATATTATGATATTTAGCGTTGCATTATACGTAATAATTTCGTCGATGTTGACTTCATTACGGTTCCAATATTTTCCATCCAAGATATAGATAATTGAGATATATATTCATATCTTTCAGGTACCTGAGACTCTTCTTGAGCATATTTTTTGTTTCTCTTGGTGGCTTTACTTAAATAATCTTAACCTCAATTTGATCATCTTAATATATAGCTCCATTCCACTATTGAGGGTTTTTTTTGTTTGGAACCAAGTGGTCTACCGTACTTTATGTGGGTTTTAGACTTATTTGTGATGTCAGATTGCCCAATATCGACATCATTTTCACTGGAGGTTCGAGTTGGCACATGAGAGTTTTACTCTGGTTGGGTTAGTAAAGTGTCTAGCAGATGATGAATTATAAAATTTTAAACTTCAAACTCATATTGCTTAGTGTGAGGATCGGAATGATATGATCATTTATCTAATATGTTGGCCAAATTTTGTTTTCTCTCCCTAATGTTGGGAAGTTTGAATATAAACCTCCAAACGAGTCATCCAAATACTCCTGACAACGATGTGATATTTTACCATCGATGAACTCGTAATCAAAATAATTTCTCAATCTTCATTGAGAACTCATCCTAATAAATGGTGGTGGAGCAATTCGGATGTGTATATCACTTCCATATATCGATAGATGGGAAGTATAAGGTTTTGACCCAAAAACCAAATATAATGGAGGAATTTCTAATAATCGCTTGGCGTAATGCGAAATTATGTTGTTTATGTACATGACATATTCACAACAATTAAAATGGAAAATAATTGTTCTCAATGACATATTTTTGTTATTGGATAATCATGAAAATATGCTCATAACCAAAATGGTTGAGCTAGTAATCTCGCAAATTCTAGTTTGCTTTCATATACACATGTGACCTTCTATTTGATACATCAATTAAAATAATTGGTCCACATGTTGGGTGTATGGATCCACAAATATCACCCTTTTTTTGTTGTGTGTAAGATAAATTATCTTACTTTAGTTGATGATTATCCAAACAATCAACTCTATTTAAGAATAAGCAACCCAAAAATGAGTTATGTTGTGTTGGAGATTTACTCAATAATGGGTAACGGAAAGGTGAAAATGCTTTTCTAGAAACAAAACCTTGTTGACAGAATAGAAAATCGTTCGTGTTCCCAGGAAGTAGGGGAGTAACAAGGACTACTTAAATCCCTATAATCTTAAGAATTATTTCTTTAGAATACCCAAGTTGAGACCTTCGTGCACAACAATGTTCAAGAGAGCATACTCTTTAGATTATGAAATCATAGAAATTGACCATAGATGTACTTCTCGATTCACATCATGATTGAACTGGGATGGTCTCACCGGTTATGCCAAATAATAGTTGTCAGGATGAGTAAACTTATAGTGTACATTGATATGTATCTCAATCACGATCACATGTCTTGTACAGATTTGAGGACAACATTTAATAGTTTCATGGTCATATACCACATTATCGTTCCTCTCCCTTGTGATCATATAAGTAAAAGGATCTTGTTCCTTCTTGAATAATGAAATTGCTCTGCTAAAGCTTGTGAGTGAGTTTGTACTACTCGATATATGGTGCACTATCGATGAGTTATATATTATGTCATTGCTTATCATGTCAATACTCATTTTTCAAGAGAATGATGGATAGTGCAAATGATAAATAGAGATATTACAGCATAGTTGTCTTAACCATCTATGTCACCAATTATGGGATGAATAATCTTTACACAATATAAATGTACAACCACCAAGGAAAAGGTTCCATATAGAGACAACAACAATAACTTGTTCCATGTGCTTTAAAAAATATGTAACAAATAACTCTTTGCACATTTGAAGAGGAGAAGACAACCTTTGAGAGGAGGCTGTAACAGAGATTCGATTGAGGTCTCTGTTCATTTGATCTACGATGGCAGATTCTATTCAGGACTTTGTTCCATCCCATCTACCTCCACTCCATTGATTGTTGTTGCTGTGTAGGCTGTAGCATGGAGATTCACAGCATGGAGTTTTAGACGGCTTACTCGACGGCAAATAAAGCATGGAGATTCATATTTCAGATCTTGTTATGTCAAAGTCGGTCAGAGTCAGTCAAATCGGTTCATAGGTTAACCGACCAGTCGGTTAAGAAGCGGTTATTTAAATTATTTTTCGGTTATCGGTCGGCTATTTAACCATTGCATATGGTCGGTCTGTTAAACCGGTTAACATATTTTAATCTCCAAATCATTTTCCCCGACCGTTAACCGACTCCCAAGCCTAGCGACAAGCCTTTGGCTGCGAGTAATTTTGGTTCTACACGCGAGAATTTTACGATTTTGTTATAGTCGAGGAGGAAAAAGACTACTATTACCACTACATCCATGTATACAAATTACAATGAATTGATTATTATACACGTCTTCACAGCCCCTCCCTCCCCCAAGCAAGCTGAAAGGAGGATGGACTTGAAGCTTGGTATTGAGGAGCTGTAAACGATCCTTACTTGAGGCGTTGGCAAAGACATCAATTGTCTGATGAAAAGCAGAGACATATCGAATCAGAAGATGGCCTGACTCAACTTGCTCACAAATGAAATGAAAGTCTAGAGCCATATGTTTGGACAGTTTGCTAATCACCGAATTCATGGTCATTAAGATGGCCATGACTTTGTCGCAATGGGGGAGAGGATGATGAAGTTAGAGGGGTACTTGTGTCAACTAAAGTAGCTCTAATGTAGTGTATGCAAGCGAGCGATATTCATCCTTGGTGCTCTATCGAGCGACGACCGCCTTCTGTTTTTGCCATGTCCAACTGATTAGATTGTCCCCATGGAAGATAGCATACCCATACTGAGAGCGGCTATCATCAAAGTCGGAGAACCAACCCGTATCAAAGCAGGCCATTAGTTGTTGTGCTGAGGTGGGGCACAATTATGGAGAGTGAGTAATTGTTCAATTCAAGTAACATAGAATCCATTTGTGGCTTGTTAGTGCTTTGTTGTGGGGAAATGCATATACTGGCACACTCGGTTGATAGTATATGTAATGTTTGGTCGGGTAATCATAGCATATCTGTTGGTAGGGTTTTGGATCAGGGAAAGGCTCACCATGCCGATTGAGAAGAGAATGTAGATCGACCGGAATTGTGATAGGTGTGGCTGCTTCATATTAACCTGAGTGATAAGCTTCTGAATATAATATTGTTGAGATTAGCTGACTCCTTGGCAGAATGAGTGATATCAATGCCCAACAATTTATTGATAGTGCCCATGTCCTTTGGTGCAAAATCCTGATCCAAGATAGTGATTCTAATTCCTTGATTTTGGTTCAGTAGTTACAAATTTTAGGTCGATTAAAATCCTGATTGAAAGGTGGAATTTAATGTGGATTTTGAAATGAGGAATTAATGGGAGAAGTTGACTGTGTTGATTGATCAGGTTTAAAGGACTAGTGGAGTTTGGTTCAATAGTTAAGTTAACTGTTACGTCTAACTTAGAGTTGAGTTATTGTCATGATGGTTTTGAGGTTTCAAGACGAAACCTTTAGAATGAAGGAAAAGTCGTGACACCTCAATTTCTGGTTATCGGTTTAACTTAAGTTCGGTTCAAAACTTTTCGTCAATGTTAAGTGATTTAATGTCTAACCGGTTGGACTGTCTTAGTTGACCGTTGCACGAGTGTTGAGTGATTGGTTTGGATTTCATGCCAAGAAGACTCAGTTGCATGGAATTACGTAACTCCCATGCTTATGGAATTATGGTGGTTAATAAAGGAGATGAGTATAGTGTTTGGATTTTGTTAATTATTTTGGATGTTTAGTTTAATTAATGGGAGGATGGTGATTGGATTTGTGTTACGAAGTCAGCAACGGGGGTGGCCATTTTGAAGCCACGACCGTGATTGATTTGTTGATGGTCACGGTCATGAGTGTTTGATGGTTACGCCAGTAGTGGGCAATGTAGCAATGGGTGTGGTTGTCCTTTCGTCACGGTCATGGTGTGTTCAATATATAAACCTTGTTAGGGTTTTTGGTTGATAGAAGAATTAGAAGTCTTATTTAGTTTTCTTTGCTATGTCGATGAACGCAAGTTCAAAGAATGGTGGTCCAAGTTTGAAGGTGCAAACGAGCTCCGATCGCCTCAAGATTTCAGAGGGTCGACAAAGACAATGTCGAGACCGTTTTCCCTAGATCTATCAAAGGTAAATATAGATTTCATATAAGCTTTAGAGAGATTCAGTTTTGGAATTAGATTTTGGGGATATCTTCATGTGTTAATATTCTGTGATGATTCTTGGCATCGAGAATCAATGGAGCCTCCAGGTGTGGGAGATCACGAGCGTTGGGATCATGGTCGAGAGCGAGAGATCAATGGAATTGGATTCTAAGAAGCTTGGAAATCGTCGAAGAAGATTGCCTCCTCGCAAGGGCAGGAAAGTTTAGTGACCAATCTGCAAAGTTCAGAAAGACAAGTGATCTCTTTGTAAGTTTGGTAAAGTTCAAGGGCTGGATTATAGTTTTTAGAAAGTTGGATGACTGATTTGTAATCTATGTAATGTCCAGGGACTGGTTCTGTAATTAGTTCAGCCGGGCAGTAAAAGGATGATTCTGCCCCTACAAGTTTCAGATTGTTGCAAAGGAGTAATTTCAGCATAACTCGATCGTTTTAACTCCAAACAACGCACGGTTAAAAGCTGTGGATTTGTGGCAGCATGGGAAATCACATCAAGTCATAACCAGAGGTGTCCACTCGTCTTAGAGGTGGAGGTTTATGTTTTATTACTACTTAGTCCAGTGTAGAATTGTAGTTAAATGGTTGGGGAATCCTGTGAATGGATTTCCCTTGTGATGGGCTCCTGAGGCTATATAGTAGTGTATGATCTAATATATGAAAGATGTAATGACATTGAGCATGAAGCTCTAAGGACTGAACAGTGGCGTGTGATTCAGTATTCATAATAGGATAAGATAGGCCTAGCTGGACTAGATCCCGATGTTGTGTATGCGTTGGTCACCAACCCCCCGGATTCCGCAATCCCTTAAAATTCAAAGAAAGGTTAAGGACTTGTCGAGTATGCCTATATATGCTGCTCACACAGTTTAGGACGGTTTCATGGTCTGATCCACTATGAGGTTATTCACACGATTACTGGGGTGGCTAATGCTATGTAGAAAACTACGATCCCAAAAGGGTCACATTACTAGTGTAGACTAGTATTTAATGTGCTATCTTTTGATGCTTCTCTTTTCTATGACAAGACATAGTTCTTCTTTGGATGACGCTTAGGCAATGATTATCACTGACCCTGTTTAGGTATTATCTTTCTGTATGTATATGTGTGTTTAGTCACAGGTACAAGAGCTGGAGATGGAGAGAGCTGGTTGGGTTTTGATATCAGTGGATGTCATTTTGATGCTTTAAGAACTTGGAGTTGCATCTCCTCTTTCCTTGTTGACTTGTATTTAAGGATCTAAGATCTATGTCTTGTTTGATTTAAAGGTTTAATAAAGGCTTTAGTTTTAGTCTTTAATGCTCGTGTGTCCAGTTGGGACCCAAATAGCTTGCATGGGTTGAACCAGTGGTCCCACCAGTCTTTTAGGATCGGGTTTTACAGTGATGAAGTCTTGAATATAAGTTTATCAGTCACCATAATTGATAATGAGGTCGAGAACATAGACTAATATGTATGTTATAGCAGTTGCGTTGTGGTAGATGAAGAGAGAGGTGTTGGAGCTGCACACCGTTAAACCTTGTTGAACCAAAATAGGTCTTGATTTTAGTGAACCAAGCGTGTGGTACCTGTTTGGGGCCATAAAGTTCCTTGTAGAGACAACACACATAATTGGGGTAGGTGGGATGCTCTAATTCTTGGGATTTTTGCATGTAGACCTCCTTCATTAGGTCACCATTGAGGAAAGCATTGTTGATGTCGAGTTGATGAAGATCCCAACTCTTGGATAGGTCAATGGAAAGGCGGATGGTGGAGTGTTTGATCACGGTGCTGAATTTCTCATAGTAATCCACCCCTGTTTGTGATTGAATCCTTGGGCACTAGTCGTCCTTGTGTCATTGAATAGAGCCATCAAAGTGGCGTTTGATCCTGAAAATCCACTTACACTCAACAATATAGATAATAGGACGACAAGGTACTAATAACCATGTATTGTTCCTCAAGAGCCCATCACATTCAGTCTTCGTTGCATGTTTCCAAATATCGTGTTTAATAGCTTGAGCAAAGGTGTATTGTTGACACACAGGAAAGAGTCGACAGTCGTATGTTAGAGTTTGGGCTATAGGGGATTTGTGGAGGCCCTAGTGGTCATGGGGTAAGTACCATTGGTTGTTGGATAATAGTGGCTTGGCGATGTGTGGGTTACTTTAGCTAGATAGCTATTAGTAGGGCAGGGATATGTAGGAGGAGATGGTGTAACAGGTGACACTAGATGGGGGAAGTGAGAGGGATGGGCAGTGAGGGAGTGGACGTGGAGGTGGAAAGAATGAAGTGAAAGAGAGGGTGATGGACTTACATAATCTACTATGGGGTAATAAACTTGGTGGAGAAAATCCATAGAAGTTGGTTAATGTGGACTTGTCTCTGGAAGTGTTGATTATGTCAAGTGAGGTAAATATGGAAATATAGTACCATTGAATATCACATGGCGAGAGATATATAGGAGAGCCGTCCGTTGATGTAGCACAACTATCCCTTGTGTGAGGAGTTATATCTGAGAAAAATACAAAGCAAAGAGGAATCCAACTTGTGAGGGTAATAAGGATGATGATAGGAATAACACAGACAACCAAACGTTTTGAGAAATGAATAATCGTGAGAAGTTGTTTATAGACGATGATAAGGAGAATCATACTCTAGAGTTGGAGTGATGGTATGATTTTGAATATAGATGGCTTTTTTGAAGGCATGTCTCCAAAATGGTTGAGGATGAGAAGACTCGACCAATAGAAACTAGCCATTCTCGACGAGGATTTGATTGCGCCATTCAACCACACCATTTTGCTATGGGGCGTGGTGGGAAGAAAGACGATGATGGATATCGTGCGACTCGAGGTAGGTATATACATTTGATATTTTCCACCCCCAATAAGTTTCAACACTTTTTTGTTTGGTACAAAATTGAGTCGAGACCATACGATCAAATCATTGGAAGGTAGCAAAGACCTGAGATTTATGAGAGAAAATATATCCAAACATATTTTGTGCAATCATTAATAAATAGAAACAAGATATCAATTTCCATTCAAAGAGTATTCAGGAGATGGTCCCCAAACATCAGAATATACAAGATCAAATAGTGTGCGACTAGACACATGAGTGGTGGAAAGATGTAGACGGCGACTCTAGCCTAATTGATATGAAGAACACATAAGGAAGTTTATTTGAAGTTACTGACATATGAAAAGAGTGAACAAGACGACAGAGCACAAATTCATGAGGATGGGCAAGCCGACGATGTCATCCATGTAGGGAGGTGGAGACATCGGCGAGCGTAACAATGGGCATGGGGGAAACTGTAGTTGGAAGTTGATAGAGGCCATTAGGGAGATGCCCCTGAGAAGAGGCTGGCCCTACAACTTCTTGCCAACACAATGATTCAGTCAAAATTCAATACAAACATTATTTTTGGCGGGTAAATTTGGAGATGCTAATGAGAATTTTGGTGAGGCTAGGAACAATATAAACACTTGGCATACGCAGGTTTAGAAGTTAGGTTGAACCAACATGAGTAATAGATAGATGATTAGCATTACCGACTTCAAGCTCTTCACCGTCATTGTAGTCACCAATGACACTGCGTTTGTTGAAGTCTGGGGTCACATGATCCGTTGCACCACTATTGAATACCAAGATGGATAAATGGTCGTGGTTTATAGGAGGTTGCACGACGGAGGAGCATGGTGGCGAGATAGGAAACTAGCTAGGTTTATGTGTTGGGAGCAATCTAACGGTTCATATACAACAAATTTGACACGTTATACGAGGCTTCAAAGAATACGAGCGAAAACCTGAGCCTATGGTTGGAGAAGAGATACTAAGTGTTGGCCCCAACCTTCGACAAAATCAAACTAGCTTGTAGGAAATTGAATTAGCTTTCTAACACCGTCGACCTTGCAATAATCACACTTATGAGCTAGGAGAGATGAAACTGCGACGTCTTCCAACCAAGTAGGGATTTTTCCGCTTCCCAAGTTGTCCCTTGATGTCGAATTGCTTATCATTGGTTATCCTAGACCATCATTGCATGTCGTATCACTCCGATTAATGTCGTCTCCCTAAGTAATAGTTTGTGTACAATTTTTGGTTATTCGTAAAAGAAGAAAATCTCAAAAAATGGAAGGAGACAAGAAAAAACCCAATCTCTGAGATAAAAAGAAACTGAAATTAAAAAGAAACTGAAATTAAAAAGAAGAAAATTCAAAAATACAAAAAGAAGACCAAAAAGGTATAGAGTTAGTAGAATAAACGAGCACAAAAGCTTGAGGTAGTTTGCATTAGGGATAGATAAGCTAGTTTGAAGCTCTTATTGAAAGTTAAATCCTTGCATCATGTTAGTTGTCTTAGTAGCCTAGCTCCATATTAGTTAGATCGAGTCATCCACCACTTTGTACACCCACCACCATATTCATTTCACCGTCTCTTCTCTTTCCTCACCACATTACAACCCGAATAAAGGACCTCTTAACTAAGTTTTAATGTGACTGGATGAGTAAAAGTAAGTTGATGACGAGGGAATACAAACTTTCCCTAAACACTTGAGTGAGTGCTTACAGCTTCATCTTTAAGTTGAATTTCTTTGAGAGTAAGTTTACATGGGTGTTATAACATGTGTGAAGATGTGTGGCCAGTTGGAGAACTTCTTGTGTGACCTTTACTTCCTATTTTGGTTTCTTTTAAAGTTTCACATGTATGTTAAGAAATTTAGGTGTGTATTAAGGATTGTGGGTGATGAACGGATTTTACTCATCTCAAAATAAACCTAATTATCTATGTATTAGGGTCAAATCTCCCAAGGTACCACGAGAACCAATCGATCAATCAAAATAAAAATTGAAATTGCTTTTAAAGTAAAGTTTTTAAAACTGTACGAACATGGTTTAGACAATCAGGGATGAAATTGCTTAGACTTCGAATCCATTTAGGTAATTCAAGTTCACAAATGACAGACAAGTTCCACGATTTAAAACGAACAAGATAAATTTAATAAATTGTAGTAATTCTTCTCTAGTCAAATCACGTCCTTTCGTGACTGCTAATTTTCTACCTATTGAGAATCCCAATATGCTCTTTCGACGGAAATCGACAAAATTAGGTTTTTCATAGATCTTCGTGTAAACCTAGAATCAATTTTTCCCCTTGCTAAATTCGTTTTTTTTCTTTGAGATTATGAGTAGCTAAACTCCTTGTGCATAGATTAGATGAACTCTAGGTGATTTCCTTATTAACGAATGATTGATCATCTTTGACGATTTATGCGAGTTGGGTGGCGTTTGGTTCATGTTTAATTTCAATTTCGTTTATATTCTTGCCAGATAAGATTGAATAGAACCTTTTTAGATTTGTCTTCATCTCGAAAGAGGTTGAATATCTAAAATACCAAAATTAAACAACTAGGTTATGCGTTAACCCTCACCCGAGAGCGGATAAACTAGTCTGCTGTATGAGCAGTTATCCTTCTCGACTAGCGGATTTCAGATTTTTGTCTCGAAAGAGCGGACTGGTATAGTAGATTGGTAGCAGATTAGCGGAGCTGAAAGGGCATTATTTGATTATAAAATAATTGTTACGGTGAACTGAATCTATCTTGTTCTGCATAAATTGTTAAAGCTATCTGTCATTTGTGAATTTGGATAACCTAGGCGGATTCGAAGTCTAAGCCATTTTCTCCCATTTGGTCAAACCTTCTATCGTGCAATTTTGCAACTTGTTTTTACTTTTCCCTGTCATTTGAATACTTTGAGCATACAATTTGATAAAACCGATTTAACATTTTGTATAACTTTAAGCAGAATACATAAAGAGACCCTAGGGAGAGTCGACCATGATTACTTCGATAATTAGGTTTGTTTTTTAGACGCATAAAAATGTTATCAAATCACTTGTGATCCAAATGCATTTGAGAAAAAAATCCATGTCTTTATCCTAAGACTATAGTACAACAAAAGCCATAGATGTCAGCAGTGGGATAAAACAAGAATATTATTTATTTATCCCTGTTTTTTTAAGCGTTAGATCTAGATTAATTATTTTGGACGGCTAAGATTGTATAAGGATTGTTGGACCTGATCAAGGATTTGATTTCCTTGATCGGAATCCGAACTCACACACACACCTACGACACTACATCTGACGTTGGAAAATTAGTCAAAATGGTCATTACGTTTGCCCGAAATCAGAAACTCGTCCCCTTCGTATCAAAAGTAACTGCATCGTCCGTCTCATTAGTGGACTTAACAAAAGTGTCCTCCCGTCGTCCTAAATCTAAACATCTGTTAATTTTTCTTATGTGTCCTTCCACGGCACCTCCAACCAAACGAATGATTGACCCATAGTTCCATCTTAATAAACCAAATCAGTTTAATACTCGGCTAATTATTTCCCCAACCCCAACCTCCAATTCTAGATTGAGAAGCCATGAGATTAATGGGCTCATAACTCATCTCTTCCCTCGCTCTTTGAATTCCATCTTTCAACCCCAAATCCCTATCCCCATCTTCGTTCAGGTAGAAATTGCAGAAGAAAGATCCTAAATTTTACCAACTTCCATTGATAAAAATTGTTTAGAGGAATTTTGGGGCAAATCAATTTTGGCATACTGAACAATCACTATTTCCTTCCGGATAAGAAAGAGAAGAGTTTGGTCCGGTGAAATATGGCTTGGGGTTATTTCATTTAGTTATGTGGGCACCTAATTAGCTGAGTTAATCGAGTTTTACATTGAGGTAATTTTCGGTTCGGTTTAAGCTGCTTACTCGGATGGGGTGGGCCCAATGACGATGGCACATCAGAAAAATTGATGGACGTTTAGACCGGGGACGACGAGAGGATACTTTTGTTGAATTCGCTAATGAGAGGGACGGTGCAATTACTTTTGATACGAAGAGGATGATTTTGTGATTTCAGGCAAACATAAGGAACAATTTAGGTTAATTAGTCGTCTAACGTCACCACATCACTCCTCGACCTTGATATTCTGTCAAGTTCGCTTAATGTATTCACCAATAGCTTGCCTCTATTTGGTTGCATGGAAAGGTAGATGCTCTTGTTGCTTCCGTATTCTTAAATTGGTAATTACTCGTTCTATAGTTTTGAATTTGGTAATGAATTTTCGCTTTTGAGGATGCGATGATGAGGATATGGAGTTATTTAAATGGTTTATGTGTGTTTGGCAATGGTGGGAGTATTGGAAGATGATTTAGGCTCACTTTGATGTCTTGGAGGATGACCATAATCCTCATTTTCGGTAATGATTGTGTATTTCATATTACAGTAAGTTGGAGAAAATTGCAGAAAAAAGTATCCTTGACAGAGTCCTTCTTGAATATTTATAGAGAGGCACTCAAGATAAGTCACAAAAGGGTAGTTACAATTCCTAATTACCAATCTACCCTTGGTTTAATATTCATACATCCCCCTCAAGTGTGACGATGAGTATTCACGAGTCCAAGCTTGGAGACAAAGGTGAAAGCCTAACGGCTTGGTTAGAATGCCAACCAATTGATTGGTAGTCGGAATATGGATGATACGAAGGAAACCCGAGGTAAAAAATCATGAACGATGTGACAATTGATCTCAATATGCTTTGTTATCTCGTAACTAGCCAGATTTTTGGCCATATGGAGAGCAGACAAGCTATCTCAATAAAGCGATATTGGATCCATGAATGGGATGAGAAGATCACGGAAGAGGTAGGTGAGCCACTATAGTTTTCAAGTGGCAGCAACCATTGCCTAGTACTTGGCCTCGACGGGTGAATATGAGATAGTGGTTTGCTTTTTAGATTTCCATGATAGGAGAGATCAGCATAGATATACACATTATTTTATAGTTGAGCGACAAGAATTCAGGCAACCAGCCCAATCAGCAACGGAGAAGGCATGGAGAAGGAGCTCGGAGTCACTAGGAAAGAAGAGGTCATTCTCTGGTTCCGTCTTGAGGTAGCGAACAATCCGTAGAGCGGCATTGTGAAACCCGGCCCTCGAAGACCCAGTCGAACCACTAGTTCAACCCATGAAACCTACTCGGTTTCAATTGGACTCAACTGAAACCCATAACTTTTAATAAATGCAAATAAAACAAGCATTAAAACTAAACTGAAATCCTTTTTTTAACTTCTCACATCCTAACAGACAAGGATCCCATATCCCGAAATACAACACATAAAGAGAGGAGATGAAATACCCAAGTTCTAAATATATCAAAAGCATATATTAAATGATATTAAAACTCCAACCAGTTCATCCCACCTCCAGCATCTGAAACCTGAGTGTCAACTGGGGGATTGCACTGTCTGGGGGTGGGTGACCAATGAATAAGCATCATGAGAAAATCTAGCGAGGCTTATCCTATCCTATCATGAACTCTGGCTCACACGCCAGAGTTCAAATGCCAAAAGCTTATGCTCGAATCCTAACCCACTATTTGTATAGTAGATCACACGCTACTATACAGCCTGAGATCCTCGCTCAACATCCAGTTCCAACTTTTGTATAGATCACATGTTACTGTATAGCCTGAGAGTCCTCGCTCGGCATCATGATACAATCACAATAGGAATCCCATCAATGGATTCCCAAACATCTTATTACAGTTCAACGCTTATAAATCAGAACATAATCTTAAATCCCCACCTGTTATGAACATCTGGCAACTCTGATTCTAACTTGACATGATTCCTCTCGCTGCCACAAATCCGTACCTTCTCACCGCGCGTAGTTTGGAGCTCAAACGATCGAGTTATGCTCTAATTACTTCTTTGCAACATACTGAAACTTGCAGGACGCACGATACTCCACCCCTTAGTTCTTCTATTCCATTCCTTTGTCTACCTAGAACTGGTGGGAGAGCAGTCGTTCAATTCCTAAAACAACTAGGGAAACGTTTCCTTTTCAAAACACACGATCCTTGAAAATTGTTTTTGTAAAACTCTTTGCAAAGACCGACTCACCACATCATGACACCACCTAGAAACTGATCTAATGTCCTCATTGAATTCTAGTACCATTACAGATGTGAAACCTTCTCCCCTCCCAAGGTTCACGATGCCTCTGGGGAGCAGGTAGTACACTAGTAGCGGTAGAAGGCAACCAGGGTCTAGCTCCTTTTGCGAAACCCAACCCTAGAAGACCGGGTTGAAGCACTTGACTTGACTCAAACCAACAGCTGCTAATAAATGTGAATAAAACAACAAATAAAACTGAACTCAAGTCCTTTATTAAACCTTTCAAATCATGACAAACAAGGATCCCAGATCTCTAAAAGAACACATAAAGAGAGGAGATGAAACTCCCAAGTTCTAAATACATCAAAAATAGATATCATATGGTATCACAACTCTGACCAACCCATCCCACCTCCAACTCATGCACATGTGACAGTACACACATATACAACATGGAAACAAACATCTGACGGGGGTCAACCAGACAACGTACAGAATTGAGACCAATGACAAGGATAGAACATAAAATTCATCCTACTCACTACTCTAGTAATGTGTAACTGTGGTCGTGTAGGCATAAACCTAGTGCCAGCCACCCCTTAATGTGTGGATAGCCTCATAGTGGATCAGACCATGAAACCACCCTGAAAACCGTGTGAGCAGCATTTGAAGCATACTCAACACGTCCGCCCTGAAACCTAACTGTCAACTAGAGGATTGAGCAAACCGGGGGTGGGTGACTGACGCATAATCATCATGAGATAATCTACCTATCATGTCCTATCATGAACTGTGGATCATACGCCACAATTCATACACCAAGAGCTTATGCTCGAATCCAAACACACAGTCTGTATAATAGATCACTCGCTACTGTACAGCCTGAAAGCCTCGCTCAACATCCAGTTAGAAATTTTATATCGTAGATCACACACTATTGTATAGCCTGAGAGCCCTCACTCACCATGGTGATACAATCACAACACGAATCCCATCAATGGATTACCAAACATCCTATTACAGTTCTACACTTATAAAACAAAACGTAATCTTAAACCCACACCTGTTAAGAATAGTTGATTCCTCTGAATCTGACTTGACATGATTCCTCTCGCCACATATTTTTATCTTCAGACGTGCGTCATTTGGAGCTCAAACGATCGAGTTATGCTCCAATTACTTTTTGCAGTATTCTGAAACTTACAGGGGCAGAATCGTCCTTCCACTACCCAGGTGGAAAAATTACTGAATCAGTCCTTGGACATCATACTGACGTAAGGTTAGTCATCTAATTATCCAGAAACTATAATCTAGCCCTTAAACTTTACATAAGCTATAGAAATGTCACTTACCTTTCTAAACGTGCAGCTTGGTATTTCAACTTTACGGACCTTGCGAAAAGGTTATCTTCTCCAATGATCTTCCAAGTTTCATGGAATTCGATTCCATTGATCTTTATCGCCGAATGCTCCACCGACCTTGGTGCCAAGAATGATTACAAAAACATCAACACATGGAGAAAACCCTGAAACCTAAATCACTCTAAAGCCTATATGGAATTCATATTTACCTCTGATCGAGCTAGGGGAAACTATCCCGACATCGTCCTTGTCCACTCTATAAAATCTTGAGGGGATTAGAGCTCGTTTGCACCTCCAAACTTGGAATATCCTTTCTTCAAATATCGTTCCTCGACGGTGGACAATACTGATTTTAAGACTTTTGAATTTCGATCGACTAATAACCCTGAGGAGACTTATATAATGAACATGCCACAACCTTAACAAAAAGACGACCACACCCATGAATAACAACTACCCACGGTCGTGGCGTCCAAATGACAAAAACCGTGGCCATAATGAAATCACGCCCGTTGCTAGACAAATGCCATGCCCATTGCTAACTTCACTAATCCACAAAATTTTCTTGCTTCATGACAGATTTCTTTGCCCTGGGTCAAGTTTAATTAACCAACATCCTCAATTCTTAAGGAAATAAGCACCACTCTTGTTCGTGTCAACAGTCAACTCAGGCGGCTCAAACGGTTGAACCTGATAACTATCCCGAGCTTTACAAGCCTTTAATGCTTGGTCAATTGCTGAGTCAATTCCTCAAATGAAATTAATTCGGTATCCAACTCCTGAATTCTACTCAATGAGTAGGATTTTAATCAAACCGAAATTTAAACCGCTGACCAAAATCGGGGTGTAACAGGCGTTGTGATGTAAATCAGTGGGTTTGCTAACGAATTGGCTAAGGTAGCCATTCGTTAATGCGATATCCGAGCGAGTGGAGCAGAAATACAACAAACACCCCACTTAGCGACAATAAGGTGATGGATCCAGAAGAGGGACTCCATCGGAGATGGATAGCCAAGTGGTAGCATGGGCGAAGGAGGAAAGGGGCTTGTGAGAAATTGTAGTAGTCCTGGTCGAAGCACTGGTTCAACCCAAAGAGTCCTACTTGAGTTTCAACCCGATACACTCTCTATATTAAACTACTAATATTGTGGAAATCTCGTTTTATGTTCATAAATATTTTTAATTAAGTATATTTTTATTTAATTATTTGGATTTAAGAATTCCCAGTAGTGTGGAAATCTCGTTTTTGTCCATAAATATTTTTAATTAAGTATTTTTATTTAATTATTTGGATTTACGAATTCCCACTATTGTGGAAATCTCATTTTTTGTTCATAAATATTTTAATTAATTATTTTTATTTAATTATTTGGATTTACGAATTCCACTATTGTGGAAATTTCGTTTCATGTTCATGAATATTTTTTAAGTTAAGTAATTTTTATTTAATTATTTGGACTCGAGTCTTACGACTGCCTACGTACCCAAATTCTTTGGGATCAAAGTCCACGTAGTTCGCTGTGTTAAGAAGTTGATTGGAAGAGTTTGCATAATCTTTACTATTGTAAAAATTACACTCACTTCTATTAAATGATATTTATTTAATGGTTTTGATGGAAAATAATTTTAGAACCAAAAACCGTAGTGCTTCGGTATTCCGAAACCTAAGGTGCTGACACAATAAGGAGAAACGCACATTTCAATATATTTACTTACGAATCTCTTGATTCGTAATTGGCTTATTATTATTCATAAATTTAGAGGAGCAATAAAGATTCATAACGACTTATACCTTGGACACTTATTCATTTTACCTTTGACTAATTTTTAGATACGCTTGTCGCTAATATGAAGTTCATAAAAACGTTGCCATAATATCTTTAAAGGATTATTTTTAAGAAATTTTCACACTATTTGCCAAATCACAAATTAAATAATTTGCATTAACTCGATTTGACTTAATTGGAAAACAACACATTGCAAGACGGGAAACGAACCATCATTTAAATAAACATGTCACGAATATTTTTGGCGACCCGGTAGTTCTATTGTCGTTATATTGATATTAATTAAAGTACTACATTCATTCTCATAAATGTAAAGTTTCGAGATTTTTTCTTTTAGTTCGCAACACTGACCTAATAACACCGAATAAGATTAAGATACTTAGGGTCTTTATTATGCTTTATTCCACTCGTATTTCGATTTTATTTCAATTTTAATAGGGCCTTAATGAGACATAAATAAATAAAACATTTGGCCTTTCTGAATCCATTGGGCCCAAACTTAAGCTGGGCCCAATCAAGAGACGGCCGAATCCAGAGGGCAAGGGCGGGCAGCCCGCGCGTTCGACCGGTCGAACCGGTTAACCGACGTTCAGCCAGAAAAGCAAAAGGACGGAACTGCCCCCTGCCATATGCGCGCTGAAGAAGGAGGGTCAGGGGTAATTTCGTCATTTTTCTCAAACCCTAATCGGCAGTATAAAAGGACCATTTTGGACGAAAAATGGTCATTTTGCAGCCACACACTCTCTCTCTCCTCTCTCTCTATTCTCTATGCCTTCTCTCTAACTTTCCTCATCTCTTCTCTCCTTCTTCCTCTCTACCGCCGCCGCCACGACTATTCTCCTTCCTTTTTACTTTTTTTTCTCAGCCGCCTCTTCCCCTCCGCCTTTTTAATTTTCAGCGACGACGGGCGCCGTCATTGCCTATGTCTCACCTCTCCTCTCCCGGTCACCATCATGAAAAGAAAGAAAAGGTAAAAGATCTCTCAATCCTCTTTTCTGCTTTTCTGATTTCAACAGACTTGCATGTCATCGGGGGAGGCTCCGGCGAGTCCTTCGGTGACATGCATGTCCTGTTCCGTAAATCTAAGTTTGAGGTCTCTTTTTTCTGATTTTGTGAGTCCTATTGGGTTTATTGTTTTTATTTTTTGGTTAGAAGCAGAAATCAACGGCAGCAACGGATAGAGAGGAAACAACTTGGTAAAAAAAAGGGTTAGTATTTTTTAGCTGATTTCTATTTCGTTAGCCATGTTTCGTTATCGGGGTTGTGGTAATAATCTAAATGTTCAAATGAGGTTTTATAAAAAAAAGTTGTTTTTTTGCTAATGTTAAAAGAAATTTCAGCAACTTCAGTTGAGTTTTGAATCTTATTTTAAGGGTTTGCTAGCCTATTTACCACCATGAAACGTTTATTCGATTAGTCATAATGAATATTAGAACCGAAGATGGTTTTTAAGAGAGTATAAGTGCAATAAGATGTATGTCTGAATGTTGCGTGAATGCTTTTGAATAGGAATGTTTGAATGATCACTTGTAAATCGAATCTTCTTGTTTTTGTCGTATTTCAGGTGGCGGCCCTCTTGTGAGTGACGACGAAGCGAATGACGACAAATGTTTTTTAGTGTTTAGTCTTAATGTATTGTGCCGTAATAAATTTCTTCTTTTTTTGGACTGTGTTTTTTAGGAGATTATGGGGGTCACTTTATTGGGAAAAAACTCTTTCTTCAAACCCCCTCCTTGGATGTCCTTTCAAATAAAAAAATGAGGCTGCAACCTCCCTTTTTTTAACCACAATTTACGACGTTTTCTGACAATACATGAGAGGTGGCAACCTCTTAGTTAATAATAGTAACGGGTCCGAAGTTGGGCCCCAAGATCGGGTCTGAAATCGGGCCCGAAAAGTATTAACACTAAAATTCAAAGTCCGGACAAATTTGGTTACTACAATCCCGACATCGTCCTTGTCGACCCTCTGAAATCTCAAAATGATTGAAGCTTGTTTGCACCTTGAAATTTGAATCGCCGTCCTTTCAAATTGTGTTCATCGACTAAAACAGAAAAACTAATTTTGAACTGCTAATCCCTCTGAACACACCACGTCCATAACCAAAAATCTACCACGCCCGTGGCCTCCAAATGACCACGTCCGTTCCCTAACAATTGCCGCGCCCGTGAGCTAATGCTCACAAGGCCATTGTCATCATCTTATCCTTTTCCATAACCAAACGTCCTGGACAAACTCCAAGTCCATTAGTTGTCCACTTAAATTCCATAATCCACACCAATCTTACATTGCATGAAATTAACGTAATTCATGCACTAACTTGCATGAACTCAACACCACAACGGTTCAATCGGCTGGACCGATAATTATCACGAGCCTTACGTGTTTTCAACACTTGATCAACTATAGAGTCAACTTTTAATTAATTTGATTTCCAACTCCCAACTTTTACTTATCGAATAAAATTTTAATCAAATCAAAATTTAAACTCAACAAGACTTCAAGGTGTCACAACTTGCTAGCAAGTAAGCCGGTGTCGGAGATAATTTCAAGGGCATACTTGCGTTGGCACAAAGTAAACCCTTTGAAAGAGCGAGCTATCTCAAGACCAAGAAATTGTTTTACTTCCCCTAAATCATTGATAGTGAAATTTTTGTCAAGGTGAACTTTGAGGTGTTGGATGCCACTAAGGTCATTGCGTGTTATGATGATAATGTCGACGTATACCAAGACGACAAGGAAGAGGTCATTATCCTTCTCTAGTGAACAAGGAGTAATCGACCTTGGATTAAACAAAACCAATAGTGTGAAGGAACTCGGTAAGGTTGAAGTTTCATTGGCAGTTAGCTTGTTTGAGCCCATAAAGAGATTTGTTAAGGCGACATACGAGATTGAGAGAAGGTAATTCTGAGTTTTGATCATTGTGACAAAAGACACAAGTAGTTCACGTACATTAGATTTAGAAGTCATGAGGCGAATCCAAGTGAACCGTGAATGGTCATCAACAATTGTTAGAAAATATTTGTTACCGGCAAGAGTTGGGATAGAGTAAGGGCCCCATACAATCAAAGCTAGGGCATGTGAATCTCTAGTAGGGAAACGTAAACAACGGTGTTTCGCCAAAGGACAAACTTTACATTGAAAATCATTTACAAGTTTGTGACTAAGGAGTTTATCTAGAAGATTATGCAAGGAAATATGGCCCAAGCGGAAGTGTCAGAGGTCAAAGGATGATGTTGAACATGATAGCAACTGGGAATCCAGCGAACGCAAAGAGGGAGAGCAACAGAGCTAGTACAGTCCATGCTAGAGTCTAGCTATACCAATCATCCTTGACGTGCAAATTTCCTGCAAGATACAGCAATCAAACGAAAACACAGCTTTGTAAGGAAGCTGGAAAGCCAATTTGCTAATTAACAACAAATTGAACGAAAATACAGGAATGAGTAAAATGTCATGAAGAATGAGATAATGAGATAAGGTGACAGTTCCTACGTGAATGAAAGGAACAGATGTCCCATTGGGAAGGACAACCGTGCGCCGGGAGAAAGGGGTACAGCTAGGGAGCAAGCGACATGATCGATTGTCCCAGAATCAACAACCTAATCACATCGAGATTGAGAATAAGAGGCAGCGAGCAGAATACTTGGCTGAATGTTGGGCGTTGGCTCGTCATCCGGATGGGAAGCAGTGGGGTAGTAAGGTGGTGCAATAGCCGATGAGCGAGTCAGGCAGCTAGTGGTGGTCAGAGCCGAGTGAGAAGCAGTGTCGGAAGAAGAAACGCCAGTAGTGATGCAATGAATTGTAGTTGGGGACAGGGTCAAGGGCTTCCGAGGCCGAACCATGACCTTGAAACAAGGAGTAAAGGGTGTGGTATTGCTGTTGAGTGAGGGACACAGAACCAACATCTTGAGAAGGACCATCGTCGACGGGAATATAAGGGGTCTAAATAGCATTGACCACAAGTGCCTTTTCTTTGGTGTGTTGGAGCGATACCAGGCGGATAGCCAATCCGTTTGTAGCACGTTTCGACTGTGTGGCAAATTAGCGCATAGTGGTACACATGGGGCGTTTTGCCTTCTTGAAGGGTGGAGCTCCAACTTCAAGGATGTGGAAGGTAGATCAATAAGGTAGACTCAGAGGATGTGTGAAATCACGAGCGGAAGAGTCGAACTCTTGTTCTTCTTGGGAGACGAGAGCGAATACACTGTTTACCGGCGGCAGTGGATCGGTGTGGGAACCTGAGATCTGACGGAGGAAAATGGAGAATTGAGACCTGAGAAACCAGAGTTGGAACTTGGTGTAATACTTGGAGACAGAAAGAGTGCCTTGCTGGAAAGAGGAAGTCTCATCATGTAGGTCATGGATGCGCACAATGTTGGAGCGACTGAAACGCTCCTGGAGATCCATCCAGACGTCGCGTGCAAAATCCAGCCACAAGACAGATTTAGCTATATACGGGGAAACAACTTTGGTGAGCCTGCCAAGAACTAGCATATTAGCACGCCTCCATGCAGGGACTAATGGATCGTCTGGCGATGGCTCAGATCCATCGCGAGACAGAGCTTATTTTCTTCGTCATCAGTGGCATCCTCATCGCGCGGGCCCACGAGTAATAATCGATTGCACCGGTGAGCACTGTAGGGACGACAAGGAGGCTAGGATTGTCGTCGGGACCAAGGAAGTAAGAGTGAGTTGCCTCGACAAGAGGGGAGGAGACCACTGGAGGATGGGGAGGACGGACCATGGTGTATCATGAATGCTGGTTTTGGGGGGGGGGGGGGGGGGGGGGGGGGAGAAACACAGATCGACAATCTCGCCGGTGGTGGGAAGGGGGATTTTTTGAAGAAAAAAAGGAGTCAAGTGAGAGATAGGTGGAGTAACAGTGGTGTTGCAAGGGAGTGAATTTGGACGCCTTTATGAAAAAGAGTAGCAAATGGTGGTGGTTGAGATATCCAACGATCAGCGTGAAACGTGACGAAAAACGCGGACTCATAACTAACGAGGCCCAACGGGTAGGAAGATCGTTCCAAACGCTCCGCGCGGCGAGACACACGGTGGAGATGTATGTGTAGGGAGACATGCGTCGGAGACGCGGTGGTTTAGAGGATGGTGACGCTGATTACGCAGTGGGAGAAGGGACACATATATTGATGCGAAAGAAAAATCATCTGATACCATATTACAGGAAGTTGGAGAGAATTGCGGAAAAAGATATCATTAATAGAGGCCTTCTTGAATATTATAGAGAGGAACTCAAGGTAAGTCACATAAGGATCGTTACAATTGCCAATTACGAAGCTACCCTTGGTTTAATATTCCTACATTCCGTGTTCTTGCTCATTCAACCTGTTTCTCGAATTGATTGTACAGAGACATGGACACAGCCGACTGGTTTTCCGCGATTTGGGAAGAAATTGATCCTTCAGAGAGGTGAGCTGGTTTTTCTTATAGTTTGAAAGCAATCCCGAAATTTCATTATTTTCTGAATTGACTTATTCTAGAACTTTGTCTTCACTTTCGTTTTTCAGCTACCTTGTTTGCTCCAAGTACGAGGAAGGTGCATCTATACCCTCAGCTGTTTGAAAAGAACGCGTTCTGAAAGCACTGTGCAGTTAGAACAAAAGGACGAGCTTTTCCAAGTGAAAGAATCTGCAGGTATGGTTCTGGTTCAGTCATTGACCGAACTTGGAAGGTATCCAGCTTTTGTTTTCTGCTGACGGAAATCGTTTTCAACTTCCTTTAGATTTCGGCATATGACATTGAATGTACAATAGTGAGACTTTACCTTAATGTGCTGAGGAGCAATAGATAGATAATCCGGGATAGCTTGTGACTTTGTACCTTATCTGCCAAGGATAGTAGCTTCTAGGTGCTAGGTTCAATCAAAATGATTTCAAGACATCATAGACTTGCAAGTTTTGGGTTTCGGTCTAGGGTGTATATTGGTTAAAGGCTTTACCTTTTTAAAGGATAGGTAGGAATGTTTCAGGAATAGCTGCACAATTTTGCACGTTAACGTTGCGATTGCATCAACCATCAAACTCGCTCACCTAACTTACTAATGTGGGTACTCTAGTTTTGGATGCCTGAATTCAGGTCAGGCAACCTTTAAGGCTAGGTATAATTGATCAGTAATGTTTGATTTTTTCAGGGCATCGGATATTTTGAGTGAGCAGAAGGAGCTATTTTGTTACTCTGTAGCAATCCCTGCTGAGGTTCTTCTCACTGGGTACACTTCGCTACTGCTTCCCTTGCATTTTCATTTAGCCAGAAAAGACATTTCGTTGTTGTTTCTTCCTTATTTCTTCAAATTCCTTGTTTCACATAGAAATTCCAATCTCCAAATCATTGTATCAGCAAATGTATAATATAGAGGGCCATCACTTTGTTGACAAGATCCTGCAGTTGCAACATTCACTTCAAACTAGTCATTTCAATCTTAGGACCCTGTTTTTAGAGCTCTGGTGGGGGGTTACTATATGACATCAAGATATATAACTTATGCAACGTGCTGATCCCACAGTTGCAGGATCAATTATTAAAACTACCCTATTGGCTTAAATTTGATAGTACTGGCATACTTATTCGACTGGTCATATAGTACTCGAGGTTTATTTACCTTTTTAATTTTATGAAAGATACTGGCTACCATACGATTTCTGATTTCCTGGCAGGGTAATTTAGTTAGTGGTACAACCATTGCTAGCTTTGTCAACATCAAATGACTGGGAAATTTGTAACTATAAGCTTTTGCTGTCCAGAAAGGTGCTCAGGATGGAGTGTAGTCTATGCACTTAATTTGAATGTAATGTAATTACTAGGCGAAATCTTCTGTTATGGGCTAATGGTACTGTGAAGAGAGATTTCAACATACTGCATTTTATCACAATTAAGAGGCTTGGAAACACTGAATATCAAGTAACTCGTAGTTAGACAATGTTAATGGTCACTTGCTATCACCTGCATGTTTAACATCTACAATATGTGAATCATACTTATCTTCCAATGCTCAAACTTATTTTTCTGAGAAGAATAGTTAAATACTTATGAATTGTAAGTAGATCATTATTGCAGTTGGTCAGAGTGTCTATCTTGTAAACTTTCACAGGGTCTGTTTTCAAATATCTGCGGGGTCATTGATTGGCTTAAAAGAGTTTCTTGAAGACTTCCTTAGCAAGTGGATATTTGTCGATGGAAGCTTGTATGTTCATGGTGGAGCAGAGTCAACTGTAAAGGTCTATAATGAAGGTGATAGGAGGAATAGATTGGACATTGAAACATTTTTGCCAATTGTGGAGGTATATGCTTGTACATTACTCGGAAAGCATTTAAAAGAGTTCAATGCTGCAATTTCTTGGCTTGAGAAAGCTGCCTTACCCGAGGAGAATCAACAGGTGATGCTTTATTTCTTACATCTGTATGCTTCTTGTTGCACTATTGCGATTTCTCTTTTCATTTGATGCTGACATGACATAAAGCATTACGCCCTATAATTGATGTGCATACTAATTTTCAATCGAGTGCAAGCTTAAGACCTTAGGTCGCTCAGTTGCACCCTTCCAGAAAATTGTGTTTGTATGGAATCTGATCTTTAGCGATTCGTTATTGCAGGTGCTATTGAGAAGATTGCACTCATGGTGTTGTGTAAAAACCTCCGATGGCGTCCATGGTTCTTCAGTTTCGGCAGAACATAATTTGGATCTTCATGGTTACTCATCAAATTCGGTAAATGATTCAGAAGGATCCTCGAAGGCTGTGAAAGCGAGCTACATGCCTGATGGGGAAAGTGCAAGAATTGTGGAAAAATCCAGTTATAAAAACCATCCTATATGGTGGTTTCGTTGTATCATTGTGAAGCTTGGAAACATGCGTGTGGCTGTAATAAATGGGAAGATAGTTCTTAGTTGTGTTGTGGTTTTCCTGTGTTACGTCCTTCAGAAGAAGCAAGCTGCTTTGACTCGGTAAGATGATGTTGGTGCCACTTGCAGCTTAACGTAGAATTTGGTGGGGGTGGGGGATTGTACTGAATCTTTCCAGTGAGTTATAATTGTACTTCATTTTGTGCATGAAAATACAGGACTGTGAAGAAGCAGGTTGGGTGGATAAAGAAGTCGATGATAGAGTTATGGGAGCTTGCGTTTTCGTATCAGGTGAATCCCTTGGCAGCTGTACAGCCTATCACTGCAGCAACACGGCCAGGAAGTTGATGACATATACCAAACTGTTTTTGTTAGCTACAGTTGCAACGTTGGTCCATCCAAGTAGACGGAAAGAAGATGAGAAGATCCTTATTAGAAAAAAATAAGGAATTTCAGGCCACTAGACGGACATCAATAATAGTAACTATTTTATAGCTGATGTTGTTTGCCTTAAGGCTCCAACTCTATGATATGAATAATTCATTTCATTTTCTGCCTACATAAATGAAGACATTTTCGACAAATAATGGTTCCCTCTTCTTAGGCGGGAAAGAGAAAATCTTGGGGGCAATGATGAGCCTTTTTCCATCGAAAAAGTCAATCATCCGTATCTAGTCAACAACCTTATTCTTATCACGGTGATGGTTGACTGCCTAATGGCTGAATGGACCGCATCTCAATTATGGGTCACCTAGACCTAGTAGTAAAGACGACATTTACCTAATTAGGTCATTGTTCCGACGGACCGCTTTATAATCTCATGCCTTCAATCGCCTAGCCAGATTCAATCGCCTTGATGTAGCCACCCCAACCTACGGCACTACTATAAATAGGAGCCATGAAACCATAGCAGGACACAACAAATGTCGGTGAGATTATTCTTCATAACGGTACGTACGTACATTATACACATTCTTTACCATCTCTTATATCACTCACTTACATCACCCGTGAACTCACTATCACAAAATTTTACTTGAGAGGGTTTGGACAAGTGTTGGGCCCGATATAATGCACAAATCAGATGATCTATGGCCAAATAAACAAACTAGCTAGGGCTGAACTGTTTGTATTCTCAACCGTTAAAAGGGAAATAGAAATGCAAAACTGAAAAATCAATATATTTTGTTTAAACAAAAAAAAAGGAAGAAAGAAAAACAACCTGGTTTCCTCTGTTCCTCACATAAAATAGAGATTCTGTTTGTTCAGTTTTCAAGTTTCTTTTAGATTTCCAATATATAAATGGGGGATATGAATAATTTTTCTCAGACACCAAAACCAATCAACAAGAATCAAAATATCGAACTGCAGGAACAAGAAGAAAAAAAAGAAGAATAAAAGCAAGAGGAAATCAAATACTTGACCAGAATGTCGAAGAAGGTATCAGACAAAGAGTACCAACAAGTGGTTGTGGCAGTTGACAAAGATAAAGGAAGTCAAAACGCTTTGAAATGGGCGACTGAGCATCTCGTAAGCAAAGGCCATTCCATTACTCTCCTTCACATCAAACAACGTTCTTCTTCCTCCTCCGTTGCTTCTGGAGAAGATGATACCTATAGACAACCTGTTATTAATGGGCCAGCCAGAGAGTTGTTGTTACCCTTCCGCTGCTTCTGCACCCGCAAAGATGTAAACTTTATTCATTTTCTTCATTTCTTTATACATTATTAGTCATTTAATGTTGTTCCTAATTTTTGTTGTTGTTCTTGATTCCTGGGCAGCTAAAATGCAGCGAAGTTGTAGTAGAGGATTATGATATAGCCAAAGCAATCGTTGAGTATGTGAATGCGAATTCGGTGGATATTTTGGTTTTAGGTTCCCCATCCAGAGGTGGCCTCGTCAGGTAATTATAAAATATATGCATCAATTCTGATCATATTGGTAGATGGGTTTTCCATATTTCTTCTGAAATCTTTTCTCTTTATTTTTGGGTTTATCAGAAAGTTTAGGGTGACAGATGTTCCCAGCAACGTGACTAAATTGGTACCGGATTTTTGCACTCTATATGTAATTGGGAAAGGGAAGATCTCATCTGTAAAATCTGCTACTGCTCCTGTCCCTGCTCAACCTAAACCTGCTCCTCCGCCAGTGGCGACTCAATCATCATCTTCTCCGCTTCCTAATCTCTCAAATTCCCCCGAACCTGCTTCCAGGCTTTACCAGAAAGGTTATTATTAGTGTTATTAATATTATTATGCTTTTTCTTCTACTAAAGTAATGATTGATGTTCTCAATTATGTTAAATTTTGGCTGCCAACAGCTGAAAGATCTGCTTACTCGCCTCACAACAACCATGAAGATGATTTCATCAGGTGTGTTTTTCACTTCTGATAACATTTACTCTCGAGTCTTTAATATTTCAACAACAAAAATAATTAACTCGTTTTGTTTCTTGGTTGTCTTTCCATATGGTGTGGTTCTTTTTTTATTGGGATTTATCCGGTAGATCACCTTTCACAAGAGGAAGAGCTTCAATTGCCAAACTAGCGGAATCCCCAATGCCTGATTCAGACATCTCATTCGTCAGCAGTGGAAGGCCAAGCACCGACTACCAATTCTCATCCTTAAACGATAGTGATGCTGGAAATCGGCTTTCAATTGGCTCTGATTTCGACGTTAGAAGCACTGGATCCTCCTCCTACTCAGGAAACGGCAAGTCTATGGATCTTGGTTCTTTCCAGAATTTGTCCAACAGCTCCCACGAAAGTGGTAGACTTTCTTCCTATTATGCTCCAAATCTGGTAACTACCCACTCAACCCACATATATTTACATATAATTTGATTAATGGTTGAATCATGAATACCTTACTTAGACATGCAAAAAATATTTACAGGAAGACATGGAAGCTGAAATGAGGAAGCTAAGACAAGAGCTGAGACAAACGATGGAAATGTATAGTTCAGCGTGCAAAGAAGCATTGACAGCAAAACAACAAGCGAGAGAGCTTCACAGGTGGAGAATGGAGGAAGAGCAAAGGTTAGAGGAGGCAAAAATGTCAGAAGAAGCTGCATTGGCTCTGGTGGAGAAGGAGAAAGCCAAATGTAAAGCCGCCCTTGAGGCAGCCGAAGCAGCTGAGAAGATAGCCCATCTTGAAGCTCAGAAGAGAAGAGCTGCAGAGATGAGAGCCATGCAAGACGCTGAAGAGGCAAAGAAGTCATTAGCCTACAATAATGATGTCCGGTACAGGAGATATGATATTGAAGAGATTGAGATGGCAACCAAAGAGTTTGCAAACAATTTAAAGATTGGAGAAGGTGGGTATGGTCCAGTTTATAAAGCATATCTAGATCATACTCCAGTTGCAATCAAAGTCCTACGACCGGATGCAGCTCAAGGGAGGTCACAATTTCAACAAGAGGTAGAAGTCTTGTCATGCATTCGACATCCTAACATGGTTCTCCTCCTCGGAGCCTGTCCGGAATATGGATGCTTAGTCTACGAATACATGGCCAACGGAAGCCTTGAAGACAGATTGTTAAGAAGAGGGAACACCCCACCTCTGTCATGGCAAGCAAGGTTTCGAATTTCTGCAGAAATAGCCACCAGCCTTTTGTTCCTCCACCAGACTAAGCCGGAACCACTTGTCCACCGCGATCTCAAGCCTGGGAACATATTGTTAGACAGGAACTTCGTTAGCAAGATCAGTGACGTTGGGCTAGCAAGGCTTGTCCCTCCATCAGTTGCAGACTCGGTGACACAATATAGGATGACATCAACTGCAGGAACGTTTTGTTACATTGATCCGGAATATCAACAGACAGGAATGCTTGGGGTTAAGTCGGACATATACTCCTTGGGTATAATGTTACTTCAGATTATAACAGCGAAGCCACCAATGGGTCTAACCCATCATGTCCAGAAATCAATTGACAAAGGAACATTCGCAGAGATGCTTGATCCTAGTGTTCCTGACTGGCCTGTTGAGGAGGCCTTAACTTATGCCAATCTGGCTCTTCAATGTGCCGAATTGAGAAAGAAAGATAGACCGGATCTCGGGAAGGTGGTATTGCCGGAGCTAAATAGGCTGAGAGGACTTGCAGAGGACAATACATCATTTGGGGGACACAGCTATGGAGGGAGTACTACAGGGAGCTCTTCAAGCAGCACAAGCCAAGATGTGCTTAGTGATCTCCAGTCTTCTGGCTATGATAGCTCCAGAAGCAGATCTAGTAACTCTTCATATGGTGGAAGAAGATGAGTCCTAACCATCATTGTATTCCATTTCCTGTGATGTAAAAAATGTTAAAGCAGTAGCAAGTCACTTAAACTTGCCTTGTTGTAACATTATGTTCTGAGGAACTTGGAAGTGTTTTTAGACTCATCTTCTTGACAATACACGTGGAAAATATTAGAGTAAGAAAGACCGATCCTAGGTACTGTTTTAGGAAACCCAGAACATTTGGAATTGGCTTTGTCTTTTTTTTGCAGGATTACCTTTTTTGGATACAATAAACAGCAAGGCTTTGAGAATCAATCAATTGACGGTCACCAACGACCGGATGGGTTTTTAAGCAACTAGAAAGGAACTGAACGGCAACGAAGTGAGCGAGAGCACAAACGAATCAAAAGATTTGAGTTTTTAGTTTGAGCCATTCCTGTTTAAGTGATTGTGGATCTTGAGTGTTGTACACCATTCGAGATTGTGAAAGAAGAATCTTAATAAAAGCAACTTTTTCCCAACTTTATCATGAAATTAACTCCTGAACTACGTTAAAAACGTCATGTGTCCAGCATCTTCTCTTCAATCACAACTTTCTACAGATTGAAGATGATTCAAAATAACTTCTGAATTGAGATGCTGTAAAGGGAAGCAAAGGAGACGTGATAATTCAGTCTGCCTTTAAATCGTTTTTTGTTGTTGTTTCAATTAAGTCTTATTTCACTTGGGCCCAAGTCATATTCAAGCACAACCCATCTGTTTATGTTTCAAATTAACAGAAACTCCAGCTTCGTTCCAATATCGGAGTAGCTCATTGCTGTTTGATATTTCCAGAATCCGACTTCATATTAACACCGCTCGTCTTCTTTCAGGTGGCATCAGAGTTATTCTCCAGAGGAGTATATATCAGTCGTTTAGGAAAAATCCGATCCATTACAATGAGCGGAGGGAGCAGTAAGGCTCCTGGAATCGAACGATATTCTAACACGAGGCCGCCATGGTTTGACGCAACTGGTTATCAATCATGGAAGAGCAAAATGCAGGTATTTTTACGAGTATATAGATTTTAAAGTTTGAAATATGATTGTTGAGGGTGGACTTGATAGAAAAGGAGAGTATAAAGACTGGACTAAGAGTAAAAAAGCAAATGTTGAGTTAAATGCTAAAGTTATGAATGTTTTTTTACCGTGCTTTATGTGAAAATGAGTTCAATTGAATCAGTGCATGCAAAACAGCTAAGGCGATAGTAATAATATTTATGTGTATTTTATTGTGTGTTTTAATAATAAATTTGGGTGTTTTTTGATTTGTATTGTTTTGATCTAACGAAAATTATTAAGAAATGATAAAAATATTATTACCCAAATATTGACAAAATTTCAAGTATTTTAAGCAAAAATGAAAAATACATATATCGATTGGACAAAAGCAAAATTACACTTTGATATTCTTGAGATGCGTCTTATTTTTATCCAGCAAGGACAAGGGAAGTTAACATTTTCTCTGTGAACAATGACAAGAAGAAAGAAAAAAATAATAAATTAAGATGGAAACTGAAGAGTTTTGGGGCATTTGGTTGAGCCACATCATTGCTTTGATTGTTTATTGAAATATGGTGGAGCTGGTGCCAAATGATTCATGAAAATGAATTTGAAGTGAAAACAAGTCATGTTAATACAGTTCTGAATTTAAATGATTTAACCCAAGGATTAAGTACGTGCATATGGGAAAGATTTCAGCCTATAAAATGACTCTCCAGCAACGGAAGAAAAAAAAACACAAAGCTGCAGACGCAGCAGAACATCACCACCACCAAACATAATGTTTTAGTTTGTAGGTAGATTTGTTTATATTTTGGTTGTATAAAGTAACAGTGTGGCGAGAACTGAATCCGTATTCCATACATACACCAACATTCACGATACATATTTATAGTTTTTCGTTGGTTATGTTTACTTTAATCTTATGTATTATTATTATTTTTATTATGAACTAATTTTCTATTATGGGAATTTGATGGATTAAGTTAAATTACTGTGTTAAATATTTTCCATTTACTTTTCGTTTCCGATTTTATGTGTGTTGTTATTTGTAATGTTATAAATTGTTTGATCACCAATTTGTTAAATCGTTGTCTTTAGCGAGTAGTCAAAAGGGATAACATGTAGATAGAACGCTAGTACACACTCATAGTAGTCTATTGAAGCAGAAGTGAATATAAAATATTATGCGATAGTTAAATGGATAATTGGACTTAAAGCTATTTAATTATTTATGTTTACTACGAAAGTAGAAATATAAATATTTTAATAGTACGTGGCTAGCCTGGGAACGGGGACTCATCATATTAGAGATTATTCCGTCGTAAAATTGAGAGGTTAAAAATAATTAGTATACATAATTATTTACATTCGATATTTAACTTAATTCCTGAAAAATCCCTAGATATCTTGGATTTTATCTCGTTATGTGTTCTTGAATTTCTCTTATTCTAATTTGTATGTTAAAATATAAAAATATCAAAATCATTTGTTCGAGTTCACTTTGAGAAATAATTTAGGAAGTCAATAGTAATTTTCAGTCCTCGTGGATCGATACTCTATTTACACTTTATTACTTGATACGGCCTGTATACTTGCAGTATATATTTCGCATATCAAGTTTTTGGCGTCATTATCGGGACCTGTGCAAAATGAAAGATAAAAAGCTCTAGGGAATTTTGCAAAATGATAACACATTTTACTGTCAGAATCACCCATCAGACCAGCTAATTGTTAGAAATGTTAAAAACTTGATATTTCTCTCAACTAACAAATTTCCAGATTTTGAAACTGTTGTCTGTGCATTTATATCATTTGTAGATCTTATGGCCCTGAGGATGGATATTACCAACAAACAAGAATCATTTCTCCCATGATTTCAACCAAGGAGCTTGATCACCTCCGTCAAAGCCTGCTCATCAACAAGTATTTAAACTCAGAACATGAATATGAAGAAAAATCACAGATTCAAACGTGCAAAAGTGAATTAGAAGTTTCGATAAAATTGTGTAAGGCTGAGTGAAAAGTCCTGAGCTTGTGTCGAAACTTCAGACATTATTGCTGTCACAAGAACCAGATTTTGATTGCTTGGCCGATTTGTGAATCTCAAATAAAATCAGAGTCATCTCGAACTTGCTCGAACGGAGATGTAAATTAGAAAAAATTCTGATCGAACTTCGTTACCAAACGATCATGTTCATCTCTTCCTTACTTTCTTATCTTATCATCCGTTTCTTCCATTAATGTTGTTCATTTTTATTAAATTGCTTTCCTGCTACTGCTATCCTCATAAGAATAAGTAGAATTTCTTCGCCTATTGATCAAAAGAAATTAAGTGGGCTTTATTTTTATTTAAACTTTCATTTGAGCCAATATGCAAGAATAAAAGAACAAAGAAAAATTCATCTCTTCAATTGAAGATTTTCATACAACGAAATTAAATCCCTAAATCATTCTTTCTCTATCTTTCAATTCCTTCTCATCATCAATCTAAATCTTCTCTTAGTCGATTCATCTAACTTGCTACTGTCATTTGGTATAAGAGCACTTTTCCTGCTCGGGATCATCTCTCCCAGGAAGGTGATCCATGGAGGTTGAAGGAGGACGATTACCTGATGCTGAAGGGCTTTTCTATAGCCGGACACCATGGTTCGACGGAACTAAATTACCAATCCTGGGAAAATCGCATGAAAGTCTTCTTTCAAGGTATGGGTTTTGAGATTTGAAAAATTGTTGATAAAGGAGAATTAGATCAAGAAGGTGATTATGATACTTGGGATCAAGTTAAGAAAAATAAAGCTCAGAATAATGTCTTTTATTGTGCCTTATGTGAAGATGAGTACAATAGAGTGAGAAATTGTGACACTGCAAATGAAATTTGGAAAATGCTTGAAACCACTCATGAGGGCACATCTGGAGTTAAGGAAACCAAAATTGATCTTTTTTCTTCATGAGTATAAATTGTTTAGAATGCAATCTGATGAATCTATCAATAAAATGTATGATAGACTAGATTTGATTGTCAGCAAACTAAAGTTGTTGGGTAAAACTATTGAAAAGAAGGAAATTGTTAGAAAAATTCTTAGATCACACTTACTAGGGAATAGATGCCTAAGAAAACTGCTCTAGAGGATTTGCAAAACTTGGATACCTTGGTTTAGAAGAACTACTTGACTCTCTTGTTGCTTATGAATATTTTCTTAGACAGCCTGATTTCCCTGAAGAAGTTCAAATTAAGAAAAGTATAGCCTTCACGGCTCATCACAAAGATAGTTCTAGTGAAAATGAATCCAATGATGAATCTGAAGCTGAACTTGCTTTAATAACTAAACAGTTTAGCAGATTTTTGAAGAATAATAAAAATCAGTCTAAAGATAAAACAAGAAGTGGCCAAAGTTCTAGGTATAAAAACGTTTCTAGAGAAAAAGATAATACTAAGCGAAATGAAGATAGAGATATTATAACTTGTTTTAAATGTGGACGTCCTGGACACAAACGACCTGAGTGTCCTTACAAAGGACAAGCTCGAGAGAAAGCAATGAAAGTAAGATGGAGCGACTCTGAATTTGATGAAGATGATAAGAAGCCTTTATTAAGGCTCTTACTGATGGCGATATAGAATCTGGACATAATGATTCAGACAACGAGGTAAACTCTTCTTCATCTATTGATGCACTATCTAAAGAGGAAATTATATATGTCTTCTTGTCCTTATCTGACCATGTATCTAAATTAAAATCTAAGCTCAAAAAGGTTAAAAAGAAAAATAAACAGCTTCAAGCTAGTCAGAAACTATAAATTTCAGACATATCTAGTTGTGAAAATACTGAGTTACAGAATAATAAGGCTAAATTAGACAGACATATCTCTCTTCTTGAAAAATAAGTTAACATGAAAGGAATTCTAGGTCCTTGTCCAATTGCATCTTCACCCAAAGTCCATGTGTCTCACAAAAATCCACTTTTATCATTTAGCTACAAACTTAGACATATGATAAGACCCACCACTGGAAATCGTTCACCTATCTTCACTGCTCAAAATAAAATATTTAAGATAAACACCAACTCAATCTCTTTGCATTTATATCATCGGTGCTTCTACTGTAATTCTCTTACCCACTTTTCTTCCTCACGTCAAAACAAGGTACCAAAAAAACATTGGGTACCAAAAACACTGACGTCTTCTATATGTACAGGAAATACATTAATGTAGAAAACCTGCTATAACAACAATATATTTTATTATCATATGATAATATCTTAATTCACCTTTCATTTTTGTTATTAAAATCTACTGATTGTTATGAATATTATTATCATAGTGAATGCCCAATTGTAATTCCTATGTTTATTGTATAATTTAATGTAGTTTATTCCCCTCCTTTATGTGTAGTTATGTTAGAGAGTATATGTTACTATCTCATGAGCCTATAAATAGAGCTCTCACTTGTATCATTCTCCATACCTCAATAAGAAACTTTCTCACCTACTATTTTCTCTTATCTTTCTTTGAGTTTAGTTACATAACACGTTATCAACAAGAAAACTCTATATTATTTCACAAATTATGAAGCATGGTGTCCGTCCGATCATATCTTATATGCCAGAAGTCATTTACATATGCCACTCTATTTTGTATATTGTTTTCGATATTGTTGGCTAATACTGGCTCATTCTAAATCCTATTTCTTTTCATTTTTGTTTATTATGTTGTTTTCCACTTGTGCCATTAATATTTCTGTTTGTACAATTTTTACTAATGTTTTCTTACTTCCACAGCTTTCTCTCTAATTAATTTGATGTGTACGTCTGTTGTTTCTTTTGGGTAGGAATCTTGATGATATAGCATTTTTTTCTTTGTTAGTTCAGATGAAGTTTAGCACAATTGGATTTATATTGTTATAATTACGATATTGTTTATCTGTGCTCACTCTATTTTTATTTTTATTTTTAAGTGTGACCGATCGATCACTGTTCAACTTGGATTTTATACAGCAATAATTAGTTTGTATATTATATTATGAATATATGTGTTTTTCCTCCACGCCCATTTCCTTAAAATATGAACGGTAAACCCATTAACCTAATTTGCATCCCACCTTGTTATGAGTATTTGCCCTATGAGTACAATAATTACTATGAGTGTGTGTTCGTTTGAATTCTCTATTTGTAAATTATTGATTTTATTTATTACATAATTATATTCATGTTCTGATTTTGTAACCTTACATTTTGTTACTTCGCCCATGAACTAAAATTGTATTGTTGGGTGTTATATTATTTTAGTTCATAAGGTGTCAATTTTGGATAAAGCCACGATGAATAATGATTATAATGTTTTTTCCAATATTACCATTCTCATTCTCATTATATCATAACTATATTATTCCATAATACACTATATTATTTCTTTAAAGATGGACACATCATTTTCATTTTATTATTCTTTAAGACATTCTTTATTTCATTATTAACGTTACACTGATTGGTTTATTAATAATTCTCCATATGAGTGTATTATATATGTACATTTTTCTATATTTACGCTAACCTTTATGTTTTCTAAAAGAGTTTTCTTTTCATAGATATTGAATGTCATAATCCAATTCATCAAAGATAATATGAAATATCTCATCAAGACAAAGTTATATCTTTGATATTTTTTACCATCATCTCCATGAATGGTTGACAAAAATGAGCAACGACTCATGTATCTTGTGGCGTAATGTCAAAGCCATGTACCACCTTAAGTGGCAAATTTTCTTAAAGTGCGATACACTTGAAGTACCAAGAGATAAATATTCTGAGGGAAAGATCGAATATCTTATGTCTCAAATGTTTGGTGGTCCAATGAGACTCCATATCACTCCATGAAGTGAATTATTATATTCATATATCTACAAAGTAACAAATACATACATACATTCCCACAAGTGTAAACACCAATACACGATTGTGGAGGAAAATATCTATTATTTCGTATGATCATGAATTTTGAGAAATACATCTTTTTCCATGAAAGAGATTTTTCAATTGATGTTGAACAATTTCAATCACATAAAACGGGATACATCCATCAATTTTATTTTGATGATCATATACAAATGATATTGCTTTATAAGCCATCAAATGTGCAAAGACTTGTTTGTTACATTTTTTTTAAAGCACATGGAACAAGTTATTATTGTTGTTTCTATATGGAACCCTTTTCCTTGTGGATGTACATTTATCTTGGGTAAAGATTATTCATCCCATAATTTGTGACATGGATGGTTAAGACGACTATGATGGAGTATCTCTATTTATCATTTGCACTATCCATCGTTCTATTGCAAAATGAGTATTGACATGATGAGAAATGACATAATATATAACTCATCAATAGTCCACAATATATCGTGTAGTACAAAATCACTCCCAAGCTCTAGTAGAGCTATTGCATTATTCAAGAAGGAACAAGATCCTTTTGATTTATATATTGATGATAACAAGGGAGAGGAACGATAATGTGATATATGACCATGAAATTATTAAATGTTGTCCTCCAAGTTGTACCACACATATGTGATCGTGATTGAGATACATATCAATATACACTATAAGTTTACTCGTCCTGACAACTATTATCTGACATAACCGGTGTGACCATCCCGGTTCAATCATAATTTGAATCGATAAGTAACTTTACGGTCAGTGTTGTGCACAGAGTTCTCAACTTGGATATTCTAAAGAAATGATTCCTAAGGTTATAGGGATCTAAGTAGTCCTTGTGACTCTCCTACTTCCTGGAACACAAACAATTTTGTGTTTTGTCAACAAGCTTTCATTTTTAGGAGAGCATCACCGCCTCTCCATTATCCATTATTGATATCATAACTAATTTTTGGGTTGCTTGTTCTTAAATAGAGTGAATTGTTGGATAATCATCAACTAAAGTAAGATAATTTCTCTTACACACAACAAACACAAGGGTGATATTTATGAATCCATACACCCGACATATTGACCAATTATCTTAATTGATGCATCAACTAGATGGTCACATGTATATAGAAATCAAGAGTTTGCAAGATCACTAGCTCAACTATTTTGGTTATGAGCATATTTCTATGATTATCCAATAACAAAAATGTGTCATTGAGAATCAATATATTATTGTGAACATGTCATTTACATGCACACCACATTCCCATTACACCAAGAAATTATCATGAATTCCTCCATTATATTTGGTTTTTGGGTCCAAACCACACATTGCCCATCAATGCATATATGTATATACACATTCGAATTGCTCCACTACATTTTATTATGATGGGTTCTCAACGAAGATTGAGAAATTGTTTTGATTACGAGTTCATCGATGGTAAAATATCACATCGTTGTCACGAGAATTTGATGACTCGTTGGAGGTCTATATTCAAACTTCCCAACATTAGGGGGAGAAACCAAAGGTTGGCCAATAAATTAGATGAATGATTATCATTTCGATCATCACACTAAAAAATATGAACTTGAAGTTCAAAAGTATAATCATCACTAAAGTTTAATTCACCACCTACCAGACGCCTGTAATGACCCAAATAGAGTAAATCTCTCATGTGCCAACTACAAATGCTCCAATAAATATGATGTCAATACTGGGCAATCTCTTATTACAACTGTGTCTAAAACATGCATGACGCATGATAGACCACTTAGTGTTCCAAAAAAATAAAATCCTCAAAAGTAGAATGGAGCTATATATCAAGATGGTCAAATTGAGGTTAAGATTATTTAAGCTAAGCCACCAAGCGAAATAAATAATATGCTCAAGAAGAGTCTCAGGTACCTGAAAGATATGAACATAGATATCTCAATTATCCATATCTTGGATGGAAAATACTGGAATCGCAATAAAGTCAACATCGATGAAATTATTGCATATAGTGCAACGCTAAATATCATAGCTATCTACGAGGATCATGAGCCAAAATGCATACAAACAGAAGACTGGCTAGAAAATTTTCAATTGAGGCAAAATTAAATTTCCAAGAAAAATCAAAAGTTTCAAGACATAGAGTCTTTATATGAAGATGCCAAGCAAATGAGACACATGTTTATCTCATTATAAGTCTTATGAGACATCTCATTTTTAAAGGTTCTATCCAACAAATCTATAATATTTTAATTATGAGAAAATATATTCTCATGTGGTGGTTGCAATTACTTTTTATTATTTGATTAGTCTGGCAATTTGTGAAGAAATTGAGTTTGCCCCTAATATATGTTATTGCAACCTATATGTATGGTTTGCATAAAAGAATACACATGTGTATAAGAAATTCCCTCAAGAATTTATTTTGCTATAAGCAAACAATTCAAGTTCACGTGAATAAATTATATCCAATTGACGTCATATGGATTGAATGATTGAGAGAAGTGGTCCATTTAGCATATCATATATTTCTCTATGCATAAAATTCAATTTATTTTTCATATTGAGTTGAATTTTGAATCATCTTTTTCATATTTTATGATTTTGAAATTCTTATAAAAATTTCTATACTTTATTTTATATTTAAAATGTATTTCTTTTATTTATAAGAGTTTAAATGTCATCATCATCTTTTGTTACATAGATGACATAAAATATATTGAGAATCCTAAAGAGTTTTTCAAAGCAATTAACTATTGATTAGCTATAGAGTTCGAGATGAAAGATGTGGAAGATTACCACTAACTTGCCAACTGTGCATCCCTCTCGAACATGATTTTCGTATATCATCAATGATATACTAATTATATCCAAAAAAAAGTTATATGGATATGACATGGCTATCAGTGTCTGGATAGTAGTAAGATCACTATGTGACTCTATGTCGATTTTAATCGACAATTATTAAGACACAAGAACTACTCGGTTTTGAAGTAGTCATCTTGGTCATATTTGTGTTGGTTGACCATAAATTGGTCTCATGTGGTAATTTTACCACTTGGTGGGCTGTGAAACCAACTTATAAAGCTACAACACCATTCAAAGATATGATCCTATAAATCATGCCTGATATTTATTTTGCATATATCCTTGAGTTGCAAGAAAATGTTGCAACGTAATGTGATGATTATGTACTCTTTTTCCCTCACTGGGTTTTTATCCCATAGGGTTTTCCTAGTAAGGTTTTAATGAGATATATTCTCATTTAATGGTGACCTAAGGGGAAGTGTCATGTGAAATTTGGATAACCATCAATCATATTGATGCATACATTTGAGTTGAAATATTGGTCAAATAACCCTAAGTGATATGTGTGTTCTTCTATCACATCTCACAACCAAACTCCATTTCATCAACTCAATTCGGTATCAACTTAGCTCTTTGCTTATATGACCTCTTGTGGGGGTAATGTTGTGGCTTTCTCGGATGAATTAAGATGGTAGTTATTTCAATTGATTGCTTTAATTGAACCCTTGTTACGAACATTTGAAATTCCCTATTAAACATGAAAACCTTGGATGATGTGGATGCATGTTTAGCGTAGTATTGCTACTTGAGGGTGAATAGGATACATGATAGATCATGTTGGGACCGCCTCTCATTTTTTTTCGAAACGAGTTTAGAAGAGATTTATGGACTTGGTTATTCGGTCATGATGTCTACCAACTTTGTGAACAATTAATTCCCCTATCGACTTTTCTCTAGTTGTTTAAAGTTATATGTGACTAGATGGTCGGAATAAGGTGCAAAAGAGGCCAATGTGCCCAAATTGTCGTGGGGGTTAGGTTGGGATTAAACACACATGGAGACTTTGAGTCTGTCGCCTGCAAGCTAGTCCCTTCAGGCTTCTCTTCTCACCTCTTCCTAGTTATGGGTCGGGTTTTTCCAGGTAAAGTCGATCTATGTGGATGAGAGCCTTCGCCCGATCAGGGTAACAACTACCTCGACTTGGAAAGATACCCCCAAAAGCTATGCAAAATTTTTGAAAGATGGGTTTATAATTAATTCAGTAATTCATTTGACCCAACGTGTTTAGCATATCATGTATAGAAAAATTTTAAAACAAGAGGGGAGTGCTCTGAATTGGATATATTTTTAAAAAAGCACTCCTTCCCTTAGGACGGGAAAAATACCCGGCAGGACCATCTGTTTTGGGCTTAATTGATAGGGGGATGTCTTTTGTCGGTAGGTGTTGAGTGGTATTAACTATATGCATAAGTTTGTTCTTTATTTGGATTAGAAGACTTGGTAAATGTAGCTGTGGTTTGGTGATCCAAAGTGTGTTCTTGGCATCGTGTAGTAGGCTTGAACTGCTAGCATGTTGTTTCCTTTTCACCATGTTTAGAGTTTGTTTAGAATGTGAATAGTAAATTTGCTTGAGGACAAGCAATGTTCAAGTGTGGGCGGATTTGATAGTACCAGGACTTTTAGTTATTATGTATCCTTATCTGCATGCTTGTTAAGTGAATATTAGCTCGTTCGTTCTTCAATTCTATGTGGTTTTGCATCTTGGGATTGTATGCCTAGACCCGCTACCTAGACCGTTTCGGTCCATTTAATGTGTTTCTTTGTAGTATTTTTATGCATGGGTACTTTAGAGACATGTGGTATGGATATGAGGCTATGGACGCGGAATAGAACACGGTTGGAGCTCGGACGAAAAAGACGGTCCCATAATGGGTAAAGAAGAAGGGTTGCACTCCCTACAGCCCTTAAACTTTAATTAGCCTCAAAGCTAAGGGGGGTGCACACATGCACGCCATGCAGGCCCTAAAGCTTGCATTACCCTTATTGCTAAAGGGTGTGCATGGTGTGTAGGCCTTCACGGCATGCACCTGCTAGATCTGGTAGTTATCATATAAAAGGGTGATTTTAAGGAAAGAGAACAACAAGTCTTTTTCAACGAATTCTCTCGATTTTTCCCTGAGTTCTCCTAGCAAAAACATCATCTATTCATCCCTAGAAGTTTGATTAAAGATCCAAAGGAGTTTCGATTGAAGATTGAAGCCGAGATTGAAGCTAGAAGGCTAAAAGCTAAGATTGGACCAAGATCGATTCATTATCTCTTAATCAAGATGGTGGTTGGGACTTTTTGTGACTTTTCTTCTTCGTGCCATATGAGTAGCTAAATACTTAGAGTTTTTTTTTGCATGTAGGATTTGAGCTATGATACTCTCCCTAAAAGTATAGGGTCGATGATTGTTGGATATTTGGAATTGAATGAAATATTGCTTTGATTGTTGGGTTTTCATGAAACTCTTTGCTTGATCGACGTAGGAATTCATATGACTAACAATCTAGAATAGAAGAAAGTTATAGGTGGAGTAAGCAATAGCTCGATTTAACTTTTGTGTTCTTTTGGTTTTAACGGTTGTTCATCGGGTAATTGGCAGCCGCTCTGATTTGCACCTAATGGACCAAGTTGGGTGTACTTATCAGTAGCTTAGGTGTTGATGAACAAACTTAACACTAATACCAATTGCTTGTGATATCCTTTAACTCAAAGAGAGCACCTTATCACTTTGTAGAACTTCTAGGTATTACTAGCTAGCCTGGTGGAGGTTATTCTGTCCTTGATTGGGAAGTTAGTAGTGGTAATCCGCGTGCATGATCATGTCGCGGGTTTATACAAGTGATAAGAGGAATTATATTATTCAATCCTAATCCAACATTTGTCTGATCCAACTACTAATAGGAAGTTGATCTTGATGAATCATCCTTTCCAACAACTTGTCTTCTCCTTCTATTCATACACTATCATCCATAAAAAGCTAAGCTAAAGATTCATCTAATCCAAACAACATAAATAATTTAGCTACTCATGGTTCGGGAAACAAGCAAGGTAGAAGAAAGGAATATAACTTGGGAAGAAAACATCTTCCGTCGAGAAATCTCCTACTTGTCGTCGATCTTCGATTCGTCTCCAATCGTTGATGAACCCTTACTTCAATTGATCTCTGGAACTCTCTCTCTCTCTCTCTAAAAGCTCTAAAATATGTATGGAATAAAGTGTATTTCGCCAAAAAGGCTGTTCGGATATTTATATCATGTGTTCCCAATTGGAGAAGGAAACTGGGTGATAAAATCCGTTTGGAGGCTGAACACGATGTTTCCTAGAAGGACACGCCGTGTTTCTAAAAGGACACACACGTGTTCTCTAAATTTAACATCTCAGCTGTGACTTCTAGAGAAAAGGACATGGTCGTGTCCTTAAGGAACACGTAGTGTTCCATAGAGCACACCATGTTCTTAAGGTACACGTCGTGTTCACCTTCTGGTTCAGCAAAAATTAGCTCCGACCAACTTAAATCAACCGTCTTAGAACCTGCTTATCCCCAATGTACATCACCTAAAATGCATCAAAAACATCTCAAAGAACTTAACACGACCTCGAGGGGCAAGAGAAACCAAACATGTACTCAAAATCCTTAATTGGAATACATTTCGACACACAGAAATGTAATTTACAACGAGAACAAGTGTGTCGATAATCCAGCACATCATCTACTAGCCGGCCACGGTCACACTAATCCATGACATGATACACAAAGAAATAGAGGTATATTTAGATTATATTATAGCAATTTCCATATAAAATGAGTGATTTGAGGAAAGAGAGAGATCATCTTCTCCAACAAAATTCCTTTGATTTTTTCATGACTTTCGTCTGCAAAAACACCATGTTTCCATCCCTAGATGTCCTATTGAAGATTCAAAGGACTTCCTATTGAATATTGAACCTAAGATTGAAGCTAGAAGATCAAAAGCAAAGATTGAAGCAAGTCTGATTCATTGTCTCTTCATCAAGATGGTGGTTAGGTCCTTTTCTATTTTCTCTTCTCCTGGAGTTATGAATAGCTACATCGTTAGAGTTTTTGATTGGGATGTAGGATTTGAGCCATGATACTCTCCATAAAAGTATAGGGTCGACGACTGTTGGATATTTGGAATTGAATGAAAGATTGCTTTGATTTTTGGTTTTTCAATCATATTCTTGTTACGACTTAAATTAGGTTAAATCTATGAAATCCTTTATTTCATCGACTTAGGAATTCATATGATTATCAACCTAAGATAAAAGGAAGTTATCGCTGGAGTAAGCCAATAGCTCGGTTCTACCTTTCGTGCTTCTTTTGGTTTTAACGGTTATTCATCAAATAATTGGCGGGCGCTCTGGTTTGCACCTAATGGACCAAGTTGGGTGTAGTTACCAGGAGCTTAGGCTTTGATTGACCAAGTTAATACTATTCCCAATTACTTGTGATTTCCTTTAATTCTTAAACACCTTATCACTTTGTAGAACTTCTCGATGTTCATTACTAGTTAGCCTAGTTGAGGTTATTCTAACCTTGATTGGGAAATTAGTAGTGGTAATCCGCATGTATGATCATGCTACCGATTCATACGAGCGATAAGAGGAGTTTTATTATTCAATCCAATTCCAACATTTTCTCGATTCGACTACTATTAGAAAGTTGAGCTTGATGAATCATCCCTTCCAAGAACTTGTCTTCGCCTTCTGTTCAAACCTTAAGTGTTAGTTTTAATTGAATCATTAGAATCATTAGAACCCATTACCAATTTGTTCAGTCGAGACCGTGTTGATAAGTTTGAGTAGAAGCATAACGAGAGGAATCCTTGGACACATATGACACTTGTGTTGTCGAAGTAACTATGAAGTTATTTTGGCGACCATTCATTGAGTTGTCATCTAAATACAACTCTACTAGTACATACAAAATGATTTAACAAAGAGGGTTAAACACACTACTTATACTTTAGCATCGTTATAACATAACCACACACAGGCGGCTCAGTTATAAAGCCTTAACACACTCCTCAAATTGTCAGCTCATCTCATCAATTTACTATTGAGAAACCGATGATTAGCGACTAGTTATAACAGATTTTGTGAGTAAGTCGATAACCTCCTCATCAGTACGAATATAGAAAAGGCAGACACTACCATCAGTAATGAGCTCCCGAATAAAGTGACCATGCATCTCAAAAACAATTTTATGATCATAAAAGGACAAATTTTCGCAAAATCATATATTAATTTTTTATTCCAAAAATATTCTTTCATATAACTTTTATAATTAGATTAATTTTTTAACAAGTTGTGTAATTGATCGGCTAAAATTGATTTAAAAAGTACCAAATAAAACTTTAGTCGCTAAAATAATTGCCAAATCATGTACATTTTCAATTTTTTAAAAAAAAATTATGAAATCGGCACACGCGTATTCCATTAGAATCTCATATTAAGCACACATACAACGTATCGGGTGGTAACCTGGGAGGTGTAGCCGACAGATAGGTATAAGGAAGATTGTAATGATCTAGGATCATATATAACACAACCGTACTCTCCTCAATACCTAGCCATCAAGATCAAAGCTCTAGAGCTAAATGATCGCCAAAATAACTGCGAAGTTATCTCGACAACACAAGTGTCGTACCTGTCCAAGGATTCCTCTCATTATGCTTTTACTCAAACTCGTCAACACGGTCTAGATTGAACGAATTGATTTTGGTTTCTAATTATTCGGTTAACTCAATTAAACTAGATTTTAGGATTGATCAGAAGGAGAAAACAAGTTCTTGGAAGGAATGATTCATCAAGCTCAACTTTCTAATAGTAGTCAGATCGAGCAACATTGGACTTGGATTGAACAATATGATTCCTCTCATCACTCGTATGAATCTGTGGCACGATCATGCACACGGATTACAACTACTAGCTAGTTTCCCAATGATGGTTGGAATATCCTCAACTAGGCTAACCAATAAAGAACACCGAGAAGTTCTACAAAGTGACAAGGTGCTCTTTGAGAATTAAAGGAAATCACAAGTAATTGAAATTAGTGTTAATTTGGTCCATCAACACCTAAGCTACTGATAACTACACCCAACTTGGTCCATTAGCTGCAAACCAGAGTGCCCGCCAATTATTTGATAAATAACCGATAAAACCAAAAGAAGTGCAAAAGGTAGAATCGAGCTATCGGCATACCCCCACCGTTAACTTTCTTCTATCTTAGACTGTTAATCATATGAATTCTAGAGTTGATCAAACAAAAGATTTCATAGGTTTGACCTCATTCAAGTCGTAACAAGAACAAGGTTGAAAATCCAACAATCAAAGTAATCTTTCATTCAAATCCAATTATCCAACAATGGTCGACTCTATCATGGCTAAATTATTACGTCCCAACCAAGAAACTATAAAGATTTAGCTACTCATAACTCTAGACGAAGCGAAGATAGGAAAAGACCTAACCACCATCTTGATGAAGAGACAATGAATCCGACTTGCTCCAATCTTCACTTTTGATCTTCTAGCTTCAATCTTCAATGGGGAATCCTTCGGATTTTCAATCAGACTTCTAGGGATGGAAATATGGTGTTTTTGTAGAGATAGGTCATGGAAAAATCAAAGGAATTATGCAGGAGAAGATTCATTCTCTTTCCTAGAAATCAGGCTTTTATATGGGAAACTGCAGATCTAGAGGGTGCACGCACCACCGTGCACCCCTTGTGCTAAAATTGGTCACGTCCTGAAAAGCAGTGCACCTCTTTTTACTACGAGGCTATTTTGCAATTTAGCCCTGCACGACGTGCAGTTCTTCTGCTCCACTATTTCTTGTCTTGTTCTTCCGTCCGAGCTCCAATCGTGCTCTATTCCGTATCCAAAGACTCGTAATCAGACCCTCTATCTCTAGAGTACCTGTGGATAACAAATAATACAAAGCAATACATCAAATGGACCAAAACATTCCAAGTGAATGGGTCTAGGCACATAATTCCAAAACACGAAAATAAACGGGAATGAAGCACGAACAAGCTAATCTTCACTCAAAAAGCGTGCAGATAAGGATAGATAATTGCTACAATTCCTAGCAGTATCACTGACTCAAATACTATCAAGCCACACAAAAAACCATACATGAAACAATTGAAAAGAAAGTAAGGTTCTAAAAAAATGCAAAAAGTCTGAAACTAAAACAGATAATGAGAGCTATCCTTGTTGGGGTGGAACCGTTGCCGGAGTGAAAGCTACTCCGGAATCCCCATTCGCACTTATGTTGATTGGCGGGTCTCATCTAGATGCCCCTTGAATCTGTGGTGTGTTGCCGTGAGGAACTTGCACCTTGACTAGGTTTGGATCAACGCCCATGGAGGGTTTGGTAGCCGAGTTTGTACCCGGCATGATAGTCCTTGCTGACATCGTATTTGTAGGCGTCACAGAGTTTTCGAGGTTGGTCTGCCCCGACTGGCTCGTCGATTGAGGCTGCATGGTGGTTCCGTAATTGAGTGATCAGTGAATCCAGGAAGATGGTAAATAGCAGGGTAGGAGGGGTCGTGCAAACTTGCGGTGGCGGTTTGACGTTGGTGATGGCGGTGTTTGTGGTTGCCGACTTACGGGGATGTTGCTGTTGATTTGAGGAGGTGCGGAGAGGGAGGAAGGGTAGAGGTGAGCGCGGTGATGCGGATGGTGGTGGGGAATGATATTTCTGTTGAAGGTGAAATTGACGGCTGATGGTGAAAACCCTACGATGAGGGTTAAGCTTCTATTTTTAAAAAGACGAAATAGACCCTACACAGAGGGGAACACTATGTTCAATTTTCAAAATGGTTTCTTACCACCTATAAATTTTATGAGATAAGTATTAAATCGTGCATTTCAAATGCATAGGAAAGGAATGTATGTTTGCTAAATATAAAATTAGAGAGGCAACACGAAATTTTCTCTCACGAAACCAACATAAGAAAAAAGATTGTTGAATGACAAGGCAAATAGATTCAACGAGCTATCTTCTTCCTTTCCATCTCTCTTGGTTCTTTAATCTCTTTTTCTCTTTTCTCCATTGCTTCTTTTCTATCATATTCTTGTTTTCTATGCCATATATTCAAAAGACTATTTTGCATAGTACCTATCATCTTAAAATTCCCCCCTCATTCTCATCGCAACACAAATCATCCTAAAAAATTTACGAATATTTCTCTAATTTTCTCTTTGTTACTTTTATTTTCGATTGGCATTCCACATTGAAGAAAATCAATTATGATAGTAAAGGGCAAACACGCTATTTTCTTTTTGCGTGTTTCACCCTTTAGCAACAACGATCAAGACCAAGATATTAATTGACTCATCTCCATAGTGGTAATTATAACACGAACATCACCATACATATTGTTAGAAACAAACCCTTGTCTTTCCTCTTCATTGTATCCCTCCACTTTGTTGGCTGTTGGGGCCTTACAGACTCTGAGGTCCTCCTCGACTTCAAGGCCTCGTTAGATAATATCAACGTGGTTCCCGATTGGAATGATGGTGTTGATGTTTGCGAAGGGGACAAAGCTAGTTGGGCTGGTGTTTTTTGTGATGAAGGCTTGGTTTTAGGACTGCAACTAGAGTCAATGGGGCTAACAGGAATGATAGATGTTAATAGTTTAGCGAAACTTGAGGAGTTGAAAACATTGAGCCTAATGAATAACGAGTTCGAAGGAGCATTGCCAGATTTCAAGAACCTACTGGAATTGAGGTCATTGTATTTGTCCAATAATAAGTTCTCTGGTGAAATTCCAAGAGATTCCTTTAACGGAATGCTTAAGTTGAAGAAATTATATCTATCTGGAAATAAACTTACAGGAGAAATCCCTTCTTCGTTATCAGGATTGCCTAAGCTCACCACTTTGAGGCTTGAAGATAATGAATTTACAGGGTTATTACCAAACTTTACCGCTAAGTTTGAGTCTTTCAATGCATCCAATAATGGATTGGAAGGTCCCATTCCTGCTAGCCTTTCTAACATTGATTCAAGTGCATTTTCTGGTACATATTTCTCAAACACATCATTTTTTATTTATTTTCAGTAACATCATTTGTTATCTTTTTGTTAAATTATATAAGTTTTTATGTTATCATGGAAGATGAACAGTAAAAAAATATTATTTGTAACCTAGAAAATTAATAAAATTGAATTCAGCTTCCTTGTTTCCTCTATTATCCATCCTACTATAGCATGGTATGTTGGTATAAAAAAAATATTATTTATAACCTAGAAAATTAATAATTTCTACCGTGAAGATTATCATATCTAGTTCTCAAAGTGTGACCACACACCTAATTCTTGCCACTATTTTTATTTTCAAAATAAGACTCATTTGGTAATATGGCAAATGTTAGTTCAATGTTGATAATGGAGGCAACCATTTATGTTTAGTTTAAGAAAATTTATGAGAAATTATGCATTTATGAAATGTGAAAACTTCTTATATAATACAATACTGTATTGCCCAAGTTCATGTTTGCATGTATATATATTAAAGAGAAGTGACTATACCTGTATAGAAAAGCAAAATAAGTGTTGAAACAAAGGTTTATTTTATACACATTTTAATACGGAATAACTTAGGAAAACGGATTGAAACACAAATAATGTAGAATGGTCATTCCCGTGCACGATGATGCGGCTCTGTGCAGCCTATACCTTAACGACTGTTACAAACAAAGGTATTTTTAGTGTACCGCGGCTGCATTTGTGGCATTTCCTGAGTGCATCATGCATCTTGATGGACTTTCAGCTGCTACATTTAAGATTGTTGAGTTTGGCGAAATGATTTGAGAAGAAATATAAATTGTGAGAAAGCCTGTTGGTATGCAGGTGTGTGAGAGCTCATGTTAGAATTTTTTTGCGAGACCAATATTTCCTTTTAAATCTAATTAAACAAGTAAACAAACTGATTTAAATTACAGCCCAAAATTCACTTATGAGAGATTTTACAGTATCTCAACCCTTCGACATAAATCTGAGACACTTAATCATGTTAATAATATAATTTTTTTTTTAAAGAAAGGGTCTATGGGGTTTGATGTTGATGAAGTGCTGAGAAATGTATTAGTCAATTTGACGAGGAGGTAACTGGTGGATAAAGGATTAGAATGAAATTGAACTTCATCATGTAATTATTTCACTAGAATTTTCAAAATAATAAGTATAATGGTTTTCAAAGTGGGATTGATGAGGATTTAATTTGCAGTATTACGATATATGCCAACAATTATGAAACTACTTTTTTCAAAATTGATTCATCTCTAACTAATTGAACCTATCTAATCATTAACTAATGGTGAATATATTGGCCATGTATCATAGTTCTCTAAATAAATGGATGTCAATATTATGTTAAATATCTATTACCAATTACTAGACATAAATTCAATATTTAAAAGCACTACTATTATAATAATGAGGTTTGGTTCTCTAAAACATTCCTACCATAAGCTTTAGATGTGTGTTCATGCAATTGATGCATGGTTGAGTCTTATCTCTTAAATTTAGAGGGCCCTTAATCATACTAAAAATCTGTAATTGTAATTGTCTATTAATTATAGATATGTTATTTTTTCAAATAAATGTATGGTGTACTTTAAAATTAATCTAGAACTAATAAATGTCTTGATTCAAACAAGTTTGGCAGTATCGCGTGGGATCTTTTTAATATATATAACAGTGTTGATTAATGTATAATGAGCAGAAAATAAAGGATTGTGTGGAAAACCATTAGCAGATTGCACTGGAATTTATGCCGCAACACCATCCCCCGCTTCCAACTCAAACTCCAAATCAAGCCGCCTCCAAACTACAAATGACACAATCACCATTCCAAAAGATCTAGAGGACCCCACCGATCCTGCTGCCACGATGCCATCAGGCACCAAGAAGCCATCAACAGCAAGTATAGTGTTTGTTGCAATCGTTGGTGCGGTTGCCGTGTGTGGAATAATAGCGGCCGCGTTCATTTTAATGCGGCGTCGCCAGCAAACTATAGATACGATAGAATCAGCGAATGCGCTTGGCATACAAGATGACCCTAACCACATGCCCACATCTCGAGAACCATCTAAAGTAATAGTTGCAGGTGGGGAGGCGACGATGAAACTATCTTTCGTGAGAGAGGATGGGGGAAAGTTTGAGCTGCATGACCTGTTGAAAGCATCAGCGGAATTACTTGGGAGTGGGTGTTTTGGATCATCTTATAAGGCGGCACTTACGTCAGGGAAAGTAATGGTGGTGAAGAGGTTTAAGCAGATGAATAATGTGGGGAGAGAAGAGTTTCATGACCACATGAGAAGGTTAGGGAATTTGAGACACACCAACTTGTTGCCTTTGGTGGCTTACTATTATCGCAAGGAAGAGAAGCTTTTGGTTCATGATTTTGTTCCATATGGAAGCTTGGCCGTCCATCTCCATGGTAAATATATGATTTTAGTTCCACGTAAAATATATGAGTTTAGATATTGTAAGTAACAATGATAAAATTGCAGGGCATCAAGCACTAGGGCAGCCAAGCTTAGAGTGGGAAAACCGAGTTAAAATCATAAAGGGAGTAGCGAGAGGACTACTCTACCTGTATAAGGAACTCCCAAGCATAATTGCAGCACACGGGCACTTAAAATCAAACAATGTCCTCCTAGACGAGAATTTGAACCCTATATCACAGATTATGGTCTGATTCCAGTAATCAATCAAGAGAGTGCCCAAGAGCTCATGGTTGCATACAAATCCCCCGAATACCTCCGTTATGGCCGCGTAACAAAAAAGACAGATGTATGGGCCTTAGGGATGCTCATCCTTGAGGTTGTAACAGGAAAATTGTCATCGACATTCCTGAAACAAGGACGGAGAAAGCCGAGCAATAGTAATAATGAAAGTAGTCGAGGAGGAAGAGGGGATGATGAGGATGATCTAGTGAGTTGGGTGAGGTTGATACCTGAGGAGCGATGGATACGTGAGGTTATTGACAGGGAATTACAGGAAGAGGTAGTTAACAACTAAATACAGGAAGGGGATCATGAGATGGTAAAGTTGGTTAGGATAGGATTGAGTTGTTGTGAAGGCGATGTCAAGAAGAGGCCTGACTTGAAACAAGCGTTAGAGAGGATTGAGGAGATGAAGATTGTCAATGATGATAAAGAGAGTTATGCCGATGATGATTTCTCCTCTATTTACAGTGAAGGGGGTGTTGGTGGTGTAAGGAGACCATCCACACACTTGTCTGCTGATTTCGACAACCATCCACATGATTCTAATTAATTTTCTCTACTTGTTTCATTTCTTCTTTGCTTTCTTCTATCATGTAACAATATATATTTCAAATTGAACATCCTTCACAAATGACATCTATTCAGTTTTTATGATATTGACATAAATATTTCCATGGTTTATAGACAGAGTGTCGATTACATCTACGGCAAGCAAACATCATATATATTATTCACTGGTAAAACGTAGAATGTCCTAGGAGAAGGAGTAACCATCCCCAACCACCTAGCTCCCCACCTTTATTGTAGCTCAGCTCAGCATCGCAGTTAGTGACACTAGTATCCAGCTCAAGTTGAGCTGGACGAGATTCAGTGTCAGTCCCTAGCATCACCTAGCTCATAGAGAAGCCGATACTAGCTAGTTCATACTTGCTTTCAGCTAATGTGAGGTTTTCCGTGAGTCCATGCATCCGTATCAACACCGGAAAAACACCATGGTCAAGTCCATGGATCTGCCATCACACCAAGTTCAAACCCTAAGTGCATATTTCCAACATCGATCGTGGGCATCAATAGTAGAAACACGGCTGTGTTCCCTTAGAACACAATGTGTTTCGTAAGTACACAGAATTTGATCATGGTGTCAACGTAAAATTTATAGACAATCGAATTATCTTTCCAACACCGTTGATCTTGTATTAATTAGACTTCCGAGCAATGATTTATAATCAAAATACTAAACAGTAACGTTTTCTTCCCAAGTCGAACATATTGAGTTGTTTCGGCCTCTCCGACATGTCTTGATTCATCTCTTGATGTCGTATGACACCTGAAACGCTCTAAAAACACAGAAAAAACATCACATGGCCCTAAAGGGCCAAAGGATAACAAAATACCCATGAAACACCCCAAAACGATCAAAGTGAGACATCCAAGCATCCAAAAACATCGTTTAAAGTATGAATAATTGTACTAATAATTGAGCTCATCAAATCCCTCACACTTAAACATTTTCTTGTCCTCGAGCAAATCTACTAATCACACTCTACAAAGAACTGAAAATATGATGGTAGAAAAACATAGCATAGGACCTCAACCCTACTATGGTGTCAAGGAATGCAAGTCAATCAACAAATCATACAATTAAGCATATAACACCGAATCCCTAAGGTTTGTATAAGATAGACTCATGCATATGATACAAATAACTCAAAACCTAACCACCAGAGTGTATCCATATCTCTGATACTTCACTTTCTTTATAAATAAATGTTTCTCCTTATTCTACCATGTAACAACTACAAATGTGGCATTAATTAATGCAGACAATGGAAGTAGAGAAATGGAAAGTGAGAGAGGAGAAAAGAATAGAGGAAGCGAGGGTGTTGGTGGACAAGATATCATTAGTTGTGTAGAAGGAGAAGGAAAGAATATTGAAGGAGGCTACCGAAGCAGTTCAGAGATTGGTAGAAGCTCAAGTTGAGAAAAGGGTAAGGGAAGAAATAGAAGCCATAAGAGAGTTTGAAGAAAAAAAAGACCAAGATGGTAATTTATTAGATAGCTTACCATAATCTCTAACTGTTCTCAAGTACAAAAGCTTATATCATATGGTCTTTGTTATCTTTTTTTTATTTCTCCTTCTCTATCTCTGGTTACCTTTTCCAAAATTTTTGAAGAGTTAAGATATCAATCCCTCTTAATGACTATGTATATGCTTGATGTTGATCCTCTCCACGATCTAACTTTTGTTATTCATTTTTCTGCAAATCCAACATGTTAATTAGTAGTGCTTAGTTTTTCTCACTTTGTGATCTAATATAACATTACCTACAAGAAAAAAAAAATGAGAGAAACGATGGAATTGTGCGGAGAGCCCCCAATCTGTCAATATGAGGTGAGTCTACGTCTGGCCTAGCTCCGACGGTGGGTGCATTCAGATCGAGCAACGTCTAGCTTTACACTCACAAGGATACCTGATGTCTTAACTTCCCCTTTGATTGTTCTATTTTCTCTCTGGGTTGTCTTCTCTTTATTAGTGAATCTTGCGTGACAACATACTTCTTTCTGTTGAGTTGTTCTGTAGTGGGTGCACTCCTATAGAGAGTTACAGTGCGGAGTATTGGTTGGCGGCAGCCTAGTGAGCCTCGCGTTCGCTGTTGTTCTTTTCTTCTATCATTCTTCGCTCTTGTTGACTCTGAATAGGTGATGAACTTAAATATTGGGTGGATCTCTTTGTAGTTTCTAAGGATCTTGAGCTTGAGTTTGTGATATTGGATTTCATATATGGAGTGCTCCGGATCTCTGAAGAAGTAATTGATGAAGGATTCATACGACGAAAGTGTTGTCTAGTGGCTTAGTTTCTAGGTGACTCTCTGTCGGTGTGGGACAACATGCCATCGCTAATCGATTGAGGGGAAGGGATGGTTACATTAGGGCTTCGACAATGGAGAATGGTATTCCTGTATCTGTTTCTTATGCTTAGACATGTGAGTGGCTATTAGGATCATGATCATGGCATATGAAAAATTTGTCGATTTTGTTTCGGAGATGGGGTATGGATCTTCCGCCATTCGCCATTTCAAGCCGGTATGGCTCACATTTTCTAATGCCCTTGTCCCGTGTTAGTCGAAGGTTGGCCTAGGTAGGATGGCTAGTTTTATAGGTGTTCCTCTGAACATGGATTTTGACGAATTCTGAATTTCTTCTCCATCTCGCTCCTTCGTGCATTTATACTTCCACAACATATCCAATAAATTTGTTGGCTACTATGATTACCTTCTTCTGTACGGAGTATTTGTGGCATTGAAACAAGTTGTCCATCGATTGTTCTCAATCGATGTATTCTTTAGGATCACTCTTGCCATAAAATTGACGGATGGTCATCTTGAAATAGATCAAGCCAGTTCTCAGGCTTTTCACGTGGGGGTCGTGGGGCATAACCACGGTGGGGCCTCCTTTATTGAGGAATGGTGTGAACTATTTCTCCGTTATGGCCGCAAGGTTGTTGATGGTGTAAGTGACGTTCATCATATTTCCATCCAAAATTAGCAACCTTGTTCTCATCCAGCATTTTAACAAACAAAGGATTAGAGTAAAATGACCTTGCAATCTCTCAACCTACAAATGTCTAATGTCACCACACTTTGTTTTATCACTCGTGTTTATACCCAATTTATAGTAATATGATGAGTAATAAATCCTATCATCATAAGCTGTTAAGATACATACTCGAACTTTCAACAATTTCTTCTAAACCAAAGACTCACAAAAAGTATTCTAAAATCATTTCAAAAGCAATCCAAACCACGGTATGACTAGGACAAAATCTTTGCTACTTGTCATGAAGTTTGAGAACTAAAATTCAAGAAAGCCTAAAAATTATTTGTTTGTTATAAAGGTAAAAACAAAGAAGTAAACAAGAGTAGATGAGGAGAATGAGCTTTTTATTAAGGTGAGCAAATGATACAAATGAGAACTTTATTTATAGGCTCATGAGATCATAACCTACATTCTCTAATATTATTATATATTAATAAGAGGAATAAAAATACATTGATTCTTATAAGAAGGCGTTCCACAAATGGAGGTTACACAATGAGCATTCATCACATAACAACATTCATAACACTCCCCCTTAAATATCCATTGGGTTACAAATATACACCATTTTGTTGAACATGCAATTTAATAATGCCACAATAAAAATCTTACCAAGAAATCCCAGTGGGAAAATCCATGGTTAAAGAAAAAAGAATGCAGTGCGTTCGACTCTCCCTGATGATGATATTGGTTGAGATCCTTATCAATTCCCCCTCATCATTCTATCGGTTGAGATCATTAAGTAGGCGAACTCTCAAAAATTTTGGACTAGCTTCCAAAAGTTGATGTTGGGAAAGTCTTGTAACTAAATAAATCAAGTAATCAGTACTAAAGTGAACTTGTTTGACAATTATTCAAACTCATGAGAAATATTCTTTCAACTCATTGGACTTTATGCATATAATGTATGGGCATGCATATAATATGAACAATGGTCATCCATAATCAATATTTACATAACACTTCCCACTGGATGATCATTAGATGACAATATGTCTCATCAAAACCCTACTAGGAAAACCCTATGGGATAAAAACCTAGTAAAGGAAAAAGAGTACATAATCATCACATTGCATTACATTTTCTTTCAACTTAAGAATACGTGCAAAATAAATATCATGCATGATCTATTGGATCATGTCTTTGAATGGTGGTGTAACTTTCTAAGTTTGTTTCACAACCCACCAAGTCATAAAATTTCCACACGTGACCAATTTATGGTCAACCAACAAAACCAAGTAGTTCTCGTGTCTTAGTAAAGGTCGATTATAATCGACATAGAGTCACATATAGTGATCTTACCACCATCAAGACAATTAGAGCCATATTATATCCATATAACTTCTTGTTGGATATTGTTAGTATATTATTGATGTTATACGAGAATCATGTTCAAGAGAGATACACAATTTCCAAGTTAGTGGTAAGAGTTGTTCTTCACATCTTTCATCTCCAACTCTCTAGCTAATTAAATGGTTGATTGCTTCAAGAAACTCTTAATGAGTCTTAATAAAATATATGTCATCTATGTAACAAAAGATGATGATGACATTTAAAGAATTACAACTAAAAGAAATACATTTTTAAAAACAAAATAAAAGTAACACTATAAGGAATACAATATCTAGTAGTGGAAATTTAACAGGGTTTATAAACCCTATTAATCTGTAGTTGATTGGCAGCGGTATAAAACTGTTTCTAAATCCTTAGAGTTTAACAAGGGCTTACAAACCCCTGTTAAATTTGAGTCAGTTATGGGTGGATTATAACCACCGTTAAGCTAAAGTCAGTTGGCAGGGGTTTGAAACCGCTGTTAAACCTTAATTGAACGGTGCATTTTGATTAGTTGGCCGTTTAACAGAGGTTTACTCCAAAATCACGTGCCCCTTCTCTTCCTCTTCAAACTAAACATGGACAACAACAGTCAGAACCATATCGCTTCCCTGATCTCTCCTATCTCTGACAGCCCGAAGCTCTGTCGCCGTCCTTCGTTGTTTGCGACCGTGGGAGAGTCACCTCCTACTTTTTTTTATTCGGTCCATATTTAAGATATGTAGACTCAAATTAGGGTTTGATTGTTTGTTATTGATTTTTTCGGATAATGCACAGGTCTTGGTCGTCATTGATTCACAGTTGCTTAGGGAAGATTGGATCCACATCCTACACTTGTTTTCTTGTCCAATTGGTAAGTATATCCATTAAACCCTAATACTGTCAATTTGGGGGGATTTGTAATGTTAGGATTTTGATCCTAATTTGTTGAAATTGATTGATGGACGATTAATGTGAAGCCTTTCGAAGTTCTGATTTTAGTTTAAATTTGAAAAATGATGTCTTTCAATTTTTGCATAGAAAGGAATACGGACTTACATTAGACATCTAGTTGATTCTCTTAGCTTGTTCTCTTATCACATGACTTCTCATTTGATGCTAAAATGGTTTGTTAAATTCATAGAATAACATAGTTCTATCTTGTAATTGGTATGTGTCTTTATTATTTTTTATGTTATTTTCACATTGCATACAGGAGTTTGGAAGGATCATACATCAAGGATTACTTTGAAGTAAGAAGCAGATTGCTAGGAAGGTACTTCATACTCGTTCAGAGCTCTAGCTCATCCTACTCAAGGTTAGTATCAATTTAGTTATTTCGAAAACTACAACTTAGAATTTAGAAAGCATAATTGATATTTTCACTTTATACGCTACACTAAGAGTTTAGATAGCTATTAATAATAATGAATTTGAGTAAATTGTAATAATTATATGCATAATATTGGATTAATATTTATGATGCAGCCTATATAATTATACAATAGTATGATTTCAATATATTAGAACAATAGTTTACAACAACCCTTATATAATGTTAATTAAAGTGTGATATAATCTAAGAAAGGATAATAAATAATATAGATGTAATTAATGTATATGACTTGAATTAAGTAGGGTGTGATGGATAAGTCATGGATTCATCTGCCACGGAACACCATTGAATACTGTAGTGGTTTAGAGAAGGTTTTAGAGTTTGCTCTGATGCACAGTGAAAATGGCAAGGATATAGTTTGTCCTTGCTCAAAATGTGAGTGCAACAAATCCTTGTCAAGTGATGAGGTCTATAATCAATTGCTTCTTAGACCCTTTCCTCGGGATTACACTACTTGGGTTATTCACGGGGAGTCGTATGTGGGGGAGACGTCAACTCCAGTATCAAACTCTATAAACATCCCTTTCCAATCTTGGATTCTATTAAGGACCAGTTGGATACAATGCCTGATATGGTCCAAGATGCATTTGGGGTGATTAGGAATGTTGGAGAGCCGAGAGGACCAGCTGTAGAAGTGGAAGCCATACCTGTTGATGAATCTTCTGATGAGTTGTTAAGAATCCTGAATGAGGGATAAGAATCACTACATGACAGAACGACCTTCTCTAAGTTATCATTCTTGATGGGATTGTACCACATCAAGTACATGTACCGTATAAGTGACAAGGAAATGAACATGATACTTGAATTTCTTAGAGAAGAATTTGACTTTGCTAGACTTCCTAAATCAGGATACGAAGCAAAGAAAATCATCAAACTGTTAGGCATGAAATACACTAAGATTGATGCATGTCCTAAGGACTACATGCTTTATTGGGGTAGTGCATTAAATGAGGAGAGTTGTAGGGTTTGTCACACATCTAGGTATGACAAGCCTAAGCGTGAGACTGTTGTTTGGCATGGGAAAACAAAAAAGTGGCTAAAGTGTTCCGCTACTTTCTATTAATTTCATATTTGCAGCGGTTATTCTTGTCGCCTAAGTCAGCTGAAAATATGACTTGGCATTAAATTGAGAAACTAGTGGATGACATATTAAGACACCCAAGAGATTGTAAAGCGTGGAAGATGTTTGACCAGACCTATCCTGAGTTTGCCAGTGAACCACGAAATGTTCGTCTTGGTCTTGCTAGTGACGGCTTCAATCCATTTGGTATGATAAATAGTAATCATAGTACTTGGCCGGTGGTACTAGTTCCATGCAACACCATTACTTGGGTGTGTATGAAGCAAACCAGCCTAATGTTATCTAGGATTATTCTTGGGAAGAAATAGCCGGGAAATGACATTGACATATACCTTGCCCCATTGATTGATGAACTGAAAACTTTGTGGGAAGGAATGGAAACATATGATGGTCTTAAGAAAGAAAGATTTACCATGAAGACTTCTTCACTATGGACAATTTATGATTTCCCTGGGTTAGCATTATTATCTGGTTGGAACACTCATAGTGTCTATCTTGCCTGCGTGTAATGTGGATGCAATCCCACTACGGTTTCCAAAAATTCTGAAGTGGTGTTTCATTGGTAGGTGTCATTTTTTACCACATGGCCATCATTTTAAATTGTTGAAAACTCGATTTGATGGTTGCACAGATAAAAGAGATCCACCAAAATTGTTATCAGGGTCAGAATTGTTGGAACAAATGGTTGGGTTAGGGTTTAGTGTTTAGAGATGATCTTCCCACCATCATTCTTCACTGTCATGGTGCATTTAGTACTTCATTTGGTTGACAATGGTAGGCTTGAGGGCCCTATACAATACCGTTGGATGTACCCTATGGAAAGGTTCATGGGAAAATTAAAGGGATTTGTTGGGAACAGAGCACACCCTAAGGTTCGATTGCAGAATGTTGGATTCTGAATGAGCTGTTCATGTTCAATTCCTCGTACCTGAAAGAAACAGTTGAAACTTGATTTAATCATGATAGTCGAGTTAGTGATCCTGTTGCAGATCCTAATGGACCTTCTGAGGTTTTGTCATCCATTGCCAAACCAGTTGGCGTGACACATTTTAAGCTTACTAAGTTAGAGCGCCTGCAAGCTCATCGATATGTCTTATTCACTACTGAAGGAGTAGAAACATTTATCGAGTAAGTTAGCTGCTCATTACTTTTTACTCAAGTTTACTCTCAAAATTGTTGTACTAATTGCTCTTTCTATGACAAGTAGAGAGTGCATAATTCATATCAAGAGATGGCCTAGAGGTAGTATGCGAATAACTCAGAATGAAGTTGAGAAATTGCTTCATCGAGAATTTTTGGATTGGTTTCATAGGCGGGTATGCACATTAAATACACACTCCAATCTAACAATGCTTGTATTTGTATCACTGCAATGTAACAAAGTAGATTTATTTCAGATAATATCTGATGAAGTTACTACTGATAAGGCTAGAATTTGTAACAATTATCTATCCTTATATGCATGCTTTTTGAGTGATTATTAGTTTGTTCGAGCTTCATTCTTCTGTGATTTCGTGTTTTGGCATTATGTGCCTAGACCCGTTCATTTGGACCGTTTCGGTCCATTTGATGTGTTTCTTTGTAGTATTTTTTGTCCACAGGTACTCTAGAGATAGGTGGTCTTGTTATGAAGCAATGAACGTGAAGTAGAACACGGTTGGAGCTCGAATGGAAGATTGAGAAATGAAATTGATGAGCAGAGGGGTTGCACGCCGTGCACCTATGCACGTCGTGCACCCCTAGGATGCTTCCAAATCACGGCCCTTAAGTAGGGGAACGTCGTGCACCCTTGCACGGTGTTCCTCCCATTCAAATACGCAAAAAGTTTGAAAAAGGAGGTGCACGCCGTGCATGTGTGCACGCCGTGCACGTCCCAGTTTCAGCGACTTCCTATAAAAGGGCTGATTTTGAGGAAAGAGAGAGAGAGCTTCCCCAACTTCGTTTTTCCCGATTTTTCCCGAGTTTCTTCTGCATAAACCAGCCCCGAACCTCCTCTAGAAGCCAAATTGAAGATCCAAAGGAGATCCCCTTGAAGGATTGAAGATAGAAGATCAAGAGCATCGATTGGAAGAAGAACAAGCCGTTATTTCTTTGTAAGAAGATGGTTAGGTTTTCTTTTCAATTGGTTTCCTCTAGAATGTTGAGTAGCTAAATCCTTTGGGATTCTTGGATGAGATGTAGGAATTGAGCTATGAAACCTGTCTTGAATGTTTAAGAACAACGTTTGTGGATGTTTGATTTGGAATGAAAGATTGTCTTGATTGTTTGGGTGTTTAACCTAATTCTTGTTATGGCTAGAATTAGGTCAAATGTTTGAAATCCTTTGCTTGTGATAGGCTTAGGAATTCGTTAGGTTGGCAATCGAGGATAGAATTAGGTTATTGGTGGGGTAAACCGATAACCTAATTCTACCTTTTGTGTTTTTCCCGGTTTTAAGTGAAAGTCATGTTGTAATTGGCGGGCGCTCTGGTTTGCACCCAATGGACCAAGTTGGGTGTAGTTATCAGTAGCTTAGGCGTTGATGGACCAAGTTAACGCTATTTCCAATTACTCGTGGGTTCTTTTGATTCCGGTAAAGCACCCTTTCACTTTGTAGAACTCCTTGGAGTTCATTACTAGTTAGCCCGATTAAGGGGATTTCTACCTTAGTTGGGAAGCTGGTAGTGGAAATCCGCGTGCATAATTGTGCCGCGGATTCATACGGGTGTTAGGAGGATTCTTCTCATTCCATTCAGGTCCACATTCGTTTGTTTTGAAAGCATTCTAGCGGTCGAGCTTAGTGACTCGTCTCTTCCAAGAACTCAATTTCTCCTTTGAATCAACTTTAAATCTTTTAGTTTAATTTAGTCATTAGAATAATTAGTGTTAAAAACCAAATCTTTTAGCCTAAACCGTGTTGACGAATTCGAGTAGAAGCATAGCAAGAGGGACCTTCGGACACAAACGACACTTGTGTTGTTGGAATAACTTCACAGTTATTTGGGCGATCAACTACACACTCCAATGATCTACAATTGCTTGCTCACGGACCGTTAATTGAAGCTATGAGATATACCGCATTTGACGTGAATGGGTTTAGATTTCACACACTTGACCATGAAAAGATGATGACAACACAGAATAGTGGAGTATTCACTTATATGGGCACTCAAAGTCTTGCAAGCACTTCAGAAAACCGTCCGATTCAAGGATAAGTGTCATACTATGGAAAATTGTTTGATATCGTGGAGTTAAATTACAGTGGTAGATTTGTCACATTATTCAAATGCCAATGGGCTAATACACTAGCCAACCGAGGGACGAAGAAAGATGACCTAGGATTCATCCTAGTAAACTTCACACAACCTCTTATACACACAGGTGTACACGCTGAGGATGAGCCATACATTAATGCAAGTAGTGTTAAAATGGTGTACTATTTTGATGATATGAAAGCCAAAGGGTGGTGTATTCTAGTTCACCTTATGCCTAGAGATTTTTATGAATATGGGTGAAGATATAGTAAACTCCGGTCACAAAGCTGAAACCTTTGAACGACAAATCTTGGCTACGGTCACTAAGAATGCAGATTGGGCAAGACCTGGTGTAGTTGCTAATTTTGACTAAGATGTAATATTTATATGCACTCAAGATGTTATTTATGAATATGTTACTCTATCAATTTGATTTTAATTGCAGCTATCAATTCTTGTGTCGAATACATGTATCGTGGAAGCTATGTGTGATGGCTCTATTTGGGATGACATCAATGATGAGAATAGGCGTCCTTCGAAAGAGAAGAGGGACTCATGGAATTGTCGTATGATCGGTATGTATTAGTATCAGTGTTTACATAATGAATATAATTTCAATTTTAATTTATTGACTTACTTGTATAATTTAATGTAGATAAGGAAGGTCGCCACTTTGAGAAGAGCTTGAGGACTCATAGATGGTGTGTATTGGATCGAGACGTCTCAAAGGTGGTGATGGAGTTTGACAAGTATGGGGTTCCTGTCGGCGAGGAGGGATGCTTCCTACGGCAAGTGAATGGGAAGCTAGTGAAGAATCAAAATTTTGATATTGTTGCAAAAAACTGGCATAAGGTGACCAAAGTGGAGAAGGATCACGTGTTCGAGAATTTCATACTGGTAAGTCTATAGTTTGTTAGTAATTATACCTACATAATGTTAGATGTTATACCTAGATTGCTAATATTCTAACTACCTACATAATCATGTTATAGCAAAAATTCTGTTCGAATGATGTCGATGAAAAAACTATTCGCTAGTACGTTATGAGAGACCTTGCAAAAAAGTGGATGCAAGATCACTGAAAGCTTTGGGGAAAAAGTGCAATGAGGAGAGTACAAAGGAAGACAAGTACAAGAGGATACTAAAAAATGTCAATCCGAGTTAATGGGAGAATTTCATCAACTATAAGATGGGAAAGGAAATTTAGGTACGAATCTTTGTAATTTAGATTGACTTAGTTATATTCTTGAGTTAGTTTTTTAGCTTGTCAAATATTTATTTGTGTTTTCTAGACTTATTCTTCCAAGAACACTAAGAATCGAGGAAAGCAAAAAATTTACCACACTTCTGGGTCCCAGAGTTTCTTGGCAAAGTCAAAAGAGATGGTAATAAGTTCTTACCAATCCTGAATTTATATAATGTTATTTCCTTATCATGGTTTGTTATATTAAAGTTATGAAAAACATAGGAGAAGGAGTTGAAAAGAGAGCCTACCAGAGGAGAGTTGTATCGAGAAACCATAAGAGGAAAAGAGGCAGATACCCGAACAGTCAGACAAGAATAGTTGTGGTAAGTGAATTCCTCGATCCTTAGATTTTATCTAATAGTTTCACTTTGTTGATAGGAACAAGTTGACCGGTACATCAATGACCCTAAGACACATACATCCATTAGCCCAAATGATGTTGTAGGTCGTCTCTTTCAGGGTAAGGAGCACACTGGCCGTGTTCGCGGTCTTGGATTTGGATCGGTGCCATCACAGGTAACATTATGAACTTAGTATAGATCTATTGGAATGATGCATATTAGGTTAGACTTGGACCAGTTATTTTCTTCAATGAAGCTTGTAAGTGTGGGATGTGGTTTGAAATGTACTGTAGAAAATGTGTTAAAATTTGTTGATTTTGCAGTTTGAAGGGTATGTGGTAGTTGTACCTATAGATTAGTCATGCTGAAATTTCTGTAAACTTAGGTAATTTTTTTCTTCTTTTGTAGGTCTTTGATAGCTCTAGCTCACAGAGGTCTACATCGACCTCTAGATTCGTTGATAGTGTGCCAATGGAGCAGTTCCAGCAATTTTCGACAGAGGTAATGAGCATCATTAACCAACATGTGGAAAAAAATCTGAATGACCCCCCCCCCCCGGAGTTAGCATAAAATATCAGCCACTTCCAAAGTGAGTTTGCACAACCATTGTCTCAACACACACAGCAGGGTGGGAGTAACCATGGTGGATCGATGGCTACATTTTCTGCACCTAAGTTTAGCAAGACGACATCACACTCTTCTTCTACTGATGACAGTGGATCAAGTGAAAAGCAAAAAGAATCCAATGCTCTGAGTTCCTCTACCGAGGACAGTGACGGCGATGATGATAAGTAGGACTAGTGTTAACTAGCTAGGTTTAAGTACTCTCATGGACTTCATTTAAACAGTAAGTACGTAATAGTATCGTGTTTATCTTTTTTGTATACTGGTGGTTGAAGTAATTTGGTTGAATTAAATTCTTGAGTTCTAAGATATAAAACGTTTTTTTGTTATATATGAGTTGTGTTTGAATTTTAAGATTGAAACAACAATTAGGAAATTAACAATTCTGAACACAGAACCATAGGAAAACATGAAGTAAAATTTGGTTTTTGTGTATTCAATCTAACATTGGTTTATATCCGCTGTTAAACGAATCCAAGTTTAACAGTGGATCACAACCCCTGTTAAACGAGGCCCCGTTTAATAGGGGTTTTAATCCCCTGTTATACACCGTTTAGCAGTGGAATTCATAAAACCAATGTTAAACGGCTTAGCATTGCTTCGTTTAACAGTGGATCGCGAACCGCTATTAAACCGTTTGGCAGGGGTTTAAACCGTTGTTAACTAACTTTATAACCCCTGCAAAATACTATCTTCCTTGTAGTGTAAGAATTGTTTTGTAAGAATATGATGACACTCGATTTATCGTGTTCATCGCCCTCGTTTAAGCAAAATTTCATGCATATTCATATATTTTTTGGTAGAAGTGTAGGGTGTTTCGTGCCTTTCTAACTTCTATCTCGACTTAGTTTCTCGGACCCGTTCATGGTCCATTTGATGTTTTTTCGTAGTGTTTTTGATCAATTTCAGGCACATAGCAAAGCAGGGCACTATTCGGAACTGTATGGCATGCAAAGAGGAGCTAAATGAATCAAAGAATGACTAAATCATGAAGTTTGGGCGTTATACAATGTTTGGACACAAGCGAGAACTAAGACGAATGATTTAAGTTGCTCGGAGCGGAGGGTTGCTGAAATTCAAAGAGTATAAGTCGTGTCCCTTGGGACATGGCGTGTTCCTAAAGAACATAGCCGTGTCCTTTCTCTGGAACTTTCGGACCGAGAAGCGATTTTTAGAGAATACACCCATGTCCTTTTAGGAACATGCCGTGCTCCTCCTCCACATGGGTTTTCTCAACTATTTTCCTTCTCCAATTGGAAATAGACTATATAAATACACGGATTCTCCCTCATTCGAAGAGAGACCGAGGGAGATGAAAAAGAGGGAATTTCAGAGACTTCAAAGCAACAAGAAGGCATCGACTTCAAGGAGCTCGGATCGGAAGACATAATCAAATTGACGGATCAATTTCTTTAACGCTTCTCGGCAAAATTAGATTTTTCGGATTTCCTTTGTTGATTTTGATTTTTTCTTCATGATTATGAGTATCTAAATGCCTCATGCTTAGATTCGATAAACCCTAGGTAATTCCTTATGAATGGATGATTGTTCGACTTTGATGATTTATGCGAGTTAGATGAATTTTGGTTTATATTTAATTTTGTTTCCATTCTTATTCTTACTTGGCCGTCTAGAATAGAACCTTGTTAGATTTTTCTTCGTCTCAAAAGAGCTTGCATATCTAGCATGCCAAATTAATCAACTAGGTTAGGCGTTAACCCTCATCCGAGAGCGAATAAACTAGTCCCTTGTGTGAGCAGTTCTCGTTTGTTTTGTTGCCCAGCAGGTTCTAGATCTTTGTCCCGAAAGAGCGGACTGGGATAGTAGATAGGTACCAGATTAGCAGACCCAAAAGGGCGTGATTTGATTAGAGAAGAACTGCGACGCTGAATTGAATCTGTCTTATTTGTTTAAATCTTGGAATTTGTCTGTCATTGCTGAATTTGGATAGCCTAGGGGGATTCAAAGTCTAAACAGTTTTCTCCCATTTGGTTCAAACCTTATATCTTACAGTCCTACAACCTTGTGTTATTTTCCCTGTCATTTGCTTTATTAGAATAATTGATAGACTTAGAAATTCATGATCCTTACTCAACTATATACCACCAAGAGCCTGCACGAAACTATCACTTTCAACTTCCTCAATATTATAAAGAGCCATCACCGAACCATTACCTTCAGGATATTAATGAAATATTTACGGCCCAAGACGAAACACTTGCCACACATGAAGAGATGATGGAGAGAATGGGGCTTACACATAATTATCACTATGAACCGCCTACAACTTATGAAGAACTAAAAGAGTATATACAAGACAGTGCAGTAGAAAGCATATTGTAGTTTGAGGAAATGATAGAGGTCTAGGAAGCGCTTATGAAGAGAATCAATGCCACAGACGAGGTGATTTTAAGGATAGAGCCTGCTAATACTTTCATTGATGAGGATGTTGAGTTAGAAAATGATGAGTACATTCAGGACGTACTCCATATTACAAAACACATGGTTGTCATAGAGGAAGAAAATGAACCCATCCTTGAAGAAAATGTAGTCGATCGTGATGAAAAGCTAGAAGATCATGAATGAGACAGGAGTGAATTCCCTTTCCAACTATTAGAGGAAGAAGATGAAGATCTAGAAGATACACCAATCATTAGAGAAGTTCACATTGTATATGATGATGAACTTGGAAAATGTAAATGGGATGGGTCTTCTTCAAGCTTTTGGGATGACGATGAAGATATGCGGGAACAACTCATTAAGGAAACTCAAGCTGTTTGTGATGAAAAAACTAAAAGAATCTAATGAAGATGGATGAGATTATCTCACCGAAACATTATAGGAGGATGAATCTCATATTCCAACTTTGGTCATAGAAGATATAAAGTGCTCCATCTACAAGGACATCTCAGAAATTGTGGTTCCACCAAAGGACATGGAGAGTCTTCAAAATATTTGCACAGTCATGAAGTACAAGTGTTTAGAAACTAATAGCAAGCACCTAGGAGTGGGAGTTGCTAAGCTTTTAAGAATGCATGAGCATTTAGTTTTCCTTGTTCATTGTTGATGTTTATGTAGAATCTCAAAAAAATAGAAAAAGAGAAAAAATGGTGAAAATCTTAAAAAAAGGAAGGAGACAACTAAAAAATCTATTCTCGAGATAAGAAAAATAGAAAAAAAAGATAAAAAGGTCTCGAGTTAGTTAAATACACGAGCATAAAAGCTCGAAGTAGTAGTTTTTGCATAAGGGATAAACGAGCTAGCCAGAAGATGTGTGCCATGGAAACTAAATACTTGGGGTTTTTTTAGGATTATGGATTTTCTCTACTTCGTTAAGTAGTTAATTAGATTGTAGATGTGTGTCATGGCTTTTATCAGCCTTTTGCATGAGGACAGGGAAAGCTTAAGTGTGGGGGTATTTGAAGAAACTCGATTTGTCGTGTTCATCGCCCTCGTTTAAGTGACATTTCATGCATATTAGTATAGTGTTGGGTAGAAGTTTAGGGTCTTTCGTGCATTTCTAACTTCTATCTCAATTTAGTGTCTCGGACCCGTTCGGGGTCCATTTGAGTAGTATTTTTGATCGATTTCAGGCACATAATGATGTCGGGGCACTATTCGGAACTATATGAAGTGCAAAGAGGAGCTAAATGTATCAAAGAATGAATGAATTTCGAACTTCAGGCGTTGTACAGTGTTTGGGGACAACCGGGAACTAAGACGGATGATTTAAGTTGCTCGGAGCGGATGGTTGCTGAAATTCAAAGAGAACACAGCGTGTCCCTTAGGACACGCCGTGTTCCTAAAGAACACGGGTGTGTCCTTTTCTTTGGAACGTTTGGATCGAGAAGCGATTTTTAGGAACACGGCATGTCCTTTAGGAAGACGGCGTGTTCCCCCTCCAAACAGGTTTTCTCAACAATTTTTCTTCTCCATTTGGGAATAGACGATATAAATACCCGGGTTCTCCCTCATTCAAAGACAGGCCGAGAGGGACGAAAATTAGAGAGAATTTCACAGACTTTGGAGTGACAAGATGGCCTCGATTTCAAGGAGCTCGGATCGAAAAACATAATTAAGATTGACGGATCGATTTCTTAGACGGTTCTCGGCGAAATTAGGATTTTTGGATTTCTTCTTGTAAACCTAATTCCAATGTTTTCCTTTCTTAATTTTGATATGTTTGTCATGATTATGAGTAGCTAAACTCCTCATGCTTAGATTAGATGAACCCACCCTAGGTAATTCGTCATGAAAGGATGATCCTTCGACTTTGACGATTTATGCCAGTTGGATGGATTTTTATTTATGTTTAATTTTGCTTCCGTTCTTGTTCTTGCTTGGCCGTATTGAATAGAACCTTGTTAGATTTTTCTTCATCTCGAAAGAGCTTGCATATCTTGAACACCGAAATTAATCAACAATGTTAGGCGTTAACCCTCATCCAGGAGCGAATAAACTAGTTCGTCGTGTGAGCAGTTCTCGTTTGTTTTGTCGCCTAGCAGATTCTAGATCTTTGTCTCAAAATAGCATACTGTGATAGAAGATAGGTAGCAGATTAGCATACCCGAAAGGGCATGATTTGATTAGAGAAGAACTGCGATTGTGAATTCAATATGTCTTGTTTGTTTAAATCGTGAAATTTGTCTGTCATTGGTGAGTTTGGATAGCCTAAGGGGATTCGAAGTCTAAGCAGTTTTCTCCCATTTGGTTCAAACCTTATATCTTGCAGTCTTGCAGCCTTGTGTTATTTTCCCTATCATTTGCTTTATTAGAATAATTGATAGACTTAGAAATTTATGGAACTTACACCACAAAACCTGTTTAATCGATTAGCATTTTCATAACATTGAGTAGTCACGACATTGAAACCCTAGATAGATTCGACTCTAGTTAATTCGTTAACTAGGACTATTTTGATAACGCCTAAAAATGTTCTCAAAATACAATTCTGAAATCATAAAATATGTCAAGGATGAGTTTTCAAAATTAAACTTAAAGATGAGAAGAAATCAAATTATATGCATAGAGAAGTATATGATATGCTAAATGTACCACTTCTCTCCATCATTCAATCCATACAACGTCAATAGGATATGATTAAATATTATTCACATCAACGTGAATTGTTCGCTTATAGCGGAATAAATTCTCGAGAAAATTTCAGTTACATATGTTTATTATTATTATTCAAACCATACATGTAGGTTGAAATGACGGGCATTATGGGCAAACTTTTGCCCTTCACAAATTGCCCGACTAAACCTTAGGAATACCCAAGTTGAGACCTCCATGCACAACAATGTTTAAGAGAACATACTCTTTAGATTATAGAATCATAGAAATTGACCATACATAGGTACTTATCCATTCGCATCATGATTGATGCGGGATGGTCTCATCACTTATGCCAAATAATATTTGTCAGGACGAGTAAACTTATAGTTTACATTTAAATAACATATGTCTAGCACACATAATGAAGGATAACATTATTTATTCAATGATTTGATGGTCATAGACACATTATTATTCCTCCTTTATGATCATCAATTTATTGCAATAAGGATGTTGTTTCTTTGGGACCAACATAATAGCTCTTCTAGAGCTCGAAATTAATTTTATACTACTTCATATGTTTGGTGCACCATCAATGGAATATATATCACTATCGACCATCATAGAAATATTGCATTATGTATATGCTCAATCATCTTATAGCACCAATTAAGGGAACTTTCAAAAAACTATAAACGTACAACCACTATTGCTCTCTCTGCCCATCAATATAATTGGTTCCTTATAGGAATAATGATGATATCTTGTTACATTCACTTCAAGGTGATGTAACATATGGGTCTTGTTCATTCACTTTGAGGGCTAAAATATCATTGAGATTATGATCATCAAAATAAAGTTGATGGTTGTATCGCCCTACATGTAATTGGAATTTTTCAACATCATGGAATCTGCTTCAACGATCTAACAGTCGAACATCAAATCAAAACAAAATGTCCCTCCCAAATGTACAAACTGCAAACAAAGCATTAATAAATCAATTTACACTTTGGATCTATACCCTATTTTCATAACAAAGTTCTTTGACCATAAAAAAAACAAAAAACCTAAACATAAATCTACGCACAAAAGGGTCTACCAATAAAAAAGATATCACCAACAAAACAATATCTCTACACCCATAAAAAAACAGGGCCACACCGCTTTATTGCTAAAGCTTGTCTCAAATCAAAATCCCAAAATCATCCCCTGCAATACCCCAAATCAACAAAAAATGTTATCCTGCGCCATTAAAAATGCAGCAACAAAGTTTTAGATTTCCCCAGCAGCCTTCTTGATGTTGATCAACCTCCACCAGCGGGTAAAAAAATAATTTAGAAGTTGATGTGGCGGAGTAGATGAACAAACTAATCAAAGGACGTCAAAAACCATATGGATAGACTCATGGTGGATCAGACCATGCAACCACCTTGAATAACGTGTGAGCAACATCTGTAGGTGTAATGTACACATCTTACCTGAAACCTGAATATCAAACGGGGGTGGTTGACCGGCACATAAAATTGTGAGTTGGTGTCTATCAAGTCGTATCTTGAACTATGAATCAAAAGACACAGTTCAAACATCAATAGATTATGCTCGAATCATAACACACTGCTTGTTAAGTAGATCACACGCTACTGCAAAGTCGGAGAGCCCTCACTCTATATCACATCACATCATCTATATAGTAGATCACACGTTATAGTAAAGTCTGAGAGCCATGCTCTCTATCACATAACATAATCTATACAGTAAATCACACGCTAATGTACAGCCTTAGAACCCTACTCCATATCACATGGAGAATCGCAATCATTGTATTATCCAACATCCTATTGCAGTTCTACGCATATAAGCATAATGCAATCCTATTCCCCCCACCTCTGAAAAACTTCCTGTCCTAATAGACCTTCTAATACTTCTTTTAGCCTCCATAACCATTTGTCAATGATTTGGGACTGATCAACTCTATCTTCTCCTCTTAATCATTCCTCTCCACCTCCTAAGAGTGAACTTTATTCGTTACAGAATTTTAGGTTTTTGTTTCTGTAAATTCTGAGCTGCAGGACGAGAATTTGGCTTTATAATAAGTCCACCATGCCCATGGCAAACTTACAACCACCCTCATTACTCCCTGGTGACCATGTCCGTGATTTACTGATGGTCACGACTATGATGAATCTAGCGGCCACGCTCGTACATACTATTGACCACGGTCGTGATTGATTTGGCATACATGCCTGTGACAAACTTATGGTCACACCCGTGATCGTCCAGCTATCATTCAATTCCTAGAACCTAGTAACTCAGATGAATACCCATAATCAAGTTCAACCCGATATTGGGGTGTCACAACTCTCCCCTCCTACAAAAGGTTCTGTCCCAAAACCTGAATGTGAAAGCTTAACAAGGGAGAAAGAATTTATCTGCTTGGTAGTTCTTCACGGGCTCCGGGTAGGGCTCTTGCATGCTAGCCTTGGTCTTCCATGTTGTAGCTTCGACATACTGCATCTGCTAGATCACTTTTAGCACCTGTGTCTCCTTACTCCTTAGCTTGCGGACCTTCCAGACCATGATCCGAGATGGTTGCTCCATGAAGGTCAGGTCTCTCTCCAACTGAACCTCATCTAGCTGGATCACCTATTTCGGTCTACCAACGTATGCCCAAAATAAACTCACAAGAAACACATTGTATATCCGATCCAACTCTGTAGGAAAAGCCATATCATAAGCCACTAGTTCTATCCTAAGATTGATGTCGTAAGGACCAATGAACTGAGGAGCTAACTTCCCCTTCTTGCCAAACTGCATCACTCCCTTCCAAGGGGATATTCAAAGGAAGACCGTATCCAGTTCCTTGAAGCTAACGTCCCTAGCCTTCATGTATGCATACCTCTTCTTTTGATTCAAAGCCACACTCGACTGTGCTCGAAATCACCTGAACTCGAGAGACTGTCTCTTGGATTATCTACGGTCCAGTCAACAACTTCTCTCCTTCCTCATCTTAGAAGAGAGGGGTCCTAGACTTCCTACCATATAGGGCCTCGAATGAAACTACTATGATGTTGTGATGATAGAAGTTGTTTTAAGAGAACTCCACCATCAACAAGACCTTCAACCAAGGGTCGTCAAACTCAATTAAACATGAGCGAAGAAACTCCTCTAAGGTCAAAATGGTCCGCTCTGACTGACCATCCGTCTATGGGTGGTAAGCTGTAGAGAAACTGAACCTCGTCCCCAAAGCATTATGTAAGCCCTTCCATAAATGCTAGGTGAAGTTGGGATCCCGATCTGATACAACTATCTTGGGAACTCCATGCAAAGTCACAATGTGCTCTACATATAACCCGTCAACTCCTCTACATCTGGCTTAAACCAGATGGAGATGAAGTGATCAGCCACCTTGATCAAACAGTCCACTATTACCCAAACTGCATCTTTCCCGTTGAGCAGGGGAAAACCATAGATGAATTCCATCATGATATCCTCAACCTTCCACACTGGTATTGGTAGGGGATGAAGCAACCCTCCCAATGCCCGATGATCTAACTTTTCCTTCTGACACACCACACAACTAGCCACGTGATGTATCACCTATTTCTTCATGCTCGACCACCAGTAATGAGAATGGAGTGTTCGATACATCTTCATCTCATCTGGATGCATAACATAGGAAGATGAATGTGCCTCATCCAGAATATCCACTCTCAGCTTAGACCTTGAAAGAACATACACCCTTCGCTAAAAAAGCATCAAACCATCCTTCCAGATGTACCACGTAACCTTGCCGGCTGAAACCTTTTGATGAGCCTCCAAGACTAACTCATCTGACACCTGAGCCTCGTAAATTTGATCCAAAGAACAAAGCCCACACTACCAGTCTCGCCAGTAACCCCTTGACCGGTGATCTCCAACTTTGTGCCCATCCTCCTTATCGCAACCAACTCGGTCAATCTCTCCTTCCTGTTCAAGGCATCTGCCACTACATTGGCCTTTTGAGGATGATAGTATATCACACAGTCATAGGCCTTGAGCAACTCTACCCAATGCATCTGCCTACTGTTCAACTCCTTCTGCTCCATCAAGTATATGAGGCTCTTGTGATCCGTTTTAATCCTAAAAGTCTCACCATACAAGCAATGCCTCCACAGCTTCTGTGCGTAAACGACAGCTGCCAACACCAAATCGTGAACCGTGTAATTCACTTTCTGCACCTTCAGCTGGCGAGACGCATACATCTCCAATCTTCCACCATGCATCAGGATGCAACCTAATGCTGAATATGAGGCATCACTGTAGATCACATACTCAACCCCAGCAATAGTAAGCTAACTATAGGTGTAGTGGTGAGCCTCTTCTTCAGCTCCTTAAAACTCTCATGACAGGCCTTACTCCATATCAAAGGTGTGTCCTTCCTGGTGAGTTTTTGGAGTGGTCATGGTATCTTGGAGAACCCCTCTACAACTTTCGGTAGTACCCTCCCATGCCCAGGAAAATTTTCACTTTGGTCATGCTTCTGGGCGATGACCAATTTACAATCGCCTCCACATTCCTCGGGTCCACCTCGATACCCCAACCACTGATCATGTGTCCCAAGAACAACACCTCCTTCAGTCAGTAAACTTGGAATACAATCGTTTCCTCCTCAATATGTCCAAGACTACTCCCAAGTGCTCAGCATACTCCTCTTCCATCTTAGAATAGACTAAGATGTTATTAATGAATACTATAACAAACTTGTCTAAGTACCAGTGGCACCCTGACTTTGGGTCAACTGTTAATTCAGTTTTTGGTTTGAATCCAATGAGTTTTGGTCTGATAGGAAAGTGATCATGGGTGTGACCAAATGTCAGTTATGGGCGTGGTTGCTAGACTGACCACAGTCGTGGTCAGTAGTCAATCACGGGTGTGACCATCAGGAGGCCACAGCCGTGACCATTAGTAGGTCACATGCATTGTGAACAGGCAGTCACAGGAGTTGTAATAAGTGTGTCACTGGCATGGTGAACTCATTATATAAGTCAGAAGTGTGACCAGAAACTCAGAAACACATAAATAAAAGGAAAAGCTTCAGACGATGAGTTCTTCTCTGTTAAAGAGGCACATCAAAGGGAGAAGAAAGAGCTAATCGGTCCAGTATCAGGGATGACGAATTAGAGAGGCTAGGAGATTCATGAGGAGGTAATTAATTCTCTTCCCGCTCTCTTAATCTTGTTGATTGAGACCCAGGTAGAATAACCTAACAGTATGGGTTCTTGGAGATTCAATCCTTGATTTATCTCTTCAGGTCTATCAGGGTAGGAGGCTTGAGCTTCAAGAAGGAAGCCACGAATCATAGTCTACTAGGAAGGATATCAGGTGGGGGATTAGGATTACTTTTCTGCATTAAGTATAGAACTGTAATTAGGATGTCAGGTTCTTAATGATTGAATTCTCAGGACTGTATAGTAGCATGTGATCTATTGTACATGTGTTATGATTTTAGAGTCGGGCTCTCGAGACTGTGCAGTAGCGTGTGATCTACTGTATATGTGTTTTGAAATAGAGATGGGATCTCAAGTTTTGCAGTAGCGTGTGATCTACTATACAGGAATTTTTTTACTTTCGAGCACAAGCTCAAGACGATTATATTGTGCGTCTGATTCACAGTTCATGTTAGGAAAGGATCAGGTTTAGCTAGATTACCTCCTGATATGGGTTAGTCACACTTCCATGGATTGTGCAATACCCCAGGTTATATTCAGGATCATGCAGGGCGTGTTGAGAATGCCCACACATGCTACTCACACGTTTTAGGGGTAGTTTCATGTTCTGATCCACCGTGATGCATCTAAACATAGCTAGGGGTGGCTAATGTTAAGATGATGCCTACAGGACCACATGGTCACATTACTAGATTTAGTAATTAGATAGAGTTTTTGTAATCTCCATATAGTCTCAGTTCTGCGAGAGTCTAGTTTAGCCATTCAATGCTTATCACTGACCCCATTAGACATTTTTTTCCCAAGTGTATCTGTGTGTTTCAGTCACAGATACTGGAGCTGATGGTGGAGAGATTGTTGGTTAGGATTTTGATATCTTGGAAGTCGTTTGTTTGTATTTTTAGAACTGGATTTGTACCTCCTTTTGAGTTGTCGTGTTTAGGGATCCGTGATCCTAGTTGGTCAGTTATTGTAGTATGGCAGTTCAGTTTTAATGCTTGTATTTTTTGCATGGGTTACTAGTCGAGTAATGAGAATGGTTCAAGTTAAAATCCGAGTAGGACTCTTCGGTTGAACCGATGGTTCGACCAGGACACCTAGGGTGGGGCTTCATAGTACCCATGAAACACCTTGTTCATTACCGCCATGAAGTTGTAGGGGTATTAGTCAACCCGAATGGAATCACTAAGAACTCATAGTGGCCACACCTCGTTTGGAACTCTGACTTAGGAACAGCTTCCTCTGCCATATTCAGCAGGTGATACCCTGACCTCATATCAATCTTAGAGAACACAACCGCTCCCTAAAGTTGATAGAATATGTCATCAATGAGAGGAAGAGGATACTTGTTCTTGATAGTCACTTAGTTCAACCTCCTATATTCCATGCAGATCCTCATAGACTCATCCTTCTTTTTCACAAACAGAACTGGTGCATACTAGGATGACACACTAGGATTGATGAAACCCTTCTCCAACAGCTCCTGCAACTTCTTGTTGAGTTCCTTCAACTCCACCGCCGCCATTCAGCAGGGTGTTATGGATATATGTGTTGTGCTTGGCACTGGCTCTATATCAAAAACCACCTCCCGCTCAAAAGGCACCTCCAACAAGTCATTCGGGAAAACATTGGGGAACTCCTAAACTACTGGCAAATCCTCAATTCATCCCACTGCAACCAGAAGAATGTCTCACTTCTTCTAATCAGCCTTTCTGCCTTCAGGGCAAAAATTAAAGGACGTTCACAGTGTTCTCACCCCTGAGTCCCAGAGATTACTACATCCTACTTCTCAACTGTAAAGAATCGGATCGTCTTCTTCTTACAATCCATCATAGCTCCATGCTACTCCAGCAAATCCATCCCCAATATCACATCAAACTCATCAAAAGGAAGAACGATGAGGTTTTCTAAGAACTCCCTATCCTCACAGAGCAAAACTTCTCCCTCTACCCAAAACTCTACAAGTACATTCTTCCCTGCTGGGGTACTTACTCTAAAGGATCTACTCATCCTAGCAGGAAAAATGGGCAAAAGATGAACAACAGTGACAAAGATGAAAGACTATGAAGCCCCCTATTAATCAAGGCATATAAGTATCTGCCAAAAATGACAATCGTACCTGTGATGGTTTCCAGGACAACCTATGCCTCAGCTCTAGTGGTGTACACCCTGCTCTATGCCACTTTGTTCCTCCCTTCAAGTGTCACCTATCCCAAAGTAATCGTCTTAGCCCCCAAAAGTGGAGTCTTAAAGCCTCGACATCTCATCCGGCTCCTAGATGGAGCCCCTTCCTGTTGTATCGTCGCCTCAGAAAATGCTAGTTTGCGCAGCCTGGAGCATTCCCGAGCAAAATGGCTCGGTTGCCCACACCAAAAGAAAACTACAGACCTCTTCAAACACGCTCCCCATTGTCTCATCCACACTTCGGGCAAGGAGGACGATCATATCCTGTAGTGGACTACTTCTGCTGCACTGTCGGGGTGACAAAGACAATTAAGTGAGTATTGCGATGCATGTCCCTGCTCCCTGGGGTGCTGGCATCACCTACGATTTGCTTCAGGCCATTTTCCTCTTTTTCTCCTCTTTCCAAGCCTAGTGTTCTCCCTTTCTCACACTCTCAAGGTGCTCAACCCTTGAGCAAGCGGCCTTTATATCTACTAGGGTATCCATGTCACTGTTGGTCACCCCAATTTGAATTTGAGCTCTCAGCCCATCGAGGAACATCTGCTTCATTTCTTCCACCTTCTACTTAGGGGAGCACTTATACCACTTGTTTAACTTGATGAAGGTGTTGTAGTAATCAACCACCTTCGTCTCTCTCTGTCTGAGTTTGATGAATTCAGCCGTCTTGTTCTTCTGCCACTGTTCTGGCTGGAACTCCTTCTTCAAGAGAACAAGGAATTCCTCACAGTCCTTCCCGAAGAGATCATACTCAATGACTACTCCACCACTCCTCCGTTGCGCCCCTCAGCAGGTAGGTAGCATACAACACTCTCTGCTCTAGCATAGGTCTTATATACCTGAACGCATTGGTCAACTCCCTCAACCAATCGATTGCCAACTGAGGATTTGTGGTCTCCTCATCAAAAGCAATGGCGCCCACTTGAGTAAGCTCCTAAAAATCCAGCCTAGGTGTAGGTGGATCCCTCATCATCTTAACTGATTCCTCGTGATCACTACACACGGGAGGATATTGTTCAGCACCCCTTTTCAACAAAACGTTTACCTCTATTTTTTGGAAAATCATTTGAAACCTGTTTCAAAAGTCGACAACGCTCATGGTGCATCCTCTGCCACACCCGTGGTATACTTTTGACCACGCCCATGATCGGCATTACCATGCATGTGGTATGTAGTGGACAACACCCGTGATGCACTATCCCTCATGCATGTGGCCAATGACTAACCACGCCCGTGGTCGTCACTAGGCCACAGCCGTTACCCGCTACTAGCCACACCCGTGATGATCAGTCCATTACCCTTGTTATGTCCTTTCTGCCACACTCGTGGCTAACTCCTCCGTTTTAAATAAACACACAAAGCACTGTTCTTATAGCCGCATATCAAACAGAAGCATCTCCCTATATTATTTGATACTGAGCTACTGTGTGCACTAGTCCCCTTGAGGTTCATGACGCCCCGATACAAGCAGTCACAATCATGCAGTAGAGAACAATTAGGCTCTGATACCCGTTGTGAAACCTACCCCTAGACTACGCGATCGAACCATGCGGTTTGATCCATGCAACAACTCATGGGTTCAACTCAAACATCTCAAAACATACATATCATATAAAGTAGATTCTAAACATGAAACTCCTCATTTGAAAAGGGAAAACGACTACATATAAACATAGCATCCATGGCTCGAAAACAAATACTAACATCAAGGTAAGAACATCTTGAAATAAAGGGAAATGAACATCCACGGATAAAGTATCTGGAAAATAAATTGAAATCCTCAAAATGAAAAGGGTAATGAGGTCCTCCATGGTACCTCTCTCTACGACTCCAAGAGCCACTAGGTCGAGGTATCGGGGCTGCTCTTGTAGTCCTCTTAGGCTGCATTGCCTCTGAAGGTTCCAGGATCACACATACAAGAAGACAAGGGATGAGGTCAGTGATAAGCACTGAGTGGCTATCTAGACTCCGGTAGAACTAAGACTGACATCTAGTAATGTTACCTTGTGGTAAGGCATCTACCTAACATCAGCCACCCCTAACTGTGTCTGGATTGCATCATGGTGGATTAGACCATGAAACCACCCTAAATACCACGTGAGTAGCATCTGTAAGCGTACTCTACACGTCCTTCCTGAAACCTAGATATAACTTAAGGGATTGCATAATCTGGGGGTGGGTGACCGGCGCATAAAAACTTTAAGCTAGTCTAGCTAGGTCTATCATGCATGTCTTATCATGAACTGTGAATTACAAGCCGTAGTTCAAATGTTAAGAGCTTACGCTCAAATCATACCACACTACATGTTAAGTAGATCACACGCTACTAGAGTCTGAGAGCCCTTGCTCTATATCACATCACATCATCGGTACAGTAGTTCATACACTAATGTACAGTCTAAGTGCCCTGCTCCATCATCTATACAGTAGATCCCACGCTACTACATAGCCTGACAGCACTGCTCTATATCACATGGAAAATCCCATCAACGGATTCCCCAACATCATTATTACAGTTATACGCATATAAGCATCCTAGTAGAGTCCATCATGCCCATGGCAAACTTACAGCCACACTTGTGACTCCCTGAAGACTACGCCCGTGATCTACTGATGGTCACAACTGTGATGATACTAGCGGCCACGCTCGTGACGTACTGCTGACCACAGTCCTGATTGATCTGGCAACCACACCCGTGACAAACTCACTGTCACGCCCGTGATCGTCCACCTGTCAGTCAATTCCATAACCCGGTAACTCGGATTAATACGCATAATGAAGTTCGACCCAAAATCAGGGTCCTATAAAAACTATACAAGGTAGAGATGAATATTGAAATATTCACCTTAAATTTGAATATATAACCTAACCACAATATTAATTTGGCCAATCGGTATATATATATACTTGAGACCACTTGGGACGACATATACATACTTGTAGATAGATTTTTGAATTCTTTGACAGAGTTAGAGACTTAGAGAGGTGATTGAAGCGGGAGGATCAATCACGATTGGTGCAAGGCAAATAATAAAGTTGAAGACTGGGATCTCCATGAAGAACATGTCATTGTGACACCCCGATTTTAGGCTGCTTGTCTGGTTTGGTTACTGGGAATTGGTCATGGGTGAGTGGCTGATCACGGGCGTTATAGTGTGTCTGTCACGGTCATGGTTGTGAGGGTAGCCACAGTCATGATCATTGGCACGTCACGGTCGTGACCGTTAGTATCCCACGATTATGATCCATAGTCGATCATGGGCGTCATGGCAGGTTCATCACGCGCATGGTCAACTTCTGATCACGAGGGTGGTCGATTATGTATAAAAGCCTTCCACGACCTACAACTGTCAGAAACTGATGACACTCCATTTTCCGTGTTCATTGTCCTTATTTAAGCGACAGTCTTTGCATGTGTATAGCTTTGGATAGAAGTATAGGGTGTTTTGTGCATTTCTAGCTTTTATCTTGATTTAGTGTCTCGGACCCGTTCGGGGTCTTTTGATGTCATTTTAGAGTGTTTTTATAAGATTTCAGGTACATGATGATGTCAGGGCACTATTCGGAGTGATACAGGCATGCATGCACGAGGAAGGACGGGTCGAGAAGTGAAGAAATCACAAAGGGCTGCATGTTGTCAATATTGGCACTATAGAATGTCAAATTTGGCACTATGCAAATAGCGCCATCTTTGACCATTCATAGCGCCAATGTTGACACCCCTTTCTGATCATCTCAAAAATTATTGGCGCTATGAAATGTCAAACTTGGCGTTATAGCCATAGCACCAATATTGACATGGGGCCATAGCGCCAATATCGACATTCCGCAATTGAAAGAAATTTTTGGAACTTGTATTCAAAGCCCGGTTCACCCTCATTCCCAAACAGATTTTCTCGGATGAAATTGAGAGCATTAGTGAGAGATTTGAGAGTGACGAGAAGGCAAATTCCAGGAGCTCGGAATCGGCGCAAGGATTAAGAAGGCGAATCAAGTTATCGAGAAGATCGGCGAAATTAGGTTCTTCATAGTTTCTTGTGTACACCTAGATTCAATGATCTCTTCTTTTGATCTTGATTTGTCTTCCAAAATCATGAGAAGTTAAAGTCTCTTGCTTAGATTAGATAAACCCTAGGTTAATTCCTATGAATGAATGATTTGATACATTTGACAATTTTATGTTAGTTGGATGGATTTCATTGCATATTTGATTTCGTTTTCGATTTTTTCTTGTCTGATCAACTTGAATGAATCCCTGTTAGATTTGTCTAGACGCCAAAATCAAATAACTACATTAGATGTTAACCCACATCTGGGAGCGAATGAAGTAGTCTGTCGTGTGAGCAATTCTAAATCGGTAAATCTCCTAGCTGGCTTTAGATCTCTATCTTGAAAAATCTGACTAGAATACTAGATAAGTAGAAAATTAGCCGAAAGGGCATGATTTGATTAGAGAAGAACTGCGACAGTGTATTGCTTCTATCCTGTTTTGTGTAAATCGTGGAATTTGACTGTCATTTGTAAATTAGAATTGCCTAGAGAGATTCGACATCTAAGCAATTTCATCTTTGATTGTCTAAACTCTTATTGTCCAGTCTTGCAAACTATTTACTTTAAAGCAAATTTCATATTCACTTGGGTTGATTGATCTGTTTACAATGAAGAGGTGAGTGGCAGAATAGTTATTTTCTTGTTGTCAATTAAAGTTGTTGGAACCTGAAGGCCTTAAACATGAATATATAATATCCTGGTACATCGTGCAGTTCATTTAGCTTTCCATTGGTCTCGCGCCCATCGCCATTTCAAACTATTTTTTGTTTGAGCTTAGGATGGTGCTTTATTCTTTAGGCTTGGCAATAAAATCCAAAAAGCCGCAATTCCAACTAAAATCAAATCGGTCAAAGACTGGTTTCCATTGCGGTTTTGATGATAACTGCACCACACAATTTACGGTGTTGGTGCATGGAGATCATGCTATCAAAACCGTCACCATCACTATCGCCAACCCGCTAATGTAAAACAACGTCATTTTATATATGATAATATCTTACTAATGAATAATTATCTATTCTTGCAAAAAGAGTATAAAAATAGGTTTCAAAACCTCAAACTCACCGGTTTCCAACCAATTTTCATTAACTGATTAAAGAAACCTACTTGCAACAACAAACCGAAAGAGCATTTGCCTTACTTGGAGTTCACCCACTATAGGTGCCTTACTCAGAGACAGGATCGACATTCCTCAAACCAGATGTTGGAGCCGAGCCTTGACGCAGCTAGCAATACTCTATTGCGAAACTTTCATTGCTTGTGCTTCTCACCATGAGGGTACCTTGATCGAGTCATCCCAAAGAAAGGGGAATTAGACCTCCTGGAACTCAAAAAACAGGGGGCACTTTCTTCTCTACATGGCCTAATATGCCACAAATATACCAGAACACATGGGATGCTCGTACATGTACTTATAGATCATCTCGGTCCCGTCGTGCTTCACCATCGGGCATTCTTTTAGCAATGGTTTCTCCACATCTAGGGGTATTCGGATCCTCATGGAACCATTAGTGAGATCTCATCGTACTCTATGAATCAGCCCGCTAGCCCCACGATCCCACGACCCACCCGTTCTGACAAATAAACCACCAGAATGTTTTGGATTTGGAGCTAGAGATCGACCTACTTCAGTCGTACATTTTAGAAAAACCATGGCCCATGATCAATTACGTGTCGTACATCCAGCTGATGACCAAACCGGAAGAGGAAACGCATGTCCTCCATGGTCGTGATTTCCAATCCTTGCTCTGGTTTCCAAGTATTGGACAGGATCCAACTCATCTGAGTCAAGTTGATATCCTTCTTAATAAGAAAGGATATGGCGAGGCATAACTCAAATCCCCACGTTGGGGGTTGCTCCATTATGTCCGCCAGGGACGAGCGGCCACCGATGGGATCAGTACCACTGTTTGATGGGGTTGTCTCGGTCGCCGATAGCATCGACCTGGTGCCAAGCTCTTGAGCCACGTGATTATATAGGCGGGTCTTGTATGATCTGGTTTGAGTTAGCGGCCGAGATTTGGTGAGAGGGATGGTAGGGCGATGGTGGCGGAGGTCGCATGATGAGGAAGACGATGATGAACGCGTTGTGGCGGCTAGGGTTAGGGTTTGAACCTCTCCAAAAGAGTGCAACTATCTCTTCGAGAGAGAGCAACTAGGGCAACTGGTTCATCTTTGATACAATTTTTTTGTCATAAGTAGCTCCTAGAGAGGAGGAACAAGATAACAAGAAATAGTCAAATTTAAACATCAGCCCAAGCCGTGAGATCGGTCTCCACACGACTCAGGAGATATAAAAGAGCATGGCAGGCCACTTTATGCTCAACAGGAAGTAACCCGTACCGCAACAGGACATTCGAATAGAAGATGCTCAATAGTCTCCTTTGGCTCCCATCAGACGGGATAGCGGATATCCTGGATCGGAACATGGTGCCGCAAAAAGCCTTTCTGGTGGGGACAACCTAGTGGAACAGCCGCCAAAGAAAACAGCGAAGCTTTGGGAGGACTGGTGATTTCTAAACCGAATGCCATACGCGAGTACCAAATTGTTGATATAATTTTGAACATATTGATAAACGTCAATTTGAAAGTTTTTTTTTGTCTTTAAAAATTGATAACTTCTTAAAATTACTGGACTGCTAAAAAACGCCCTAAATTTTACTAACAAACGCCCTAAATTTTATTATTATTAAAATAAAAAACGTTAAATTACGCGAATACCCTTCTAATTTCGTCTTTAAATACAGGAGTTGAGTTCGAATAGAACAAACTTCCTATTTTTCGTAAACTTTCAGAGTTCAAATTCTCTGAAATCACTCTCCGAAACAAACAGCCAATTTTTCGTAAACCGCCGCCGCCCAGCCCGCCGCCGCCCGGCCCCGCCGCTGCCCAGGCCCCCGCCGCCGCCGCCACCGCATAAGGTAAGAAAAAAAAATTTCGAACCGTCGGCACGCCGACCGTTACTAAAATAATTTTTTTTTAATTTTTTAAATATTAATTACTTAATTTGTAATTTCTTAATTATTAATTACTTAATTTGTAATTTCTTAATTATTAATTACTTAATTTGTAATTAGTGAATTAATAATTAATGAATTTGTAATTAGTGAATTAGTAATTAGTGAATTAGTAATTAATGAATTTGTAATTAATCGATTAGCAATAAATGATTATAATATTAATAATTAAATAATAAATATGGTTTTATTAACAAATGTAAGGTTATTTTACTAATTACGAAACAATAATTAGGGTTTAGGTAATTAAATCGTCACAATTGAATCGAATTTACCAAATTAATAAATTTGGTCATTAATAATAAGTAATTAATAATTACTTATACTAATTTACTTAATTAGTGAATATACCCAAAATTATTTATAATTAGGAAAAATAATGATTAGTTTTGTAATTAATAGTTATTATTTCAATTGTATATATAGTTAGGAGCGATGTCGACGGGAGATGATGACTTGCCGCGGTTTATTGGGCGTCCTATTTCTGCATCAAATAGGCAATTATTAGAGGAGAAATTGAGGGGAAAGAAATCTAGACTAGGGGATGATGAGGAGTCTAGTTCTCAGTTTCAGATTCCTGGTCCGATATACTTCGACCCCGATCTGCAGTCTGCTGAGAGGGAGCTTACCGTGGAGGAGATATTTGCTTCCCAGCCTCCAGATTTAGCTGATGACATCCACACGATTCGGGATGACTCCGATGGCGACGATGAGCAGATCCCGTCGGACCGTGATGGCGATGATGATGAGGAATGTGATGCCTCCTTTAGCCATTTCTTGTTGGACAGTGCACGCTCGCGGAAGAGAGCAGCAGGGAGAGGTGCAGCTCCTCCCTCTGGCTCTGAAGCGGGTGCTAGATCCTCTTGTGGGTCACAGGACTCTTCCAGTGTAGGGCCTAGGCGGGGCAGAGGAGGGCGTTCTGCAGGGGTCCACTCGAGCAGCACCGGTGGGGAGTGGTTGCTTATTGGTCCAGCTCCCAGAGGCCCCCGGATCCCTACTGTGATCCCTAGTTTCGGCGGTCACATAGCCAACCGCATATGGATGGAGGGTTTGGACTCGAGGCCGGCATCCAGGTTCAGACTCCGCCTCGCCAAGGCTAGGGTCATGAGGCTGGACAGGTTCTGGTGGCCTTCTGATGAGGCACGACAGCTGGTCGATGCCTCTGGGGTGTCGCACCTTGGTCGGGTTATGTCGTGGAACCTAGATCTCCCTTGCTTTTGGCATTCGTTGAGAGATGGCAGCCAGACACTAACACCTTCCACATGCCATTCGGAGATATCACGATTACCCTACATGACGTGTTGTACCTGCTGCGGCTCTCCATTCGAGGTACACGGCTCGCCCGAGGGTGATAGGGCGTATGTGAGCCAGCTCGCCTCTATGCTTAACATTAATGGGGATGAGATCAGGCGTAAGTGCTACAGAGCTGGTGGGTTTCATCTGGATCACCTAATAGAGGCTGCTGAGGCGGGACACCTTGACGATGCGAGCACAGCAGTTTGTTACTTGATGGCCTTGCTGGTTTCTACGGTATTCTGTGACAGGAGGCACTTGCAGGGAGGTGGGAGGGACCTCGGATCGTTGAGAGAGCAGCTGATTCGGATTTGCGGCTAGCGACACTGCGATCTATTTTGGATGGGATGACGCATGCCCACGTCGATTGGATGCCATTCGGTCATCCAGACTTCGACGGTGAGGCTCGGTGGTCCATGTATAGTGGGGGCATACATGCATTCGACTACGTCGAGCCCCACGATCCGAGTCGTGTGTTGCGTCGCACGGCTACGGCGAGACGATCCCGATTCCATTCTCACGCCGCAGTTAGCTTCTCGACCGGCAGATGGGACGCAGTACGTAGTCAGACACTCCAGGTTTGACTACAGCCGGTTTGCGCATTTGCTGGCCCCGATGTACCTCAGCACCCTTAGTGCGGTGGGATCGCCTGACGGTAACGCCTCCCCGGAGTATATGGCGTGGTACCTCGACCGTACACACCCCCAGATCGTCCCCACCCGTGCACCTGATATGCCCCAACCACCTATGGTTCGTAACGTTCCAGATCAGGCTATTTTTTTATCTTCTGTTTACAATTGTCCTTATAATCGTCATTATGTCTTTTTATTTAGGCTCCAAAGCAGGATATGCGAGCTTACTGCGCTGGGATGCCCCCCCCTACACATGTCAGGTGGTAGGGCCCAGTTCATCGAGCGGGCAGGAGAGTACTACGATATCGTGGAGGGCATGTAGGGGTTGTGGTCTCAGTACGCCCCGTAGACGCTCGTTTTCTATTTCAGTATTGTTATGTACTTTAGTTTGGATATTTACTGTATCTTGTACTTATGTTGGGATTGTATTTTCACTCTTTTGACAGTATCGTTCCAGTTATTAGTTATGTTGCATTATTATATGGATTTATGTATCCGACTTTTCTGTTATCCCCAACTTGGTGTCATGGTTATTTTACGTTAAATCATTAGACGCAAAATGTTTCAGCCGTACGAAGTCATTTATTCAAACAACGAAACGTCTATAGTTTGGATACAGTATTATTCAATACATAATTGAAATGCGTACACATTAACATATAGTTCTTATAAATCATTATTCAGGACATAATTGAAAGACGTACACATAAACACATAACTTAGCCTAAACCCTCAATCAGAAACATCGAAAACATCATCAACTCCCGCACTATGGGAGTTGGGATTATGCCCCCCACGATCGAAAAACAGCTGCAGTTCATCCCGATACATGTCACGCCACAATGCCGTGCGAGTCTCCCCCTCGTCCCCTGCCCACACCGGATGGAACGGCGGCATTGGCCTCACCCCGTCCACCTCAGCCAACTGGATCTGTAACCAATGGTTGCCCGTGCAAACCAGCTCCACAACTCGATCTGGACGTTGAACGTGTCGGGCACGCAGCGGTAAGTACGTCGTCCCAAATGTGTGCTGAGTAACAGGCGTCCAAAATTGTACCTCGGCGGGGGGCTACGGCGGTGGGGGGCGGTTGCGGCGGCGGGGGGGCGGCGACGGCGGGGGCGGCGACGGCGGCGGCGGCGGCGACGGCGGCGGGGGGCGGCGGCGGCGGCGGGGCGGCGGCGGGGGACGGAAAATTTCCGGCGACGGGGGGACGGAATCGAGAGGTTTTTAAAGGGTCGTTTGGAATGAAGTATAGCTGTTCTTCGGAATTCCGCATTTTATAAAGAATTTCATTTTACTATTTAAGGGGCGATGACGTCATTTTATATTTGAACTCAAATAATTAGACGATATTAGGGCGTTGGTTCGTAAAAAGCAGGGCGTCGTTTAGTAATCCAAAAATTATGGACATTCAAATGGAAAACTTATCCCATGTCCAAATTTATTCTGAGTACGTCGTGTTTGTTAACCCTTGTTGAACGCAATCCACAGCCCAAAGTCTCTTTCTTTCTCTCTCTCTTCCCATCTCCGCATTTCCTGATCTAATTCTCTTTGGTTACGATGATGGTTCTCGAGACGCAGAAAAGCTGAAACACAGCGAGCCAACCGAGAAACGCCACCAAAACACAACACCACCGGCTTCTGCAACTCCGACGACAGTGGCGAACACCTCTTGGTGCGACTCGATTCTTACCGCATCGGAGAAATTGAACTCCCACACATTCTGCAACCTACCCCTTTCGTGATTTCATCATCGCCCTGGTAAAGTTTCTCTCTCCTTCTCCGCTCGCGTTCGATCACTTTTTTTAACTTATAATGAATAAATGAAATGACTTTGTTATTGATCAATCTTTTGCTTATAGAGAGATCATGCCAATTATAAAATATCTGTTTAGTTCCTTGGGAAAAAGAAGAGGGTAAACGCTGTATGAAGATGGAAAATGGGAAATATTTCTCAACGTGCGTTTGGATTTTCTATGATATGTGCTGTCCGAGAGGAGGGTCAATAACGCAGGCTAACTCGTGATCTGCTTTCCAGTGCTGTTGATTGTTCTCAAAACGTTACGTGTTTGGTGCTTGGTATCTGAAAGGTTAAAGCTTTGTTGCAACTAATTTCTCTGTTTTCTTTTCGGGGTTTATGAGAGGTTTGTTGTCCTTGATTGTACGATGAAGTTTCATGGTGATTTCCTAAGAAGCTGATCTCCTAAGGATATTGGAGCCGCATTCCTCTTTTCAATTATAATTTAATCGATCCTATTTATGTACTTAGAGAGCAAGTAGCTTTTATGGATTGTTTCTGGTTTGATTTCAGCATAATGCTATCTATTGGGTAGAAAGATATGATTTTGATGTCGGATCCAAATATTAATGCTCATTATTTTGGAGTTCTAGATCTTAATTATGTCGATCTTTATAAATGTAGGTTGTTTGTCATTTGGTCTGTGTCTCTTCATCCTGACCAAATCAGAGCCTAATGAATGCTGCACAGATGGCTGATCACATTTGCTTGCACACTTAGGTTAGTTGTAATACCCATTCCGAGGTCCATCTCTTGTTTATTCTCTGCTAGACTAATCCTTGCTTTTAGATTTGAAGCTAGATTCGGATTCTTTTTGCGTCTTTCCTGGAACCCAGAAATCTTTTTGGTGGTCATTCTGGTCTTTCTTTATTTCCTCAGTAGTAACACAGAGTTAGCCTTTATTAACCATGTGTTCGTGGACATTTTGTTCAAACTTGTTTGTGGAAATTATTTTGATTGTTTAGAGAAAGAGGCGAGAGCTGCTGCTTGTTATTTGTGCTTTTGATGCGTGTATAAACTTCAGTTGACGATTTATGATTAGTTTATCCTTTCACCATGCAATGTATGGAATGAACATTGTTGAACGGATACTTCTGATATTTGAATAACCCCACATAATACTATAGGAAGATTTCAGAACTGTAATTGAGAAGAATGAAGTACAATTGTATCCATATCAAGCATTTTGCTTAGCTAGAGGATAGATGTGCTCTACTGAATTATGTTGGATGTGAATTCTTTGACATTCAATGTGAGTTATTAGGAACTTGCTAGGTCTTGAAAATTTAGTCAGTGTAGATATAGGATGTTAGCTCATGTTTCTTGTAAATAAATCATGCTGCCTGAGATTTCGGTTAAGTGAATGTATGTTTTCTCCTTGGACTATTTCAGAAAGTTTGCAGAAGCTTTTTTAATCCGTTGCCTCATTCTTGACTTTGTCGTAGGTGTTTGGATTGTCGATTGAGATGGAATCACATACTGAAGAAGCTGTCCCTAATGTTAATTCAGAGACAGATGTGGAGACCAGTCCAAGTTTCAAGGATTATGTTCATAAAGCAATTCAAAAAATTATCGATGTCTCTTCTTCCTCGGAAGAGGATGAGACCGATGAGCTGGAGGATGTTGATGGGCACTCCCAGGAAAACAGCAACAACCAGTTAGTGCTTTATGATCCACGTGGTAACAGTAACAGCGAGATTGAGCCTAATCCTGAACCCATTCAGTGCAGAAATCCGACAGTTACGAGGTTCACCCTTCGAGCTATGGCTAGAGTTTTGCCATCTGTAGGAGCTTTCACAGTTCAGTGTGCCAACTGTTTTAAGTGGAGACTCATCCCAACACAAGAGAAGTATGAAGAAATTCGTGAACATATACTGGAAAGACCATTCTATTGTGAGACAGCTCAAGAATGGCGGCCTAATGTTTCATGTGATGATCCAGAAGACATTTCTCAAGATGGTAGCAGGCTATGGGCGATTGATAAACCTAATATCGCCCAGCCACCTCGGGGATGGCAACGTTTACTACACATCAGGGGGGAAGGCTGTAGCAAGTTTGCTGATGTGTACGTCTCTTCCTTAGGTTTCTTAGTCTTAACATGCTTTTGGAATCTTTCATTGACTGACCTGAAATCAAACGTGATTCCTTAAACTTTCATTGTGCTTTTACCAATGTTATAGTTTTGCACGTGATAGCAACTCCATGGCAAGCATGTTTTATCATTTCTGTTTGTGCTCAAGTATGGTTTTCTACAATATGGTTCAGGTACTATGCAGCCCCCTCTGGGAAGAAACTTCGCTCAATCGTCGAGATACAAAAGTAAGTTGACATAATTCAGTACACAGCATGATAAACATGGTTATATATACGGGATGGTCCTTTTGTAAGTGCATTTTGTCATAATGTTGCAGGTACTTGGCAGATCACCCACAATATGCACAAGGTTTATCTATGTCGCAATTTTCATTCCAAACACCAAAACCTTTGCAAGAAAACTATGTCAGGAAGCGTCCTCCTCGTATAACAGGCCAAGCTGATAACAACCCTCTTTTGCAACCAAAGGAAGGTACTAACTGGAAAGTGAAACTGATACAAGTTTCGGTTTGATGATTGATATTATTGCAAAATAAAATTTCCTTTACCTGCTGCAGTAACTCCTCTCTCAATCGTGGGGCCAGACAATATAAATCTTGAGCTTGGTATGCCATCATCGCTTTCTGCTCAGGAACCTGCTTCTGATGATGTGGGTCAACCAGCTAAGAAGCAAAGAACTGAATGGAAAGATATGTACTGTGATGGAAGTCCAGCTTATAAGCAACAGCAAGCAATGATAGGAGAGGCGAGTCAATCTGTAAATGACGGTTTGAGTCTCTGAATATCTCTGGTTACAATTTTGTATTCACCTCATGCTTCTTGCTAAAAGGATTTCGAATGTAGACTAGAGTGAGGTGGCAGGGTGGAGCAGATTCTGTGAAGTATAGTGGGTATTAGAATGTTGTAGGAAATGGGTTAACAGCCTCCATCGATGTCTTTATCTTTTCAGGGACCTGGGAATTTCTTCTCTGCAAATTTGGATGTTGTGTTAGTGTGAGGAGAAGAGAAAAGAAAGATTGAGTGTGCACTAGAGTAGAGATAATTCCATGACTCCTCTTGTCCAAGTGATCATCTGGTTGTGGAGCTGGATATTCATCTCATAATCCTAGGCCACAATTTGAAGAAAATGTGATTTTTACTTCTCTCATAATCTGGTTGTGAGGGTTTATTTCCTTCATTTCTTGTGTTCAATTTTAGTTTGTTATTTGTTCGTTTTCAAGTAGTTTCTTTTAATAAGTTTAATTAGAGTGGAAAAAAATTAAAAAAAAGGTAAGGAGAGAAAGGGATATTAGAGAGATGACCAATTGGGTTGGGAGAGGGGAAAGAGAGAGACAAGAGATGATCATAAAGGAAGTAAAGAATTTTTCAATGGAGTACTAACGGTTGTTTGGACCGTTATTACTATAAAGGTGTGATAAATTATGTAATTCAGAAGAAAGATAAAAGTTGGAGAGAAAATTGGACAGTTTAATGAGTGAGTATTATGAACATTAGACTTGAAAACTTGATAACAACGGAAGAAGCCTTGACAATAAATCCGGAGAAATGGTGATGGATGGAGATGAAGTTCAGGTGGAATGGTGATTAATGGAGACGAAGGTCTGGTGGGAGTGAAAATCGTCGTGAATCCAGAGAAAAGTGGGTAGGGAGGGAAAGACATGTGAAATGACGGAAACACCCCCAACATTAAATTGTCATGTGATCCGTCAGATCCTGCATCAGATGGACGTCCGAGATTCTTTCTTGTTGCCAGCCAATAGATTCGGCTTCTTGGCTGCAAATCTGAATTCCATTAGATATGAATTAAATTAGGGTTTTTGAATCTTTCCGGTCCTCCTCCCTTCCGAGGAGGTGGCTGATTCCGGTCAGAGGTTTTCCGGTGACATATTATTTGTAAAGTATCCCAAATTTTTTAGTTTGATTTGGAACAATGAAATAAGAATTATATGCTCTCATGAATTTTCATATTCGCCATTAAAAGTGGTTCCATCTAAAACGCATGTGAATGTCATTTAAAAGCAATTAGACAGCTAATAATTTGTGTTTGTAAGTGGACATTTCTAGAGATAGCTCGATGGTCACATGAACATGTCAAATCAAAAGAGTTTGGTCGTAGAGCTTTGACTTGGGTATCCAAGTGATGTAACGAGGCGCATGTGACGTAGGACAAGCCTACGAGTTGAAGTTCGTTATCGTACGAACGGATGAAGAGATTGAATCTATTGATAAGTAGAAATGCAGACTTGCTGCTGATATATAATTCTCGATTTTGTGTTTACCAAAGATGATCTTCTTCCATTCTACTCTTGTACTATTTATACAAGTTATTTAAACAAGTAAAAGCCTAATGAAAGGACACACCTTTTCATCCTATTTAAATAAGTCTGAAATGGATAACTAGTGATATAGATAACTTTATGATAGTAATAATAATAGTGTGTATGATAAGACCCGTCTGTTAACCGCATCAGCATGCTCACAATGAAGGAAATTAAGATTTAATAGTGATTAACGAAGCACATGGCCACGAGGATCTTTGTTCTGACTCTGAGTCAAGTGGTCAGGTGTATGATCAGATCAGAAGGGCGGGTCTGGAGATTGCGCTTGCAGAGGAGCAGTCGTGCAACGGGGGAGAAACAGCCAGAGGAGAAACAACCTGAGCCAATCCCATGAATAACTTCATCTTGAGCATATTTCTCGAGTAGCCATTTGGTTCAAAGGATTTGCTTGCTTTAAGGATTTCGATGATAAATACAGACAGTTAGATCTAAATAAAAGTGTAAATGCTACACTGAGCCCAATTCGATTCTACACCAACTACTAGGCATAGTGTAAATGCTCTAATGAAATAGATCCAATCAATCTCTCACCTCTAAGTCAACTCATACATAGGTTCTGAAGCAACTCAAAGTTGGGCTCATAAGTCATAACTTCTAAATCTAAATCTACAAGAATCCATGTGCTCATTTTCTAATTCGTCATAGCTTCTATGTTAATCACCTCGACAAAAATCCACCTGGAGAGTTAAAAAAAACAAACAAACACCTAAACTCATATTTATAGGACCAACTAAGATCCATCAAGCAGCAATGTGAACAAAAGCTTCTAAAGAATAGGAGCAACATGGACAAAAGCTCAGAACGATTAGATTTTTCTAAAACGGAAAACAAAGTTTGAGTTTATGAGGGATCCAAGTCTTAGGGTTTTTAGAAAAAAAAACTCCTATAAACAACATCCTAACGCACTAAATACACATGGGGCTTTCTAATGACCATTGGGACATCAGAATGGTCGTTTTCATGATATTCACATCGTTGCACTCCATGGACCAACATCACTTCCAAACGGGGTCCTATTTAACACATATTGACCGTTACTCAACGAAACTACATTTAAATAGTCTGGAACTTTCTTAGCCTCTGAGATATGTCTCTAACTTCTCATAATTCTAATTTGAGCGCATTTTGACAGTTAATTAGTCTTTAAAGGTGTCAATTTCTTCACATGTTCACCTTGTCGTTCCTTTCATGGTTGAGATAAAAATACAACAAAAGGAAAACAAGTTTGACATCTATAACTTGAAAGGGATAAATAAATGGAGATACTTAATATTTTATTTGAATTAACTACATTAGTTAAACATGACTATAGTTTAGAAATAAGATCATTTTTTCATGGGGGAAAGAAACAAAGAACAAAATAAATTAGAGAAAAGTAAACTGCTACCTCCTCCTGTCAAGAATGTGTCTTTTCTCAAAGTTAAAGATTTTTCATTGGACCCACATAAAAAGTCTTCCTAGTTAATTATTATTATTATTATTTTATTATCTAAGATATATAATCTGTAGAAATAAAAAGATAGTAACCGCGTATAAATCGAAACATCAATTGAAAGAGTAAGGATTACTTACAATACTCCAGAATGATATTTATGAACTTTACGTGTCACACAATGAGTTACTTTGTTACATGACCGATACACCATCTGAAGGCTGATCTTTGAGAAAGATGTAAAGGGCTGGTGGACCTACTAGACGAAAGAGCCTTTGGTTGTCAATTTTGAGTTGCCCGCGTTGATGTGGGCCGTCACTGTCTCTGCGTATATAAGTACCTGCAAAAAATCCGCTTGAACGTACTATAAACACGTGCAGCAAACATAGAGAATCCTCCCACTTCCTTATAAGTTGATCGACCAGGATAGTGAAAAGAAAATCATAGTACTTGTCAACATGACCTTGGATTCCACAAATGTAGCAAAACTCTTGTAGACGTTCATATTTATATTTTCACGTTCCAGTCACATCTCCGTGCAACAGTACCTTTTTTCCCCGGCGTAACGGTTTGTGAGTATCGAGTTCCACCCGAATACGCATGTAAGCTCCAGCCTTGGATTGTTGGTGGTTCAATTGGTCATACGAATCATAATAACCAGCAAAACCACCTAAGAATCGGCCTACCTCCTTTGAGAAGTATCCCCACGGGAGATTATAGAACTGAATCCAGAAAGGGATGCGGTGCAACTCCACCAACTTTGGATCTTCACCGTTCTCGAGTATGTGTAGGATCAGCAGGCATCCATTGTAGTGCCATGGGCCCACCGCTAGGATACGCTTCACATCCAGCTCATGACGAAAGCGAAACAAGTAGCGGCCGCCCTGGAGGTTATCTACTATCATTGTGCGCCCCGGCTTCCAGCTTATGGCCACTGTACGTTTCATAACGGCAAAGTTGCTTTTCTTATCGCCGAGAAACGAGCCGACCAGACAGAGCGGATATGCGTGCGGTGGGGGAACGGGAACCAGCTCTGTTTACTGCGATTCCTCATCGTCACTCTTGCCGAGACTCAGGTTTTGTACTTGGAGTGTGATGAGTGTATTCGGCTCATCCTTCGGTCGCTCCTGCCTTGCATCATGGGGTGATGGTGACGCAATGATCAGTGCCGTTGGTGGTAGCTCCCCACGTTGCACCCCCTTCCGGCTACATCTTCAACAACCCAGCTCCCCTCGGTGCGATCGGGGTTGTCTTCAGGTGGCCGATATCGACGGTTGCATACACAGCATTGATGACATCAACGATCGACATGGTCTCTTCGGTTCTACTGATCTTGGTGGCTGGAAAGGTGGATTTTCATGGTGCTCGAGTTGTGTTTCGGCATGGTGGTGGCGGCGGTATGAACTTCACTAGGAAGAGAAAAAAGCCCTAAATTTGGAAGAGAAACGGGAGCCCAACGTAACGAGAGATGTTAACGGTTAGTTATTACTTTATTTCTGGAGCTCCAATTTATTTAATTTAAATTTAATGAGAAAAAATGGAAACGACGTAGTGACTACGCTTCACGTGGATTGTTGTCCAATCCTGATTCTCCCCTAACAATTTTGCTTTTGTTTTGGTGAAACAAACAATTATTATTTATTTACAAAACACGATTTCCTTTATCAGATACTTTTATCCCTGAATTTGTTTTTTTAAAAAACGTTTCTTAATTCTCAGGGAAATTTCCAATTTCACATTTATTATTATCTTTGATGATATGATAGTAATTTTGATGCATTTTTCTTTTTGAACAAGGCAAAAAATTGAGAAGAACAAAACAACAAAAAGCAGCAGAAGTAAAAAGGCTGTTTCAGAGAGAGAGAGATTAAGTTTGAGGAGAAGGAAGGAAGGAAGCAACGAACGAACGAAGAAGAGCAAATTCCTCTCCTTCCTTAGTCTATAAGCGTAACGGTGTGGGGGAGCAGAGCTGAAAGAGGTAAAAATCAAAAGCTGGAAACCCACAATTAAAAAAGCAGACCTGCAAACCCATTATTATTGCATTCGCGATCTAAAGCTTTCTTGACTCCTTTTTCGTCCGTGAAAAATTGGTAAAGGTTAGCCTTATTTTCCAGGTGTGGTGAACTGGGTTTTGGGGTGGATAATGATGGGTTTGTTTGTTTGGATTTGTTGTTTCCAAATGTGTGGGTGCAGGTTCTGGACGGGAGTCGTTTGCTCCTCCTTTTCCTCCTCCTCCTCCTTGTCCTCCAACTGCTGTTGTTTTCGGCAAGAGGGGCGGAGGCGACGGAGATGGCTTACGAGAGCAGTAATTGGATCTGGGATGGGGTTTATTGTCACCCGCATCTCTTCGGAGGTCTGATGCTGACAGCTGCGTTGCTAGGTTTGTCCACAAGCTATTTCAGCGGAATTGGCTTCTCCTCCTCTTTCCCCTTCATTTTCCCCGATCTGGGAATCTTCCACAAGAAGAGGCGTGAGAAGAAGAAGCGGGTTCGAGTCTACATGGATGGTTGTTTTGATCTTATGCATTACGGTCATGCTAATGCTTTGAGGCAAGCTAAGGCATTAGGGGATGAGTTGGTTGTTGGTGTTGTAAGCGATGAGGAGATCATTGCTAATAAGGGCCCCCCTGTTTTGCCCATGGAGGAGAGGTTTGTGTTGCTTTTTTCCCAATTTCCCTCACTGAATCTAATCTATCTATCTATCTTGGGTTTTCTCATTTGGATCTGATTGCGTGACCCCTCCAGGCTGGCCCTGGTGAGTGGATTGAAATGGGTGGATCAAGTCATCGCCGATGCTCCTTATGCTATTACCGAACAGTTCATGCATACTCTTTTCAATGACCATAAGATTGACTACATTATACATGGTGATGATCCTTGCCTCCTCCCTGATGGATCCGATGCTTATGCCTTGGCCAAAATAGCCGGCCGTTACAAGCAAATTAAACGCACTGAAGGTGTTTCCAGTACTGATATTGTAGGTACTGTTTCTATCTTCACCCTCTCTTCCCCACTTACATTTCTTCAAGTAAGCGAGAGAGCCTTGCGTTAGAGTAGATTGATTACTAATTTGATGACTTTGATTCATTATATTTGCATATTGATTTTAGGAAGGATACTTTTGACTGCAAAGGATGATAACGTTCAAGAAAACCATGTTGGATCATCTTCTATACCTGCCGATAGAGGAGTATCACAGTTCCTTCTAACATCTAGACGGATAGTACAGTTTTCTAATGGCAAAGTAATGTTCCATCGCTAGGCTTAGTTCATGATTTGTATTGCATATTAAGCTTACCTGCATACAGTATAGTTTCTAAATTCTTTGGTGTTATCTGAAATCAGGGTCCTAGCCCAAACGCTCGTGTTGTCTACATTGATGGAGCCTTTGACTTGTTCCATGCAGGTCATGTTGAGGTACGGTTGAGCCTTACAGATTTATTATCATTTCGGTGATGTAAATTTGTTGGACTAGAGTCTTGGCCTGGCTAGTTTTCTTGTTGTATGCCAGTTTGTTAAGATCTTGTCATAAAATATTCAGTAGTCTTGTCTGTCATCTATTAACTTAGATATATAAGATTTCTGAAGCTTTGACTTGTATGGGAGCTTTATAAGTTTTACTGTTTTGATTCTGAATAATGGCAATCTAGTTGACTAGTCTGTTCTTTATCTTCTCCAGATTCTCAGAAAAGCCAAGCAGCTTGGAGACTTTCTCCTAGTTGGGGTCCACACAGATCAGATTGTTAGGTATACCACTTAAAATTCGATCAAGCGATTGATGATAGTGTATTACTCGCTTATTCTGAATTGTTAATATTGTGGCGGTTCTGTTGTGTATGTAAGAATACACATCGTTTGCTCTGTGCACGATGGATTGTGTGGTAATAACATTCTACTATTTTGTGCAGTCAACACAGAGGGAAATACTATCCAATAATGCATTTGCATGAGCGTAGTCTCAGTGCTCTAGCATGCAGGTATGTTGATGAAGTCATCATTGGTGCACCCTGGGAAGTTTCCAAGGACGTGGTATGTTGACTGTTACACTCCTGTCTAACGATTTGGAACTTTCACTATAAAAAATGTGCTTCTGTTGGCCTTGGGTAAATTTGGAAGTGAGAATTATACAAACAGCATGCATGATCTTTCAAATTTCAACCCTTAGCTTTATCTATTCTGTTTTGGTGGATGCATTTAGAATTAATCAGTATGAATGTCAAACTAGGGGATGCTACTTCCATCTGATAGTACTAAGACGTGATAATAATTAGTAATTATAGATTGCCTTGTTGTCTAACCGTGGTTTCTGAGTTGTGTTTTGCTTTTAATCCCAGATTACAACTTTCAACATATCTGTGGTTGTCCATGGGACCGTGGCAGAACAGAATTACATATCCTCTGTAAGCTTGAAGTCTTTTCTCTTTTATGACACTTTGATAATTGTACATGTTAGGAAATCAAAATGTTACAATGCTTTTTTTCATGCAGGGGGAGAGTGATCCTTATGCAGTACCAAAAGCAATGGGGATTTTTCGGTTGCTCGACAGCCCTAAAGACATAACTACTACATCCGTGACCAAACGGATCATTGCTAACCATGAAGCTTACACGGCAAGTCTTAGCTTTTCTCCCTCTTTTGCAATAACTTATATGAATGTGATGTGAGGTATAGGTTCTGAGCTTGTTTCAGAGCAGAAAATGACCGTAGTTTGTTGGGTTGAATGCAGAAGCGAAATGCGAAGAAGGCAAAGAGTGAGAAGAAATACTATGACGAGAAGGTATATGTTTCAGGAGACTAACGTTAAGTGAGAGGGGAGTTTGGCCAAAAGAGTATCAAGTAGTGTTTTTGGTAGCGAAGGCAGCAGCAGCATATAGGCTCTCGTGTGATGAGATGATGCGAGAAGGAAAGTATCCATTAGAGATTTTGAATGGCATAAAAAAGGTGAGAACACAAGTAGAAGGATGAGATGGGAGAGATCTCGTAAGCCTTATTTTTATTACTATAAAAATATAATGCTTTCCTTTCAGGGGTTTTGATAGCGAAGCAGACAGTGAAAAATATTCTATATATCATCATCATCAACTGGAACACTGTAACTCATGAAATTTTTTTATAGGCATGATTAAATAAAAAATTACGTAGATAATTAAAGTTGAAATTTAAATTATAAAAAATGACAATTCTCAAGATTTACAATGCTCATCCTATAGTGCCGCATTGTACATTTCAGAAATACATTATTTTATTTAATTCATCAAACTCAGCCTTTCATCTAAACTCTGAAATTTTTTTGTAATTGCATTTTAGTCACTTCTTTAGTTTGAGTTTGTGAAGTGTGCTTAACTGAAATTCGATTTTTGGTGAGTTACGTTAACGTCAATTGGTTACGAAACTGGTTAAAATGTACTAAATCAGTTAAAATGTGAGCTCAATCTGTATCTGGGTTGCACTCAAGTTAAACGTAGCAGATTTTAAATTGAACGATTACGTATATTAAGTTTACGTAATACTGATATAATAACGACATAACACGAGGAAAATTAAACTATTGAATTATTTTGTAACTGAAAGATTTGCGAATATTGTAACCGGAACATTGTGCAAATCTTTCGGTTACAATATTTTGCAAATCTTGCGGTTACAATAATCACAAATCTTCCGGTTACAGAATAATTCAATAGTTTAATTTTTCTCGTGTTATGTAGTTATTATATTAGTGTAACACAAACTTAATATCCGTAATCGTTCAATTTAAAATCTATTATGTTTAACCCGAGTTCAGCCTAGATACGGATTGAGCTCACATTTTAACTGGTTTAGTGCATTTTAACCAATTTCATAACCAATTGACGCTAACCTAACTCATCGAAAATCGAATTTCACTTAAGCGCACTTCACAAACTAAATGAGTGACTAAAATATAATTACAAAAATATTTGGGAGTTAAGGTGAAAAGGTGAGTTTGGTGAATTAAAGGAAATAATAAGCCGTGCACCGCGCGTCTGCGGCACCGTAAATTGTGGAAATTACGATTTTTTTCAATTTAAACTTCAATTTAACAGTTTATGTAATTTTTGATTTAATCATATTGAAATTTTTTTTTCCCTATAACTCCACATGGCTGGCCTATGGGTTTCTTTCCCTCGCCGTTTTATTTATTTGTTTCTTTCCCTTGCCGTTTTATTTATTTTATATTTATTTTTATCTTCTATATTACCAAGTCCAATTCGTTAGGTTATTGAAATCATGTACCAGTTCAACAGAGTTAATTATTATGAATGGATTGTTGATTAGCTAGCTATTTTCCAATAAAGCTTGACAATCAGATGTATAAATCCTGCTCTGATTTAACACTTGAAGCACTGGTAATAGCAGGTTCACAATTGGCACCTGGACAGAAACTCTTGTTGCGATACCGTACACCATTCTTGCTCAAGAGCCCTTCTTAACACATAGCAGACTCATGCCATCTCCATTGGCCCTCAGTGGATGCGAAGACAATGAAAATGGAGATTTAGCATGTCCAGGGACTTCTGGGTCTACAATATTGTCCAGTCCACTCCATCCGTCGTTCCACTTATATCTCTCTGAAAATTAGTGAATCCATTGAAGATGCAGGAACGATGCAATTGTTTCTCGAGCTAGTTTGGCTCGCAGGCATTGTGCTATCTATGATAATGATCGATCGACCATTGCATGCCTGTCTGTCAGGGAAGTTCTGAATCAACTTTTTCAGTGCTTGTATTATTCTTATGCAGTTCCGATAAAGAAAAGAGTAGACACGAAAGCAATATCGGCTATAGATTTAATAGTGTTGTAACTTTAGCGTTTTTTCGAAAACTCACTAAAGTTGCGTTTTTCGAGTTTTTAGTTCAAGTAGTAATTTACTACTGATGCCGTCCATGATTTTTATCGAGTTCCGTTCGTCAGTCACGCATGCACGTCATGTTATCCCTAATTCTAATCATTGATCAACAAAATAAAAATTAAAAACAAACCATCCCATCCACCCTCTCTCTCTCCCTTTCTTTCTTCCTCTCTCTTCCTTTCATCTCACTCTTCTCAAACACTTTACAACACAAATGGCAGACGCAACTCCTTCCTAGAAGCAACTGTTAGGCTGAACCAGTCCATTGTTCATCGTTGAATATTGAAAAAGAATATTCCTTACAAATTCGTTGCTCTACTTCTCTCATGCCTTGATCCTCACCCCGTTCGTCATTCCGGTAAATGTCGTCGACTTAATCGTCACGTTCTGAACTCCCGCCTCCTTCACATCCTTTCCCAAACTCCCAATACTGCAATTAATTTTCCCGTATAATTCAAATACTCTGTTTTTTTGCTGCGCCGGTGCCCATTTTGGTGCCGACGATGCTTACTCCGGTCGACATCTGGAGATGGATTCCGTCTGTGTTAGGCGAATTTTTAGGTGCAGACACTTTAACTCCTTTCAATTTCAAATTGTTACAGTAGTTTATCACTATGTGGAACATCTGGCTGTCCAGAGAAGTCAACCCGCTCACCAACACATTCTTGCATAACGAAAATCCCAGACTGTTTTTTAAAAGCCCAAAATTCAAGGGAAGGAGAAAATAATTAAAGAAAATAATTAGTTGATGCTTTAATCAAAGGGAAGAAGGCTAATAAGTTAATTAATTAGGTCCACAATTAATTGGGTATAATTACCGTAACGTCGGTGGAGTATTTTCGGCCGGCGGTTTTGCAAGCCCACAAACCAATGCCCTGACCGTCTAGGACGCTGCCGGAGATGGTGACAACGTTAACGTACTTGAAACCGATCCAATTGGGGTTATTCCCGATGGCCCGAATGTCGGAAGGGGCGACGAGGGTGTCGTCGATTCTGATGAAGATGCCATTGTTCTTACAGGGTCCTTTCATCAATCCCTCTGTTTTTATTTTGTTTGAAAAGAGATAGATGAAAGGAAGAGAGAGAGAGGAAGAAAGAAAGGGAGAGAGGGTGGAGGGCAGACTTGGCAATTGGTCGGATACGGGACGGATATCCCCTATCTGTTGCCGGTGAATAATGCCCACGGGGTTTACCCATCACCGACCCATTAACCTTGATGGGTAAAAAATTGTTACCAAGCCCATGTTGATATGGTTTCGGGTAAACCCGCGGCTGTCGGGTATGCTCAATGTCAAGTAAAAACAGTGAAATTTCATTAAACTCAGAATTCAGAAACTGAAATGTAAAAAATACCCAACATTTCTTTCTAGATTCCAGAACTTTGAGAAATGAACTCGGGAAGAAAATAACATGAACTAATGAAGATCCAATCATATAGAACAAAAAACTTTTAAAAAGTAATAGGTAGTTCACTGAACATCAAACAAAATACTAATAAACCCAGATATTGAAGTCTTTCTTCATGAGTGATCTATCATCAGCAACATTCATCATTCATCAAAACTCAATATCTACAAGATAAACAATGTTGCATCATGTATTAGTCCGACTTCGATCCATATAGGATGGATAACCATTTTTGGAGGAGCAGTTAGAACACAATCCTAAGACTAGTCGTCTAGGTTCGTAACAGCTGCAACATCATCTCCGTCCTCTTGCACTTTCTGATTCGTGCCTTTTCCTTCTGTTATACAAAGGTACAAACATAGAAGTATTGTCAACAGGGATTAAGAGTTTTAAAAGTTTCATTTTTTAGATAAAAGATTCATAGACAGATAGTAGCGAACTAGAGATTTCTATAATCTGAAGCTACTTCTGAAATCACTAGTTAGTCAACAGGATTCGATCAACATTACAGAAGACATGCTGATTTCAGAAGTAGCTACAGAGTTTAAATGCATTTAACAACCTAACATCATGCATCTAACAAACTAACATCATGTATCTAACAACGTAACATCATACATCTTAAAAATATCTTCATTGTCTAATTGAACTACTTAACATTATACATTTACATAATCATAAGCAATCAAACAATCACAATTAATATGTATAGCAATCTACGTTTCCTAATTAAGCTTACCTCAACAGTCGAAGCACCAAATTCTTGTCATGCCTCCTGAGCAATAACAACAATCTGCCATGAATAACAACAACATAATAACTTGGATAAGGATTTCTAGAATGAGCAATAGCAACAATCTTACTACTTAAGCAGTTAAGCTTACCTCAATAGACGTAACTCAAAGCTGCAAATTCCTGTCCTGCCTCCTGAGCAGTAACAACGATCTAAACTATATATGAACAGAATACATTAGATTAGGGTTTCTGGAATTGAAGAATAAAATAAGAAAGGAACTAGTTAACTTACCCGTACGGAGCTAATGAAGAAATCCCAAAAAACAGAGATTAGGGTTTGTTGCTTTCTGAATTTTTCTCGATGAACGGAAGAACTTCAAATGAAAAAACCCTAAAATTAGTCCGCTATTTATAGATACAGAAGTATGAAACGATTACTAAAGGTAAAATCAAAAAATTATCTCGATCTAGGGCACCAAAAACATGCATGCACGATTCTTCGAGAAAATGTGTCGATTCAGGCATTTTTGGTGACCAAAGGATGGATTACGAATGATTTATGATGATATTGATCATGCAATTGAAGATTTTGGAGAGAAAATGCTTAAAATGTGGAGAAATCGTAGGTATCGGAGATTTCTCGTCGATTTGGTTGAGAGAGAAGGTCAGATTGGGAGAAAATTTGAGAGGAACTGAAGAGGGGGGCTGAATGCGGCGGAAACTCGCAACTAAAACCCTAAACAATGGTCACTATACCTCGCCCAAACCAACATTGTTTTGCTATCGGTTTGGGGATGGGTCGGTTATCTCAATAACCATAACCGCCCGTCGCCCGAGTTTGGCGGGCCTCGAGGGTGCCCAAACCCAGTAAAAGCCCACGGTTCATGGGCAGACAATCACACAATTCGGACGGGTCTCAACGGGTACCCGAAACTCGCGGGCCTGCTGCCAAGCCTAGTTGAGGGATGGTTTTTATGTGTGGCCAGTACACGCTGGCACGACGGATAGAACTCGATGGAAATTGTTGACGGCGTCAGTGGTAAATACCAATCGAACCAAAAAGTTGTAAACACGACCTTAGAGGGTTCTCGAGAAAACGCTAAACTTACAAGACTATTAAAGTCGATGGTCCAAAACAACACTTGCCATCATTTCTTTTGTCTTCACTTTCCAATTCGTTTTGTTCCCACCTTCTCTTCTCGTACCCCGAAGAGTGCTACCATGATCTATCTAGACATTGCGGTGTGTATGGTGTTGTTTTGCAATCAGTTTGAACAAATATTTACATGGCAAGAACACTACTTTCTTTTTACCATCGATAATTGTTGTTGAAGCGAAACTCTCCTGGGAGCTGTCAAGATTGCAACTACAAATAACCATCTTTCATCCCTCCCATTGCCTTGTGGGAATAAATACCCCACATCTCCAAAGAGTGCCCTTAGCTTGGACCCGTAATAAAAATGCTCTAATAATAAAAATAAAAATATGAGGTTCGCTCAAATAATGAGTATGTGAGGAATTTAGTTTTCAATATGGTGGACTCGCTTCATAGATATCATTACCACGGGCATGATATTTGCGATAAGAGATCATACGGGAACTTTACAACATTTTCCTATGCAAACTCGGACCGGTATATGGTAGGTGACAATAGGTGAGAAGCAGCAGCACTTCTCGAGGCATTCTAGTGGGTTATCACTCTGGGTTATTCCATGGTAGTTTTCGAAGGCAACTTGCAAGTCGTTATGCACACATTGGAGGGAGTGGAAGACTCTACAAAATTTGGAAAAATTATTCGTATGTGTAGAGGTTTTTTTAGAGTCCGTGAGGAATTTAATTTTCATTTTGTCAAAAGAAAAATGAATGTGATCGCTCATGAATTAGCGCGATGAAATTCATTTCCACATATTTCCATATATGAGAAATGCACCTCCAAATTGATTTATTAATGTTGTCCAAGCAGGGTGCCTTTCGACACATCGTTAATAAAATTTGACGAAACCCTTCATTAAAAGTAAAAAAAAAGGTAAAACTGAGTGACCAAAATAAATATTTACCCCGTGTCTTGCTTATAGATCAAGAAGGGCTTGAGTGCCAGACAGCCTTCGTTTCGTTGCGGCGGGCGACCATTTCCATTAGGTATCATAGAAATTCATACACTCTGTTCATCAATGGCCAAAGTATCGTCGATATTCGCAGTTATTGCAACTCTGGTAGCTATAGGTGCGGTATCTTTTAGCTGGCCGTCAGCGTGTGCCGCTTCTCCGGAGTCCGCTTTTGTCAAGAAGACCATCTCCTCTCACCAGATTGTTATATTTTCCAAGTCCTATTGCCCGTAAGACCAAAATTTCGTTATACTCTAATTTCTTTGACGAGTGAATGTGTGCAATTTATTAGCCTGTCTGTGTCAGATTCGCAGTACCCAGCAGCTGATTTTGAATCGTAGATCTGACTTTCTTCTTGGGTTGGGTGGTATTCATTTCTGTTGTGTTTGATCTATTCTTCTTCTTCTTTCTGGTGGGCAGATACTGCAGGAGGGCTAAAGCTGTATTCAAAGAGTTGAACCAAACACCATATGTGGTTGAGCTTGATGAGAGAGGTGCGTTAACAACAAGTCTTTCTCAATTATATATCTTCTGAAATGTTTATACATACATACGGACATGCATGGAAGAAATGGAATTGGCAAAATCATGATTTTTAGGAAAGTTGACTTAAAATAAACTTAAGCAAGTTGAATTGGAGTGGAGAGGGATTGTGGAAAGAAAGGTGGATTAAAAAATATAAGATTAGGTTTGACAACAAAAATCATAGTTTCAGGGTTTGTCGAAGGAAACTTGGATAAAGAGATATACGGACCCAAAAGGAATTGTGTTTCTCACTAATGGAAAATAATATTTTCAAGAAATCTTTTTTATATGGCTTGATTTAACATTTTTTGTACAACACCTCTCAATTTCAACTTTATTATCTTACACTATTCGAGTTCAACTTTTTTAGAAATCTTAACTCTTATTGTCAAACGAAGTCATATCCTAGCTGTGTCTTGCTAATCGTACCCCTTCCATTTCAAGTTCATAGTTCACTAGGTAATCGTAACTGTGAGCTTGTACTCTTACAAGTTACAATATTTATATATTGAGATACTGAACTTGATATTGCAAGCAATTTTAGTGTATTGCAAAATTGTCACTAAAATTGGATGTTTCATTGTGGTTCAGACGATGGGCATGACATCCAGGGTGCACTGGGTCAACTAGTAGGGAAACGCACTGTACCTCAGGTTTTCATAAACGGTAAACACATTGGTGGCTCTGACGGTAAGTTTGCCTGCCAACTTGAGTGAAAGCAGTTGTTGTTTTTAAAAATTGTTCAAGGTCCTGTTGTTTATAATACTTTGTCGCTTGCTGGTCTTAACAGATACTGTTGAAGCATATGAAAATGGTGAACTGGAAACTCTTCTAGGGATTGACGTCGACGACGAAAAGGATGATCTATGAATCCATAAGGGTTCATTGTGATCAGGGGATGGGAGGCTGGTTGTGGGTATTAAAGGTTGACATCTCCTCCATTAACAATCACTCGATACCAAAAGGATGCTGGATAATATCAATTTCATATTACAAGTCTTTTATTGCGTGAGCCGGCACTTCTTACTTTATGTTAAACGCTGGTCTGTGTACCATTCTGCTTGCTTCTGACTCTTAACTGCTCTTAGGCGGTTAGAGTTTTTGAGCTGAAGCTACTGAAATGGATTATTGAGTTTGAATTCTTCGTATGTAACTATGTATATCGCAAAACAGGCTTCGCTTCTCTTTTTTGGAGTAGCCGCTGAAGAGATGATAGAACAAGATAAAAAACGACTCTGTTTTCTCTTGCTCTGCATTAAGAAGAAAGGTAACTAATGCTACTAGTACTCTCTCCAAAAAGTAAGAGCGTATGCTTTCACTGTAGGAGTAGGAGCAGTTCATACTTCGCACTTAGATTATCTTCGCACAGCTGTTGAAGGCCCCTGGAAACTCTGTGATTACTACATCAGATAGTGAGTCCAGAAATTTGATTACTACATCTCATGGACGACTTGAATTCTTCAATCTCCGCACTGACTTCTCAAAATACCGGTCATATATATGATTCCTGAGCTGGATTCCAGTCATGCCATGCGATTTTTATTCATATTCATCATGGTCTGTTTGGATTCTCAATTTCAGGTCCCTCATTGCGTCCATTTAAAAAGCATTTTTGAGTATCTCTTCCTAGTGCTTTTTAATAATGCAAGTAGCTAGAGTGGGTTAAATCTTGCACGGTTCCCATAGTGAAGAACAACATGGAAGAGAAGACGATGGAGTCAAATTAGTAAAAACAATTGACAGAAGTGGTTCGAATGATTGCTGGTCGGAAGAGGGATGATCTTCGCAAACACGGGACATAGACAGTGCAGTCTCAGCCATTCATAAACAAATCATGCTATCTATAGGCACCCTGCAGCCGTGTGAGCTTGCAATGAAACCAACCCAAACTCGAAATATCAAGAAGAGAAATAGTTCCTGCATCTCATTTTACTGTATCAATGCATTCAACAGACAACTATTTCTTCTAGTCTCAGCAACAAAATTTCCATCAGTTCTGCAGAAGTAAATATCAAGAGCTTAAACATAAACACCAGATGCAAGTAGCAGGAACAACGACCCAAATCCCTGCACCAAATACACATGAAATGGAGAATCAGCCATTCTGCCACGGTAAGCAATTACAATTTCAAACTAAGCACAAAAATCAAACGAAGTGCAGAGATTACCAGGAAGAAAGATGCCAGCGCTCCTGTGGTCAATTCCTTTACAAGACTGCGGGTTTTCTTGGAGGATGTTGCTTCATAGCTGTGCAAGCAAGAACGGATGGACAGATACATGAGCAACTATGAAAATTAGCTGGACTAAGATTGATAAATGCTTTTTTAGAGACACAAGGTAAGGACTATATTGAACAACAGCAGTGTCGACATATGAAGAAAACAAAATGATAGCTTATGACACAGTGGGGGGGTTTTAAAGGAGACAACTATTGAAAACAATGTACACAGTCCTTTGCGGCTTTAAACATTTCACACAATCTCAATCAGCTTCTTCAAATATATCTGCCCACATACAAGTGACGGCAAGTGCTTCAGTACATGCGAGTATTCAGTACACTCAACATCAAAAACTAAAATTTCTAAAATTGAAACATCAAACTATGAACCCTATACCCCTTATAATAAACACTAAACGGTAAATAATTCTAACATCTTGAAGACTAAATCATGACCCTCAAACACTACATTATAACCCAAACTCTAAAATCGTATCCCAAAGTCTATCTTTTAATCATAAATCCATATTAATAAATTATAAACCTAAGAAAAACAGTCTAAACCTCTAATATAGTATCCTAAACTCCAAAACCTAAACTAAAACACCTAAATTTAAGTAAAAAATATATTAAAACTATGATGTGGTGTACTGAGTACACCTGTACTAAAGCGTTACCCAGAAGTGACATGATATGATGCCTAAAGAAAGAGAAAGAATACAGTATTTGACTGGTGTGTCCAATGGATAACGATGATACTTCATGTAAGTATATTAATCGAACTTTTTAGATTTGACTACAATGTAAATTGTAAGAAGCTTAACAGAACGTTAACAATATGATCCAGGAACCAACGTTTCAAAGGGTGATGCTGTCATACTGTTGAGCATTTCAAATCCAGGAACGTTCAGATCTACACCATATAATGTCATATGTGAGCAAATTAAGGTTCTATGGACCATGATCACAGTAAGCCAGCAACACTAAAACCCTAAAGCCAAACATCTAAAGTTGCAATTGCCAACTGATCTAAGACAATTATGGAAACCTAAGTTCTTGAACTTGCAACCCAGAGACAGGGAAAGTCAAAAGAAATTAGAAACATATCATGAGAAATCTAGACCGCAATTGGAGAGAGAAACAAGGACCGGAACTGAGACGCGATCCAAGATCGAGGATGGAGCTCACATGAAGAAGGAAGCGGCAATGATAAGGCCAATAGAGAGCATGAAGACTGCCAGGGTTGGATACCAAGTGATCGGGACTGGGGCGGTGACCGGCGTCGGAGACTGCAAAAACAAAAGACATAGGAATCAGAACTAAACTGGAAGTGCTTGAGCTCAGATCAAGCAGAGTCCGGGAATTACAAAAACGTAATTTGCAGAGTCGACAAGATCGGGCGTGTCTCACCATTGCTACAGGTGACTGCCTTCTGGGTTCTGGGTACGGAGAGTAAAGTCCTTCACAGAGTTCTGCGTCTTCGTCTGAATTCTTCGGTTTGGTTTATACATCTCAGATTAATATCCATATTGGTCACCAACGTATTTGGTTGCAACATATGATCACTAACTTATTGAAACTAATAGTCATACCACTAAACTATTTTGGTTATCCCTTGGTCTTTTTTTTTTGTTGTAAAAAGGGTGGACAAAGTCCTAAATAATAAAACGAGTGTTGCTAGTGGTAGCAACTCCCACGAAATCAGCTTGGATACAAGATTCAAGCTCTGCTCCAGATGGGCGAGGCAATCAACAACCTGATTGTTTTCTCTAAAAATATGAGTAATAGTCACATTTTAATCTCGAGTTAGAAGACTTCTAGCATATTTGATGTTTGTACGATGATGTGGGTTAAGCTTGTTGGAGTTTGAAATACATGAAATAACAATGTGAGAATCGAGCTGAATATTAACCAAACGAAAGCCAAGACCCAAGCTAGCTTGAGTCCATAAACTGCGCTCATAATCTCGGCCCGACTGATGGTGCATTTATAGAGCACAAAGGTTAACCTCAAATGTACCCATGCAATGGCCCTTGTTATCATGAAGAGCTCTTCTAGCTGTCACAAGCTTCGCATTACCCATAACTGACCCGTCGGTGTTAATGGTTAGACAACCACCTTCATGTTGAGTCCAACACCCCACATACCGTTCCTCAAGGACTCTAGGTAACTCTGGACCCACCAGCACTCTCACTTTCATTGTTTCTTGAATCTCAACGATCCAATAAAGCAATGATAGGCGGAGCTAATCGCTTGAAACGGTAACTTGTTGAAAGATTAACTCGTTCCGATGTTTCCAAAACATCTGATACCAAACTCTAACTTATAATCTCTATCAGAAATGCCACTTATGAACCAATTAATTTGCAAATGTGTTGAGAGAAGAAATTTTGACTTACCTTGTTACCAAGGACCGCAAGCCAGATGCTTATGGCAACATGGCAATCACGTAAGACATGCACATTGGATTCAGGCTAGAAATTACAAGCCGAGTGGCCCTCCGATTGAGTGAGATGATGTCGCTTTCTTTCTACATTAGTCAAAAAATTTCCTTGAGAAACAAGCCAAAATAAATGGATCACACGATTGGGTTCCTTCCACTACCAAATATGTTTCCAATCCCTCACGACCTTTTTGTCGAGCCCCCAAATAAAACCGTTGTCCTCTTCCCCTTTGGGAGCTGTCATGCCCCCGATAAGATCCATGGCTTTAGGTGGAAGGAAAGCCATGATCTTTGTCCAATCCTACTCACCTTGCATCTCATACCGTCCAACCAACAACATCCAAGATACCAATTGGCAATCGGGCTGACTACTTCACACAGGCGGATACCACAGTCAACCCACTTGTTAGTCCAAAAAATTGTTTCGCGACCACTTCTAAGAGTAATCTGAACAGTTTCATGTATTGTCTCCCGAACACATTTGTTTCGCGACCACTTCTAAGAGTAATCTGAACAGTTTCATATTTTGTCTCCCGAACACATTTAATACCCTAACGATCCAACAATCCAAGTGCATTGTATTTTTCTAGACATAATTAAGTATTATCTTCCTATATACGGACTGCGGTGTGATGGCTGCGACTCCTTGGACATATAAATCATTTTGGTAAAGTACATCACACTAAAAACGGAAGCAGACTCGCCAATTATTGATATATAAACCTTACCGTGTACTTGAACAACAATTGAATCCTAACTATACCCGTAATTGCACAACGCTAACTTGATAAGCAATTGACAGGTAAACTAAAACCAGACAGCAGACCACCACACCATGAAAAGAGTAGAAAGTCAGTCGAGCATTACTCAGACGTATGTTACTTGATCGATGGGGCTATTCAATTAGAGTTCCGAGTGACCCATATATCTGAAATTGCTAGTAGCCCTCACTCGCCATTCTCTCGAAGAACACAAAACATGATCTTGATTTTCGGCAGAGTATACTATAGATATCAAACATCAGAATGCAAAGAGGGAAAAAAAGGGATCATGAAAATACAAGTTTCGTGAGATCATTGCGTTGGATCTAGCTCTTTGAAACCTTTCTTAAATTCTTCGACAGCTCTAGTTTCCTCCTCCTTGGTTAGGCTACAATTCCTCCAATCCGCCTTATCTGGCATGTTCAGCAATCCTGCTAATACCTGCCATATGCTTTATATATCATTATTTATGTCTTACACTTATAGCTAATCACCGGCAAGAAAGAACCAGTAGAAATTGTGATTCTTTATGATTAATTTCTTACCTCACGCCCAAATTGTGCTGGAAATTTTTCATTCTCCTCCACTGAATGTGTTAGTATTATGCCATCAGGGGTCTCAGCGTAGAAGAAGCTACTATTCTCATCAAATTGTGACCTCAACCATCTTCTTCCATCTAAAATATTGTCGACTGCAACATTAAACAGCATTATGGTAAACGTATGGCAAATTCTCCACCTTGCCAAAATTAACTGATATATTCATTCACCAGCACAGCCAGTTTGGTACGCACCTCATCTAATGAATAGATACCAAACAGACAACTTATCATTTTTTTATGTACACTTGAAAAAAAATCAAATACATCTACATGATTAGGCATCCAAGTAGTGCCAGGAACTAAAGGAGCAAAGTCTGGTCTCTTTAATTATACCAAGGTAAACAAAACCACAGAACTTTCTAATATGGATATTCTACTTACATTTCTTGGCAACGAGTTTAAAACCCATTCTTTCAGCAGCCATGTTAAAAATTTTAGGAACAGCAGCCACCTTAGACGAAGGAATGGGAACAACCTGTACAACGGAACAGATTTAAAAATAAAAATAGGTTATTACTGTGAACTTTAGTATCCTTCTGGAAAATTCTTACGTTAATATTCCTGTGCCCTTCTCATAATGAAGCACTTTCGCGCAGACACCAAAAACCTTCTATAAATTCAACGTTACCTGAAGATTGGCATGGGAAACCCGTTTGGAAACCCATTGAAATAGTACTGCTTCTTTATGCTGATTCTTAAAGTATAACTGGAGGCTACCATGGAGTCTAACCAGCTCAGATTCACATTCTTCAGAAAGAGAAAAGGTGTTGGGCAGATGCTCAATTGGTATTATTAATACATGATCCTGAACGAGAGGACCCTTTGCAAGTGCACAATAGTAGTTTTCTCCCACACTAATGATTAAATGAGACTCCACATGTGAGCTTGATAAACAAAACCAACATTCTTTTGCCCTGTCACATAGACACAGATTCAGTTATAAGCAACAAAATGCAACAAATATTGAAGATTCAGTCAGTGGGGTGCATCAAAATATTTACATCCTGACCTGTGAGTACTACTGCTTTCAGAACCAACTCTCCTCCGAGGAGAGCTCTCTGCCTCAGTTTGCAATTCATGCTTAAATTTGCATTCTGGACCTTTTCCACATTTTCCTTTGAGAAGTAGATCAAGGCAAACTCCCCTGCGAAATTGTTCTCTTGTATCCATATGATGCTGAAAGTTGCATGATTCTCCTTTCGGACAAGAACCAGAATAAATGAATTTAAAACATTTGTTTCCATCCGTATCTCCAGATTTCTGTCTCTTACTGACAACATCATATCGCCAATACTGTGAATCAGACGTGCTATCACCAGGCCTCTTACTGTTTGCTTTAAGTTCACCTGTTTGCTCCACAAAGATATATGGTGATAATGTAGTGTTTGGAGGCTTCATGCTAATTTCAGAATCTGACATTCTAGACGCTGGAGTAGGATTTATGGCATGGATAAATTTCTGCAATTGAAAGAAAAAAATCAAGAAATGTCAGGCAGAACCCAGCTTATGATCATCTGATCAACAAATTAACGTCTAATTTAGATTTTGTGCTGTCATAGACGAAACCCAAAAGAAAAAATCACTTATATTTATCGTTTTTGAAACAATACTTGTGTTAAACTGTAGCTATACAGGTGCTTCTTCAACATAATTGCCAACTTTTGAGGTAAAATCCACTTTGTTGTTATTAAATTGATAATACGGCAAACTCTAATATAGAGGTAGGGTTATAAAGACCTACCATAAGTAGGATAATCTACTTTCCTAACTTATAGGTCCCAATACAGCTGGATAACCACAAACTTGGAGACTAACTATATCTAGACAAGATACTTATCATTCAACACTCGCCTTAAGACATGTTGTATATTGGTCAAGCCAAGTTTGGTGATAAAGCTTTCAAGAAAGCATTGATGCAGAGGTATTATCCCCCGGGTCTGGTCAGTTTGACATTGGCTATAGCCAGTGTCCTTTAGTGTTTTGGTGAACCTGTCAAACCAAACCTTTGGAGATTGCTTTAAGTCATATTAAGCCTTCTTCATTTGCACAAACTTTTGCCGTTCCCGGTATATTCCAGACCCTCGGGTACATTCATATATACCTTGCAGTTAGGTCTCCATTTAGGAAGGAATTTATAACATCAAACTGGAACAACGGCCAACCCAAATCCACTGTTAGAGATAGCAGTATTCTCACTGTGCTGAGTGCCAACTACATGTGAACAATGCATTCCTAAATGGTGATCTAGTAGAGGTGGTATACATGAATGTACTAGCAGGACTGGAGTGTGAGACACCAGAAGCTGTTCGCAGATGAAAGGAGGCCCTATATGGTTTACAACAATGTCCTAAGGCATGGGTTGAAAGATTTGCTAATTCTTTGAAAACTGGAGGGTACAAACAGGACGAAACTGATCACACACTGTTTGTTAAGCACAATTCGGAAGAGAAAAAGCAACAGCCGATGAAATTTGTGATCAAAGACTTAGGACAACATAGATATTTCCTTGGAATGGAAGTTGCAAGATCAATGGAAAGTCATATGTCATAATGTCAACAGAAGTATGTCCTAAACCTTTTTCACTGAGATGGGCTTCCTTGGTTGTAAACCAGTCTATACTCCAATTAAGCAGAACAAAAGATGGAATCATGGAACCGAGAAAAGGTGATTGAACCAGCAGACGAGAAGATACCAGAAATTTGTTGGAAAACTGATTTTGTTGTCCCATACAAGACCTGACATTGCCTACGTTGTGGGGATTGTCAGCCAACAATTAAAGAACCCTAAATAGGAACACATGGAAGCTGTAATATGCATTCTCAAGTACCTCAAAGGAGCACCAGGGTAGGGATTATGGTTGCTAAAGCACTCAGAAAGAGGAATTGGCGTGTTTACTGGTGCTAGCTAGGCAAGGGAACTCATTGATGGAAGGTCTACCGGTGGTTACTGCACGTATTTTGGGGAAACGGGAAACCTGGTGACATGGAAGAGTAAAAAGCAACATGTTGTTGCTAGAAGCAGGGTTAGTCTCGGGGTATCTGAAGGAATATGGTTACACAGGCTCCTACAGGAACTATAGGTTGAGTTCAGGGGTCCGATTGTTCTAAGAACTTATAGCCAATCTGATATTAGCATAGTTCTGAACCCTATTCATCACGAATGAACAAAGTATGTGGAGGTCCACAGACATTTCATAGCTGAAAAGGCATCAAATGGAATTATAGAAGGGGTATATTTACCATTCGAAGAACATGAAAATATGCTCACTAAAGCAGCATCAAGAGAGATTTTGGTGTATCTAAAGTCCAAGCGTGCTTTGTACAATGCCTACATCAAACTTGAAGGGGGGGGGGGGGTTGTTGAGATACAGCTATGAGTACAAATCTATTGTAATTCCTTATTTATCCAGTCTAAATAGGAAGGTTAGTTGCAACTATTTAGGTAATAGAGCCCTAATAGTAATCATTAGATGATAAGCTCTATTACTTTTGGAAATAACCACAAACACGAAAACGAACTATATTTAGACAAGATACTTATCTTTCAGCAATAATATAAACAATGATAGGCCGTGTAACTGTGTTTGAAGGGCCAACAAATATAAAGACCATTCCAACGAACCTGTTTCTTTGGATTGCCAACTGATGCCAGGCCTAAAAACCGGGTGATATGCATAGCATCAGGGTTGGCATAAGCTTCACGGGTATAGAATACATCTTTAGTACCTACAATATGATACCTGACAAGCAGCAGAAACTCAGCAAGAGGACTAACCTCTTAAGTTCAAGGACTAGAAAGATTAAGGGGAGTCGAAAAAGTACAAAGCAGTAGGAACTTGGACGACCGTAACCAATTTCCAATTGTGCCACTAGCCTTCATCACTTTTACTTCCAACTAATGGGCAGAAATAAAAGGACTAAAGCTGGTCTATTAAGCCAAACTATGTCACGGTGAATCTCTCATGAAACCTCATCAGCTATATAGTTGTCCAATGATCTGACAAAACTTGGTAAAATGTGACGAGTTTGTGGATTCAGCTCGTGCATTGCATAACATTCTATTTTCTATTAAGGAGTGAGCAGTTTCTAGGAAATCAAAAAAAGTTACTTGTAAGCTCCAACATCGACCTATAAGTTTCTGCAGGGTGAGAAATCAACTGGCAACTCCTTTATCGCTAAATTTTTTTCTTAAAGAAGCACATGTCAAAAACTCATCTCAAACAGCTATATATTGATGAGCTACTTTCTGAAACGGAATTTGAAACAGCAGGAATTCACTCGGCCATAGAGCCAATGCATAACAGCTTGTATACATATCATACCTTGGTTTGATCTCCGCTACTAACTCTGATATAGTAGAATCACAGCCTGATGAATCTGATACTTCGGCTGGAATGTCTGACAAAGATGCTCTATTTGTGACCCCACTTGGCCATTCATTAGTGAGAACTAGTTAAGGAATACCAACACAACATATGAAGGTACAGAAATAAACTGTCAAATTAAGATGGAAAAAATAACAGAGCATCTATATAGAGGATATGTTAAGAACAGGTCAACTACTCCAGATTCTTCGGCCAATGCCCGCAAAGCATCAACATCATCTTGACTGTAGGTACCAAACGGCTGAGCATCTGCTGCTCTCCTACCAGACAAGTAAGCAATTGACAAACCTAAAGAGCAAATAAAAGCCATTAGTGTTGACGTGTAAACAGCACTTCAGCTTTTCCAACACAGAACAATGAGCATGGAACATACTGATGTGACAATAAAGCTGGTAAACCTCATTGCAGTCAATCTTTACGCGAATCGGAGAGGGAGAGTAGCAAAAGTACATATGTGTGATCAAAGGAAAGAAAAAAAAACAAGTGATATCACACATCCAGACTAAACGCCCATCACGAAAATTGATATGCAAGCAGAACCGACTTAACAATATCTTGCCATTAACGTACGAACACAAGCAAAAAGGTCAATTTCGTGAAAAAACAATAGAGACGGGGGACTCATAAAAAAATTGAACACCATACCATGGAAAGAGAACTTGCCGCTGCCTCTCAGCCAGTATAGGTTGTCACAGACCGTAAGACCGTCCGTTTTAAACCCTAAGTTGGCAGAGTTCTTGGAGGTAGTGGACAACACTTTAGGGGCACCAACACCGAAGTCACCAATGAAATAGGTAGGAAGGAGGACCTGAGAGCGACCTTCGACATAATTCATGAACTCCTCCAACCGCTCCAGCGAGTCAGGGAAGAACTGACCGACGCAGAAGAGAGCATCGAAGGGGCCAGCTGATTTGTTCACCTGTGAAATTTCCTTAACGTACTTTAGATTAAAGTAACCGTGTAGGAGCAGCGAAGAAGAATGGCAATGGAGAGGGAGAAAGAGAGAACCGATTGGACACGCTTAAAGAGCTGGTTGAGGCGGCCGAAGACGTCGCCAACGAGGAGAATACGAAGAGGAGCAGCCATGAGTGTTGTGAGAGCAAGTGGAATGAGGACGGTGAGAGAACCGAGACACGAGAAGTCTGTAATTGCGCCCTTGAAATTTGAGGGGGATATGTTCTGGTCTGGTCCGGTCGGACTCCGGGTCCGCAGAAATTGAGGAATTCTATTTGTGAAGGAACAATTTGTATCGTCTAAATAGACGTAAGATTTGATAAATAAAAAACCTAATTTGATTTAGGATTTAGAATATTAAATTTTTAGTTTTGGTTTTTAGATTTTGAATTTTAATTTTATGTTTTGGATTTTTAAGTTTAGAGATTAAAATATTAAATTTTCAATTTTGAATTTTAGATTTTGGGTTTCGATTTTAGATTTCGGATTTTTTCTGAAAATAACAAAATTGCTAATGTCATGATTTTGTTTGTCGCGATAAATAAATTTTTTATTTGTCGTGGTCCAGGAGTCAATCCGATCATGGCCGGTACCTGACTTATTAGCATTAGTGGGGTTAAAATGCGGCCCATATTCTTTTAATTTTAAATTAATATATCAGGTGTTACTATATTTAAAATGATTTATTGGATATTTTTCGTGTTCGATTTTTGGTACATGGATTTGATTTCAGCCAGTTTTTAATCACCCAACTAATAACTTACCGACTTGAACAGCTACGTAGATCCCACTTACCCAAACTTAAAAAGAAAACAAAACAAACATTCCCATAAAAAGCTTATTCTCCTTTTCTTTTCTTGGCATTTTCGAAAATGTAAATATAAAACTGGAGATTAGAGATTGCAATTGAAGAGGAAGAACATTGGTAGAGATATACAAGTTTTGGTCTACCATTTTCTACTTCGATTTCTTCATACTTTTCCTTTTTGTTTGGATCTTCCGAGTATGTACGACTGCAAATCGTTCATAGCGTGGGTGTAGAGAACTTGCCGTTATTCAGGATATTTTGGAATGAAAACAACTTCTTCGTTCTATATCTTTGTGCTATGTTTCTTACTAGGGTTAAAACTCCTTTTTAACACAACATCCATTATGAAAATCAACACAATATCAAGAAAACACAACTACTTAGAATGCTTTGCAAAGCTTCTTAATTCCAATAAAGAACAACGTTTCTGAAAGCCATATAAGATTATATTTTATTAATTTAATCAGTTTAAACTTTAAACAATATCTCTAAAACTCCATAATCAAAACCTATTTCTTTTGTCGATAGTAAATAAGCAGAAATCCTTTCACTTACTTCAGCAATTGAAAATCGGTGAAATTTGCAGCCTTGCTCTTCGTGGAACAACCTTGTGTTCACCAACCACCGTTTCCTTTACCTTGCTCAGCTAGATTCAGTTCGTCCTCCAACCTCCATTGAACAGTAAAACCCGCATGCAATGGTAACCCATGTTCTTCCCTAGCCATCCGACTATCCCACCAAATTTTGTCACTGGCTCACCCGTCATTAAGGAGCATGGCCTTCATGAATGGGTAGTGCGATCATTTATGGCATTTACATTTGAGAAGAGACTGTACTAAGAGTATACTGAAACTGTAATGAGGACAGAATAAAGAGGTTTATCTGATCACTGAAACTAGTAAAGTGACTCAGTGGTCCTGTAGGCATCAACTTAGCATCAGCCACCCTTAGTTGTGAGCGAACGACCTCATGGTAGATCAGAGCATGAAACCACCATGAATACTGTGAGAGTAGCATCTGTAGGCATACTGAACACGTCCTGCCTGAGCTTGATTATAATCCAAGGGATTGATCAATCCATGGGTGGGTGACCAACGCATATCGGGAGCTAATCTAGCTAAACCTGAATCATGTCTTAAACATGAAATGTGAATCACAGTTCAAACGTCATGAGCTTATGCTCGAACTTAATCAATAACATGTTCATCAGATTAATGTTACTGCCCCGTCTTAGAGCACGACTCTATTCTGCATCTCACGCTACTGAACAGTACTGAGATCTCGACTCTATAATCACAACAATCGTACAGCAGATCACACGCTACTGCACAATCCTAGGAGCCCAACTTTGAAACACAACGTCTGTACAATAAATCACACGTTAATGTACAATATATCACATGAAACTGTATAGTCTTGAGAACCCAATCATCGGATTCCTAACAATCCTCATTTCAGTTCTACGCTTTAAGCAGAAAGAAATCCTAACCCCCCCTCCACCTGAGATACGCTTTCCTGGTAAAGTCTGATCTTAAGCAGCCTCCTTAGAGTATAATCTCTTATTCCGTAGAGCTGAAGAGATCAATCAAGAATCGAATCTCCCAAAAATACTAACTGTCAGGTTTTCTTACGTGGGTTCTAATCTATGGAATCAAGGGAGGAAGGAGAGGACTGATTACCTTCTCATGACTCCTCCATCCTCTCAGGTCCTAAATCTCTGATATAGGGCTGATTGAATCTGTCTCCACGTTTTATCGATTCCTCTCTTCTTTTGGAAGACAGTCACCGCTCAAAAGTCTTTCTCTGTCCTCTGTATTTCAGAGTTATTGACCATGATTCTGAGTTATATTATAAGTCCACCTTTCCCCACTACGTGGGAAAGATTCATCACCTCAATATTTAACCCTGTCACTTGCACCCCTACGAGATAGCAACGACTCTGGCATGCTGTCTCTCTCTAGGACGCCGACCGATCAAATTCCTCGACAATGACCTATCAGTTATCCCAGTCTCTCGTCTTTGAAAAAGTGACTGTTGTGGTCTTCGCCTCAGCTTACCCATCCCAACATGATGTGTCTGCCACGCATCTCATGTTGCCTATTTTCCCTATCGACAGCCTAACCCCATATCTCCTCATGTCCTAGAACATTCTGTCTACCACACTCGTAGGTTTCGCATGTGCCATACTCATGACTTACCGGACTGTGCTTGCGCTAGTCTTCTGGCCATGCATGTACGCTATTGCATACAGAATTGACATATCAACCACGACCGCACCCCCCGAGCCGCATGGTGAAGACATGTCGGCTAAAGGTCATTTCTCTACCCTGCTAACACATCACTCCTTACCAAAGGAATACTTGAAAACGACTTATCCTTGGCCTTGAGGTTTCCCTTCTCTGTTTATTGCCCAAATTCTGCCCTTGCCAATTTTCGTGTCAAAACACGGCTAGGTCCTGATCATCTAACCTTGAGGGGTCGTCTCTTTAACGGGTCATGGTTCATTTATCCACCTATCCTTTCTTCAATTATGGAAGAAGAAGTCCTGTTTTCCCTCCGCCGTTTAGGGTCTCCATTTTAAGCCACCCGTTATGGTGATGATGTCGTCCACTATAGGTGATCCCCTCTATTGAAGTGTTGTGCTTGATTCCTTAGCGGGTTGACGAAAATGGCCGTTAGAATGTTACCACCAATCAGCCTCAGGCCTCTACATCTCTATACTAAGCCTGCCTGACCCAATACTCATTTCTCATGTTGGGGCTCCTAGCCCAATCATCCTGGCCCAATCTTATATCCCAGACCGGCTGTTACACCGCCACGCCCGTGACATGATTTTGGCCATGCCTATGGTCAACCTTCTATAAGGATTTTGATCCCTAATTCGGAATCCCTAATTTCACTATCTTCCCCATTTCCCCCCAATTTCCTTCGATAGCACTCACAGTCGCTGCCTTCCATTCCTCCCTTGTTTAGTCCTTCAATTATTGGTAAGTTTATGTAATTCATTTATTACCTGTTTCCCTTTGAATCAATCTTTAGAAATGTCAAATCCTCCTTCTTCTGCTGACTCGCCCGCTACTGATGCCGCCGTCGTCCTCTCCTCCTTCATCTCTTCTCCAATTTCCTAACCGGTAAGTCTCTATTCTTCCATATTGCTTCTCATTTCAAAACTAGACTAGAAATTCCACTTTCTAAGGTTGTTGATACTCTTGTTAGACTTAGGATTTTGGGGAGAAAATGAGATTTTGTGTCGTCAATTGACTCTAGGTCAACAATATGGTTTTTGGGTTCCTGAGGTCAGTCACGCCTGTGGTGGGAAGTACACCACACCCATGGTTGTCCCGCTCATCACGGTTGTGGTGGACTGTCCATCATGCCCGTGATGGGGCATGCTCCCACGCCCATGGTTGTATGTACCTCACGCCCGTGATGGCTCGTCAACCACGCATGTGGTGTAATGGACACCACACCCGTAGTGGACTATTGACAATCACTAATTTTTGTATTTCATGTGCAGATGTCTGGCGAAGGTTCATTGTGGCAACACCTGGTGCACCCGAGACCCATGCGTTCTCGGTGTCGTGCAGGAGAAGACTCTGCTGCCGCCGCTTACCTTGCTGCTCAGGAGCCGAGCCTGGATCAAGGCATCGGTCGGGCTACTGCTCTCTACCTTTGCTTCTCGAGTGAAACTCATCGCCTGCGTATGGAGCAACTTAAAGGAAATCCCCTCCAGCAGATCAAGTTAATCAACTGGGAGGATATCCGGGAGACTCCTTTCGCTGCTTTTCGGAGGAACAGGCAGCGGAGCTCCCCCGGAACAGACGCACCGACCGCGTCTTCAAGGTGGACGAGACCACCTACATGGTCTTCACGCAGGAGTTCCTTGTGACCCAGGCCAGTAGTCATCTTCTCGATCGCCGGGAATATCAACACCCTCACCCTCGATGATCTGGTCGTGGTCTGCGGCTTCTACACCAAGGAGGATAGGGGCCACTTACTGGTTCCAGGGCCTGATCACTTTCACTGCCGTTGACTTATCTCTACATTCCAGGCTCATGTTGGCGAGGAGGAACATTTCCTTCACTGGCGGTAAGTTCTACCAACTCCTTCATCCTTTCCTTTACTAGTTAGGACTTTGAAGTTCCTGGTAGTGCTTGAAATTTTTCTGATTCATGCTCTTGATGTGGTGTTAGGTATGACCAAGGCCACTGAGTATCAGAACAAACTCCTACACTTTCGCAACTATATGGTGGCACACGTCATTACCCTCTAGCAGCTGGCTCAGTTGTACGCATGCTTGGCGAGGGAGCCGATCCATCTCGTGAACCTCTTATCTCCCACCATTCAGGCCTTCTGATCCAAATCGACCCCAAGGGCCCTCCTATGCGGTGCCTACATCACCACAATCGCGCGCCACTTCAACCGCCTCAAGCTCTTTACTCAGGTCCGCACTTACCCTCGTACCGCATCGGCAAGGCAACCTTGCTGAACATGCGGATGTTGTAGAGGATGCACCAGGGTGGCCGGATTCGCCTGTGTGAGACCGCTCCTACTGGTGTATCCCATTTTGAGTAGGGGATCGCTCTAGGGGCACCACCAATGCCTCGTCAGTGAAGGTGTTCAAACTAGAGGGTGCTGACGGTAATTGACCAGCTGTCGACACTGCAGCACCATGTATTGGACTTCGTCAACTCCAGGCTAGACTAGATGCAGGAGGGGCCTGGCTAGCTAGTACCCGGACTGGCTGGCTCCTCCCGTCTTTGTCCCGCACTGTGAGGGCGTCGACGATCAGGAGGACGAGGAGGATGAGGAGGAATGACTCCGGCCCTCCAACAGTCTTGTAGTTTTCTTTGTTTCTGTACTTGCTTCCCTGTTGTTTCCCTTTTGTCGTAACTGAGACTTGTATAAATTATGATTAACTTGTTTATTTCTACATCAAATGGTACTCGTTCCATGTTCTTCAATTGAATCAAATGAGCCTTCCCACTACATTTCGTTCCCGTTCTTTTCTGTTTTGGTTCTCTAGAACTCTTCTGTTTCTTGTCGACCACGCCCATGGCATACGGCCTATCACACTGTTGTCAACCATCTCTCACAAATGCTGCCACATTCTAGCCTCGCCCATTATGTTCTACCCACAACGCGCGTGGCCTGCTCCTGCCACCCCCGTAGCTAGGTATCCACCACACTCGTGGCTACCTATACATCACAGTCGTGGTTACACTACTACGACCCCCATGGCTTTCTTCCTGTAACGCCCACGACCGACTGTCCCTAAAAAATTCAAGGGTTGTTACTATCTCCAACACCAAAACATTATGATCCCTCTGAGATCGACACAAACGCCTATCTTGCTCCCTTCCTAATTATTCCCTCGGCTCTGAGATGCTTCTTATTCTTGCCTCCGAGCATGGTCCTCGTGTGGATCCTAGAAGCTCCTTGCTTTCTCGATGTATCACTCCTAAGGAGCGGAAACATCATTTCAAACTCTGAATTTTCTCTCCCATCATGGGTTTAGAACATTTTCTTACCATTGACTCTATCGAAGAGTTACACTGGAATTTCTCTCCTTGTGTCCTTCCAATGTTGCCCTTATCACTACCCCTCGTCTTACGGAAACCCCCAGAGTTCAACAGTAAGCCTTCGATGAACGTTTTTAGGCATTACCAAAATAAACCGATTAATAAATTAACCAAGTCGAATCTCCCTAGGGTATCTTTTAGTATCTTACTCAATGTTCTAATTAATATCAATCGAGATATCAAGTATTATGGTTTAAGTGCCACGTGGATCAATCAATCAAAGTTAAAATGAAAATGAATTTAACGTAAAAGGGCTGCAAGACAACACAATATAAGGTTGTAGACAAAAAGATATCAAACTTCTTAGATGTCGAATCCCCCTAGCCAATTCTAATTCACAAATGACAGACAAATTCCACAATTTAAACGAAATAAGATAGCTACATTGGACTATCGCAATTCTTCTCTAATCAGATCACGCCCTTTCGGGTCCGCTAATTTGCTACCTATCTAGTATTCTTATCTGTTCTTTTGAGACAAAGATCTAAAACCCGCTAGGCAATTTATCGATTTAGAATTGCTCAAACAACATACTAGTACTTTTGCTCCCGGGTGAGGGTTAACGTCTAACCTAGTTATTTGATTTCGACGTTCTAGATATGTAAGCTATCACGATTCTAAGACAAATTTAACAAAGATTCATTCAAGTTGAGCAGGAAAAAATAAATTGAAAACGAAATCAAATATGCAATGAAATCCATCCAACTCGCATAAATCGTCAAACATATCAAATCATTCGTTCAAAGGAATTAACCCTGGGTTCATCTAATTTAAGCAAGAGAAGTTTAGCTGCTCATAATCTCGAGAGACAAATCAAATTCAGAAGAGGAATACATTGAATCTAGCTTTACACAAAGAATTATGAAGAACCTAATTTCGTCAATCTTCCCAAGATCTTGATTCGTCGTCTTGATTAATTAGCCGATTCTGAGCTCCTTGAAGTTGCCTCTACGTCGCTCTCAATCTCTTAATAAAGCTCTCAATTTCATCCAGGGATGTCTGTCTTTGAATGAGGGAGAACCGGGCTTCTAATAGGAGTTCCAAAAAATCCTTTTAATCCCGCAATGTCAACATTGGCTCTATGGTGTAATGTTAAAATTGCGCTATGGGTATAGCGCCAAAATAAACATTTCACAGCGCCAATATTGACATGAGTTTCCAGAGACCATGGTCACTATTGACATAACAACCTAATCAAATTTTTAGGAAATTGAACGAGCTTTTCAACGCCACCAGCCTTGCATTAATCGAACTTCTGAGCTAGGAGATATGTCAAAAATATGAAACTGCGACGTTTTCCGACCAAGTCGAGATCCAAACTCTTTAAAAATGTACATATGCTTCCCATTGCTTGTCCTAGAACATCTACACACATCTTATCTAAAGGCTTACAGAGGTATTATTATTATTGTTATATCTCATAGGTTGAACTAACAAGGATATATATAGGACTAAGCTTACAATACACTATCCTATTAGGTACCGATTCCCTTTGATAGGGAATCACATCTCATACCATATTTAACCCCTAATAAGCTAATTTACACGATCTGCATATCAACAGTATCTCTAATAATACATCTATAATATAAACAAAATCTCTAATGATACGATAGAGATCTGACAGTTAACACTCCCCCTCAAGTTGTTGCAAAGATATCTTCCATTGCCAGCTTGCTCACTAGAATGTTGAACTGTCCCGTGTAGAGTCCTTTGGTGAAAACATCTGCAATCTGGTTTGTTGTAGAGATATATGGCATACATATCAGGCCACTAGTTAGTTTCTCTTTGATGAAATGCCTATCAATCTCCACATGCTTAGTACGGTCGTGTTGAACTGGATTATGAGCAATTGCTATAACTGCTTTGCTGTTAGTGTATAGTCGAACATGTCTAGGTACAACAATCCGTAACTCATCGAGTAACCTCTTCAGCCAAATAATCTCACATATTCCATGAGCAATAGCTCTGTATTCTGCCTCTGCGCTACTCCTGGCCACCACTGTCTGTTTCTCGCTGTGCCAAGAAACCAGATTTCCCCCAACAAAAACACAGTACCCTGAAGTTAACCTTCAATCAATAGGATCCCATGCCCAATCTACATCTGTGTATGCCTCTATCTGGAAGTTATTGCCCTTTTAAACATTAGCCCTTTTCCTGGTGATCCCTTTAAGTACCGTAGTATTCAATAGACTAGATCAAAATGCATGGCATACGGCTGTGCATGAACTGGCTCACTACATTCACAACAAAAGTTATATCTGGACAAGTATGGGCTAGGTAGATTAGTCTTCCCAGCAGCCTTTGGTAGCGTTTTTGGTCATTGATTTCATTTTTCTCACAAGATCGCAGGGTGTGTGCTGCATCCATAGGAGTTGCAGCAGGTCTGCATCCGCTAATCCCTGTTTCTTCAAGTAGATCCAAGGTATATTTCTTTGATTTATAAACAAACCATCGACAGATCTTTGCAAATTCTAGTCCTAGGATATACTTCAATGGTCCTAGGTCTTTGACCTCAAACTCCCGTGCCAAGTTGTGCTTGATCATCTTGATTTCTCCCAGATCATTCCCTGTTATAATTATATCATCTACATATACAATAAGTTTCACAAGCTTATTGTTAGGTAGATGTTTAATTAACATGGTGTGGTCAGCCTGACTCTGTTTGAACCCAAAACGAGTAACGGCTGACCCAAATCTCTCAAACCAAGCCCTAGGGGATTGTTTCAGGTCATAGAGAGATTTCTTCAATTTGCACACCTTTCCTTTACCTAATTGTGCTGCAAAGCCAGGAGGGGAGGACATATAAACTTCTTCATCCAAAGTTCCATTTAGGAACGCATTTTTTACATCCAATTTGTGAAGAGGCCAATCTTGATTGACTGCTAATGATAATAGTACCCGTATTGTTGAAGGTTTTGCTACTGGTGAAAATGTCTCATTGTAATCCAATCCGTATGTCTATGTGAATCCACTAGCCACAAGCCTGGCCTTATATCTTTCGACAGTGCCATCAGCTTTAAATTTAATGGTGAACACCCATTTACACCCCACAGTGTTCTTACCCGTTGGTGGATTAACCATTCCCCATGTGTTGTTGATCATTAAAGCCCTCATTCTCCTGTACTGCTAAGTTCCAGTTCTCATCATTCAGGGCCTTCTATATGTTTTTATGCACAAATAGGTTAGTTACCGTTGACACAAAGGACTTATGAGTATTAGATAGCTTAGCATATGACACATACTTAGAAATGGGATATCTAGTGCATGCTCGTACTCCCTTTCTAAGAGCAATGGGAAAGCCAAGGTTAGAATCTGAAGCAGGTGGAATACCTGGGTTTAGTCCACTGGTTTGGGGCTCTATATTGTGAGTTGAATCCTCATTGCTCGGTTCATTTGAGTGATCAGGTTGAGGAGTAGAAATCGTTGCAACTACCCCTGTAGGTTTCAGTCTCCTGGTGAAACCTGAAGGTTAGAGTTAGTATTGGGTTGCAATACCTCTTCCTAAGCTTCTCCCCATATCTTGGACTGATCATGAGTACTAATACTTACAATGTCAAGTATAGGAATAGGTAATGAATCCATATTTTCAGTTTCCCACATATTTGCTTCAAAACCAGAAGGATGATCAATGGATTTCTCCCCCTGAAGACAATTTTGTGTGAAATAAGGTTGTGCTTCCCAGAAAACAACATCAAGAGTAATAAAGGATTTTTTAGTAAGTGGATTAAAACATTTTAAACCTTTTTGAGTGGCCGCATAGCCAAGAAAAATACACTTCGGAGCTCGAAAGTCTAGTTTTGTTCGAAATTGTGATGGAACTAACACAAAGCAAGTACAACCAAACTTTCTTAAGGGTAAAGGTCCCAGAATTCTATTATCTGGAAAACATTTACTGAACACATGAACATGAGTTTTAAAGGAAAGAGTTTTACTAGGTACTCGGTTGATTAAATATGCAGCTGCTAGTACTACATCTCCCCACACATATTTAGGTACATTAGCTGAGAACATTAGGGCTCAAGCTACCTCAAAGAGGTGCCGATTCTTACGCTCAGCAATGCCATTTTGTTGGGGAGTGTAAGAACAAGATGACTGATGAATTGTTCCTTGAGAAAGCAAGAACTTGGTCAGATAGGTGTTAAAATACTCGGTTTTGTTATCTGTTCGTAAAAATAGCAATTTTTACTCCGAATTGAGTATAAATCATGGTGTGGAACTGCTGTACGATATTTTTAACGTTAGTTTTGTGAGTGAAAAAATAAACCCAACTCATCCAAGTATGGTCGTCAATAAAAGTCATACACCATTTTTTACCTGAAATAGTTGGAATCCTTGAAGGTCCCCATACATCACTGTGAACCAAATAAAAGGGTTTTGAGGGAGAATAACCTCGAATAGGAAAGCTAGTTCGATGGTGCTTAGCATACTAGCAAGCATCACATTAAAAAACTGAAATCTTTATTCCTTGAAATAAACTGGGAAATAGCTGTTTTAGGTATTGAAAACTAGGATGACCAAAACGGTAATGTAATAACATAATCTGTCCGTAGACAGGGGCAGAACTTGCACAGGCCAAGCTCTGACCTTTTTCAGCACCAAGTCCATCCACGTCCAGGTAGTAGAGCCCTTCCTTCTGTCTACCTCTGTCAATCACCCTCCCCGAGCTCCGATCCTGAATGGTACAATGAAAAGGATGGAAAATCACACGATAGTTAGAGTCTTGGCTGAGTTTATGTGTGGATAGTAGATTATAGGATAATTTAGGGAAATGAAGAACATATTTTAGGGTGATTTCTTTAGATATAGGAATGTGGCTTGTGCCTATAATAGGAGCTAAACTACCATCAACCACTTTAACTTTGTTAAAACTTGATTGTGATGTGTATGTAATAAAAGACAGAGAATTATGTGTCATATGACGTGAGGCTCCATAATCAATTATGCAACTCCTCATAGGTTGTGTCATTAGTACTTGACCTGAATGGGCCATAGAATCATTAGGATTACCCGACTGAGACAACTGTGGCTTGAGTAGTGCCAGGATTTGTTCCATTTCTGTTTGCTGATCAAACCACCTTTTGGTTGCATCACAGCATTTTGAGCTATAGGTTGGTAACTACTTTCACTAGGATTTGTATTCCTCAATTCCGGATGTAGCTTGAAGCACCGGTCAGGGGTATGCCTGGTTCTTCCACAGTAGTCGCACTTCAAGTGAGCCTTAGGATCAGGTCCATGATCAGATCCTCCTTTGTAAGCCACCATAGCCTCAGAGGCAATTTCCTTCTGTTTTCCAATGACTAGGGCAGACCCTTCTGGAACAGCTTGGGTTTTTCCTCCCAACATGACACGGCGCCGGCTCTCTTCTTGACGGACCTCATTAAACACTTCACCTATAGTGTGAAGGGGTCCATGCCCAATGATTCTGCCACGCACCTCCTCTAACTCGGCATTTAGGCCCACCAAAAACTTGAAAATACGATTAGTCTCCACAGTTTTCTTAAAATACTTATGATCATCAACTGATTTCCAAACATGGTCATTGAATAGATCCAAGTCTTCCCAAACTTGCTTCAAAAGATTATAATAACGAGTGACAGTGTCCTCTCCTTGAACAATCATAGCCAGTTTTTGGGTAACTTCATATACCTATGACTAGTTTCCAAGATCAGAGTAGGTAGCTACCACGTCGTCCCAAAGTTCCTTAGCTGTGCTATACCCAAGGTAGTTGGCTCCGATCTCAGCATACATAGAGTTAACGAGCCTAGTCATTACCATGGAGTTTTCAGCATCCCAAGTTGCAAAGGTTGAGTCAGGCTCCTCTGGTCTTGTAGCAGCTCCTATGATGTATCCAATCTTGGATCTCCCATGTATGTACATGTGCACGGACTAAGAACAATGCACGTAGTTCGCCCCATTCAACTTGATGGTGGTGATCTGCAGATGCAGATTTTCAGCAGCCGGCGGAGCAGAATGCGAGGGGATGGAAGTAACCAGATCCGTGATTGAGTCACCGTTGACAGGTTCTGGAGCCATGTAGACTTAGGAGAGACTAACAACACTACGATTTATGATAGTTGAGAGGCTCTGATACCATAAAGGCTTACAGAGGTATTATTATTATTGTTATATCTCATAGGTCAAACTAACAAGGATATATATAGGACTAAGCTTACAATACACTATCCTATTAGGTATCGATTCCCTTTGATAGGGAATCACATCTCCTACCATATTTAACCCCTAATAAGCTAATTTACACGATCTACATATCAGTAGTATCTCTAGTAATACATCTATAATATAAATAACATCTCTAATGATACGATGGAGATCCGACAGCTAACATTATCACTCCATTTAATGCCTTGATGTCTTCATGTACCTTAAATTCTATCAAAAACACCCCACAACGACATCAAACGGACCCCGACCGGGTCTAAGACACTAAATCGAGATAAAAGCTTAAAATGCATAAACAACCTAAACTTCTACCTACAACAATACAATAATACATGAAATGTCCCTTAAATAAGGGTGATGAACACGAAAAATTGAGTGTTATCAAATACCCCCACACTTAATCTTTGCTTGTCGTCAAACAAAAAGCTGATAAAAGCCATGAAACACATCTACAATCAAATCAACTACTATCAAAGCAAAGTAAATCCATAATCCTTAATGCATCCCTAAATTTCTTAATAAACAAAAGAACCTTTAAAAAAACTGAAATAGGAAGTCAAGGCCTCACAAGAAGTTCTCCAACTTGACACACATCATCATACATGTTACACCAACCATCTAGACTTACTCTCAAGGGAAATTCGGCTTAAAACGAAGCCAATAATGAACTCACTCATAGTGTTTTAAGGACCGTTTTTATGCACTCATCATCAACTCTGAAGTGCACTTCCAACATTTTCATATCAATGTACTCCTACTCATCACATAATTGCACTTCAAACACTAATCTAAAGGTCTTTTTCGGCTTTGTAATGCAGACAAAATAGAGAAGAGAAGGTGAAATGAATTTGGTGGTGAGTGTAGATAAAGGCGAATGACTTGGTCTACTCTAATGAGGTGCTAAGTTACTAATAAAAAATAATGCTATGCAAGGATAAAATTCTACCAAGAGCTTCAAATTAGCTCATCTATCCCTTATTCCAACTACTAGTTCGAGCTTATTTGTTCGTTCATTCAACTAGCTCGAGACCTTTTGGTCTTCTTTTGATTTTTTTATTTTTCTTCTCTCGAGATTGGGTTTTTTACTTGTCTCCTTTCCTTTTTTTGAGATTTTCAAAAGGTTTCTGTTTTTCTCAATTTTTTTAAATTCTACATATACATCAAACTGAACAAGGGAGACTATATAGTCCTGCATTCGTCAAAACTTAGAAACTCTTACTCCTAGAATCGACCGAGTTACATGCCACTAATGTACACATGATCAAATGAAGGCTTGAAAGAAAGGGGATACGTTATTATGGGGGTATGAAAAGGCTATTTGGCTATGATTGGGTTACCTATGGGAAAATATAAGGACGAGATGCATATTTTGCAATGGGGCTTTTCTAAGTGTCGCTATCATTTTAGTGTATCAATGCCGAGATAATTCATAATGGTATCATACAAGTATTGGATTAACAACAAACATAGAAGACCACTCAAAATAATTTAAGAACAAATCTACTAAAGAAGAAAATTATCTATACTATAAAATGGTCTTTTAAACATCGCAATGTTTTGCTAAACGGTAATTCGGTAACATGCATGCCTGGTCACATCAAGTTGGAGAGTCTGTGCTACTTTAAACACATCAAAGTAGTTCTAAAGAACGAATTAATAGACTTTGATCATTGGACAATACACCTACCAAATCTAGGTTCACAAGTAAATCGGTAATTCAAATGCACAAATCACAGAGAAATTTTTTGAGCATGTCAAGTAATAGAGTCAAAGATGGTTCCAACAAGCTTGAGATTTGGACTAAAATGCAAGATGACAAGTACCCATCAAAACTAGCTAACAAGAATCATACGCAAACCCACCTCCACACTTAGTTTGGACAGTGTCCTCACTGAACAAAAGGGAAAAGTTACATAGGAATACCTGGAAGCCGTGAGAAATCCGAGAGGCTCAATACACGATTCATGAAGTTCAAAATTGGTGCCCAACTAACTCTTGAAACACACTCAACACACACAAAACCAAACATAAAAGTAAAAAAAACTAGGACAAGTGTCCAACTCCCACACATAACAAAAGTGGATTTATAATCCGAAAAGAAAGAAAATAAAAAGTTTAAAGTAGAACGAGTAATACTTAAACATGAAATTTAACTCAAAGAAACCGAGAAACACTTATTCCAGACATGGGCTGTCTCCCATGAAGTGCTCTTTCTTTCACATCTTTGAGCTAGATGATACCCAACTTAGAACTTCTTTGAGGCTACCATTGTTGTTGTTTACATACAGCTTATCTGCTCCACTCCGAAGTAGCCACTTTCTCTTTCTAGCAAGAAGAAGTTCCACTACACCATTATCTCTGACGTTGCTTTCTTCAAACAATTCGAGCCACTCATCTTTGACTATGTTATCATCAGGGAGCTTGATTGGTTGCCTCGTCTCTCCCAGTTTTGGCTTCCCCTTTTTGTTGGTGGAGACCATCTCTCGATTAACCTATATTTTGGGATCACTATCTGCTCAAAAGATGGGTTAGTAGCCAAAACAGAATCGAGAGCGATGGCATTAACTTTAGCAAGGTGTTTTTCATTCAATTTAAGCTTAGAGGATGCAATTATACTTGAGGTGGGAGTAGATATCTCAAGGACAATCTTCTATTCTCCCATCCTCAAAGTCATCCGTCCAACCTGCACATCTATGATGTAGTGGCTAAGAACGGTCGACCAAGGATGAGAGGAGTTTTATTGTCCTCTTTGATATCCATTACCACAAAATCAACATGGCAATAACAATCATTAACATTCACTAGCACATTCTTTACCATCCCTAGAGGCTGCTTAACAAATCTATCCGCAAATTGGACATTCATATTGATAGGTATTAAACTAGATAGTCCTAAACACTTAAACAAGGGATATGCCATGATATTAATACTAGCACCTAAATCAGCTAATGCTCTATCAAGATGATGCTCTTTAATAACACAAGAGATTGAAAAGCTCCTTGGGTCTTTTTGCTTGGGTGCCACCTTAGCCTTCAAGATCGCTGAGCATTCCGAACCAAGTGTTGCTCTCGGGGCGACCTCTTCTTTCCTCTTCCCAAGCAGTAACTTATTCAAATATGTTGCATATGTTGGGATTTTGTTGATAGCCTCCAAGAAGGGGAGACAAAGTCCCTGGTTGTGGAGTAATTCCGCATATTTCTCATCGTCTGTCGGCAAGCTCTTTCTTCTAGGGGTTGTTGGGTAAGGTAGCTTTGGTCTATCTCTCTCTCTCTCTCTCTCCTATGGTATGAGGATGAAGTTTGTGTTTGTCCGTAATCAAGCCTTTTGCGGTGGTGCACTCCTCTCGATCAGAGGTTCCTACTTTAGCTCATCAACTTGGTGGGCATCTTTAACTCCATCATACCTATACCATATGGATATTATATGTGCTCCCTCCATGTGTCCTTTTTCCCGGACGCTGATGATCGTTGGGATTGTGCTTGGTGTTTGCTGGGAGCTATCCTTGAGGTCTCTAATCAACCTTTTGTGATAAAGCTATGCATGATGCTTCTATACTTTGTATGACAACTTGTTGACCCTGTAAAATAATATTCTGAGTAGCTAACTATGCCTGCATTATCATCTGGATGATATCTTCATTGATCCCTCTAACTAGGGTTGAATTATGTTGTTGTTGTTGCTGAGTCGGCTCGACAGGAAATCCGGGTGGTCCTTGATTGACATTGCTTGTGCCTAGAGGAGTGACGTTGTTGTTGACATTGTAATCCTCAACTCTAGGGTTGTAGAAATCAGCATGTGGGTATGCATGTTGGAATTGTCGGCATCCAACGTTCTTTGCTCTAAAGTCTTGATATCCCTGCTAACTGAAAGGATAGCCCCCTCGCACAAAATCTAACTCTTCCACTGTCATGGGTTTGCTGGTAAGGAAGTTTTCACATTCTCCCTGGCTATCACAAATACCACATAGAAGCAGCAGGGGGGGGGGGGGTTGAACTTTTCAGACTGTCAATCTTCTTCTCTAACGCCTTAGCATGAGCTCTTAAGACAATATTATCTGCATAATCAGAGGATAGTGCATTTGATGGTTGAATTGTATTCCTTGCCCAATTTCTAGAATTTGAAACACATGAACCAAAATGTTGCAAAGGTTCTTCAGGAGTAAGAGCAGTGACGTCTCCATTTGCTAGTTGATATACTAGCATTGAGGTTGCTCGATCTAAGGATCTACTGAACATGTCGGCCAGCTGACTGTCTATATAACTATGGTGAGGGCAGTAAGATAATAGCTCCTGCAATCTGTTCCACAAGTCATATAAGCTTTCTCCTTCTCTCTGTTGAATTTGAGAGATTGATTTTTGAATAGTTGCAGTCTTTTCTGGTTGATAATACAAAAGCTTGAGCTAGAGTATCCCAATCTCTGAATGTGCCTCTAGGTTGACTAGTCAACCATCTTCTCGCTGCTCCTCGAAGAAACCAATTGAACAGCTTGAGCTTCATTGCTTCTTCGAACAAACCTTGAAGTTTGGCAGTCTTAATAAGTATAGAACACTAAGAGAAAACTGTTAATTAATCGCAGGGAAATTTTAATTTAGTCGCATGCATGCTTGCCACTAAGTGAAAGCTTAGTTGCAGGCCATGCCTGGGACAATTCAAAACCTGCCTGCGACCATTCCTGTTGGGACAAACTGAGCTTTGTCACAAGCGTGACTACGAAAAATCTAGTCCCAGGCCACGTGCGACAAAGCACATGCGACAAGCTTAATCGCAGGCAATGTGCGACAAAGAGACAGAGACAAGCTTAGTTGCAGGCTGCATGTGACAAAACGAGCGAGACTAGCTTTGTCGCATGCGGCCTTCGACTAAGCGAGTGGGATAGGCTTTGTCGCAGGCCGCTGCAACTAAGTCCCTTTTGGGACCATTTTTTCTACGATCAGGGACATTACATGCCTTTTTTCTAGCAGCACGGTCCGTTCGGGATCATTACGTAACTTATTATACACAATTAAACATCCAAATATATTGATCGAATATCAACCTGTTTTACTCATAATGTATCAAGTATCCAAACATTTTGTAACAAACTTGTTTGACACCAACTAACTATCCATACATTTTGTAACAAACTAACACAATAACCATTCAAGAAGTTATAACATAAAAAAGTACATATAGCTACATCATCTCAAGGGCATTATCATCTCTCAACCTTCTCCTTGGCTTTGGCATTGTTGAGCATTAGTGACCTACAAACAAAAATCAAGTTAGTTAGTAAATCATAGAAATCAAAATTGTAATATCAAGTACTTATATAGCTAAATAACTCACACTAGCCATCATTTCAGCGAGGTCATCAAAACCTGCACCTTCTTCCCTAGGGGTCAAAACGGAGCCATGTCGGATTGTGGAGAGAGAGGAAAGTAACTCATCAAATTGCTCTCTTGGGACAATCGCTGGGAAGGCTTATAGTACCCATCTCTTTGACTTGGCTTGCAATGGAGAAACATGATTTGTAGATGAAATGTATGTAGAGGTAGAGGCAGAAGCAGTGGCATAAATAGTAGAGGAGGGGGGAAAACGACATAAGAAGATACACTTGTATATGCAGAAGCAGATGGGGCTGATGATGATGATGAGAATCCTGCAGAGCCAAAAAACTTGACAAACAAAAGTAACACAATCCATTACTAAACTAACCCACCAAATACACTAATAATTTAACAAATACAAAGAATACAAGTCATTAATTTATATAACCTACCATGGAGGGGGTAACCCAAAACCCATCATCCGAACATGGCCTCGATGCTCTAGCTTATTCAGTGTTCGAGGCAAAGAATTGTTAGGACCAACCTCAGTTGGAGCCCCATCACGCTCTAGTTGCTCTATGGATTCCTGCAAATTAGAGCAACCTTATATATCTAATTACAATTTATCGGGTTCAAAACTATATTAGAAAGATCTATATCTAGTAAACTTTACCGCAACTCTAGCATGCTCTGACTTGAAAGATCCATCCGGCCACTTGAAGAACTTGATGAACATCTGACCTCTAGAGGGAGGCTTACCAGTCTTCTCGATTGTTTTCTCGATATATCGATCCCACGATCTTGATCCTCCTTTATGATTTTCCTTCTGAAGTATCCGACTACCCTTGTTTCTCTGTACTAATTTTTCTAAAAGAAAGTATGTAATAGACTTAGATTATTAACAATCCACTCAGGTGAGAGTTGCTTTTACTAAGGTGTAAAGTAAGTGTAAAAGTACCTCAAAATCATCGCCATTTACTTGATCCAAGAACGTCATCCAATCAGCCATTGCATAGCCTGTCGGTGGCAATTGCTTTTCCACTTAGGTGGCAGTTGCTTTTCCTGCGCAGTTTTCATCTTGGCTTGCCAAATTCTGAGCTTTGACTTCCCCTAAAGTCGTCATACACTTTCATCCCAATACTTACGAGCTGCTACCATTTCGTTCGGCTTAATATGAAAATGGGTCTGCAACAAGTATTAATTAATGACTTAAATTACATTTTGATAACTACATAAGTCACATTTTGATGTCTACAAAATTACGTAAGACACTTACCAACACAAAGTGCTCCCAGGCACGTGTATTGATTTGTGACGACATTTTCCTCCAATCAGCTGGAAAGATCGGATAATATCCATAATTTCTCGAACATTCACCTATGTAGGATCCTATGAAGGAGAAGAGATCGTTGGTAGGCCTAACCCACGGTTCTTGAGATTGAGCACAATCCGATAGCCGTCTCAGAGTACATTCCAAAAATCTGAATACCTCATATCTATGTGCTTCCTCAAGCCTAGACGGTCTGAAAAAACAGGAAGTTTATTCACTGTTTAAGTGGATGACTTATACAAATATTCTATAACCTGCAACTAAGTATATGACAATCACCAATTAAATCCAATCGATAGTGATGTGGAGTAGCTTTATTAGTAGATACACGTGTCGCTTGGGACAGATCGGCCTCATCATTGCTATTGTCCTCACCCGCAATGTGCTCATCCACAAATTGTTCTACGTTTCAGGTTTCCAAATCATCAATATTACAAGAAATATCAATAGTACTTGAACTCACATTCATTCATGTAAGACAACTTGTATCTATTCCTTTTCAAAATCAATTACACCAGTTCCACCAATCTGTAATGTGATATGGCACCCTCATCGCCCATCTCATAGTTATCTCTCAGCTTGCAATGCATTAGTATAACCCATTCGAAATCACTTGTGTTGTCGATATAAAAGACCATACGTGCATTGCTGGCACTAAAATATGGTTCATCTTCCAATTTGTCACCAATGTCCCTCAAGTGATTGAAGTTAGCATTGTTATTCCTAATGCATCTTTCCTTTTCCATGCTTGCATCACTGTCTCAGCCCACTTACAGTTGAATAATGTGATCAATCGAGTGTAGTAACCTAACTCCACAATTTCTACCAACTTCCCATAAAACCACAAGTCAGTGTGGATTGGATTATTATCAGAGGCGCTTCAGGCGCTTCAAACGCTGTCACTAACAAATTTAGCCGCCACACCACTATTTTGATTCTTCATGAATTTCTTGCGATTCAAAGTTCGGAAGCGATAACCGTTAATGTCATATGCAGTGTAGCGTCTTGCACGTACTTGAAGCCCTCTAGCCAACATCATCAAATCGTCACTGTAATTTCCCGACTGATTCAAAATCTGATATAATGTAAAAGGCATGTATTAGTTATATCTAATTAGCATGTATTAGAATTCAACTAGACAACCATTGTGAGTATTACTTTATTTTGGAACCAGCTCATAATCATTTTATGCATAACTTTATTAATTGCAGTCTCACAAGCACGTCTCCCACCCAAGAGCCTCCTAGTCTCTGCTTCTCACTCTTTGAATTAAAACAAAGTGAGCTCAAATATTGAAGATATGTCAATTACAAAGTCTGGTTATGTGGTACTATTTACCTCAAATAAGGCTCTACTATCGGACAATTAACAAGAACATATCGATTTTCTTGTGTCCACTCCATGTCTGACAACCTAAAGACTTCACCCTTCCTGAAAGGAACTCCATTCCAAAATGGAATTGTATAATTTTCATCACCTTCGGGGTCTAGAGCCACACGCTTGTCACGATTATATCTCGTCAACCTCATCTTCAAAGTAAAAAGATGTGAAGTTGAAAAGCTCTTCAGAAAGCCAACTCTCTACAATCAAACCGTCAGGATGTGCTTTGTTAATATTGAAAGTTGTAAGTTTCCCTAAGAACCTATATATAGAGAAGTACATGTTGTCAGTGCCAAGAAATGGTTTAAAAGTCACAAGGATATATTTCTTCATCAATAAGTAAACCTTTGAATTGGATACATCCATCGATATTGAATTGGACCGCCACGTCAAACTTCACCGACCAAATGGTGAGCCAGATGGACCATAACTGTGAAGAACGATGGCGGGAAGATCATCTCCATTTGGCATAGCGATAAAATGAACCTCTCTTGCAATTTATCAAGTTCAGAAATTTTGATTATCAGAGAACACAAGTCCTTGAAACAAGACCCAAATTCAACCAACACCACTTAGACAGATACATGAAGCACATTGCTTATCGCGAGGGGTAACAAGTTATGCAGAAGCATATGATTGTCATAACTTTTCAACCTAAAGATTCGTCGATTCTTCAAGTCCATGGACCTTGAGATATTACTAGCATATCCATCAGGAAATGACATCCCCTTTAATTATTTCAACACTATCTCAATTTTTTGCTTGGCCAAAGTAAATGAAGCAGCATGAAAAGTTTCTCCATCAGGAAACGACCATAAGTCTTTTCTTATCTTCAATGCTCTTAAGTCTTCCCTCGCGGCCAAGTGGTAAAACAAGTGTGCATTACATCCAAATTATGCCGCAATAAATTGAACTCCCAATATGGAAGCTTAAAGACAATAGTCTTCTTCTTCCACTGTGACACTGGCCCCGATGGTTTCTCTTGTGTTTTACCAAATACAACTTCTAAAGTTGCTACTTGCCCAAAATATCTGTACCCGACAACACCCTTGGCGGATCTCGCTTCTCTACCTTACCATTGAATTTGCTCTATTGCAATTGAAACTTATGACCTTTAGCTAGAAACCTTCGACTACCCAGGAACCATGTTTTGCCCGAAGATGTCAATTTGACATTGTTGGTGTCGTAATTACATGTTGGAAAGGATAGTGCAGTGTATGTGTTCCAGCCTGACAAATTGCATAAACCAAGACAGTCACATATCGTCCACATGAGTGCCGCTCTCAATGTGAACGTCTTGTTCTTTGCAGATTAAATGCCTCCACACAAACAATAAAGCATTCAACTCCTCAATCTATGGCTGAAGAAATACATCAAAGTCATTGCCATGCATGTTGGGTCCTGGAACAATTCCATAAAGGATCAAACCCATTTGCTTCATACACAACCAAAGTGGAGTATTATACGGAATCAACACAAACGACCAAGAACTATGACTTGTGCTCATGGTTCCAAACAGATGGAACCCATCTGTTGCTAACCCAAGTCGCACATTTTGTGGCTCATTAGCAAAGTCTGGACACTTGATGACAAAGTTTTTCCATGCTTATGCATCAAGATGATGTCTACCCATTCCATCTCCATTTCCAGCTATTGCATGCCAAACCATATGTTCAGCATTTGGAGCCAAATATAACCATTTCAAATGAGGAATTGAAGGAAAATATCTAAATATTTTCTCAGGTAGAGGCTTTGATTTCTTAGCATTAGTACTGCTGCAATGCACATCCTTGAACCTTGAGGCACCACAAACTCTGCAAACCTTGGCTTAACTATCTTCCCCAATGTACAACAAGCAATCATAACGACACACATCAATCTTCGTATATGTCGAACCGAGATTTCTGAGTGTTTATATTTGCCTCGTCAAAAGTTGTGCCATAACAAAAGCTTGTCGAAACAATTCCAAAATATTCAACATCGTTTTATCGCTGATCTTGTGCAAATATTTGATGTGATACAAATGCATCAAGAAAGACTGCTTAGTGAACTACTTGGGAGAACCATTATAGAATGGGTTTTCACCATCTTTGAAAATTGAGAAAAAATCAACTTTTGGATGTTTCAACTGCGTGATCGGGCATTGGGATATCTCCAAAGACTGGTACTATTTCAATGTCAACATTCACCGTACCTTCACTTGCTCAAATTCAAAATGCATCATTCACCATGTTCTGCATCAAGTTTGGCTCAATTATTGGTGTTTGGTGAACTACTGGCTAAAAAGTTTCATTCTCCAGCACTTGACGTACATCAATGTCTTCATATGCATTTGCAGAAGCTACTCCAAAATTTGTTGACAGCTCCCCATGCAATTTCCAAGTTGTACATGTCGCTGGAAATGCCTTCTCTCTCAAATGAAGAGTAACTTCAACTCTTAGTCGCCACTTTTCATTTGCACTTAGGAAAAGGGCATTAAATGTTTACCCTGTCCGGAGCGATGGAAATTGCAAAATCTAGAAATTTCTGGACGCCAACCTTATACTCAAGAGTATGACACCACTTTTGCATCCATGATTTGTCCATCTAATATTTAGCTAGTAAATATGTACCTAATTGATAGAAAATATTATTTGTATTATTAAGTATGATATATATATATATATATATATATATATATATCTATGGTGAAGACTTCGGTGCTCCCGGAGTATTACATACTCCCGCCTGTATGGATTCATCTCGACCCTTCATTTTTAGGATAAGATCTAGACGGTGAATAATCATTTTATTTTAGAAATTAAAATAAATAAAAAACAAAATTCCTCAAAGATCACTCTATTTAATTTATATAATCATGAAGACATGATATTTTTTATCTTGTTATTTTAAGATTTGCGCTTGAAAAATTCTCTTATGATCATTCTAACATAATCAATATACTTTCAAAGTACCATATTTTGTAAATTACATTTTGTGATTCAATTCCGATCGTATCCGTTGTCTTTTGTAAATTTATATTAAGTTATTTTAACCATTGCCCAGAACGGCAACCACCACCACACCAACGGCTCGTCGGTGTCGTCATTGGGCCATTTGTGCCCCACCGCCCCTTCCGCCACCGGCAACCACTACCAAACCGACCCACTCAACTGGGGCGCCGCCGCCGATGCCATGAAAGGGAGCCACCTTGACGAGGTGAAACGGATGGTGGCGAGTACGGAAGCCTTCGATCAAGGCGGTCGGGGAGTCGCTCACCATCGCTCGGGTCGCCGCGATCGCCGCCGGAAATGCCCCTGATGTCACGGTGGAGCTCTCCGAGTCTGCCAGGGACCGCGTCAAAGCCAGCAGCGACTGGGTCATGGAGAGCATGAACAAAGGTACCGAATTTAGATAAAGTGTAAGGATTGATATTTTATAAAGATTAATTAAAATAACTTAATATAAATTTACAAAAGACAACGGATACGATCGGAATTGAATCACAAAATGTAATTTACAAAATATGGTACTTTGAAAGTATATTGATTATGTTAGAATGATCATAAGAGAATTTTTCAAGCGCAAATCTTAAAATAACAAGATAAAAGATATCATGTCTTCATGATTATATAAATTAAATGGAGTGATCTTTGAGGAATTTTGTTTTTTATTTATTTTAATTTCTAAAATAAAATGGTTATTCACCGTCTAGATCTTATCCTAAAAATGAAGGGTTGAGATGAATCCATGCAGCCGGGAGTATGTAATACTCCGGAAGTACGATAGTCATTTCCATATATATATATATATGTATATATGAAATCATTCTATTCAACTTGATCATATGTACTAATAAAGCATTGTAACTTCATCAATCTACACAAACTAATACACTTAACAAAGCTAGTATACGCTAGACATGCTTCATTAAGAATATAATTAAACATTATACTCCATAAAGAAAGTATGGGATTCACTAGATGTAACTATTCACTAAGCATTGACATTGAAACAGTACTAGTCTATGGAGACATCGCAATGTCCAATCAAGCAGTTGAACATCCAAAAGATGACTTTTTCTCAATTTTCAAAGATGGTGAAAACCCATTCTATGATGGTTCTCCCAAGTAGTTCGCTAAGCAGTCTTTTTTTATGCATTTGTATCACATCAAATATTTGCACAAGATCAGCGATAAAGCGATGTTGAAGATTTTGGAATTGTTTCGACAAGCTTTTGGTATGGCTCAACTTCCGACATCCAGTTACGAGGAAAAATTAAACACTCAGAAGTCTCGGTTCGACATATACGAAGATTGATGCGTGTCGTAATGATTGCTTGTTGTACATTGGGGAAGATAGTTAAGCCAAGGTTTACAGAGTTTATGGTGCCTCAAGGTTCAAGGATGTGCCTTGCAACAGTACTAATGCTAAGAAATCAAAGCGTCGACTTGAGAAAATATTTAGATATTTTCCTTTAATTCCTCGTTTATGGTACAACTTTGAGCTCTAAGCACACTTGGTCAACTCTACAACTCAGCTCCGAATAGTAGCTTCTATTAAGATTTCTTAGCTGCTGCTTTACCTCTTTAAGGTTGGCATAAAGATCTACCATGTATCTCCCCGCTCTACCTTCTTTCCAGTTACTTTGAACAATGCTAGTATAGCTCGGATGGGAAGTCCAATACCTAAAAAACTTAAAATGTTTAGGAATACTACAAAGATCCATATATGTGGTAACTCTCAATCCACAATGATCTGAGAGATGAGGAAGGATTATGTCAACACGACTAGCCCCAAAATAGGAAGTCCACACATCATTTATAAGAACCATGTCCAACCTTCTCGCAATAGGATCAGAAGATTGATTATTTTTCCAAGTGAACCAACTTCCATTCACCCGATGATCCTCCAAATTCAAAGCATCAAACCAATTGTTAAAGTCTCTCATGTTATTTCTAGGGGTTATGATATTAGAAGCCTCATGAACTGATCTAATAGCATTGAAATCACCAAGATATATTATAGGAGTTGACCGAGGTAAGAGATTTGCAATTAACTCATTACGGCCAACTTCAGAGTTAGAACCATAGACAAAACAAGTTGTAAATTTCCTATCTGTAGCAATCTCCACACAAAAATGATGAGCAGAATAGGAAACAACTCTAAGAGAGATTTCAGGTCACCAGAGTATCCAAATTTTCCCCAAAGGCAACTTATCATAAGTGAAAAAAGAGTTCCATGAAGAGAAGTGGTTATCAATAATACTTTCTGCTCTATTAGCTTGAACCCGGTTTCGAGAAGAGCAACTACACTAATACTATGCTTACTAGTATAGTTAGACCAAAACACCTGCTTATGAGAGGTATTAAACCCTCTAACATTCCAACAAAGTATCTTCATTGACGTTTATTTTTTCATTTTCGGACCCTTGTACCTCTCGTTAACTGATCAACACGTAGATGGAGGGAATCTATAGTAAGCATACCCTCTTCTTCAACCCCTTGATCCGCCAAAACTTCAAATCTATTAGAGTTTGATCCTTAAGCAATAGTCTTACTAGTTTCACACGAAAGCAAAGGTGTGGAAACCTCCTTATCAACACTTACACCTTCTTTTTCGAATCTCTTATCACTTAGCACAGGACTTACGATGGTGTTAATGATGAAATCCTCAATATTATCTTCGTTTGTGGGTATCAAAACTACAGCACCATGTGAAGCTTGCACAACTACAGGCGAAGAATCAACACTGGGAGACACATCGCCACTTGGAACAATCATTTCAGCCCCAGAGGCAATAGGAACTTCTTCCAAAGTTTCTGGAACCCTTCAACAATTACATGCATCTTCTCTACCCATTGACGTTTAGATCCCCCACTAGTCCTCTTATATTGTCTAGCCTGAAGGAATTCAATCTTAATGATGGACAAACAATCACCAAACATAATAGGAATTTCAGTGACTGGTATAGCCTTAGAGTCCATGAGAACACAAACCTTCACATCTAGACCATCACGAACATACTTAGCCATAGGCTTACCAACGTGATTTGCAATCCACTCAATACCTTCCTTAAGTAAGAAGCCGCAAAGGAACTCCATGAAACGTTAGCCAAATAGGAATTTCTTTAGGTGAGACATCTAGTGGCTCAATGTTAGGGCTCCATCTACGAAGAACCAATCCTGAGTGATGGATGTGCCATGATCGACTCATCACTCAATTACAAAGGTTAGTAGAAGGGAATTCAATCAAGAAGAATCCCTCAGAGAGAACATATATCAAAACTTGACCTTCATAGCCCCAGACGCGGTTCGCCATGGATCTGAACGCTCAGAGCGGGGGGATCGAACCAAGAAACTGCACAACTACCGCCGATTGGAGTTTCTTGAGGCCAATATCCACAATAGCTTGCGGAATCACCAACACACCATTAACAATCGCATCAGGCGGGATCGAAGTAAACTGAAGATCAGTCTTTGGATCAGAGACGATATGAGACCATGAGATAGAGGAAGACAAAGGGGGGACGACGGAGGAAGAGTCTGAAGCAACGACCATGAAAACAAAGAGTAGCAAATCTAGGACAGTAGGATGAGACCGGAGACCTTAGAGGTCCGCCGGCGAATCAACGACACCGGTCGAGCACCAGAGGAGAGCACCCATAGTGGCAACTCTTCCGATGGCGAGAAACGAAGGTCGTTGGAAATCACCTCATATTGAGAGAGAACCACGCACCCATATTTATTTTGTTTTTCTTTTTTAGTTAGCTTTCTCCTTAAAGTTTTGGCGATTTTCACTCAATGTCCTTCTAAAAAACTTGAATGACATTGTTCGCTTCAACTCTCTAGGTTATATTCCTTTACCTCCACTTTGAATTTAGAAAGCATTGTGAATACGTATTAGCCAAAGAAACTACTCATTTAGCTGCTTTATTGTAATGCACAATTTATTTATACACTTTGCAAATCATAATTGATATGCTCTATCCAGTGAATCACACGATTCTTTTCAACTTTATCCAGCCCGGTGGAGTTCCAAAGAGATAGGAGACAATGAGGGAGAGGCTCGAGTTGCTATGGTGAAAGCGAATGAGAGAGACGATGAGGGAGTTCAGTAAGGGAGGGTCGCGCACCGTGAGAGGGGAGAAGGGTAATGGATTAGGGGTTTTAGGGTTAAATTAGTCTTTTCACTTCTTCATTAAACACAATGGTAGTGACACAATTAAGGCGAAAAACAAGCCAAATTTAGGCAGCAAAAGTAATCTTCCCAGGTAAATTAATATCGTTGGCAAATGGAAAATCGGCTGGATTTGACTCACTTTGACGGAAAACGTACCCTTTGACAACGACTCGAGCCATAGTCACACGCTTAAAATCGGCACGTGACAAACTCCTAACCGTTGGCCACTTGCTGGCTGCCTACTTTGTCACCGATTGTATTCCTCCCTGCCAGTTGGAACAAGTTGGGAGAGGGAAAGGTTTGGAGTTTAGACCACATATTATAATCCTAAAGGGGCCATTTTCTTTATCATTTTTTTAGTTTGGGCAACTGGGATCCTACGTGGTTGTCAACGTTGGAAATTTACCGATTATGTGACTGGAAAACCGGCTGAAATCAAACGCGGGCACCAAAAATCGACCAATAATGCAGAATCTTAAGTATTATAGCACTCAATGCATTAACTTAAAACTATAAGAATATGGGCCCGTGCGTTTAAATTTTGTACAAAACCATTCCATTTCTTTGAAACTAAACCTATGCATTCTAAACATTTTAAAACTTAATAAATCAGTCTTAATTGTGCTGGTGTCTCACTTTTCCAACAAAGATGCCTCGTCATTATGCTTATTGAGCGAAATTATGACAACCGACTTCCACATCATCTCACTTAACCAAAACGGTTTACCAGACGGACAAGCTTAATTTAGGGTTATAATCATCTCACACTTTCTCCTGGCAGAAAAAGTTTAATATCTCACCAATTTGTCTCACCACCAACAAACGTTACCTTACGAAAAAATGTGAAAATTTGATTGGATAGTTAGAGAAAAAAATAGCATTTGCATGTGGTGTGAATAAATCGTGAATGTGCGTGAAAATTGATAATCTACATGAAAAGGTAGCATTTGTGAATTGCCTCACAATGAGACAACAAACTTCTCCGATTTCTATATTTAAACGAGTTTCTGCTGCAGGCAAACGGGCTCCAATCACGTCCCCGCCCACAGATTAAACATTTTTTCACAGGTCTGGATATGATCATCGGTGAAGGTTGGAATCGTCGGAATTCTATCGAAAGTTCTTTTTTTGACAGAATAGGGTTTACGATTCGTGGTTCAATGAAGGCAATTAAGCCATTTATGATAGTTAAGGTTGATTAAAAAACGCAGGGCCGTGAATAGTAAGCACTCGGAGACTATAGACTATAGATGAAATGAAAGAGACATAATTAACTCATTTACTGACCCCTGGGCACTAACAGGTGCTAAAGACAAGTCTGATACATAGAATTGAATATGAAGCAAAGTGTTTGCATTTATATACTATATATCTATGATTATCAGCTTCAATATGACACCCCACCTTTCTTTACTATTATTGGTGCTGACAAATACCTAGTAGGATTCCTTGCATCTACTTCGCTTCCAGCAGCCCGAACTATCTCTCCATTGTAAACAAACGGAGCCACCTCCTCAATTTCTGCCTCTGATTTCCCAGAGTGTCCAATTCTCTCTTTCTCTGCAGCAGAAACATACCACCTAAGTTTGGAATCAGCTGCACGCAATAATTACGCATACCTTAATAACCACCACAAAAATGATTTTTATCTGTATCTGGAGTAGGACCTACAGCAACTTACGAAGTCGATGTGGAGTTTTCCATGTAAAATATATATAAAAAATGAAAGTGGAGCCTGATATGATGCCCAAAATAAACCCCAAAAAAAGTGAGGTGAATATGAGGAGCACGCACCATATGGTTTCAGATGCTATTGGTGTCATCTGGTGTAAGAATGAGAATGATGGATGAGTAACTGAGCATTGGGTATAAGTTTTCATCCAGAAAGTGTGAAAGCTGTGCAATCGCAACTTTTCTTCCAGGGACATCATCCACAAGAAAGTCGAAAGGAGCAGCCTTCCCCGTGTCCACCAATGGCTCCCATCTGTATCCTGGACGTTCTGGGAGTGAAATCGTTACCGGAACGTGACTAGTATTAAACCCAACGTACATCTCTCCTTTCACCGAGTCAACCTGGATCCACCTTAAAGTCAAATATGCATTGTGGATGATCACAGCAACAACGAGTATTATAACATGACTTTTTTACAACTAACATATAGAATGACAAAATACCAGGGTAAAGGCCACAAATCGGCTTGTTTCAGACCAGTCTGGCACTCCGGCAATAAGACCGTGCCATTGTAGCCTCTCCGCCGTTGGAAAATCATTTAAACCTAACGATTCGCATTCTCTACAGCAAACAAGAACACAATACCCCAACCAACCATGAGGAGGAGGAAAAAATAAAAAAAGGAGATTGCGAATAATGACAAGTATACTCACTGGCGGAAATTGGTCATGAGGCGGCAAAACCTGAAGAAGTCTGCCGACGACTCATCCTTCTTGTCCCACCGGAAATAGTTTATCTTGCATTATATTAAACAATTATGAGAAAGGATCCGGCACTATGGCTTCTATGATATGAGATTATGTCAAACTTTACAAGGGTGTACATAGTTATCGAGACAATATGTGTTGTTGTTTCCTCCCTTTGTGTGCCCGTATTCGTCGCCCATGTGTATCATTGGAACACCCTGGTCAAGACAAAACATCAAGAATGCGCCCATTAGTGATGGGAACGCTTCGTAAATGAAAATTCGCTTAGAAATTCAACTCATAAGCAAGTCAGAATTATTGACAAATTAGTTCATGACCTACAAACTTGTTAAGTAAGTGGATGCATGTTTTGACACGGATAGGATTTAGGTTGTTAAGTAAGTGGATGCATGTTTTGACACGGATAGACCGAGAAAAAAAACATTGATCAAGAATTCATTTTCAACATTTACACGTCTACTGTCTATTAGCTTCATGTCAAGGTTATTGCTCCGAAGAAATTTTACCTAGTCAAGCACTCTTAATACTTGTTTCCTTTTTTTGCCAAATTACTTCTCAACTCACTTGTTTCCTTTATTTTTCCAAATTACTTCCCAACTCAATACTTGCGTTGTCCAGTATAGATACACAACCTACTCTTCAAACCGTGATATGCCACTATTGATATACCGAAGCAGGGGCAACAGGTTCACGTGGGACTACGTCAATTATTATTGTTCTTTATAACATTAGCTGACATTTGATATTTTGTTAAAGAACTAATGCTAGCAACTAGTTAGCAAGGGGATGGAGACATAGATAGAGATATTCTTCAATTGATTACTCTTCAATCCAACCTTTCATGTAGGATATATGATGGAAAAGTATATTGATTCGAGCGAATCATACAGTGGAGATCTTCCCATTTGGTTTTAGTGTTTTACTTAGAGAGAGTCATATTAATGCTTAAACTTGCAGAATTCTATGTTTACGATCTAAGTCATATCTAAGCGCTAATTGAATTTGTTTAAAAGGCTAATAAAGATTCCAGCACAAAGGAAAAGGAGATGGTAAAAATTTGTTATTGAGAGCAAATATTTTTCCAGAAACTGCAATTTGTGACTCCTAGTATTTTGCTGATGAGATTCTTACCCGTAACTAAACTAGTAGATTAGCGATGAAAATAAATGGGAGTTTACCTGAGAAACCATGAGACACAGAAAGAAATTCCTCATTTGCCTTTTCCTCAATTTCTTCACAGAAATGCTCGCGAACTCTCCCTCCTGCAGCTCTATGAACATTAGTAAGCCTGTCTAGAATGGCTATTGAACTGTAGCTCCAAAATGGATAATTTTAGATATAACAGAAGCAAGACAAAAAAAATAACAAGCATTAAAAATCTAACTGAACAACATATCTCCTTTGCTGTGTACTTTAATAATTTCATGTCCAAGTAGACCGTGTGTTAAGCAGATGTACAAATTAAAGTTCAGAAACTTAAGAGACCAGTTGTGTATTAACTTCTGAAAAGCAAAACTACTATTGAACTATAACATGACATGTTGCTGAATAAAAACTATGCAAAGGCTCAATTATCAAGCATAGTATGTACATTTCCACAAGTGTTGCAATTCTGGTTCAACATTTGAACCAACAGCAGTTACATAGATGACACTAAGCACGGTTCAGAAGTTTAAAGATCAATCGTACTTTTACTTCTGGCAAAAGAGAAACTGGTAGTAGTAACTGTTCGATGAAAATATGATCCTGAATTGACATATGGAAACATTAGAATATCATGTATACTACTGACAACGTGACATCTCCAAATTAATTGCACTTCGAGTGCAACAAATATCTTGCACATCCAGTTACTGATATAACATCAAACAGACGTATTTTTCAAAACACTAGTAGAAGGCATACCTGTCCACAGTTCCAACTATTATTATGGTTTTCTCCGTCATTGTTGTCTTCTCCATTGGCCAAGTTATGTTTTTCGTTGTACGTAACTAAATCAGCCAATGTAAAACCATCATGTGCACACACGAAGTTGACGCTATACCAAGGTTTCCTGCCTCCTGCCTGACCAGTAAGTCGTGTGGAAAGCATAATCAGTGGCTGGCTCCACATGGTAAAGCGAATGTATAACACTATATGCATTACAAATAAACAGGACATATATCCTTCTATCAGTAATGAACAAGGATGTTACCGATAACAGACAATAAAATGTTGCAAAAGAGTTTCTTTGAACTTCTATAGGAACAATGCCTCCGTACAACCAGATAAAGAACATCATTAGCATTAATTTTGTACAGTTAGTTACCTACCTTAACTAGAAGATTCTGTTATTGTAGAAAGTTAAGTTTCAATATGTAATTAGGATATGTATTACCCACTTTTCAGAATGAAAATCGAAGAATTCATCTCCTAAAACATCATTGCTTCATAATTAATTAGGCCTCTCTCTGAAGAAATAATTCAACCCCTATCCAATAATTTTCACAATTGAAGCTTAAGTACAACATTAGGATCTTTCCAAACATCTTGGTAAGGTTTTATCAATCATGACATGCACATGATGCAAGTGATGAAGATGCCTACAACCACATATGGAGGAATCATTAACTATGTAAATAAGTGTTAGAGAAGAAACAGATGCAGACCTGGTATAAGTTAGGGCTCCCACATAGGCATTCAGCAAATGCCCCGGAAAAGCCATCCGTACCCTTAATGAACTGCCTGACAACATCCCGATACTACAATGTAAACAATAAAAATCGTAAATGAGGCCAAGCTTGTGCATATTCAAAACGTTCTTTACAAAAACTTTACATCAGCATGCAAACCGGGGTATATACAATAAGATCTCTCTCCTCTCTCTCTCACACACTAAAAAACCAGCAATAGTTGCCTGTAACCTGGAACAAAGCTGATTCTGATATCCTAGGACAAATAAAAAACTTCGTTTCATAAAATTTCAGTTCTCCCGGTAGATAAGGAAATGACCAGCAAATAGTAGAAAAGAAATATTAATCAACACTTTCACAAACCTACGTGTGGACACTTCCATATAATAAATTACATAGTATAGAAAAAAAAAAGAAAAGACATTGAACGAACTGGAAGAGTACTATATTATGTATCCTCTTGGAAGTTGGAATAGAGACTGGGAGACTGCAAATGTTAAATGAATAAAATGGCTGAATTTGATCTTTCAAGTTTGTGAATAAAATGGTTTAACTAGTGATAAAAAAAATTGTCTGTCAGTAGGGATCTGTAATTTTCAATTGTTGTATTATCAAAATGCTTACCTTTTAAGAAATACTTCATATTTTGGTGCATTTTTATCAAATGTATGTATTATACGATATTGTATTTACAGAACGTCAGAATGATGTATTTGAAAGGCTACGGGGAAAGAACATACAATAAAATTAAAAATGAAATAGTAAGGAGTTTTTTAATTATGGTTGCAAATGCTAAACATTAAGCAACACAATTCAATAGAAGTCCTAGTCAAACTAGACTTATGACATGTAATATTCAGAACAATAGGAGAGTATCCTGTGCTGACCTTCCCATTCCACTCTGACCAAATACGCCAATGAGGAAATTCACCAACTTGATACAATCCTCCAGCATCCCACGCTTCTGCAATAAGCTAATCAAAAGAGAGAAATTTAACATGGTAAACAACATGTTTTAATTGGATTCGGATGACAGTCATTAAAAAAGCACAAAACTAAAGAAAATTCATATGAAGATGCAAGAGAGGCAAACGAAGACCGGATATAGAAACAAGGACTGCAAAAAAATTCAAGCTGTCCACTTGTTTCGCCAAGATAGTCATAAATTACGGCAAGACTACAAAATCTGGGAGACCTCAGGATCACCAATTATGTACTTTCGAGCACAATCATGATGAACTATTTACACTACAGTCAACAATTTTTCAAATCCGCATGGTAGCAGTCTGGCTTTGGTGTTGCCTGAGCTGAAACTTTTTCTCAAAATCATGGCTATCAAAGCCATTCTTACTGCAACATATCAGGATTATTGGCTGTAACCATGGCCAGGACCATTACGGTAGTTCAAAGTTCCTAATCCTAATGGGTCTATTGAAAGTGTTAGTCATGACAGTAATATGGTTCTTTGGTTTGATTGTTGGAGAAACCTCCATTTTTGTTATATCGCCTAGGTGAGCTAGGCGCTAGGCAAGACCCCACCCTTGAACCTTGCCATTGCCCATGTAGTCAGGGTAAGGTAATTGTAAATGGGTAAAAATACCCAGCCACAAGTATGGTGTAGAGCAAAGGTCATGATGAAGTTCATAAGTTTGCGCTGTTACTAAATTACGGTCTTCCGGTATGATGTAGCTTAGAGGTTGAAAAATAACCAGCTCTAACTGATTCAAAAACAGCAAAAGAAAGGTAAAAACGATTATACCTTTACGTCACAGAGTATCGGATCATTGCTTATCATGTCAATCAGTGGGGGGCTGCCAAGAGGTGTTCCCGTCGTCAACAACTCACCTTCTTGTGGAATTCCAAATACATTAGCAGCATCCCATAGACTTGCGAGTACAAAAGAAAATTTTCACCTTAAAGGGAAGTGGAAGCTAATTTAATACAATTCATTTAACAGGAAAAGGTAATGATTTGAAGTACAGAAGTTTAGCTTATAACCTACTGCCCCTTGTCATAATCGAAGCAAGATCAAAGCGAAAGCCATCTACATGCATTTCCATTACCCAATATCTGCAGCTCATTAAAGCAATATGAGTAAGACTGTGAATTCTCAAAAGTGCATCATTTTAAATTTCTTATAGCAACCAAGCTAGCAATCAGCAATGACAACAGTACAGTGAAAGTGAAAATCAGGGACAGAAAATAAAATACAGATACAGAAGATTTGTGATAATTAATTGGCCAATGAAACTGTGTTTCTTATAATTGCACGGAACGGGGTGGGGTTGTGGTGGTCGATGAGAACAAATAGACTTAACAGTTCATTGCACGTAACGCCAATCATTCAATCTATAATTTCAGGCCTCTCCGAGTTGGGATATTATTCTGATGGAGGATTAGTCTAGACAACCTGAGTACCTGAATACATGGAAATCTGCTGAAGAGTGTAGAGAATCTATAGATAATCCTATATAGTTCCTAATTAGGATATGTATTTCCGTTTCCCTATAGTAACTGTATTAACTATAATATATATTATTAGGTAACTACCTCCTAATAGGATTCCTAGATAGAGGTAAGTCTCATATGGAGACTTGTGTATATATACCCTATTGCCTACGGGCTATCATAATAATAAGAGTAGATTATCATTCTCTCAAATCTACATGGTATCAGAGCCTGGTTCTCTTAAACCCTCTGTACCTTAAACCCTAAAGCCTTCCGCCGACGCTACCTCCGATCGACGCTATGACGAATGACGGAACCGTCTCTGTGAGCACGTGCGCCGTCCCTACCGGAAATAACCGGGGCACGGTCGTACCGGTGACGAACACGGACTACTCGGTTTCCTCACTACGCATAAACTCGACGGCAAGAACTACCTTAAATGATCCAAGACAGTTCGGATGCACATCAAAGGAAGAGGAAAAGGAGGGTACTTGACCGGCGCAATCACGGCACCGGCGAGCACGATCCTCGGTTCCGGACACGGGATGAGCACGATAACCTCGTCAAGACCTGGCCGATCAATTCTATGAAGCCAAACATCGGGGAAAACTACATTCTTCACCCGATCGCCAAGGCTATCCGGGATGCAGCCGAAAACGTACTCGACTATTGACAATTCATCGGCTATGTTCAAAATCGAACGGCGGCTTTTCCACCTTCATCAAGGGGAGATGGATGTCACGGAGTACTACAATCAGCTGGGCCATCATTGGCTTCATCTGGATAATTATGAAGCTCATGACTGGGATATCCCCAGCGACCAAGAGAAATTCCGACAGTATATTGAAAAGAAGAGGACTTTGGCTTTCCTTTTGGGATTAAACCAGAATCTTGACGGAATTAAGAGTCGTGTTATGAGCACCAAGCCGTTTCCTTCTCTTGAAGAGGCTTTTGCAGAGATCCTAGGGGAGGAATACCGACGGGATCTCATGGTGACATCAAACAACGTGAACAACACTCCTCTTCCAGCTGAAGGCTCGGCCCTAGCTGTTCGTGGCCAATACCAGAACAAATCAGATCAACACGCCAATCAGCCAAGAAGGGATGATGACGAAGATCCATATTGTGATCACCGTCGTCGTCATGGTCACTCTAGAGCCGACCGCCGGTACCTAATTGGAGGTCCACCAGGATGGAAACCAAGAAACCCCGATAAGAAGAAGAAGGGTAAAGCTCACGTAGCAACGGCCACGGAGCAACCACAACGGAAGCGATCCGGCGGCCACCCCCTTCTCAAAGGAACGGCCGCAAATGGAGAAGTTCTTCAAGCTTATGGTTCGAATCAACCACCTTCCCAAAATCAGCCGAGAGAACTTCTCCGGTCACTTTGCTAGTCAAGGTAAATCCTCTCATGCCTACTCTATTCGGTCTCAACCGTGTGAAACATGGATAATAGATTCGGGATGTTCGGATCACATGACCGGTTCCAAGGAAGTGTTAACGAATTTCAATCCTATCCTAAGAAGGCAGGGGTACGTATAGCTGACGGCACCCTCTCAGCAGTCGAAGGAATAGGCAGAGTTCGGATTAACCACGACATAGAACTGTTTCCCGTGCTCTATGTCCCAAAGTTAAGCTGTAGCTTAATCTCTATAAGTTAGATCACTAGAGATCTAAAGTGTGAAGCTCTATTCAGTTCTAATCGTTGTTCCCTGCAGGAGGAAGGCTCCGGGAGGATGATTGGAACTGCTAACCTCCAGGACGACCTCTTTATCATAAATGGAGTCAGGAGAAAGGAGGTGGATGAAGGACAAAGACACGCTTTAGCTACTAACATTCTAAATAGAGATGATAGCCACATTATGTTATGGCATAGTCGGTAGAGGGTACTAGTGTAAGGATAACTTATGTCTGCACTTCCTTTAGAAATAGATATAAAATTGCTAGGCAGACAGCTTTACACCATCTTACCTTAAGCAGTCAACTATGAATTGGCGTACAACAGGATGATTACAGTTGAATGTATTACCACAGCCGGAATAATTATAGAACTCTCCCTGTAAGATCACAAGCATGTGAAAGCATTATAGCGAAAAGATAGAAACTTCTATCACAAATTAAAAACCTTCTAAATCCTACACTCGCTGTTTTCTCACTTTCCTTTCAGATAAGAGATTTGTAGTTCATAAATACTATTGGTAGATTGATTCCATTCATTTGGTTGAGACATTTAAGAGGTATTGCAGTTTGCCTCGTCAAAACTTAATTACTTGCTACTTAAAAGAGAGGTTGATCAGGGCAGGGTACATATAACCTTGTAAACACAAGCCAAAATACAGTCTAAAAGTTCTGGACCAGGTAGATGCTACCCATGACAAAAGGAATAATGAAGTGTTTAGAAAAAAATAACATGTCTTTTCTTAGGAGCAGATAGCAGTTTGACTCCACACTCTCAAGCTATGATATTCCACAACTACCGGATGTTCCTCAATTTCTCAATTCCCTTGGGAACAGTCAAGATCCATACCTTGGGAGCAACCATGTAGTAGACACTGTTGTCAAGCCCTCTGAAAGAAAGGGTGGGGCCTTTCTCATTTCCTTCTGCTGTGTGATTGAAAACAACGTCCATCAACACCTGTTTTAAGGGAAACCTTATAATGACTATCTGAAAAATTAGAAACATGCCTATTTAATTTCGATACCATAATGGAATGAGTTACCTCAATTCCTCGTTTATGTGCTTCTCTAACGAGAAGCTTGAATTCATGTACTGCGTCATGGCCACAATTACGTGTCCCAGTAGAAGCATATCTCGTCATTGGTGAAAAGAAATTGATTGTTGAATATCCCCAAAAGTTAATTCTGAAGGACAAAAGAAGAATTCATGTTTGGACATCAAAAGGAACAAAGAGCAGAAAAAGCTATGATATCCATCAAGGAAATCAAGCATGTTGATACTAGTTTTGAGTCATATGGACTAGTTTCAGTCTCAAGTTTACTTAATACCAGGCGCTAGAATACAAAAGGAGTACAGCCAATGCACATCTTTAGTAGAATAGCAAGCCTTTAATAGGTGATGTTTTCACTCTATTGCCACTAGGTCCAACCCTTGGGTTTTACTATTTATAGATAAAAGCATCTGGGGATGCCATACAAATTATTCACTATAGAGGAGAATATCCAGGGAGTACAGAAACATATAAACTTAATCAAATCAATTAGTGATGCTACGAGACGATCAGTTCATGGGAGAATACACAGAGAGCAGGGATACCAATGAAAACATTAAATCACTCATGAATTTATGAAAATTCTTTCGCACGATAATCATTCTGTTTCTGACATAAAGATTTTTCTGCCGGAAACTGTAAAATGCCACATGCTATGCTACCAAGAGGAATTACTGAAAATAAGCAAAAAACTAACGTACTTGTAATCACCCATCACGGAATTGTACTTGTAGTACTCCAACTCATTGAATTCATGGCATGGCATTAATTCTATACAATTCACACCAAGGTCCTGAAATCAACAACCCAATCAAGCTCAAAGTGACAGGCCATACTCACATAGATATCTGTCAATTGATATCAATGGAACAAAATTGGGAATCTGATGGACTATAATTAGCAGCGGCAACACAGTTTGAAAATGGTAAACTCAATAACATAAAAAAGACAACATTGTGATGAGCCCTTACTATATATATATATATATATATATATATATATATATAACAACTCCATACTCACTTTTAAGTGATCAAGCTTTTCCACAACGCCTAGATAAGTCCCAGGATTTTCAGCCCCGCTTGACTCGTGCTGTGTAAACCCTCGAACATGCATCTCGTATATAATTAAATCTTTCTGATGATACTTCAGCGGCAAATCTCCTTCCCAGTCAAACTAAAGTGAGAAAAAAGCAAGGTGTTAAAACAATAGTAAGGCTGCGGTCTTAATAAACGAGAACAATAGTGTATTAACTGGATGTCTGGATTAACTGTCACACAAGTAGTCTACCAACCAAATCTAGCAACACCAACTTTTACTCCAAATTACTTCTAAAGATCAACTTCTCGGATGGCTCGTAAACTCATGTTCTTGATGGCATAACCAAGGATAGAAATAAGTTCAATCACATGCAAATTCCAACAGGGTATCTAATTGCCTTTTCTGACTAGCCAGCTTTTCTAACTAGCCAGAAAAGGAGAGCTATTCTCCTTTAATACTAAAGAAAAAGTCAGCAATAAGAAGGACGTTGTTCTATGTCATAGTGTACCTCATCTTCAGCGGATGGTATCATGCACGCCATTTGCGGCCAGCAATTATCGTTTGCGGCTAAGACACCGAATTCAGCTCTGGATACAACTGCCTGGAATAAGCGAACAAAGGATGACAGGTCCATAGCAAAAGGCTAACAATTTAAGAGAGACTTGAAACGAAAAAGGGAAATAAGAGAACCAACTTTGGCATAAGGATCCAAGATAGTCTTTGAAGAATCAAAGTAATGGCCATCTTCAGGAGAAAACTTCCCATCAAAACGGTAACCGTATAATATATCTCTGAAATCGCCTTGAAGGAATGCATGCCAAGTGTCGCCTGTCTTGTTAGCAACAGGATCAAGAGGAATCTCCTCGGTCACTCTACCCTGCATTATGTTACCAAACAAACAGATGTAATCAATATTTCAATTGAGTCTGTCAGTCCTCAAGAGTGAATAAATGCATAAATGTGAAAAGTACCTCAGACAAATCAGACTTAGAAATCAAACAGAGAGTAGCAGAAGCGGCATTAGAAGAATACACGGAGAAGTTCACGCCACCGTCGCGGGCGATGGCACCAAACGGAGCGGGACGCCCTTGGGAAACTTGAAACCGCCTCAATTTACGCTCTCGAACGACCAGGTCAGGCTCCGAGATCTCTACGCTGGCCTCCCTTGCCGCACAGATGAAAATCCTCTGGGGAGAATTCCTACGAGGATCGGTTATAGAGACAAGTTGAGAAGGTACGGAATTCGTCGTCCTTACTCCTCCCAAGGAGTTTGGAGAGTGGAGAGTTAATTTGGGAAGGAATAGGGAGCGGGAAGCAGAGTGAATCAACTCCATTTTACTGGCCCTTCATGCAGGAAATGGAGAGGTGGCGGAGGGCCGGAGACGAAAATTGGAATGGAGAGTTTGTGATCCCAAAAATTGTGGAGTGAGTGGTACTGGAATAGGAATACTTAACTGAAGTCAACACGGGGACGAAGTCGCTTTTATAACTTGCTTGGGAGAAAATAGCTCCGCCACCGGTGCAACAAACTGGAATCAACTTCTTAGATTCGATTTCCATTTTTTGTTATAACCAGTGATCGGACCAGTCAAACTATGGTTGAACCTCACCCTGATTCAAACGATTGCGTTTCACGTTAGGTCGGTTGGATGATATATTTGAATGAAGTATTTTGATCCAAATAACGTACTGAGGTAGTTGTACCAAAATACTTCGTTTGTCATCCAAAACAAAAAATCATGGTATTTCAAACGGTGGTATTTGAAATAATTCGAATCGAGTTATTTCAAATATTCGGGTATGAGAGTGGGATTTGAAATAACTCAATTCAAAACTTGCAACTCATTGTTTTATGTTAGCTCAACAAGATAATTCTTACGTCTCAAATATTTTACACTTCAAAAATATTACATTTCTAAATAATATATCTACCTCATTTACAAAATAACTCATTCAAACCGCTCATAATTTGGTTTGTCTAACTATCACGAGAACTTTTCCTAGTTCATTCGCTGTCTCTCGATTCTCAGTAAAACAATAGCTATAACAATCCTTCATGTTCACAGATGACCGGCCATTGCTAAATCTAACCTCTAAACCCGGTCCAAGATGATCATTAAAGTTTTTGAATTAATTATTTAACTCTCACCCATCTTTGAAATCTACTCATTGAGTAATGTCTTAAATCAAATCAAAATTTTAGTTTATAACCTGCAACATGATGTTACAACAGTTTTATTCACCCGTTAGATACGGATAGTATAATTTAATGGCTAAGATAAAAACGAAAAAAAATTGTAACTTATCTCATCACCTATAGGTTTTAGGATTTTGAATTGTGAAGACCCAATGAAACCTCTCGAAGAAAGCTTCCCCTCTGTATTCTCCCCACGATTCTGAACTAAACTTGCATCTAGAGCAATCCATTCTTCATTGATGACCAAAGCTAGTAGGTTGATTTGCCTATGGGGTATGGCTGGGACGACTAGGAATCGAACCACTACGTTTGAGATGCATCAAACCAGGGTTGAGATGACGACGCAACTCCAAGATCACAGTCGTAGCGGGTAGGGACCATAACACCCTGCATCGTGTCGGCTGCTTGTGCACTAGGATGAAACTGAAACACTATGAGGTCAGTCTGACATATTGATGGTATGAGGTTGGGTTTGGTCTAATCCCTGTCGTAAGGGTCGAGGTCATCTGAGATAATTAGGGTAACTCGTACGACTGGTGTTGTGGGGTGTGTTGGACCATCCGATGTCATGCGCAGTTAGTGTTGTTAGGATATGAAACAACCCGCTGCTAGGCTGGTGAGTACCCAACGGAATTTCAGAACAGAAACACCAGAAATTCAATACAAAAACTGCATAATTTTGTATATTAACACCATTGCTCATATAAAAAACTGCATAATTAATTTATAAAATACTAATACATTCCTAATATTCGGCCGTGTTACGTTTATCGAATACAAAGACATAACTAATATTCAAACGTGCACAACATATGAGCTAGTCAAAGTACTAGTACTTCCATTACTAAACAAGAGTACATATCAAAGATTGCTTCTACAGGTTCATCTCTAAAAAGCCTCACCACTTCCATCTTGATCTACATCTTCTCTTGGAACGACATTTAGGTTTCAGCAGGTGTAGAAGCGATACAATAGCTATCGAACATGCGTTTCATTTGCTCCAAATTCAGGGTTAAGCCATCTTGAGGGTTAGCAAGATATTCTAATATCTGTCGAGCAAATATGACAAAATCGGGTAGATAGGGGGTTGATGATGATTGAGAAGAAGACAACACTTTATAGCACCAATGTCATTCAATCCTTTCAGATTTGCTTTCAAGAATGGTGCCATATTGATGAGACAATTGCAACTTTCAGGTATTCATGTAGAAAATCTAAAGGCTGTAGACTTTGTTTTTCCTCTCGAGTTATTCATCAAACAAAAAGATTGGCATAAGTTGTTTCCTTCTCAAGATTATCAACTTGTGATTGTTGTACGGGGTTGGGGAGTGAAGAAATGGAAGTCTTGTTGTGATTATGGGTTGGAAATTACTTTGCTTAGTTGCTATTGAGTTTTTTATGTTAATGGCAAGTTCGATGTGGGGAAGTGTGCAACAATGAAACAGTTAAGGGCAGAGGCATCGATGGTGATGTTTGGTGATCTTGATGTGTTTTTTGAGAAAGTCGGTATCCATCTCAAATCCCTATTAAGTGATAACAAAGGCAAATAGATGAAGTTACTAGGTGTTGTTGATGAAACCAATGGAAAGGAGGATCTTTTATTACATTTCAGGATGTTGGCATTGCAAAAATTTGCTTCTAAAAATGGAAAGGTTGTTTGTGGATCTTTTATTACATTTGAGGATACTGAAGCCTATGACTTTGGATTGCTTTCGTTGGTCTCTACTCAATGTTGCATTACTCCATTAGTTCAATTCTTCTACATTTGATTTCAATTATAAATTATGTTTGATTTATTTGCCTTCTACTACTGTTGGATAGGCTAGATGTCTACATTCTATTATCTTTCTGCATTTTGGTTTCACTTTTTTTTTCTGGGATTTTCAGACTTGCTCGGTTGCATTATTATGAATGTTATATTATGAAAATTGAAGCAATTTAATGTTCAGTATTTTTTTTGTTATTTATTTAGTTTTTGGTCACCATTTTGTAATATTCTGAATGTCCGTTGTTGACCCGTGGGTATCCATTAACCGGCCGGTGACGGGGATGGTACAAACATTTTTCCTGTTAAGTGGATGGGGGCGGGGACAGGGAAAACCATCATTGTTGGTGGGCGGGGATCGAATACCCCCTACCCGACCCCGGTGCCAAGTTTATTTGAATATTTAGTAATTAGTCATTATTAGCAGTGATTTGAAAACCGCATCGGTTCAAGTGGTGTGATCGTGAACCGATCACTCAACCGGTCCGATACAATAGAATTCTACAACAACAACAAATCGGTTGGCACAACCGGTTGAACTACTAATCTGCGGTTACTGGCCGGTTATGAGTATACCACGATTCTAATGTTACTTCAATATTTCTTTGCTTGTAAAGATGAGATCAAATTGTTGGAAATTGGATTTGAAACCGGGTTGTGTGGCCAACAGTTACAACATGAACCGGCTTGACCACTATCGTTTAGTGATAACCCTTTTTGCTTATAATTTATATTTTAAATGTGTTATTATTATTAATATAACACAAATTACATAATTAAATCAAACTTCTTTAATTAACTTCATTTATGAGTTGATAAATTTGTAAAATTTATTGAATTGTTTACTTTAAATTATATTTTTTATTCTTTTGATAAATTCTGATATGAAGTTGGATATAATTTGATGCATTACATGTCTTCATTTGTATATATGTTCTATTAATACTCCGGTATAATCCCGGCTGGAAGTAAAGTTTGTCCATTATGGTCTTTTGATATAAAAAATTTAATTTACATTTATTTAATATTCAAACTGGTTAAAGCCCGACACAACCATGGTACCATAACAGTTGAACCATTGAACCTTATACCGTTAGTCTCACTAGTTTGATCTCCAATACGGTTCTGAAAACATTGACTATTAGTAGTTCTCAAGATGGATATAATACTTAATTAGCTGATTCAAATATAATATAATATTTTGGATTAAAATATAATATTTAGGACAAGTGTTTATTTGTAATTAGTAGTTACGATTAAAATTTTATATATAGTTGGTGAAGATGTTCCGAACATGTAACTATTTATTGCGATAGTCTAACAAGTGTCTAAATTTTCCCTCAAATAAAAGAGAACAACCACCAAAAGCGAAAGGAAAGAAACCAAAGTTTGGGGAAGTTGGTCAATCAAGTGCGTAATTCCACATTCTCGGACTGGTATATGTAGACCCCTATTTGCATTCAGTTGGGACAGAGTTGACCGTTGATAAGATATTTGAGATGACTCAAACAGCTCCGATTACCAAATTCCGTCTGACAGATACCAGTCCGAGGACAATTCTCATGATCCTGCATTTCATCTACTATTACTTTCCAGTACACGCCAGTGGAAGAAACCAACATGGAGGGGCGGTCCATCAGTAGCGGGTAGTAGGTTATCTCAGGGTTCTTCCACTACGGGCCCTAGGCGTGGCATAGTGGGGCGTTCTACAAGGGTCCAGTCGAGTACTGATGAGGAGTGGAAGTTTACTAGGCCAGCACCCGGTGGGTCACGGATCACGACTACGATCCCTAGTTTTGACGGTCACATAACAACCATATCTGGACACGCGGTTTGGAGTCTAGAATCTCGTCACACGTCAAGATCCACACCGTAAAACATAGACTCAGTAAGCCAAAGAAATTCCCTTGGGGCAACACTAAGTTAGTCGAGGCCACTAGAATGTCCCACCTCAGTTCTAATATGTCATCGCAATTGGACATTGCTCTACCGTTGGCGTTTCTTGAGAGGTGGCAGCAAGACACCAACACACCAACACCTTTCACATGTCGTTTGGAGAGATGACGATTACATTGCACAAAGTTGTTACTTACTCCGGATTCCTATTAAGGGTACACAACTTAGTTCTGAGGCCAATAAGAACTATGTTACGCTGGTTGCGTCCATGATTGATACCACCAAGAAGGAGCTGAGGGAGACACGCTATGCATCAGGTGGATTTCATCTAGATATGTTACTCGAAGTTGTCAAGACCGGTAATTTGGATGATGCAAGCACACCCATCCGCTACTTGATGGCGTTGTCGGGCTCCACCATTTTTCCGGACTATAATGGTAATCGTGGTCATATTGGGATCTTTGAGGGTTTGCGAGATGTGCACATGATCAGGACATAAGGTTGGGGTGTGGCTACACTTTCCTATTTGTACAGAAAGCTCAGGGTTGCCTCTCGATCAGGTTCTACATCACTGGGTGGGTGTTTGACTTTGCTCCGGTCGTGGATCTATGAGTACTTTCTGAGTTTGCACAATACTACTTCCCCGACTCCACGATCAGTCGGCCATGCCCTTCCTGGGAGGTAGGATGGCCATAAGACCACTGCTAGGGGGGAGAGGATGTTGATGAGAGGTTGCAGACGCTTTGTATGGGTGACACCCCGATTCTGGGTTAACTGTTGATCTTGGGTTGTTGCTTGTTTTTCTGTGAATTTTTTAGGAAGTCCCGATGAATGATCAGCAACGGGCGTGGCCATCAGTCTGTCACGGGCGTGGTCTTTAGGTAAAGCACGGTTGTGGTCAACATCCGTAACAATCGTGACTGACGGGTCGATCACAACCATGACTGTTTGTGGGCCACATGCATGGCCGTAATTTGGCCACAAGTGTAGTGGACCTGTTATATAAACAAAGTCACGACTTGTTGCACACATAATTATAGAAACCTAAAATTATATTTCTCTGATGAACGACAATTGATTTCTAGGCAAAGTGGAAGGTCAAAAGGATCAATCCCAAACTAGTAAGAGACGGCTAAAGATCATTAAGGAAGTTTAGAAGGTAATCTATCTTCTTCCTCCTTTCTCAAATCCTTTGTTTGAATATGACGAAGGAAATCCTGACAAGTTTGGGTTTTGGGATTTCAACCCCATAATTGATCTCTTCGGGTCAGATGGATCGAGAGACTTAGCTCTAGGAAAGTTGCTACAAACAAGACTCGATCGGGAAGCACTTTCAAGTGGTGGTTTAGAACACTTTTCTGCTTTAAGTGTGGAACTATAATTAAGGTTGTAAAAAATCCGAAAATGGATTATTAGGACAGTGCAGTGGCGTGCGATCCTTAATACCGATGTTATGTTATTGGAGCCAGGCTCCGGGGACTGTGTCATAGCGTGCGATCTACTGTACATTTGATGTAATTACATAGTAGGGCTTTGGGGCCGTACAATAGCATATTCTACTGTACCGATGATTATATTTCAAGAATTTGCTCTTGACACTTGAAATGTGATTCATAGTTCAGGATTAGGACATGATTTCGGATTAGCTACACTAGCTCCCGATATACATTGGTCGCCCATCCTTGGATTGCACAATCTCTCAAGATATTCGATGGGTACTGGAATGACGTTTCGAGTATGCCTACAAATGATGTTCACACGATCTCTATAATCTACAAGATAGTTTCATGGTTTGATCAACCATGAGCTATCGTTTCTAGCTAGGGGTGACTGATAGGATGATGCCTACGGGACCACAGGGTCACCTTACTAGATGTTATAGTGTTCTTCGCTATACTTTGCTTAGTCACTGAGTGCTTATCACTGACCCCATCTCTTTTTGTTTGCATGATCAACCTTGGGATTTCAGAAGCAAATGCCGCCTACGGGAGCGAGACAACCGACGCCATGGCAATGATGAATAAGGTGTTCCATGGGTACTTGGACAAGGTGTTCCATGAGTAATGCATTGGTTGAGCCGCTTGGTTCGATAGGGTTGCCTAGGGGTAGGTTTCAGAACTGTTATCAGAGCCTAGTTGTTCTCTACTACTTGACTGTACTAGCTGGTACCAAGGCGTCATGAACCTCAAGTGGCCAGTGATTATAGTAGCCAAGTACTAAACGATTGGGGTGATAGCTGCAACTTCATGTTTGGTGTTATGCGTCTGTAATGATGTTCTGTATTTTGGGAAACGGGAGAGTCACCATGGGTGTGGCGAATAGTACATCACGAGCGTGATGGACAGACCACCACATGTGTAGCTTGCTGTAGGTAAAGATCATGATTTAGTGATGACCACGGGCGTGGTTGGCCAGCAGGTCATGGGCATGAGGGGGGATGTGAGTCACTGGTGTGGTTTCATGTAAGTCACAAGCGTTGTAGTACCGGTCACAGGTGTGGCAAGATGTCAGCCATGGGCGCGGTTAAAGGTACACCACATGTCTGATGGGATGTACACCACGAGCGCGATCGATGTTTTAAATAGTTATCACGTTTCCAGAAAACAAACAGAGATAATTTTTTAATAAAAAGGGATGTTAAACAGTACCAACGTGTATGTAGTGCGCACGAGGCTACGGTCGAGATGACAAGGGATCCGCCTTTACCTAGACTGTAGTTTAAGGAGTTGACTTGCATGGGCGCCATCACCTTTAATGGGGAGTCTACAGATCCACAGATGGCAGTGGATTGGTGAGAGAGTTGACAAACACATTCAGATATCTACAGCTTGCACCACATCACAGGGTACTGTATGTTGCTTACCCGCTGAGAGGTACAATAAAGGATTGATGGAGTAACTAGATGGAGGTTGAGGATGATGTGTTTGGGCATAATTGGGAGGAGTTCCTAGTTTTGTTCAGAAAGGGGTTCATGCCAGAGCAAAGGGCTGAAGAACAAGAGGGTTGAGTTCATTAACCTAAGGCAAGGAGACATGAAGGTGGTTGATTACCACAACGCCTTCATCATATTGAGTCGGTGGTACAAGGATTCCCCAGAGCAGAAGGTGGAGGACATGAAGCAAATGTTTCTAGATGGGCCGAGAGCTAATATTCAGCTCAGGGTGACCAGCAGTTATATGAGTACTCGGGCAAATATCAAGGTGGCTGCCTTGAGGACCAAACATCTGGAGGGTATGAGGAAGGGAGAACAACAGGCTTGACAGGAGGAGAATAAGAGGAAGGTAGCTTCGAGCGGGTCGTAGTTTCCACCAACACCTCAGAGAAGAAGAGATATATAATGTGGTGCCCCTACATCTCACGCTCGAATCTCTGCCTCTGTCACTTCGGCAGAGCAGTCAAGGCATGTCACCGTGGGGCCTGACCGCCTACCTTGCCCCGATTGTGCGACACCGCACTATGGAGCGTGTCTGGGGAAAGCAAGAGCTTGTTTTTTATGCGGGTAGTTGGGTCACATTGCTCGAGAGTGTGCGGGGCTGAGTAAGCCCGCCACATCAGATGTAACAGTATAGCAGGGACAGGCTCAGTGTAGGAGCAGGATGAGAGGAGGCTATAAGGCTCCACTCACATGAGCTAATGTTGTTCCCTTGGGATAGGGGACGTAGTAGGGGAGGATCCTAGAGGCACAGAGGAGGGTGTATGCCACCAGAGTTGCGGTAGAGGATGCTCCGGATACCATCAAGGGTACGGTTGTCCTTTCTGGCAGATCCTTTCATGATTTGTTCGATACGGGTGGCTAGCACTCTTTCATCTCTGCTGCTGTAGTTCAAATTTTTCCAGTATTACCTACTAGGATGAGTAGAGCTTATAGAGTGAGTACCCCCCATTAGGGAAGACTCTATTGGTAGAGTCTTTGGTAAAAGGAGCAGTCCTTCTCTTCGAGGATAGGGAGTTCATAGTGAATCTCTTCATCCTCCCCTTTGATGAGTTCGATGTGATTTTGGGGATGGATTGATTGAGGCACCATGCGGCTATGGTGGACTATAAGAAGAAGACAACTAGGTTCTCTACATTAGAGCGAGAGGATGTCATCGTAGGGATTTAGAGGCAGATGCACCACGGGCGTGGATGTGAGGCTTCCCTAGCTCATATCCTCCTTGATGCGGAGGGATAGATCGAGGATGTACCGCTGGTTCGAGTGTTCCATGTTGTCTTCCCAGATGACCTGCCGGAGGTACCGTTAGAGAGGGAGGTGGCTTTTGATATGGATTTGGTGTCGGGCACATCACCTATATCTATAACACCCTACCGCATGGCGCTGGTAGAGTTGAAGGACCTCAATGAGCAGTTGCATGAGCTATCTCAGAAGGGTTTCATCCGCCCTAGTGTATCACCCTGTGCCACACCAGTGCTATTTATGAAGAAAAAGGATGAATCTATGCGGATGTGCATAGATTACAAGAGGCTGAACTAGGTGACTGTGAAGAACAGGTACCCTCTTCCGCCCATCGTTGACATGTTCAATCAACTTCATGGAGCAGCTGTGATCTCTAAGATTGATATGAGATCGAGGTAGCTGTTCCTAAGATGTCTTTCTGAACAAGGTATGGCCACTATGAGTCCCTAGTGATGCCGTTCGGGCTGACAAATTGGACAAATTTTTCATAACTTTCATTGATGACATCTTGGTCTACTCCAAGATAGAGGAGGAGCATACAGAGCACTTGGGAGCGGTATTGGCTGTCTTGAGGATGGAGCGACGGTATGCCAAGTTCTGTAAGTGTGAGTTCTAGTTGAGGGAGGTATTGTTACTAGGACATCTTATTAGTGGTCGGGGCATCAAGGCGGACCCAACGAAAGTATAGGTGATAGTGAATTCGTCAGCCCCTAAGAGCGTGGCTGAGGTGAGGAATTTTCTGGGTATTGCAGGGTATTACATGACATTTGTAGAGGGATTCTCTAAGATAGCAGGACCACTCCACAAGCTGACCAGGAAGGACATGCATTTTGTTTGGAGTAAGGCTTGTCATGAGAGTTTCGAGGAGCTGAAGAGGAGGCTCACTATCGCGCCATTACTTACCCTACCGATAGCTGAGGGCGAGTATGTGGTGTACAATGATGGCTCGTATTTGGGTTTGGAGGCACTACTAATATGGAGCTAGTAATAGTGATTTTCACGCTGAAGTTTTGGAGGCACTACTAATATGGCAAGAATTTTAGGATCAAGACTAATGATAAGAGTCTCGACGGAGTAGAGGGAGCTGAACAGCAGGCAGAGGTGTTGGGTGGAGCTGCTCACGGATTATGACTGTTTGATAGACTATCACCCCGGAAAGGGCAATGTGGTGGTTGATGCCTTGAGCAGGAAGGAGAGGTTGCCCGAGTTGGTTGAGATGTGAAACATGGGTGCGGAGTTGGAGATCGATCTAGTCAACGTGTTACTGGCGAGATTGGTTGTACGGCTTTTGTTGCTAGATCGGATTTTCGAGGCTCTGGCGACAGACGAGCTGGTTTTGGAGGCTCGGAAGACAGACGAGCTGATGTCAGCCATCAAGGCTACACCTTCCACTTGGAAGGATGGAGTGATGCTCTTCCAAGAAAGGGTGTATGTGCCTTTTGGGTCCAAGCTGAGAGATGATATTTTGGATGAGGCACATTCGTCTGCATATGCTATGCACGCATGTGAGATAAATATGTATATGACACTTCGTCCTCACTATTGGTGGCCTAGCATGAAGAAGCAGGTGATTCAACATGTGGCTAGCTGTCTAGTATGCCAGAAGGTGAAGTTTGCCCATCGGGCATCAGGAGGGTTGCTTCATCCCCTACCTATACCAGTGTGGAAATTTGAGGATATCATAATGGACTTTGTGAGTGGTTTTCCATTGGCCAATGGGAACGATGCATTTTGGGTCATAGTGTACTACCTAACCAAGGTGGCCCGTTCCATTCCCATCCGCTTCAAACCCGATGTGGAAGAACTGGCGGAGATGTATGTGGAGCACATTATGAGGTTGCACAGAGTGTCCAAGATGATTGTATCAGATCAGGGCCCCAGTTTCACTTCATTTTTCTAGAAGGGCTTGCATGCATCCTTAGGGACAAAGCTGAACTTCTCTACAACTTATCACCTCAAACAGATGGTTAGTCAGAGCAAACCATTCCGGCCTTGGAGGAGCTACTTCACTCGTGTGTACTGGAGTTTGATGAACCTTAGTTGAAGGTTCTGCCGATGGTGGAGTTCCCTTATAATAACTCCTATCATCACATCATATGGATAGCTCCATTCGAGGCCTTGTACAATAGGAAGTGCATGATCCTTACGTGGCTGACTGTACCTCAGATGTTTTAGGAGACTGCCTTGCGAGTTAGAGTGATATGAGCATAGCTGGTGTGGCTCATAATTGACAGAAGCAGTATGCTGATTGGAAAGCTAGAGAGGTTAGCTTCAAAGAAGGGGATAAATTCTTCCTTCGGGTATCGCCTTGGAAGGGGGTGATGAGGCTTGGCCGGAAGGAGAAGTTGTCTTCCCAATACATTGGTCCTTACGATATCATTCGGAGGATAGGATCAGTGGCTTATGAGTTGGCTTTACCTGTTGAGTTGGATCAGATACATAATGTATTCATGTGATCTAAATCAGGTAATCCAACAAGATAGGATTCAATTGGAGAGAGATCTGACTTTCGTGGAGCAACCAACTCAGGTTGTGGACAGGAAGATCTATAAGCTGAGAAGCAAAGAGATGCCAATGCTTAAGATGATTTAGCGAAATAAGGATGTTGAGGCTGTGACATGGGAAACCGAGGATAGCATGCAGGAACGCTACCCAGAGCTCATGGAGGATTACCTAGTAGGTCATTCCTTTTTCGTGTTAAGTTTTACATTTAGGTTTCAGGACGAAACCTTTTGTAGGAGGGGAGAGTTGTGACACCCCGATTTCGGGTTAACCGTTGATCTTGGGTTTTTGCTTGGTTTCTGCGCTTTCTTAAGGAAGTCATGATGAATGATAAGCCACGGGCATGGCCATCAGTCTGTCACGGGCATGGTCTTCAAGCAGACCACGGTCATGGTCAGCATCCATCACAATCGTGACTGACAGGTGGATCACAGTCGTGACCATATGTGGGCCACAAGCGTTGTCGTCATGCAGCCATGGGCGTGGCTGTAAGTCGGCCACAAGCGTGAGGGACCTGTTATATAAATAGAGTCATGACATGTTGCACACAGAATTATAGAAACCTAAAATTAGAGTTCTCTAATGAACGGTGACTAATTTCCAAGCCGAGAGCAAGGTGAAAAAGGATCGATCCCAAACTAGTAGGTGATAGGGTTTAGGGATATTCTACAGCTATGGGAATGACGTGTCGAGTATGCCTACCGATGCTTCTCACACGATGTCTATGGTCTACGAGATAGTTTCATGGTCTGATCCACCATGAGCTATCGTTTCTAGCTAGGGATGACTGATGATAGGATGATGCCTACGGGACCACTGGGTCACATGTTACAGTGTTCTTCGCTATGCTTTGTTTAGTCATTGAGTGCTTATCAATGACCCCATCTCTTTTTCTTTGCATGATCAACCTTGAGACTTCATAAGCAAATGCCGCCTAGGAGAGCAAGACAGCCGACCCCATCTAGAGCTAGTGACTTCGGGGTACCTTAATGGACCTCGAGTTATCCATTTTCAAGTTTTTCGGACTATTTTCATGTTTTCATATGATTTGACAGATTTATCTCTTGTTGTGAGTTTCCTCTAGTTTGGTGTGTTTTCATTGTTGTTTAGCACTACATTGTGAGCCTCGTAGGTTTGTTTCTTTCCACTGTCGTTTTACTTATGTATTGAGGTTATTTAGTGTTGTTTATCCTTTTGAGTGTGTTGTTATTATTCGTTGATTGAACCCTATGAGTAATGCATGGGTTGAGTCGTGTGGTTTGATCGGGTCTCCTAGGGGCGGGTTTCAAAGTATGCATCTGGATGGGATGACACACACACATGCGTAGAGTGTCTTCCTTTCGGTCTACCAGATTTTGTTGGTGAGGCTAAGTGGTCGTTGTACAGTGGAGGCATGCACAAATTTGGCTACATCGAGCCGCACGATCCCACTCGTGTCTTGCGAAAGTATAGACACCGAAAGATGTTGCCAGATGTTATTCTCATGCTAGAGTTTGCGGATGGGGGAAAATATGCACTCAAGCATTCAAAGTGCAACTACAGTCGGAGCCTCTCTTTGGTGTACTTACCGTGATTCATCACACCCAGTGTGCATGGTGTTGCTAACGGTAATGTTGATCCTGAGGTCATCTGGTGGTACCTCGAGCGCACACACTCAGTCATCGTTCCCACTCATGCAGTAGATGAGCCACATGCCTCGATCGTTCGTACCATATTTATGTGGAGTTGGTTTTCATTTTATTGTTGTAAGATTGATGTATTACTCATATCTCTTTCTTTATTAGTATGGACGCACCACAACAGGTTTTGACTACTGTGTTCATCGGTTTGCCCCCTATGGGAATCAGGGACAAGAAGATTAATTGTCGAGTGAGGTCGAGAGATTACCACATTGTCGATGGCATGCAAGGGTTGTTTATTGAGTATGTACCGTAGAGTACATTATTTTCTTTACTCATTGTTTCATGTGATGCGTTATACCAGATATTATATATTTGTTATTTGTAGTAGTTTTCTGGTTATGGTTTTGTATGAGACATAAATATGTATTAATTTAAGACATAAATATGTATTATTTTAAGACGTAAATATGTACTAATTTAGACAATTTCAACTAGTATTTGAAATCCCTAATTTTCGTCGGGCTTGAGGTCAAACCAAAGTGAAAGTAGTGGTCGGACACTCGGCGAGATATAGTTCTTATACCAAAATACTAGTTTTCGGGCGAAGTTTGGGGTACCACCTACATGATTAGAAATAACTGGTTACAATCAGTTATAAAAGCATGAATGGAAAGAAATAACTAGTTAGAAAATAAGAAGTAACTAGTTCAAACAAGTTACGGGAGAATAAATGAGCAGAAATAACTAGTTTTTACCAGTTACGTACTTATTTTTTGATTTCGTGATGCGGCGGTTTTCACCTTCTCCCATCAGGACGGTTCCCTTGGATTCTGGCATCTAAGAGGTATGCATTTTTGGACGTTAGATGGCTTTGGATGTTGAACACCCTTCGCATCGGGATGTAGCTGAGAGTGAATTAGTCGAGTGTAAGATCAGATTGCTGCTGCTCCTAAAGTCTCGAGTTCCTCCATAATTTTACATCAGATGTCATGCTCAACAAGGGCTTCATCTTCTCACTCTACGCGGTTCTGAGGATTCATATAGTCCAAAATAACCCAAAAGCGATGTAAATGTCGTTTGTGTAGCAACTTGCCCTCCTCTATAAAGTGCCACACTTCACATCTGGAAGGAAGCCCCATAGTATTCCGCAGTAAACATGTACATGACCTCACAAATTTACGATCGACAACCAATAAATGAATCGCCCATAAGCTAACCTACGTGTTCAACATCCTGTACGGTTTTTCCTAAATGGTAAACCCATATTAGCAATAGATTACGTTACTACACATGTTGTGAGAAATTATAATAGTAAATATGAAAGTAAACTACCTTCTGTTGTGAGTCCTCTAACAACTTCCATCACTTGACCCAGTATAAGTCAATGATATGCACGAAAAGTCTATCAACTTTGTTTGTAGACATGTAAAACCACGTTTTCAAGTATGAGTGAGCTGATTCCACCCTATTTGTGCTTGTGTGACCGAGATGGAATACATTATGTGTGTCACAAATAGCCCACTTATGCTTGCAAGGTAGCCATGCCACTCTCAAGTACTCTACCAGCTCTGTATTCTAGCCACCGTTTACCAAATCGTGCCATTTGGCAAAAAACATTTGGCTTGTTCTAGTATTCAATACTTTTCCTCACGGACCTGCTACGAAAGACTTGGTTGTATCTCTATCGTGCAACTTAGTTAATTTTGCTTTGATATTCCTCTGCATGTGCCAGACACAGAGCAAATGTGCCAAAGAATGGAATCACTCTTCTTGTGTAACCCCTAATCCTCTCTCTTTATTAGTTACAAAGGTATTTGGAACCCGGCCACCAAGAACAAACCGCAACTGACTTATATATAACTCCTCGGTATCATCTCAAGGGGCAACCCAATGTTGAAGTTTTTCCTAACCGGCGTCACACCGACAAACTGAACCACTGCCTTCTTGTATAAGTTCTTCTTATATGTGGAGTCTATCAGGACGACAAAAGACCAGGTGTGCAACATCCGAATAACTCTTAGTGAGAAATGAAGATGTGAGTAACACATTTTTCGGAATCCTATACTTAGTGAAGTACTTTAGTTTTCTCGCTTCTTTTAACATCCATTGCATAGGGTTCATCCCGTCCAATCTCACTTGCCTTATCTTTGCTGTCTCATTGGAAATATGTTTAATGTTGATCATACTGTCATATGTACCATTAACTATGATCTGACTCTGTCTCAGGGCGCATGATTTTCCTCCAACTATTTAATATGCTCTTTCATCTCGTCCGTGAGCTGATTTTGTTGCTCAGTTGCTTCATGCCACAACTCCAAATTGTGGTTGTGGAACCACCTAAACGTCCAGGCCCTCGACTTTTGGGAATAGTGTCAATCACCCATTTCCATGTAATGCCCATGGGTTTAGGCCTCAGACATAATTTGAACCTACAAATCCAACTTCCAAGGTGTTGTAGTACGTGTAGAACTCTTGGATTATGGAGATGATTGTGATTTGCTCCTACCACCATGCTTGCAACACCAGTACAGCCATTTTCCCACTTCACTGGGGTTCTTTTTGTATGATCCCCGATTCCATTGGAACCCTAATTCCAGGGCAATTTCCTATGTCACGGAAGTCGCGACACAAATTGTATCATACAACACTCCCGTCACGAAAAAACTAGTATAATCCATAGCTTCTTCAACATCATCACCTTCTACACTAATATTTTCATCACCATCAACAGAACTTCCCTACACATACTGTAACAAAACCTATCAGTTGGTATGTTGAAATTGTTCATTCACCAAATGCAAATCAGTAAGCCTATCAGCCAGTCTAACATGTTTGACTATTTTATTTTTATAGTAACGAGGACTTACCGCATGGCTCATAACTACACTTTGCGAAGACCGCGAACAATAATTTTACGAATCCTCAACTGCAATAATTAGACACATTCTTAATAACATGGTGAGGTCTTCAGTATTCCCGGCGTACCAATACTCCCATTTATGAAATTTAATCTGGGCCGCTCGTTTTTGTGCTTGAATCTAAGCCGGTTAAAAATACTTATTTTCCGAAATTGATTTAATTTAAAAGCTTAAAATCTTTTTTTCTACCAGTTGACTTAATTCCAAGTAATATTAGGTCACTTTTATTTTTATCTTTCAATTTTGATATTCAGTGTTAGTTTATTCATATGTGAACATCTAAATATTAACATTGCACAAATTAATCACAATAACTTTGCAATATGGATTGACTAATGGATGAAATTAATATCATCCATCATTATTGTTATTGAATTATGATTAGGAAAGAACTTCGATACTCCCGACTTATTGAATATTCCCACGTTTATGATTTGATCTCAACCGTTTATGATGAGATTAAATCTCATCCGTCCCTTTATTTCATTTTCAATTTTTTTGTAATTAATGTGAAATTAAATTCCTGATTTATTACTCATCTTAAATTCAATTAATATTAGGTCCTTAAAACTTTTTCTTGTGTGTTTTGATACTCGGGTCTTATAAATTAATCTATGAACACCCTAACATTAACATTGCACTTACTAATCACTAAAGTAATTGGGGATTACGATGAAGGATGAGGGTGGTTTTGCCAACACCGCAAGGGCCATTTATGATGAAGGATGCGATCTCTAGAGGTGAGAATTATGTCCAGATCAACAACAAGAGTGAGGGATATCGGAGTCGGAAGATATTTTACGATTTAGAGTCATAAACGGAATCGAAAGTTCAGTCACGTCTTGAAGGATACAATCGCCGCTTCTATTTGACCCTATCTTTGGCCAATACTGTCAGCCGTTCATCATCCAATCTACGACCTCCTTGCTACCGGTGGCACCGATTATGACATCAAGGTAACTTCTCACAAACTATTCCTGATCCTCTTTGTATTTTGGTGGAACTAAGTTGAGTTCAGATCCTCCGTTGATTGATCAATTCATCCTCAGTATCCTTTTGGTGTTTGATCTTGCTGTTGAATTTAATTTCGTTGACTAAACTGAAGCAAAAGTTCGCTTGTGTTGACTGGTCGACTTCCTCTTGATCTTGCTGCTGTGGAAATCTTGTGTGGCAAACTGAGATTAGGTCTTAATTATGTTTGATGAAATGTTTACTTGTTGAAACTTTTGAAACTTGTCGATGACAAACGATCTTAATCAGGTTATGACTTGGCATCATCAAATCCTTTTGAAATTGTCATTGAAAAATTTTGCAACCTTTTGTGGGTGGGAACTTGGACGTTTAGAGTCTTATAGAAGTGACAACTTGGTAATCCCATAGCTTAAGATATGACTGTAACCTTTTGATTTCTTTACATAAGATCTGTTGACGTTCTTAACCAACCGGCAAGGAACTTGTTTTAGAAGAAACAACTACTTGCTTATGTTTTGAAATTCTTTTTATTCTTTTGTATTTGAAGGCAGGCTGGTTAGTTCTTATCCTTAACTTACATTGCATTACACTCTTCTAATGACAGGCATCTGGCAGCAACTCGTTCCATAGAGGAAGGTCTTAGAGGAGCAATGAAGGGAGGAGGAAGGTTCGAATGGTGATGAAATGAATGGCTGAAGGGAGGGAAGAACCGACAAAGATGACTTATGGCATCTAACATTGGAACTAAATTGAAAACCAGTAACACTTATGTATCAATTTAGTTATAGGAAATAAAAAGAATGATTAGTTTGGAAATTAAAAATAAAAAGAGTGATCAGTCTACATCAGGAATTATCGAGGACAACCAAAATTCGCCTCTGACTAATCCCAATGCAAGGGTAAACGAGGAATCACCATAAAATCGGACTGAAGTAAATTAGGGAACAATTCTGATAGTACTAGGATTTGCAGTTATTATCTATCTCTATCTTCATGTTTTTTGATTGAATTAGCTTGTTGGTGTTTAAATCTCATGTGATTTTGCGTTTTGGCATTATATGCCTAGACCCGTTGACTTGGATCGTTTCGGTCCATTTGATGTGTTTCTTTGTAGTATTTGTTATCCACATGTACTTTAGAGACATGTGGTCTGGCTATGAGGTTATGGACGCAGAATAGAGCACAATTGGAGCTCAAACGGAAGGACGGTGCAAGAATTGATGAAGAAGGCGTGCAACCTCCTTAAACTTTAATTAGCCTTGTAGCTAAAGAGGGTGCACAGCTGCACACCTCCCGGATCCATCCACAACCATATAAAAGGCCGATTTTGAGGAAAGAGAACAACAGGTCTTCTTCAACAATTCCCACGATTTTCCCAAGTTCTCTCTACAAAAACCTCCATCTATTCATCCCTAAAAGTTTGATTGAAGATTAGAAGGAGTCCCCATTGAAGATTGAAGTTAGGATTGAAGATAGAAGGCTAAAAGTGAAGATTGGAACGAGATCGATTCACTATCTCTTCATCAAGGTGAACATACGCAACCCACCTATCCGCAAACAAGAGCGCCCCTATGCAAGCCAGCATGTATGCTCGTGCATACTATCCAAGTGCATGCCCATCATCTGCTGGAATATTCTCCGGCTTCTTGAACGTGGAGAACAACCACCCCATCCTCAATCAGCCGTCCTATAAAATATCCTTCACCATCGGTCTCGCTCCAAAAACCGCATTGACTAAGTCTAGCATCTGTGGCCCAGAACGATTGAGAGGGTAGTAGACCGCATCGCCATCCACCGGCAGATCTGTCAGCATCGTCACATCCTCAAGAGTCATTGAGCACTCCTCATGATACATGTAGAAAGTGTTCGTATCCGGCCTCCACCTCTCCACCAACGTCGTTATAAGATGCGGAAGTTAACATGGTATGGGGGAATGTGATGCGTCCTACGACTCTGTAGGGGTAACACTAGGTTCCTATTTGATGTTATACAATAGTCACTAAGTATGAATAAGTAATGAATCTAAAATACTTAGAATTTATTAATAATATCTAACTTAATAGTAGGCAATTACTAATATTTTCTAACATTAGGCATGTATTAAAATTATCTTAACATAATATTAGGAAAGTACTAATATTATTTAATGGTACCAACCTCATTATCGAAAAAAATTCCAGCTCGATTTCGGTTGCGGTCGCCCCAAAGTAGTTCTTCATCTACTGGCTCGGAGTCGACGCACGGAGGTGATGGCCCGTACAAATAATCCATCCTACAAAAAATGAAATATTAGTAGGCAACAAAATTAGAAAATTACTAATCTTACTGACTAGTTGGTTGCGGAACAAGAATTTGGTTGTCAGTATCGAAAAATCAAAGAAGAAAGAAGAAGAATTAGTGAATTGGTGAGAAATGAAGGAGATGAGAAGGGTTTATTTATAGATCTGGAGGAGGTTTTCTAGAACGCGTTGTGTTTTTTAGGAGCTTCCAACGATTCTATCCCTACGGTCAGACAACTGTCGTTAGAATAAAGCCATTGAAAACTGCCTAGAACGCGCGTCGCATTCTAAAATACGTAGCGTCTAAGAGGCTATAATAGCCAGAAAAAAAAATTTCATTGATTGAGTGGGTTTAAAAGAATAATCATAAGAGACATTTAAATAATTTTAAGTGTGGATTTTAAATTTTAGTGCGTTTTCTAAAAAGTTAGTAGGATGTATTGCAATCAAAATAAAACACGTAAAACCTAAAACCCTAAAACAAAAAATTTGCAGAAACGAAAAGAGTTTCACTCTACTCTCTCCACCTGGTTCCTAACCCCCCTACCGCTTGCCTGCATGAATCAATAGACTTGGTTCATCTACGCCCTTTGTCTTGCTCGCTCTGTTACTCATTTCCATGGCGAGGCTACTTCTCAGGAACAGTTTGTTTCTCAAGACGTTTATCGTACCAGAGGTACCACTCCTGCCACCCTCCTCTTTCTCCAGCTACTCTACCTCTTTCTTTGTTTGTATACTTCACTATTTCAGTATTAAACATAATTTTTGTTCGCAGGGATTGTTGGGAGGAGTTTTGGGAACATCTCGCGTCTGCAACTTTGCCACTAAAGGTGATTCAAATTCTTCTGAAAGGCTTCGTTTATCTCTCTTTTTTGCCTCATTTATTAGCAAGTGTTTTGTGTTTCACCATATGCAGGCGATGTTTACCGTTGTATGTATGTGTTCGAAACCCTGGGGGACTTGTAGGCCTAATGCTACAATTTCTCTGTGATCAGTTGGTATTAGCTGAGAGTTTGTAGCGGAAGATCCTGACTAGTGGTATAAATTGCTATTGCAAGTTCCATCAAGATGTTAATAGAATTTGTACGCTCTAAGATTCTACTTATTTATATTGCGTCGGGTGGGGTTTAGTCCTTCTCTCTTCATGAGCTATAGTATGCTGTAGGTATATGTTCTCTGTTCTTGTTCTGGTTGTGTTAAAGCAGGTCTGTATTGCTCTATTTGAAGGTAGAAGAAAATCAAAGTCCGATGGAAGTGAATCTAGTGAGGATGATTTGTCAAAGAGAGAGGTAGTGTTGCAACAAGCTATTGATCATATTAATAGCACATTTGGGAAGGGATCTATTATGTGGTTTGGGCGGGATATTGCTCCAAGAAATACTCCAGTTGTGTCCACCGGTTCTCTCCTTCTTGACGTAGCTCTTGGAACTGGTGGGTATCCAAAGGTATGGACAGGATTTTCATTAAAGAAGAATGACAATGTTGGTTCTATTCTATTTAAGATAAATCATCATTGCTAGGGCATATGACTTCATTGAATTCTTTTCACAGGGACGTGTGGTAGAGATTTATGGTCCAGAGGCCTCTGGCAAAACCACTCTTGCTTTGCATCTAATTGCTGAAGCACAGAAGCAAGGAGGTTGACCTATATCACACTCTCTTGTGTTTATTCTACTAGTAGGAGTATGCAAGATATTCCAGCACTGGAGTTGTGGCAGATTTTTTGTCATGGATGCTTAATAGCAGGACTCATTTCTCGTTTTTTCCTGTCCATATGAAACATTGAACAAACTCAGAGGAATGAGTTGCTTATGCCCATACATGTTCAGTTTCCCTGGCCAACCTTCTGTTGCTGTAGATTATTATCTAAATGCTTGCATGCAGTTTTACTTCCAGCTTTAGAAGGCTGCAAGACCTGATTATTAGTAACTGCCAGCAATTACTGATATGTGCAATCATTTGCAGCATATTGTGTCTTTGTTGACGCTGAGCATGCGCTTGACTCATCATTGGCTGAGGCAATTGGTGTGAATACTGAGAATTTGCTAATTTCACAACCCGACTGCGGTGAACAAGCTCTTAGCCTTGTAGATACCATAATCCGAAGTGGTTCTGTTGGAGTGGTTGTTGTTGACAGTGTAAGTAAGGTGCTATTAGTTTTTCATGTTCCTTTGTGCATTTAGCTCCCACATCATTACGTGGGTGTTCATGTCAACTACCAATTGTATCCTTTTGAGGTCGATGGTTTTGTATTCCTTATGTTCTCTAGTCAAGGATTTCCTTTTGCTGGATCGTTTGCCCCTTCTGTAGCAGAGTTCTAATTGGACGTTCCCATCAATTCCACTACTAGAAAGAAACTTGAATAACAAAGTCTGATAGTTACTTTCTGCACTCGATTGTTTACAGGTTGCAGCTCTTGTTCCAAAAAGCGAACTTGACGGGGAGATGGGTGATGCTCATATGGCAGTGCAGGCTAGGTTGATGAGCCAGGCACTTCGGAAGTTAAGCCATTCTTTATCAATGTCTCAAACAATTCTGATATTTATAAATCAGGTATAGAAGTTCGATTTATATCACTAGCTATCTTGTCTTTTATATCACTTATGGTATTTGCTAATATAATGTTTTTGTTTTATTATATGGGGAATTACCCATTTTGCTCTGGACTTTCAGCATAGCCTATCTCTAGAAATTTTGTGATAAATTATCATACTTCTTACAGTGATATGAGCCGATTTCAACGATTAATAACTCTTCAACGATAAATTATCATACTTGTGGTAAATGTTCCCCCGCACTTGTTGAGAATAATCACCTCTCTATGCTTCACAGGTAAGATCAAAGATTTCTACCTTTGGTGGGTTTGGTGGACCTCAAGAAGTAACTTGTGGAGGCAATGCTCTGAAGTTCTATGCTTCAATGCGCCTGAACATAAAAAGGATAGGGCTTGTCAAGAAGGGAGAAGAGGTAGGAAGTTCATTCCTACAAAATTTGTGCTTTGAAAACAAAAATGCGCAGTTTTCATTTTTTATTTATAGGAATGTAACATCATCTGTATATTCAGTCTTGGCCTATATATCTCTCGATTGAGACCTCTGTTTTTTGCAGACTGTTGGAAGTAGGGTTCAAGTAAAAGTGGTGAAGAATAAGCTTGCTCCTCCATTCAAAACCATCGAATTTGAGCTGGAGTTTGGGAAAGGAATATGCCAAGCATCAGAGATAATAGAATTGGGGTTAAAACATAAGATAATGACAAAGGCAGGGTCTTTTTACAGTTACGGGGAAAAGCGGTTCCATGGTAAGGATGCGCTGAAGGCATTCATAAATGGGAATGAAGATGCACGTGAAGAAATGAAAATGAAGATCAAAGAGAAGCTAGCAGCAGCAGATGCTGTATATGATGACAAGGAAAGTGCCGAGTCCACAGCGACAGACGGTAGCGAAATCATAGCGTCAGATTCAACCGACGAAGAGCCTACTGCTATTGAAGCTTAAGTTGATCGACTTCTTTTGTTTCCTCCGCAGCGAACTGGTGTAAATTGTTAAGTTTTGGGAAGAGGCAACGGAAGGGTTTTATAGTACTCTAATTTGAAGAGGGAAAAGTGACCCCTTTGGCCTCGGTTAGTTTGCGTTATTTCCTTGGAACAGATGGTGATATTGTAAATGTGAATTTGGCCAGAGCTGTCTCCCTCTATCTTCAAGCAGGATGCGATGTTTCGGAGTATTCTAATTTTCCTGGAAATGATTTAATTATCAATCAATCAATATAATATAATATATATAATAATAATAATACTATATATTAAGTATTTTCATTTTTTCTTTGTTGACACATCAGACAAATGGTTGATTTTGCTTTCTCCCCGCAAATTTCTCCCCATGGCCAATACGAAATCACATCATGCAACTGCTTTGGATATATTATTTTTATTTACAATTTAAGCAAAGATAAAAGACAACGGTTTGAAAAAACTATTTTCTGGATGCTATTTTTCCCTTTTCCTCTGCAACCATAAAGGAAGCGTCCTCCTTTATTTATTTTTCTCTCTCCGAGGTATTTATTTACTATGTTAATTATCTTTTATTTAAGTAAACTAATCATGTTTACTAGAATTGTGTAAAATAATGATCGATGCTTCTTTAGCAATTATTTTCCCAAAGAAAGTTAATAAGATGTTCCTCAAAACATTCCTTCGTTATTTATATATATATGTTTATCGGGTATCGGGTTTATGTGTTACATAATATGCTTATCGAGTTTATGTGTTATATATATATGCTTATCGGGGTCTGTGTTATATATATATGCTTATCGGGTCTATGTATTACATATACATACTTATCGGATCTAAGTGCTAAATAATTGAACGTTTAATATTATGATACTAGATATGTATCAACTAAAGGTTCAGTATTTTCATAAACATACTATTTTTTAATGATAGCTTTGCCGTATCGAAAATTTTAGTTTATCGAGATCTATTTACGAACGATAAAAATACATCATGTTAGTAATAGCAAACGCATGAAATAAAGTTTATTAAAATATATAAAAATATTTTATTATATATTATAAATATTTGAAAAATAAAAAATGACATTAGTTTTTACTATAATCTGGTGTTGCATCACTGAAATTAAGTAAATTAAATTAGATAATTGTATATATTGTAACATTAACTTAGGTTATTGATTATAAACACTTATGTTCCATTGGTTTATTAAAATTGAACCCACCAAACTATAGAAAATGATAGGTTCTCTAAATTTTAAAAACATATAAATCATATATATTCGGCCAAGTCAAATAAAATGCTAATTATTAGTAGTTCTAATCAATTAACTTTCTGGGTTTATTAAAATTTCACTTTTCACTTGATAACACACTTCACTCCGATTGAAAGTTTTGTAATGTTTTAGTCAAACAATTGCACCTAGCGAGACGAGCAAAATATGTTAATGAAATTGTGCTTATTCATTCCCCAATTGTCTCTTTGACGGCTATAGGTAAAATCCGCTCGTTTTAGCTTACTGGGCATAATTTTGATACCATTACCGACTGGAAGCAAGGGTCGGGTTTATCCACCGCCCGATGGATATCCGATGTATCTTTTTTCTATTTGCATTTTACTTGTGCAACAATCAATTAACTCGAGGCATACACTGTAGTGAATCCATTAGAATTTGAAAAGTAAGGAAATACATAAAGGAAGGTTAATCCATTAGCTTCAAATTAGACAATTACATCAGATACAAAGCAAATAATTGGGAAGAAAATATATAATAATGAGAATTTGCTCGCTATGGAAATTTTGGTCGGGTACGGGGATGAAATGAGGTGGATATCACGAAACCCATTTCTGCCCGTCATCCTCATAAATGGATGACGGGTTTACTCGTGCCCGTTAATTACCCGTGTTGATCGAATTTTAACCACCTATACAAAACAGATTTCAGGTGGATATTCAGTTTTCAAATTATTACTGCCAAGCCTACTCATTTTTAAAATAAATGGACTTGGAAATCATTTGGAAGAACTAAATTGGTTGAGTAAATATTTTCTTCTGTTTAAGGGAGTTGATAAAGGGTTTCCACCGTTCCTCATCATTCACCTACCAACACCGCCTCCTTCCTCAGATCCTCTTTGCTTTCACCATGCAACCCCTCGGCGCACCTCAATCCACCGAGACCGGAGTTAGGATGTTGGTCCCCTCCGCATTGCACTCACCCGCAGTACCAGCCGCCGTTACACCATCTGCACCCCTTGTCGCACTACAGGTGGTGGGGCTCACACTCACTGACTTGTCAATCTCGTCCCTGTCCGTGGCGGAGCCCCTGGCTTGGAATTACGAGTTATGTATCAGTGGGGACTTCCTCGTGAAGAAAGAAGTTAATCTGCAGGTTGTTCGTCGAACAATGCCGACAACCTGACAACCTAGATGTGGCGTAGGGATCGATGCCCTCGAAGGAGGAATTTTTCTGTTCCCATTCAACCACACACTCGATGTGGAGCACGTGACAAAGGGTGGTCCATGGAGCATGGACCACATGCTTCTTCTTACCCAAAGACTCCAACTTGGCTAGATTCTATAGTAACCACGGCTAAAGACAACTGCTTCTGGATCCATATCCATCATCTTCCGTTCGGATACTTCTCATAAACCGTAGACGAGGCGATGGGTGATTTTGTCAGTCGCTACAAGGCGTACGATCCAAAGAAAAAGATTTACTTTACAGAACTGTATATACAGATCCGGTGCCAGTGCCTCTTATGTCCTAGTGCCTCTTAAGATGTAGAGATTGGTCACTCTACATGACAATCGAGAAATCACATGCCAAATCAGAGGTATGGAAAAGCTCCAAAGTTTATATTATGTATGTGGTGTTATGGGCCACATTGAGAACAAATGTGAGTTGTGCTTCCGCTACCCGCTTGGACGACTCTCGTAAGGCGAAGACCCGAAAGGAGGCCAGAGCCAGGGCCGCAAAACCATGGCTAATTATTAGGGAAACTACAGCCCACCAGGGATGAGGCAATGGGTTCCATGGAATAGGTGGTCGCGGAGCCTCGAGGCTGAGAGACCTGCCGGAAAATGTTGAGGAGCTGATAATCTGTATGTGGGCCAACAACCTGGATAAAGGGAAGTCCATTGCACTCCCATCGTCCGAAAATACCGCATAGGATAGCCTCATCCTCGAGGAGAAGAAGCTAGTGCGAGATGTTAGAGGCGGATATGATGGACAAGGACAACCCAGGGCAGAAACTATCCAAGTCACCGAAGAAGCCCAGGATGGAGGACATGGGTGAATTGTTAGCCGGTCAGCCAGTGGCGGGTGGCCTTAGCCACTAGTCTCCATACTCTGAAACAGTTAAGGTCCTAACCATCCTTAGTGGTTTGAATAAGCATGTCGCATCCAAGTTGCTAGGTTTCTTGCTTTCTTTTCACTTTTAGACTATTTTAGTCTCGGTTTTTCCTTTGTAGTTTTGTTCTTCTTCTTCTTATCAGTTATCCCTTTCCAGATAGTCTTGATGGAGAGCAAGGATCGTGGTATTTTTCGCTTAGAAAAGTGTCCACGACTGGTGAGCTAAAAAATAGGTTGCTAACCAATCATTTACTAACATGTGTCGTTTTTGTCTAGATGGTCGTTCACTAGCTCCTATTCAATGCTTAAGTCCATAGTTTAAGCGTTAAAGGGTTTCAAAAGGTTTCTAAGGTTACTACTTGATTCACTACAAGTACTACTAAGCATACAAATGAAAGTATCACTAAGAAAGAGAGAAGAGAGAAGTAACAAGAGTAGAAAATAGCGAATGAGTTGCTAGATTTTGGGGTTAGTAGAAGCTCAAATCTCACAAACAAGGTAGGTTGGAAACATAGGACACCGGCTATGATCAAGATTCTCCACTAGAGACTCGTATGAATCCGTAGCAAGGTTATGCACACAGACTTCCATCACTAGTTCACTTGATCAATCAATCTAGCAATGAACACAAGGTGTTCGATAAAATGTCTAAGTGTTCGGATAACCTTAGTCACTATTTACACCCCAAACCCTCCATCGCTCAATTGTGTCATCCAATTGAGTGACTAATGGAATGCCCCAAGTATTCGATGAAATGTCCCCAAGAAAATCTTAGCAAAAATGGTTGAATTGGGGTGTGGGTTGATCAACATATACCTTACTTTAATCTTGGCTTAACTTCTAACCCAATCCCAAACATGATTATGCAAAGGAAAAGCTTAGGAGTTCAGTAGATATAAGCGTTCTTGTGCATTTATGTACTTCCTAGTAACTTGTGTAGAAGAATGTTGAAAACGTGATTAACACTCTTTTTGAATGACAAAACAGTGTACTCGCATTATTTTTGTCATTTATAATTGAAGAACATAATTATTAATTATCTATATATCTTCTCATGTTCTTTGTGGATTGTCATAACTATATATGAAATATGACAGGTAACCTTATGAACTACTAGCTACTGAAAACAAAGACTACTTTACTATTTCATGATTGTAAAAATTACAATCACTACTGAAAAAAGAATGTAAAATTAAACTAGTGACCGTGACACGGTCAGTACTTTTGATCCTCGACCACCGTGAAATGACGGTCACTATATGACTATGGTCACTGCTAAACTATATACAGAAACCGTGTAAAATATGATCACTCCTTCTTCGTGACCGTACTGTGAACACGGTCACATAAGGGAACGGATTGGGGCTTTAGTGATTGGAAACATGGTTCCTATAAGCCAATGTTCTAGTACCGTTGGCCGGATCAACTTGCAATGGAGGTTTACGAGACGAGCTTGAGTTGAGGGCCGCAGATAAGAACTGGATCGCCCACTTTGAATTGCTTCATGATGTAGAGGTGTGCATCATGGATTGGCTTGGTCCTCTCCTTGCAAGACCCCGAACCTTAATCCATGTAGGAGTGTGGCTCCTCGAGCTTGTGCATTGGAGATTTCCCGTCCTTCTCCTTAGGGACATATTCTGACCGAGAAGGAGGGTTCTTGAGCTCAATATCCGGTGGTTCTTCATGCATGTTTCTCGTCTTAGAAGCATAAGAAGGGAGTAGAGTGATAGCATGCACTCCCTCGATCAAAAGACTTTCGGTTTTCTCACTACCCTCTTTCATAAAATTGATCAAGGACGAATCCAAGGCATCTTGACGAAGAAAATAAAAGATAGAGAAAGATATTTTGTTAGAATTGTCAAATTCATCATCATTTTGGGCGGTCACATCAAAGGTAGCTTTTTTTGGCCTACTCTCAAAGGACGCTTACCCTAAAACATGTCTATGATCACCCTATAGGTTGATTACCTGGTTGACGACTTGAGGAGGCTTGATTAAAGTGACACATTTGGCTTTGAAGCTTCGCTATCTTTTTGTCTTAGTTTTGTATGTGTTGCAAGATAAACCCCATCTCACTTGAAGATGTCTAGCTTGAGCTTGATTAGATAGATGCAAGAATCTGGGAGGGGGAGTATTTGAACCTTGGAAATCCCCTTGATTTCCTTGGTTGCCCCAATGTTGATTGACACCTTGATTAGAACTTTGTTGGTTTTAATCACCTTGGTTGCCCCCTTGGTTGTAATTTCGTCCATGATTGTATTTGTTTGACCCTTGATTTTTCCCTTGGTTGTAGTTTAGTCCTTGATTATAGTTGTTAGACCTTTGGTAAGTCCCTTGATTGACGCCTTGAGCTTGATTGTAGTTGTTAGGTCTTTGGGAATTGCCTTGATTATAGCCTTACCCTTGATTGTAGTTGGTAGGTCTTTGGGAATTTCCTCGATTGTAACCATAACCTTGATTTCCTTACCCTTGAGTGTAGCCTTGATTTCCTTTAACTTGGTTGTAGTTTTGATATCCACCTTGATTAGAGCCTTTCCCTTGACTGTAGGTTTGATATCCACCCTGATTAGAACCTTATTCTTTGTCGGGCCTTGGTATCCACCTTGGTTACTCATTTGGTGTCCATCTTGATCATACTTCATAGATGCCATGTCAAAGACACCCTAATTTTAGGAAACCGGAGCTCTGATACCACTTTTTAGAAATTGACAGGCAAAGAATGAATAAAGAAGGATTGAAAAGAGAAGACATGGCAATTTTACATGGAAAACCCTTTCAGGAAAAAACCACGGGCGCACGGCGGCGACGAAAGCTTCACTATGATACGAGAGTTACAGCTTGAAGGGACTTAAAATTGATCTCTCAATTTCTTTCTTACATGATTTATTTCTCTATGGAGGCTATCAAGGGTTTATACATGATAAAGAATTCAAACCCTAAAATGAATAGGAATAGGAATACAAATTCAAAACCTAAAAGGAATATGAATAGGAATACAAACTGTAAAACGAATACAAATCCTATGGGCTTAGCCCAAAAGTTAGAATTGAATAACTAACTTTCAACACTACACCTTGAGACAAATTCCCTCTTGAAGAAAACTTCAACTGTCTTCAAACAAAAAATCAATCACCTCGTGCACCAAAGTCTCATCTGGACCAGAATGTGATACCTACTAAGCTTGAGCATAGCTTTAACTTAGCAATAGGAATTGCGCCTTCGTCATCATGTCAGATGGATTGTCATGAGTGCTAATCTTGGTAACCTTAACGTTTTCTTTATCAATTACCCATCAAAATGTAGTGATATCTTACATCGATATGTTTCGTTCTTTAATGATACGTCTGGTCCTTTCTAAGGCCAATCGGAAAATATGGTGATGCAAGAACTATCTCCACAAAGCTCATCATACAGTCCCTTCAACCAAACAACTTCCTTGCATGCTTCACAAACATCCATGTACTCTGCATCAGTAGTACATACCTTGCAAACTAGCTTACCAGCTAACAACACAATTACCAATGGTTGAATACATAACTAGTCAAAGACCTTCTACTATCAAAGTCTCCACCATACTTAGAATCTACATAGCCAACAACTCCACTCTTGGAATTCCCAAACTGCAAGCAAGCGTTAGAAGTACCACGCAAATATCTGAATATTTATTAAACAACTTGCTAATTCTCTCTAGTCGGATTAGCCTTGTATCTACTGACCATAGTCAAAGCATGTGATAAATCTTGATGAGAGCAAAACATAGCATACATTAAGAGAACCAACATCACTAGAGTATGGAACTCGAGATATGTATGCAATATCTTCATCAGACCGCGGATAACCAAATGAAGATAATCTAAAATGTGGAACTAATGGAGTACTCACTGGTTTGCTTCATGCATGTTGAAGCGATGAAGAACTTTTTCAATATATCTCAGCTGATTAAGATATAATATTCCAACTTTCCCGTCTCTAATGATTTCAATGCTAAGAATCTTTTTTGTTGCACCAAATCCTTCATCTCAAACTCACTACTAAGATGCGCCTTTAATTTAGAAATTTTTGATTTGTCTTTAGTAGTAATCAACATAAATGATCAAGTAGATAGTTGATCCATTAACAGTCTTCAAATAAACATAACTATCATTATCAGATCTTTTAAAGTTTTCAGAGATTATAAAGGAATCTAAAAATTTGTACCATTCTTAAGAGATTGCTTCAAACCATAAAGAGATTTCTTCAATCTGGAACAAGATTTTCTTTTCCAGGCATAATGAACCCTTTTGGTTGGTCCATATAAATATCTTCTTTCAAATCACCATGTAAGAATGTAGTTTTGACATCTAACTGCTCAAGCTCATAACTTTGCATTGTCAGATACTAAATAAAGTACGAATATAGCTATGCTTGATGACTAGAGAAAATACATCAGTGAAGTTGATACCTGGAATATGGATATATCCTTTAGCAACAAGCCTTGCTTTGCACCTCGTCATCTCTGTAGGTGAGATGCCTTTTTTCTTTTGAATATCCACTTATTACGGATATTTTTCTTCGCGTTAGGAAACTTGACAAGCTTCCAAGTGCCAATCTTGTCAAGTGACTCCATCTCTTCATGCATTGCAATTGTCCACTGATTGCAATAACTGGATTTTACAGCTTTAAAATAGGATGAAGGTTCCGTTTTAGTTTCAATTTTTCAGCTATATTTAATGCATATGCAGCAACATTCACTTCTTGTATCAAATGCTTAAGAGGATGAATTTCCCTCCTAAGCCTATCAGTTGAAATAGAATGCGGTGGAGAGTCCACAACAATATGAGTATCTTCAATAATAGGATTTCCATCAACAACTTCATCTTCTAGTTTCGTACCAGAATCAATACACTGCTCCACCTGCACACTTGATTCCTGCTCCATCTCAACAATGACATTAGTAGATTTGTTGTCATGCAACATAGAATTTTCATTAAAGACAACATTCCTACTAATCACCATCTTAGACGTTTCTGGATACCACAACTTGTAGCCTTTAACTCCAGGTTTATAACCAATAAATATGCACCTAACCGCTCTAAGCTCTAACTTTCCATTATCAACATGTGCATAGGCAGTGCAACCAAATATTTTCAATGTAGAATAATCAGCAAGTGAACTAGACAATACCTTAATATGAGTCTTCTTTCAATTGCAATAGATGGAGAGCAACTACTGCCTAGAATCATCTACTTAATCTTACATTTGACAACATGCAGCATGCTTTGGAGATGATAATCTTATACTTTTCATGCATTCCGCCACACCATTCTGTTGAGGAGTATGAGGAATGGTGTGGTAACACACAATGCCTTCAAACTTGCAATAAGAACTAAATTCTTCAGAACCAAAGTCCATCCCATTATCAGTTCTGACCTTCTTCACCTTCTTTTTAGATTTATCTTTTAACCATAATCTTCCACTCCTTGAAAGCTAAGAATGCATTTTATTTTTTTGAAAGAAATAAAAAAATACTTTTATAAAGTAGTCATCAATAATGGTTAGCACATAATGAGCACCACCCAATGATGGTTCTGGAGAGGGACCCCACAAATTAGAATGCACATAATCAAATACCTTTAATAGTCTGAATTGAAGTATTAAAATTCACCCTCTTGTGCTTACCAAACACACAATGTTCACAAAACTCAAGACCGCTAGCATCACAACCATCAAGAAGATCTTTCTTGCTCAACTTTGCCAGACCAGCTTCGTTCATATGCCCAAGACGCATATGCCAAAGATTAGTAGCATCTAAATGAGACAATGAATTTGCAGCAGTTTTACTTGAAATTGTACTACCTCTTGTGATACAGGTTTGCAGCTTCAATGTCACCTTTCAAGATGATAAGAGACGCCTTCAAAACCTTTGAAACTCCACCTTCACCGGAGTATGTATACCATTTTTAATCAAGAGTACTCAAGGAAGTTAACCTCTTCAAATCTGGTATGTGCCTCACATTTGTCAATATTCTGACAATACCATCAAACATCTTAATCTGAACAGAACCAAAACCTGCAACCTTATAAGAAGAGTTATCACCCATCAAAACGGTTCCACCACCTTCAACATAATCATATATGGAGAACAAATCCCTGTTCGGATATATATGAAATGTGCAAGTAGAATCAAGAATCTATTCATCATTAGTGCTAGAACAACCAGCAAATGCAACAAGAAGTTCACCATTAGAACTATTATTTGCAGTAACGTACACTTGACCATGATTTTATTTTCACCTTGGTCTCTATTTTCCTAATACCAAAGACGACCACATTCAGGGATTTCATACCCATCTTTCTTGCAATATTTGCAATTCTTAAATTTAGATCTAAACTTAGATTTAGAAAGATGATTGTTGGAGCTCTAACCTTTAGATTAATAATTGGAACGTTTCTCCTTTTGTCTTCCTCGAACAAACAAGGCCTCTCCTTCGGAGTTAGAACTCTCACACACCATTTATTTTAACTTCTCCTTATATTATAAATATTTGTAAACTTTATCAAGGGTGAGAGAATCTCGACTATACAAAATAACATCTCTGAAATTTGTAAAGGAACTTGGCAGAGAACAGAAAATGACAAGAGCCAAGTTCTAAGGCAATCTCTTTGAATTCAGAAAATATTCTTGCAACTTTTATACATCCTGCAACTTGTGTGAAAATGGCTTCTGTTTGAGATGCATATTGCTGGTAAGAGTCTTTGTCATACATAGCTTTTCAAACTTCTTTGATAAGTCAGAAGAAGTTTTCCCTTTAAGCACCTCTTACAAAATACTGTTTGAAAGTGAAGATGAATTTTAGATAAAGCTTTACGGTCCTTTTTCTTCTCGTCAACGGACCACTCACCTGGTTTTTTCTTGAAACCTTCCAATGCTTCATCCAGATCTAAACGCACCAAAATAACCTGTATCTTTACTTGCCATACAGAAACTCGTGTGTCACGATCCAATAGCGAAAGATCATACTTCATAGAAGTCATGTTGAAGAATCCCTTATTTGAAGAAACCAGAGCTCTGATACCACTTATTAAAAATTGATAGGAAAAGAATGAAATAAAGAATGATTGAAAAGAAATGACATACCAATTTCATGTGGAAAACTCTTTCGGGAAAAACCCACGGGTGCACGGTGGCCACGAAAGCTTCACTATGATAAGAGAATTACAACTTAAAGGGAATTACAATTGATCACTCAATTTCTGTCTTACAAGATTGATTTCTCTATGGAGACTAACAAGGGTTTCTATAAGATAAAGAAGCCAAACCGTAAAAGGAAACGAATAGTAATCAAAACACTAAATGGAATAGGAATCCAAACCCTAAAAGGAATAGGAATAGGAATCCTATGGGCTTAGCCCAAAAGTTAGGAATTAGACCCTAACTTTCAACAGTTATGATTGTCGATTGGTGGATGAAGAGCACTTGATAAGGTTCCATCAAGAGTAGGCTTGGTATAGTCGCCAAGGGTCCTAGGTGGTGGTTGAGACATTCCGAAAACGTTCGCAAACGCCTCTGACTCTCCTTTGGAACTCGAGTCAACATGTGCAGCTTCCCTAAATGTTGGTGTAGAAGACTCTCATATTGATGAAGGTATAGATGATGATGCAATTGATGGGAACGAGATGGAGTCGCTATGCGTGGTGGAGGCTTAGGTGGAGTCCCAAAGAGCCTCCTTGGTGTACGTTGATTGCACTTAGAATGTATCACACACAATGAGGATGTACAAGAGAGTCCTACACACCAAAAAACGAGTAAACAAAGTAACACACACAAACAAGGGGAGCAAAAACTAAATCGGGAGTGATTGCCTAAAGTGGCGGACCTAGTAAGTTTTTTGAAGGTGTGAACTATTCCCCAAAAATGACGCCAAAAACTTGGTAACTTAAGAATCGGTATGAGAACCAAGTCCTTAACCAACAAGTGTCACTATACCATGAGGTCCGTTCACTAGGCTTCTACTCAACTATTCGGTTCATGATTTTATGCTAAAATATTTCAAAGGGTGTTCTATTTCTACTTGATTCACTACACGAACTAGTAAGCATGCAATTCAATTGAACTAACTAAACGAGGGAAAAGAGTATCAAGAGTAAACTATGAGAGAAGAGAGTTGTTAGATTTTAGGATTTGGTCAATGCTCAAATCCCATTCACAAGTAGAATTGGACATAATGGATACCGGCTATGGCATTGATTCTCCTCTAGACATTCGTAGGAATCCATAGGAAGGTTACACATATGGACTACCATTACTAGTTCACTTGAAATCAAGCCACCTAGCAATGACCATAATGTGCTCGACAAAATGCCTAGGTGTTTGGAATACCTTAAGAGCACAAAAAATACTTAGAAAGGGGTGCTAAGTCACCATTGACACCCAAAACACACCATCTCTCAATCGTGTCTCTCAATTGAGTAATTTATAGAGCGCTCACCGAGTGTTTGATGATATGATCCTAAGGAAATCATAACACAAAAGGTTGAATTGGGGTGTGTGGTTGGTCCATACACACCTTACTTTTATATTGGACTTACTCTTAACACATTCCAAACATAATCATGCAAAGGAAAAGGTTCATATAACCTAATTCAAGCCATAGAAAAACTAGGTTTAAACTCTAAAGTCCAAGCATAATCATTATCATAATAAGCATCCAATATGTCCAACCCCTCATCATGAGGGGATAATCCTTGCAACATCATCAGTCCCTAATCTAACAACCAAAAGGTCTAACCAATGATAATTAAACTTGTACAAGAAATAAGAGATACAATCACCCTCTTGCTTAATGATAGAAGAAGGTGATCTTCTATCCTCGCTCTAGCTTCCAAGTCTTTTATCCAAGCTTCTTTGATCCTCCAATTCCTCTTCTAGGTCTTCCAAATGTCAGTGAGAGAGGTGGGAATTTTGGACGAGGGTTGAGAGGAATGTTAAAGTGGGATTATGTTGCCTCTCTCCTCTAAAATGGCTTAAATATGGCCAATCTGCACTCCCACATGACATGTGGGCTCACACAGCCTCCATACGCCATGTGGTCTCTTTTCCAGACCGGGCCTTCCTTCGTGTTTCTCTCGTATCTTATTCGTCTGACGCCCGTTGGACCTCTGGTTAGTATCATTGGATTTGTATTATCGTCCTCTATTTTTTGGATACCTGTAACCTCAAAGACACTCAAGAAAACAAGTCGAACGAAGCAAAATGATCTATTTGAGAGAGCATAACACAAAACTCTTCTTTCTATCATCCAATCACATCACATAGATAAAGAATCGGTCAAATCAAGTCAAATACGGGTCAATATGGGGTTGATTCTTGTACAATATGTTGTGCTATCTGAATTCAACCCTAATCACTTTGGTAGTTGGGTTATTTTTGAACGTTCGCTAAAAGATTGTCAGATTTTGGCGCCGTTTCTAGGGACTCTTTGCTGTGTTTGAAAGGAGTGTGTTTAGTGTTAATCATCCATTCATTATAAATTTTCATATTTTCTATATTTATTTTTTCTAGTTTTACCTTGGTAGTTTTACTTTAGTGTAATGATGCAGGACTACGGATGATACAACCAGTGGTGGAGTTACAACAAGCATCAACCATCACCATCTTGTTATATAGAGCCATCACCATATCATTACCGTCATGAAGACCCTTACTCAACTTCATACTACCAAGAGCCAGAATAGAACTATCACTATCAACTTCCTTAATATTATGAAGAGCCATCACTGAATCATTACCTTCAAGACATCACCATTACAAACAAATATGAGGAAGAGAATGGACGCTAGAATGGAGATGATATCAAGGATAAAGGTCGTAAACACTCTCCTTGATAAGGATGTCGAGTTCGACAATGATGAAAGAAGATGCACTCATCATTGAGGACAGGTAGCCAACCGTAATGAAAACCTTGAAGATCCTGAATGGACGGGAGTGAATTCCCTTTTTAATTATTGGAAGATGAAGATCTGGTAGATGCACCCATCATTGCAAGAGTTCAAACTAAATGTGATTGTGAACTTGAAGTGTGGGAATGGGAATATACTTCTTCAAGCTTTTGGTACGAAGATAAAGATCTTTAGGAATAAGTCATTGAGGAGTTCAAGTTGTATGTGATGAAGAAATAGCAGCATCTAAAGAAAATTGTAGTGAATACCTCATCAATGGATTGTAGGACGATGAAGTGCTCCATTGATGCGAACATTGCTCAGATTGTGGTTCCACCAAAGAATCTGGAAGTCCTTCAAAATTGTTAATCAACCATTCTTGTGCCAAGAAAATGATAGCAAACACCTAAATACCGTCTTCCCCTCATCCGGAGGACCAGTGATTATGTTTCCTCGGTTCAGAAGACCATTCAAGTGGAATTTGTACCTGGAGAAGGTTGACGTTGTGAGTGGTGATAAACCTTATTACCACTTCCCTCCTCAAGTTTATAAATTCAAAACAAGGTCATTCTAGGTTGACAAACAATATTCAAGCAAAACTTCTCAGGTTATTCCATCATGTGCTCCTGTTGTTGTTTTGCATATAAACTTTTAACATGAAGAAACAAATGACATTCAAGGAGGTACTTAGTTGGATTTCAAAACCGTCTAAGTATCGTCTAGCTCAAAGACGTGAAAGAAAGATTGCTTCATGGGTGGCAACCCATGTCTAGAATAGGTTGTTTTCAAAAAATTTCAAGTTGGAGTCATTGTGTGTGCCTGTTAGTGTTGAGTTGAAAATCTAGTCCTTTTTCATTGTGTCATGATAGATCTGGTCCAATTTTTGATAAAACGGTGTTCCGAATTTGAAAAATCAGAAAATATGTTTTCTAGGCATAATATGCTGCACATATTAAGCTTGCTTCTGGCATATAATATACTGAAAATTCTAAGATCAAGTCCGTATCTTTTTAGGTGGAATATGCGCCAAAGACCATTGTAATATGATGCGTGTATTACGCCGAGTCTACAATGCATATAACCCATAAACGAGGGAATTTCTCCCCTATTTCTGAAAATTTTCATCGCCTGCCCCTCATCTGGAGGACCACTGATCAGGTTTCCTCGGTTCTTTTAGGACTTTTTATTTCTTTATTTTGGGATCTTAAATCTATTTTATTTTGTATGAAACTTAGACAGCTCTCCTTGTTCATTTTTACTTTTCTTTTTGGTTTTGTGTGTTTGTGTCTTTTCAGGAGTTAGTGATTGTTGAGTTTGAGCTTCATGGATCATGCTCTCTCTTGCCTCTATGTTTTTTCATAACTTCTAGGTATTCCTATGGTACTTTTACGTTTTTTTGGGGAGGATACTATCCAAACTAATTGTGGGGTGGGTCTACATAGGATACATGTTAGCTAGTTTTGTTGGGTTGTTTTATTTTGCATGTTGAGTCATAAACTCACGCTTAATAGAAGCATCATTGAATCATCTATTTGGCATGCTTAGTGAATTTCCCTATGATTTATGCACTTGAATTGTTGGTGTGCTTTATGAACCTAGATTTGATAGGAGTATATGCCAATGATCAAAGTCTGTTAATTCGTTCTTTAGAGTTGCTTTGATAAGTTCATAGTAGCACAAACTCTCCAATTTGAGGATTACCGGGCATGCATGTTAACGATATGAAATCTAGCAAGCCCGTGAGGCCTAAAATCCATTTGTAGAATAGGAAAGTCTGCAACATTTGTAGAATTATTCTTAAAATTATTTTGAGTGGTTTCCGTTGTTTGGCTGTGAATCTAGCACTTGCATGATACCGATTTAATGTCACACGACACTAATTCATTGAGAATGATAAAGGCACATAGATAAGCTCCACCGTTCCACAAAAATCCCATTGAGCATTAGTTGTTGTTTAAGGGATATACGAGCTAGTTTAAAGCTCTTGATAGAAATCGAATCCTTACATAGTGCTAATCGTTTTTAGTAGCTTAGCCCCATGTTAGGTAAAACAAGTCGTCCGTCATTATGTACACCTACCACAAAAATAAGTTCACCTTCCCTTCTTTTTTATGTCCATATTACAACCCTGAATAAAAGACCTCTTGACTAGTGTTTGAAGTGCTTTGCTGTGATGAGTAAAAGTAGGTTGTTGTGCAAGTGTTGGAACTGCACCTTAGAGTTAATGCATGAATGCATAAACAGCCATCCCTAAACACTTTGAGTGAGTTTTTATCCACTTCACCTTTAAGTAAGATCCCTTTGAGAGTAAGTCTAGATGGCTGGTATAGTATATCTAGACTTATCTTAGCCTATTCCAACCAGTGAATCACACCCCACTATTCAGTCCTTGGGAGCTTTATGTTCAACATCGTTTGCATGTTTTGTATAATAGATTACACGCTACTATACAACTTTAAGATCTTCAAGCTCTACACATCATCATTCATCACAAGGAACCCCATAAGAGGGTCCCTTGTTCCTAACTTTAGATTGTACTTGTTAAAGGCATAAAATAAACATGAAACCCAACTCTTATTGCTTTCCTAAAGGGTCTGAATCGAGGGAAACTTCCAAGCGCCTAGATCTCCTCTCCTGATTGAACCATTGGAGATAATCCCTATGACTGATCCAACATTCAAGTTTTCAGGAAAGGTACGTTTCCAAAGCTAGAGGAACTATGAGAACATGGTAGTCTGATTACCTTCTAAATATTTAGGGGGATGACATCCTTGATCTCTATATCTTCACTCTCGGATGGGGAACGAGGTCCTCTTGATTCCTCCTTCAAGTGACTTGACTATGAGAAGATCGTCGTTCATCAGGAAAAACAGAAAAGAGAGAAAATGGTTTTCAATGGAATTGAAGTCGTGGACCGGGGGGGTTATATACATTACTCATCACTCCCGTGGTTAGAATCTAACCACACTTATTGATAGTGCTAGGACTTGTAGTGTTTAACTCACTCTATCTGCATGCTTTTTGAGTGAATACTAGCTTGTTTGTGCTTCAATTCCGTATAGTTTTGCATCTTGGCATTATATTTCCCAAACCCGTTCACTTGGACCGTTTCGGTCCATTTCATATGTTTCTTTATAGTATTTTCATCCACAAGTATTTTAGAGACATGTGGTATGGCTGTGAGGCTACAAGCGTGGATTATAGCACAATTGTAGCTCAAATGGGATGGAGTTGCAAAAGTTGGTGAAGAAAAAGGGTTGCATGCCAAGCATCAATGAACGACGTGCATGCCTTGAATTGAAATTAACTTTTGGCAGAAAAAGGATTGCACGTCATGCATGACCTAACCTTGAATTAGCCTTTAACGAGGTTAAGGATGCACGTCGTGCACCTCACTGTTCCAAAAATTTCCATATAAAAAGAAGCCATTTGAGGAAAGAGAAATGGACTTCTTCTTCAAAAATTTCCAGCGACTTTTTCCCCAATTTCCTTTGCAAAAATCATCATCGTTTCATCCACAAAAGTGTAATTGAAGAATCGAAGGAGGTGCCATTGAAGATTGAAGCTTGGATTGGAACTAGAAGACCGAATGTGAAGATTAGATCAACTCAGATTCATTATCTCTTCAACAAGATGATGGTTAGGTCTTTCTTCATTTTCTCTTCTTATTGCGACATTAGTAGCTAAATGTCATAGAATATTTGGTTGGGATGTAAGAATTTACCCATGATACTCTCCCTATGAGTATAGGGTCGGCGATTTGTTGGATAATTGGATTAGAGTAAATAGTTGCTTGATTGTTGTTCTTTAAATATAGTTCTTGCATGACTTGAATTAGGTCAAATTTATGAACTCTTTTGCTTGACCAAGCCTTGGAATTCATATGTTAACCATCTAAGATAGAAGAAAGTTATTGGTGGATCAAGCCATAGCTCAATTCTACCTTTTGTGTTCTAATTGGGCTTAAAGGTATTTCATTGAGTTTTGGCAGGCGTTCTGATTTGCACCTAATGGAGCAAGTTAGGTGTAGTTATCAGTAGCTTAGGTGTTACTGGACCAAGTTAATACAATTTCCAACTATTTGTGAGGTCCTTTATCTCAAGGGAACACCTTATCCCTTTGTAGAACATTTTGTTGTTCTTTGTAGTTAGCCTAGTTGGGGCGATTCTAACCTTGATTGGGAAATCTAGTTTTGGTAATCTATGTGCATGAGCGTTCCTCGGCTTCCTACGAGTGATAAGAGGAGTCTTAATGTTCAATCAGAGTCAAACATTTGTCCAAACTGAATATTGATAGGAAGTTGAGCTTGATAAACATCCCTTCCAAGAACTTATTTTCTCCTTCTATTCAAACCACATTCGTAGTTTCTCTTAGTTTACATTGCTAGTGTTAATTATGATAGTAGTATAATCTGAAACCAAAATCAAATTGTTCAATCTAAACCGTGTTGTAAAGTTTTAGTAAAAGCATAACGAGAGGATCCTTGGACACAAACGACATTTGCGTCGTTAGGATAACTTAACAGTTATGCCAGCGATAAGATGTTGTGTGCCTACGACCATGCAATGACCGCTTTACGGTCACATATGTGTGAAGCTTCCGACCATGCCCGTGGTGTCCTTGTAACCACGGTCATGTCGAAAATCACCACGCCCGTGATTGACATCTCAGCGCATGATCCTTTTCCAACATCCAAAACCAAAAATAAACCCGAAATTGGGGTTTCACACTCACTTAGCAGATTAACTTATCAGTATTTGCTTCATAGATATGTTTATGATGTAATGACTTAGTTTAGTAACTATGCCTAAAATTTGAAAATGTTCCTGTTACATGTTTCTTGAATGAAGGAATGATAACTAGTTACATTCTAGATGAGCTAGTTCAGATATGTTATCAAGAATTAGATTTTTTGAAGAAAAAATATTTGAAGAGGTAAAGAAATGTAATTAATACCTCAACCCGACCGTATAAAAAATACCAATTAACTTAATTTAGTATGTGATAGTGTACATATTCATGATAACTAATGCTTTTAATTAATATAGTAGTTATATGACATTGTTTTCGTCATCTTTTATATGGGACAACACATGCTTTATAATGTTAAAAATATGAGTTACCAAGGGGTGGGTGTAACCGTTTATTGTCTAAGAGATAAAAATGTCTAACATATACACATATAATGGCTAACCATTATTATTTTATGATAAAACCCATATTAGTTAATTGAGGCATAATATTATTATTTTATGATAAAACCCATATTAGTTAATTGAGGCATAATAAGTCATAAGTAGTATGCCTGGAGTCTAGATTGCCAGGAAATAAAATGGGTATTTGCTGGCGGTAAATGGCAAATCATTTGGGAGAAGTGTTGCGAGGGTGTGAGGAGTCCAACTTAGCCTTAAGTTGGTAGAAGTGTCATTTCATGGCCCGTGAGGGGATCATGCTTGGCCACAAAGTTTCTGGTCAAGGGATCAAAGTGGATAAAGAAAAACTCGAGACGATTGCTAATCTTCCTCTTCGTTCAACCATCAAGGGTGTTCAAAGCTTTATTGGCCATGCGGGATTCTACCGATGGTTTATCAAGGATTTTTTCAACATTGCTACACCTCTGAACCACCGCCTTGAGAAGGATGTTCCATTCAGCTTCACCACTTAGTGCAAGCGTTCTTTTCAGCTTCTCACCGAAAGGCTCACAAGCGCGCCAATCCTCACTACTCCAGATTGGACGCTTCCATTTGAGCTGATGTGCGATGCCAGTGCCTTTGCCTTGGGAGAAGTATTGGGACAACAGAAGGGGAACAGTGATCACCCTATATGGACGGAGCTGTTAGCCGTGGTATTTGTTGTTGACAAATTTGGTCCAACTTGGTGCTATCTCACACCATGGTTTTCACCGACCATGCGGCTATCAGATACTTAATGAGTAACCAAACGCAAAGTCGTGACTGATTCAGTAGATACTTCAGTTGCAAGAGTTCGACCTAGAGATAGAGTACAAGAGGAGTTTTGAAATCGTGGCTGCATATCATCTCTCTCGTTTGATGGAAGAGGAAATGCATACGATGAACACGATTCCCACTCAAGAATTCTTCCCGGATGAGAAGCTTTTTTCTTGCCATCGCCAAGAAGTGAAAGGGCCATGGTTTGCAGACATCGCCAATTATCTCGTTAGTGGGTGCTTAACGAAGGACATCTCCCCTCAAACTACTGGGATTATTCGTACCTATTTTTATAGGTGCAGATAAGGTGATTCAACCATACGTACCCTATAGCGAGACCTCAGCTATCCTCAACCACTATGACGCCAGGCCAATTAGAGGACATCACAGTGCTGACCTGCCTGGAAGGTATTTTCTATCGGTTTCTTTTGGCCTAGTATTTATTAAGGTATCTTTGATTTTGAGAAATCCTATGACAAATGCCAAAGGTCTCACAACATGTCTCATCTTGATAAGATGCCGCAAAATGAAAACCTCATTGGCCAGATCTTTGATGTTTGGGGGATATATTTCATGGGACTATTTCCTCCGTCTAATGGTCTCAAATTTATCCTCTTGGTCGTGGACTATGTGTCCATCTGGAGAGAAGTCGTAGCTCTCCACATAAATGATTTTAGAACTGTTGGAAAATTATTGGTACAATTATTTTCTCAGTTAGGGACACCTCATGCTATTATTAGTGATAGGGGTACCCACTTTCAGGGTCAATTCGACCAGGCGTGCCACCACTTCAATGTCTCAAACCGATTGTCTACCACCCATCACCCGCAAACCAGTTGGCAGGCTGAGGTGAAAAATAGAGAATTAAAAAGAATTTTGCAGAAGTTCATCGAGCAATCACACAAAGATTGGTCGAGTTAGCTCGATGACACCCTCTATGCTTATCGTAGTAGTATAGGACACCTATAATGACCACTCGCTATAGACTCGTCTATGGCACGTCTTGTCATTTACCAATCGAACTAGAGCATTGAGCCTACTAGGGTTTAAAGTTTCTCAACATGGATGCTAGTGTCACAGGTATAGAGAGAGTGTTTCAGATCTATGAGCTTGACAAGCTCTGATGCCATGCATACGAGAGCTCCAGGATATACAAGGAGAGGATGAAAAAATACCATGACTCCCACTTGAGGCCAGTAAAGGAATTCAACGAAGAACCTTATCTTGCTCTTCAACTCACACCTCAAGTTGTTTCCCAGGAAGCTCATGTCCCAATGGAGTGTTCCATTCACCGTCATCGGGGTCTTCCCTTTTGGGACAATTGAGCTAACATCATCCCGCTCCTCCAAACCTTTCAAAGTGAACGATCGTCATTTTAAATTTACCAAGCTGGCGACACTGTAGGTGTTGTCAATGAGGTTTATTCTTTCCCCCTTTGAATTGCTCGCAACAGGGCGTCTAGGTAAAGACAATAAAGAAGCTCTCTTGGGAGGCACCTTGCATATCCATTGTTAGAATAGAGAATAATAGACCTGGGATTGTTGATTTGTGTGTCTCTTGTTTGCGTCTTTTGATTGAGTCGAGTTTCGAGTCCTATGATAGTGTCTAAAAGGATTGTTGTTGCAAAATGAATGCCAGGGAGGCTTAGAATGTTGAGTGTTTGGGATAGATGGGTGTCGTTGAAGGTTATAAAGTGTTGCTGAAAATCTAGCATGCACGTCGTACACCCCTGCATGCCATGGATAGCTAGATAGTCCAATTACCTTCGGTAAGAATTGGCATGCACGCCATGCATAGCTAATTCTTGAAATTACCTTCGGCGAAAATTTGGCATGCACCCCGTGTATGACTCATTTATGCAATTACCTTCGACAGAGTTTGATATGTACGACGTTTACGCCGTGAACTCCAAATTTAAACTAGTGGCCCAACGCCTTATTCTTTTCTTTTTCTCTTCCTTCTCTTTCCTCTTTTGTCTCCTTTTTCCCTATCGCCCGCGAATTCCCCTATTTTTTTCATGTTCCTCTTCCTTGCACCACCACCATCACCACCCACCTCCTCCAAAACCTCCTCGTTGCCTTCCTCTGCCCTCCTCATTCTCTCTACCTCTCTTTTCTCTAACATACCCGTCGCCCTTTCCTATTCTCTTAGTCTTCTTCTTCTTCTTTTTCTTCTTCGTCTTCTTCTTCTATTTCCTCTCCCTCCTTTCCATCTTACTACTCCAACCTCAAAATCAAACTCCAACCCAACCCAAACCTCCAACATCATAACTCCAACCACCACTTGCTTCTCCGGCAATTCAAAGCTTCTCCGAACTCTTCTTCAACCCAAGGAAAAACTCAAATCCGGCCAACCAAAATTTTAGGTTAGTTCTCCGATTTTTAGGTCACAGTTTACTTTTTATGAATTTCGCCGATTCAGTCGAAATTCTTGTAAACATTGTGAATTGAATCAAATCTTGTCTATGATTGCCTTGGGTGCTTCTTAAGTTTTAAGAACTTATCGTTCCCTTGATTTTTCATTTTTTAAAAAAATCGGTAGAACTTTCGAGTTTAGCCGATTTTCGAGAATATGAAATTTTGAATTGTTGATGTTGTCCAGGTGCTTCATATGATTTTTTTTCTATTTTGATTATATCTCTTAGCTACTTGCTTGATTGGAATCATGCTCATTTCATGATATTGTGTTTTTGTCAAAATCGGTAGAGTTTTGCAGTTTTGTCGAGTTTGTGAATCTGAAACATAGAAGCTTGCTGCTGATTTCTTGGTGCTCCTTGTGATTTAGTGACATATCTAATGCTTAAGTTGCATCTTATTTGATGATAATCGTGCTCGTGCTCTAAATTTTTATTTACTCAAAATCTTTTAAGCTTTGAGTTAGGCGATTTTGTCATTTCAGGAAGCATTAATTGTTGTCACTGATTTGTTGTTGTTCTCATTCCTGCTATGATTGTTGGAATATGCTCAACTTGAGGTTTGTTTGAATTGATATTGACTTATAAGCGGTTTATTTGAATTGATATGGACTTATAAGTGGACCATGGTTGCTCATTTTGATGCTCACTTGTGTTTTGATGAAGCCTTGACCTAGAATAACTAGTTATTTAATATGACTTGTGATGATTCTTTGCTTGAGCTTATTTGCACCGTTTATAGTTGTGGAATGGTTGATTTGAAAGCTTGCATATGTTGGATGCTCGTTATGGTTTATTGAGCTTAACTTGTGCTAGGATGCTGGTTGTTCTTTCTGTACAATAACTAGTTACTCCTGTCTGTTCCTTGAAGTTATCCTTTGATCTATACATTGCCAAAAGAGGCAACGACAGAGCTCTACTTTAGAGCATTCTTCTCTGGAGGCTTCTACACCAGCATCCCCACCTCCCGCAGCTTCCACTACTACTCCTAGCCGCCCACGACCCACTATAGCCTCGGCTACTAATGCTGCACATGGTCCACCAACAGAGCCCGCTCCAGGTGTAGCCTTAGCCTTGACACCACCAGATTTGGCCGAGCGGATCTTACCCACCGATATGGAGTGTATCAGACATGGGTAGTGGCCCTACAGGGGTATATCGAGCTGAAAGACTTCATGGATCAACGATGGGACAAATCATTGAGGGAGCAATGTGCCCAGGCAGGTATCTAGGATGTGGTGTAGGTGGACGACATCGAGCTCCCACATGCGACCAGGGAGTTCTACTCCACCCTGAGGATCGCGGACTACACCTCCACTAGAGACACGGGCAGCATTAGATTCCAACTTGGGGGTCAAAGTTTCTCATTCTCCATAGATGATCTGGGAGAGCATATGGGTTTCTACACCCATAGTTAGGTGGCCGACTCGGAGCTGATGTTGTTGGCCAAGGTGCACCTCCAGAATAGAGTCGGGTTGTTTAGGCGTGTTCTCGACCTAACTTGGAATGTTGGGCATCTTTGGAGATGACCCACAATTTCATCGCAGGTATTCCATTACTATTCGGGGGCTAGAGGCTCATGGAGTTCTCGATTTGCTAGCTGATCATTGTCTAGAGGGACCATAGGTCCCAGAGTAGGATAGGACATACTTCCCTCCAGAGCCAGTTGAGATGCTCGCAGCCAGTTTGTGGCCCTTGCAAATGACCATGAGCAATTTACAGGACACTCAAAGAGGACTCGGACATGATTTTCAGCACCTAAACAGAGACAGCAAGGATGCTTGTGCATGCCTAGAGCAAAGGGCTGAGCAAGCTAAGGATGAGGCACATGGTCTTCGTCAAGATTTTCAGCAATACGCTAGTGATAGTAGAGACGCAAGGGCCTGCCAGGATCAGAGAGCCGAGCAGTTTGGTCAGGCTTTGGCTTAGCAGGGATAGTGGATACAACACCTGAGCGAGCATATCACCTATATCCACCATCAGCACCACTGGCAAAGTGGTCACATTACCTACTTCTAGGACCACTACTTTACTGGAGCTACCTACCCCCTCCATGGTAACATATCCACTACTACCTTAGTGGCCAGAATACGATCCATACCCACAGTTCCTGGGGTATCCATATCCTCCACCAGACCAGTTATTATTGGGGATGTATGTGAAACCCGCCCCCTAGAAGACCCGGTCAAACCACATGGTTTGGCTCATGCATTACTCATGGGTTCACTCATCACATAATGACATAACAATAATGAAAAATAAGTACAATGAATAACCTCATAACATAAGTCAAACGACAGCAGAAAAGCAACAGAGCAAGTAAGGTTAAAAATCAAACTAAACATCCATGAAAACCATCCAAAAACAGGGAAAACTAAACACCAAGAGATAAGTCTGTCAAAAAATCCAAAATCTTGAAAACGTCTCAAAACATAAAAGGGAGAATCTAGAGGTCCTCCAAGGTAACTCACTTGATGACTCTTGGAGTCACTAGCTCGAGGTGTTCCTGGCCGTTTCGCTCTCTTAGAAGACATTTGCTCCTAAGGTTCCACAGTTGATCATGTAAAGAAAATAGAAATGGGGTCAGTGGTAAGCACTAAGTGGCCTAACTAGACTCACATAGAACAGAGCTAGACCGCAAATAAAGTGACCATGTGGTTATGTAGGCATCATCCTATCATTGGTCACCCTTAGCTAGAAGTAGATAGCCTCATGGCGGATCAGACCATGAAACCACCCTGCATCCGTTTTGAAACCGTGTGAGCAGCATTTGTAGGCATATTCAACACATCCTGCATGCATGAATATCCTGGGGGGTTGCGCAATCCAAAAGTGGGTGACCAACACAATGAGAGCTAATCTAGCTAAACCTGAATCCTGACCCAAACATGAACTGTGAATCGCAGTATAAATGGCATAAGCTTATGCTCGAACTTACACAACAGCCCATAGAGTAAAATCATCGCTACTGCATAGTCAAAGAGCCCAGCTCTGCTTTCACATCCCCTTTTCAGCAGATCACACTCTACTGAATAGCACTGAGAGCCCATCTCTACAAACAACAGCGAGCATATAGTAGATCACACGCTATTGCACAGTGCAAGGAGCCCTTCTCCAACAGCAATTGCATAGTAGATCACACGCTGCTGTACCATCCTAAGAATCTAATCATCAGAATCCTGGCAATCCTAATTTCAGTTATACATTTTAAGCATAAAGAAATCATAATTCCCCCACCTGAATGTACTTTCCTGGTCGAGCCTGATTTGTAGCAGCTTTCCTAGAGCTTAATCTCCTACTCCGCCTGTCCAGTAGAGATCAATCATAAGATTGAAATCCCAAAACCCCAATCATGTCATGATTTCCTACGTAGGATTCAGTCAAAGGTTTTTGAGAAAGGAGGAAGAAGATAGATTACCTTTGAAGCGTCCTCAACAATCTCTAAGCCTCTCCTACTAATCAAGGTTTAATCAACTTGATCTTCCTCTTTGCCTGGAACAATCATCGTCGTCAGAGAATTCTAAATTTATGTTTCTGTGTAATTTTGTTCTCTGCAAATCATGACTCTGTTTATATAACAGGTCCACCACGCCCATGGCTGACTTACCACCACTCTGTGGTTGCATGGCAACCACGCTCGTGACTCATTGTTGGTCACGGCTCTGATCCTCGGCTGGTCAGGATCATCACAGCTGTGATCCCCGATCTGTTTGAAGACACACCCATGACAGGTTGATAGCCACTCCCGTGACGGTTCGTGTATCAGCCGATACTCAACATTCATAGAAAAATGAATTCAACTCGGAACCAGAAGTTAACCCAAAATTGGGGTGTCACAACTCTCCCTTCCTACAATAGGTTTTGTCTCAAAACCTGAATGCGAAAAGCTTAACAAGGAAAAGGGAATTACCTGCTGAGTAATCCTCTGGGAGCTCCAGGTAGCGTTCTCGCATGCTAGCCTCGGCTTCCCATGTCGTAACATCATCATCCTGATTCTCCCAAATCACCTTTAGTATTTGCATCTCAGGTTTTAGACTTTCCTGTCCACAATCTGAGTTAACTGCTCCACGAAGGTCAGGTCTCTCTTCAACTGAATCTCATCTGGCTAAATCACCTGAGTCGGTCTACCAATGTAAGCCCGAAGCATGCTTACATGGAATACATTATGTAGCTTATCCAATTCAGCAGGTAAAGCCATCTTGTAAGCCACTGGTCCTATCCTCCGAATGATATCATAAGGACCAATGAACCAGAGAGCCAACTTCCCTTTCCTACCAAACCGCATCACTCCCTTCCAGGGAGATTCTAGAAGGAAGACATTATCCCCTTCCTTGAAGCTAACCTCTCTAGCCTTCCTGTTTGCATACTGTTTCTACCAATTTTGGCCATGCCCAGCTATGCTAAAATCACTCTAACTCGAGAGGCCGTCTCCTAAACCATCTAAGATCCCGCTAGCAACTTTTCTCCCTCCCCATCCTGGAATAAGGGGGTCATGCACTTCCTGCCATAAAACACCTCAAATGGAGCTACCCCGATGTTGTGATGATAGGAGTTATTATAAGCAAACTCCACCATCACCAAAACCTTCAACCAAGGTTCATAAAACTCTAGTACATATGAGCGAAGTAGCTCCTCCAAGGTCAGAATAGTACGCTCCGACTGTCCATCTGTATATGGGTGATAAGTTGTGTAGAAGTTCAGCTTTGTACCCAAAGCTACATGCAAGCCCTTCCTGAAATGTGAAGTGAAACTGGGGTCCCGATTCGATACAATCGTCTTGAACACTCCATGCAACCCCACAATGTGCTACACATACAACTCTGCCAGCTCTTTCACATCAAAATTATTGGTGGTGACATTCATATTCATACTTTCAAATTCTTTCCACCTCAGAACAATGTACAAAGAATGAAAAATCAGTACCACAAACTGATTAAAAATCAAGGACAAGCAAAACGAGTACAAAAATTAAGTATAACAAACCTAACACTAAAAATCAAGTACAAGAATAACGAGTACACAACCCACAACAACAACAAAATTATGTATATAAACCCAACCCTAAACCGAGTACACAAACCAAGTACAACAAATAAACCCTAACAATAAAAATCATGTACATGCAAAACAAGTACATAACTCAAAACAACAAAATATCAAGTATAGAACCCTAACCCCAAATCAAGTATAGGAACCAAAGACAAGTATATAAATATAACAAAACCTAGAACATAAAATGACACCCTCAAAAATCAAATACAAGAAAAACGTGTACACAACCCACAAAAAAAGAGTATATAAACAAAATGAAGAATCATAAAATGAAAAAGAAGTTGAAAGGATGAGAGTGACGATTCAAATATACTAAAAATGAACTGACTTTTAAAATAAAGAATGAGAGAAGAAGAAGTAAAGTTTTATTTTCTTGTTCGCTCTATTCATTCACCCGCCATCTACACATCCCTAATAGCTTGATTTGTAGGTCAATATGCCCAAACAAGAATATATGCACCGCCGCCGCAGTTGGTAACTTCTCTTTGTTGATCTGCACCCAAAAGTTATGAGATCTAATTTTGAGGAAGTAGTTGAGAGGATGAGAGTGATGATTTAAAGATATTGAAATTGAATGATCTATGAAAAAGAAGGAGAGTTGAGAGGATGAGTGATGATTCAGTCATAATGAATTTGAATGATCAAAAAGAAATAAGGAGTTCAGAATTAGTAAATGACAGAAAAATGCCTGAGATAAAAAAGGCCATATGATCTGTCAGATGGAGCACTTAGATGGACAATAGTGATTTATCCTTGCTGCAGCAAAAATTTCTTTTTTATTTATTGCTGACCTTGACTCATAATGCCTAGATGGGATGTATTTTTCCCATGCATTACTTTACATTACTTGACTTGTAATGCCTATGTGATCTCAAAATCGACAACATAAACTAATTAGCTAATTGTATCCATTAGGCGCCCCATTCGGAGACCAGAGTAAGAGGTGATAAACCGATAATATCTTGTATAAAAAGGGCATACACCCATGTAGTTTAAAGTCACAAACATAGTAGCTTTTTTCATATATGACACTTAAAGAGAAATTTAGCACTGGTACTCAGTTCATAGTACAGAAGTCCTTCGGAATTACGGTCTTGACTCGGAAACTATTATCGGTGTTTTCATCGATTATATCTGGTCAGGGTCTCCATCTATCCGACCGGGTTAGACGTTCCATTATGAGTTTCTTACTATTAAAGGCCATATGCATGCTAGGGTACTGCCATTTAACCTTAAGCATATATATGCTTATATACCGTATCTATAATTTGATGTGATACATGTTGTATTCTATTGATGATATATCTGGTTTAATATATGTTTGCATCTGAATTATAGTAATGATTGTTGAATAAAGTAACTGATTGATCACCTAGCTATGGCCATTATGTTGGCGATCATATGCTCTGGGTGTGTATTGCACTACTAACACTCTATTATGGTTCATGATCACAACCATACTAACTTCTCCATGGCATGACTCGGTGCCACTAAGATATGGGTCATCAGCATATGTGAGCCGAGATCCCAAAATAAAATATGCAGTAAGTGTCAGAGTATAGGAATAGCCTTTATGTGTTACATGCTAAAATATTTTCTATATGAATATATGCACTTTAGAATGATCCAGGACAAGAGAGATTAGCATTGACCCTTATTTTTCCTTCTAGAGCGGAAGTAGGAATTACCAGTCCGCACACTACTATCTATAGTATGGTGTCATCAGGCTCCGGGGTCGTCCATCATGACAATGATGCCAGGTAGAATTAGAAGATTGTGTCTTGATCCTCATCTTGTGTTTTAAAACTCGTTTAAGACTTTTACTCTCATCATATGCATATGTCATGGGTTTTTGGTTGCTAGCATGTTGTGAATTATAGTTCTGTAAAATGTAATGGCCATACAGGCAAACTCTGGTGACTCTGCTCCGAGGTTGTGGAGCTGAGAATTCTATTATGTTCTCTTCGGTTCTGTTCTATTCTGTGTCCTTACAGACTTTTGATGAGGTTTATGTACTCTGTAAAATAAACTAAGTCATATATGTTATCGAGGTCTTTTAATGTATTGACTATTCTATTTTATGAATATGTGTAAGTAAAGTTCAGAAAACTCTGGGAAAGAATTGAGTTGATGAGTTATTCTACATTAAATGAGGTATCTTACATAAGTGGCGTAGCACCCCTATTACTGTTCCGCTATTTTATTTTAAGTCGACGTTGTTTCAAATTTTATCTCGTGCGGGATATGACATGCATGATGGGCGAAACTCCACTGCCGTTATGAGTTTGTTTTTGTGGATGGTTTCGGTTTCCAATCACGACCTTATTTGCAGAACGCCACGGGCGTGAGCATTTGTTGGGCATGGGCGTGGCTGAAAAACCACCACTAGCATGGTAAGGCATTAGTTTTATAAAGAAGGAGGTTTTTGAAATTTTCCAAGTTTTAAAGAATTTCAGAGGAAACGGTTTGAAAAGGGTGCTGAACTATTCCTCATTCATTTGTAGCGCGAACTATGACTCGCTATGACTGTCAATAAGGATAGTAAGGTATCTGCCAACATCAGAACTGGACTTTAAGAGTTGACAGGATGGGATCCATCGCCTTTTATGGTGACTCCTCTGATCCGCAGCTAGATGTGAACGCGTAAAGAGAGTTGGTGAATGCTTTTGACTATTTGAAGCCTGCTCTTGAGTAGCGATTGATGTACGATGTATTTCTGCTTAGAGGTGCAACTAAGAAATGGTGGAGTAATTAGACAGAGGTTGACAAGGTCCGATTTGAGAAAGACCGGGAGGAGTTCTTGACCCTCTTCAAAGAAGGAGTTCATCCTAGAGTAATGGTAGAAGTATATGAGTGTTGAGTTCCTAAATCTGAAACAGGGAGAGATAAAGGTAGTTGATTACTACAACTCCTTCATCAAGCTTAGTAGATGGTATAGGGGTTCAACAGAAAAGAGAATTGAAGATCTGAAGAAACTTTTCATGGATGGGTTGAGAGCTCACATCTAGTCGGGGCTCACCAGTGGTGACATGGATACTGTGGCTAATATCAAGTCGGCTTCCCAGGGCATCTTGAAGATAAGAGGAGAGCGCCAGGCTTGGCCAGAGGAGACGAAGACAAAGTTTGTGACTTCAGGGAGAGTGTCGGCGGGCCAACACCGTAATGAAGAAGAGACAACCTTGATGTTGTCTTTGGGAAACACACTTGATATTCTGCACATGTTACTGAGGCAGTTTATTGCAAGGATAGATCGCCTCTGATTAGATTCCTATAGATTCTGAATCGTAGCTACCCTCTCGAAGCTCGAGCCCCCTATCTTGATGGACCTAAAGAGATCAATCAAAGGATTATATCTCCAAAACCTGAACTGTCAAGATTTCCTATATAAGTTTTCTAACCAAAGAATTAAGAGGGAAGAAGGGGATTGGTTACCTTCCAAAGATTCTCCAAGTCTCTCTAATCCCCTAAGAATTGATCAAAGATCAACCGGCTCCACCTTCCTCCCTTGATCGATCTTCTTCTCCTTCCTTATGTGCCATGGATGTGTAAGACGCTTCCATCCTTTGAATCATTTCTTATTGACCCTAGAAAATAGTATTTTTGGTAGCCAATTGTGCATGCATGGTCTTCATCATCTGGATGATGTCCTCATTGATTCCTCCAGCAGGGGCCGAATCCTACTACTGAGGTGGCTTGATTGGAAATCTTGGTGGTCCTTGGTTGTTGTTGCTTGAATTTCCATGTTGTTGTGTTTTTTGGCCTTGATGAGTGATGTTGTTGTTCACATTGTAGTCCTCCACTCTAGGCTTGTAGAAATAAAAACATGGGTATCCAAAGTTGAATTGTTGACCTCCGACATTGTTTTCTCTAAAGTCTTGATATCCCTACTGGCTGAGGGGATAGCCCTATCGCACAAAATCAACTTCTTCCACTGTCATGGATTTACTGGTGAGGAAGTTATCACATTCTCCCTCGCTATCACAAACACCACACCAAACACAAGTGTAAACAGAAGCAACAGGGGGGTAGAAACTTTCAAACTATCAATCCTCATCTTTAATGCCTTAACATGAGCCATTAAGGAAAAGGATACTGCATTTGCTTATTGAATTATGTTCCTCACCCAATGTCTAGACATTTTTGCACATGAAGCAAAGTGTTGCAAAGGAGCTGTAGGGGTGAGAGCAGTGACATCTCCATTTACTAGTTGATGTACTAGCATTGCTGTAGCTCGATCCAAAAATCTGCTAAACATCTCTGCCTGTTGACTGTCAATGTAACCATGATGAGGGCAATCATATTACAGATCCTGAAAGTTATTCCATAAGTCATAGAAGCTCTCTCTTTCTCTCTAATGAATCCGAGAGATTCATTCTCTGATAGATGCAATCTTTGCTGGAGGATAGTACCCTTCTATAAAAGCTTGAGCAAGAGTATCCCAATCTTTGAATGTCCAACCAGGTTGGCTAGTCAATCATCTTCTCACTGCTCCTCGGAGAGACCACTTGAATAGCTTCAGCTTCATTGCTTCGTCAGACAAACCTCGCAGTTTGATAGTCTCGCAGTTATCATAGAAATCCACTAGATGAACACATGGATTCTTGTTTGTCCTTTCCTCAAACTTCAAGTTCTGCTGAATTAAGAAGATGAGATTCCCCTTGATCTCATAGTTAGACTCATCTTGTTCGGGAGGAACCACACTCGATGTGGATTTTGCAGCACTAGGTTTGGTGTAATCGGCAAGAGTTCTGACCGCCATTGGTTCAGTAAGCCTGGAAGTGTGACTGTGATCTGAGTCTGAATCTGAAGATTGTAAGTACCGAGATTCCTCTTTATCTTCCAAATAATGCTAGAAGAGATTCATAAATCTCTCCTTCTTCTGTTAATGAGTGCTAGTCCTAATCAGAGTTTTGATTTGATCGAGACCATGTCACTACAAGTGACATGTATTGAATTCTCTCCTACACAAAAAAAACAACCTAAACAATCACTGTGAAAGCAAAAGTAGAAGCGAGAGTGAATGACTAATACTAATCAAACTACTTTCACATACTATAAAGACAGTCCTCGGTAACGGAGCAAATTTTATAAACGATTTTTACGCGTCTCAAAATAATCAGGTCAATAAATTAACCGGAGTAGAATCTCCCTAGGGACTCTTTAAGTATTATACACAAAGTTGCAACAAGTATCAATCACAGTAACAAGAAGTGGTTTCGATGCCACGAGAACCAATTGAATAATCAAAAAAGGAAAACAAAAATTGATTTAAAATTAAGGGTTACAAGACTGCACGAATATGGTTTTAGACAATCAAAAATGAAAGTGCACGAATATGGTTTTAGACAATCAAAAATAAATTTCACGATTTAAAACAAATAAGATAAATTCAATAAATTGTTGTAATTCTTCTCAAATCAAATCACGCCCTTCCGGGACCGTTAATTTCCTACCTATCTAATATTCTGGTCAACTCTTTCGAGACAAAGATCTGAAACCTGCTAGGCGATTAATCGAATAAGAATTGCTCAAACGACAGACTAGTTCATTTGCTCTCGGGTGAGGGTTAACGTCTAACCTAGTTGCTTGATTTTGGTGTTCTAGATATGCAAGCTCTCACAAGTTTAAGAAAAATCTAACAAAGATTCATTACAGTTGATAAGGCAAGAACAAATCGAAAACAAAATCAAACATATACTGAAATTCATCCAACTCGGATAAATTGACAAAAGTTGTCAAATAATTGGTTCATAAGAATAAACTTATGGTTCATCTAATCTAAGCAAGATACGTTAAGCTGGTTATAATCTCAAAGGACAAATCAAAATCAGAAGAGGAAGAATTTCATTTTAGGTTTACACAAAGAATTATGAAAAAATCTAATTTCGTTGATCTTCTCGAGAACTTGATTCGCTATTTTGATTACTTTGTCGATTCCGAGATCCTTAAAGTTTCCTTTAAGTCGCTCTCAAATTTCTCACTATAGCTCTCAATTTCGGCCAAGGAAAGTATGTTTTCAAATGAGGGAGAAACGACCTTTAAATAGAAACAGAAATCCTAATTGTTGTCGAACGTCACACTATGCGCCTTAAATGGTTTTTAGCTGCATGGGTGTGACATCTTTAGGCTCATGATGTGACAAACTTCCAGATAATCCATGCGCCCAACCTATCATACTACGTGCCTTAACAATGCACCATTTTAAGCGCATTGTGTGATAAAGTTCAGTTCTTGGCATTTTCTCCACTCCTGATCTATCCTAGCTCGCCCATGCATACCCGTATTGTTCCGAATAGTGCCTCTATATCATCATGTGCTTGAAATCTTACAAAAGCACTCCAAAATGACATTAATGGGACCACGAACGGGTATGAGAGACTAAATCGAGATAAAAGCTAGAAATGTGCAAAACATCCTATACTTCTACCTCAAACTATACAAATATGCATGGAATGCCGTTCAAATGAGGACGATGAACACCATAAATTGAGTGACATCAGTCCACCAATACTCGTTCCTCTCTAGCAGTTTTGGGCCTCTTTTAATTATGCGACTTAAAAAAGTCAGTAGGATAAGAAATGCATTTTCTACTCCTTGGGATGATTGGATGACTTTATTGAATCTCTCGAGTTCTATGGACCTTTCTCAACACTCATGCGGACTCATACCGCTTACACGTGACCTGATGACATTGACAAAGAGATTCAAGCAATTTTGAAGAACATCGCAAATTACCCCGAGAAAAAATGGAAAGGGGGCTCCTCTTCTTTCACTAAGGTACTTGACTCGTTCTCCCACTTTTTCCATTTTGCGTGGCATCGAAATCTCTCTTGATGGAATATCAAAAGAAAGCGTGGAAATAATGTGTTAAAAGGAGGAGATGATGTTCTATTGAGCCATTTTCCAAGGTAGACCACTGCATCTGAGATATGTAGTGGCACAGTTCTTTTAAGGGAGGTGGACCCGGTTGGGAAAGTACCTTTCGGGGGGACTTTTGTTGCTAGGATCATCGAGAACAAGTGCCTTCAAGACATATAGATGAATCCGGATGACTTGGAGCTTATTTAGAGATTCAACTTGTTGGCCCCGACATCATTCTAGCCCAAAGAATGGACCTCTCCAAGGAGTGGCTTGCCTGCGTCAAGATCGGTATGTTCCATAACCGATAAGAAGTTAGGGAGCCTGCAACAACCGCTCCAGTAGATGCCCCAACTCATTAGAGAGGAGGACATCAGCCTAGTTGTGACATCCTTGCATAGTAAAACAAGCGAACACTAACACAGTTTGGAAATAGTACAAAGTATTATTTAAAACTATACAAAAACAATACTTGTAACATTGTTAGAAAAAATTGGAATATTATAACAAACATCTCATTTGTGGACGCTGGTGTCAAACAGTGAATGCACCCATCATTAAAACCAAATCCCAGAAACTCACGGTCTCAACCACATCCCAACTTCAGTCTGGCAAAGATATGAGCGGATCCTCTATTAATTCTTCTAATTAAATATAACCTGTCAAGAACTAGTGGGTGGCTCGGGGTCAGTGTTCTAAAATTATCATTGAAAAACCAATAAACAGTCATACAACATGTACGATAATTCCTACAACTCTGACTCTTGTTTCCATATTTTAAATGAGATCCCGGCTCACATACGCTGACGACCCATATACATGTAAGTGGCACCAAATCGGACCGCATATGCAGTTAGTGTGGCGCTTACCAAGGCCCACCTCATAGTAGTAGTGAAATAAGCACTGATCGCCAGCATATAAACCCTAACTAGGTGACCAATCAGTACCAATATTGCATTTTTAACAGAACTTTTTCAGCTGCACGTTTCTCAAGTAACAGATCAAATCACAAATATATCACTTAGGATATATGGACACATTTATTAGACTAGTCGGTCAATCATATATAACCGATCTGTCATATGGTCACATATTATGGAATTAAAGCATTTAATCCATGTAATATACACATAATTCAAAGAAACACAAAGAACACAATTAAAACATACACATTTAAAATGAAAGATATTACCTCCTTAAACCAACCCACCTGGAATTAGGCGGGTTGAGTCAAAATAAAGGTCAAATGTCCTAGCACGGATGAAATTGGCTTTAACCCAAAATTGGAGGACCAAAATGTACAAGCTAGAAAGTATTAGGCCTCGACTGAATAGCTCAAGAAGTTATAAACTACGTTGATAGAATAAAAGAGTTCAAGGGCCAATTCTAAAATACGGAACTTTAGGGACCAAATTGGATATTTGGCACTTATCTTTGAATGAGAACTCTAGTTTCCAGTGGAACAAACGTAGAATCCAACGAGGCGACAACAACTCCGGAAATCGATCGAAACTTGAATTAAAAGATTGGGAAGATTTCATCGGATGCTTTAGAGGTGCTTATATAGTCTGAAACTCGTCGCTGTAACTCGACATCGACGAAGAAGAACAATTGAGAATCATGATTTCTGGGTGTTGCCGGTCCTAAAGGGCCGAGTCGATGGCTTTAAGTAGCGTAAAGATTCCCCTCGAGTGAGGGTTTGGTCAGAGTATCGTGGCAGCGACTCCTGGGTTTGGAGTTTAGCGTTGTTGAGTTCACATCGCATAACGAGAAGAACACAAATTTTAGCTGCAGTTCACAAGAATGGGGAACAGTAAAAGGGTTGAAATTAGATATACGATGATAATATCGACGATAACAATCTTCAATTACTCAGGAATCCACCAGGATAGCTCGCTTCTCAGATACCGAAATCGTTGGATAAAACAGAGGTCGGTAGTCAGAGAGATAATGAAGATAATGAGGGGGTAGATTCAATTGAACAAAACACTGTCATTTTACTAGCTGGACGAAAATGAAAGAATTAAAATAAAACTACTTTCAACAAGATTCGAAATCGGGTCTAAAGGCTAGGGGATTGAAGCAACAAATAGTAGCGCTAATGACATAATCTTTGATTGACTCTATAACCTACTTTAATGCTTGGCGTTTAATTAAACACGTTACAAATAACATTAATCCTAGTACTCGACAATACCTGTCTAAATTCAGTTCTTAACTGAGATATTTCAAACTTACATAAATATTTTATTCGAGATTGGGGTATTACACTAGATCAGGAAATCAAGGAGGACACCAGGCGAGGGTAGTGGTAGAAGACGAGGAGGAGGCCTCAATTAGGATGAGGGAGGTTCATTAGCAGCACAAGGCGTGCCTTTTCTCGAGTTTTCTTCAGTGAGTGTTGGATGGCAACCACCACCTCCACCACCTTTGCATGGTTACCAGCCAACGCCGACAGAGTTTTCTGATATGATGCGGTTGGTTCAGCAGTTCCAGATTAAGTTTGAAAAGGGTAGTCTTCCATGGCATCACATCAGACATCTTGGCTGACTTCCTTTGATTTGGGGCGACGACCTTCCCTGATAAAGCAGAGGAGAGTGGAGTAGGAGCACTATGATGAGCATATGCGCTACCTTTGCTACCTCACTCAGTACCAGACCAGGTACTCGATCCCACCACACTCGCCTCCTCACACCGACTACTGATCTAGGTATCATCGTTCTAGGTAAGAGTTATTATTTTCTTATTCGGGTCTTATATCCACTTTATTATATGTGGGACTTGAACACTTTTCCTAGTTCCTAGTTCCTTTTTACACTTATTTTTTGTTTTGTGTGTTGGAGTCTTTTTCACGTGTTAGTGTCGCCACCGAGCTCGGACTTCATGGATCATGCATCTCGCTTCTCTGGTTTCTCACAGTTTCCAAGTATTACAATGCAACTTTTCCGTTTCATTTAGTGATGACACTGTCCATACTACGTGCAGGGTGGGTTTTCATAGGATGTATGTTAGCTAGTATTTTGGATAGTTATGTCTACATATGAGTCCTAAACACAAGCTTAATGGAACCATATAGTAGCATGGACTCTCCAACTTGATGTTACCAGGCATGCATGTTATCAAATTACCATCTAGCACACAAAGCGAGGCCTAGTGTCCATTTGTAGTATAGGATAGTCGGCAGCATTTGTAGACTTGTTTTTAAAATTTTATTTGCGGGGCCTTCATTGTTGGTTGTTAATCTGACACTTGATACCAAAATGATTTCACTCGGTACTAATTCATTAAGAATGATATAGCCACTTAGAAAAGCTTCATCATAAAATATCCATCTTGTCCCTTTTATTTTTCTTAGGTATAACCCAAACATAGCTGAAAGCCTTTTCATGTCCCCCCCATAATATTATATCCCCTTTCTTTCAAACCTTCATTTGATCATGTGTACATAAGTGGCATATAACTCAATCGAGTCTAGGAGTCATTAAAGTTACTAAGTTTATAAAAGTGCAGGATTATTTAGTCTCCCTTAGTAGTAATTTTATATAGCTTATTTTATTTTGAAAACAGGAAAAGAAGAAAAAAATATATAAACTCTCAAAAAAAGGAAGGAGACAATCGAAAAACACAGTCTCGTAAAAAAAGAACACAAAATGAAAAATAAGCAAAAAGAAAAAATATTAGAGTAGATTAGTCGAATAAACGAGCAGAAAAGCTCTAAGGGGTAGTTGTTGGTTAAGGGATCGACGAGCTAGTTTGAAGCTCTTGGTAGAAATTCGATCCTTGCATAGTTTGTATGGGTTTTAGTAGCTTAGCTTCACACTAGAGTGCAGCGATTCCATTCGCTACTGTGTGCACCTACCACCAAGCTCATTTCACCTTCTCTTCTCTTTTCTTTCCACATTACAACCCTGAATAAAAGACCTCTTGATTGGTGTTTGAAATTCCTTGATGTGACGAGTAAAAGTAGGTTAATGTGCAAGTGTTGGAAGCATGCCTCAAAGTTCATGATTGAGCACATAATCATTGTCCCTACTGATGATGTTCTTTTTACCGTGTTCATCGCCTTCATTTAAGCAACATTTCATGCATAATTGTGTACCTTAGGGTAGAAGTTTAGGGCTTTTCGTGCATTTCTAGCTTCAATCTCGATTTAGTACCTCAGACCCGTTCGGGGTCTATTTGATGTCGTTTTGGATTTTTTTTATAGATTTGAGGTACATAAGGATATTGAGACATTATTTGGAGCAACACGAGCATGCATGGATGAGCTACGACGGATCTAAGAGTCGAGCAAATACAAGTGTTGGACTGTTATCAGCATTTGCGCCTAAGTTGTTAATAACTATGCCTAAGCTTAGGCGCAATATTTGAAATGCTATGGCAACAACGTCTCCTAGAAAGTTAGTTAGAGATTGAGCCTTACTCGTGTCAATAATTGCGCCTAAGCAAGGTGTAATCTTTGACAAAGGATAGGCGTAATCTATGACAAATCGAGCAGAAATTAAGATCTGAAATCCTATTTAAAGGCTGGTTCTCCTCTATTCAAGGATAGACTTTTTCAGACGAATTCCATAGCAAAACTCAGAGATTTTCAAGCCACAAGAAGACAACACTTCAACGAGTTCAGATCGAACAAAGATAATCAAGATCAGCGAATCAAGTTCTTCATCGGGAATCGGCGAAATTAGGCTTTTCATAATTCTTTGTGTAAACCTAGAATCAATGATTTGTTTTTGTTGATTTTATTTGTTCTTCAAGATTAGTAGTAGCTAAACACCTCGTGCTTAGATTATATAAACCATAGGTGATTTCCTTTTGAACAAATGATTGTTCGAATTCGACAATTTATGCGAGTTGGGTGGATTTTGGATTATGTTTCAATTTCAATTTTTTTCTGGTCTTGCCTGATCAAATTGAATAGGATCTTGTTACATTTTTTATTGTCTTGAAAGAGCTTGTATCCTAGAACATGGAAATTAAACAACTAGGTTAGTCGTTAACCCTCATCCAGGTTCGAATATAATAGTCCGTCATGGGAGCAATTCTCATTTGTTTTGTCACCTAGCGGACTTCAACTCTTTGTCTCAAAAGAGCGGACTAAGATAGTACATAGGTAGCATATTAGCATACCCAAAAGTGTGTGATTTGATTAGAGAAGAACTGCAATGCTGAACTGAATTTATCTTGTTTTGCATAAATTATTGAATTTGAATTTCATTTGTGAATCTGGATAGCTAGCCTAGGGGGATTGAAAGCTTAAACAGTTTTCTCCCATTAGTCAAACCCTCAATCGTGCAGTCTTACAACCCTGTTTTAATTTCTTGTTATTTACAATTTTTTATTCTTAGATTGATAATCGTGAAACTCACTTCACAAGCTTGTTAGACCGATTGAGATATTTCACAACTCTGAGTAAATGCAATTAAGAAACCCTAACGAAATTCGACCTTGGTTTTTTCGATAACTAGGTTATTTTCGAATGCTCGCTACCAGCGTATCAATTATTAAGGATAATGATGTCTTTTTGCTAAAACCTAATTTTAGATTTAGTCTTGCTTGATCATCTTACTTGAATCTTTGTTATCGATTAGTGGATCCAATAGGAACGGTGATTGATAGGAAAGTTAGGAAGAACTCTAGATTAATCGTTAGCTCGAGAGAGGAGCGGTTAATATGGACTTTTTGCATCATTTTTGTTGTGTCGTTTCATCGAACACCTTTAGTGTGTTTTATTTGGGTGAAGATTAGCTCGAGAGAGGAGTCTTCGGTCAAGCAGAATAGATTTTTAGATTTGTGGGAGTGGTCTAAGGTTATTCAGGAGATTGCCAGTCGTTATTACTTGAATAATTGAGATTGCATGTCATATACCCGGCATTGTCTTCTAAAGTGGATTCAATTCTAGAAAACCTTCGTTCTCATCTTCGACACAGACTTTAGATTACTTGTTTACGTAGTTTGAGTAATTATAATTATAGTTATAGTTTCTGTTTCTCTTGTTTGACATTAACGTACTGTCGGTTGGTGATAATCAATTTAGCATCGGTCATAAAAAACGACACCATATATTGAAAATTCTGCTACTTAGTGTCGGTCAATTTTAATTTAGTGTCACTCATAAAATTTTACGTCGATTTAATATAAATGGATAATTTTTGTCTGTCGAGTGCAACTTGTTACCAACGCTAGGTAACGGGAAGTTTAAAAACTGAATTCAAATGACTTTTTGTCTTTGCCGGTGATAAAAAATTTGACATTAAATTCACTTTTTCATTTTCCAGCGTGATGAAGATTATAGAGACAAATTTGGATCTCTTTCTCATTTATGTCCTCCTCACGTGACTTCTCTTACTTTCCAACTATTTAAGTTTTCTTTCTCTTTCATTCTGAAAAAAATTTCATGCTATTTCTTAGCCTTTTATTTTAAGAACTTGTTGAAAAAGAAAAAGATATACAAGAAGCATGTCAAGAATATCACCGTGGCTAATTTTGCAAGAAGTTAAGCTCCCTATACACTTTACTCTCCTTTTTATTTTTATGCAACTTTCTTGATTTATAAATCTTTTTTGTTCTTATATTGTTGTTTTTATATTTCAGGGAAACAGAATAAAGAAGAAATTGAGTCTAAAAAACACCAATATAAAGAAATAAGAAAGGAGACAAGGAGAGAGATTTGAAGAAATAAAAATAAGAAGAAGAGGAAGAGACATATCTATAAACGCTGTAGATTTGAAGAAGAAGATGCATGAAGTTGCTCTTGTTTTCTTATTTTTCAAATTTGTACATTTTGATATGTTCCATAATAGAAGAAGTTGCTTTGTGTATCAATTTGTTTTCTCCACCTCCATTGATGTTTGATTGTTCAAGACTTCCAGTGATGGGGCTACCAAAACTATCAGCCCTAACCATTTTTTTGTTTTGATTCCCTATTTTGGCTTTTATAGCTTCATCAATTTTGGCGTCATTTTTTTACTGATGTTAAAATATTTTGCCTCGATCTAAATATTAAATTCGACCGATGCAAAATCACAAAATTCTTGTAGTGTGATAATCATATAACATTTTCACAAAACATATTTGGTTTAGTTCATATTATAGGTTGAGTAATAGGTTAGAAAGACCATACAAAAATACAATTTCATTGGAGCATTCTAGTGGATATTTGAAAAGTAATTAAAATTCGTTTATTAAAATTGCAAACTTTAATTAAGAGGAATGTGCATAAAGTGATTGGTAAGATGCGGAGGAAATTCACTTAAAGAAGTTTAAAACTTGACAATGAAACATAACTTAAAGAGTTTTTCAATAATAAATTATATGCACTCATAAAAATTAAAAATTACACCAAAAAGGAGTTAGGAATTTACAAATTATGTACATAAAAATCAGGCAATCTAAAAAATATAAAAAAATACATATACAAAAACAGACCCCTAAACTAATAGCTAGACAATAAATAACAAAATATGCAAGCTCCCCGCACAAAAAAGAGGAAAAAAAAAGAAAAAAACTAGCCATTACAACAACCAAGAATATAACTTAAAAGAGTTAGTTCAATAAGACAAATAGTTTGGAGAACAAAAGTAGAATAAACTTACAAGCTTCTAATATAGTCAGAAAGGAGGAACTGGGAGAAATAAATGAACTAAAAATGATTCCAATATATTTTCACTTCTCAGACTTTGTTGTTGTCTCTTCCATACCCTTCATTTTCCATTCTACTGTAGAGCCCTTGAATTCCTACATAAACTAACAAGAACTTAACAAAAAATAGATTATTGACTAAATTATCCAACATTTTATCATGGAACGGAGATGAAAATATATATATAAAAAAAATTCACCCACGTAGTAGCAAAAAGTCCACTTAGATCTAAAACTCTATAGAAGGAAGGACTTAAAGCGATGAAAGTAAGAATAGAGAAAGACAAGCTTCTTAACTCAATAAAAAAAAAATTAATGAGCTCAAAAAGGTGTATAACCACCCACTACCATAACTCTCTACGTTTCAATTTTAATTAATGCATGGATACCTATGTAGACTAGTAAAACTTTTAGATTCTTTTACCGCATTGTTTGATTTTGTATTTTTAATTTTGTTGTTGTTTTGTAGTGAGTTGATTTTAATATAAATTTATTAACAATTATAATTATTTAATTTATAAAATTTAATTATAAAAAATCTTCTAAAAATAACAAGGTATTAGGTATATAATTGTCCATTATTAATAATATGAGCAAATTATGTAAAAGTACGTTAGTTTCCATTTATTACCTACCAATTATAAATTTGTCATATTAACACTAGCAGAAACAATTTAGCAAGAAATTTAAAAAGTTTCAATTTTTTTATCAAAGTATGAATATAAAAATATGAACATAATGTATGAAGAGAAAGAAAACAAAGGTAAATGCAACAAATTGACCATCCAACCCAAAATCTATCTCCTTAAAAACACTAGGACAAGAGGTGAGAAAAGAAAATCAAGACCTGCCAAATAAGAAAAAATGCACAAAATCAATCTGCAACAGCGAATGAAAAGAGGGCGATCAAGAGGACTGAGCTTTCATTTTCTTGGTGCTTGAGGGAGATAATGGGGGTGAGGGTGATATTTTCTTTCTTGTTATATGGAGGAGAATGTTTCTGTTGGCAGTGCCAAAAATGTCCCCAACTCGTTGTTACCAACGCTGGACAACCCTTAGAGCGGAATTGGTGAACCATTTTGAGTCCTTTGTCGATGGTGCGATCGTCCTCTTAATGGGTTTGGTTGTAGTTGGTGAGGGGCTTGGTCTAAGTATCTGGGAAACCTCAATTACATGTTTTCTAGCAAGGAGGCTTGACATGGGGCATGAGGGCAAGGATATGGTTTCATTATCTTCGATAGTCGAGCGTACTCGGAAGAAGAGTGTGCTCGGTTGTTGCATGTATATTGGTAATTTTTATTAAGGTTATGTAGTGTAAGTTTCTTGGTGACGTATCGCCAAAATTGGTGATGTTAATTTGCACGAAATGTGTAGACAAGTAAGAGGTTGGTCGCTTATAACCATTTGCTAGTGAGGTGGAAGCCTTAAGGCGATCACTACCTGAGCTGGAGACAGAGCGACGATTGCCAACGTGAGAAAGGATATAGTATTTCTTGGTACTTATATTGTTACTCCGAAAAAACTATTGAGATTTTGACCATTGGTGTGCCTATAAGTAAGCGGAGCGAAGGCGATTAGCTGTGTTGGAGGCCAAAGTTCAAAAGGCCGGCGAGGTCGCAAATTTGAAGGCGGTTCTATATGTGGCCCAGCATGCCAAGGCAGAGCTACACGTTCCAAAGTTTGAGTTAGAGAGGTCTACTGCCAAAGTAGAGAGGGTTCAACAAGAGAAAGTGCGGTCTCCTAGAAGGCATGGCCGGATTTGGTCAACTGATTAGACAAGGCATTCATAGTGTCGTTCCCGCTATCTACCAGAAGCACCGGGAACTGGCACTCAAATACGTTTGGCATCACCCAAAGTATATGCCGGCAATATTGAGGAGTGCACATCAGATGAGTGAGAGGGCGGGATCGGACTATGATTCCAACTCCTTCCAGGATGTAGTTGTATTAGAAAAGGAATAAAGGAGGATGAAAAAAATGTTCGCTAGGCATTGCCCTCGGGGCTGAAAGCCGATGAGCAGGTCTCTAAGAGCAGTTAGCGGGTCACCGAGCCTAATGTTGGAACCTCCATTTGCGGAATGAATAAGATGGAGCCCCTCAAGGTTCCGGGAAATGAAGAACATTTGCACGTGTTTTGTAAGATGTTTGTATGTTGTTGAACGATATGATGGACGAGGGCTCGCGTGGTTTTTGTAATATCTATACATGTTTGTATGTACCGTATGCATGTTATTCCCTCATTGCATGGAAATGTTGTGTTTTGATGCGTGATGGGGCGTACCCTAAGTGAGGCATTTAGTTCTTGTGAACTAATGAACATTCATGAAGAAGGGCGCAATGGCGGGCTGGTGCTTTTAACACTTGAGCAGAGCAATTTCATTTGTTTATTTACATAGTATTTGCGCATGCATATTAAATTCCAAGTTCAAGGTATCTCGGTACATCAAGATGTGCTAGCTTAAAGGTGATGGTGTTGATCACCTCGAGGATAATAAGGGGCCCTTTCCTGGTCGGATTGAGCTTGGAGGCACCGATTAATAGGCGGAAGATCTTTGTTAGCAAGTAATCGCCTTACATGAGATAATGTGGGTGAAGTTGTCGATTGTATCTCTTCGCCTATTGTTCCTTCTTGATGATCAAACGCATATGGGCGATGAACCGTCGTTCCTCCACGAGGTCAAGGCCGCATGCTTGCTTTTTCTCATTTTCTTCATCTTCATACCTTGTGATTCGGTGGGAGATTAGGGACATTTCTACCAGAAGAATTGCCTCTGTCCCGAAGGTGAGCTAATATGGAGTTTCCTTGGTAGATGTTTTATAGTTGGTCATGTGCCCCCATAACACATGATCAAGGTCATTCCCCAAGTCCCCTTCTTTCTCCTAGGCGACATTTGAGTGCCCTTACACTACAACATATTAAACTCCTAACAGCAGCAAAAATGAATCCTAACATTGGCCTAGGGCGTTGTTAGGAATACTATCCGCGGCCACTTATCCGCTGTTAGGTTGGCCAATGCTAAGCATTCTTAATAGCGGAACGGCCGCAGTTAAAATGACCATCCTAACATCGACCACTTATCCGCTGTTAGGATTTCCTAATAGTAGCCATGGGTTTGCTGTTATCTTTAATCTAGATTTTTCATTAAATAGATCTGGGTTCATCCCAATTAAGTTTCAATTCATATATGGGTTTGTCAAATTAATTGTTCATCAAATGAACGGAAACAAACTGAGTTCGCATTCTTTGTTACCAAAAACAAGCAACAAGTTCGATCATATTCTTTATACCATAAGCAATGAATGACTTGATGTCCATTAATCACAACACTAAAATGATATCGAGATACAAAAAATCATCATACAAAAATTCAGATATAATATCATACAACACTAACAAATCACAGCTTGAAACATATGAAATTAAAAATCATATCTAGTATTAATATCTGTCAGTCGCCTTTTCAACTTCTTCCCATAAAAAAAAACTTAACTTCCTCTAGGTATATTTATATCATTTTCTTCTTCTATTTGCTTGAAATCCATCAGATTCGTCTAGTAGATGACCGATTCAAAGGAGAGGTCGTCATCGGTCAGCCGAGTTTTGCATTGAAGCTTCGAGACAAAGAAGACATCAACCGACGGAGGAAGATGAGCAGATGAATAGGACCACCATCGGAGAAATATTTATAGATAAAAGAATGAGATTTAAAGCAAGATTGAGAAAAGAGTTGGGGTTTGGGTGTGGAGTGTGAGGGAAATGATGAATAATAGAAGATCGCATGACGAAGAGAATAGGAATGAAGAAAGGAGTGGTTGTATGTGTGGAGATAATTAGGGTTTCTAAAGGAAAATAAAATTAATCTAGGCCATATATTCATCAAATTGCATGTGGGCCGTTGATATTTTATCCCAAATAGATGAAGACGCAGATTCAGGTTTAAAAAAGCTAACATGGGCGGTTATTTGGTGGAGGCCACGGTTAGGAAATGGATTTTAACAGCGGCTAAAATGGCCCCTATTAAATGTTTTGGGCTAAATAATCCTAACAACGGCCCGTGTATCCACTGTTAGGCTTCCGCTGTTAGGAAGTCATTTTCTTATAGTGTTAATTTGAGTTTGTTGCTTGATTAGACTTATCTGTTGACCTATGGATAGGCTACAGCGGCGATACAAATAAGGATCTTGAAATCTTTGCATAATTCATGGAGACCCTTGATATCGAATTAAGGTCCATCCATACATATTATGCTTTAAGGTATTTCAAACTTCATTATAATGTTTTTGAAGATGAATTTATTTATCTACTTTGTTGTAGTGTTTGCAACGGCCTCTGCCTCAATCCATTTTGTGAAATCTATCGCAACGATTATGTGCTTTCTTTTACCAGAGGCGGCAAGAAACGGAACAAGGATGTCTATTCCCCATCGGGCGAAGGTCCATGGGCTCATGATCTACTATAAGGCGGTTGAAGGCACCATGTGTTTGTTCGCGTACTATTGGCATTGATGACATCCTTGGACTAGCCTTGCCACGTCTCAACACATTGTAGGCTAGTAAAACCCTTGGTACAACATTATTTTCAGACTTTTTCCCCCCAAATGAGTTCCACAAATCCCAACATGAACTGCTTCTAAAGCATAGGCGGTCTCATCGGGAACAAGGCATCGTAGGTATTGTCCCATGGTAGATTTTTAGTATCGGTTACCGTCTATGATGATACACCTAGCGGCCTGTCGCCTAATTTTGGTCACCTCATCTACGTCCTATGGGACGGAATCGTATGTTAGGTATTGAATTAGGGGAGAACTCCATATGCTTACATCATCTCATGTTGTTGTTTGCAAGAACACACACATTTTTACTTCCTTCTCGACTATGATCATTCATGCTTCATCAAAGTCGATAGTCATTGCTAGTTTGGATAGGGTGTCGGCATTACAGTTTTCTTCCCATGACACATGTGTGATTTCCACTTTTTCAATTTCCAAGATCACGAGCTTAGATTTGTCGAAGTATACCATCAAAGATTCCTCATTTACTTCATAGTGTCATTTTAGTTGGTTAGCTACTATCGTTGAGTTTACATGCATTTTTAGGAAGGTCACTCCCATGCTTTTGGCGATCCATAGTCCGGCGATCAAAACTCCATATTCAACGACATTGGTCGTTCGGGGTGTCGTGAATTGGAAGGCAACTTCATGTATGGTGCCAGTGGGACTTTTTAGGACCATTCCTGCCCAGAAACCATTCTACTTTTTAGGACCATTCCGCCTGGAAATTATTATATCGTGGACTATGGTTATTGAAGTATACCTGATTTTATTCACCACTCTAAGGTTATATGCTCATTTCAGGAGATGAGATGTCGAGGTGGACCCAAAGGTCGTGAAAAGCGATTCAATAATGGCTATTTGAGTTTATGTAATTTATCGAAACTTGCTTTTTGTGTTTTGAAGAAAATGTGGGTCATATTGAGAAAGATGTGCAACTATAGTTTTAGGAAGAAAGCTCTTATTGTTATTGGTTGTTGTGTAATGCATAATGTAATTCGGAGGCATGTTGAAGATAGCTCTATTTTTGTCAATTTCGAAGATAGTGATGAAGAAGTAGGAGCTGATGAAGTACAACGTAGTTTTTATCAAATTTAACAGCACCCCAATGCGAGTGCTAGAAATATATCATGTATGTTTTGTATCACAAACAAATGCCATAATATTGATACTTGGTGCAACTAAACACAATTTCAATTATGCTATCAAAATTTCACTTTCTTTATCCCAATCAACTAAACTGAATTTCAGTTTTTCAATTGTGCTATCAAAATTTCACTTTCTTTATCCCAATCAACTAAACTGAATTTCAGTTTCTAATTCTTTTTCCATTTCAATTCCTGGTAATTTCAAATTAGCTCATTTTGTATAAAATAATATTCAAATTTGACAAGGCCATAACATAATAAACAGGTAAAATATGACTCATACCACTATAATTGATGGTAAATACATCGAGTGTCTTTATGATAGTAAAGAACGAATTACGTTAAAGTATACATTTTTAACAAGATTTTACAAAGTTATTAACTATAGAGACCCGGATGCATTAACCAACAATTATAATGGTATATGCTGTATTTTACCTCGTAATATACTCATTGTCCACCCAAAATGTATGGGCTGACTGACCACGGACGGTCATGGTATTATTCCTGGGAGTGGCTGTGAAGTGAAACAGGCCGACTGGAAAACGGAGCATGCAGCCCACAAGGCCCAATGAGAGCGGCAGCGCTGGTATCCACTAGTACGGAAAGGAGAAGGAAAGGTTAAATTGGGGCGGACTAGAAAAACAGACCTATATATGAACACAATTGAATTTCTTTTATTATTTTCCCTAAACTCGAAACAATTTAACATCCCAGCCATCGGTTTTATTTGTGTTAAGTGTTTTGTGCTAAGCATTCTCCCTTTTTCTCCCTTTTTAACTCCGCTCGCTGCCTCCTTCCTACTAAAAGCCTTTTTTCGTAAGAAAACCGGAGAAGAACCAAACCCTAGCTCTTTCAACTTCCTCTGCACAACCGCCGTCAACCAGGTTCCTTCCCTCCCCCGGCATCTCTCATCTCCTCTTTCTGCTCTCGTCATTTCTTTCCGATTCGCTTATTACTACTGGTTCCGTTGGTTTCGTGATCTCTCTTACTCTTCTTTTTTACTGTCTTCCTGCTTTATTCCTTCAATCTCATCGATCTATTGTAGCGTTTAAGCGTGCTTTTGTTCCTGCATCTCTACTCGGATGACTTGAATAAATCCGCTTCAGCTGTTTTGTCCTTGCGTATTCGCTTTTTATTTTAAAAAGAAATTAGATTTGTCAGATTTGGTTGTGTCGTCTAATCTTATCGGCTTGATTTTGTGTGGATTCGCAGCTTTAATCATGGCAGGACTAGCACCCGAGGGATCCCAGTTTGATGCTAAGCAGTACGATGCCAAGATGAGTGAACTGTGAGTTCATCTAAATCACAAGGCTTCTACTTTACCGTGTCTTCCTTTCAGATTTATCAACTGCTTAAACTCTCTTGTGACGTCTATTCTTTTATTGTTTTGTGTCTTTTAGGATTTCAGCTGATGGTCAGGACTACTTCGCTTCCTATGATGAGGTTCATGAAACCTTCGACTCTATGGGTTTGCAGGAGAATCTTCTCAGAGGAATTTATGCATATGGTAGATTTACATTCTATTTCATCTATTATTGTTATGGTGCCTTTCCCCCCCTTTTACTGTACTGTTGTCATGATTGTTGATGGTACCCCTTGTTTATGTTTTCCTCACCTTTTCACTGGTCTCTTCGTTTCTCAATTACATATTTTCCCCTTGTATTCCTTAGGCTTTGAGAAGCCGTCTGCAATCCAACAGAGGGGGATTGTTCCCTTTTGCAAGGGACTAGATGTTATTCAACAGGCTCAATCTGGAACTGGAAAGACTGCTACTTTCTGTTCTGGTATCCTGCAACAACTTAATTATGGTATAGTTGAATGCCAAGCTCTGGTCTTGGCACCCACTAGGGAGCTGGCTCAGCAGATTGAAAAGGTTATGCGAGCTCTTGGTGATTATCTTGGAGTCAAGGTACATGCATGTGTTGGTGGAACTAGTGTTCGTGAAGACCAACGGATCCTCTCAAGTGGAGTACATGTTGTTGTTGGTACTCCTGGTCGTGTGTTCGATATGCTCCGCAGACAGTCCCTTCGTGCTGATTCGATCAAGATGTTTGTGTTGGATGAAGCTGATGAGATGCTTTCTCGTGGATTTAAGGATCAAGTAATAATCCTGCTTGCATCTTTTATTTTATTTGTTGGTGGAGGGAGATGATACTACTCTTGGATTTCCTTGACTAGACATTATTACATATATTGTTGGATTTTTAGTTTTCCATGATTATGCTAGTAGGCTGCTTCAGGTTGTTTGGCTGCTTCTGGTATTCTTTGTTATTTTAGCACAAAATCTCTGCCTTGTTGGGTTTTTTTTGCTGACCTTTTAAGTTTAATTATGTTGCTAGAAATAATTTGTATCCCTGATATTTCGTCTTTTGTTGTGCAGATCTACGACATCTTCCAGCTTTTGCCACCAAACATCCAAGTTGGCGTGTTCTCTGCAACAATGCCACCTGAGGCTCTTGATATTACAAGGAAATTCATGAACAAACCAGTTAGGATTCTGGTGAAGCGTGAGGAGCTGACCTTGGAGGGTATCAAACAGTTCCATGTGAATGTGGACAAAGAAGAATGGAAGTTGGAGACACTGTGTGATCTTTATGAGACCTTAGCCATTACTCAGAGTGTTATCTTTGTGAACACCAGGCGCAAGGTGGACTGGCTGACTGACAAGATGAGGAGCAGAGACCACACAGTGTCAGCTACGCATGGTGACATGGACCAGAACACTAGGGACATCATCATGAGGGAGTTCAGGTCAGGCTCATCCCGTGTCCTGATCACTACCGACCTATTGGCTCGTGGTATTGATGTCCAACAGGTTTCGCTGGTGATAAACTATGACCTGCCAACCCAGCCAGAAAACTACCTGCATAGGATTGGACGTGGTGGACGTTTTGGGAGGAAAGGTGTGGCTATCAACTTTGTGACCACCGATGATGAGAGGATGCTTTTCGACATCCAGAAGTTCTACAATGTGGTGATTGAGGAGCTCCCAGCCAATGTTGCTGATCTTCTGTAAGGAGTGAAGATGTTTTGTTTAAGAGGAGACTCAGTCAACTCTTGCCCTCCCGATGCGATGGTCGTTGAGTCTTGTACTCTTCTTTTCTTTTTCTCATTTATATTTTTATTTTTCATGGACGAAGTAGTATTTTGATATTGTCACTATCTGGAGATTTAGTATCGTATGTTGTGAGACATTGTTCCAATTTTGAATTTAGCTGTTATTGTGGAATATTTATCAATACAGATTTCTGTATCGTTCAACTCAACCGTCTGTCTCCCTTTGCGATAATTCTTGATTTATTATTGAGTTTCTCCTTGTCCAATTAGGCTTAGCAATGGATCGGTTACGGGGCGGTTACCCCTTGTCCGTTGCCGTTAAATTTGTCCACGGTTTTTACCCGTAACCGTCCCATTACGCGTAATGGGTAAAATTTTGTTACCAAATCCATTTTGTATGGATTTCAGTTAAACCCGTGGCAATCGGGTTTGTCCAACAATAAGTAAAAACCTGAAAATTATGTCATCTCAAATCAAAATCTGAAATATAAGAAATACTGGAATAACCAACAAGGCAATAAATCATCATCCCAGTCTCAGACTTCTAGTTAAGAACATTAACCCGCAACATTCATAACTGACCATCTAGATTCCAGAACATAAAACTTCAGAAGTTATAGTTCACTAGTTCACTAGTTCAGACAGTCAGACTTCGAATTGAAAACTGAACTCAATCAATAAACTTAAATGTTCGAGTTGAAAATTGAACTCAATCAATAAACTTAAATGTATCAAAAGACTGCAATTCAGCAGACTTCCTTCAATTAGGCTACTTCAATTCAACATCTGCAATTTTGAAGCATTTTATTTATCACTCATCAAATGTCATCAATTCAGCAGCATTCAATTCATCACTCATCAATTCATCTGCCAATGATAACAATGAATTAATATGTATCAACAACAATACAATCCAATTTACAGTCGAGCAATTGCCAGTTAGAACACAAACCTTAAACTATTCGTCAAGGATTGTAACAGCTGCAACATCATCTTTATCCCCTTGCAGTGGCTAAGTTGTTCCTTCTCCATCTGTTATACAGTTAGAATTAGTATAAAACAGAAGTAGAGATAGTTAATAAACCAGCAATGTAAAAACTAACTAACCAAATGCATCTTCAACTGTCGAATCATCCATTGCCATTGTTGAGAACACGCCTTCGAGCTGTTTCATTTCCGCTTCATCTACAACTACGAAAGTACGAAATCAAAACATAAACTAAAACAATCATGAACAAACAGAATTACATCATTAATAATAATACCTGCATGCTTATCATTCTGCAACCAGCTCCTGCAACACATCATTGCCTCGACCATTGAAGGTTGCAGCCTACTCCAATGGGGATCAAGAAGCCTCCCACCAGAACTAAAGGCTGACTCCGATGCAACAGAGCTTACCGGTACTGCTAGTAAATCCCTTGCAATGCATTGCAAAATGGGATACTTCACACCACCAATTTTTCACCACCCAAGCAAATCAAAATCAGGTGTCCTAGGATGTAATTCATCAGCTAGATAGTGTTCCAATTCAGTGGTTAATAAAGAAGGTCTTGATTTCTTTCTTTGGCTTGCAAACCGATCAAAATCCATATCGATGGCAGAAGAATTTGGAACCAAATTGGTTGAAGAACCAATGTTATTGGCTGATTTTCGTTGATACTCAAGTACCAATTCAGAAACTACAGATTTCACCCTTTCACCAACCGGATCAAGTATTGGGACTCCCAAATTTAGCGGATAAAATTCTACCAATGCCAACTTAAACCTCGGATCTAAGACGATAGCAACAGCCAAAAGCAAATGAATGTCATCCCAATACTTAGCAAACTTATTCCACATTTTCTCAGCCATCGAAACAATCATCGAATCAGAATCACCCAACCATTCCATCATGCTCAATCTTAATTTACAGACTTCTGGAAAAAAAAGCTGATTGGCAATAGGGTATTTAGAACCAGACAGAAACTCTGTAATCTCTTTGAAAACAACAAGTTTTTTACAGACAACTACGGCAAAATCCCAATGATTATCCGTAGGGAGAGAGTTGTACTGAGATTCTCTTTGTTTTAATCTAGCAAACACATCCTTATATGGGATAGCAGCAGAAAGCATGTTGTACGTAGAGTTCCAACGAGTGGGAGAGTCAAGCACAAGTTTGGTTGACACATTAAGTTTCAATTGTTGAGCAGTCTCGTGAAAGTATTCAACTCTCCTAGGTGTGCATGTCCAAAATGCCACACTCTCTCTTATCTTTTCAATCCCATCTTTCAGAACGTCCAGGGCATCCCTCACAATCAGATTAAGGATATGGGCAGAACACCTCATATGCAAAAGAGCACCATCCTTAATAAGATTGGAAAGGAGAAGCTTTTGTCTCACTAGATTGATCATGGAATCATTGGTAGTACAATTATCAAGCGTAATCATTGACAAAGTACTATCAATGTTCCAATCAAGAAGACATTGAGAGAGTCTTCCAGCCAATCTCTCACTAGTGTGAGGGGCAGAAACGTATATAAATCTAATTAAATGGCTTCTAAGCTCCCAATTGTTGTCTATGTAGTGGGCAGTCACAACCATGTAACCCCTTTTCTGATTTGTGGCAGTCCACATATCGGTGGTTACAACTATTCTCCCTTTGTTTCATCTATGACTCGTTGAATTTTTTACCTCTCATCCCCATAACGAGTAATGATGTCCTTCTTAATTGTATTCCTAGTTGGGACTTTAAAGAGAGGGTTTAGGGTACAGCGGAACCTTTTGAAGTAAAGGTGGTCAACCATTGAAAGAGGATACTCATGCATCAAGATCATAATGCAGAGTTCATTCTTACAAACCTCATTGCTAAACTGATTAACACTCAACTCACTATTACCCTTATCTTTGTAGTTAGGGCCTAGGATTCTCTGACTACAATCATGGATTTGTTTGTGAACGCAACTATTCCTGTGAGTCCTTAAATGAGAAGTACCATTAGTGGACTTCCCAGCCAAAACCTTCTTACAATAGTTGCATTTGGCTTTCAAAATTCCATGAATGAACAGTCTGGTGAAGTGAGGCCAGACATCTAATTTTAAGGGCCTAGTTGAACCTAAGGGAGGATCGGCAACATTATTTGCAGGTTGGTTTTCAGGATTAGCAAGGGAAAGGAGTGATGGTGGACCATTGTTATTCTCAACTGGTATATTTGGAAGTTGTTCAGGTGTCATCTGATTGAGAAAACAAGAATGTTTTGAAATGAGAACACAAAACCAAAAAAGGAGAAAATAGTTTAACAGTTACATTCATTGAAGAAAGGTAGACAGTTACTATCAGAAAGTGGACAGTTTAGTAAGGGTTTAACAGTTTAGTAAGGGTTTAACAAATTAGTTAGAGAGTTAAGGGTTTATGAGTTCAATTGAGGGTTTAACAGTTTATTAAGGATTTAACAAATTTAGTAAGAGAGTTAAGGGTTTGTGAGTTCAATTGAGGGTTTAACAGTTTACTATCAAAAAGTAGACAGATTATTAAGGGTACTAACAGAAAGTAAACAGTTTATTAAGGGTTTAACTTTAACAGTTTATTAAGGGTTTAACAGAATTAGTTAGAGAGTTAAGGGTTTATGAGTTCAATAGAGGGTTTAACTTGGTTCAAGCTACTAACAATCTAACATAACACTTCTGAACAAGTTCTAAAAGTCTTAAGTGTTATAACATTACACAATATAAGCTTACCTCAGCAGTCGAAGAAAGATATTGTTGTCTTGCCTCTTGAACAACGATAAGAAAATTTCACCATGCCTCCTGATCAGCACCAACTATGTGACTTCCTCCTAAGCAGAAACATATATTTTATTACATTACAGTACTTACACCATTGCTATGAATCAAAGGAAAAACAACAACTGAATTCAAGGAGCAAGTTGAAGGGTTTCAATTAACAAACCCTACACGTAAACGTACCTAAACAGTGGAATGAAACCGATTTCTGGCCCTGATTCTATAACTCCCGAGTCCTGAGCAGTAATCTGAAACATATAACACTACAAATCAGTTTTTTTCACATACTAACAGCCACAAAACATTCAAAGAGTAGGCATAAGCCACAAAAAATTCAAAGAGTAGGCATAAGCCACAAAAGATTCAAAGAGCAGGCATAAGCCACAAAACATTCAAAGGGTTTTCAGAATTGGAGAACATAACTATGAAATTAATAAGATAACTTACTGGTATGGTATGAATCGGAAGGCAAATTCCCAAGTTTGAGAGATTAGGGTTTCTGTCTTCTGGATTTTTGTTCGACGAACTACATATGAAGCAATAAACCCTAAAATTAGTCTACAATTTATACATACACGGATAAACAAATTAAGGAATGCCAGAATAAAAAACTTATCTCGATCTGGGGAAGGAATCCTTTGCATGCACGATTCGAACTGGATTTGTATGGATTGAGGCATTTTTGTCGCTGAAAGGGTTGATTACGGGTAAGTGATGATGATATTGATGATGGATTTTAAGAGACGCGACAGAAAAGGGGGATTTTGGCGGAAAATTAGGGTTTCAGTGTTTCGAATCCTTTGCATGCACGATTCGAACCACATTTGTGCGGATTGAAGCATTTTTGTAGCTGAATATGGGTAGGTGATTATTATAGTGGGGATGGATTCGAAGAACATCAACAGAAAAGAAAGATTTTGGTAAAAAATTAGGGTTTCAGTGGAGCTCAATAGAGAGGAAGTCGGGAGAAAAATCGAGAGAGGCGTGAAAAATTGGCTGAAACGAAACCCTAATCTGAAAATTTTGTTTTTATACCCTATCAATACTACGTCGTTTTAACTAACGGATTGGATATGGGTCGGATATGTTATTATCCGTATCCGCCCATCACCCGAAACGCGCGGGTCACGGGCCTGACCGAAACCGGTAACCATCAACCGGGCCAAGACTTTCGGGCTGCATTCGCGGGCGGGCTCCAATGGGTAACCTAAACCCGTGGGCTGACTGCCAAGCCTATGTCCAACCATCCTCTTTTTTCATCTATTTTTTTTCGGTTGAGTCTAAATTAAGTTGATCTACTATATTTGTTTTCCGATATCGAAAAACTAATAAAAATAACTGCTTGTGTCTTTACTTTATTTTGTTTCAAGTCTTGGTTGCTTCCGTCAATAAGTTCTGGGTTATTAACCTGTTTCCAATAGAACCCCTGGAAAACAAGTGTTAAAGAGATTAATAACTCAACTCTAAAGCAACACTACACTTCAACGAGAAATCCTAGGTTAACAACAAGAATTATCTTAGCATTACCAACGTTCATCGCATCCGAATTCTTGTTGTATATTTGGTAGAAAGGTTGTTGTGTTTGAAACTCAACGTCAAACTATCCATCTCTTCTTTTTTAGACCAGTTTTAAATCCAGAAAAAAAAATTTCAAAATTTCCAGAACTGTCGACTACGGGGCATTTTTGGTATTTCCAAAAATATTTTTATTTTATTTTCAGGTTTTTGGCATTTTTGGTATTTTTGATAGCCCAAATGCGAAATTCAAAATCTAAAATAAAAAACTGAAAACTCAATACCCTAGACCCTAAATCTAAAAATCAAAAACCTAAAATTCAAACCCAAAATCTAAAATTTAAAACCTAATACTTTAGACCTTAAACCTCAAAATCTAAATCTCAAATTCTAAACTCAAAATCTAAAATTTAAAATTAAAAACCAAAAATAAAAAATTGAAACCAAAATCCTAATACTAAACCCAAAACCCAAACTCAAACCGAAATGAATAATAAATTGGATAATTTTATTGAAAAGACTTCCGTAACCTTTTTATATAGATCGTTAGATCTGTCAAAGTGAAAAACCCGTAAGATCTAACAGTTTAGAATCCTCTTGGATATCCTGGAATGTCTGGATTTCAAATCTGTTCCCTTCTTTTTAAGCCAGTAAATTAGCCGACGACATTGGTACAATAACGGAAGGAAACTAACACTAGGAAGTGTAGAAACATTCCCTGATAATGAAACAGTGCTTGGTCGTGTTGTGCGTAAATTGTCTAAAAAACACCGTTTCATCAGTACTAAGTTCATTGGCGGCGCTGGGCTCCATTTTGGTCGACCTTACAAAGAGTTTACTAGACTTGGTACCAAAGTAAAAGTGTGCGCCGTAATGTCAAAAGAATGCCCTCATCCAAGTTCGGTGAGAGTAGCGGTTGATGGATCATCATGTGTGGGTTACAATTGATTATCTGGTTTCTAGAACTTATGCAAGTACTAGTCCTCAAAAACAACAATAGAGTGCCTCGAGTTAGAAGAGATGTCAACAAGAGAAAGTTACTCTAGGTTCCCAATTATGCATTGTGTCTAAGTCTTCTTTGCAAGATCAAGGTGCACCTGGGAAGGGAGTGGGGGTGGCATCCGTCTCTACTGCCATCAATGGACCCGTAGCTCTTTCTGGAGTAGAGGGAACAACTGTACCCCTCCCTACCAAGGATTCCTCAATTGATTCCCTGAGACTACTGAGGATATTAAAAAGAAGGGAGGCACCGAGATTTCTCCCAAGGTCATGAAGTATATTGTTGATGACTTTACTATTGCCCTCTCCTTGAAAACGCCTATGCCCCCTGATTCAATTTTGAGGAGATTGATGGCCCCGAAGCTATCCTTGTATCTAAAAAACTAGACGCCAAGCCTATATTAGAGGGCTTAGAAGTTCATCCAAACAAGTTGATCTATTAGGAGTTCTAGCTAAGTATATGGATTTTTTGGCGTCAGTCTATTGATATTCATATCATCTCTGAGTCTCTCTAGCACATCTTATGTGTGAAGGATTGTCCAAGCTTTTTTGTCTTGACTATCTATGGTGCAAATTCAGTTAACCCGAGCATGGAGTTTTTGGCTTAGCTTTTTTCTCCACGATCACTGGTCCTTTGGCTAATGATGGTGACTATAATGCTTTCAAACATCCCAATGAGGCCTCGAATAGTGTTGATATTACCTCGGTCATGACTGACTGTAACGACTGGATTAGTGCTAAGAATGGCTTTTTTATCTTAGTTCCTCAAGGCCAGCTTGATTCACTTAGACTGATAATTACAGTGGGAAACCAATTATAAGGAGGGTTGATAAGCTGATGATATCAATTAGAACTGGACTAATTATTTTCTCAAGAGCTGAATCCGACACACTAACTGAAGTAATATCACCACGAGGGGAATGTCCACGTCGAAGACCCCACCGAGCCCATCGAGCCACCATTAGGGGAATTCGGGCGGGCCGAACTCTTTAGTTGTTTTGGACCATCCGAAAATCAACAACATGTTCATTGATATAACGATCGTGTTATAAGTTTTCATATGCTCCAAGACTCAAGAGTTTGGCCCGCCCGGATTCTTTGTTGATGGCTCGATGGACTCGGTGGGGTCTTCAACATGGTGTCTCATTGTGGTGATATTACTTCAGCGGGGTAAAATGAATTATGTTGATATTTTTGTTAATAATATTCAAGTGTTTAGAAAATGATAATGGTGGTGTGGTTAAGTATCAAGAATCAAGGTTTTATTGTTTTTTTAATCAAGCGATACTTTATTGATGTTGTGCCGAAAGACACATAGATTGAACATCATTAATAAGCCATTTAGGAGGTGTAAACCCCACACGCGGGGATTCATAGAACCTAGATCGCCGAACTAACTCGTGTGCAACCTCATTTCTTTCTCTCCTAACACAATGGAATGAAACCCCTCCCAACCCTGAATTAAACCTAAAAACGTATGAATAATAACCCTGAATTCGGATTTGTCGCCGTCCTTCCCTGTCCCTGTCATTGCATGCATGACGTTCTGCGAGTCTCCTTAAGAAATGACCTAATCGAGTACCAATGAAATGAACCACATAATTTGTTCAAGCAATACCACGGCCTCCCTAGAGTTTATATTCCACGCACCCTCTCGCACCATCATATTGCAGTGAAGCAGTGTCCTTGTATGATCTTGGATTGCCATGTCCAATCCCATCTTGTGGATGTCTGAGGAAAGAGCAATGTCCACATTGCATTTCAACACACCTACTGGGGGGAGGATGCCACTTAGGGCACCACCTGGGGTTCCGCGACGGAGTTGAGCTTTGGGCCTTCGAGGCTAACCAATCATGTAGTTGATTAACACCCTACTTTACAACGAGTTGCGCTGGGCGTTGTTGATTATTCCATACTCGATTGTCCCTCTCTCTCCAAATACGCCAAAGTCCGACTGCAAAAGTTTGACAGAACAAGTAGGATTGGTGAGTTAAGAGATTCCACGCCCACCCATGTAGCTCGTCTGCTATGTTTGTCGCGGCCTTCACTTCGGTTGCAATACCAAGAACCAGCCAGCATTTCTCTGCAAAAGGACATTCAATGAATTAATTTCAACCTTTCTCGTACCAATGCATGCAAACTCTCAAGATACCGGAACCTTTTTCGGCGAAAACGTCCCCTTGTGGGTATCGCATCATGTACCATCGCCATAGCAGATGCTTTTGCTTTGGTGGTATCTGCAAGTTCCATAGTTTCCGCCATTCGCCCTGTACATGATGGTTATTGTTATTGGATCACGTCCAATTTATAATATTATCGGGGTCTATGAATGTGAATAAGAATCTCTATTTGCTCATAAGTTGGCTACAATATTGAGCACTGCTCCCCTGCCTCTCATTACAACAGTTTGCCTTTCTAACAGCACATATTTAACAGCAGACTTGTATTCAGTGTTAAGCGTTTGATTTAACGGTGGATGTGGTAAAGGCTAATCGTGGATACCTAATCGCTATTAAAACGAACATTTATGTTAGGTTTTACCGCGGATTATATTCGATGTTAAGTGTTCACAAACGTGCACCAAGTCCCGCCAAAGGGAAACGATGGCCTATACGTTCTATTTAACAACGAAAAGTATTGGCAGCTCGAGACTCTAGGCTCCCTTTTGTGTCTAGGAATGATGCTGATACCTTTTTATGGAGTGGCCAACTTATCAGCAGATACTATGTTACGGCTGTTTGGAAGGCCATTCATTGTCGACAGGTGACGGTTCATTGGCATCATCTTATTTGGCAGACCCCCGCTATTCTGAAGCATTGTATGATTGTTTGGATGGCGGTTAGACGCAAGCTGGTTATAAACATTAACGTTTCTGCCTGAGGGACCAGTCTAGATGTCGCTTGCTTCCTTTGCAATGCAGGTGTTGACAGCCTTGAGCATATCTTGCACACCTGTGAGTTTGGTAACCGTATTTGTCGTGCTTGCTTCGGTAGTAACTACTTGAACACTCTTGATTAACAAGATGATATAAGGCAACACTCCTTATTATTTTTTGGATGATTAGAGAATGGTAAATCAGGAAAAATGTTTTGGAGGTCGATTATGAGCAATATTTGGTATGAGCGTTGTAAACATCTTGTAGGGGAACCAAGTCAGGCTGCTTGTGATTTGCAGCTGCTGTATGTCGTGAGGTGGTTTTTCGTAGGAGCAAACTCCTAGTTTTCCTCTTTTTGATGTAGTTTGTTTATTTTTAGTTTCTCTTATTTTTTAGTCTTTTTGACAAGTTTATAACTTTATGTAACTCTACATTTTTACGAATAAAATAATAAATATTCATAAAAAAATCGCGAGAACGAAAAAAGAATACATGAGAGGTGATATTTACACAATTTATTAATACTTCAACTCAAATACAATAATAATAGAAACGCAACCTAATTACAAACAATATGTTAACGGAGGATAATGCTATCAATTAATTTATTTGTCAGAGTGACCTAATGCTACCAATTAATTCAGTTTAGAAATATATTATATTTAGATGTTTTCAATCGCAAAGAAATGTTATAATACTCATAAATTTGGCAGCTAAATAGAATTTTAGTTTATATCTCAAATTTATCTTTTTAATAAAACTTACTAAATTTAATTTTAATTTCTGATTCCTCTACTATTTTAATGTTTTTAAAAAAATTCAAATTAACTCAATTTCAAAATTGAAGTAAAATTCATACTAACTAAACAGGCATTAATAAAATTTTGACAATATGCTCTTTTCATGGAATATACGAAAACGAAAACTGAAAGAATCTTTTGAATAAGGAAAAACTACTTTCTTTTCTTGATATTTATAAGAATAATTTCTAGACTTTTTTTTAACACGTTATGAATTAATACAGAAAAATACGTTATAAAGTATGACCTTTCTCTCTTTCTTTGTATTTGTATTTTATTTTATTCTATTCTGGGGCTTTTCATAGTAAATTTAATTATGGCATATTATAATTTTTAATTTTGAAATCACCTCCCTCTCTCTCTCTCTCTCTCTCTCTCTCTCTCTGTATCTTGTTCCGCAAAAGGCTAAATCTCCATTTGAACGTCTTCACAGTGAATAAAATCTCTTTCTTTCTTTCCCTCTCTGATTCTGTGTCTGAATTCCTTCCCCAAGATCAACTCTCGACCATATCCGGCGCCACCGCCTCTGCATGAACGCCACCTCATTCCTCTGAAGGACGTCTTCGGATTCTCATCTCCCACCTTTAGTCTTCTTTTCTTTTTTGCTTCGGTGTGTTGTTTTATCATCTTCTTTCTGCGACTGCTTGCCCCTCTCCTCTTCCAATGGCGGTGCTCGACACCCCTGACAATCACATAAACCCCTCTCCCTCCACCTCTGCTATCGACTCCTCCGATCTTAACGGTCTCTCCCTTCGACGTCGTTCAGTTGCCACTAACTCCGACCAAGGTACTTCTTCCGCCGCTGTAGAATCACTCCACGTGGATCGGCCAGCCGATTCTGATGCGTCCAACCGCGAGGATAAGAAGATTGACAATCGGGATGGTCAAGTTGCGAGATCGGATATCAAATTCACTTACCGCCCTTCCGTGCCCGCTCACGTCAAGGTTAAAGAGAGTCCGCTTAGCTCCGGCGCCATTTTTAAGCAGGTTCGAACTTTTAGTGAATGTAACTTCTTTTGAATTGTGTTGACCCAATGTATAAGGTAAAATCGTAATTACTTGTTTCTGGTTTTCCATTTTCTTACATTCTATATATTGAGCTGTGAATTTTAGACTAGAATTCCTCCATTTGTGACTAGTAGTACTGTATTTTGTTCCATTTGCTCGGGTTCTAACCACCAATAGTTAAGGCTTGCCCTCTGGCAGAGCTCCGTTTGTATGTGATCGGCTTTCCATTAATATTCTGTTTGTACACTATGCAATGGCTCTCCAAGTAGTTTGGGCTATAAGAAGGAATTTTGGTATGCATTCGCCCAGTAACACATCCAACCAGCCATCTCAGAATTGTAACTGAACAATTTTGACGACATACAATTGATAACTCCTTTCGTTCTCAGGTTTCTCAGTTCTTAATAATCTCATGGTTCCCTTAGTTCATTTTCATCATTTCTCCCCTCCCCCTCTGAATTTGTCAGAGCCATGCAGGCCTCTTCAATCTCTGTATTGTAGTCCTAGTGGCAGTCAACAGCAGGCTTATTATCGAGAATATCATGAAGGTTAGTTCACTTTTTACGTTTCTCAAGCTCTTTGTTCTCTTTTCTTACCCCGAAATTGATAAGACTGCCACAGATAATTTAATTTACTTACTGTTCTCGTTTATGCCTGCGCAGTATGGTTGGTTAATTAGAACAGGCTTCTGGTTCAGTTCAAAATCGTTGAGAGATTGGCCTCTTTTCATGTGCTGGTAATATTTTATTAGCGTGCATTCTGTTTGCTGTTACCAATCTCTTCTGTTGCTTGCTTGATATATGGTTCCTCTTCTTGCAGTCTAACTCTTCCAGTGTTCGCACTTGCTGCGTATCTTGTTGAGAAATTGGCGTACCGGAAATATCTCTCTGAACCTGTAAGTATTTTGAGTATTTTACCATTGTACTTAAATAAGCTTATTCACTCAAGCTCCTAACAAATAGCATGCAGAGCCTACATTCCTCTGACTTTGTTAATGGAATCTTGTCGCTTGATGCAACAGATAGTTGTTTCCCTCCACATAATCATCTCCGTGGTAGCAGTTGTATACCCTGTTTCAGTGATTCTCAGGTTATTTACTTCTCTTCCCTTAGTGTACAGTTGCTCGTTCTGTTATTTTGGCTGGTCAATATCGTTCAAAGAGTGGAGTTAGAGAATTTTGATAGAACATACAATTAAAGAAATGAACTCCAAAGGTTTCTCGATGGAAGCTCTAGTGCTGATCTGTGCTTACATAGAATTGAGTGCTTCACCAGCAATCTGACATAATTTTTTAAGTTCTATTTTCGTTGGGTTTGCTGATGTTCAAAAGGAAAGTTTAATTGTCTGTCAAGTATGCCAAACTCCATGATCTTCTCACTGTGAAAAGTACATAGTTGTATTTTTTGTTTTCAACAAACATTGAACTTTCAGTTCTGATGGATTTCTCGTTCCTGAAATATTGAGCTTTTTTCTATGTGGAAAAGCTTTAAGTTCAAATAGCTTTCTGCGACATTCTGTGAACGATGATTTTAGTAAGGGGAATCTCCTCCATGCTTTTTGTTACCGGCCACATTTTGTTTCTTAACGTTGATCGTGCCTTACCAATGACACGGTACTTACTCCTTGAATATGCAAATGTCTGTTGTCTTTGCAGCTGCGACTCTGCATTTGTATCTGGTGTGACGTTGATGCTTTTTGCTTGTATTGTGTGGTTAAAATTGGTCTCATATGCTCATACGAACTATGATATGAGAGCAGTTGCCAAGTCAGTTGAAAAGGTAACAATATCATACTCTTGTCAAGTTTCTCACGCTTGAAGTTGTGTTTGTTACTTCAGTGTGATGCTTTTGTAACTTCTAGCATATATTTCGGTGGTCATACTCTGTAATGCCATAGTGATTACTTATCATCACATGAATATCATTTGCTTCTTGCTGTTGCCCTTGCAGCATCAATCTACATTCGGTCTTTGAAACTTCATTTACTAGTTTTCTTTGAAATATGTAAAAAATATGCTGATGTTTCTCGGTTCCACTTTGTTTGATTAACTTCTGGAAGGAGACAACCAGAGTTAATGGGTGTTCATTTTCTCATCCTGCCTGTTGCGCAAACACTGATTTCTAGTATTTCCTTTTTGATTGAAGGGAGAAGCACCTTCTGCTGCTTTGAACGTTGATTACTCTTATGACGTTAACTTCAAGAGCTTGGTGTATTTCATGATTGCTCCAACACTGTGCTATCAGGTAATCTTTCTATCGTAATCCAGATTCTTAAATCGTTGAATGGTTGCAAATTTATCACATTATCTACTAAGGACCCTCGTCCATCTTAAAGTATAGAGAAAAGAATGTTCTTTGACTTGCTTGAAAGAAACGAGAACCTATGCAAAGACTTCGTATTATAATCTTCCTATGCAATTTTTTGTGATCTTTGATGTATATAACTATTAAGCAACTTGGAACCCCGAATTTAATGTGCATCATGTTTTGGTTTAGCAAGCAATAGCAATGAATTGTGCCTTCTACTGTATGACCATTTGATTGTCTTCTCTGTCCTTTATGTTATGATTTGCAATTTTCAGCCAAGCTATCCACGCACTCCATGTATCCGAAAGGGTTGGTTGGTTCATCAGTTCATCAAGTTAGTAATATTTACTGGCTTGATGGGATTCATCATAGAGCAAGTAAGCACAAGTTTGGTTTAATTTTCTTCTATATTGTGCTCATTTTATGAATGGACTATTTCAGTATGAACGTGGTTACTTTTGCAGTATATCAATCCAATTATACAGAACTCTCAGCATCCTTTTAAAGGGAATCTATTATATGGAATCGAGAGGGTTTTGAAACTTTCGGTCCCAAACTTGTATGTATGGCTGTGCATGTTCTATTGCTTCTTCCATCTATGGTGAGTTCATCTTTTATTTTGTTCCTCCTTATCTAGAGTTCCCGATAATTCATATGATCTGTTCTTCTCTGTATTTCCTCCTCCCTAGGCTAATGCCTGAGTTAATATATTATTTGTTCTGCTGCTGCAAAACAGGTTAAATATACTTGCAGAGCTCCTACGATTTGGTGATAGAGAATTCTACAAAGATTGGTGGAATGCAAAAACTGTTGAAGAAGTGAGTCTGCTTTCATGAAAGTTGGTTCTTTTGTTAATTTCCATGTCTATCTGTTTCTGATTTTGATTCTCATGGTTGGCTATTTCTTGGATTTGCTGCAACCTCAGTACTGGAGAATGTGGAACATGGTACATCTCTTTACTGAGGTTCTTCTATATTGCGTCTCGAATTGTTGTTTGTTTGTATTTCGATTTCAATTTGTTGGTTCATTTCTATATTATGACGTCTACGAAAATGTTCCGATGATTTTAGCGTGTAGATTCCTTCTCTTCTCTTCTCTTCTCTTCTCCTCCTCATCTCCCTTCTATCAGTTTCTCTGATTTTGCATCCTATTTATTGGTCTGAACTTGGTGGAACATATATCGACTCATTGCTGCCTGTTCACTTCACAGCCAGTTCATAAATGGATGGTTCGCCATATCTATTTCCCATGTCTGCGGCACAACATTCCTAAGGTAAGTTTCTAGTTATCACCTTGGTACTTCTGCCACACTGTATACTATCAGTATTTGGACTTCACTAGATAAATATGAAGATTTTGTTTTCAAAGGCTTATATTTTACTTATGTTCTCCCATTATGCAGGGAGTAGCAATACTTATTGCCTTCTTTGTTTCTGCAGCATTTCATGAGGTATTTGCCATCTACTTGCAATTATGTTTTGCTTTCGTCTTTTGCTTCCCTTTCATAAAGTCAAATGCCTGCATTTTAGGGCCTTGAAATTCATTTGTAAGAGGAAGCTAAGATCGGGTTGAGTTTAGTTGGCCGTAGCGATTATTAATTTCATAGTTGAAGCTAAGACTACTGGCATCAGGCTTAGGAATAGTGTCACGGCATTCCGAAAACCAGAAATCTGAAAGGAGAGGATGAAATCATTGGAAAACTGCTCACACTAGGACCAATTTATTAGTTTTGTACTCCTGTGACCCGTTTACTCTTTCTTTTGCACTTGTGGATTTTGTTGAATATATAAGCTAATGAGGAATGTTATACTAGTCATAGAGAAACTGATTAAGGAGCACACCGTCTGCAGTGCATAATAAGATAGAACAGAAGGATTATAGTTTGGCCAATTGGATCTATTCTGGACGTATAAAGTTGAACAGTGACTAGATACAAAGTTTGGGTTTGGAGATAAAATCGTAGTGCCTCATGGGTTCAGCTTTAAAACAACGGTGGAATTGATAGATAGTCTTACTATTATACACATAACTTGACTCTTGTGCTCAGTTTAATAAAATATGAGTTGGGTTGTGTTCAACAGTTGTGTATCGCAGTTCCTTGCCACATATTCAAGCTGTGGGCTTTTCTTGGGATTATGTTCCAGGTATGATGTAGTCGTATGATATGATAGGTAAGCGTACAAGTGTATATAAGTCTGTAACTGTTGTTGTTTTGATGACAACAGATTCCACTGGTGTGGATAACAAACGTTCTACAGCAGAAGTTCAAGAGCTCAATGGTGGGGAACATGATATTCTGGTCAATGTTCTGCATATTTGGTCAACCAATGTGTGTGCTTCTATACTATCATGACTTGATGAACAGGAATGGGAAAGATGGAATCTGAAAAGGGAAACAAAAAACAACTAATTCTTACTTGGTTCATTTCATTAGTGTTGTTGTTGCCTTGGAAATGGAGTGCATGCTTGGTTGCTTTAGAAAAGAGGAGAAAACCAAAGATACATTGAGGCGTTGTCTGCAATGTAATGGTAATGTTGGCGAGAATGTAAGAAAAGAAGCCATTTATTTGATGAGCTGACACAGGCAGGCAGGCAGGCATATGTGTCGCGTGCCTTCTTCCAGGCCAGGGTGGAAATAGAGAAAGTAGAGCAAGAAATCTGCGATCATGAAATGCGATAACTACTATATAGCTGTTTTTGCTGCTTACCTTACCTACGGATTATCTTCTTCTCCTTATAAGTTTCTTATTACTTTCTATAGAAGAACACTTCAGACTTCCGAAAACCTGGACGAAATGACTTTCGGGCTACTTCTACATTTTAGATTCCTCATAAATTCATTCGTTTACGTGGATAAAAACCACACTATGGATCAGATTTAAGAATGTGATATTTATGAGGTATAAGAGATTTTCTTGTTTGACTAATGAGGTAACCCAATATGATATTTAGTAAATGGAACTAGATTAGATCTACAGCAGTCCAACAAGCCTGCTCGATTTGTCCAACCCATCATGACTCGTTTAATTAGAAAGTCAATAGTTTGAAACCTCCAAACTCGTAATCCGATTAACCGGTAGTCTGATAAAATCAAAATATGAACATGATTAATGGTTTGAATTTAAGAACTTTTTTTACTAGCTAAATAAATTATTGTATTATGTTTTTTAAATTTATTTTGGCTTGATGGGCAATCCGAGCCAACATGTTATTCGCCCAGTTGAAATCCGATGAACCCTTGATCCAATGAATCGTAATTTGATGAACCTGTAAACCTAATAAACCTATAATCTGCCCAACCCATCTATTTGACAGCTCTAACGCAAATTACTTAAAATAACGTGATAATTCAAATGAAGGTAATTGAAATAATTCAAAATGAGTTATTTGAAATATTATAATTTTAAAATATTAAAAATTTCATTTTATAGGAAGGTTTTGTCTTTTTGGACCTAATAGTAGATGCCGTCGTCAGGAATAAGAATAATAAATAAATAATGAGAAAAATGGAAAACATTAAACATGTACAGAGAGAGAGAGAGAGAGAGAGAGAAAGAGAGAACCAAAGTAAAAAGGAAAAGGGCAATCCCAACCCCCAACCCCCATTTTCTAATTTCTTGACCAAAACAAAATATTCTCAGCTCCATTTATGGCCGCTCCCTGAAGCTTTCTTTTTATATTTTCTTTCCTTTTTCCAAAATGGAAGACTTGAGATCCAAATCCGATAATCGATCCTCCCAACTAGACCTCTACCAATACGGCCCAGCAGCTGGAGGTATGCAAGATCTCCGATGCTACAGCGCGTCGTATGCAACAGCAGCAGCATCTTCCGTGTATCCATCTCAGAACAGCAGGCAACTGGAGATGAGTAGTAGTAGTAGTAGTAGCAAGGAGGATCCTAATAAGTTGAAGAAAGGAAAGTCGATCAAGGGGTGGACGTTGAGTGACCCAGAGTTGCAGCGCAAGAAACGGGTTGCGAGCTACAAGGCGTACACAGTGGAAGGGAAAGTCAAAGGTTCGTTCAAAAAGAGCTTCCGCTGGCTCAAGGACCGATACTCCAGAGTCGTCTATGGATGGTGGTAGGACGTAGATTCATCCATTCTCCATCTATGGTGCATTGCTTGTTTCCATTTCTTGTGAGTATATGCTTGGATTGGATTGGATTGGATTGGATCAATGGAATTCAGTAGTCGTGTTTCTGTGCGCTTGATTTTGTAAATTAATCTGCAGGATGATTTCATAACGTATTTTGTGAAATCATTTTTCACCCCATAAATAATCTCCAAATCTAAGGAATGAACATTTAACCATTTCTGTTATTATCAATCAACATCAACAAGTCTGCAGCAGCCACAAGTATCGGACTGGGATGCAATAGGAATCAGACAGTTACATCTTTAACTAAATATATAAAAGTAAATAATAAATACCCACTTCCATATATCTGGCTGGGCAAACCCATTCCCAGCTCTACCCCCCTCAGCAACATCAACACGTTTCCAGATTTTTACAACAATTTTGAGTTGACACATGCATGCATGCATGCCTCTTCTTCTACTATGGCACCTTCTTTCTCATCACTCTCTAAACTCAAACCTTTACAAATGTCTTTATCTGACTAGTACTACTAGTACTGCTAGTCTGGCTACTTGTAATAGTGGGAGAGTTCATGATTCAATTGAATTTGCTTACAATATAGAGGCAACCAAAAATTAAATAAGGAGCAGAACCTGTCTGTCTACCCACGCTAGCGATAGGAGGCATCCCAGAACCAGTTCCAACACCAGGACCCTAAGAGAAACAACAACTATTTGATTAGTTTGCTATGGATGCTAAGGACTAACATAAATGAGATCCTACACCAAGACTTAAATGGCCTCGTGCTGGAGGATTAGCTAGCTGCGATTGCTGATACTTCAGTATTGTCCAATCAAACACATAATCAAACTGGAAGCCTGTTTGAATGTTCATTTCAGGAAAGATTAAATGCCAGAATAATAAGCTCTATCACGACAAACAAGGCCATGTAGATGGAAACGGAACTGTCTGTACCTTCAAGAATGAAGAGATCGTGAAATATTCTCTTCAGATATGCATAATCTGGCTTATCATCAAACCATAATGAACGACAGTAATGAAAGTAGGAGGCGAATTCACTTAGGTTTCCACGACACAAAGCCTGAAGGAATATAAAACATCAGATTTTGACTCAAAAACTCATCCTAAAAGCCTCATGATGTCTTACCTCAATTGAATTAGAAACTTTCTTTTCATTGATTTTCTCATACTTTTGTTTCTTAGTTCCTGCTTTTAGTCCTTGCCAAGGAAGGGTACAAGGACAGTGACGAATCAGTAGGAGAACTACCATCACATATTACTAGGTCCAGCAGTTAGATATGGAAAATAATTACCTTCCCCTCAGGAAGTACATATGGATGTAACCAAGAGACTCTAGATTATCCCTTCTGCTTTGCTCTGTCAGATAAAAGTGCGAAAAGGTCAAGAAAGAAAAAGAGTAAACCAGCCAAAAGTACAATTCAACAGAAGAGTGACATGAAAGTAGTAGCAATGCATACCAATTCCTAGTTGAGTATTCATGCTTGCATATCTAGCAGTGCCAGTCAAATTTTTGTTTTCCCTGCAGTTTTTATCATCACCTACAGTAATCAGGTGTGTAATAAAATTCTGTAAAAATACTAAAGAGAATTGGATTTTAACCAGCATTTCTACTATAACATAAAACAGGAACCTGTGATATGAAGAGTTTGATTTGGAGAAACACCACCATTATGGAAATGAAGACACTATAGACAAATTGGGCCAGATCGTTCAGATACGGTTTGCTACCATGAATATTTGCGACAAGGAATACGAAATTTTGGACAGTAAGACCCTCTAATCCCATTCATATGATATCTTTCTCATGAGCTAAAAATGCAACTCAGTTCTCGAGTACATCAACCAGTAAAAGACTGCAGTTGCCATACATCAAGTATTCTATAAGCAGGTTGCAACAGCCGTGGACTATAGATGCTCCTAAAAAGTGCAACTCAATTCTCAAGTACATCATGTAGTTGGTGACTGCAGTTGCAATACAAGCATTTCTATACACATGTAGCAACAAAGCCGTGAAACTATAAGCAAAGCAAAAAACCTAGAGTGCTGGTACCATGTCAACTCCTGTTAGTATCCAAGTACAACAGTCATGCAAGGATCTCTCTCCGTATCCCACAAAAAAACACCACATCCTTCTCAGTTTGTAATAACTAGAGGGACGATTACATAGGCCGTCAAAGTATAAAGCAATGCAAGCGAATTAATCCCTTCGTAATTAAAAATTAAAATAGTTTCACCTGTATGGAATGTGCTGATGAGTTGAGTTATCCCGATATTTCTTTGCCAAACCAAAGTCAATGGCGTATACCTGTCAGCATGAAATGAACAAATTCCCTTAGAGCTATCAAAAAATTAGATTCGACCTCGCATTTTTGCGCATGGGTGTGCCCCTGGTGCGCATTTTCTCGCATTTTCTCGCACGGGTGTGCACCCTGGTGCGCATTTTCGCGCATTTTTGCGCATATGTGTGCCCCTGGTGCGCATTTTCTCGCATTTTTGCACATTTTTGCGCATACTAGACTTCAAAGAAATAAAAGCTCTTTTGATATTTCCAAGATTAATATAAACCTGATTTGCACGCCTTCCAAGGCCCATAAGGAAATTGTCTGGCTTGATATCACGATGTAAGAATGACTTTGAGTGTACAAATTCAACTCGATTAATCTAGTGGCACATAAATAACAGCATAAGAACAAAGTAGTCGTCACAGATAATTGTGTAGAATACAGATTAGTTAGAAGAATATCATCTGGTCTGCAAGCATAAGAACAGACTTCAATGCCAGTTTCCTACTACAAAAATTGAACAGATCTTCAAGACTAGGTCCAAGTAAATCCATCACCAGAATATTATAGTCACCTTCAACACATTTGGGATACCAGCTGTTAGTCTCACAAACAGAATAAGTAAACAGAATGCATACAAATATAAGATCAAAATGGCATAAATCAGCTAACGAGTAAACAATGAAATTTGCGAGTATAATTACTTCCTCCCTGCAAGATTCTGTACAACTTCGATTCATATAACAATTGAGGATGTTTTGTCTTCACATTTTCCTGGACATCATTAAACAACATAATCAGAAGTACTATAAGTTCTTGCATGAAAAAGGTTTGATCAGGCTGGCAGTGGCAGGACACAAAGCAAATGCAGAACACTTGAAGATGAGAACAAACGCTCATGGATGGACACAAACATAACACATAAACATATTTGAGAACAATTTTTTTAGAACAATACCACCATATAAACACATTTAGACGCAAGATAACATGGACCTCAATCCCATTCTTAGACGAATGCGGTTAAGAAAGAAAGATGATATTTCGTTAGCAGATCAATAACAGCAAAGCACAGTTTGCAGATTAAGGTAAACTGAAAGTCCAAAAGATAAGATCTAATAGCAGACAAAATATTAAGCATTTTCCTAATGACAATAGCAGTTGCAGACAGTCATATTCCTTCAGTTGTTCAAACTCAAGTTTATGCAAAAAGGGACTGTTCTTGACTAAAATGCGCTTAGACAAGTAACCTCGTCGGAAAATTCGCTAGAATTCCAAATCAGATCCAAATTCCGCAACAAAGTATGTCACTGCTACATCAGATTTCTGTTTACAACAAATAAATCCAGAATCCATTATTCAGCGGGGGGCAATCCAGAGCCACTCCAATCAACCTGAGCAGTTAACTCGACTAAAACTACTTGACAGCAACGAACAATTCAACAATCAAAAGTTCAAAACTGTCCCATATTTTGAGTAGCATCTTCCACCGATGATCAGCTACTAACACGCGAGCTTCCAAGTCAAAGTAGTCAAGTCATCCACAACTTAAGCAAGATAGCAAAAAGTGAGAGAAGCAGAAAGATAAAAGAACTCGCGAGCTTGATTGCAACCTCCTCATTGGTTTGAATATTGGTGCCTGAGAAGGAAGAAATTGGAGTAAGGATTCCATAGTAAGCGAAACAAACAAACGCCAAAGTTGAAAGATGCAACAGCAAAGCAGAAGTGAAGAGGAAGGTTAAAAACAAGCCAAGATAGATCTCTCCGAATGAACCGCTACCGATTTTACGACCGAGGCGAAACTTATTGCCAACACGAGGTTCCATGAGGAGAAAAAGGCAGGGCAGAGAATTTGGATTAGTGATTGATGGCCGTCGGAGAAGAAAAGAAGAAGGGGTTGGAAGTTGGAAGACAGATCGGAGTAGGGGAGTGGGTGGGTTGTAGGTGGCTCCCAGTCAGACCCACTTTCCGTTATCTTCCATTGCTTCGTTCCCGCTTTTTCTTTTTTCTTCCTTCCCTTTCTTCTTGTCGTGGAACTGGAACTCTCCTCCACTTCCACGAAGGAGCTTGGTAGAGATGACATTTTGCTTCTTTATGTTCGTTTTCATTCATGTGTACCAAGTCTAAAGCCCTGTAATTGGGCTGGGGCTATACCGATTATACGACCCCTATAATCGGTAGTGGAAAATACAGTCATCGACTCAAACGTAAAAATTACAGGGACGCTTGGACCACGTGAGTAGTCGAAAAAGTCAACGAAGTATCACGAAACGATGGTCGAGAATTCGTTAAAGAGCTGTTGGGGAAAGGCTCAATGAACGATACATGGATGTTTGGGATGAGATCATTGGCGGAGTCAGGAATTGAGAAAGCTACATTCATTGGCGGTGTTTTCATATTTTGAACGTATTCTAAAATATATTTATTGCTCAAAATATCTAGCACTATCTCTTTCAATATATGCTACTAAACAATCACACAAAATCATCTCCATCTCTTTCGATATATGCTACATAAGTTATTGTGAGAAAGTTCTTTCACACTTGCTATTGCTACTGGTAAAATCAAACCATCTTCAAAAGCAAATAGATTAATGGATACAGCATTAGCTTTTTTGTCTCTACCATCTTCATATCCAACTCTTCGATTCCTCTCAATTCTTTAAAATCATCATTGATTCGCAAATAAAAAATTTAAGTGTCAAGTTGATACTAAAAAAATACGATCTAAACTTCTGAAAACTCGGCTGGATAAAATTTAACGAGATTTAGCATGTTTTGCTTATCATAAACAGCAAAAGAATCATTGGAACTTAGACAAGCCAAACTACACAACAACTCACTCTTCATCAAACCGACTGTTCACTTCATCAAACTCACTGTCCTACTGATCTACTAAGTATTAACCCAACAAGATAAACAAGTACCTTAGAGTGAGATTTAAAGAATGAGCGACCGCTTTCGTCACTTCATTGTTGGCACTCAGCAGACGGCAGCGGCGCGACGAACAATCGGAGCCGAAATCGAGTGCGGAATGCGAACGGACAAATTAAATAGATTAAGATACGAACTACTAACTAATGGGAATGGGGAATGAGGTAAAAAGATATTGATTACAAAAAGAAAATTGGCTGAACGACGAACTGGGTAATCTGAGACCTGGGTTTAATTTTAAAACACTTACCTAAGTTTGAGAACGCTTGAGGATATAAGTTGAAGTCTAAAGTTAGCTTATTTTGTTGCATTTAAATAAAAGTGAATTATATATGTCTAGACGGCTAAAAAACACCCTAAATTTTACTGTCAAACCCCCTAAATTTTACTATCATTAAATTCAAAGACGTCAAATTATGCGAATGCCCTTCGAACTCCCTCTTTAAATACACAAGTTGGGGTCGAATGAAACACACTTCCTATTTTTCGTAAACTTTCAACAGTTGAAAGAGTATCTCAAATCAATCCCCGACACCTGACCCGCCGCCGATTGCCCCGCCGCCGCCGCCCGTCGGCTCCCGCCCCCCGCCGCCGCCAGGCCCAAAAATTGGTGGTCGACATGTCGACCACCAATTTTTTTTTCCTTTTCCAATTAGATTAGCAATTAGGGTTTAGTTTAGTGAATTAACAATTAATGATTATAATACTTGATAATTAAATATTAATTAAAGTTTAGGGTTTAATATTGTAACAATTAACATCAAAATTACCAAATTAGTAAATTTGGTAATAAATAATAAGTAATTAATAATTACTTATAATAATTTAGGTTAATTAGTCAATATACGAAAAATAATTTAATCCTAGGAATTAATGATTATTATTTGTAGTTATTCAAAAAAAATTATGGCTAATTTACTAATTACTAAATATTAATTAGGGTTTAATTAATTAATATTGTAACAATTAACATCGAAATTACCAAATTTGGTAATAAATAATAGTAATTAATAATTACTTATTATCATTTAGGTTTACTAGTCCATATACGAAAAATAATATAAAATTACGGATTAATCTTTATATTTCGTAGTTGAATATTTATTTTACTGATAAATGAAAATTAGGGTTTAGTTATTATAATTAAGGTGAAATAGAAATCCCTCACTATAACTAGTACCAAAAAGTGAATACAAGTTTAACATTTGTAATTATTAGTTCAGCTTTAAAGTGTTAGTTTTGTAATTAATAGTTATTATTTCAATTGCATATATAGTTAGAAGCGATGTCGATGGGAGATGATTACTTGTCGCGGTTTATCGGTCGTCCTATTTCTGCATCAAATAGGAAATTATTGGAGGAGAAATTGAAGGGAAAGAAATCTAGGCTAGGGGATGATAGGCAGTCTAGTGTGCAGTTTCAGATTCCTGGTCTGATATACGTGGACCCCGATCTGCACTCTATTGGGAGGGAGCTGACTGTTGAGGAGATTTTTGCTACCCAGGCTCCAGATTTTGCTGATGACATCCATGCCATTCAGGATGACTCCGACGGCAACGATGAGCAGATCCCGTCGGACGGTGATGGCGATGATGATGAGGATTGTTATGCCTCGTTTCACCCTTTCTTGTTGGATAGTGCACGCTCTCGGAAGAGAGCACCAGGAGAGGTGCAGATCCTCTTGTGGGTCGCAAGGTTCGTCTACTGTGGGCTCTAGGCAGGGCAGAGGAGCGCATTCTACAGGGGTCCACTCTAGCAGCACCGACGAGGAGTGGTTGATTACTGATTCGGCGCCAGGAGGACCCCGGGTCCCTACTGTGATCCCTAGTTTCGGCGGTCACAAAGCCCACCGCCTCTGGACGCAGCGTTTGGACTCTAGGCCGGCATCACGGTTCAGACTCCGTCTTGTGAAGGCTAGGGTCATGAGGCTGGAGAGGTTTCGGTGGCCTTCCCCTGAGGCTCAGCAACTGGTCGATCCCTCTGGGGGTCGCACCATGGTCGGGTTATGTCGTGGAATTTAGATCTTCCCTTGTTGTTGGCATTCGTTGAGAGGTGGCAGCCAGACAACAACACCTTCCACATGCCATTCGGAGAGATCACGATTACCCTACACGACGTGCTATACCTACTAAGGCTCTCCATTTGAGGCACACAACTCAGTTCAGAGGGCGAGAAGACGTATGTGAGCCAGCTCGCCACTATGCTTAGTGTTGATGGGGATGAGATCAGGCGTAAGTGCTATAGAGCAGGCGGGTTTCATATAGACCACCTAGTCGAGGCTGCTGAGGCGGGATACCTTGACGATGCGAGCACAGCCGTTTGCTACTTGATTGCGTTGATGGGTTCTACCGTTTTCTGTGATAGGAGTCAGAACCGTGTCTGTATTGGGTTTCTCGAGGGATTGCGAGACGTGCGGATGACTCGGGAGTACAGTTGGGGTGCGGCTACACTAGGTTTCCTGTACAGAGAGCTCGAGGTTGCTTCTCGAGCGGATCTACGTCCCTGTCAGGGTGCCTCACTCTGCTGCAGTCGTGGATCTACGAGTACTTCCCAAACTTGCGTTGTAAGAAGACCCCCGGCCCCATGTGCTAATGTGGAACTACAGTACGTACCTTCATCAGTGAGTCCTCTAGGGACTTTTGTATCTCCAGCACTTGACCCACCATAAGACGGTCGTATGCACGGAATAGCCGGTGAGCCTTGCTGATCGAGGTGTGCAGCCAAGCCTTGAAGAATGAGTGTGTCGATTCCACCCTGTTTGTGCTTGTGTTGCCGAGATGGAACACGTTATTCGTGTAGCAACGCGCCCACTTCTGCTTGCAAGGTACCCACTCCGAAGCCAGATAATGTATTAGCTCTTCGCTCCAGCCAATTTCTTCCAAATCACTCCATTTTCTGAAAAATATTTGGGTGGTTCTTGCATTCAGCAATTGTCCCATGGACCCCGAACGAATTTCTCAGCTACATCTCTGTCGTACAACCGCGTTACCCTACCTACGATGTTCCGCTTCATGTGCCACACACAGAGCAAATGAGCCGAAGAAGGAAATACGTCTTATAGTGCAACTGTCAGTCCACGTTCCTTATCTATGACAAAGGCATTCGGCACACGACCCCTAAGAACCAAACGTAATTGGTTCAGTGTCTATGCATACGACTCTTTTGTCTCATCTTCTAGTAGTGCCAATCCAATATTGAAGTTTTTCTTCACAGGAGTCACGCCTACAAACTGCACAACCGCCTTCTTATAAATGTTGGTTTTGTAGGTGGAGTCGATCAGGATCACAAAATACCAAGCGTGTAACATGCGAACTGACTCCGCATGTGACACGTACAGATGACTGACATGGTCACTGGAATCCTCCATATACTTTGTAAAGTACCCCATTTTCCGCGCCTCTGTCACCGCCTATTGCATGGGGTTCATGTTTCCCAACCTAATCCGTCGTATTTTTACCGTCTCATTATAAATCTGTTTTATGTTGATCAGACGGTTGTACTCATTGTTGAGTATGCTCTGCATCTGTCTTGGCGGAATATGGTTGTCCTCCAACTGGCTAATGTGATATTTCATCTCGTCGGTAAGTTGATTCCGTTGTTGTGTACCTTCACGCCACAACTCGAAGTGGTGGTTGTGAAATGACCTAAAAATCCCGCATTTCACATCATCTTTGACGGTGTCAATCCTCCATTTCCACTCAGTGTCAATCAAAATGAAAAAAAAATTAGGGACGGTCGGCGTTGGATGCCGACCGCCGTAATGACCAGTCGGCGTTGGATGCCGACGGCGGCGAGCGGCGGTTGCTGTCCCATGCCGACGGTCCTTTGCGGCGGTCGGCAACCGACGCCACCCGCCCCTAATGTTTTTTTCTTAATTTTTGTAATTTTTGAATGATTATATAATTAAATACAATTAAATAAATTAACCATTATTTTCATAATAAAAACTCAGTTATTGAATATTTTTTGTATTACTGTATGAAAATTAGTATTTACAATCTAAAGATACGGTTTAGAGATTTAGGGTTTTGGGTTTAGGAATTAAGGTATCGGATTTAGGATTTAGGATTTATGGTATAGTGTATAGGGTATAGGGTATAGTGTATAGGGTTTAGCGTTTAGGGTTTAGGGTTTAGGGTTTAGGGTTTAGGGTATAGGGTATAGGGTATAAGGTATAGGGTTTTGGGTTTTGGGTTTTGGGTTTTGGGTTTACGCTTTCGGGTTTAGGCTTTAGGCTTTAAAGTTTAGGATTTAGCATTTAGGGTTTGGAATTTCGGATTTAGGGTTTAGGGATTAGGGTTTAGGGTTTAGTGATAGGTTAGGGTTTAGGGGTAGGTTTTATGGTTGAGGATTTAATGTTCATGGTTTAACGGTTACGGTTTAGCGGTTAGCGGTCTAGTCATTGTTTGTAGTTCATTCTAGGAAATTAGGGTTTAGTCATGGTAATTATAGGATATTGTAAAATATTACTAAATGAATTTATAAATATTAATAAGAGAAATTGCATTTATAAATATTATCGTGTATTAATTAATAATATATACTTACTAACTATTTTGTTTCAACTATGAATTTCTTGAATATATGCAATTATCATATCTATAATTATCAATTATAATTGTTACGTATATTTTCTAATTCTTCTTAATTATTTTACTTACTTTGACTAATTATTAATTTAAACACGTTAATGAATTATATACTTAGTTACACAATAATTAATTACAATATATATGTAATTAATACTTACTAGAATAACTAACACTAATCAAAATAAAAAAATTACAAATATAATTTAAATTTGATTTAAATTATAAAAAAAATTTGGTCGGCGTGCCGACAGGCCGACGAGCACTTTTTTTTACCACGGCGGAGCGGCGCGGTTGTGATGCGACGACGGGGCGGCGGTTTGGCGGCGCCTATCCGGCGGTGGCGAGCTCCGGCGAGGACAACTGCAGCTGCGAGGGATTTTTAAATGTTCGTTTGAATGAGGTATGAAAGTTCTTCGAATTTCCGCGTATTATAAAGAATTTCATTTTACTATTCAAGGGGTGATTACGTCATTTCATTATCGAACTCAAATATTGCGACGATATTAGGGCGTTGGACAGTAAAATGCAGGGCGTCGTTTAGCAATCCCCGTTATATATTATCAAGAGTTGTTGTCTAGTCTAGTGAGATAACAGGTTCAATCTTTGTTGTGGACTAAATATTTATATTTTTTTATAATTTTTTCAAATCCAAGTGGGTGCCCAGGACCCCATTTAGTGTCATCTGCATTCACCATTGGGTGAGATGATAGAATACTAAAATAAATAAAGTTTAATAACTTAGGATGTAATGTTTAGGAAGGCGTAAGGGTAGATAAAAAGGTGAAGTCATGTCTCACGTCTTGGACGATTAGGCGTTGGGCAGGCGCGATTAAGTTTCTAACAAATATGATAGATATTCAAGTTATGTCAAGGGTAAATTTATCATTTTAGTTTTCTAACAGATGAAAGAGCCAACTTTAATTACGGGTAAATTTGTCATTTCAGTTTTCTTTTCTTTTTTTAGTGAGTTTTTTTAATTCGATTCGAGATCTGGTTGTTAATTCGCTTCTAGTTCATCAGGTTCGACAACTGCGTGCACTCTGATCCCACCTCTCCTTCATCTCCATTGATCTCTGGAATTTCATGTATCAACCGAGATTTCACTTCTGGCAATTTAAACTTGGTCAATCTTTCCAAGTACTCACAGAGCGTAAACAAAAACTAATTAAGGATAATTTCGAAAGCAAATGGTGTGGCGTGGTCGGGGTCAAGGGCGTGTAATTAACTCAAATTATCGTCATTCGAAAGGATGGATAAGGATTTTTATTCCCCGATTGGTTCGTATATTTTTCAATTTGTACTCGTTTTACGGATTTTGTTTTGTTAGTGTATACTAGGGTTATTGTACTTGATTTTTGTTGTTAGTAACTGGAGAGAGTTGAGAAAACTCTAGTTTAAGCAATATTTCATGCATATTCGTATAGTTATGGGTAAAAGTTCAGGGTGTTTCGTGCATTTCTAACTTCTATCTCAATTTAGTGTCTCGGACCCGTTCGGCTCCATTTGATGTTGTTTCGTAGTGTTTTTTATCGATTTCAGGCACACAGCGATGTCGGGGCACTATTCAAAACTGTATGGCGTGCAAAGAGGAGCTAAATTCATCAAGGAGCTAGAATCGGAAGACATAATCAAGATCGACGAATCAAGTTTTTCTATGGGAAGCGGCGAAATTAAGTTTTTCGGATTTACTCTCGTAAACCTAATTTTAATGTCTTCCTTCTTTGAAATTGATTTGTTCTTTGAGATTATGAGTAGCTAAACTTGTCTTGCTTAAATTAGATGAACCCTAGGTTACTTCCTACGAACGAATGATTTGATATGTTTGACGATTTATGCGAGTTGGATGGATTTCATTGCATATTTGATTTCGTTTTTGATATGTTCTTGCATGATCAACATGAATAAATTTCTGTTAGATTTTTCTTAAACTCGAAAGAGTTTGCATATCTAGAATGTCGAAATCAAATAACTAAGTTAGACATTAACCCTCATCCGGGAGCGAATGACCTATTCTGTCGTGTGAGCAATTCTAAATCGGTAAATTGCCTAGCGGGTTTTAGATTTTTTCTCAAAAGAGCGGATTAGAATACTAGATAGGTAGCAAATTAGCAGATCCGAAAGGGCGTGATTTGATTAGAAAAGAAATGCGACAGTGAATTGAATATATGTTGTTTTGCTTAAATCATTAAATTTGTCTGTCATTTGTGAATTTGGATAGCCTAGGAGGATTCGATGTTTAAGTTGTCTTCTTCCAGTTGGTTCAAACCTTATATCTTGCAGTCTTGCAGCCTTGTGTTATTTTCCCTGTTATTTGCATTATTAGAAATATTGATAGTTTTAGAGATCGTGGAACCTACACCACAAAACATGTTTAATCTATTAGCACTTTTTATAACTTAGAGTAGTCACGACATTAAGACCCTAGGGAAATTCGACTATAGTTAATTCGTTAACTAGGTTTATTTTGAGACAAGTAAAATCCGTTCATCAGTACCACACTACAAAAATAAGTAAAAAAAATATAATATGTATATTGAAAAAGCTAGTACACTAAAACAAGTACATCAAATAAAACCTAGCACACCACTACAAAACATGTAAAGAAAATCTAGTATGTAGACTGAAAGAGCTAGTACATTGAAAAAACTAGTACACTAAAACAAGTCATCAAATAATATTGAGTACAACACTATAAAAATAAGTATAAAAAATCTAGTAGGGACACTGAAAAATTTAATGTTAGGTTTACGGTACTTAATTTTGTACTTGATTCAGGGTTAGAGTTATGTACTTAACTTTTTGTTGTTGTGAGTCGTATACTTGTTTAGTTTTGTACTTCATTTTGAGTTGTACTTGATTTTGAGTGTACTGTTGTACTGGTTTCTTATATTGATGTACTTGTTTTTTGTTGGTGAAAAACAAAACACAGTGCTTTATGCAATCCTGATGAGTCAACGGCTGCAACGAAAAATGAGTTACCCGCCTAAATACTCACCAACGATGTTGTTACTGGAAATAACGAGCTAACCCCTAAATTCTGCAATTCCCTCCTGCACAATGAACTGTGATGATCTTCAGTCGAGGAAATCATGCTCTGGTCATTCTAATATCTATAAATAGATATCTCTAACACTGATCAAGGCATTCCAACACACAAAAGTATCTGAGTTCATTGAAAAGCATACGAAGTTCCTCTCTTGGTTCTCTTCACCCAGAATCAAGAGTTTCTGTGATTATCCTTAGATGCACTCGGTGATTTCTGTATACTAGGGAATATTGCTTCAAGCATAATGGTTTTACCATAATTACAGCTTCCGCTTTTTCCATTCGTTCACTTTTAATTTTCTATTGTAAACCATCCTTATTATTTGTTTCATTCCCCTATAACTGGTTTTTGAGTTCATCTTTTACTTCTACTGGTTTATTCATTCTTGTCAACTAACATTTTTTTGTTTTTTACTCGGTTTAAGGTTAGGTTTTATACTTGATTTTTTGTTGTTGTTCGTTTGTTTATACTTGATTTTTAATGTTAAGTTTGTTGCCTTATCTTTTGTATTAAGTTTAGGGTTGTAATTATGTACTTGATTTTTGTATCCGTTTTATGGATAGAATTACGTATTTAATTTTTTATTGTCGTGAGTTGTTTACTCGCTTTGCGTGTACTTAACTTTTAGTTGTAGATTTGTTGTATCCGGTTTAAGATTAGGGTTATGTACTTGAGTTTTGTCGTGAGTTGTATATTTGTTTTGTTTGTACTTGATTTTTAGTGTTGCGGGACGGACGAGTTTTGGATGATCAACAGGTAAAAAAATATCATAGATGATCATTTCAGAATTACTTTTCATTTCATACAACATTTATACACTGTAGTTTGATTTCCATGCCCACAAACCTGATTCAAATATTTCATAATTCATAGAGTGAAATTGTTATAGGCGACTAAAAAGGAAAAAAACTTAAATTTTCCTGAATGGCAGAAATACCCCTGGTAGGTATTTTTTTGCTGTAGCAAATACTAATTTCCTTGGATGGGGATCCAAACTCGAAGAGAACACTAGTTAAACATAATCACTCCCCCTTAATCAAACTCCTTAACTATTACCGAAATTACTTTAGTTGTAAGATATTAAGTATTAACTTGAGGCGACACTTTGGTGGAAATATATATCGGGTATAAATGTTATGTGGCAATATATTATTGGCTGGTTTTATTTTTTGATTAAAAATTATTAGTTTAACTCTTAAAAATGAAATAACCTTCAAATCAATCGCCAATATTTTGTGGTTAGTTAAAATCTATCAAACGTTAATCTTTTCTCTTTTTTCTTATTTTAATATTTCTTTCCTTATCTTCTTTTTCTACAGAAATCGCATAACTCATTCCACCATTAAAATCGTCAAAACCTTCAACTTTTTTTTAAATACACTTCTCCCTTTACAACTCTGGAAATTTATTTCGTAGGATTAGTGTTGTTGAATCAAAAGAACCCAAAGAACCTGACTTTCGAATTTCTGCTACTATCGACTATAAATTCCGCCGGACGTCCGGCCTATCTTAGAAATTCATCAGATCTGATTCGAATACAACATCCGAGTTCTGGAAGTTGATTGAGAATTGATAAAGAAAGAGAATGGTGAATGCCAAGCATCTTACTCACTGCTAAGCATCATATCAACTCTGAGATTACCTCTATAAAGTTAGCTCGGCTGAACGAAAACTTAGAACCTTGAGCACAAAACTTCTTTCTGTAGGGGTCAATGGTTTTGTTATTATCATATCAGTTGCAATAACTTCATTTTTTTAATCCAAATGTCGGTATAAGTATATAACTAAAAAGAAAGGAATGCAACTGTATAAGGGACTCAATAAAATTAAAAGCAAAGGACAAGTACACTGCCAATCTAACTAAACACCCAGGCCAACAAAACAAGCAAAACAGGGGCCTCCATAAGCTGCACCGGGAAACCCAACAACCAACAAACAACAGTACAAGGGCTAAATTTCTAACAAAACACACACCATCCCAATGTTTTTCTCACCTTCTCCTTCCTCTTTACAACAAACTCCTGCTAGCTAGCTACTTCACATTTCCCCCCTCTCTTGGTTAGTTTCAATCCTCTCATTCAATGCTTTTGTGCTTTCCCAGGAGCAGTACTTATCATGTCTAATGATGTTTTGTTCCATTGTCTCTCTTTGAATAGATAAACCAGAAGCAGCAAGAAGAACATTGATGAGATGGGGATGAGCAGCAGCTTCAAGAGTGGGGATTACTTGGAAGGAATGCTTAGTGATTACGTTGGTGGAGGGAAAGGCAGTAACAACAAGCTCAACAAATCTGCATCAGCAAGAACAACAAGTGCAACTTCTTCAGCTAAGCTTGTCACAGTCATGACATGCCTCCAATTTGCATTTGCATTCTATGTGACTTTCCTCCTCTACTACATGAGCCCCACAATAGACCTCAGGACCAAACCAAATTTTATTTCCGCCACAAGGTTCACTCAGAACTGGAAGCGCCACTTCGTCATCCCTCCCCATGTCGTTGATCTTGACACAAGAGGTTCTAAGCAGCAATGCTTCGAGCTATGATGAGTTGGGAGATCTAAGATCAAGATGGAATCGTGGGCACCACTTTCCGAAAAGAGTATTTCTACCCTACAAGCCTTGGGTATCAGGAAATCCCTTCCAAGGATAAGACTGTCTACACTCGAGTTCTTAGACTTTAGAAACTAGAGTCACTTAGAATTCCGTAGGCTATAGTAGATGTTTCTCTGTCTGTTTTCCCACACAGCTGCCTTCTTTATATAGGCATAGGGTCCATGACCGAAGGGGTACGAATGAATGCACCAAGAGATGTCTGTATCTCTATGGATAGGCAAGAAGGCAGTTAGACCTACGGGTTTGGAGGGAGAACAACTCAAATTTTGAGTTTGAATTTCACGAAAAGGTGTGAACCAATCCGTCCTAGGAGAAGGAGTAACCACCCCAACTACCTAGCTCCCCACCTTCACTGCAGCTCAACTCAGCATCGCAGCTAGTGACACTAGTATCCAACTCAAGTTGAGCTGGATGAGCTTTAGTATCAGTCCCTAGCATCATCTAGCTCGTAGAGGAGCTGATGCTAGCTAGTTCCTACTTGCTCTAAGCTAATGTGAGGTTTCCCGTGAGTCCATGCATCCGTACCAACACCGGCACATCACCAAGGTTAAGTCCATGGAGCTGTCATCACACCAAGTTCAAACCCTAGGTGCATATTTCCAACAGTTGGCAGGAACCAGGAGTCTGCTGCATCCTCATTGGTAAAGGAAGACCAAGAGGTGATGATGGTTCAGGTTCAGCATCATAACCCTTCCCAGGTCTACGAGCACGAGAAGATCGATTTCTAACAAAATTAATTGATGGGGGCTCAATTGATTAAGGGAATTAACAAACGGATGAAAAATATGTTCAAAGGACAATCCCAATTAATTGAGGAAGATGGTGAGTCGTGACTCTAAGGAGGATGATGTTAAATAACATATTGACGGGAACATTGCTAAATTTTCAGATGACGAACTTGTTAATTACATAACTTAAGGGGTTTTAATGGCTAAAAAATTAGAAGACCAATCAAAACTCGCCACGCCGCGTTTGCATATGGTGCATATTTTCACTAGAGTGTCTGTTATTAACATAACTAATAAGTTATGATCTTCTAAATCTTCTTAATTGCCGTAAATTAAGAACTGGAAATGATACATGGAAGAAAATTCCAAAATTTAATGAATTTATTTATTAGTAAAAATTACTTAATGGAAGGGCAGTTTTGTAATTTTCATAGGTTAGCTCCATTATTTTTTTCTAAAAACTAATGCGACAAATAGCAATTTAGTAAATAAACAGTGAAAAAGACAGGAATATTCCTAAATTATAAGCCTTTGGATTAGCCGAACTTTCAATCTCAATCTAACGGTCTAGTATTAATAGCAGATATTCCCAAAACCCTTGGGTATGAAATTGTTTGTATTCGGAGCCAAGCTCTTCAAGAGATTTGACATATCGCAGCCGCCCTCGAACCTCGGCCTTATCGTTCTCACTAAGCAAAGGAATCGAAAATCGAAAACCTCGACCTCGACGGAGAAAATGGCTGGTTCAGCGATCTAATCACTTCTTCAGTTGTCTCAGTACCATTGGCGAATCTGTAGGGATCGAAAACCTGTGAGTGTTAATCATATGAGTCTTTGTACTGTTTGGTAGATCTATTTTCCGCTTTATTTATTCTATTTTTGATCCATAACTGCGACAATGATTGGAAACTGCTGGAACCTATTGACTGATGAGGCAGGCTTTGCCATGAATTTGCTGAAATTCCATCTCCAACTATGCCATTCATCCGTTATTTCTAGGGTTTACTTTGTTCTGATAGTATCCGTCTCTTTTCGGTTTCACACTCTGATTGATCACTGACTACCTCTTGCATTTTTTTATTTTCTCCATATGACAAGAGTTTTCGCTTTTCAGATACACCTCTCCAAATACTTGCTGTTTCGGTTAATTGTTGAGCCGTTTGGATGGGTGATAACACCGATCATTCCTCTCCTGGGGAAAACCCAGATCATGAGTCTGTGGCTCAACCTGTTGAATCTCAGGAAGACAGCTCTATGGAAACCATTGTTCGTAAAATTCAAGATTCCATGTCCTTGGGGAAGCAACACAAGTTTTGGGAAACCCAACCAGTGGGTCAATTCAAGGATGTTGGGGATACGAGTTTGCCTGAAGGACCTATTGAGCCTCCAACCCCATTGTCTGAGGTGAAACAAGAGCCTTACAATCTACCTGCTCAGTACGAATGGACTACTTGCGACATGGAATCTGAGGAGACCTGTAATGAGGTCTATGCATTGTTGAAGAACAACTATGTCGAGGATGATGAGAACATGTTTAGGTTCAATTACTCCAAGGAGTTCCTCAGTTGGGCATTGCGTCCCCCTGGCTATTACAAGAGCTGGCACATTGGTGTGCGTGCTAAGGCTTCCAAGAAACTTGTTGCTTTCATAACCGGTATCCCAGCAAGGATTAGGGTTCGTGATGAAATTGTGAAAATGGCTGAGGTCAACTTTCTGTGCGTTCATAAGAAACTTAGGACCAAGAGACTTGCACCAGTAATGATCAAAGAGGTTACTAGGAGGGTTCATTTGGAGAATATTTGGCAAGCAGCATATACAGCTGGTGTGGTTTTACCAACTCCAGTAACCACTGCTCAATATTGGCACAGGTCCTTGAACCCCAAGAAGCTTATTGATGTTGGCTTCTCCAGGCTTGGTGCAAGGATGACAATGAGCCGAACAATAAAACTGTACAAGCTCCCCGATTCACCAGCTACACCTGGACTCCGGAAAATGGAGCTTCATGATGTGCCTGCTGTTACACGGTTGCTTAGGAGCTACTTGGCTCAGTTTGCTGTTGCCCCTGATTTTGATGAGGACGATGTTGAGCATTGGCTTCGTCCTGTGGAGAATGTCATTGATAGTTTTGTGGTTGAGAGCCCCGAGACCCATGAGATCACCGACTTCTGCAGCTTTTACACCCTACCATCATCTATCCTAGGTAACCAGAACTACTCCAATCTGAAAGCTGCTTATTCGTATTACAATGTTGCTACCAAAACCCCGCTGCTACAGTTGATGAACGATGCACTGATTGTTGCGAAGCAGAAGGATTTTGATGTTTTTAATGCCTTGGATGTGATGTTCAATGAGTCGTTTGTGAAGGAGCTGAAATTTGGGCCAGGTGATGGACAGCTTCACTACTATCTTTACAACTACCGTTTGAAGCAAGCACTCAGACCATCTGAGCTTGGTCTTGTTCTCTTGTAGTTCAGGGTTATGATGAAATTTGGCTGCTAGTAATTCTCAGGGTTATGCGAACAGTGTTTTATTCATTTTCTTCATGTTTAATCCGGCTATATGTCGTCTAAGAATGTTGCAGGTTTTGTTGGTTACTGGATGTTGAACGTGGGTGACAAATAACATTTTGAGTTCGGACGTTGGTGTTAAGTTTGTAATGTTTGCCGGTAGGTTCATGTTATTTCTGGTTGCAGGTCCTGGGGATCTATGATTGAATGGGCGGTGTTCTTTTGGTTTGCATCAGGTCGAGTTTTCAATTCCTATTCATTAACTCGTGGTTTTTTCTTAACAATTTCTTAATGAAGCAAGTTACCATGCAGGAGTAGTAAACTTAGCGAGTCAGTTTGGAGTAGTGTCACCCGGAAAATGTGATGCTAAGAACGCGAGCAACGAGCTAACTTGTCACCCGCACGGTTTCTACTACTTCTAAGAAAGAAAAGAATCACTAAGATGAGCAACGTGACCCTTTTATTGACATTGGAGTAGGCTTGGCAACGGGGAGGTTCGGGGATGGTTATGACATATCCATTATCCATTCACGAAACGGTTATTAACTATAACTAACATCATTTTTATTTCGGTGATAGATTTCGTTCCATCCCCATACCCATCAGGTTACGGTTATAAACCACTCCTCATAACGGTTAACTATCGATATACAAGAAAAACAGGAATGAAAAGTTGAAAGTGCATACACATTCATCTGAAAAATTTTCAAATCTAATTCGAAACAATAGTAACAATATCATTCTAGAACACTAAAAGCACTTGTGACTTGTTCTTGAAATCAAAATACAACCCAAAATTAGCAAGGGGGGAGGATCGAAGCATTTAAACAACACTAAATAAAATGAAACTGATAATTGAAATAGAACAATCGTTCTCTTTTCATATATAACTAGTCTGAATTTGATTAATGATTTTTTTTTATGAATGATGGTCGATGGATGAATTTATGTTTTGCGATTCTGAAAGACAGAGTTAAGAGATAAGGTTTCTTGAAATTAAAAGCAAAAGTATTGCGTTTGGACATAGGGTTAAAATGTAAGTGGTTTGGGACAGTCAAATGGTATTGGGCTTTATTGCTTTAATAATATACGGATAAATAGAGGGTAAGTTACGGGTTGGGGACGGTTATGAGTATGGTTACGGTGATGGGTATGGTTACGGTGATGATGCGGTTACTTCGAAACCCATAACCTAACCTTACCCATTCGTAGCGGTTAACGGTTATAACCATAGCCGCAAAATACCCAGTCAACGCGGTTAATAACCGTCAAACTCAATGAGGGTACGGTCGGTTAAACGGTCAAAATTGCCAACCCTACATTGGAGTGATAGCGTTCCATCGATCCTATCAATAAGTTGTTTGCCTATTCCTCTTCCCATCATTTTTAATAAACAATTCGTTATTTTTTTGCCTCTTCATCTTCCAATCATTTTAACAAATTATATATAATCAAAATAAAATTTTAATTAATTAAAGGCGAACATTCCGGTAGAAACATGTACGGGTGCAAACGTCATGTGACGATATTATTGGGTTGATTTTTATTTTTAATGTTATGTTATCTCTTAAAAATGTAAATGGAGATCAATCACTCAAAAAATTTTATTTAAATTTATTCCACCATTAGTTTTTTTTATAAGTGTTGAATTTATTAAAGGGGTTCCATGAAGAGTGGAACAAACCCAAAGAGTTCTTCTTCAATTCCTCACTGATTTCCAGTTCAATCCCCTTGGTCGACTTCATCCTCTTCGCCAACTTCCTAACCATCATCTCAACCATCTTCATCAATTCCTCTTCCGACAGCGCCCCGAAAATCACAATGTCATCAATTGTGTTCAAAAACTCCGGTCTAAACACCTTCTTCAGTTCCTCCATAACTTTATGCCGCTTCATTACCGTTAGCAATCCCCTCAATCACGGCTATCTGGCCGACGTTCGACATCATGATGATGATGGGGTCTCTGATCGAATTGCTTCCCACCCCATCCTTCATGAACCCGTAATCGAGGATTTGGAGGAGTGCGTTCCACAAGCCGCAGTGTGCCTTTTCGATTTCGTCGAAAAGGATGACATAGTTGGGTTTTCGGGCGATTTCCTTCGTCAATTGGCCACCCTCTAGCAACCTGTGTAACTAGGTGGGGAACCGAAGAGTTTGGATACTCTGCGCCTCTCCAAATACTCGCTCATGTCGATTTGGATTAACGATTCTTTCGACCCTTACAGCTCGATTGCCAGCGTGCAGGCAAGCTCTATTTTGCCGACGCTGGTTGGGCCAGTGAATCGGACGAAAAAGATGTTTAAAGCCAATCCATAATTAATCGAAGAAGATAATGAATGTAAGTTTTTAAGGAAGATGATGTTAAATAACATATTCTACGGCAACATGACTAAAGTTTTTGGTGAAGATGTTTTTAAGGGTTTCAATGACTTAAATTTGGGAGGGCCAATTAGAATTCACCACGTCGCGTTTGTACCCGGTGCATGTTTCCACCGTAGAACCCTTAATTAAATTTAATGGGAATGTATGTGACAATGAGTGCAAACGCTGGTTGAGGATAGTCTTTGGTTTTCACCCTCCTTAATCCTTTTTAGTTTTTATTGGGCTGTGTTTCTCGGGCAGGTTGATTGTTTCCTTCGGTGATGTAATGCGTGGTTTTCGTATCTTTTTAGGATGTGCCTATTTTTGTTCTTTTGACAGTTTACATGTTTTCAGACTCCGTAAAAGTCTCTAAGTGTTTTCATGGTTCGTTCTCAGTTGTAGCTGTCAATTCTTCCTAGGATCGGGACTTGTATAGACAATGATTTCTACTTATGAGACATATGATTTTCTTTCTTTCGGGACCTCTGATTTCTTTTTTAATATTACTATTATCGTTGATAAAAAAGTTAATTTATTACTATGATTAAACTCGGAGTATAATGACTATCATCAATTCTACTCATTTATAATCAATCAATTACATTTAACTACTCAAATTACACTCTAAATACACACTTATACAAATTATTATACTTTTTAGAGTTATTAACTTTAATATTTTAATTAAGGCGGCACTCTAGTGAAACACATGCACCGGGTGCAAACGCTATATGGTGGTATATTATTGGGTATTTTTTATTTTTTATCAAATAATGTTATGTTAGTCCTTAAAAATGTAAAAGCATGCAAATCAATCACTCACAATTTATTGTTATTTAAATTCGTTTCATTACTAATCCCTTCTTTTAAAAAAGAAATTCATTACCTTATCTTCTTCTTCCTTTTTCCAATTAAAAAAATACCAAACAAAGTCACTTATTCACGTAAATTTTCTATCCGTTCAACACAATCAAATAATATTCACCATCCAAATCATCGCATCGTCGTCCAGTCCCAAATTATTACTGAGTAGAACCTTTCAAACAAATGAAGTATTAACTAATATAATCAAACAAATGAAGTACAAGACAATAACACTACCATTGTGCCCATATCAACAAACAATTATATATTTGTACGTGTGTGAACTCCACAAACGTAAACTTTTACAGAACACAGATTTAAAAAGCTGATGATGTGAGCTAGCAAGCAATAGAATCCAACATACAAGGCTTTGACCAGGGGAAATATGCTGTTAAGTATTTATTTCTGTTTATAATAACTTAGTGATTTATGTTAATTTAAGAAGTTTCCTATAATCTTAATAAAAAAAATTAATGATATAAAATTACAACAACAAAAACAAAAGATGATCCACGAGCAAAATTATTGCAGGAGATGAGATGATACATCAATCTGCTATTGTTGTACCAGAGGATTCGAGTTCGAACCATTTGTTGCTACAACAACCTGTTGAGTGATACAAATTTAGTATCGCTAATGAGAAGTCATTAAATTCACATTATTAGTCCCCATCCCCTGCTGCTGAGCATAGAACATCTGTTGCTGATCGTTTGGTGATATCGAACTAGCATACTTGTAGATGAGGCAAGTCACAAACAGACGAAAAAGATGTTTAAAAGGCAATTCTTTATTAATCGAGGAAGACGATGAATTGTAACTTTAAGGAAGATGATGTTAAATAAAACATATTCGACGGTAATATGGCTAACTTTTTGGGTGACGAAGTTGTTAATTACACAAACTTAAGGGTTTGAATGGCTTAATATTGAGTAGGCCAATCAAAACTCGTCACATCCCGATACATATTTCCACCGGAGTAGTACCCTTCAATTAATCTCTAATTATATGATTATGATTATTTTTATTTGAATGCTGGAGATTTTAAATATTTGAGTTGGTTAAAGATTGAAATCGAATATTTGTTGGAGCTAGCCATACTTAATAGACGTAAATTTATTTATGCTAGGGCGATGAATATTCGAAATGTAAGGTAACGAATAAGAATTCAGAACCCTAATGCACTAGAAAAAAGGAAGGGAAATAGATCGGTAGAAAAAAAAAAGTAAAGACAAAAAAGAACCACGTCTACTCTCCCTCCCTATCCACTCAACTCTGCTCTCCTCCCACCACTGCCTTCCTCGCAAGCCTCTGCTACTCTGAACCTCGGTAAGAATAATAATAAAAAAACGGAGAAAGCGTGAGATAGAGGGATCCTCTTCTTCAGTTCACGCAACTGTATTCTTCCAGGTGTAGCCCAAGGTCCTTTGTCAATGTCGTGAAGTTTGTGCAGCATTTACTGCCTTGCATTTTCAGAATATGTTCTCGAATATGGAGTGTACTACCGGAGCTCGGAACATGGCGATCATGGCTGTATACTCCTGTCCTACGGCGAGTTCTCGGCGGAGAGTGCAGCTCACTCATCGTCCTCCTTCCTTCGCCGGAGATAAGAAAAACCGTTTGTGTACTGAGCTGAAAGCGAATGCCGGATCCGGGAGCGAGAGTTGCGTTGCTGTTAGAGAGGATTTTGGAGATGAGGAGGATTTCGTCAAAGCTGGTGGTTCCGAGCTGTATTTTGTACAAATGCAGCAGAGAAAAGAGATGGAGAAACAATCCAAGCTTGCTGATAAGGTCAGTCCACTTAATTTCTTCTTTCCTTCATTTTCCCTTTATCGTCATCGTTTCTCTAATTCTAACACTGTTGTCGACTCCAAAACATAGTATACTATAAGCCTAAGAATTCAAAGTACTCTGCTTCTAGACCAGAGCTGCTGTATATGCCTCTGAAGATAGGAATTGCAAATGTGTGTGCCAATTACAGAGAATACTGATAAGGAATCGGAGGCACGTCGAGGCCGTGGGCATAGTTATGCCGATTCCTCTGCACTCAAGCAGCCTAGTTATTTGTATATTTAGCTCCGTAGTTATCCTAAAGACCCCTCGTTACAAGCCGTTTGGTTCAGAATAGTTATTTTCATGTGCATAAGAGATGCACTATGCAAACTCCGTTGAACACTTTTTCTCTTAACATGGTTCGTTTTTTTCCAGTTCGTCATGAATTTGGTTTATGTAACTATTTTTTGATAGCTTAAACTTCCTATTAATGAACAGATTACTATCTTCCGTTTGTTTTTTACTTGGTTGGTTGCCTGTTTCTGTAGTTACCCCCTATACCAATCCTAGGCGAAGTACTGGATTTGGTAGTGATTGGTTGTGGTCCAGCTGGACTGGCACTTGCGGCAGAATCAGCTAAGTTGGGTTTGAATGTCGGTCTTATTGGACCTGATCTTCCTTTTACTAACAACTATGGAGTTTGGGAGGATGAATTCAAAGGTAATGCAATCCTTTTATTTCAACTACAATATCGAAGCAGTTATTCTAACTAGAAATTATTACCCATAATGTAATTCTATAAGGAAGAAGAAAAACTATTATCTTAATGCCTCATCTGGTCCACATTGTCTGTTCTACCAACTGTTTCTACAAACAAACTCTTTAGTATTCTGGTTTTTATCTATATGTATGTTCAGCATATGAAAACATATTTTCCAGATCTCGGTCTCGCTGGATGCATTGAGCACGTCTGGAGGGATACTATTGTATATCTTGACGAGGACGACCCCGTTATGGTTGGTCGTGCTTATGGACGAGTTAATAGAGACTTACTTCATGAAGAATTGTTGAGAAGGTACGAATGTGTGATCATTTTGAGTTTTTTTTTTTTGCTGTATCTGAGAATCTAATTTAGCTGTTCAGATATAAGATTTTGCAGATATATGATGTATAATAATTTTCTCTAGGTGTGTCGAGTCAGGTGTTTCATATCTTAACTCAAAAGTGGAAAGTATTGATGAAGCAACTAATGGACACAGTATTGTAGTGTGCGAGGATAATATTCTTGTTCAATGCAGGTAACTCACCTCCACCTTTACGCTTCTAGATAAAGTACACCTTGTTTATCAGTGTTGTCCAGCAGTACTACACAGTCCCTAACATATTTATTATAGACTTGCCTCTGTTGCATCAGGAGCTGCTTCAGGTAAACTCTTGCAGTACGAGGTAGGAGGCCCGAGGGTCTCTGTTCAAACTGCTTATGGTGTGGAGGTTGAGGTATGCTATAGGAAAATCACTGAATTTTTTTAGATATTCATTTTGCTAATGTCTTTTCTCGTTACTTTTAAAATTTTCCTTTCTAGGCGTTTTCCTTAGATCTTGGTTCTCGTAATCTCCCATTCAATGTTTGAGATGCTCCTCAGTACTTGATGCCTTGATCATGAAGAGAAATAACACTGTATAATGTCGGCTCAATTCAGTGAGAGGAAGTCGATCTCTAGCCAACTGATATCCTTGCATTCAGGCCAAACATGACTTATTATGTTGCAGAGATGTGTATTTTAGCTTGGCGTTATTGGAATTTATGGACTCATAACATGCACACAGAAGGCTATGGAAATACTATCCCAGAGTTTAGGCTGATCATCTTTTATTTAGTGTCCTTATTTCATACCAAGAGTAAAGTGCTTTAGATTCAGCTTCTTATTTTGTAAGTGGACATTGAAGTTTATGTTTACTATTGTGCAATAGTCATTTATCCTAGCATTAATTTCTCTTATGATTCCAGGTGGAAAACAATCCATATGATCCCAGTCTGATGGTTTTCATGGATTACAGAAACTATACTAAACAAAACTCATCATCTTTGGAAGCTCAATACCCAACATTCCTTTACGCGATGCCCATGTCACCAACACGAGTCTTCTTTGAGGTTTGTTGAATCTGCTCTGTTCTGTGGTTATTAGTGCGCTCTTCAATCCATGACTGTGCAGTGACACTAAATGGCATCTATTTACAGGAAACATGTTTGGCATCAAAAGATGCCATGCCGTTTGACTTGCTGAAAAGAAAACTTATGTCAAGGCTAGAGACCATGGGAATCCGAATTTTGAGAACTTACGAAGAGGTATGTATATATTTTGACCCATTAATTTTTCCAGTAGGCTGTATGATTTAGTTCCTTTTCACTCTACCACGACCTTTTACATTGCTAGCCGCTTAGCTCAACTGGCTAGGCCGTATAAATAGCCAAACATTTCAGCTCTTTTGCTAAGATTTAGGTCCCGATCTCCTATATCTCTGTGCAGGAGTGGTCATACATTCCGGTAGGTGGTTCCTTACCAAATACTGAGCAAAAGAATCTTGCATTTGGTGCCGCTGCTAGCATGGTACATCCAGCAACAGGTGAGTAGAGAGCAACAGTACTTAACCAAATTAATGTGGACGAAGTTTCAGTGTCTGATCTGGCTTGTGTTACACACACACACACAGGCTATTCAGTTGTGAGGTCATTGTCAGAGGCTCCTAGTTATGCTTCGGTCATTGCAAATATACTAACGCAAGACCAATATAAAGGCAACAACCTTAGTTATAGAAGAAGCGATGTAAACATTTCGATGCAGGGTAAGTGGCATGACTTGTGTACATGTAGGATGGATAAATATACAATCATCATTATCAGATTCATTTGTTTGGATTTCTCTTCTCAGCTTGGGATTCTCTGTGGCCTCTGGAAAGGAAACGTCAACGGGCATTCTTTCTGTTTGGATTAGCGCTGATAGTGCAGTTGGATATTGAAGGCATCAGGACATTTTTCCGTGCTTTCTTCCGAGTGCCTAGATGGTAATAGTAGTACAATTTGGGTTTCCTTCAACATAATGAATGTTTGCATTTATTATATTCTATGGGTTTGTTTGGTTGCAAGCAGGATGTGGCAAGGATTTCTGGGCTCCAATCTGTCGTCGGTGGATCTCATACTATTCTCCATTTACATGTTTGTTATTGCACCAAATGAAATGAGAATGAACCTTGTTAGGCATCTACTGTCTGATCCAACTGGAGCAACTATGATAAAAACTTATCTCACTATATAGAGATAGAGAGAGATATATATATATACATCTTCCTCATCTTTGTCTGTATCTTCTTCGAGTTCTTCTACTCTTATACAGCAATATTTCATGTGTAAATATAATAGGACTAGACCAAAATACTGTTTTGAATGTGGTAACTGAAGAAGCACTTGTGAATATCGTCTACCAGTTTTTTCTAATGTTACTTAAGAGTACTACTAATCTTCATTATATTATCGTTCCTTGTTCTCCCCGTCACTCAAACTTGTTTCCTTCTCTGTTTCAAGCTGTCAGCATTGGCGGTGTTGAAGGGAACTTCTTTTAGATCTTCAAACGCTTTGGTACACTCTTCTGTCCGTGTGAACTTTTGCAAGGGCTTTCAGTGTTGCGAAAAGTTGCCTTAGGGATGAACCGATTCATGGCTGCCAACCGCCCAGTGAATATCTGCACATCTTTCACAGCCTGAAGCGGAGGCGGTCGGAAGGATGGCTTGGAAAGCCAAATCTGGATATTGAACTTCTCGTATGAACCCTGCTTCCAACAGTTTACGGAGCTCCTCTTCTACCGCTTGTTGTCGATCATGAACAATGTTTCTTCTCTTTTGTTTGATAAGCTTAACGTTTAGTAGTACTCCAAGCTTGTGTTCATTAATTTATTTCCGGACTCAGCCCAGGCATGTCTTGAGATTTCCAGGCGAATAATTCGTTGTAAGTCACTCCCTTACAGAGTGAGAAGTTGATCTCTAATCTCTGGATCTTACCTTCTTTTCAGGAAATGCTTTGTCTAAAGGGAGCTGCCTCGGTTGGGGCATGGCGCTCCATGTCGTCCGCCCTAATGTTGACGACGAAGCATGTTTCGTTCTTTCTCTGGGCAATGCAGTCAAAGATGTGACTATTAATTAATGCGATCCATCAGCCTACAACAATCAGCAGACCTCCATTTTCCAACAGTGAAAGGAATGCCCAGGTAACGAAAAAGGAGATAGTGAGGTACCAACATAAATAAGTTCACCCTTCTTTGGATTGTAACGAAGCCCATAATACTCAAAGAACTTCTCCAAGGTAGTAGTAACATAACACCACGATAGTAGTGACATGGCAGCTCTAGATAGGCAACTGGACGGAAAATTGAATGTCTGTAAACGATGGAGACCATTGGGGGATCACTAGTACGAACTGTTTTTATTTAGTGACTAGTCCGTTATTAAGTCTTAGTCCAGTGACCATTTAAGTTATGAAGCTAAATAAAATTGGTTTATTCATAAAAACAAGATTTTTTTTTTCAATTTTTTTATTTTATTTTTGCAGTACTATGCAGTTCCCCCTTTCTCAGGAACAAAAGGCCCCGCCCAGCCGCTGTTGCCGTCATCTGCCTCCGTCAATATCGACTGCCTCTCCTCGGCGGGCCGTTGTCGCTTCCCTTCCTCTGTCGTCGTCATCATCCTCGAGGTAAGCTTAATTTTGATATTTTAGATGTAGGATATCTTTTCGTCACTGCTTCCCTTCTACAAACACGCAGCAGGTATAGAAACCCCAAAATATGGTGGCATTGAAATATGTTTGCTATTAAGAAACTCAGAATGAAAAGATAAGCTGTCTGAAGCTCAATCTTTGTCTAATAGGGGTATTATGCTGATTTTCAGCCCCAATGTGTAGTGTGGTCAAAGAACCTGTCTCAGCTTTCTATCCAATCCAGTGCGTGTAGAAATAAGATGCCAAACCTAGACTAGGCACTTGTTCTAATGATGGAAGGGACGCAATCGGGAAGAGGAGATGAGAAAGTGTCACTGGAGCTCACAGAAGAGATTCTTCAGAGCATGGAAACCGGCATGGTTTTCAGAGACTACGTTCGTTTCTATTACCTTTAGCTTTTCATAGGATCTATAATCTCTATGTTTTCTCCTTTCTGAACCTTTTCTTTGTTTGTGTGTGTGTCAGAGTGGTATAATCAGTTCAATGGACTTCCACAAGCCGTCCAGCTACTTGGTGACTGCTAGCGATGATGAATCTATTCGCCTTTATGATGTTGCCACTGCTACGTATGCTCTCACCTCGTCAATTGATTTTTCGTTTTCTTTATTCTACTCTCTGTGTAATTTTCCTTTAAGATGAATTGATTCAAAATGCTGGGATCTTCCATATGATTGAAACTTCCTTGGCTTGTCAAGGGGCTTGGTGGGCTACTTAGGCTTGCTTCTGAATTGTAAGTCCTGTTTGTTCTTCCTTACAGATGTTTGAAGACGATTAATAGCAAAAAGTACGGCGTTGATCTGGTTTCCTTCACTTCTCATCCTACAACGGTCTTATATTCTTCGAAAAATGGATGGGACGGTATGTTTTCTGGATAGTGTGCTTCTTTTGGAATTTTGTGCTGTGTGTTATTAACTTGTAAATCTCTTCTTTCAGAATCTCTTCGGCTCCTCTCCTTGAATGATAACAAGTATTTGCGTTATTTTAAGGGGCACCATGACAGGTTTGTTTCTACTGCTTTGTGACTCACAGTTTCTAATTAATCATTAGTTTTCTCTTTGCCCAATCGATAACCTACCTTTGTTATTGTCTTGAAGGGTTGTTTCACTAAGTTTTTGTGCTCGCAAAGACTGTTTCATTTCTGGTTCTTTGGATCGAACTGTTTTGCTCTGGGATCAGCGAGCTGAAAAGTGTCAGGTTTCATGTATATATAGTTGTAGTCATGGACTTGCCAAATCATCCTTCAAATCTTGATATAAACTTATGAGGCAATCGTTTATTTACCAGGGCCTTTTGCGCGTCCAAGGAAGGCCTGCATCAGCATATGATGATCAGGGACTAGTTTTCGCCATTGCTTTCGGAGGATACATAAGAATGTTTGATTCTCGTAAATATGAAAAGGTTGTTTTTACATTATTTTGTATGAGTGAGTCAGTCCTTTGATATTTTATTTGCTTTCCTGCTGACGAGCTTTGAGCCTTTAGGGTCCTTTCGAGATTTATTCTGTGGGGGGAGATATCTCGGATGCAAATGCTGTAAAGTTTAGCAATGATGGCAGACTAATGCTTCTGACAACTATGGATGGACATATTCATGTAGTTGATTCATTCCGTGGAACATTGGTAAGTTTTGCTGTCTTGGGATGGAAATACCTCGGCTTTTCCATTGCCTGAGTTGAATACTGGATGCTAAATGAGAATTCGTATGGTTACTACTCATCAGCTATGCACCTACAACGTGAAACCAGTTTCAAGCAATTCCACACTGGAAGCATCTTTCAGCCCTGACGGAATGTATGTTATATCAGGTAAGCATCCATCCCTCAAGCATTCTCAGATGTAGCATTTATCCTCCTCTCTTGGGTTCATTAATTTTGCTGATATGATATATAGGCTCAGGGGATGGTAGTCTCCATGCTTGGAGCATAAGGACCGGGAAGGAGGTAAGAGATGCAACTAATATATTTTCGGCTTTGGTATAAGCAGAGTTTATGCAGTGTTAGTGGAATAGATGGTCTCATTTCAAGTTTATGCAGGTAGCTAGTTGGATGACTTATGAAACAGAACCTCACGTCATAAAATGGGCTCCTGGGACTCTTATGTTTGCAACTGGGTCTTCAGAACTGTCATTTTGGGTTCCGGATTTGTCAAAGTTGGCAGCTTATGTTGGAAGAAAGTAGATTGTGTAGATACGCACTATCAGCTTAGGACAGTAGCCCTTAATTATCCAGTATCCGGTGCCTCTCTATAAGGTTAAGTAAAGGTTTCAGGATGTTGCATAGACTCACTGCTGTAAAATGTATAGTTCCACAAGTTCTTAACCCAAATGGACTCACTCACTGACACTTAATGCTATGTTTTAAAGAAGTGATCAGAAGGGAGTTCCATACACACAAAAACAGCAATTTTGAGTTATATACAATCACTCCATATCTTGTCTGCTGGATGTCAGTTTTAACTGAGCCATCACACAGAATGGTATAAGCATAAGCATACCTACTCGTGACGATTGAAAGTACTTTGATGATTGAAATTTGGGCCACTTCCATCCTTGTTTTTTTATCTCTTCATTTTGGCATGCCTGTATTTGATATGCTTTTTGTTTTGCTTTCTTCATACGGTGTCGATTAGGATTCTGGTCTTGCACAGTTCAAGCCTAGACCCCCTATGGACCCCATTGCAATTATGAAGTTAGACCTTGGCGAAGCACAGTCAGGAACACACACAACTGTAGTTAAGTTTATTGCAAAACATGAATTGACCTGGTTACACAAGTTGAAGACACGCAAAACTAATATATAATGTAGGAAGTGCCTCCTCATTTATATGATACTCCAAGTCACTAGAGATTTGCACCGTCTGTCGTTATAAGTTTAAAACATTATTATTCTATGTACATTTTTTGATGGATGCAATAGTCACATCAATCAGTCAACTTGAGTAACCTCGAGTGCATTGGCATCAGGATCTCGTGTGAAGATTGCAGGCCTCCCGGACTTACCAAGTGTATACAGATGTCCTGAAAACACTAGTCAATCCAATCAGTCGACTTGAGTAAACTCGAGCGCATTTGCATCAGGATCTCGTGTGAAGATGGCAGGTCTCCCGGACTTGCTAAGTGTATAGGGATGTCCTAAACCCACAGTCAAACAAAATGGTTACGTTATTGAACATTCAAGAAACGACCTAGGGTGAGAAATGAGACAGACGGCATATATTATATACATACCAGCTTCGTCAAGAATTTTTTTGAGGTTGGAGACATTGCGGATGGCTAGGCAGGCATGGCGATCGCGGCCGCCATGTTGGGGGCGTCCGGTTAAGGGGTCTGGATTGGGAAGCTCCATCAGATGGATCATCTCAGCACCCACCCACAACCAAGCACCTCTATATGGAAGCTTATCGTGAGGCCTTTCCTCGTTTATTTCAAGCCCTAACATTCCTTGATAGAATTCAAGCGACTTCTCCAGATTCTCACACAGGATTCCGACATGGTGAACTCCAACAACTCCATAATCTGCTCTGCCTGCTTTACCATAATCAAATGGATCAAGGTTTAACCAGAACAGCAGGAACGAGAAACAAATATTAAAGTGGGATACCGATGATGGGATTATTAACAGCGGCGGTTATTGAATCTCGAGCGGCGACATTTGATTCAGCTCTTATTCTTCTAAATCTGCCATGGCCGCGGGGAAACCTTGGATTTTGAGATGGTGGAAGAAGGGCGGAATTACAGGACTGTGAACCAAGCTGAACGGCCACTGCAGTGGATGATGCGGCTAGCGAGAGAGAAGCCATAGCCTGCCGGAAAGAGGTTCTGATCTAGCGCAATTAGATACAGGCCACCAATTCGCTCTTCTCATTTTATCTTACATGGTTTTCGGGACCGAATTATATTAGGTCCAAACAACATTTAAGATCATCTCCACCTCAAAAATTGATTAACAATTTTTAATAAAATTTTTATCTCCACATCAACAACATTAACAATTAACTGATTCAAATAAACATAATTAAACTAGACCAATGAAAAATCATTATCTATCTCTATGCAGTTTTCCTCTCGCCGTTTTGAACGATAGGATTTCCTCTCGTGTAGAGCTCTGCTAAGGTTATCTCCTACGCCTCAGCCATCGCCTATAACAGCCACGAAATCCCATTTTCCATCCCATAATCTCCCTACCCTCATCCGAAATCTCAAACACCAATCACCAACCATGTAAAACCTCAATCTCCCTGACACAACCCTACCCATCAAACTCATCGCAGCTATAACAAGCCCTCTAACCCCGCCAACTACATCCACCACTATCACCTCAACCTCACCCGTCACAACCTCCATCACCACCATTCCCACCACCGAAACCTTTGCAGAACAAGTTACCGCCCTGAGCCTAGACTAACCGCCACCGCCGGCGATGGCTCTCGCCAAATTGATCAAGGAGCCACCGTACTTGGAGTACCACCTATGTGTGGTCGGCTCGTTTCTCACCAAACAAGAGGTGAACCTCAATGCCGTGAGACACGATATCGAAAATCTGGCAACTGGGACGAGGGGTAGATATAGATTCCTTGGAGCGGGGGCTTTTCCTCTTCCGCTTCAACAACTACATCGACGTCGCCCACGTGATCAGCGGTGGACCATGGAGCATGGACGGCATGATGCTACTCACACATGAGCTCCGCCTCAGTGAGATCCCTAAACAAGTCCCATTCAAGACGGTGGCTTTTTGGGTGCAGATCCATAACCTTCCCTTTGGATACTTCTCCGAGAAGGTGGGTGAGGCTATGGGAAACTACATTGGGCACTGCATGGATTATGATGAGAAGAACACGATCTACTATCCCGAAGCATACATGTGCACTCGAGTTCTCATACATGTTCGAAGTCCGTTGAAGGAGTGTGTGGTTACCTTGCACGACAAACGTGAGATAACTTGTCAATTATGGTATGAAAGGATCCATAATTTCTGTTATATTTGCGAAATAATGGGCCATGTTGAGAAGAAATGCGAGTTACAGTTCTGCTACCCAGCAGAACATCTGGTTCAACGCTAGGATGCTTCCATTAGGGCGGAATCTCATTGGAAAGCTAAGACACGGGCTGCGAACCCCTGGCTAAGGCTAACCGCAACCCTCTGTGTATAATAGAAGGATTCTAAATGTCATTTCAGCATTTTAGCCGCCTCGAAAACTGCAACTACTCCAACTCAAGACATGTATATTTTTTCAGTTTCATAATTTCATATCTTGTTTTTGTTAAATGTCACTAACGAACACTTAACATAATTTTTTATGTAATTTTTTATATTCATTCGTGATAAATCGATACGAACATTCCGATAAAATTTCGTAAAAATCCAAGTTCAAAATGGTTGAAGTGTTTACATGATTGAACTTGAAGTTTTTAAGTGTTTATGTGAGTTTAAGTGTTTAAGTGAGTTTACGTGTTTATGTGAGTTTACCTGTTTATGTGAGTTTAAGTGTGTCTAAGAGTAGTTAAATATTTCTTGAGTGTGCTTAGTGATGAAAATGTTTGTATTTTCACTAATGATATAATAATAAAAGCTATGTTATAATTAAACTAAAAAGGAAAATTCAAATTGAAATTACAATAATAATTACAATACAAAATGAAATGGAAATTCAAATTACAAATTGAATATACAATGCAAATTGCAATACAAAATGAAATGGAAATTCAAACTACAAATTGAAATTACAAAGCAAATTATTTAGTCAAATATATGACGATTGTGTTTGCGAACATGGGATGCACCCATCGCCATCTTGATCGGACTCATTGTTACCTCGAATGCCACTACTAGCAGTACTGCTACAATTACCCCTAACATATATTGCATCATGACGCTTTTTAAGAACCTTCCTCTTCCTTGGTGTTAACTTACTTAGGTCCCCTTTCAAAATCTCCATTTCTTTATCTTCCATAGCCATCTCTCGATCTTTCTCCTTCATAACCAAGTCCTTCTCCCTTTTTGAATATTCTCATTGTTCTTTCTCTACCGTCTATTTCTCCTTTAATGTTCCATCATTTGACTTTCGAATAAAGCCTTGGACTTATTCCTCTATTGAATAACACAAGATTGGAACATCAATGCATTCGTTTGGCTTTGAAGATCTTCCGTGTTATCATCTCTTACTTTATTCTTGTTTCAGTTCTTTTTTATATCATTGTTGTGGACGTTTCCATCCGCGACGCTGATGGCTCAAAATTGGTTTCAGAGTTGCCACCAATCTTTAGAAGTGGATTGGACACTTTCGACATAACTCAGGTCCTTTTGGACGCGATTTAGATCAGTTCTGCGAAATGGAGATCTTGGATTCGGGAGGCGGTTACGTGCGGAGAAGGATTAGCACCCCCGCAACGCCCGATAAACCGGTATTACGAAATTCGATAAGTTATGTTATGTTTTCTTTGTTTTAGTGGCTTAATTATATTTTATTTTGACTGTGGAAGGTTATGTAATTTTAGTGAATATTTTTATTTAATTATAAGTCTTTTTGAATTCTCACTTTTGAATAGGCGAGTTTAAATGGTTACCTTTACTCCGAACCTTCCCTTTTTCTTGGCGTGTTTCAGGTGGTTGCCCTTTGTGAGTGACGACAAGACAGAAGTGTTAGTGTTTAGTTTTAGTGTTTTTTTGTAAGTTATTGTATTAACTATTGGGACTTTTATGGACTGAATTGTTTTGGGTAGGGTTGGGAAATTCAAATATGAAAAATCTCTCCTTTTCTCTTCCATCTTTGGCTGTCCATTTAAATCAAAAAATGAGGCTGTCACCTCCCATTTTCTCCAACCAAAATTTGCAACGTTTTTACCAAGAAAAAAGAGGTGGCAGCCTCTTAATTAATAAAACTAACGGGCCTGAAATTGGGCCCAAAATCGGGTCCGAAAAGCATTGACAGTTCGACGCAGAATAGAGGTGTGAAACTAAAAAAACGAGAACCGGACAAAATTTGGTTACTACAGTTGCCCCTCTTTGCGTTACTTTTGTTTATAAAAAAATAGTACAAAGATAGGAACGAAATTTTGAAAGGTTCGTCATATCTATCCTCACATTTGTCTCTTTTATATTTTGTTTATTATTATTATTTTTACATGGAGTAGTAATAATGGGATGGTGTGGATAAGGTCTATTCATGCGTGCACGGTTGGATCATCCTACGACACTAGGGTGATTGTACTAGGGACTCAGCTCGGCTTATTTCCCATTCCAGGGTGAAATCTATTTGAACCTGGATGCTAGGAAGAATGTACTAGGGATTCAGCTTGACTTATTTCCCGTTCCAAGGTGCAATCCGTTTGCCCCGGGATGCTAAGGGTTGATGTACTAGAGATTCAGCTGGACTTATTTCGCGTTCCGAGGTGCAGCCATTTGACCCTGTATGCTAGGGTGAATGTACTAGGGATTCAACTTGACTTATTTCCCGTTCCAAGATGCGATCTATTTGCCCCAGGATGCTAAGGGTTGATGTACTGTGGATTCAGCTTTACTTATTTCCCGTTCTGAGGTGCGATCTGTTTACCCCAGGATGCTAAGGGTTAATGTACTAGAGATTCAGCTGGACTTATTTCGCGTTCCGAGGTGCACCCGTTTGCCCCAAGATGCTAAGGGTTGATGTATTAGGGATTCAGCTTGACTTATTTCCCGTTCCGAGGTGCGATCTGTTTGCCCCATGATGCTAAGGGTTGATATACTAGGGATTCAACATGACTTATTTCCCGAACCGAGGTGCGATCCGTTTGCCTTAGGATGCTAAGGGTTGATGTACTAGGGATTCAGCTTGACTTGTTTCCCGTTCCGAGGTGCGATCCGTTTGCCCCAGGATGCTAAGGGTTGATGTACTAGGGATTCAACAAAACTTAATTCCTTTTCCGACGTGCGATCTATTTGCCCCAAGATGCTAAGGGTTGATGTACTAGGGATTCACCTTGTCTTACTTCCCGTTCCAAGGTGCGATCCACTTACCCCAAGATGCTAAGGGTTTATGTACTAGAGATTCAACTTGACTTACTTCTCGTTCCATGGTGCGATCTGCTTGCCCCAGGGTGCTAAGGGTTGATGTACTAGGGATTCAACTTGACTTATTTCCCATTCCAAGGTGAAAATGTGTTGATGATGAATGGTTTTTGCAAGAATTTGAGTAAGGTTCCCCTTTTTTTTATGAAAAATATGCATGTGATGGTGTGATGTTTGAATTTTTTTCGAGGAAATTGACTGTTTTGTAGAAAACACCTTGTCAAGTGCTAGAAACTATGCCTTGTTCACAGGTCCTCCCAGGACCGCTCGTTGCAACAAGACACTACTTTGGTGATGATAAACATTACGGTGGGATTTTCTAAGGTAAATGTTGATTGGACCATCCGAGCTTGATATAATAATTTCGCTAATTTCAACCATCGCTCCCTTTTGCTTGGAACGTGCCCCCCAATACAGGTAGAAACATTGCTGATCCATCTTGAGCGTCCATGATTCTTAATTCCAAGAGCCGATTTGCCGCTTCGTTCACGCTACATGCTAGCACAATGGTGTTAACTCCGATGATAGCTGGGTAACCTTATCGTACGCACTCCTTTTCCTTCGTTTTTTCCTCCTGACGTCTTCATAGTATACTCAAACCCCGTGATCTTGAGGAACTCCTTCCTACTTTATCTCTACTTCTGGATATGATGGTAAGACAACAACGACCTTTCGTTAATTGCTTTCTGGGGTTAGGAATAAGTGGAGAAAACCTGACGTTTGGGCTTCTTTTCTTTAGCGTCTCTTTAACTCTTTCGTTCTTTCAATGATTTATTGTTATTATTATTAGCATTTTTTCCCTTTGTTTTTTTTCTACTTTACTAATACTTTTGTTCAGAAAGCCCGCCTAATGATTAATTAGAGCGAAAGTGTCTGCATGAACGTATTTGCACCAAGTTCATTTGTAGTTTCGTGCCTCATCCATTCTATTTGGTGGTGCGTGAATAACGGTTAGGAGAATAGTACTTGAGAATTCATGAGTTATCCAAAATGTAAAGTTGACTTAAACCCTCACTTTATTGATGGAAAACCGACCTCGTACGTCTCCGCCGTGAACTCTAAGCATAGTACTTGTTCACTGAACCAGAGTTAACTGGGTAAGGGAGCTCGTCTCCATCCATGCTTGTTGATATCAAAGCCCCTCTTGAGAAAGCCCTCTTCACTACATATGGCCCTTCATAGTTCGGCTTCCACTTTCCTCTTGGGTCCCCTTATCGAATGGAAATCTTCTTTGTTACCAACTCTCCCTCGCGGAATATCTGTGGTTTCACTTTTTTATTAACAGCTCTAATCAATCTACGCTGATACAGATGCCCGTGGTGGATGGCTCTCAACCTTTTCTCATCAACTAAATTTAACTGATCATATCACGCTTTTACCCACTCAGTTTCTTCCAACTTTGCTTCCATGATAACCCTTAGTGAAGGTATTTCTACCTCGATGGGAAGCACCGCCTCCATCCCATAGACTAATTGGTAAGGCGTCGATCCCATCGAGGTTCTTACTGACGTTCGGTAACCGTGCATGGTAAATGATAACATTTCGTGCCAATCGTGGTAGGTAATGACCATCTTCTGTATGATTTTCTTGAGGTTTTTGTTCGCCGCCTAGACCGTTCCGTTCATCTTTGGTCGGTATGGTACTGAGTTGTGGTGCTTGATCTTAAACTAGTTGCGAAGCTCATCCATCATCTTGTTGTTGAGATTTTTCGCATTGTCAATTATTATTCTTTCCTGGAGCTCATACCGGCAAATGATTTCCTATTTTATGAACTTTGTGACGACGCTTTTGGTGATGTTTGTGTATGACACAACCTCGACCCATTCTGTGAAGTAGTCGATGTCTATAAGATGAAACGAGGCCCATTCGATGCTTTTGGTTTAATCATGCCTGTAACGTCTATCCCCCATGCTACAAAAGGCCAAGGCGATGGCATAACGTGCAATGATGATGAAGGCACATGCTTTTCATTGGCATAAACCTGGCACTTGTGGCATTTTTTCACGTATTTTACACAGTCAGAGTCCATCTTCGTCCAATAGTAACCCATCCTTATTATCTTCTTAGCTAATGCATGACCACCGACATGCATGCTGCAGACTCCCTTATGGACTTCTTTTATGATTCTCTGAGCTTGAGGGGCGACCACACATCTTAGCAGCACAGAGTCGTGGCTTACTTTGTAGAGGGTAGTCCCATCATCATAGTAACCCATCGCCAACCTCCGTAAGGTCCTTTTGTCATTCTCAAATCCCTAGCTGGGTACTCCCTTTTATGTAGGTAGGTCCTTATGTCATGGTACCGGGGATTCCCATCACGCTCTTCTTCAACACTAGCTACGTAGGCAGGTGCAATTTTCTTCTTGATTTTGATTCGTGGGTTAACCTCGGTCTCGTCTAGTTTGTACATCGAGGAAAATGTGGCGAGAGCATCCGCTATTTGATTGTCGACTCGCGAGATGTGCTCAAATTGTATCGACTCAAATTTTGCTGCCATTTCCCCTATGTATTTTTGGTATGGGACAAGGTTATGATCCCTAGTTTCCCATTCTTCTTTCAACTGGTATATCACTAGCGTTGAATCATCATATACCTTCAAATCCTTAATGCCTATTTTAAGTGTAGCTCGGGTCCCGAAAGCGTAAGCTTCGCACTCCGCTATGTTGTTGGTACAGTCAAAGCAAACTTTGGCAGTGAGAGGACACACCTTTCCTTCAGGAGAGACGAACACGACTCCGACTCCCTGTCCCAATGAGTTTGAGGCCCCGTCAAACTTCATCACCCATGTTTTTTGGACCAAGCCTTCTTTTGATTTCTCGGTGTTCATTATACTTTCATCAGGAAAGTCCATCAACATCGGATCCGGGTCCGAGATTGCATGCTCTGCTAGATGATCCACCACTATACTCCCTTTAATGGCCTTCCTTGGGGTATAAACGTTGTCGTACTTTGCCAGCTATACTTGCCATCGGGTTATCCGTCCGGACAAGGCCTATTTTCGAAGATATACTTGATAGGGTCCATTTTGGATATTAGGGGTGTCGTGTGATACAACATGTATTGTGTCAGCCTTTTGGCCGTCTACGCAAGTGCTACGCAAGTTTTCTTGAGTGGCGTATATCAAGATTCGTAGTTAGTGAACTTCTTGCTGGCGTAGTATATGGCGTGCTCCTTCCTTCCCAATTCATCGTGTTGGGCCAACATTGCGCCTACCAAATTTTCAAACACCGTCAAGTACAATATTAGTGGCCTTCGTGACGTTGGTGGGACCAGAACCCGAGGATTTAATAACCACTCCTTGACTTTCTGAAAGGCTCGATCGCAATCTTCATTCTACTCACATGCCTGTTCTTTTTTAGAAGCTTGAAAATGGGTTCACACGTTGGGGTCAAATGCGATATGAACCGACTAATGTAGTTCAAGCGTCCTAAGAATCCCCACAACTCTTTTTGTGTTTGTGGAGGAGGCATGTCAACTATTGCCTTCCCTTTTTCAGGATCCACTTCAATCCCCTTTGGCTAACCACAAAACCGAGCAGCTTTCCCGAGGTGACTCTGAACGTACACTTTTCTGGATTCAGCCGAAGCTGGTACTTCCTGAGTCGCTCAAACAATTTTTCTAGCACGGCTATGTGGTCGTCTTTTGTTTTTGACTTTGCTATGATGTCATCTACATATACCTCTATTTCTCTATGTAGCATGTCGTGAACACAGCGTGACCATGGCCCGCTGGTAGGTTGCCCCTGCGTTCTTCAGCCCAAAAGACATGACTTTATAGCAGAAGGTTCCCCATAAGGTGATGAAGGTGGTTTTTTCCCGGTCCTCTAGAAATATCATGATCTGGTTGTATCCTGAGAAACCATCCATGAAAGAGGACATGTGATGATTGGCGGTATTATCGACGAGAACATCTATGTGAGGCAGCGGGAAATTATCCTTCGGACTTGCCCTATTTAAATATCTATAGTCCACGCACATGATCACTTTCCCGTTATTTTAAGGCACATGGACTATATTAGATACCCAATCTGTGTATCGTGCCACCTGCAAGAACTCGGCTTCATATTATTTCTGCACTTCTTCCTTAATTTTGAGTATCCATTCCGGTTTCATCTGCCGCAACTTTTGCTTTACTACCTTGCACTCCTTTTTTATTGGCAAGTGATTTGTTACTATTTCTTCATCGAGGTCTGGAATATCCTGATAAGACTATGCAAAAATATCCTGAAAGTTCTGGAGTAGTTCGACGAGCCTATCCTTTTTTGCTCGGTCTTAACTGTACCCTACCTTGACCTCTTGCCGGTTCTCCTCTGTTCCCAAATTCACTTCATTTTTCTTCCATCCAATCTGTTTCTAGGTTAGAACCATCACTTCCTTCCTCGGTTTCCATCTCATAAACTGGGCGGTCAAAGTCAACTTTAGTGTTTCAAAACTCTTTATTGTTTTTAAACACATCTGTAACCCTATTACGTGGGGGGGGGGGGAATAGAAAAGGAAAAAGACGAAAAACGAAAGTGAAATAATATGGACGATGCACGGATTGAGACTTATGAAAAACATGCTTTATTAAACTCGGGAAAATACGATACATGCATCCCGGATCACTAAAAAACACTAGGACGTCTTCCCTTCCTTTATTTAGTAGTAAGTTTTTAGAGTTATTAGATCTGCGATGGTGAAGGTAACTCAAAAAACACCTTATTGCTCAGCTCTTCCTTCGAATGGAGCTAGCGCACCCACTCTATTCCGGTCGTAATTCCCGTACCCAGTATGCTGATGGAGAGATCTGCAAAATCCGACATTAACCTTTGGTGGTTGGATCAGTGTAGTTTTTCCTCACATTTATCTTTACAGCGCTCCTGAATGTGCTTGTGATGTGAGGTATGAAGGTCAAGCCTTCATCATCTTCTCTCCCATTTAACCTATACATTCTCCTCCTTTTCCGTTCCCCTTTGATCCTCCTTATATCATCACCCTTCGGAATGTATCCCAATCCTACACAATTTTTGTTTTCCTTGACCTGGATGGGTTCTTTCAGCACCTCCTGCCATTCTGAGTAGTGGAGGTCATTAACCAATCATTTTTCTGATGTGAGAGTCGCTTGGGAGATGTGGGCTTTGTGAGCTGCACTACGCCTTACATATGCAACGTCCTCTATCTCGAAGGTCTGGAATGCGCTTTCCAGGGCTTCCTCTGCGGCCTCAATGTAGGGTGAGTTTGAAGCTCTAGTCACCAGCGTATCTTCCACTCCAAACACTTCAATGAGCTTCCATCAATTGCGAACTTCAGTTTTTGGTGTAGGGATGATGGTGCTACACCCACTGTGTGGAGCCAAGGGCGTACCAACAACAGGCTGTATGCAGAGTTTATGTCCATTACATGGAAATCTACTTGGAAGACCATATGTCCAACCTGAATGGTAGCAAGATTTCCCATATGACTTTGCGCTTCGTGCCATCAAAAGCCCTAACCACTCTGAAGCTTGCTGAAGGTATGAGTCATCAATCGGCAGCTTGTTTAAGGTAAATTTTGACATAACATTCAGTGACGATTCGTCGCCAACCAGGCATCGGGCTATTATGAAATCCTTACACTGTACAAAGATGTGTAGTGCCTTAGTGTGGCCCATTATTTCAGAAGGTATCTCGTCTTCGTCGAAAGTGATTTTCCCGTTTGCAAAAACCGCTCCGACTATTCCATCAAAATGCTCTACCGAGACATCATGGCAGACGTGCGCTTGGTTCAACACTTTTATGAGGGCTCGTCGATGGGGCTCAGAGGTTAACATATGGGACAGGAGTGAAATCCTCATCGAGGTGCGGTTAAGCTGCTCTACTACTTTGAACTCACTATGCCTTACAAGCTTCAGTAACTCACTTGAATCTTTATCACTAACTTTTGGTTCATAATCTTCATCTTCTTTCTTCCCCTCACATTTATCTCGAGGAGGAACACTATCTGGTGCAGCGACTTCAAAATACGCTCTTTTTCCTTGCCTTATTTCTGCCCTTCTAACCCTTTCGGTCTCGTCTAGGTCATCAGTCATGCCATAGTGTCTTCCGCTCAGTGTGATCTGACTTGAACCGATAATATATTTATTATAGCCAGAGAGTCAACATCACCCTCATCGTCAGCTTGACACGCATACTCCCACGGACGACCTTAGAGCTTTTGTACTCGAAAGGTCTTGGGACGCTTAAAACCAATGGACTCACTTTCGAAGACGGCAATGGCGATCTAGCGACACCTTAATAGTGAATCACAAGTTTGGGGAAGTCAAATTATGGACTCTCTGGCGATGCCATGTAAATGTCAGCTGCTCCTTCGACCCCAGAGTAGAAAGTAACCAGTTTGGAATCCATGAGCGCCTCCAATTTCTCTTTGAAAGTCTCACAATCATCAATGGTATGGTCAGAATTGCCGTCGTGGTATAAACATTTGTCCCCTAGCCCTGCAGAAATGCTTCGCCCCTCGGCGGTTCTTAGGTAACCACCGTCTATGAGCAGCTTGCATACATACTTCAGCGGTGTTTTAATCTCAGCAACATCCAGCTTCTCCTGATAAGATTCTTCTTCTCGATCATAGCAACACAGTGCCCCTCGTGGTTAGGGAGCAGATTCTTATTGATATCGGGGCGGCTGGGCTGACCGTCGATTTTCAGCCACCCAGCATGATACTCGCACCGGACTTCTGGGTCGTACCAGCTAGGGTACGGTGGTTGGAATGGTTTGAGTGAGACTGGAACGATTTGCTTTCTTTTCAATAACTGAGGGAAGATCTCGGTATACGAGATTGGGATGGGGTCGAGCGGTACGGACGTCCTATAGTTGGTAGAACTGCTCTGCCCGTAAGTTCCAACCTGCTGGCCTCCATGGTATGACCTGGCTTGATTCCCTTGATACCGTCCTTTGTTGAGGTGTGAACGGTTGATAATGGGCCACTAGCAGGGCCGCAACTACATACGACGATGCGTGATTGCCTGTGGGAGGTCGAACCCATCCTCCAGTCCTTGAGGCTTCACCTCGTGTGGCATTGACTGCTTCCCTTTTACGGGAATTCACTAACGATGGTGCGCTTTGACGAAAAATCATTATCTATTATTTATCTTCAATTTATTTTCATTCATAAATACTTTTCTTTAAAATTGAGCCATTTTGCCTATTTGGCATTACTAATTGACTTGCTAAATTGGTAAGATTGCTAATTTAGCAAGCAATCCTCCATCTCTAGCAATTGCTTATTAGATGTCACTTCACCATCCACATCACTTAGCAATTGCTAAAAAGGTAGGGATGAAGATACTTTAAGATCATCTCCATCCCATAAATTGATTAGCAATTTCTTAAAAAAACTTTTTCGCAACATCAATAATTATAGGTTCGCAATTTTTAACCTCCTCCATCCGTGCAATTGATTAGCAATTTCTAATCATCATTTTTTCAAAAAGACACAATGAAAATAAACCAATAAAATATCAATAAATATTATTTTCTATTTATAAATGTATTTCTTGAAAAATATAACAACTTTCCTATGTGCCATTGCTAGTTGACTTGCTAAATAAGGAAGCTTGCTAATTTAGCAAGCACTTCTCCGTCCCTAACAATTGCTGATTGGGTGCCACCTCACCCACCACATCACTTTGCGATTACTAAAAAACTAGAGGTGTAGATGCTTTAAGAACCACGGCTCTTTTGATATGGGTGTTATCGATATCTATTCGAGTTAATTTCATGTTTGGAATCACGAATAGCTTATTATTGGAACATATAAGTATTGTAGTTGGGAGATATTCAAAGTTGTGTGAAACTTCGAAACTTTCATTCAACCTCCAATATCTCTTTTTTTCAGACACATAAATTATTACAACTGATCAATCCTCTCCTAGACACCTTTTGATGTGATTCAATAAGGAGACTGAATTGACAAGACCAAGAACGAAAGATGGAAGAAAAGTAAAGCTGTATTGAGATGGTGTTGAAGATAGAACTAATTGAAATTACTTCTTGAAATTAAATAAGATATTGGTGGGCTTTAGTTTATGAAAGCCCAGCTGAAATATAACTCCACACTTCAGCTCAATAAGAACTATACTTCTTCTTTATCACTTGATTCGAAACGAGAAGTGCATATATGAGCACAGCAACAACAACTATCAAAACAATGATAGAACGAAAACAAAGAATGCAACGATTTAACGAATTTCCACCAAAGTCAAATGACTTTGTCGTTAATCCTTACTCAGAGGTTTCCCTCTAAGGGTTTGAAAACTTATTTGATTAATATCGTTCTAAAATTACAAGCAACGAAATCACTAACGCTTATGAAGCTCCCCACTTCACAACTAGCTCACCGTTAAGTTTCGTATACTTAGTAATCCTATCAACTACTCAATACTCTGTAGGCTCCCCGGTTACTAGTACTATTGCCGATATTATTTCCAATCTCCAAACTCTGGCTTGAGAGTGTCCTTAATAAATAGTATTTATAAGACTTTGGACGGTTATCAGAGTAACTCAAATACTTCATTTGATCGAGCAAGCTGTAATGAGATAAATACATGTGGTTATGGTAACATAATATTCCCAGAACCCCAATTCCCTTAATTAATCCAATTCATTTATCTCATTCTATAATTTACCTAAGCAATGTCATTAATAACCTCAAATTTATTTTCAACTTATACTCTACATCCTAACATAAATCTTCAGGATGTCACCAACTTTTAACTTTGCACCAAAATATACACAAATTTTTTAAATTGCTTCAAGTCTCATGAACAACTGCAAAGTATTACAAATCTAGCATGTTGTGAAGTTTCCCCATTAGTTTGCATAGGTGCTGTTGCGGAGGTCTCTCGACTGGGACTGCGTTTCACCCTCGTTCCATTTTTGTGCCTCCCTTGGAGAAAGAACGGTTTGTGCATGCGGTGCAAGATGAAGTCTATGGAGTCTCCATATATCGGAGAAGGTTAGGGTGGATCGAACACCATGCAGATCCGTCCTAAGCCGATGTAGCTCGGGACAGACATATGTGACTATCTTGAAATATAAAGTTTCTAGGTCCATAATGACATCATCCGTGCGGCCCTAACGAAGTTCACAAGGGTACAGACACTTGAGCTCAATCAATGACACTCAACAGGAAGTCTAATGATTTTTGTTGGGATCATGGAGACAATTCATCTTAGAGGAGCACTCAAATAAAGATGAAAGAATACTACCAACTTGAATTCATGAAGATAATGGAGCACTTGAAGTTTTCCAACAAAACGAGTGGTAGTGCTCGCAAGTGGCACTAATGTCATGTTAAGAATAAAGATTCCACCATGATGAACATTTTTAGACGTGTCAAAATAATCCGGTTAATGAATTAACCGGAATCAAATATCCCTAGGGTCTCTTTCAGTATCTTACTCAAAGTTGTAATTAGTACTAATTGCTGAACCAAGTAATGTCGTTTAGATGCCACGAGAATCAATCGATCATTCAAAGGAAAATAAAAGTTGCTTTAAAGTAAATATTGGAAGACTACATGAATAGGGTTTTAACAATCAAGGATGAAACTGCTTAGACTTCGAATCCCCCTAGGTAATTCAAACTCACAAATGATAAACAAATTCAACGATTTAAACGAAACAAGATAAATTCAATTCACTATCGTAGCTCTTCTCTAATCAAATCACTCCCTTTTGGGTCCGCTATTCTGCTACCTATTGACTATCCCAGTCTACTTTTTTTATATAAAGATCTGAAATCCTCTAGGTGACGAAACAAATGAGAACTGCTCACACGACGGACTAGTTTATTCGATCCCGGATGAGGGTTAACGCCTAACCTAGTTGGTTAACTTCAGTGTTCTAAATATGCAACCTCTTTCGAGACGAAGAAAAATCTAACTAGGTTCTATTTAAGATGACCAAGTAAGAACAGAAACGAAATCGAAATCAAACATAAACTGAAATTCATCCAACTCGCATGAATCGTCAAATATAATCAAATCATTTATTCATAAGGATATACCTAGGGTTCATCTAATCTAAGCACGCGGCGTTTATATACTCATAAATTTGAAGAAAAAATCAAAATCAACAAAGGAACATATTGGAATTAGGTTGACAAGGAGAAATCAGAATAACCTAATTTCCCTGAAAACCGTCAAAAAAATCGATCTGTAAATCTTGATTATGTCTTCCAATCCAAACTCCTTGAAGTGGATGCCTTCTCATCGATCCGAAGTCTCTAAACTATTCTATAATTTTTGTCCAAAATGGTCTCCCTTCAAATAATAAAGGACCGGTATTTAAATAGGAAAAGAGTTCCTTGTAGGGCAAGGAGTTTGACTTTTTTCACCCTAAATTGTTGATCGTCGTACTCATATGTTGTCGAAAGATTAAGGCCCAAATCTCGACAGTTCTGGCAGAAGTTAATCTCATCAATGTTATAGAAAATTAAAGTAGATTTCTTATACCGCGGGCCTTGCATCAATCAGGCTTCTGAGCAAGGACTTATGCCCAAAATACTAAACTGTCATTTTCTTTTCAAGTTGAGATCTTCCGCTTCTTGGGCTTCTTAAGTTGTCCCAATATGTCCAAATACTTCACATTTCTTGTCATAAACCATACACACATGATGTATTGCTTCGATTAGTGCCTCTATACCATTATGTACCTGAAATCTATAAAAAAACACTCGAAAACGACATCAAATAAACCCTGACCGGGTCCGAGACACTAACTCGAGATAAAAGCTTAAAATGCATAAAAAATACTAAACTTCTACCTAAAATAATACAATTATGCATGAAATATCACTTAAATGAGGGTGACATATGTGAAAAATCTAGCGTGATCAAGGAAGAGCCCATAAGCCTAATTATATATTTGAAGATATTGGGTTAAAGCAAAATTTGCCCTAGAATCTATGAAAGCCAACCATTGTGCGAAATCCACCCTTTCGACACTCCGAATCGAGTCCATTGTCACCAAATTGAAAATTAATCAACTTTGCTCGAGCTATCTCTTGACCAAAGTAATTTTATAATTAATGGAGGCTATCCAAACAGTCTGGAGAAGTCAAATTCACGATTGGACCAAAGCCACCGATTGGTACCCCTGCGGTGGTACCAGTGCCACTGAAACGAGGCATCTTGCCTCCATTCGAGTCTAGACCTATTTTTCTCAAAAGATGTCCAAACAATAAAGTGGCTGACTTGAATGTGTTCATTTCTCGAGACAAGGCCTACTACCCGTCACCAAGCTGACAGTCACTAAGCCCATTTGTGTCAAATTGGGAGTAAACACGAGTGGTAAACAAAGAGCGGTGAGCTTAGACATTCATTGTGACACTCTGTGTGACACCCCGATTTTGGATCAATGTTTGACTCTCGGTTTTGTTTCATTTAGGGTTTAAGGATTGATTCAAATCCTCCTTTCTCAATCCTTTGATTTGAATCCTATGTAGGAAAATCCTATCAGGTTAGGATTTTTGGATTTTTGGATTTTAATCTTACGTTTGATCTCAATAGGTCATTTGGATCAAGCAATCCAGCTTTAGGGAGAAGGGTTTAGATCAGACTCTTTAGAGGAAAGCTTTTCAGAGGTAAGGGTTAAGATTACTTTTCTGCCTTATGCGATGAATTGTAAGTAGTTGTCATGAATCCTTGCTTGGATTTTCAGGACTATACAATAGCGTGTGATCTACTATAGAGGTGGTTGTGATTTGAAGTTGAGTATTTCAGGCTGTGCATTAGCGTGTGATCTACTGCACAGACAGTTGTTATTTTTTAGCATAAGCTCACATCAATGAACTGTGTGTGTGTGATTCATAGTTCATGTTCAGGATAAGAATCATGACTAAATAGATTAGCTCCCATTATACATTGGTCGCCTCCCTTTGGATTGCGCAATCCCCCTAGGATTCATTCAGGCTCAAACATGACGTGATGAGTTAACGTTCAGTGTTGCTCTTACGGCTTTTCAGGGTGGTTTCATGGTCTGATCCACCATGAGGCTGTCCGCTTATAGCTAGGTGTGGCTGACTTTAGGATGATGTCTATAGGACCACATGGTCACTTTACTAGATACTAGTTCAGTTCACGTTCAATCGTAGTTACTCAGTCCTTATTGCTGACACATGTCTCGTTTCTTCATGTATGATCAACCTTGGGACTTCAGGAGAAAATTTCGCCTATGAGAGCAGCATGAGCAGCGAGCCTCCATAAAGTGATTCTCAGAGTCGCAGAGAGAGGTACCTTGGAGGATCTCAGTTATCCCTTTCATCATTTTCATGTTTTCAGACGTTTCCATGTTTTTAGACATTTCTTTGTTTCAGTTGTTTTATAAGACTTATCTCTGGATGTTGAGATGTTTGCTTATGTTTTTACACTGGATTTGAGCCATAGACGCTTGGTTTTACTTTCAGAAACTTTACTTATGTTACAGGCCTTCAGTACAATTGTTTTTATGTGTATCTTGAGTAATCATGTGATGGAGTGAACATGCGAGTGTTGCATGAATCAAACTGTGTGCTTCGATCGAGTCATATAGGGGCGGGTTTCATACTCTGATTTTGGGTTTCTTTCTAGTTCTAGAAGGATGAAGAGAAGTCATGACTGTGATGTTAACCACGGTCGTGGTTGACTTTCCGTCAAGGTCATGGTTGTAAACTGACCATTGGCACGGTTGCAGGTTCACAATGGGCGTGGTGAGCTGATCACCACAGGTGTGGACAGATATGTATATAAGCCTAACACAAATAGAACCCTTCACAATTAAATAAATACTTCTTCATTTTCCTCTCAATTCTCTTGATGAATGATAGTTCTCCCGAGTCCGGTGAACCGAAGGAGCAACAAGAGGTGATATACTAATCTAATAAATTAAACTACTTTATTAGATAAAAAAATTACAGTGATCTACTACTCTGACAATTGTTCGAGACTTCGCCTGCCCCATAACCCATCATCAGATGTTGCCATAACACAGTATGATTCAACTATACTTTATGATAAGTTGTTGGGTTTGTTATGTTTATTTGTTCTTTGGTAATTCTTGTGCTTCAAATTTAGCAACATACATTGAACTAGTTCACCAAAAAGCTATAGTAGACGATCTATTATGCAAATTATGAACTAGTTCAGACAAATAAATAACCTTTGAATCTAGGAAACATTGCTTAGCATTCAGTATTCCATCAAATTTACCATATAGTGACCTAAAATAACTTGTTCTACCAACAATGCAACGAATCAAAATTATCACATGCCCTGTATCCTTCTTAGAACCAAACAAATATCCAAAGGTATAACCTCATAGTCAGATTTCTCACGGGTCTACTTAGCCTCCACTACTCAGCCTCGGTTCGCTGGTTAGTCAATCACAGTTTGAAAGGGTTTTATCCTAGACTAGCATGAAACAGAATAAAAAACTAAAATATATAAGAAATGTAAGATGCAAATAGATCATTCGACGGCTACGGATAAAACTAAGGTGAGATCAATTGTGAGAGAAGGGCCTTGTTTGGGTTTTGTATCATCCTCAGGACTATGGGACACTGCACAGTATCAAAATAGACAAGACATGGGTAATGATATTTTTCAGGTCTTAGGATCGGTTCTATCAACTCAACAACTTGAAACCACTCGTAATGCCCACAAACATTCACTCAACAAATAACTCAGCAATCAATCTCACAAGTAAACCCTAGATCAGGAAAACTGAGAAAACTATATATCGAATGGACACTGGAAAATCAAGGCAACACGATAGCAAAACACATCATCAATCATCATGCATCCACAATCCTATCACTACATACAAGAACAATCCCATCAATCCAAATCAATCCACAAAATCCCAAACAAGAAGAAACCTAGCTATCCATGGAAGTAGTAGAGAATGCTTCAATCCGCCTATCCATCAATGTAGGAAGTAGATCCTCTCTTAGGCTTCGAATCCTTGGCTATTCGGCTTCAAATCTTCATTCCTAGGCTCCCAAGCAATTCCCCATTTGTCAATTTTTGTTTTAGTTCATCTCCATGGCTCTCTTCTCCCAAAAATCTTGAATTGGGGATAAAATAAGGTTTATGTCCAGAATGGGCATCACGACCGTGACAAAGATGTGTCATGGCCGTGACTCCTCGACAACTGAAACTCCCAACTTCTTTCGGCCATAACTTCTTCGTTTGGACTCGGATTTTGCTCTGGAATGTACCATTAGCTTCATAGTCGAACCCTCTATCCAATGGATACCTGCACTCAAGGAATGTACTCCAAAAAAAACTGAAACGGGCCGAGATGGTTCGTTTGAGAGGAAATGAACACGAAATACAATATGATCAAACCGGACGCTACTACAAGCAAATATCATCGAAACGAGATGAAAAACTATTCAAGGTGGGGTCAAAACAACTACCAATAATTGTGCTATGAAATCCCCGCACACTTGAACATTGCTTGTCCTCGAGCAAATCTACTCAACACACTCACAAAGAACTCAAAAAATAGTGAACGAAAAGCATGCCTTATGGTCTCACATCTTACTATGGTTCCAAGTAGTACTAGGAAAATACCAAACCACACGATTAAGCAAAACACCGAGTTTTCTAGACTAGTGGAAGACAAACTACTACATATAATGCACATGACTCAGTTTCTAACCATCAGAGTCTGCCCATAACCCCCCCAAACACTTATCTCACCTAGCTAACAAAGGAAGTAACAGACTGACGACTCGTCCTGACCGGGCTTTCTCTTCCAAACCTGAGGGGGAAGGTGCTTTACAACAAGTTTTTCATACAAATCACAACACGATTAAGCAACGCTAGCACCCTCCTCTAATTTTCTTGCTTGACTCTACTACTAGCTATAACCTACTATATACACTTGATTTCACTCACTTTTCATCTTCTTTAGTATTTTCTTTTATTTTCTACTTTTTTAAATTTTTTTGATATTACGACCTTTTCCAAATGGGGATGGTAAAAACCGTGGTTGGACTTGGAGATAACCAGTCCCCTACACACGCCTAAGCCTCATAAAGGTTGGGTAGAAGTTGGAACTCAAAGGTCGCCACACGTGTTAGGATGTAACCAAACCACACGACATTTTTATTCTAGCAACCTCATTCGGACTCCTCCTGCCCGTTTTACCTTTGTATAAACCTAATTAAATTTTATGGGGATAGCTACAAACACACTCTACTTCAACCTAGAACAAGATAACGGAAGTAACTAATCCACGTGCATCATATCTAGGAGTCCCTAATACACTAGTTTTGAGTGACAAGACTAGTAGTTCACAAACGAGATCTTAGCATACAAGGCACCCGCAGGAAGAGCTAAACCACTAAGCATGCTTTCACCATCATTCACAATTTAAGTTCTAAATGGCATTTCAGAAAGCAAGGTAAAAGTCACAAAAAAGCCTCAATCCAAAATAAGAAATCAGAATGAACTAGCACCCTAAACATCCATAAAAAAACAAGCATGATACCACTTTCACAAGAATTCCTCCCACACTTGAACATTGCATTATCCTCAATAAGATTAGAATATAGTAGAGTAGGAGAAACTATACCGTTAGTTACAAGCACAAAGGTTGTAGGGAGGAACAACCCAAAGAGGAAAAATAGAATATCATGAGTCAAAGGTCAGAGGAATGTTGGGGAATGCCTGAAACAAACACAGGAAAAGAAGAAAAGAACATAGCACAGACAACAACCGCCACAAGCATAAGTGCTTAATGGGGTGGAAGCAAATCTACAACAACACAATAGAGTAGCAAAAATAACAAAAAAATCAAATGAACGAGAAATAGAAACAAAGATCAAACACTAGATGTCTTGAAAAAGTCACAAGAGTCACTCGAATGGTGGTAGCCCTGGTGGGGGAGATCCACCATGCCTGTCATGATCACAGTGCGGCAACAAGTAGACTCGGGAAGCGAGGTCAGCAATGACAACTCGAGTCTCTGCCTACATCCGTGTCTGCTGAGCGGAGAGCTGCAAACTCAATCTGCAAGAGAAAAGTCATCTTCTAGTTGAACAACTGGAAAAACAGAGGCGTCCATAGCATCCATCTCTGGCTCCTCATCCACAACATCTCCTGGAATGAAGGCATCAGCAGCCATCTCAAAACTCCTACCACCAATACGATGCATCACACAAACCAGCTTCATGCGAACGAGAAAAGTATAATCCATCATCATCGGCTGGTAAGTCGGGATATCTCTGAACCGGCCAAGAACCCCCAAGGCACCACCAAGAATAAATGAAGAAGACGCTCCATGAGATGCAAATTATGAGCCACCAGATAACCCCAAATGTGTCGGTGTACTGTCAACCATCGTCCGAACGAGGAGCAAGTCTCGAGCAAGGATATGGCCAAGACTCTCATGGCGGGTAGTGATAGTCCTAGCCAACCCTCCATGAAGAAATCTGTGAAGAGGATTCCTGAAAAGGCTCGCCTTGAGCCTCCCAGCAACAAATGGCACATCTTCCTTACGCACTCGAGTCCAGAATATAGCATTGACAACAGTCAAGGTATCATCACCCCGATAGATCAACAGCTGCATAAACCAAGTTTCCCGAGTGTCTACCTGATTGTAGAAACCAGGCAACTGCAAACCCATCAAAGGACATCTGCTAAGGCTCTCCCCGATGTGGAAGGTGATAGCCAAAGTTTCATCTCTGTCAGCCTGGAGGTTCACCATTAGAGTGGAGAAGAACTCCTGGTTGAGTACCTCGCGGCTCAGCTCATCGACGGAAAGAGTCTGGTAAATGAGACCTTGTTGAAGAAACTGTCGCATCTGAGAAGACCAATCAGGAAGACCCGGTAGCTACAACCCTTTTCATACTTATAATCTGATAGTGACACTGAAAAACTACATCCTCGAAGGTCAAGAATGACTCAACTCCAGCAGCAGTATCCTCGTGAATATGTTGCTCACTAGCTTGTTGCACAGGAACCGCAACTCGAGTTGTCCTCTCATCTTCCTCATAAACATGTCTCTTCTTCCTACTCCATCCCCAAGATTGAGAAGAACCCTCACCTGACATCTGCAAAATCAAACCAACCAAACAAAATCCGGAGCACATAACAATCACAATTATATATTGCACCATGCTTCCGAATCCAACCAACTCTAGAACAAGTCAAGACAATCCAAAGTGACAAAAAGATAGGTCAATTTCTCAATTCAAACTACTTAGCAGGAGGTGGATGGTTGAAATTGGAAGCTCCTCTGGGTTGACAAAGACTCAGGTGATGCTTGGCTAGCCGGAGAAATAAGGGCTGGTCAGAGTTGCTTGAAGTGGTGATGTTGGGTGTTTGGAGTTTGTTTTGGTTGTTTGGGGATGTGAGAGAGAGGAGGACGATAAGAAGAAGAAGAGGAGGAGAAGAAGAAGAAGAAAGGGTCGGCGCCGGTGGAGGATGAGCTCTTACACCGTGGGGACTGAAGTGGAGGAGAGGAGAGGAGGAGATAGTGGAGCTCGGCAGTAGAGAGGGAGGTTTTGGGGGATTTTCTATTTCTAAAAGTCGAGAAAGAAGAAGGCTGCTCGAGAGGCATCATGACCGTGATGGGTTTAGCGTCACGGTCGTGACGAGTTTTGAAATCCTGATTTCTTGCTCTGATTTTAAGGTACACAGAGGGTTTTGAAAAGAGGTATCACGGTTGTGATAGTTTACCCATCACGACCATGATGTTCCTGCAGACAGGAGAAATCAAAAAAATTCCAGAGCAGTCCAAAATCATTTTCACCCAATTGAACACTAAATAGTCACCAAATTCACTCAAATCAAGACCGAAAAAACCTCAAATTGACATGGCATACCAACCACAATAAATTTTAACATTCAAGACATCTAGAGAACGGTAAAAAAATGATTATGCACGTGAATTAAAAGAGAGGGATAGAAACTCGGGTTGCCTCATGGTAGCGCTTAGTTAACGTCATTAGCTAGACATGATGAAGTGGAGGAAGACTAGCAATCACCATCCCATCCAAGAATCTCCTTATAGTTCATGTCATCATTGGTCTTTGAGTAGATGTGATTAGGAAAAGTGACTTGAATGCTTTCCCATTGTGGATGAGTAAACTCAACACAAATTGTATGAGTGGTATCAATGTTCATCAAAGGAATAGTAAAGGCACTTCTTCCTTTTTCTTGGCTTTCTCAACCATCATCAATTCTTTATGGCGCCTTTTCCTTTTCTCCTACTTAGGCACTTTCTGTTGGTTGCCTTAGTAGTACGTTCGATGTCATCTATGGATGTTTCATTTGAAGTAGAGGTAGAGTTGCCATTTGAAGTGGCTGGCTCTTCTAAGACCTTAGGCTCTTTGGGTACATCATGAGCATCTTTGACCAATGGAGTGGTACTAACATTGTTAAGTTCATAAAGCTCCTCATCTTCTACACTTTTCAAAAAGAAGGATGGAATATCAATCTCTTCGGCCAAAGGAGGAGGACTAGGAATTTTACGCTCTCTTAACTTAGCCATATAAACATCCATATCTTCATCGAATGAGTAGAACGGAAGATCGATGGGTGGCTTCTCCTTTTTAGACTCCACATTGATTGCACTAACATCTTTAGTTTGTCCCGCCACTTTAATTTTTTCTCTAATGTCACTATGCCATGTCCGTGTCTTATATTCCAATTCAAAGAAAACATCTTGAACGATTCCCATTTTACTTGCCAAGTAATCAATCCCCTCTGATTGCTTTAGCAATCTAGCCCCAAGCTGTTTTACAAAATTTCTCAACAACTTCTCAAGAATTGTTGTTTCCATGATGGGAGGAGAGGGTTGCTCGAGTGAAAAATTAGTTGCTTGTTGGGAAGCTTGGTAATTATCCTTTCCTTATTTGAGTTAGACGACAATAGCATTGATGGACTCTTGAAGCTCTTCCACAGATGCTTCAATCCTTGCATTACGAGCAGTTTGAATAGCTAAATCTACACGATAGCAAGCTTCATTGTCTTGGATTAGCTTGGCAATATCTTCATTGAAAGTCGGGGGACCTTGATTCCCATTCATCCAGCCTTGAAACTAAGAATCTCCATGAAAACTAGATTGGTTTTGCCAATTTGAATAGCCCTGATTATTTGAACTCCTATTGTCGAAACCACCATAACCACAATCATATTCATTCTGATATCCATACTGAACCGGTGAGAAGTCTTGATTGGGAGAGTCAAACTACTTTTGTGCCTGATTATCCATACTTTGTCTTGCAAACAAAGCTGAACTATCCAAACAACAAACAACAGGAGGGGTGAAATATAAAAAGCAAACTGCACCAAAAAGAAACAAAAATCAACTAGGAAATCAAATCTGTACAAACAGGAAAACAAAGACTAAGCGAGCAATCCTACACCTTTCGTGAAGTCAAGTAATCCCTAGCAACGACGTCATTTTGATTCTTCTCATAACCAAATAAATATCCTGAGTTATAACCCCGGAGTTGATTTCTCACGGGTCTACTTGGCCTCCACTACTCAACCCTGGTTCGATGGTTAGTCAATCACAGCTTGTAAGGGTTTTGTCCTAGACTAGCATGAAACAAAACAACAAACTAAAATAAACGGTAAATCTAAGATGTAAATAGATCACTCGACGGCTACAGATAAAAGTAATATGGTGAGAACGACTATGGGGGAAGGGCGTTATTTGGGTTTTGTATCATCCTTAGGACTATGGAAACTACACAGTATCAGAATAGACGGGACATGGGTAATGATATGTTTCGGATCTATCAACTCAACAACCTAAACACTCGCAACGCCCACAAACATCCGCTCAACAAACAACTCAACAATCAATCTCACAAGAAAACCCAAATAAGGAAAACTGACAAAACAACAAATCAAATGGAAATTGGAAAATCGAGGCAACTAGATAGTAAAACACATCATCAATCATCATGCATCCACAATCGTACCACTACATACAAGAAAAATCCCATCAATCCCAAGGAATCCACAAAACCCAAACAAGAAGAAACCTATATATCCTTGGAAGTAGTAGAGAATGCTTCAAACTGCCAATCCATCAAAGTAGGAAGTAGATCCTCCATGGGGCTTCGAATCCTTGGCTATTTGGCTTCAAATCTTCATTCCCATGGTGTTCCTAGGCTCCCAAGCAATTCTCCCTTTGTCGATTTGTGTTTTAGTTCATCTCCATGGCTCTCTTCTCCCAAAAATCTCGAATTAGGGATAAAGTAAGGTTTCTATCCAGACTGGCATCACGCCCGTGACAAAGATGTGTCACGGCCGTGACAGGTTATGTTACGGTTGTGCCTCCTCAACATCCGAAACTCTCGACTTCTTTCGGCCATAACATCTTCGTTTGGACTCTGATTTCGCTCCAAAATGTACCATTGGCGTCATAGTCGAACCCCCTATCCAACGGATACATGCACTCAAGGAAAATACTCCAAGAAACAAGCGAAATGGATTGAGATGGTTTGTTCAAGAGGAAACAAACACGAAATACAATTATGATCAAACCAGACGCTACTACAAGCAAATATCATCGGAATTGGAGCAAAAACTATTGAAGGTGGGGTCAAAACGTCTACCAATAATCGTGCTATCACCATGTTCAGAAACGTCTTATATTCACTTTCAACAAATAATCATAGAAACATTAAAATAATCTTCATTGCTTTCTCTAAGCTCTCATCTCGCCTGTGTGAATTCCACTTCATAGCGTACCATAACAGTCTCACGTCCAACTTCCAGCCATGAAGTAATTCTCTTTCACAATCTAAACTAGTTCAACCATAAATAAAGGTGCAATAAAAGGATTAAACATCAATGACCAAATTTACAAATACAAATGAATATAACTAGTTCTGCAGAACGATTATTCCCATGCAAATCCATGTCTGATGGAATTGCCTTCTGATGGTTGACAACAGTCTTTTATTGTAATACTAATGGCAATCCAGGATCGAAACATGCACTGAGCCGGATTTGAACCAAAATCTCAGTATCGAGTAACCAATTTATGAGTAATATTAAGTTAAAATATTCCAAAAACCATTCGTTGTACAAATTTTAGTTAAAGCAAGTTGTCCTTAAAGGTACCACCGACGATTTTTTTCCTAACCAAGTAATAGAAAATGCAAGTACCTAACCTAAATGATCATTAATATATATATAGAGTATTGAGTCGAAACAACAAAACATTAAGCTAGATCTAAAATTGCACTAAGCTAGCTCTAGAATTTACGACTCAGGGCCGAAATTACCCTGAGTCGTAGCTCCCCCGGGCTCCCCCTGTATCCACCCCTCGGCCAAGCTTTATTAATGGAAATTCACCGATGATGGTGCGCTTGATCGAAAAAAGTAGTAAATTAAGAGCTTCTTCATCCCTACTATTTTAGCAATTGTTAAATAAGGTGGAGGATGATGTGGCACCCAATAAGCAATTGTTAGGGATAGATAAGTGCTTTCTAAATTAGCAAGATTGCTTAGAAAGTCAATTAGCAATGCCACGTAGGTAAGTTGCAATCATTTTCAAAAAATATATTTATGAATAGAAAATAAATTGAATATAAATAATATTTAATGATTTTGATTGGTTCATTTTGATTGTATTTGTTTGTAAAAATGATAGTTAAAATTATTAATTAATTGTTAAAATTAACAAATTAAAAAATGATAGAACTAAAATTAATGATGTAGTGATAAAATTTTAATTAAAAATTTTTAATTAATTTTTAAAATGGAGATGATCTAAAGGGCTACATCTCCTGGTCCAGCACTGAAACGGATAGTACTCTGTTTAGAGCTTTTATGCTGCACGTGGTCTAGGGTTTCTGTTGGAAAGAAACAGCGATGAAGCTTGCGGGTTTAAAATCCATCGACAGCGCCCACGACGAGTCGGTGTGGGCGGCAACATGGGTCCCCGCCACCACCAGTCGTCCGGCCCTCCTCCTCACTGGATCCCTCGACGAGACCGTCAAGATGTGGAAACCTGACGACCTCAAGCTGGAGAGGACCAATACCGGACACTCCCTCGGCGTCGTCTCTGTCGCCGCCCATCCCTCCGGCATCATAGCTGCATCCGCCTCTCTCGACAGCTTCGTCCGTGTCTTTGATGTTGATACCAACGCCACCATTGCTACTCTCGAAGCTCCTCCCTCCGAAGTCTGGCATATGCAGTTTGATCCCAGGGTATGTATAGCTGGAACCTATTCTACCCTGTTTTTTCTTCTTCTCCCTGCTTTCCCTTTGGTATTTGAACTTGGCTGTTTTGGAATTCTATTGATTGTCTGCAAAACTTTTTGAGGAGGAAATTCAGTTGGTGCTATCTGTCCTGCTGAAATTCCTTTGGTGGATTCATTCAGTTTCACATAAGGAAATTTATTAGCAGACTTGCTTAACTGTCAACTTAGTGTTCGTCAAGTCATAGTGTCTTGTCAACTAGAGACCCAAGCATTCATTGGATTGGGGGTTAAGCAAGGTGCAGGAATCAGATGCTTGCTAGGGTTACTTGCAATCCACTAAGTTTGGTGCCACCTTTTGCCACCAATACAACCACCTCCTTAGCATGTAATTTCAATCTATGGTGTCATTTTGAACTATGTTGCATGGTCGTAACCCTCAATGAAATTACTTCGTGCATATGTCTCTTTGAAACTAGATCTTCTACCAACATTGATTTGGTGGCTGTGATACTTTGACCACTTGCCTGAACTTTCTCGATGGGATAACTTGGTTTAACTTGATCCATTTATACATGCATGTCCAGGTTTTTTTTTCCGATTCTCCTGTCCCTTGCCTCATTTCTCTATCCCATTCAAACAAGAGAAGAAGATGACAAGTCAATACTTGCACCCGCCACCCAGAAATAACTTGAATTCATATCTACCTAATGCGTTGAGGGAATTGGTGGTGTCAATCAACATTAGTAGGCTTGGCCGGTCAAATAGAACCACCTGTGCATTTTTTAGGGTTTTATACTAGAATGATAGGATTCTTTGGTCAACATACTATTGTTCTAGTATAGTGATGGTTTATAGGAGATTGGGTTCTACTGTGGAAAAATGAATTTTGGACAGAAGTCTTTCTTTTGTAAGACGGTTTCATCTCCTAGCCTATGATGATCAATAGAATTTTGAGTTTACTATTACAAATTATGTCAGTTTAAAATGAAAGAGAACTGGTAATTATAGTTGCTTTGGCTGTTTTGGGACCCCTAGCTCTGGAATTAGGGGAGAGATGTGAAGTAGTTAAAGTAGCTGTATATATATTGGGTTTTCTACGAAAGATATATATTTGGTGTTGTTCGAGTAAGATGTTCTAATTATGTCTCATGAACATCTGATTTCAAATTTCACCTTCTCGTCATTCATAGTCACTGGAAATGTTTCTCTAAACTTCTTGTAGTTTTATCAACTGTTCAGTTTTTTTTGCTATACTAGGTTTGAGATGTGTTGCGATTATGAGCTCTTAAACAATTCATAATTTTTTTAGTGTCTTGTACTTGATGCATGAAACTAGTTCTGTTTACTTGTGTAATGATAACAATATTGTTGATACACACAGGGTACTAAACTTGCAGTTGCTGGTGGAGGTAGTGCTTCAGTAAAGGTATGGGACACAGCCACATGGAAACTGACCTCCACCTTAACGATTCCTCGGCCAGAAGTACCAAAGGCCTCTGATAAAAACACCAGCAAGAAGTTCGTGCTATCGGTTGCTTGGAGCCCTGATGGTAGAAGAATTGCATGTAGCTCAATGGACGGCACCATCTCAGTCTTTGATGTTGCACGGGAGAAGTTTATGCACCACTTAGAAGGCCATTCAATGGCAGTGAGATCTCTCGTGTATTCCCCAGTTGATCCACGGGTGCTGTTTTCTGCTTCCGATGATGCTCATGTTCATATGTATGATGCTGAAGGGAAAAATCTGGTGTCAGCAATGTCAGGCCATTCAAGCTGGGTACTGAGTGTGGATGCAAGCCCGGATGGGGCTGCTATAGCCACAGGGTCTAGTGACAGAACCGTAAGGCTATGGGACCTCAGCATGAGGGCTGCTGTCCAGACGATGAGCAACCATACAGACCAAGTTTGGGCTGTGGCATTTCGACCACCTGGTGGAACCGGAGTGCGAGCTGGCCGGCTGGCTAGTGTGTCTGATGACAAAAGCATATCACTGTACGATTACTCTTGAAGAGGTAGCATGTGAAGTAGTATTGCTTTTTGTAAGCATTAATCAACTGTGCTCTATGTTCACTATTTATCGTTTAGAATTCAATTTTGGAGGGTTTTGTCTGGCTTCAGTTTCAACACTTTTCCCTTTTATAGTCGTGCCGAAGCAGCTGCAGTGTTTATTTTGGATTGCGTTCATTTTAAATCCACTAATGGATCTTGCATCTTAGAACCCGTAGGGATGACTGCGTTCAGAACAGATTCATGATGGTCAGTAGAAAATCTTAAGATCTAATTATATGCGTATGGGTAAAAAGGAAATGACCGCCAATCAATTTAGTTCCAAAGTATATAAGAAAGAGCTTTACATCATCATTCTTATGCATGAATAACTCTTTATCCATGGTTGACCATTTTTACTTCAAGCGAGTTTGATGTTCTCTCCAACTCCTATTTAAGGTTCCTACTAGGAACACACCTAAGGATGAATTTTAGCGATGTATAACGTTGAAAGGTTTAAGATTCAGAGGAGACTTGATGAGAATCGAGGAAGGGTTGTCATAACTTCTAGCATGTGGATTGTCAAAAATAAGGAAATGGGTTACATGGCACTATGGCAGTGATTGGTTGCTCTTAACCCTACGAGCCCCATAAAGCTTTCAATCAAAGTCTTGGTTCAGGAGGATTTATTTGACGAAATGCATGACTATTTACTTCACCAAATTCCCAATTTCTATCATGGTGAATTTTCAGTTTAGATGTATTAAGTTCAACGATTTTATAGTTGATTTTTTATTTTGAAGTCGTGGAAAGAGGAAGAAGAAGATAAAACGAGAGAAACAAAAAGAGAGGTAATTTTTTTAAAATTTTAAGACCTAATACATATATTTAGCCAAACCTATTAAAATGTTGACAAATCTAGCCAAACCTATTGAGAAATCGAGATTAGCCAAAAATGTTAACTCCATTAATTTTTCCGTCAGAAACAAAATGAAAATTAAAAACGATGACATGTCATATTTTATGGTCCAAAAATAAATCTCAAACAAAATTATATTAACATGTTATGTTTGTTTATTGATATTTATTTTGCGAAAATAATCACAATTATTGATATAAAAAAATGAAAAGCTTTGATCGAAAAAATTGAAAGCTCAAACTAGATTGCTTATTTAGAATTTTTTCATTCTAACTGTCATTTATATTTTTCCATTCTAAATTTTTAAAGAAAATAAAATGAAAAGATAATTACAGAATAGTGATTTAGAATTTTTTCATTATGAATTTGATTTATATTTTTTGAAATTATTGATATAAAAGAAAATAAAAAGAATAGTTAATTATATTTTTTTCATTCTAATATTTTGATGTTATTTGAAACTATTATTTTACAAAAAATTAATTTTGTAATATTTATATATGATAGTTGTGATAAAGTTTGATCTGTCAATAAATATCCACCTAAATTTAGAATGTCACATAGCTAATGATGTTAAAAATATTAACCATTCTTGGCTAAATTTTTGTATTTTGTATAAATTTAACTAACTTTATCAATATTTTAATAGGTTTTTCTTCCATTACATTTTCACTTTGCAAAGAACTTTCTTTATAAATAGTTCTAACTATTTTTTATTAAATTTTTTGATGTGGCATTGTAATCCAGTCAAGTAGATTGTGTTAGTTTCTACTGCACTGTCACCAACACCGTTTTGTCACATGTACAAATTAATAGTGAAAATTAACATGATTTGAATACTTTAACATATGTATGGCAACAAAAAAAATAAAAAAAATCATGTATATTAAGGTAATAAATAGATGGAGGAGCTGGAGCATTTAAGCCTTATGATGTTAGATGGGGAATAAGATTTTCTTTAACCGGAAACTGCACAGCCTGCACCGGTATAGCGGTATGTTCTGTTCTCTTCTGTTCTGTTCACGAGCTAATACTGAAAAGCAATGATGTCCTTTCTCGGTAATTAACAAAAAATTCATATGAATAGTTAAACAAATATAAAATCCCATTAGTTAATAGTTAGTGCCAACCACGAACAGCCAACTAAGCTTTGACAGCCTCCCGTGGACCCCATTTGACAACCAACCAGTAAAAATAAAGGAGCGAAAACCGGAGGCAAAATAAAAAAAAAAAATACAACAAAAAAGAACAGCCGGACGACAAACAGAGTAGTAGTAGACGCTCAAGAATAAAAATGAACACTCTCTGCCTTTACATTCTTTTTCCTTTTCTCCGTTTTCACTTCCACCAAATTTCCAGCCTCCTGCATATATAAGCTTTATTTTGCTTCATTTCGCAAAATTTCCGGAATAACCAGCAGCTCTGCAAAAGGAAACGGAGAAAAGTTTCTTCTTTCGTTCCTCCTCTATTGATTCTTTATCGTCTTCTTCCACCTCAATCCTACATCTCCTCTGCATCTCTTCTTTACAGCAGACTCACCGTGTGCACCTCCTCATCTTTGCCGATCCGACTTGCTGAGCTCTGGTCGGCGGTTGCTCAATGAGTTGAAGGAAGATCTCAGCACAGAGGAGGATCGCTATGGTAAGTCGATAGAGTAGTTGTAGCTGTATGTATTTATTGAAATCATTGTCTCATTTGATTGATCAGCAGATGCTGGATTTTCTTTTGGTTTCTTCGATTCGAAAGTTTTGGGCTGCTACTGCTGAGATTTGCTAATTTGGACGTGGAAGACTTTCCTAATAGTGAAAATTCATATAAATACGGGAATTTCGGCCATCTGATTTTTGTTTTTTTTGGTCTCAGATTGGTCAATATTTTATTCGATTTTATTATTTATAAAGTTTGAGGGATCCAAATTTCCTTAGTATTCGTTCCTTGCATTCCTGGATATCGAGATATGATTTGCATACCGTACTTGATGCAAACTGAAGATGTCTGAATTATGGAATTATTTTCATTCGAGTTCTATAGGAGCAACAAGACGAACAAGAAATTAGATTAGCAGAAATTATTGTTACTGGTTCATGTTGCAATTCTGGCGGTAGCCGCTAGCTACGTTAGCTCGGGTTTGGCTGGGTAGTAAGCTCCAAACTAATCAGTCTATGGTTAGGTAGAGATTAGAAATAAGAGGAGTTTAAAGAGACCAAGATCTGCATTCTCTACTGTCTCTCTCACTTCCCTCTCTTGTTTGGTTGAGTTCAGTGGTACAGAGGTCCCCCCAATTTGACTCCCTTCCCATTACTCATTCTATTTCTCACATGACACTGTTTATTTGCGTCCTGAAAATTTGGCCCGATGTAACTACTGGCACTGACTTCTATTTTAGGTAAACTCTAACCAAGTTACTTGTTGACTAAGATATATGTTGCCTTCTACATTCTTAATTTCGAATGTGTTCAATGTGTTGGCCTGATTCATGTCTTGTTGCGCTACCATTACCAGACATTTGATCTGATAATCCATAGGCTTTACATCTTCATTTTATTATGGTTCTCTTCGAACTGGGTTTTCTGTATCCATAAAATCGCAGAATACACATATTCGCCTATTTTAGTATGTCTTTCCTAGTCATGGTCTATGTCACAATTCTCTGTTGAGTGGGAATTTTTTGCTGAGAGGAGGTTAGAAGCTTGTTTCTTTCTCATACTTTATGGATATATATCTATTGTTTTACATTTGTACATTTTACAATGTGTCTCTTTGGATGTGCAGGCTACACCGGTCAACATAATAGTAGGTTCTCATGTATGGGTTGAAGACCCTGAGGTGGCATGGGTTGATGGAGAAGCTGTGAAGATCGAAGGAGAAGACGTTCACGTGAATACAACACATGGGAAAAAGGTGAGTAAATTTAAGTAGGTTGTCTACAGAGGTTGTCGAGATATCTCTATTTTCATCTGTTAATCAATTGCCATAAATAGTTTAGACCTGGAAACTAGATCTCCACTGTTGAGTTTCCTATGAAAAATACTCAAGGTTTTATGCTGATAAAACTATTGGAAAAAGATACGTGACTGAACAGTCCCGGTATAGAATTTCCCAATTTCGGAGGTTATATTGTAGTCCTAAATCTGAATATACTTGTATCTTGCTTAATGCAAATCACAATTACTGCAGGTTGTTGCAAAAATCTCCAAAGTGTTTCCCAAGGATACAGAAGCTCCAGCTGGAGGTGTAGATGACATGACAAAGCTGTCATATTTGCACGAGCCTGGAGTCTTGAGTAACCTGGCTAGCAGATATGAACTTAATGAAATCTATGTGAGATACTTACAAATTTTCTGTCCAATTCATGTTGGAACTAGTCTGCAATAAATGAAATTTCACTTTATTTGAGTTCCCACCTTCTCAAATCAAATGTTATTCTGTGTGCCATGTAGACTTACACGGGGAATATACTGATTGCTATAAATCCTTTCCAAAGATTACCGCACCTATATGGTACTCACATGATGGAACAGTATAAAGGTGCGGGGTTCGGAGAGCTAAGTCCACATGTTTTTGCAGTTGCAGATGTTGCATATAGGCAAGTGTCATATATTTCTGTTGCATGTTGCAAGTCCACTGTGGTTTTACTTAATTACGTGTTTACCATTTCACAGGGAAATGATAAACGAAGGAAAGAGCAACTCCATTCTAGTTAGTGGAGAAAGCGGTGCTGGTAAGACTGAGACAACAAAGATGCTCATGCAGTATCTTGCATACCTGGGTGGTCGGTCTGGAGTAGAGGGGAGAACTGTTGAACAACAAGTTCTAGAAGTAATACAATGATTCTCTTTTACATAGTTGATTGATATATGTGTCTAAAGTCACAGTAAAACTGCTGATGTTTCTGCTTCAATGGTATTTTGCAGTCTAACCCTGTTCTTGAAGCATTCGGGAATGCGAAAACAGTAAGGAACAACAACTCAAGGTTAGTACTTTATCTCCAGCAACTGTGTCTAATGAATGAATGCCGAAAAAGACAGGCGAAGAAAGGTCATACCATAAAACTGGCTACGTAATTTTCCCTAATTATGTAAACTAGTTAATATCGTGGTTTTTGTTATACTGTTCTTTGTTATTGGTAGTGCAATCTGGTTCAACTAGTCTTGTAGACAACGGGCTTCTATCAACTATTTCTCGTAATAGTTGGTAGCAAGTTCCATATAAGCATTTTATGTCAGTGTTGGATGCATTAGTTCTTTTGCAATGGGCATAGGAAATGGAGCTAAATTATCTTCATTATGGTTTGACGATGCAGTCGTTTCGGAAAATTTGTTGAGATCCAATTTGACAAAAACGGGAGGATATCTGGAGCAGCTATACGAACTTATTTGCTGGAAAGGTCTCGTGTTTGTCAAATTTCTTCTCCTGAAAGAAACTATCACTGCTTTTACCTTCTTTGTGCTGCACCGCCCGAGGTACCAACACCTTTCCTTCAAATAAAGCATGAAAAATTTATTTACGAGTCCTTAGGATCGTGCTAATAATGACATTTATTGTTATCTTTATTCCCAGGAAAGGGAGAAGTTTAAGTTAGGAACCCCTAGCTCTTACCATTACTTGAATCAATCAGACTGCTTTGAACTGGCCGGAGTCAACGATACAGAGGAATACCTTGCAACAAGAAGGGCAATGGATGTGGTCGGCATCAGTGAGGACGACCAGGTCAGGATCTCCATTTGATTTGGGCAATGGTGTTTTCTGTCTTCTGCTTGCTGCTCCGCTTACATTTGTGCTTTCTACTTTAGGATGCAATTTTTAAGGTTGTAGCTGCAGTTCTACATCTTGGGAACATTGAATTTGCCAAGGGTCAGGAGATAGACTCTTCTGTTATCAAGGATGAGAAGTCAAGGTTCCATCTTAATACCGTAGCAGAACTCCTCCAGTATGACCTTATCCTTCTCTGACTTTGGTTGATTTTATGTTTGCTATCTCACATGTGTTCATTGACCAAACGGCTCTATCGATCATTGAAGGTGTGACGTCAAGAGCTTAGAAGATGCACTGATAAAGCGTGTGATGGTAACACCTGAAGAGATTATTAAGAGACCTTTAGATCCTGTTGGTGCATTAGGTAGCAGAGATGCCATGGCAAAAACCATCTATTCCCGCTTATTTGATTGGTAAAGTAACATTTTGTTTCCTTCTTTATATGCTCTTTCATTTGGGCTACTAGTTCTGAAGAGGTTAATTAACATACTGATTTATCATAGATGTTTGTGTTTATATTCGAAGGGCTAAACATATACTCTACAATGAATTCTCTCTCTACAGGCTTGTCGACAAAATTAACAATTCAATTGGGCAAGATCCAAACTCAAAAACCTTAATTGGTGTTCTTGACATATATGGGTTTGAAAGTTTCAAGTTAAATAGGTAAAGTTGTGACATCAAATGCTCTCTAATTATGCGGTATTTTGATTGTGGCCAACTAATTATCATGCTATGTAGTTTTGAGCAGTTCTGTATCAACTTCACTAATGAAAAGCTGCAGCAACATTTCAATCAGGTCCTCACTGGCATTGTTGGCCTTGCATTTTACTTCTATCAGCTATGCTGTGTTTGACTTTATGATCTCTATTGTTGCAGCATGTCTTTAAAATGGAACAAGAAGAATACACAAAAGAAGAAATCAATTGGAGCTATATCGAGTTTGTGGATAACCAAGATGTCTTGGATCTGATCGAGAAGGTACTCTACAACAAACAAGGCTAGATTAGATACCATCTTCTTTCAATCATATTCATCAGATATGTATTTGGAAAGTAACAGTTGGAAGACTTCATATAGTTCTAATTTCTTTGGTGATTAGCTGTACAGTCCCTTTCCCCTTACTTGGTCTTCGAGATTCACTCTCCTCAAATTAAGAATAGAATGCAGGTTCCCTTTTCAAATAAATTTTTCATCTGGTCTAAAGATTATTTCTATTCCTTGATGCAGAAACCTGGAGGAATCATATCACTCCTAGATGAAGCCTGGTATGCAGCTAATATTTTGGCCCTGGCCTTGCTTTTGTCATGTTAATCAGCCCAAAATTCCTAGGAGAACCACTCGCTGCACTATTCTTTCTACTTGTTTAGTCTCACTCATGAACTTTGAGTTTCTCGTACAGCATGTTTCCAAAGTCTACACATGAAACTTTTGCGCAGAAGTTGTACCAGACATTTAAAAATCACAAGCGCTTTATCAAACCAAAACTTTCTCGTACCAGTTTTACCATAGCTCACTATGCTGGAGAGGTAAACTACTATTTCAGAGTTTATTTTTACTCTCTGCTCTTTGAGTTTAAGAAATGTCAAATTTTGTTCGGTTTCCACAGGTAGCTTATCTGGCTGACTTGTTCCTTGATAAAAACAAAGATTATGTTGTGGCAGAGCACCAGGATCTCATGACAGCATCAAAATCCTCCTTCGTGTCCAGCCTCTTCCCTGCTCTTCCGCAGGAGACATCAAAGCAGTCCAAATTTTCTTCCATCGGGTCTCGCTTTAAGGTACACTATTTCCGTCCTCTCTCAGGATCCATATTATATATTGGATACTGGAAATAGAGAGGTTGTGGGGTTTCCTAGCCCGCCTATGCTGTGCGAAATTTGTGCTTCAGTGGAGTTTATTAGCTCATAAAAGTTCATCACATGTTTCTATTATTATTGATTGTCTTATGTCAAGATGTGTTCAAATCAAAGCGGAGGCTTGTATGTCCTTTCGTTCACCTTGACATGATTATTCCGGTCTAAATACCAGCAATGTAATTTATTAGTTCATTCCAGGAATCTGAATACAAATTTACAACTGAAGTATACTGGAGTTATAAACTGTATTAAGTAACATATGGGTAAGTTTATACAGATAAGGGTCTGTCAGCCCCTAGGACAGTATACAGCTATGCTAAATGACTTCCCTTAGGCCGGTTTTAACAGTTTTAACTGGCTGGTTTCTTGTTTTGGATATTTCTTATTTTCTTTACTCTCAGTTTGAAATGTGATATACATTTAGGTAGCATATGGCAATTGATTGGTAATTATCGTTCCTTAATACTGTTACTAATTTTGAAGTATGTTTATACTTATTGCTATCTATTTGTGGGCATTGGAACCTCAAGTGTGCAAGTAGAATAATTTATGCTGTTTCAGTCTTTCTCAGATCTATTGAAGTTTTCAATTTTGACAAGTCTGAAAATGTCTTAAATTTGCAGCAACAACTCCAATCACTTATGGAAACTTTGAACTCCACAGAGCCTCACTATATCAGATGTGTGAAGCCAAACAATGTACTCAAGCCTATGATTTTTGAGAATGTTAACATCATCCAGCAACTACGATGTGGAGTAAGCATGATCTGCCAGTCTGATTTTACACTGGGATTTAACTGTGATAATTGTTTATGATATTCATTTCATACATCTTTCTTAGGGTGTTTTAGAGGCAATTCGAATCAGTTGTGCTGGATACCCAACAAGAAGAACATTCTATGAGTTTCTTCTCCGTTTTGGTGTTCTTGCTCCAGAAGTGTTGGATGGAAAGTAAGTCACTAAGAGGGAATATTAGTGCCAATATCTAAGAATCCTGTGGCAGTCGTTTCTTTTCTATTAGGGGAAGGTTTTCCTGGAGCATAATCAAATGGCGATTTTTTATTAACTTCTCTTTAACTCTATGTTATAAAGCCACGATGACAAGGTTGCTTGCCAAATGATTCTGGACAAGATGGGATTGAAAGGTTATCAGGTAAGAACCTTCACCCCTGCTACAATTTTCTGTCTGCCTAGCATGTTGTAATCCTTTATGATGTTGAAAGATTAGGAAAATTAGTGACCAGAGGAAATAAACGGTTATCCATCTGTTTTCGGTTTTCGAATTTTTGCATTTAGGTATACTTATTTTCTAACAGTACCGTTGACCTGAAAGTGCAAAAATTGACGTCAATTAGTTTCAAGATGTTTTGCAGATCAATTGGGTGTAGTATAAGATATTCACTTAATTTGTCCAAGTGCTTAAAATTCTACATGTGGGAAAATGTCAAGAACCGTGCAAACCAATAACTCGAATTGTTGGGAGAGGGTTCTAATTGATATTTATATTATTCACTAACAGAAAATGTGTGACAAAGTCGTTGATATATTTACTATTCATCTATTTCTTATGCCATTAGAACTTGTAAAGATCTAACATCGTTAAATTCATTTCGTACATGGGTTGTTTGCAGATAGGTAAGACAAAAGTTTTTCTTAGAGCTGGTCAGATGGCTGAACTGGATGCACGAAGAGCAGAGGTGCTCGGAAATGCAGCTAGAATCATCCAAATGGAAATCCGCACATATATTGCACGGAAGGAGTTTGTTAAACTACGGCGATCTGCAATCCACTTGCAATCACATTGCCGAGGTGTTTCCTTAACTTGTGCATGGATATTTTCTTTTTTGCTTTTTGATAATTTTGACTGTATCTCTGGCATATGTGAAGTGTGTCCATTTTATTTTACATGAATATGTGTAGTGTGTCTGTTAGTAAGTACCAACAGTTCATAGTAGATAAACTTAATGTGCTGAATTAATGATGTGTTTCTGAGCTGAACTTAGTTTTGGTGTCGAAAATGTGTTGCAATTATCTATTTGTGGACACTGTTCTTAAACTGTGCTAGTTTCAGCATTGCACATTGCTTCATGTTGTGACCAGCTTCGTCTTTGTGCAATGATCAGGTGTCTTGGCGCGCAAAAAATTTGAGCAGTTGCGAAGACAAGCAGCAGCTTTGAGAATTCAGAAGAACTTCAAGGCATACACAGCTAGAACATCATACTCGGCTCTTGGTTCATCTGCAATTACACTACAGACAGGCTTAAGGGCAATGACAGCTCGCAATGAATTCCGTTTCAGAAAACAGACTAAAGCAGCAATAATCATTCAGGTCTCACGTGCTCGCTTTTATGTTGCCTTCCTCTACTCTCTATCTCTCTCTCTGTTTGTTTGTTGCATTCTTTGTTTAAGTAATTGAGTTAGCAATTGAACTTGTATCTTTCTGTACTTTCAGGCACAAACACGGCGCTACATAGCATTTTCTTATTATAATCAGCTTCAGAAGGCTGCATTAGTTTCTCAATGTGGTTGGAGGAGAAGGGTTGCTCGGAGAGAGCTCAGGCAGCTCAAAATGGTCTGTTTAGTTTCTTCTACATAATTCCATAATATTTTCGTCCACTTACATGCATAAGTTTAAGTACAATGCAAACAACTAGGAACGAAGCTCGACTAATGCATAACTTAAATAGTTACAAATTAATTCTCCCCCCCCCCCCCCCTCTCTTTTTTACAATGCAGTGCAACTGCATGGCTCTGTATACATATCGTGTAAATGAACTAAAGATAGGTACTATGATTCTAAATCACTACTCCTTTCCCAAGATTTTCTACCTACATGCATTTCCTCTTCCCAAACTGAACCTAGGATGAAGCGTTTATGTTCTACATCAATACAATAGTCAAATACCGACCTGTGAAGGAAGTCAAGTGCTGATATATTAATTTTAATTATTATCAGGCTTCAAGAGAGACGGGGGCACTAAAAGAAGCCAAAGACAAACTGGAAAAGCGAGTTGAAGAGCTTACATGGCGTTTGCAATTGGAGAAGAAAATGCGGGTATGTTTCTGTATAAATGATTTGTTAGCGAGGAAAAAAGTTTGTGTCACGGTCTCATTTGCATTTTTTTTGTACCAAGACTGATTTGGAAGAGGAGAAAGCCCAAGAAGCTGCCAAGTTACGGGACGCTTTAAATGCAATGCAAATACAAGTTGAAGAAGCAAATGCTAGAGTGATCAAGGAAAAAGAGGCAGCTCGCAAAGCTATTGAAGAAGCCCCTCCAGTGATTAAGGAGACTCCTGTTATGGTTCAAGACACTGAAAAGATTCAGTCGCTGACAGCTGAGGTCGAGAGCTTGAAGGTAAGAACCATTTCATTCTTTTCTTCTGAAACTAGCCAATTGGTTGGCATAGACTATATTTTTTGCAGATTAGCTAAATCTGAAAGAACTGGCGATGCAGTCATCAAGGAGATTCCTTTTTTCACAATGCAGTTCATTTAGTGAACTTTACACCTTTATTAAAGTGCAAAAATATTTACACCTTTCAGAAGAGTCACCATTTGGTTAATGGCTGTCCACATGGATTTTGACCGCAAGATTATTCATTTGGAAATCAATAAATGTTCGGGAACCTGATGTAAATTAATTGGCAAAGTCAGCGTCACAGAATTTTTGGTGAGTTCTCTACGACCTCATGTATTTCTGTTCCTGTACAGGCTTCATTACTATCAGAAAAAGAGGCTGCAGAAGAGACGAGAAAAGCTTACACGGATTCTGAAGCCCAAAAATCTGAGCTGGTGAAAAAGCTTGAATATGCAGAAAGGAAAGTTGATCAGCTTCAGGAATCAGTGCAGAGGTTTGTCAATGTTTAATGGACAGAATAGTATCTATATAATTGCTTCCATCACTGAACTATAGTTAAGAACTTAAGATATGAAGAAGTGCAGATGGTCAACACGCTTTAGGAAAACTTTGTTTTATTTCCTCATTTGTTGATATGCTAGTCACACAAGGATAGAAGGATAGATGGTTCATAATCTGCTTAATACTTTTGCCACCGGTTGCTAGCTGTGCCTGTTTAGTCTCAAGCTCTAAAAAGTGAATTGTGGTTACAGGCTGGAGGAGAAGCTTTCCAATGCCGAGTCAGAGAATCAAGTTTTGCGACAGCAATCCCTGTCCATGTCGCCTACAGGGAAATCTTTGTCTGTGCGACCAAAATCAGCACTTAGTCATGTATGAATACGAATTCTGACTTTACACACTCATTATCTCACAAATAATTGTAGGGAAATTAATGAATATATTTAAAAACTGCAGAGGACACCGGAGAATGGCAATGTTGCAAATGGAGAACCGAAGGTGATATCGGTAAGGCAATACTTGTCAGAAAAATGTATTCTGTTTCTGAGATTATAGCTAACAACTTGTGTAAATCTCAGCCTATAGCCTTGGCTACACCAATTGCACGTGAACCTGAGTCCGAAGAAAAACCACAGAAGTCCCTTAACGAAAAGCAGCAGGTGAGCTAGCCTTTAGTTTACACCTAAAGAGTAATCGATTATTGTTAGCTAAACAAGCACGCATAAGTTTTAACTTTGAATATGACCTTTTCCATTTCCATATTTTGTTTCTCATTTTGTATCCTGTAAATAAGATTTTTTATTATTACTATTATTCATTTCCTGCCTTTCTTTGTTCAGGAGAATCAAGACCTGCTGATCAAGTGTATATCACAAAACTTGGGATTCTCTGGGGGCAAACCAGTTGCTGCATGTGTCATTTACAAATGTCTTCTCCATTGGAGATCATTTGAAGTTGAAAGGACCAATGTATTTGACCGTATTATCCAAACAATAGCTTCAGCAGTCGAGGTAAGTCGCCCTTCTTTTTAATCCTTTTGTGAACTTGATCAACTTATAGTGAGTGGACACTGCTAGTGGTGTAAAAACTAACACCTGAACTTTGTTGAAGGTTCCGGATAACAACGATGTTTTAGCATATTGGTTATCCAATGCATCCACATTGTTGTCTCTTCTTCAACACACTCTCAAAGCAACTGGAGCTGCCAGCTTGACACCGCAGCGACGTAGAACATCATCAGCTTCTCTCTTTGGGAGGATGTCCCAAGTAAGAATCAGTTCAGGGAAATTAGCTGATCTAATTATCATATCTTCTCTTCTGCTTTTATTTGCTTGTTCTGATTGTCTGTGTGAACTCCAGGGACTAAGAACATCTCCTCAAAGTGCTGGCCTCTCATTTCTTAATGGCCGAGGGATTAATAGATTGGATGACCTACGACAGGTAGAAGCGAAGTATCCAGCTTTGCTGTTTAAGCAGCAACTTACTGCCTTCCTTGAAAAAATATATGGAATGATCAGAGACAACTTGAAGAAGGAAATCTCTCCATTGCTTGGGCTATGCATTCAGGTTGTTGCTCAGTTTGGTATATAGTAAGCTATTATTGAAATCTTTAGAGAACTAACTAGATCAGACTCTGATTACTTAGATGCATCTCGTCTTCTAACTAATGCACTTTGTTTCTCTAAATTCAAAACGCATATATGTATGCAAACACACGTCGGTGCACATCCATTTGTCTAACTCTGAAAACACAGGCACCACGACATTCTCGTGCAAGCTTGGTGAAAGGCCGGTCTCAGGCAAATGCTATCGCTCAGCAAGCACTGATTGCTCACTGGCAAAGCATTGTCAGAAGCTTAAACACTTATTTGACAATGATGAAAGCAAATAATGTGAGTTATTTGAAACTTTTATTTGGGACAAATTTAAGTGTTTTTCCAACAAGTATAATTATAACTCTTTTAATGTTTTGCAGGTTCCTCCATTCCTTGTACGTAAGGTTTACACGCAAATATTTTCTTTCGTCAATGTCCAACTATTTAACAGGTAATCAATGCCTAGGATTTAGTTCGTAGAACACAACACTGGGAAATGCACTATTCACCCAATTATTTAATTTGCAGCCTTCTTTTGCGACGTGAGTGTTGTTCATTCAGCAACGGAGAATACGTAAAAGCAGGATTGGCTGAATTAGAACACTGGTGCTCGGAAGCAACTGAAGAAGTGAGTAGTTAGTTAGCAGTCAAAATATGGTTATCCTCGGTTCCCCCAATCTTCTGATCTCCATCTCTACCTTATTATATCCTGTTTCATTTACAGTATGCTGGTTCGGCGTGGGATGAACTAAAGCATATAAGACAAGCCGTTGGGTTCCTGGTCAGTATACATCAGCTTACGTAGACTCTATTGTTTCCCCTTCTTCTTTATCCTAAATTAATTAATTTTTTGTATATTATTAATATCACCTTCAGGTCATACATCAAAAACCGAAAAAGTCGCTTAGTGAAATAACCAAAGAACTGTGCCCTGTAAGTTTAAAGTGTCTCTGCATCAGTATTTCTTACTAGTCCCCTTTTGTTTCAAGTGAATTATCCATTAAATTTTGTTTGCTTCAGGTACTGAGCATACAGCAACTATACAGAGTCAGTACCATGTATTGGGATGACAAGTATGGTACGCATAGTGTATCTTCAGAAGTAAGTTGAAAAAGAAAGCTCATTTGTCATTGTCAGCAGTTTATCGCGTCTTTCATAATAATTTAACATGTTTGATGTGTGTACAGGTTATAGCCAGCATGAGAGTAATGATGACAGAGGACTCAAACAACGCGGTGAGCAGTTCATTCCTGTTAGACGATGACTCAAGGTAAAGAATGAAACCATTAATTTAATGTTGATACTACGTAGATAGATTGATTATTAGTCCAGTCTAGTTTTAACGTAATCAGTAAATTCCAATGCAGCATTCCATTTTCGGTGGACGACATTTCGAAGCCAATGCAACAAGCAGACATTGCTCACGTGGAGGCTCCATCGCTGATCCGGGAGAATTCTGGGTTTGGTTTCCTACTACACAGCTCTCAGTAACAAAATTATTAAACAAAAAAAAAAAGAAAAATGATAAGGTTATCGACAGCCATCGCCATGAAGAAGTTGTGGGTGATCATCGTGATGGTGCATGTGAATACACACAGATACAGATAGTGTCTCTCTTCTTTTTGCTCTGCGGTGCATGTGCATAGTAGCGGTTATGGATCTTTTATCATTATTTTTCTGGACGACATACGTTCAGAGAAAAAGATTCATTCTTTTTTTGTTTTTTCATTTTGGCCCTTATTTACGTACCTTGTTAAGTAAACAAGGAGGGAGGGTCATCATCTATAATATAAAGAAGGTGGGTTAGGTTGGATCGGGCCGGGTCAATCACCTTCATCCCGTTTCCTTCCAGAGGCGTTTTGAGTGCCTCGTCACTTTCTTCATTCCAGGCAGGAATGATGGCTTCTTTTGTAATCATTCTTTTTGTTATTTTTCATTTAATTTATTTGGCTAGTGTTGTGAAGTTGGTTTTGGTTGTGGGTAGTGAGATTTTATTTTGGTATGAGTGTTGCTTTTTTTTGTTTGTTTGTGAGGAGGATAAAGAAGAAGGTTTATAGGCTGTTATAAATTTGTTGTGCAAACTACGCACATTCACTATTTGTATGTAATGTCGTCAGTTTCTTTTTGGCCTCTTGGTTTTTTCTTTGGAGCGCAATATTTGCGCATGTCATTCAACCATTAAAGGAAAGAGGATGTGATTATCTGCGGGTGACTTTTTTATACGTGATTGGACTTGGCGGTTGAATTATGAGAGGTTTTGGGGATCTGGAGGTTCTATTTTATTTTAACGGCACTGAGACATGAGGAGGAAATTAGCTTTTGGTGCGTTAAGCTCGCGACTAGGTTAAAATTTCTCTCCAATGAGAGTCACCCAAAAACTCTCAACTCCCCGCTGTTAATTGCTCTTTTTCGATCAAATATTTCATCTTTTATAATGCCACACAATGAGTTTCATGAGAATTGTACAACAAATTCTTGGTTGAAACTGCATCGATATCTTTCTCGATACACACTACTAGACAATCATAGAACAATTCAACTCCTATTCGACTGTGAAGCTTATTCTAGACGTAAGTCATTACTAAAAATGCTCTCTCAACCATGGTTTTATATATTTAAGTTGAGATAGTTGATGAGGTCATCCCAATGGTTATATAGCTTCGAGAAGTGGAGACCATTCAGAGGAAATCAACAAAAAGCTCACCAGACTCGAACAACCTTGGAGTGTAAGCAAGTGTTTCATAGAGGAGAACTCTGGAAGATGGAAGCTAGGACGTCTCTTGCATGGATTAACGAAGAGAAATTCATACTTGAAGAAATGGCGAACCAATGAGTGGCACTAATGTCAGCGAGCAAAGATTGATGTCGGCATCGACATTGCAGTCGCATCGAAAATCAAGATTATTGAAGAATGATATAATGAGCTAACTTTTCTTGACCTATCTTTGGAGCAGAGCTACATTGTGATGGAAAGAGACCCACCACCAAGTTTGAGAGCATTCAGAGCAAGAGAGAGAAAATAAAGGTGCGAAGATGCTCAAGTTCATCAATTTCACAGTAGTGTCACATTATTAGCCCTTGCCCAAATAAAGCATTTTTGTGCGAGCCATATCTCGACCAGAAGCATTATGGACTATATGGAGCCCATCCAAGTAGTTCAGAGCATGAAGATCAAGAGTCAGACTCGAGGCCTCCAACTGGACTCGCTAAGGTGATGCAATTGTCACCGAAACGAGGCCTTTTCAACACCTTCGACCTCGAGCCTATTTTAATCGACCTAGAAGTTTTCCAAGCATTCAAGGGGCTGCCTCGGATGTGTTCATGGCCCGAGACAGGGCCTACCACCCACCATCAAGGCTATGACCTATTAAGCCTACTTTCGAGCTTAAGTGACACTCTATCATTTATTCGCGCTTGAGTAGTTTAATTCGGGCTTTGTATTAGACTTAGTAGCTTTAATTAAGGCAAGAAGCCCCCCCCTAAAGAGCTCATTGGCCGAATTTTATCATTCGGGAGCAAGGTTTGAATCTCTCAAGGTGTCGTGCTCATGTCGCTCTCTTAGTAGACTCTTAGGCGATATTTTCTCCTAAGGTTCCATAATTGATCATGCAAGAAGATAGAGATGGGGTTAGTGATAAGTACTGAGTGGCTAAACTAGACTCGCATAGAACTTATCTAAACATCTAGTAACATCGGTCACCCCTAGCTATAGTACATAGCCTCATGGAAGATCAGACCATAAAACCACCCTGAAAACTGTGTGAGCACCATTTTTAGGCATACTCGACACGTCCTGCATGACCGTGAACATGACCTGAGAGATTACGCAATCCATGGGTGGGTGACCAAAGCATATCGGGAGCTAATCTAGCTAAACCTGATCCTATCCTAATCATGAACTGTGAATCACAGTTCAAACTTCATGAGCTTATGCTTGAATCGTATACACTACCTGTACAGTAGATCACAAGCTACTACACTGTCCTATAGCCTAACTCTATAACATAACATAATACATGTAGAGTAGATCACACTCTACTATACCGTCTTGAAAGCCTGGCTCTGAATCATATCATATTATAATACATGTACAGTAGATCACATGCTACTATACAGTCCTGAGAGCCCGACTATGAGTCACATGAAAATCTAAACTTTCAATTCCTGACAACTTATTACAGTTCTATGCTTTAAACCAGAAAAGTAATCCTAATCCCCCACCTCTAACTAGCTTTCTTGGTAGAGTCTGATATGAAGAAGCCTCCCAAGAGCTCAATCTCCTGTTCTGAATGACATGTAGAGATCAATCATAGGATTGAAATCCAAAAACCCCAAATCCTAATATGTTAGGATTTTTTCTACATAGATTTTCAATCAAGGATTGAGAAAGGAGGAAGAAGATTGATTACCTTCTAAAGCTTCCTCAACGATCTCTAAACTTCTCCTACTAATCTGGGATTGATTAATCTTACCTTCTCCACCTCCTGAAAGTGATCGCCATTCGTCAGACAGAATTCTAAGTTTGGCGTTTCTGAAATTCTTAGTTGTAGGTCACGATTCTGCCTTTATAAATAGTTCACCACGCCTGCGGCCGACTTATGACCACGTCTGTGGCTGCATGACAACCACGTGTCATGACCTACTGATGGTCACGTCTGTGACTGATGGTGACCATGATCGTGGTCTATCTGACAAACACATCTATGACAGACTGACGGTCATGCCCGTGACTGCCCATTCATCAATCGATTTGTCCAGAATTTCAAAAATCATATTAAAACATAGAATCAACTATGAACCTGAAATTGGGGTTTCACACTTGTGCACTTGATTGTTGGCCCTATCTTAATGGTTTGGATTGTTTATTTGTGTTTCTATCAATGTGCATGTTTACTACTTCTTCAATGTCTTGTAAACGTTTATTGTGTTTCATATCCAGCTCAGTATGTCAGCTAGTTCTTTAATTTGAGTGTTTAGTTAAGCTTCATTGTGGGGTCAGTATTAACACATTCTTTAATCGAATGGTTGTTTATGTACATGTATGTCAATCTTGATTGATAGTGTGACATACCCATTGGACGACAACGAACGTAAGCACTATAAACCAAGAGCCGGAGATACTATGTAACAAGCAAAGTTAGAGTATGTTGTGCACTCATTACACTTCTTGAGAATTGGCGCAATTACGAAAAACAACCCTTTCACAGTGCTAGAGGTGACGTGTATCAAGCCCTGCTGGCTAGCCTAGACGTAATGGAGGATGTTGACAGATCTTTAAAATATATTTATGAGGGGTATAACCTCAGGTTATCTGAGTATCTTAAAAGGTTTCAAAACAACGATTGTGATCACGACATAGTGATGGACTCCTCTATGAGGTAATTTTCATATTAAATTAAAGGGATAATTGTCATTATGCCATGTACTTAGTGTTGTAGCTAATAATCAAGTCAAGTGGTGTTCATATATGACAACAACAAAATTAAATCATTTCATCTTCTATAATACCAAATAATGAGTTTTCATGAGAATTATACGATAAAATTCTTGGTCGAAACTACAATCGACATCTTCCTTGATATATACCACTAGACAATCATTCAACAATTCAACTCCTATTCAATTATGAATCTTATTCTAGACATAAGCCATTACTAAAAATGCTCTCTCAATTATGGTTTTATATATTTAAGTTGAGATAATATATCTAAAAATGTATTGTAGTAGAGTGATTAGGGTTTCGAATTAACTCAAGTGGTGTCCAAAGTTCAAATCTAATCTTTAACGTAAAATTATACATTAGATTTTAATGTGTTTTTGGGCAAGTGATGTCCATGAACACCACTTGAACCCCCTCCCTCCGCCTCTGATAACAGTTATGAAATATTACACATGTTAACTACTAATGAATGGTTTCAGCAATATGGTGAAATATAAGATTGCTTGTATCATCTACATGGTAAATGTCATCTGCAATATGGTGACATTTTTATTTCTCATGCAGATGATAGAAGCAATCCTATCATCAAAATGGCAAGTTTTAGGATATTTGTTCCCTGGTTTTTTGTGTACACTACAGTTTCAAGTTTGCAACCAAAGTTATTTGTGTAACTAACCACAGGCACCTCATTACGGACTGGATCCACGAATTGGTTTTCACTGTCGGTGCTAAATTTATGAAACTATGTAACCAAATTGTGGGAATCTTGTGTTTGTTTTAATGTCATTTAGCTCCTTTTCAGTATCTTGGAATCTTAAACCCCAGTAATTTTCAAAATTACAGATATTTCCACTATTGTAGATGCCAAAAACCACAATATTGTTCTCATATTCTAGTAACCTGCCGTGTGTTTTTATTTTGATTCACGCGCAGGTTATTAAAAATGCATAGACTTTTCTTGCAAAAAATAACAAACGGAATTGAATAGGTATCCAAAACCAAAATAAAACATTATGAAAAACAAGCTAATGGCTATCAATTTCATAAGGAATATCCCAATGACAATTAGAGGATAGATTCAGTCATAAGCAAACCGTGCGGTAGCCAGAAATCAAGTCAAGTGGTATCCATATACGACAATAAAAAAATCATATCAAACATTTCATATTTTATAATACTACACAATGAGTTTTTGTGAGGATTGTACGATAAATTCTTGGTCAAAATTGTAATCGACAACTTTCTCGATATAAACCATTAGACAATCATTCAACAATTGAACTCTTATTCGATTGCGTAGCTTATTCTAGAAATAAGTCATTAATGAAAATGCATCTTTAAATCATGGTTTTTATATATTTAAATTCAGATAATATACCTAAAAAATATATGATAGGAGAGTGATGAGGGTTTCAAATTAGCTCAAGTAGTATCCAAAGTTCAAATCTAATCTTTAACGTAAAATTATACATTATATTTTAATGCATCCAAAGTTCGAATATACAATATTATTTAAGGATTATGATTCAACTAGAATATCTATGAGAATCCAATAAATTTCATCATTTCGAACACAAATCTAATTGTTCTCTGGTTCTTTAACTCATTTCTTTAGTGACAAGTTAGTGGAGATTGCCTCAAACCCAAGAGCTATAATTTTAAAATAGCTCTTGAAACTTAAGCTGTTTCCTTCGACCTTCAACCAGACCTAAAAATCATCTAAAAAGGCTAAATAGCTAGGACAAATTGTAAAAATGAAGAGTTCTAATTTTTTCAAAGTCCTTTCTATATTAAAGAATTAAATGGGCTCACAAAACAAGAGTTAGTGGATGAGAGATTAGGTATGAGAGTTGGTTAAATTGGTTTTGAACCATCGATTAACGATCAGATAAAATGAATTGATTATCTAAATTGGTTAAATTTTTTAACCAATCGACCAGTCCCAACGGTTAAATAACCGACCGTTAACCTACCCTACAGTTAATTCACCGACTGTTAACCGATCGATTAGTCGATTAACCCAAATAACAGGCTGTGGCAATTTAACCGCCTAACTGCGGAGAAACTGGAGATGGTCGTTGCTGCTAGCCGACTCGGCATCACCGGATTTGGTTCGCCGTTGCTGCTGACACGAGCAGTTTCTAGATCGAAGATCACATCACCAGGAGCCACATTACCAGGAGTCGTTTCGTTCTGGTTTTGATTTGGGTTTCTGATCTATTTTCGATTTGGGTTCCTGCAGCTTCCTTTTACTTTCAATCTTAATTGCATAATTAATGACAAAAAGTAAAGTTTTTATGGCTATATGAAAGCGGCAATGTCGTAGGGATTATGAAGACCAAGAAGAAATAGAAGCGGCGCAAATGCAATGAAAAAGAAGATGTAATGCAGCATCTACTTCTAATCTTCTATTGATGGATTGGTAAGGGTTGGATTTTGGCTGAGAGGAGTATTGGATAAAGATTGAGAGTGGGACTTGGGGATGACCTAATTTCACTATTTCATACTACCACCATCCAAAAAATGGGGATAACGGTTAAACTTTGGGTTGGGGTATTTTTTTATCGGTTAAAGTCGGTTAACTCGAGTTAATTGAATATTTTAACGGATTCACCATTTAATCGAATTCAGCCATTACCTTCAACAGTTCCTCGACCAACCTCTTGTTCGGTTAAACCGCCCGTTCCCGACCAAAATTCCACCCTTATGAGAGATAGTGTAATTTATTAGTATTTTATGAGATAATATGTAGTTTATTATTATTAGTTTATGTGATAAATTTTTATTTGTCGTCTAATTTTGGATCAAGTTCGTTCATCCAATACTAATTCAAAGATCAAACATTATATCATAAAATTAGAGTTAATTTAAATAGATGAACCTATGTCAAGCATCATAAAAAGTCTCGTTAGAAGGACTCTTGAGCTAAGTGATCCTAGCCTTTAGTGCTTCTATTCTAGACAATGAGAAGAATTCCCTTAAACACTTTGTAGCCAAACCATCCCAAGTAGTGAAGTGTCTTGTTGGATACACATATAACCACTCTAATGCATCCCCTTTGAGAGAAAATGTGAAGATGCTAAGCTTGAGGTCGTCAATATTCACTCCTCATGCTCGGTTTATCTCAGCTAGACGAACAAAACCCCAGAGATGAGAATTGGGATCTTCATCTAGTCCTCCAAAGAATGCCTGTCCCTGAATGAGATTGATTAGCTGCACTAGAGTTTGAAGAGCTTGATCTCCCGATATTGGAGATGAATGCTTGAAGCAACTCCTTTGAGAGTGGGTCGGCCATAGTCTTTTAATGGCATCTCTACCGAGACCAGAATAAACTAGATGTTATCGTTGAAGTTTCCATTATTGTTGTTGTTGTCATTGTGGTGGCCGTTATTGTCATCCTCATTATCAGTTAACCCCTGATTGTTATTGTGATTGCCAGTATCCATCTCGATTTCCTCTTTGTCCTCCTCTTTGCTAACAACTGTACGGAAAGGATCGAAATGAAGCTCTAGACCTAACTTCTTGCGAGATTTCAGACCAGGATGAGTGTATGAAACTGTCTCTTTTCCAGCTAGTCATTTACTTTGTTGAGATGTTAAGTTACAAATTTGGCTGCACAACATGTAACGGGGTCAATGATAAGCATTGAGTGGCTAAACTAGTCTTGCGCGGAACTGAAACTAAACAAAGATTTTACTAAGCCTATACTGAAATTTTACTGTGCCTTTACTAAGACTTTACTGTGCCTATACTCAGACTTTACTGTGCCTATACTCAGACCTTATTGTTGGAGTTGTCAAAACACGGGTAGTCATCTTGCATTTGCTGGTCGGCCTAGAAAATATTTTCCATTTTTTCCTCTTTATCAATTTCAACTTCGAAAAAGTAAACATGACTGTACTTCTGCTTCTCACAAAAATACTCGTTAATCGTCGTTTCTTCACCGTATAGCATGTTCCTATATCTTATCATGCCTAATAAGTTTTTCACGTCCAGTTTTCTACACCCTACATTGCTTTCTCCACCGAGGTGCACACATAGAACTTCATAGGAAGACCACATACCTATTCGACATTGCTTATTGATGGAAGCCATTAACCCAGTTACCATATCCACCTTCTTGTTGGTCCTCAGTTTGTGATTTTCCTTGATTTCCATTGCATGATTGTGGTCATCGTGCCATGATTTGATGATGTACTTGTTTACCCTTTCATTAAGGTGCACATGTAGTTTTGCCTTACATCCAATTCTCACATCAGCATGATTACACGCGAGGATTTCTGTCAGGTCTCCGGATCCATTACGTGACTGTTACATAACCGGTACATTAACCTAACATTCTTGTAACGACCTTGGTATGCAGCAATGACACGCTAAGACGTTAGCTTCATTAATGACGACCAGTGAGAGAGTAATGGTGATGTAAGACGTAAAGAAGGAGATGGAGTTGTTGAATTGAATTGGAATTAATTCTCAGCTCCCGTCCGCTAATATGACAAGAGGACTCACAATGGAAAAAAAGTTAATAGGAATATAATTATTTTCTGGCGGTGATATGGCCCCACACTGACACGTAGAAATTACTCCCACCCATTTAATTTCGCCATGTCTGCAATTACAAATTTAACCTCGCTCCCTATTGGTCGTCCGATCATTTAACCGCTCTAGTGTCCATCAAACGGCTGAGATCTGTTGGAACGGTCTCTCTGATCTATCTCTCGGATCGCTAGTCTTACTATCTTCCCGCATGATACGCTTAATCGATCTATGCAAAAAAAATCGATACGCTTGGCCGACGCCGATTCCTATGGGAAAAAATCAGCGGCGGAAGGCATTTTATGCTGAAATTGGGCTGAAACCAATCACAGGGCGCACGAGAGTTAGCGGGGACACGAAGTCATGAAGCATATGTTGGTATGGTTCTGGCTCGCGGGGGTAGTTTGAGTATGGTGGTGGAAATTTTTTGCACACTTTCTTAGTTGTTCTTTAAAAGAAGAGAGAGATAGACGGTGTCAGATTTAACTAATAAACAAATCTATATGTTTTCCCTCTTAGTTTTCATTAATTCTAACAATTAAACTCGGTTAAATATTTTATCATAAATCTAATTTCACTAATTTTTGTACCAAAATGTTTGATATTCAAAGACGAATCAAACGAGATCAGTCTTGATGATTTTTGAACTAAAAAATAAATTAATAATTTTGTACTTTGTACTCATTTGAGAGTTTGTATTTATGAATAAAAAAGTTTGTGTTATCCATACGAACATAATTTTGAAAGTACGAACATATATATGCATCGTGTTAATTTATACCAATGTTTTGATGAAGTATACAAACATATAGATCATAGGAAAGTATAGATACAAACATATAGATTGTATTATATGGAAGTTCGTGTTATCTATACGAAATATACAAGCATATAAATTTGCAGTTCATAAGGAAATTCATGTTATTCATATGAAAGTTCATGTTATTCATGTTTTGGATGATTCCATATGTTATCCGTGTTATATTTTTATGTGTGTTTCGTCCTGGATGATTTCATATGTCTTGTAGTGATAAAAGTAACAACGTATATATTGTTAACACGAACGTATGAATGTTCATTAAAACTATTAAATTTATACATTCAGAAAAATATATATATATATATATATATCACATACGAATATAACAAGATGAAACAATGAAATGCCATCAAAATTGATACATCAAGTTATAAATGCATAAATACGACTTGTACATTCATCAAAACAACCATTTAAAATTCTCTAAACGCAACACGTCTTCTTTATTGGGTACTCCTGCAACATGAAAAGAAACATAAAAACTTGTTAGATATAAACTCATTAGGTTTGTAAGTTTTATCGATACAAATGTAAGAATTCTTCAAAAACATAAGGGGGATGAAGAACTCAAACACACAAATGTTTTAATGACTCCACATGTTCGTCTGTGCGAAACATACGAACTTATCAATATAATCATATGTTAGTATCTGTAAACATATATAACACATACAAAAGTATGAACTATCTACACGTTCGTGTTATATTAGTACTTTCTTGTGAGTTCATCAAGAACACGAGGGACATGAAGAACATGAAGAACCTAGAAGATCTATATAAACAAACTCACAAATATCTATACGTTCGTATGAGACAGTGAAAATTAACGTACCACTGAAGGCTACGTTCGTCCTAGTGGGCCGTGAAAACAACGTTCGTATCGGCAAGTGAAAACAAATGAATTACCACGACATGTATTCTTCTTGGTAACATGAACAAAACATTCGTATCAGGTAGTGAAACAAACGTCCCGCACGACCTATGTTCATCCCGATGGGACGTGAACAAAACGCTCGTATCAGACACAAAAAACCCAGAAAAATTGACCATAGAACATAATGAAGAACATAAAAAATCCTTCACAACAAAATCCACAAGAACTATAAAAAACACGAAGAACAAGAGCTTAAAAGAGAGCGCAACTACATTTTTGAAATTTATGTTGCACTGTTTTAGTGTTTTTTCGTGCAAAGATCCATCAAAACGAACATAAATCGATCATCCATTCAAAGAAATCGAGAGAGAGAAAACTCAGACGAAACAAAACCATAAGAACTCGAAGAACATGAACCCACATGTTCGAGGTTTGTTTACATTCTTCTTGGCAAAGATCAATCTTGATAGTGCTAAGATCCATCTTGAAGAGTAAAAAACGAACTCAGATCCAACATCCATTCAAATAAATTGAGAGAGAAAAGAGGGAAACTAGAGAGAAAAGTGAAAGAAAATTTGAATCTGAAAATTTTGAATTAGAAAGAAAAGCATAAAAGTGGTTATAGTATTTATAATATTTGTTATTATTATTATTTTATTATTTTTTAATATTCTTTAGTATTTTTTTCATATACGAACGATGAATGTATTGATACTGAACATATGAATTAATAAATATTGATATTCAACGTGTGAATAACGAATACTAAACATACGCTTTCTAGACATCTTTTACCTTTTTTGCGTCATGACACTTTACGAGTCTCTCTCCTTCTCTACAATTGTGAAAAAACAAGCCAAATCAAAATTAAAAAACACGTACAAATTTATCAAAACATACCTAAAATACCCCTGATATAAAAAAATATATATTCATATATTTTTAATTCTACGGGTTCTAGACGGTTGGAATTGGCTTCAATTACTCTAAGATAGTGTCTGAAGGTTGGATTCCTATACTTTTAACAAAGGGGATTGTTAAAAAACGCCCTACATTTTACTATCAAACGCCCTAACATCGTCGCAATATTTGAGTTCGGTAATAAATATGACATGAACGCCCTTTGAATTGAAAACTGAAAATCGTCGTCGTCGTAGCCCTACCGACAGACACCCTCCACCGCCGCCGCCGCAACAGGTACTCCAAAAAAAAAAATTTCAAGTAGTCGGCACGCCGACGGTCGGCGTGCCGACTATTTCAATTAATTTTTTTTAAAAAATTTATGAATTAGTAATTACTTAATTTGTAATTAGTGAATTAGTAATTAATGAATTTGTAATTAATGAATTATTCATTAATTAATTTGTAATTAATGAATGAATTAGCAATAAATGATTATAATAGTTAATAATTAAATAATAATTAGGGTTTTATTAATAAAAATTAGGAAATAATTAAATTAAATTTATTTATTATTCGGGGAAAAATTTAAAACTATTTTACTAATTACGAAATATTAATTAGGGTATAATTAATTAAATCGTAACAATTAACATCGAAATTACCAAATTAATAAATTAGTCACACTAACGGTTGTAAATTAATAATTAGTCACACTAATTAATGTGAATTAGTAAATATAATTAACAACTAAATTAATAATTATAGATATGATAATTGATAGTATTCACAAATTGATCTAAACTCTAACATCATTAATTACTAACTTTCAAATATTAATGATAAATATTCAATTGTCAAGTGTTTAATTTCCAAAATAATTGTTACTATTATTATTATTATTATTTATATTTACTAATTCAACTTAATTAGCATGATTAACCTCTAATTTCAAAAAACTAATTAAAAGTAAGGACTAAAGATTTAACCGCTAAACCCTAACCGTTAAACCTTAAACCCTACAAAAATTAATTAAATACATGGTCGGCATCCAACGCCTACGGCCGTTCAAGACGGTTGGCATCCAACGCCTACGGCCGTACAAGACGGTTGGCATCCAATGCCTACGGCCGTACCCTTAAACCCTTAAACCCTAAACCCTAAATTTTAAACCCTAACTCATCTAAACCCTAACCGCTAAACCCTTAAACCCTAAACCCTAAACCCTAAATTTTAAACCGTAACCCATCTAAACCCTAACCGCTAAACCCTTAAACCCTAAACCCTAAATTTTAAACCCTAACCCTAAATAAACCTTAACCGCTAAACCCTTAAACCCTAAATTTTTAAAACCCAACCCATCTAAACCCTATCTCTAAACCCTAAATTGGAAACCCTAAACCCTAAAAATAAAGAAAAATCTAACATTTGGAATACCCGCATGAAAATTTAACTCCACAACCCATTCATATTCAATGCAAATTAAGTATCATGACACATGCATATTAATACATATCTTAATTAGTATTATGAAGGTAGAAGTAATTTGCACGAGATATGCATGAGACATGTTTGGAGTGTATTGCATGGGGCATGCATGTAAATGGAGTGAAATGTATGGTTTAGGGTGTAGCGGTGAAATGAAGAAACCCTAACCGCTAAACCCTAAATCCTGAATCCTATTTCTAAATTCTAAATCCTAAACCCTATTTCTAAATTCTCAACTCTAAACCCTAAATCCTATCTCTAAATGCTAAACCCTAAACCTTGTCTCTAAATTCTAAACCCTGAACCCTAAATTATAACCCCTAATCCCTGTCTCTAAATTCTGAACCCTAACCTAAACTGACAAACCCTAAACCATAAACCTTAATTGTCACTATTATTACTCAAATTAACCAAGTATGTTAATTATCAAATTAATTGTTATTATCTTTACTAATATTTATTAATTAATGTTAATTATCATGACTTATTATAAATGACCATGACTTATTGGATTAAACCCTAATTATTGTTTCGTAATTAGTAAAATAGCCTTACATTTTCCCCTAATAATAAATAAATTATAATAATTAATTCATAATTTTATATTATTTTTGGTATATTCACTAATTAACTAAATTAGTATGAGTAATTATTAATTAATTATACCCTTATTAATATTTCGTAATTAGTAAAATAGTTTTAAATTTTTCCCCGAATAATAAATAAATTTAATTAAATTAATTCCTAATTTTTATTAATAAAACCCTAATTATTCTTTAATTATTAACTATTATAATCGTTTATTGCTAATTCATTAATTACAAATTTATTAATTACTGATTAATTTATTACAAATTCATTAATTACTAATTCACTAATTACAAATTAAGTAATTACTAATTCATAAATTTTAAAAAAAATTAATTGAAACAGTCGGCATGCCGACTACTAAAGTATATTTTGTTTTGGAGTACCTGTTGCGGCGGCGGCGAAGGTCAGCGATGGCGACGGCGGAGGGGGTTGTCGTCGGCGGCGGCGGCAGCGGTGAGTGTTTTTAGAGATGTGTATTTAAAGATTAGGTTCGAGGGATATTCGTGTAATTTTACTTGTTTAATTTAAATGGTAGGGTGGGCGTTTTATAGTAGTTTAGTTAACAAAAATAAAAAATTAAATCCGGAGAAAAATAAAACAAAAAGAGAAAACATTAATACAGAGGGGAGAACGCAAAACGAGGTCTACACACGTCTTGCAACACTATATAACTATGAAGTCGGCGAAGATACGATGGTGTTCTTAAACAATATAATATCCAGAGGAAAGTAATCTGCTTCCTTTTTCTGTCTCTCCCATCCCGTGCCCATCTTCCCAGCATCGTAAGGAGTAATTATCATCATCAGCAGGCAGCAGCGACATCGAAATACGGTCAGAAATGTCGAACAGCGACGAAGAACATATTGAAGAATCACTAGTTACAAATGGCGGGGAATCCACCGGCACCATGAAACAGCGGTTGAAGGATCGAACCAAGGTTAACGATTTTATATATATATATATATATATATATATATGTTTTCTGGGGATTTTGATGAGGTTTTGTATTCAGGAGGATCAACATGACTGTATTTTGCTTCCTTTTTTTCAGAGCGTGGTTCATACAAAGGAGATGCTATCGAAACAGGCAAATCAAACCAAGCAGAAGATCGCCAAGCAAGCCGTCAAGATCGCCAAACAAGCTGAGGAGCACGAAAGGTTCATCAATAAGGTTTGGAGGCCAGCCAGTCTTCTTTATTTTCCCGTTCGTTTTTGGTTGATTGAACCGTCAAACTTGCCCCGTATGCTATTTCCGGCTGCAGATCGGTTTTGGATTTCCTTTGAATTCTTGAATTTTTATTATTATGTTTGGTTGATTCTCAGGTGACCCATTTTGTTGGGGTGTTTGGATTCGGAGGATTCTGCTATCTCTTGGGCGCCAGTGAGTCGTTGATCTACCGTTTTGGAAACACCATTGAAAGAAGCTCTTATTAACGATTATTTCTATGTAAGGTTTTTTATTCAAGTTGCTTCATTTCATTTATTCAGGGCCTCAGGATATTCCATACGTGTATTGCTTGTTCTATGTCATATTCGTACCTCTTCGATGGATCTACTACCGTTTCAAGAAATGGCACTATTATCTTCTGGTAAATTCACCCTTCCATCCTTGCAAGCAGTTTCTGTAAGTAAATTGCAGTTTAAAGTTACAAGTAAACGTAGCTATTAATTACTCTTGTTGTTTCCTGAGAACATTCAGATATATTATTTGTTGAGAGTTTACTGAAGTTGGATGTTGTTGTTCATCTGTTCTTTGATTGTCAGGATTTCTGCTACTATGCAAACACAATCTTCTTGGTCAACCTCCTTCTGTACCCGAAGAACGAGAAGTTCTTCATGGTTTGCTTTTCATTTGCAGAAGTAAGAAGCAACTCTGTGGGGAATTTTGCATCTTATTTGTGGGATTGCCTTGGAACTTACCTTGTGATCTGCTGGTGCAGGGGCCATTGGCGTGGGCGTTGATAGTTTGGAGATGTAGTTTGGTTTTTAACTCTCTAGACAAACTTGTTAGCGTGCTTATACACCTCTTGCCAGGTGTGTTGACCTCCTCTCCTCTCCAAGCATTACATTTTTACAGGATGTTACTATCATTCTTTGCCTAGCATATATTCACCTTGCCTCTAGTTGCTTTCATTATGATGTACTTACTGATGCAGTTCCCTGAAATGGCTAACTTATTAGTTATTTGACGTCATAGGCTCATAGTTATTGTTCTCTTTAATTTCCTTTTTAGTACAATACTTTGCTTAGGGTTTTCCTTGCATCCAGTTTGTTTGTTCATATGCTGTATTTGGTCCATCGATGCTCTTCCTTGAATTTTAACTTCGTAGTTCATGTTCTCTCTACAGATGCTCTTCCGTGAAAAGAGCGATCTTCAATTTCATAGTTCATGTTTTCTCTAAATTATTTTATTTCATGGTGGCTTTGATGCAAATTGATGCTGCCCATTGGAAAACTCTAGTTGTAGTAAATCTTCATGTGCACAACAGTGGAATTCGTTATATGAACAAATCACACTGAAGACTACGATAGGAAAGAGGAGGAAGAGATCTTGCTGATATTGAATTTCCTGGAGATGCTATCATCTGAATCATTTTTATTATAATGTGATAACCTAAATAAAGAACGGCTCAAGGGCAGCATACATTCCTCCATAAAATGACCTTCAATTTCCCTGCATTTTCAACATGTTCAGTCGGTGGATATGAAAGACCTTTTTCTTTTTTAATCAGAGGATATGAAAGACCTTTTAGCTGTATGTAAAACCTAAAAGGTGGAATACTTTCAAAACTTGGGTCTAGTCAGTAGGTATTCATCTGATTGTATGATTGCATAATATTTCAGGGTTGGTTTTCTTCACGATTCGGTGGTGGAATCCAGCAACGTTTGAAGCAATGCATCCTGAAGGAACAGCTCGCAGGATGTCGTGGCCATACAAAGTAGAAGGGAAATCCTTCCTTTTCAATTGGCTATTTTGGGTACCTCTAGCTGCTTACACACTCTGGCAGTTTCTGTATTTTCTGATTGTCAATGTCCTTCGGCGTCAGCGATTATTGAGAGATCCAGAAGTCATGACATCCTACAGGTATTCTGGGTCCGCTTGCGATAAATACAGCGCAGTGGTTTATGATGATGAATGATTCCTAGACTCTTATAGTGTTTACCTTGTTTGTTGATTCGTTCTTGTGTAGGGAGCTGTCAAAGAAGGCAAGGAAAGCAAACAACGTATGGTGGAGGTTAAGCGGGGTGCTTGGGGATCAGAACCGGATGCTGATGTACATTGTATTCCAAGGGATATTCACAGTTGCAACCATGGCTCTGACAGTGCCCATATTTTTGTCATACAGACTGCATGTGGTGTTCCAATTACTGAAAGTTTCAGCAGCTGTTTGGAACGGTGGGAGCTTCCTCCTGGAAGTAATGCCTAGGCAGGTGATTCTCAAGGAGAAGAAAAAAACAGAAATGAAACCACTAGTACCAGCTGCTGAAGAACAAGACGACGTAGCTTCAACCCCCTTGGCGGAGGAAAGCAGCGAGGTGTTGCTGTCCGAGTAGCACAGCCATAATTTGTTTGATGTAGGTTCTGATGTTGTATGTCAAGTCCGAACAAGCCGGCTTTCCCCCAATTGTTTTGGCTGTTACTTAATTGGCTCTCGATGACTAGTTTCAGACAGTGTCACAGAGTTGGGGGTTGGGTGGGTTTATAGTGCTTCCAGTTTTGCTGTATATAGTCAGTCAGTCAGGGCGATGACTTACCTTTTTTACTTGTGTTGGTTTTACTTTTGAAGTTGGAAACTCGAACTTGTATTTCAATATTACTAGATTAAGATTAGTTTCTCATCATCCGGTTTTGCCTACATTTGGATTCCCCATCTTTCTTTGATCATGCATGTTTCTCTTCATTTCCACCTCATCGTAACCGTGTAACCATTCACCCTTTACCCTTATACCATCTCCAATGGGTAAAGTCCCAATAATAGGATCGCCAATCGGTAAAGTTCCATTAATAGGATTCAAATGTTCTTCGGTGAAAGTCCTATCAATGCATAATCCTAAATTTTAAGGACTTTTAGTTTTATATTTAACTAACCGAAGTCTTAAATTTAGTTCACTGATCGAACGGTCTGTACTCACAGAGAGGGTTTTTAGGAATCTATGACTCATTTTCGTTTTCCCCATCGTTTTTATTTTTGCCATAATTTTTTATATTTTAATTTCGATTCGGATAATTTTTATATCAAGATTCCTATCTTTTAAAGACGAATATAACAAGATCAATTTTGACGATATTTTTGTAATTTATAATGTCATATTGAATGAGAAAAAATTTATATATAAATTTTAAAAAAATTACATCGAAATGTTCATATCAATTAATTAATGGTATCTACATAAAAATAATGATCAAATTATTAAAATTAAATAACAAAATCAACATTGTATTAAACTAACACGAAAAAGTAAAAATTTCAATCATAAATATAAAACTGCACCATAACATCTTTTTTAAATCTTAAACTTCCAAATATAAGACTCAATTATAGGACTTAGAAATAGTCTTACTAGTTGTGCAAAGATCTTTGGTTAAAGAGTATGTACATAAGTTTACGATATAAAATAAGACACGTACATGTAAAAAAAAATGAGTCAAATATGTGTACACGTGTATAAAAGTAAGAATTATCCCATTCATCTAGGAGTGTATTCATGTGCTGGAGTGGGCTTCAACACCACTATAAGTAGGTGCTGAAGGCCATCCTAGCCGTCCATTATATATGGGGAAAACGTGGATTCGACAAGTGTATGTTTGTATGTTTACGATTCAGGAGTATTTTGGGTACGCGTGTTTATAAAAGAGGAGAGAGACATATAAATACCATAACCCCTCTCAACTTTCTCTTTCTACTTCAAATTTTTTCAGATTTCAAAATCTTTCATCATTCTCTCTCTAGTTTCCCCCCTCTTTCTCTCAATTTTTTTGAGTAGGTGTTAGATCCGGGTTTGATTTTTGTTCTTCAAGATGGATCTTTGCACTATCCAAATGGATCTTTGCACAAAAACACTAGGAGAGTGTAAACAAACCTTGAAAAGGTAGGTTATCTCCATATTTGCTCTTGTTCTTCGAGTTCTTCTGATTTTGGTTGTACTCACTTTTCTCTCTTGATTTCTTTGATAGATGATCGATTTGGGATCGTTTTGACGGATATGTACAAGAAGAAATAGTAGAATAGTGCAAACTTTGAAAAGGTAGGTTAGCTCTCTTTTTATCTTTTGTTCTTCGTGTTTTTCGTGTTCTTTGTGTTCTTCATTTTTTTCGGGTTCTTCATGTTCTTCGTGTTTTTGGGTTATTCATGTGCTTCGTGTTCTTAGGGTTTTTTGTGTTCATATCCCACAGATACTTTTTGTGTTCTTCGTGTTCTTCAAGTTTTTTGTGTTCACATCCCACGGGGACGAACGAAAGCCGTGTCAGTTTGTTTGTATCATTGTCCGACACGAACGTTTGTATCACTTACCGGTACAGACGTTTTGTTCACGTCCAAACATAACGAACATAGGTCGTTGTGACACTTTTGTTTCATAGGCCTATTTACGATCCGAAAAACGAACGTATCGAGTGGCAAATACGTTTGTATCGATAAGAAGTACAAACGTAAATATTAATTATTTGATCTAATGACTTTATATCTAATAAGTTTTAATACTTTTATCTTTTTATAGGAGCACATTATAAAGACGACGTGTTGCGTTCAAAAAATTGTATATGGTTGTTTTGATGAATGTACATGTTGTAATATTTTATTTATGACTTTATGAGTTCATGAGTTTACGTTTGTTTGTTTAATCACTACAAAACATATGAAATCATCGAGTAGTAGAAGAACACAAAAAGTATAACATGAATAACATATGAAATCATCTAGACAATGAAGAATATGAACATTCGTATGGATAACACCAACTTTAGTATCATACAATCTATATGTTTGTACATTCCATCAATACTTTCATATGATCCATAAGTTTGTATACTTCACCAATATGATTAAGAGGATACATTTGTACATTTCATCGATACATTGATATGAATCATATGAACTTTCATATGATTAACACAAACTCTTGCATATATGCGTTATACTTTCATAAACACTATCATATGGATAACGACTTTCGTATGCATAAATAAAAACTTTCTCATGAATAAGAAGTACAAAACTATTAATTCATTTTTTCTTCAAAAAAATCAAGACTGATCTTGTTGGATTCGTCTTTGAACAACAAGAATTTTGGTGCAAAAATTAGTAAAAATAGATTTCAAATAAAATAATTAAGTGAGTTTAATTATTTTATTTAATGAAAAGTAAGAAAGAGAGTGTGTAAATGTCTCTTTCCTCATTTAAAATTATTGAAGGGTAAGTCAAATATGCATTAAAAACACAGACGGGAGAAAGATGGAACTACCCCCACTTTTGTGGGTGTATAATGGCCTTCGGATTGATGGGCTCCACCAATACATTTGACGGCTCACGTGAGCTTTAGTACCAAATGCTTTAGCACCTGCAAATTTTGCATTAATCTACATCGAAAATTATAAATAATTAGATAATGATTAGGGAATCTGGAAGTTCCCTACTGAAGTTGTTGAAGAGGCTTCTAGCCTACTAGCAATTTCTATGGAAATTCCAAGTCTGTTAACGATTATAATAACAAACATGTATCGTTGAGGAGGACATGTGTACTGGTGGAAGTAATTTGAATATTTGATTTTCGGGTAGTAGTTATTTATAGTCAGAGAGAAATTTCTTATAATTTTATTCATAAACCGGATAGGTATTTATATACAAGATGCCTAGCACTAACAAATGCATAATCTGTGCCTCATACCCTCTTTATATCAATCCCTATCAATCAGAAATTTTACCTATTGATTCTAGCTAATATTACTTACTAAGTTAGTATAACAGAATCTGCTAACAGCTAGTACTACGACTAACATCCTACAACAGTACTACATGTGTATTGTACACGTAATCCAACACTTCCCCTGAAGCTGGTAAGTAGATATCTTCCATTGCCAACTTGTCGATCAAGTAGTTGAACTGTCCTCTCTGTAAACTCTTAGTTAGAACATATGTAATCTGGTGGGTAGTTGATATGTAGTGCATACTGATATGCCCACTGACTAACTTCTCTTTGATGAAATGTTTTTCAACTACAACGTGTTTCGTCCTGTCATGTAAAATTGAGTTATGAGCAATTGCAACTACAGATTTACTATCACTATAAATTTTCGTAGGTGTTGAGAATGGTAGTTGTAGTTCCTTCAGAACCCTTTGGACCAAATTATTTCACATATTCCCAAAGCCATAGCTTGAAATTCTTCTTCATCACTGCTCCAAGAGACGACAGTATGCTTCTTACTACACCAACTCACTAAATTCCATCCAACAAACATATAATAGCCTGATGTAGACCTTAGGTCATTCACATCTCCAGCCCAATCTACATCAATGTAGGCTTCAACTTCAAGGCTTCCCTTGGTTCTATACATTAGTAGGGGTGGAAATTGGTTTGTGGTTAGTGGTTATAACAGCTAACTGAAGCGAAAATTATGATTTTTGGTTAACCACTAACCACATTGTGGTTAGTGGTCTGGTTTGCGGTAGGAAAATACTGCCATTTGTGGTTAGTGGTTTAACCGTAAACCATATGGTTAACCAAAACTAAACCGAATAAACCGCATTTTAAAAGACCTAACTAATTTCTGAATTTGAAAGGGTGAACTAATAATGTACTTGTATGGTTACATAATTCCAATTCCCTCGACCTTTTCAATTTTCATTTCAACTTAGCTATATTTGACATTTTTTTGACAACATCATACACTGCTTATTATTGATAGAAACATGAAGAACACTGCATGGGTGGTAACTCGGGAGGTGCAATCCGCACAACAGATTACAACGGGAGAAGTAGTTAACCTGACAGCTAAATGACTCCGCAACATAGCACTCCTCAATACAGTAGACATCCAGTAGATCTCAGGGGACCAAACCAAAGGGTCTGAACCGACACAACTAGCAACTAAAAAAACTAAATGAAACGAAACGTACACAATGACTTAGTCTGACACACAAAAGAAAACAGAGATGATCCACCAGCAGGGGAAAGCATATTGTCGAAGATGATCCGGTCTGCACAACCCCCGAAAGACTTTATGTCGATGGGTGGGTTGCCGAGGTCAAACCCACCTGTTCCGCTGGTACATTGACCAGTGTTGTTTACTTTGGAGATTTGTCGGGTCTTCCATCCATGAGAGCTTACTTTTCATTCTCTGAGTCTAGACCGGTTGTTCCGCATCTTTCGTCATCGCTGTCGTCCAACGATAGGTCTCGTGAAGCTATGCGTTTCGTGCGGACGTCGAGGTCTCTGGTCCCCTGTTTGGCCGTTGTTGAGTCGCGTTGGAGGTTTCGATGATGGAGGACATGGTGATTTGAGGGTAGTCAGGGATGCAAATCGGTTTGGGGCAATCGGATTTTTGTTTGGGTGAAAGTGGTATGGCTCTGGGTTAACCAAACCAATTTATGTGGTTAACCGCATAGGTGATCCCTTTAGACAGCTCAAGATTCTTTAGACCGCATCAAAATGAGTAGCTCCTGTAGAATGCATAAAATTACTAACCACACTCACAACAAAGGTTATATTTGGACGATTGTGAGCGAGGTAAATCAATTTACCTATGAACTATTGATATTTCTCCTAGTCCTTTATCTCAGTTTTTTCACTTGGTCGGAGCTTCATTCTAAAATCCATAGGTGTGTCAGCTGGTCCACACCTTGATAATCATGTTTCCTCCAACATATCGAGTATATATTTTTGTTGATTCACAAACAAGCCTTCACTTGTTCGGGCAAATTCCATTCCCAAGAAATATCTCAGAACACCTTGATCCTTGACTTCAAACTCAGTGGCAAGTTGCTTCTTAAGTAAGTCAATTCTCGTCGAGTCATCTCCAATCACAACAATGTCATCAACATAGACAATGAGAGCCACTAGTTTACCTTCTTCTGATCGCTTAAAGAATAAAGTGTGATCAGCTTGACTATGAGAGAAACCATACTTCTTAATAGCCCTCCAAAACCTATCAAACCACACTCGAGGTGATTGTTTGAGACCATACAACGACTTCTTGAGTTTGCACACCTTTCCCACTCTGAATTTCTCTTCAAACCGAGGCGGTACTCTCATGTACACCTCTTCTTCAAGTTCTCCATTCAAGAAAGCATTCTTCACGTCCAGTTGACACAAGGGCCAATTGTAGTTGACTGTAGCAGAGAGAAGTATTCGAATGGATTTGATATTGGCCACTGGCGTAAAGGTTTCGATGTAATCGATACCTTGGGTCTGAGTAAATCCCTGTGCCACTAGTCGTGCCTTGTACCGTTCCAAAATTCCATCAGCTTTGCATTTAATTGTAAACACCCACTTGCTACCAACCAATTTTATTCCAGGGGGCTTGTCCACTACATCCCATGTATCATTTTTTATTAGGGCTCCCATCTCTTCTTTCACTGCCCCATTCCAGCCTGCATCATTACGGGCATTATGAATAGTTATAGGTACCAATAGGTTAGAGACTTTTGACACAAAGACGTTGTACCCATTTGACAGCTTGGCATATGATATAAATCTGGACATTGGATACCTAGTACAAGCTCTAGTCCCTTTTTGAAGGGCAATAGGAATACCTGAATTTGGAGTTTGTAGTGGCTGAACATTAGAGTTGATAGGTTAATTTTGACCTTCACTGTTCAAATCATCTTAGTGAGTAACAGGTATAATGGAGTCAGGGACATCTAGTACTATGTTCTTTGCTCGTCTGGTGTAAAAAAGAAAATCAGGTTTAGTAACATTGGGGTCCACCATTTCCAGTACTTCTTCCCCAACCATAGAGTTCTCAATATTTCTATCATTCTGGTTAGGTTACTACCTAGTTGAGAGGAATTGGACACAATGATAGGAATTGGAGTAGGAAAAACTTCTCAAAAATTTTCTTCCAAATCTACTTTAGATTTTTGTGAATTCTCCCCTTGAAGCAAATTTTTTGGTAGTAAAATTTATTTTTTTCAAAACACAACATCAATTGAATAAAAGATTTTTTTATAATTGGGTTAAAACATTTATACCCTTTTCAATTTGGAGCATATTCTAAAAACACACTTAGTTGAGCATGATTCAATTTTTTTTTTAGATTGGGGAGGAAGAAATACAAAACATGTACAACCAAACAGTTTTTAAAGGCACATTAGAAACCAATTTGTGAACCGGGAAAGTTTTTTGCAAGCACTGTAAGGGGGTGTCAAACTTCAAAGATTTGGATGGGAGCCTATTGATAAGGTATGCTGCAGTGAGACCGCATCACCCGAAAACATTTTTGGTAAAAGAGCAGAAAACATGAGAGCTCTTACAACCTCCAATAGGTGACAGTTCTTCCTTTCAACTATTCCGTTCGGTTGTGGTCTATTAGGGCAAGAAGATTGGTGAATTGTCCCCTTATCAGTAAGAAAACTAGTCATTTTTATTAATATACTCGATGTTATTACCAGAAAGAAGAATTGAAATACCAATGTTAAATTGAGTGAGGATCATATCATAAAACTGTTTGAAGATGCCCTCACCTTTAGTTTTGTGTGAAAAGAAATACACCCAACACAAGCGGGTATGATCATGAATAAAAGTAATAACCCAACATTTTTCAAATTGAGTTTTGACCCTAGAAGCTCGCCAAACATCACTATGGATAAGATAAAAAGGTTTTGAAGGAGAATAACCCCTTGGCACAAACATGACCTTATGGTTCTTAGCATGTTGGCATGATTTATACCTCAAATCAGCCATATTTATTCTTTGAAATAAACCAGGAAATAAGTATATTAGATAGGGAAAACTAGGATGACCTAAGCGAGAATGATAGAGCATGATCCTTCCATAGTCAAAGGGTTGAATTGGTACATGCCAAGACTTGACTTCTTTCAGCACCAAAGTCTCTAGAATCCAAGCAGTAGAGCCCATCCTTCAGTTTACAACTTCCAATCACCCTCTTCGAACTTAAGTCCTGAATTTCACAGTGAAATGGATAGAAGATATCACTCCAATTAGAGTCTTGGGTGAGTTTTTTTATTGACGACGGGTTACAGGTCAACTTAGGGACATGAAGTACTGATTTGAGAAAGATTTCATATGAAATAGGGACATGACCATGACCGATGATGGAAGCAAAGTCCCCATCAGAAATTGTAACTTGATGAAGATTGAATTAGGGGTTTAAATAGAGAAACAACGAGAATAATTTTTCATATGGTTAGTAGCACCAGAATCCAATATCCATATACTGTCATGAGTACTAGCCTAGAATACAAAGAGGTCAATACCGGTGGGTGTTGTTGAACTACTAGGATTACCGGTTTGATTAGATTGGGGCCTAAGAAGTGAGAGTAATTGTTCAACCTGCTCACTAGTGAGAACTCCCCCACTTCCTTGAACATCAACAATATGTGCTACAGGGTTGCCAGTTTCTCTAGATCTTCCTCTGTTTTTCAAATGTTGCGACTTTTCATATGTGGCGGCTCTTGCCACAGAATTCACACTTGAGGTGTGCCTTAGGGTCGGGTCCTCAATACCTTTGTGCAGCATAGGCCTCTGGGGCTAAACTAAGAAGGCCCATATTCACTTGCAGAGCCGAGCCTTCAGCGGTTTGGACAACCTTCCCAGCCCCCAACATTACCCTTCTTCTAGTTTCTTCCCTACGAACTTCATTAAACACTTCAGCAATGGGAGTTAAAGGATCTCTACCAACAACCCTCCCCCTGACTTCATCTAACTCTGCACTCATAGTAGGTGGAACTCACATCATCCCAGAGTTCCTTTGCCGTCGCATACATTTACCCCGATCTCTGCCGTCATTGAGTTGACGATCCATGTCATAACCATGGAGTTTTCAGCATCTCAGGTGGCATACTCTGGCTTCTCCTCTTCTAGTTGTGCAGAAGTTCTAGTGAGATATCCAATCTTGCCTCTCCCATGAAATACATCTTCACTGATTGGGACCACTCATAGTTGTTCCCGTTTAGTTTGATGTTGGTGATCTGGACTTGTGGCATATCTCCAGTGACAGTGATGGTTTGCGTCGAGGATGTTGCTTCAGAAGCTGCTTCGGGTAAAGCATCCTACTTGGACTCGGTCATTATTTCAGACGAAAATAGAATATAATAGAGGAAAGGAGGAAGATAGAAAGAATGTAGCTCTTGAGGCTCTGATACCATATAGTCAGAGAATGATTTTTTATAATTTTATTCATAGACCTGATAGGTATTTATATTCAAGATGTCTAGCATTAAGATAGACATAATATGTGCTACATACCCTCTTTTATCTCAATCCTTATAAATCAGAGATTATACCTATTGATTCTAGCTGATATTACTTACTAAGTTAGTCTAACATAATCTATTAACAGTTAGTACTACGCTAACATCTTACAACAAATACTACACATGTATTTTACACATAATCCAACAATATTTATTTCATATCTTATTGTTACATGGGTGTTTGTATAATAAACTAGGTACCTTCTACCCATCCCTTATGAGATACGGGATGGATTTTTTACTCCAAAATGAAAATAGATATCCATAACAAAACCCATCCTATTGTCTAGTCCTATGGATTAGTACCGTCCTATGGATTAGTACAAATTGTTTAATTGTCTCGTCCTATGGATGAATATGTTTTCGAGCAAGCAAATCTTGAATGCATCTTCACGCTTCACTTGAAGAACAATTAAACAATTTGTACCATTGCCTACAAACAAAACCTATGAAATCAATTTACAGAGAGACTCCCAGAAAATACATCCATGATCCATCTACAAAGCGTAAGGACAAAAGAGGATAAATTGACCACATCTTCTATACACGAGAGATGTGAAGCAAAAAAAACACACACTAGCTTTGTATAAAAGAATGCAACTTGTCTGTTGTAAATCTCGCATCTCATACTAATTCCCCTTCAGGATGGCTGCAGCTGTTGCGGCTTACTTCAACCAGCTATTCAGTTTCTTACTAGGCAAAACTACATTTGGGTTCCTCTTAATCTGCTTCCCTCCTCCCAGTTGCTGAACACGAGATGATGATAAACTCCACACACTATCACCAGAGCTTCCAGCTTTTGACTTCATTTTATTCCCCTTTCCCATTCCATTAGCTACCAGCCAACGAGAACCAGCTTGTTGCTGTGTTGCCGTACCCCAAACCTTCTTCTCAGGTTCGGTCTTTATACCAGCAACATGTACTTCCGCAATTTGGAACCGCGCTATTCCTTCCATGTCTTCTGCTTTATTATCTTCTTCTACTACTCTCCTGTCCTTTGCCTCCTTTGATGTCAACTCGGACTCTTCTTCATCATCATTGTTGCTGCTCTCCCTCAACTCTGCCACTTTGCAGTATATTCTGGGCTTCGGTGGGATGAAAACTCGCTCAACTTGAATCAGAGCAAGCATTGGCGTCCCGACAGGCTCGTAGTTTCTGAAAGGATCGCGTAGTTGAACCATTAATGCTACTGTAAAGTTGTTACCCAGCAAACCACATTTTTTACCGGATCCTTTTCCACGCCTTTTCTCTCCCTTCGACCTCCCTTGCAGCATTTCCAAGGAGCTGGCATGATGAGCAGCAAGTATCTTTGAAGTCCGTTCACTTATTTGATCGTCATCACCAATATCACCAGAATCCAGCCGCATCCATTCGTCAAGAGTCAACGAAAGACCCATTAATCCGTCAATGTCACCATCATTGTCTTTAATGTCCAACAACTGCATTCCAGCAGTTCTTTCCAACCCAAGGGAACTCCCAACATTAACTCCTTTGCCATGGAGACTTGAAATTTCCCCTACGGTTGCTTCCTCGCCAGACAGCCCAGACTGTATTCTCAAACCCTCCAATGAAAGAGCTTCAATCTTATCCATAGCTAATGGTGCAAGGTCATCGAGAGACACATATTCCGAGCCAATCTCAGTTCCTGTTGAGCTAGAACTCTTTTTCGTCGTGCTCTCTGGCTTATCTGATCCCTCATGCCCTAACTCATGTTTCTGCCGGAAAGAACTCCCCCTGCAAATGAAAACAAAAGGACAAAGCGATAACCTGTTACTAGAAGCACATCAATCAAAATGAATATTTTGTTGCGCCAATATGAAAGACAAGTGAAAAGTAGAGAAACAAACCCATCATGTCCCTCTAAAGCACCAGCAACTTCCCAAGCAATCTGTTGCATTGTTTTCCCAGTGATATCCTCCAAAGGCATTAGCTTATTTGCCTGCATAGAGAGCTTTTCAATTCCAACTGAAGCTAGTTGCTCAAGTACATCAGTAACACTAGCGCCCATTTCTGCAGGTACCACAACAGGACTGGAGACTTGCATAATCAAGCTCCCACCACTTTTGGCACTCCCAAAAAGTGACGGATTCATAGAACGTACAAAACCACCATTCTTTGTCTGCAGAAAAGGACCTAAACCTTCTGAAAGTGGTGGTAATTTATACAGCTCATCAACAGATGGATCACATTGAACCCCAATGCCATCACAAGTCTTGGATGGAGAACACTCAAATGTCTTGTCATTCAAGCCCCATTCATGCATTAAAACCTCTGTCTCAAAGTCCTCCAACATCTTAGCTCCAATCTTTTTACCCCGGGAGTGAGTTTCTTTATGATGGTCTTCTTCTGCATCATCCGTGAATGCTGGCAGATCAAAACCACCTACCCATTGGTCATATCCTGACTCCTTCATCTCATTATTTGTACTCGCCGAATCATCCCCATCATCTGCGTTATAGTCAAACAAAGAAAAGCCACCAGCCAAGGCATCCTTCTCAAACTGCCTTAGTAACTGCTCCCTTGGGGACTCAGGTTCACTCTCAGAACTCAAGCCAAATGGACTATGCTGAACCCCCAACATGTCTAAAAATTCAGTTGCAATAGAATGAGCATCGTCCAGGTTAACTATGCTTTCGTCCCTGTCTACTAGATTGTCAATTTTCAGTTCATCAGAAAAATCAAGTGCTTCAGTTTCAAGATTTGAAACACTGTTTAACATAGATTCTAATTCTTTCATCACATATTCTTTTGAACATTGATTATCATCAGAGTCAGAGTTACAGGTAAAAAGATGCTCTTTTTTACCAGTATCTCCTTTTTCCCCAGCCTGACAATTAATAGACTCTTGATGAATTGCCTGAAAATTGGAAGCAATATCAGTCTCTACTATAGAAACGCCAGCATACTTGAGGGTAAGGTTCTCCGTTCTACTGCTCTCACTTGGCAAAACCTTTGCTTCTTCAGCAATAGAAAATTCAACATTCCCATCTTCGTTGCTCTCATTTAGCAAATCCTTCCCTTCTTCAGGAATAGAAAATTCAACATTCCCATTTTCATTTTCAACATTGGTTTCCCCAGATTCAGATATGGTTGGAAACTGCAGCTTATCATCATGCTCATTTTCACTTGCTGAAGCACTCAACTTATCGACATCAAATCTCCCATTCATCATGTTTCTTGTCGCATCCAGTTCTAGATTTTTGTCAGCCATAACTTCATGAAGATCTTCTTCCATTTCCACCGGCTGAGGCTTTGCAGGAAACTGCTTGTTAGAAGTATTGGTAAGACTTTCATGACGACGTAATGCAACCTTTCCTTCAGATTGGCCAAGTCTAGGCATTGTCTTAGCTGTTTTCAGATTATTCCTTTTGATACTTACTTCCTCGGGAACATTGTGACCATTTCCAGTCAGAGACTCTCCAACAACTGTATAACCGAAACTCACATTCATTACTGCACCCTTTGCTTCTCCTGACAACTTATAACTAGTAGTCCACTTTCCTGAACTCTTCTCATCATACAATTCCTCCAATGTGAGAGGAAGCAACCTAGTAAGGTCAACCCTGTGCTTCCCCAAATCAACCTCAGGCATACGAAAGATAGATGCAAAGAGCGTGAAATGTTTAGCCTCATACTTTGCAGAATGGTGAGGACCATTCCGACTGCCATAAACAAGACAAGTATGCACTAACTTATCTTCAAACTCTGCAGTCCCTTCAAAAGATTTCACAGGGCGTGTCACCAACTCCCCATCCCTCCACTTCCAATTTACCCACAAGCTGCAACCGTCCAAAGTCGAGGGAAGGCCTTCGATTGAATGAACTTGAAGAGAGAAACAACAATTGAACTTGCGGTTCTTAACACCGGAGAGGGCTCTGAATGATGCTTTCCAGTTCCATATAGACGACTTCTTGTCCTTGCGTGAGGAGTCGTCATTAACAGGCACAGTCTTGGGTTTTGTCTTGGGTTCGACTACGGTTGGTGATCTCCCGCTTGCTTTTGCTCGGCTGCTGGCAGTGGGAAGTAAAGTCCTCGAAGGTTTTGGTCTATCAAGGTACAGAGCTTTGCTTATAGTTTGCAACTCATTCAGTAACAATTTCTCCTCTCCAGGGTCCTCCCTACTGGCAGTGGGAAGTAAAGTGCTGGATGGGTTTTGTTTGTCCAGGTTCAGAGCTTTGCTTATAGATTGCAAGTCATTCAATAACAAATTATTCTCTACTGATTCATCATCCCTAGTCTTCTTCCCATGTTCGACTCTCGACATTGTCTCAGCGCATCTAAGACGCCACACACAAAAAAAGATAGGAAGCGACGAAAGCTCACACTACAACGAAGCATCATAACAAGAGAAAAAAGAAACAACGATTAGAAGATAACGAGAGAAAAAAAGAAACAACGATTAGAAGATAACCAATACAAAACGAAGCCTCAACAACTCCGCAAACTTTGTGATTCGCGACAACCGGAGAAGGGGTAAATATGTTGATGAAGCAATTGATTAATTATGACAAATAAAGCAAAAAGAAAAGAACATAGAAGCCAGAACTGACCTGGTAATCAGAAATGGGGAATGAAACCCTATAGAATCCTCGCGGCGGGTGGGGGTGGAGAGCTGGAGAGGAGCGGATAATTGGATTTCCCGACACAATTTTTTTTTGATTTTTGATCCGTTTCCCTCTCCAAATTGCCGCAGTCTGTCGGAAGTTTCAAAAACCAACTAGTACCGACGAATAAGACAACTCTGGTTTTGCGTACAAGGATCCTTTCCTCTCTCCAAAAATATTCCTTTTGCTACTTAACATTTTTGTTTACGGCAAATACTAGACGTATTGGTAGCAAGTGTTTTGTCTTGCATACATCTCCGAAGAAAAAGAGAAGATTTTTGGCCAGGAAGAAAACTTTTTATGAGCGATATGGTAACATGAGCGCCTTTCATGGAGTGTATTCAGGTACGGAAGTGGGTTTCAGCATCATTATAGATAGGTGTTAAAGTATATTTTAACCGTTCATTATATAGGGAGAAAATGCGGATTCGACAAGTGTATGTTTTTATATTTTATAATTCTGAGATATTTTAAGTACGTGCATTTATAAAGAAGGAGAGAGACATATAAATACTATAAACCTCTCAGTTTTCTCTTTTTAATTCAAAATATCCATATTTCAAAATCTGTCATCATTTCTCTCTAGTCCCCCCTCTTTCTCTTAATTTTTTTGAATGAGTGCTACATATGGATTCGATTTTTGTTCTTCAAGATGGATCTTCGCACTATCCAGATGGATCTTTGCACAAAAACACTAGAAGAGTGTAAACAAATCTCGAAAGCGTAGGTAATCTCCATTTTTGCTCTTGTTCTTCAAGTTTTTATGATTTTGGTTGTACTCGCTTTTCTCGCTTGATTTCTTTGATGGATGATCGATTTGGGTTCGTTTTCACGGATCTCTACAAGAAGAAACAGTAGAAGAGTGCAAATTTTGAAAAGGTAGGTTAGCTCTCTTTTTATTTTTTGTTCTTCGTATTTTCGTGTTCTTCGTGTTTTTCGGGTTCTTCGTGTTTTTCGGATTCTTCATGTTTTTCGTGTTTTTCCGGTTTATTGTGTTCACATCCCACGGGGACGAACGCAAGTCATGTCAGTACGTTTGTATCATTGTACGTTTATTCAATAATTTTTATACGTCCGTGTATGAACAATCTTTACGTTCGTTTGTTTTATCACTATAAAACATATGAAATCATCGAGTAGAAGAAGAACACAAAAAAGTATAAAACGAATAACATATGAAATCATCAAGACAATGAAGAACATGAACATTCGTATGGATAATACCAACTTTAGTATCATACAATCTATATGTTTGTACATTCCATCAATATTTTCATATGATCCATAAATTTTTTTAATTCATCAATACTTTCATATACATAAATACGAACGTTAATATGATTAACACGATACATTTGTACATTTCATCGATGCATTGATATGAATAATACAAACTTTCATATGATTAACAAAAACTCTTACATATATGTGTTCATACTTTTCATAAATACAAACGTATGGATAACGACTTTCGTATGTATAAATACAAACTTTCTCATGAATAAGAAGTAGAAAACTATTAATTCATTTTTTACTTCAAAAATCATCAAGACCGATCTTGTTAGACTCGTCTTTGAAGAATAAGAATTTTGGTGCAAAAATTAGTAAAAATAGATTTCAAATAAAATAATTGAGTTTAATTGTTTGATTTAATAAAAAGTAAGAAAGAGAGTGTGCAGATGTCTCTCTGCTCATTTAAAATTATTAAAGGACAAGTCAAATCTGCATGAAAAACGCAGACGGGAGAAAGACGGAACTATCCCGTTTTGTGAGAGTATAATGGCCTTCGGATTGGTGGGCTCCAACACCACCCGACAGTTCACATGGGCTTCAGCACCAAATGCTTCAGCACCTGGTCAAAGAAGATATCATCATCAGTGAATTTTCATTTTTAGTCATTGTCCAAAATTCAAAATATCGATTTGAGTCCAAGAGATGGTCAAGGTCGCAGTACAAGCCATTGGAATACAAGTCTCAGTATTTAGGATTGTCGGGGATTTAAAATTACTAAATGAGATAATTCTCAAACTTACTCAAGTGGCTATAAAATTTATGTTAAAAGTTAAGAAATGAACTTTAGGGCGGATATACTCAAATATTTCCATACACAACTAATATATAATTTGAAGGAAAGGACTCTGATGCGTTAGTGCACCGGATACACATACACGTGACAACGTATGATTCACTTCTATTAATTTAATGATGCAAATATTAAGGTTGAACACTTTAATATTGAGCAACTCACACTTCCATCTTATTTAACGGTTTGTCCAATTAATTATTATTTTTAAAACCCCATCTAATATTCTGATATTCGTCTTCTCCAACTCCAATTAATTAATTTTTTAAAAACCCCATCTAATTATTTAACGTGCCTCGTGTTCCTTGAGTTTGTCACAACTCTCAATATCATTGTTCCTTCTTTAACCGTCCGACTTCCTCCGTCACCACCTTATTGTCCCTATGTCCTCGATTGCGGAATCAAAGCTATCGATCTTGGAATCAAAGCGAGTAGCAAAGGACGAACGGTTACCTCCGGTGATGGTTGACCCCTGCTTGTTCGGCGAATTGACCTCGGTGACAGCTTCCTTGTCAGTCGAAGACCAACAATCGGCCTCCTTCCCCTGTCCTTGAATCATTAACCAGAATTTGTATGTCCGATGTTGAACTCGGCGACGGCTGCCCTATCGTTCGACGACGAACAATCGGGCTCCTTCCCTTGTCCCCTGAATCATTAACCAGAATTTTGCTGTCTGGCATTGACCTCGGCTACGGCTGCCTTATCGGTCGACGACCAACAATCACCAGTCGGAGGTGGCTTATTAACAATTAAAAACAAACAATCTATTAATGTGGATGGAGAAACCTTGTCCAAATGTTTTATTTATTGAGTGACCTAATTGTGATTTGGGGTAAATTTGGGTGTTGGCCTAACATGTTTTAATATTTTATAGCCGACTAATGAACAAATGCCATGTGGCAAGTGTACCAGTGCTCTAATGCACCAGAGTCTCCGTCATAGTAGAAGAACAAGAATTTTTGGGTGATTTTTTAGGTTTCTTTTGTCACAAAAGATGTTGATCTCGTTGCGCGACTTTCTACAACAATTCGTATCGAACTTAAACAGAGTTATTAACCATGAAAAAACAAGGTTAGGTTTAATATTTATTGAGACCCACTAATCAACATAAGTTGCTGACTTGCTATATTGTATTTGATCGGTATGGATCGGGCCACAGGGGCGGCGGTAAATGTTGATGTGTAGGCCCAACTTATCCCACATTTTAATTTTGTTAGATTTTGTAGTTATTTTAATTATTTGTATCACCATCCTTCAAAAACAAAGTATTATTCGTCGAACTGCTTTTGTCCTTCTGGAGTTCATGCGATAGGACCTGAAAGGTAGAAACCCTAAAATTGCAAGTTGAAGCTTTCATCTGAGACTATCTTTCTCATTTTTCAATCCACCTGTCAGCTACTGCTATTGCATTAGAACTACTATCATCCCTAAGTGAAGGTCAATTCTTCATCGGAAGAGTCCATTGGCCTCACTCTGTTCTTTTAATCAAGAAACACTTGATTTCTTGTTTGTTTCAACCATTCATCTCTTTGATTTTCCATCTCAAATCCTTTCATTTAAAATATATTATAGGGATCCATCAAACTCGATAACAATTTTTACTTTATGGTAGAGATGTTGTGAACAAATGTTGTGTTTGTCACTTTGGGAAACCTAAAAAAGGGCTCGTGAAGAAGAAGATATTTTCGGATAGGTTAAGTCATCTTACAGACTTCATCATTCACCACATACTTTCATTTCTCGATACCAAATGTGTTGGTTAGACCTCTGTTCTGTCACGAGTGTGGAGGTGCATGTGGAAACATATCCCTGGACTCAATTTTTGTAGAGATTCCTTCCGAAATGGCTTTAGTTTTGTTAGGTTTGTGGTTAAGGTTTTGGCACTCCATTATTAGCTGCAAGATCAGCTTCGTCGATGAGTTACTCTCGTAGACGCCAAGATATAAAGACATGTTTGGTAGAGTCATGGAATATGCCTCATCTCATGGTACTCAGGATATATGGTCATTTTTCTCGGACTCGTTTGGCTCAACCATGACTTTCAATCTGAAAACTCTAAAATTAAAATGTATCATCATCCCTGGTCGATTTGGATCTTCAAGTTTCCAAATGCTTCCCACTATGATCTTATTTATAACTTATTTGATAAATTTGGTCATATCCGATTGCATCTATGTCAATGTAGGGGCTGTCAGGCTATTGTATCCCAAGATAATTGAACCACAATTGCTTAGCATGAAGTTGGATTGGGTAGATTATATTGAAATAGTTGCACCAAAATCCAAGTTCTACAATCTTAAGTTTGTTGTGTCATTAAAATTAGAAAAAGTCCAACGTTTTACACTATTCTATATACTATAGCAAAACTGTAGTTAAATTGTCCGCCTGTAACCACCTCCTATCTTCCGTCCAATTTCAACTCTTCCTTTATCCATATACTTTCTTCGTTTACCTTAGAGTTGGTGGGATTCCCTTTTTCCTTGTGAACTAACCACATGTCGCATCCGTCTGTAGTGCTCTCCTATTGAAAGGTGGATCTTCAACTTTACTTTGATCTCCCATAATTATGGAGACAAGCCACGCACCAATACATCACATCTAAACTACCAACATATCTCTTCATCATCAACACAAACCTCTCCCATGCTAACAACCCACCAACAAGATCAAATTAATTGCTTGCAAATTAGTTGGATGTGATAAAATTAATTAAACGTATTATTCTCTTACCTATCATTGTAAAGGAAATATAAAGCCTAAGTTGTATACATTTGTAATCATGCAAAAAAAAAACAAGTTACTAATATAAAAACAAAGGAAGGCCGGACCCATTCCCACTTCCCAAAAACAAGAAGGAGAGAAGAAATACTTCTATGTAATTTCATTTATAAAATATTTCTTTCAATTTAATAATTTCCTACTTTATAATTCCATCACCCAAATTCCAAACCTTACAAATAAGTCACCACATTATTCCAACATCACCCCCAGCATCTATCTTTATCAGCCTTCCAAAGTCTTCCACCTCGCCGAATACCACTATGCACTAATAACTAGTCCTAGCTATTATTTTTTCTTTTTCCCATTCAAGCTCGAAGATTTCTCCTAACTTCTCTCGCATATCCCTCATCTCTCTATTAGTATTATCTATACCAAATTGTAATTGTACATGACAGGTTTAGTACAAATAGATGGTGTTAGCTTTGAAATAAGATTCAAGAAATCCGATTATATGCGTATGTCGCTCTCTCTCAATAAAATATCTCATCTATCACGTAGACTAGTCGATCTTATTGATCGGAAACCACATAAATTATTATCGTGTTCTTGTTTCTCAATTGTTTTCCTGGTATCAGAGCCTTGAAGATCCTTCTGTTTCAAGTATAGATTTCCTATTCTTCGTCTGATTCTCCTCCTTCCGATTGCTGATCTCTATTCCGCCTAGCTCATCATGAATCTGTCTGCTTCTGACTCTCTTAGCATGCGATTCAATGGTAAAAACTATGCATTATGGTCCTTTCAATTTCAGTTCTTGGTTGCTGACAAAGAACTGCTACCCTACCTTGAGGGTACCGCGGCCGAACTTGTGGTCGATGCTTCCGCAATTGTGAAAATAACTTGGGAAACTCGCAACGCATAGGTTTTCTCTTGGTTGTTGGGATCTATGGAACCAACTATCGCTCTTACCCTACGTACTCACACCAACGCTTCCACTATTTGGGCTTACCTTAAGAAAAGGTATTCGTAGGCCAATTCGTGTCGCACGTTCGAGTTGGAATTTGAACTTGCTCAACTTACTCAAGGGGATTTGGATATTCAAAGCTTTCATCTGGTGATTCAGAATTTAAGGACTGAACAAGACCTCATCTCCACTGGTATCTTTTTCTATTGATGTTTATGAAGCCATGTTGAAAGAGCGTAGTAATGCTCGAGTAGTTCATTTCTAATGAAGCTACGTATTGAGTTTGAAGATGCTCGCTCCTCTCTTATTTCGAAGAATACAAATGACTTTGATACGATCCTCGACGAATTAATTCGCGTCGAAACTCGTCTTCGCACCTAAGATAAGCACAATGGTGGTCACTCGGGTTTCTCTGTTCAACCACTTATTTCAAATAATGCTACTGTTGCATGCACCTCTTACAGCTCTGATTTTTCTTACCATCCATCTCGATCTTCTTAACTTCCTCAGTTTGGTGTTTCTGGCTCCACTCCTACAGGGACAGTGCAGTTTCTTCATTACAGCAAAATTGGCCATCCTCAATTGTTGTGCAAACAACGCAATTTTTGTCATTATTGTAAGCGATCTGGGCACATTATCACCGTGTGTCTGCTATTGCTGCTGGTTCTACGCACAACAATACCTCCTACTCCACTCAACTTGTCGAAATTCAATGGTCGAAAATTCTTATAGCAACCAGTTGGTTAAGGAGACTCTTTCTCAAGTTCTCCCTGAAGCTCTTCAATCTGCCTTTGCCTCGTTTGGTGTGACTGGTAAGCCCAATACTTGGTTACTTGTTTCGACTTTGTTTAATCACATGATCGGTGATCGCTCTAGTTGCAAACATATAAATCTGTTTATGGCATGGGTGTGCAAGTCACGAATGGTCAGACTCTTCCTGTGAGTGGGATTGGTTGTGTGTCTACATCTCGTCTTGAGCTTCCTGACACTTTACATGTTCCACAATTAGTTCTGAATCTCGTATGAGTGTATCAACTAACGGATAATGGTTACTCAGTCTCATTTTCTCCGTCTGGGTGTTTGATGAAGGATCTGACGAGCAAATAAGATCGGGAACGGAAGTAAAGTGGGTAGAAATTTTATTATGTCCAACTGACGCATACCGCTACTGGATCAAAAGTTGCCGCCAGATGGGGGTGTGCAGCAGCATGGACTTGGGCAACATCATGGTGTTTTAGAGTTGAATAATGATGTTTTGTGAATGGGGTATATGGCATGCTAGACTTGGGCATCCTCATTCGGCTACACTTCGACATATGTTTCAACAACAATTGCTTCCTGCTACTATAAATTTTAAGGATATTGATGATTCAGTTACTTCCTGTATTCACTGTATTGGAGCTAAAACTGCAAAATTATCTTTTTTGGCTAGTACCACTCGAGTTTACCAACCATTTGACTTGGATCATACAGATGTTTGGGGGCCCTCTCCCACAACTTCTCGATTGGGGTTCTGGTACTTTGCACTTCTCATTGATCATGCATCTTGTTTTACTTGGGTTTATATGCTTCGGTTGAAATCTGATTTGTGTCGTGTTATCAACAAATTTGTTACAATAATTTAGACTCAATTTGACTCTGGTGGGGAGTACTCTTCTGCTAAGCTACATGCTCTTTATAAGTCAAATGGTATATTGTTTCAAAATTCTTGTCCAGGAGTTTTCAAACAGAAGTTGAGAGAAAGAACCGTCATGTTATGGAGCTCACTCATGCTCTTCGGTTGGAATCTCAACTTCCTCAACCTTTTTGGCCCGAGGTAGTTCATATTGTGGTCCACTTGATTAATTTTCAGATCTCCACAACCTTGAAGAATCACTCACCTTTCTCAATTCTATATGGAAAATTACCTACTTATTCTCGACTATGGACTTTCAGGTGCACCTATTTTATATTGGTCCCTCGCCATGAACGTATGAAATTGACATAAAAAATGGTGTGTTGCACCTTTATGGGTTACTCCAACCATCAAAAGGGCTATCTTTGTTATGATATGGTGGCTTGTCGAATGCGTATTGCATATCACATAGTGTTTTTGGAACACCTTATTGTTGGAACACATCTGATGTAGATTCTTCTTTGACACATTTATTTTTGTCAACATGTTTGACTGGTCATCTTCTTTGGCTCCTCCAACTGATCCGGCTAGTCCTCCTTTACCCGGTGCTCCATCGCCACCTCACACTGGTTCCTCTTCCATTTCTCTGTCTCCATCTCTTTCTAACATGAGTTCGTCACATTCTTTTACTAGTAGTGATACTGCTTCCTCGTCGTCTTCCCTTGCGGAAAATGGTGGTCCTCAGGATAATGGCACCCCCTTGATGTTCTCATCGCTCTAACTTGGGTTCTCTTCCTAGTCGATTTGATGATTACTTGGTTTATGATGTTCATGATCCAGATATCCCCTTTACATACAAGGAAGCGTGTCTTGATCCTCGTTGGGTGGCCGCCATGCAGGAAGAGTTATGGGATCTTGAAGAAAATCCCAATTGGGATATTGTTCCTCGCCCTGCAAATACTCCTATTATTGGCTGTCGTTGGGTGTTTACAATCAAACATAATCTTGATGGTTCCATCGACCGCTATAAAGCTTGTCTAGTAGCACATGGTTTTCGTCAGGAGTTTGGTATTGACTATGAGGAGACCAACATCAATTTGAAGGAGGTTGTTAATCTTATAGGTATCAAATTGTAATTGTACATGACAAGTTTAGTATAAATATATGGTGTTAGCTTTGAAATCAGATTCAAAAAATCTGACTATATACGCCCGCCATTCTCTCTCAATAAAATCTCTCATCTTCTCCCGTGGACTAATCGATCTTATTGATATTGTCATGTTCTTGTTTCTCAATATCACCCTCTAACCTTCCTATCTGTATCCTTTCTAGAATCAATCATCGAGTCACTTCGCCTCTTTCTCCCTCCTTCACTCTATTTTATTTTCATACACTCCAATGATGAGAAGGACCGCAAATTCCGTTCATCTCTACCTTTTCTTCTCAGCTTCTTTCTCTACTGTCATTTGATTATCTACTCTTTCTCTCTCAACTGGTCTCTCAATGTCAATAGTATGCCGACAATTTGGCGATTTCCTCTCGCTCTTACTTCTATGGTGGCGGAAATGAAACTATCGATTCTATTTCATTTACTAATATGTATTTTTGGTATGTGTTTGCAGGTTTGGCTTTGTTGAAGTTCAAAGTGGGAAGGTTCAGATGGTGGTGTGTTTAGCTTTACAAAAAAGGTACTGTGAACTGGTTCTAAGATCACTTTGTTTGCTTGAGTAAAAAAGTAAAAGAAATATTTCTACCCGAGTGGTATGTCTTGGTTAAAAAAAGGTACTGTGAACTTGTGGTAATGATCAGTTTGTTTGCTTGAACTGAGTTTCTACAATTTCCTAAAAGAGATGATCTATGTGACAGTTTATTTTTCTTATATGTTGTCAGATTCGCAAGTGGCCTTCTCAAAATCGATCCACAAGGTGGTCGGATCAGGGGTACGAGGGTCGGAGCTGCTGGAAGAGAAACGACAAAGCATTTCTACATTTCCCCATGAGGTATTTCACAAATTCTTCTGCCTTGAAACGGCTGCATTTTGCTGCAATACGACCAGTTTTGATATAGGGATAGAAGCTGTGCAGTTATCTGAATTAAAATCATATCTTTGTAATGATTTTGTGACCCTTATTTGCTGGGTTGATTCCAAGGCGAGTCAATTCCGCAAAATCATTTTGCTGAACTCGATAGGTTTCAAAATCATTTTTTTCATGACTCTAGGTTGGATATATGATTAATTCCAGTTAGTTTCTTGAGAGTTGAAAAGAAGAATCATGCATATAAGAATCCAATTATGATCTCCCATTGCGGCTGGATGGTGCCAATCTATCCGATTGTGGAGCCAGGAAGGTTTGATGTGAAACGACAGGTACACATCAACGACACAACAAAAAGGATGTTGGTAGTGAGGGAAAATGATTTGGGATGCAGGGGTGGCCTCCGACAATAATAGTTCACCTGTGTTGTAGTAGCCCCATGGAAGACAAACCCATTGGGCCTTTACAAATGCCATTTTGGGTGATTGGAATCCTTTCAGTGGCTGCTAGCTAATGCAATTTTCCATCTTTTCTGTGTTACCTCTTTGCTTTGTATAGTTTCATATTCAGTCGGCGACTCACTTCCCAATTTTAATGAATGTTATGGTGCAAGCACTCACTTTTCCAGTTCCCATTTGATTTTTACACCTTCACTTAATCTCATGTGCATGAGTTTTGACAACGGGGGTACGTAGGAAGTTGAAATCCACATGAAGCCATTAAGGAAGTTATTTTGCATTATTGGAATTATCTGGACTACGTTTTTTAATTCAATTTTGTGTTTTGGTTCATTGTAAATGGTTAGGCAAACGACCCGCTGTTGCTGCTACTGCTCTCATATACTACAAGGCCGGTTATCGGTGGGCTGACGGATTTACCCAAAAAAAATTTAATTTTCTTGATTTCGTTGAGTAATTAGCACCTGTAACCATGGTTCTTACTCCCTTATGGATATAGATGAATTCCTAAAAAATTTATGAAATTCATTTTGAAATGATTTTTTTGTGTTTGGTTTGTAATAGAATTTATTTTCAATTCTAAATTTTGAATTCTGCGAAATTAAGGCTAGTGTTAGCAATTCTGTTGAATTGAGTAGGTATTTCGGATAAAAATTTGCTAATTACAATAAAATGTCTTATCTACCCTCAACTAATAATTAAATTAACACTATAACCATCAAACCTGATATATATAATTAGTTGGCTGACTCTCCGTTAGCTCAAACCTTCTCATTCTTGTTGCCGGTAACAAAGCACTAATTTGAAAGAGATTAGATACCTACTTTCTTCTTCTTCATCCAATAACCATCACATTTTATAATTATTAATTGTCATGAATGTGCTTCTACCTCATGGGCTTGGAAGAAGATTTTGAGCTGTAGAGATTACTTGGTGCCTCACATTACTCGGTGTATGAATAAAGACTATTTATGGCATTGAGATTTAATGCCCAGATACTGTGTAACGAGAGTTTGGCAAGGAATCCAAATACAGAGACCTAAATTAAGATGGTGGATGCTGGTTCGGGGTTCTTCTACTATTTCCAAGTATTCATTTATGAGTTGGTAGGTCATGCTTAACCGGTTGTTGTTGATGGTTAAGCTTGGTGCTTGGGGGATCCCTGTGGTCGCTTCTTGTTGAGGATGGTGTTGAAACCTTTTCACACCTCTTCCTTAACTGCCTTTACATTACCTACTTAAGGAAGACTTTTTCCCTCGCGTATCCTGTTGATTGGGACGAGGAAATTAATTGGATGCTTGATACTTTCCCTGGTTGCTCTTCCACTTCCAGAGCTTCTAATCTGTTGTGGCAGTGTTTTATTAGTCATATCTGGAAGGAGCGTTGTCGTCGTGTTTTCACAGGAATGAAGCTTGATGTTAATTAGTTGGGGAGACGTATTTGCTGGGAGATTTCAGTTGCTAAGTCTAATGATTCCATAAGTCATTGTTTAGCTGCATATAGTAATTTTTATAGTTTATAGGTCTTTTTCTCAGTAGCTATTTGTAGGTAGTAGTTTTCTTTCTTTATTCTTCCTTCTGTATTCATCAACTCTTGCTCCTGAGGTTGATGCGTTTTTTATGCAATAAAAAGCCGAAATTCATCGGAAAAAAAAATTGTTATCAATGTTTGAATGTGTTCTTTGTTAATTGTTATTATTTTTAGAATATGTCGGTTAAGGTGATATAATTGCTAATTCAATAAGCTCTTCAACTTATTGAGTAATAGTAATGTCTTGTATGTTGAAAGGGTATATGTGGAAACTTTTGATTTAATTTAATTCTAAATCGTATATCAAACATGATTTGGGAATTCAATTTATTTTTAAGATTTGAATATGACATTCCAAATATAGAAATTCATTTCAAAATGAATTCTTTAAGTAGTTCATTTTGAAATGATATGAATTTCTCAGTCATTTGTATCAAATTATGCATACATCAAAATATTTTGACACTTTTCAACTAGTTTACACATAGCACAACACATACCACTTTTAAGTACAACAATAATAACACGAAAAATCTATCATCCATGAGATAATTATAAGGGAATCTACTAATCTACACTGTATATGATTCACTAGTTCTTTTACACAATAGAATTCACTACATTCCACATAGCATAATTCACCAAAACATAACTACACATGGGAATCGTGATCATCGTCACCAGCATTCTCAACATGATCCTCATCAGCTCCATGCTTCGAACTGGTGCCCGCATTTTGGAGCTTCTACTCGAGATTCGACGCAACCCATCTATGAACTGCTATGTGTTCAAGTTCTCTTTATACATGCACCATATCAGCATCAACAACCAAGCTCATCATCACTGGAACTATGAACACCAATAACTAAATCATGACTAATATATCAGCATCAACAACCAAGCTCATCATCACTGGAACTATGAACACCAATAACTAAATCATGACTAATATATGAATCCAGGAACACTGAACAATAATAACTTAATCATCAAATATATCAATTGATGACTGTTGGCATGCAAACGTTTTTAAGATAAGACTAAATGTAATGGTGGGCATAGTGTGGAACGAACCACACCACACCGCGACAATATAAAAAACTGCATCGTAACCGCTCCACCTAAAGTATTGGTGCGGTTTGACCACTCCACACAATTTGTGGTTTCAGTGCGGTTTAAACCGCTCAACCGCAAACCGCTAAAATTAAATAAATTAATCTATTTACTTGAAAATTCAAACACAATAAAAGCCCATCAACTCTTTATTTTTTGAAGAACAATTATTAATTGTTGAAGAATAACTACTATTTATAAAAGCCCATCATCTCGTCAATTCTCCATTTTGAATCTCTTGCAACTGTGAGCAGACATCATCTCCATCTCCATTCTTCAATAGCTGACACCATCATGTCCATTTCCATTCTCTTGAAGGAACATCTCCATTTTCTTGAAGCAACATCAACTAACACTGTAACCAGTTTGTAAAGGAAAACTACAATTAAAAATCATACTCAATAACTTCAAGGGACCACATGTACACTGAGATGATATGAGAATTATTCAAGTACAAGATATATATTACAGGGATGAACATGCAGTAAGAAGTATGATGGAGGGATACATATTACATGAATGAACAATAGAAGACAACCTCATTTGGTGCATGACCTTTTCTACCGTACCGCACGCACAAACATCCGATCAACAAACAACTCAAGAATTGATCTCATAAGAAAACCCAAAATAGGAAAACTGAAAAAACTACGAATTGAATGGAAACTAGATAATCGAGGCCAAAAGATAGCAAAACATATCATCATGCATCCACAATACTATCAATACATACTAGAAATATCCCACAAATTCAAAGAAATCCACAAAACCCAAAGAAGAAGAAAACCTAACTCTCCATAGAAGCTGCAGAGAATGCTGCAAACCGCCAATCCATCAAAGTAGGAAGTAGACCCTCCGTTGGGCTTCGATTCCTCTGCTATTTGGCTTCAAATCTTCACTTTCATGGTGTTCCTAGGCTCCCAAGCACTCCCCCTTTAGTCAAAATGTGTTTTAGGACATTCCCATGGCTCTCCTCTCCCAACAATCCTGAAATTGGGCTTTTAATATTGCTTCAGCATGCTCACACGTTGTGTAAACTCACATGGTCTCCCCAAGCCGTGTGGACTCTCACATGGTCTCCCCAAGCCGTGTGGACTCTCACAGGTTCCCCAAGCCTTGTGGACTCACACATGATCCACTAGTCGTGTGCTGTCACAGATCATGTGACCTCTTTTCTAGACGGGGCCAGTTTTCTTTTTTTTGCTCGTATCTTGCTCGTCCAACCTCCGTTTGACCTTCGAGATGAATCGTAGGATTCGTCTATGAACCCTTAGAGGATACCTGAAACCTTAGAGGATACTCAAGGAAACATGTGAAATGGCCCCGAATGATACGTTTGAGAGGAAACAAATAAGAAATACAATTATGATCAAACCAGACACTAATACCAAGAAAATATCATCAAAATTGAAGAGAAAGTAGTCAAGATGGGTGAGAATCTCATACAATAAAAGGTTCTATCACTGGTCTACATGGGAAATGCCAGCGACACACCAATAAAAGGGAAAGAGAAGATTCTTCTTTCACTCACTTCTGGGAAAACCTTGATGCTTACTGATGTGTTCTTTGTACCTTCCTTACGGAGGAACTTGATTTCTGTTGGTCTTCTTGTCAAAACTAGTCTTGAGATAGCTCTAGAAGCAGATAAGTTTTTCAATAACTAAGAACGGTTTGTTTGTGGGGAAAGGGTACTTGCTAGGTGGTTTATTTGTTGTTGATGCAGTTTCTGATATCAATAAGAACTTGGATGCTTCTTCTTACTTGGTTGAGTCTTTTAATTTATGGCATGGTAAACTAAGTCATGCGAACAAGAGTTGTATGAGACTACTAAGAAGAATGAATCTGATTCCTAACCTTGCTTCACATGTCCCATTTTCTAAATGTCTTGTGTGCATATAAGCTAAATGTCTTGTGTGCATAGAAGCTAAGTTCACCAACAAAGAGTTACTACCCTTCTTGAGCTTGTTCATTATGACTTAGCTATATTTAAAGATCTAGAGACCAAGGGTGGAAAACGATATTACATGTCCTTTGTTGATGACTTTTCCATATATACAAAACTCTATATATTGAGAACCAAGGATGAGGCAGAACAAGCTTTCCTAACCTATAAAGCAGAAGTGGAAAATCAACTAAAAATGCATAAAGAGACTAAGGACAGACCGAGGAGGTGAATACATCTCTAGCTTTTTAAAGCAAGCGTGTGAAGAAGCAGGTACTATCGATGAAACTACTGCTCCTTACTCTCCTTAATAGAATGGTATAGCAGAGGGAAAGAACAAAATATTAAAAATATGATCAATGTTATGCTAATAAGTTCTAGTTTACCTTCCAATCTATAGGGTGAACTATTATGTCTACCAACCATATCTTGAATTGTTTCTCTCATAACAAAACTAGATATGACTCTTTATGAGTTTTGGAAAGGCTATCCTCCAATTCTAAAACTTCTGAAAGTATGGAGATGTCTTGTAAAAGTTGGTCTAGTGGATAATAAAGAACTATGGTAGATCCTACGATGTTCGACGTTGTGCTTGTAAGTTATACTACTAACTGTGCAGCTTATATGTTCCTTAGAATTAATGACAGATCAATGTGCAAGTACAGAAATGCAGAGTTCATGAAAGATTTTTTTTATATAGCTCATCTCAAGGCCATGATGATCAACAAAGTGATGCACCTCCAACCTCTATTCAATCTGATTCTGAAGAATTAGAGGATGCTCCCTTAAGAAGGAGCAAAAGACAAAAAAAATCAAAGGACTTTCTGGATGATTTCCTCACGTCATTTCTGGTTTATTCAAATAATTTTTATTTGTTAAATTTTTTAACCATTAATGTGTTTTTGTCAGAACCAGAGCCAAAAACTTATGAACCCATGACTTTAATAAAGGCAAGTTTCTGGAAGGAAGTAGCTGATAGTGAACTCGATTTAATCAAGGAGAATCACACATGGGAGATAATAAATCTTCCAAAGGGGTGTAAAGTAATAGGGAGAAAATGGATCTTTAAGAGGAAGCTGAAACCTGATGGTTCCGTGGAAAGATACAAGGCAAGACTTGTGATCAAAAAATACACTCAAAAGTTAGGTTTGGATTTCTTTGACGCATATTCCCCTATGACAAAGATCTCTACTATTTGTGTTCTATTTACTCTAGCTTCCATCTTCAAGATGTTTGTTCACTAGATGGATGTTAAAACAGCTTTTCTGAATGGAGAATTAAATGAAGAGATTTATATGAAAATTCCCTCTGGCTATTCAGATAACATCCCTATTGACAAAGTCTGTAAACTGAAGAAATCACTATATGGACTTAAACAAGCTTCCAAACAGTGGTTTAAAAACAGTACTATTCTTGAGTTTGGTTTCAAAGCTAACAACTTAGATACATGTGTATACCACAAGTCTTTTGGTTCAATCCAAGTTATTCTTTGCTTATACGTTGATGATATATGCTAATTTTCAGCAGTGGCTTATCTGCTATAATTGAAACCAAACAATTTCTTTCTTCTAAGTTTGAGATGAAAGATTTAGGAGAAGAATATGTGATACTTGGGATTAAAATGTTTAGATCTGTCTCAGGGTACTCTTTGAGTCAGCATCACTATGTGAATAGACTTGTTTCCTTATTTTTAGAAGAGGGGGCTGCTTCTGCCAAGACACCCTTTGATTCAAATTTTACTTGCAAAAGAATCTAGGTGTGGCAATAGATCAGTTTGAGTATGCTAAGATAAAAGGAAGCTTGATGGTTTTAACAAATTGCACTAGACCAGATGTTGCATTTGCAGTCAATAGGTTGAGCAGGTACAAGTGATGTGATGTATTTTCGACGCACCTTTTCTCGTTATAAACTATATTTTTGTGTGTCGAAATGTATTCAAATTTGGGTTTTGAGTACATGTTTGGTTCTCTTGCCTCTCGGGGCCGTATTATGGTTTTTGGTATGTTTTTGGTATACTTCAGGTGTCATATGACGTTTGGAGATAAACCAAGACATGATGGGGAGGCCGGAACAACTCAAAGCGTTCGACTTTGGAAGAAAGCGTCACTGTTTAGTATTTTGAGCATAACTCATCGCTCCGAAGTCCAATTGATGCAAGGTCAGCGGCGTTGGAAAGATAATTCGATTGTCTACAACTTTGATGTTGACACTATAGTCCAATTCCGTATAATGAAGGAACACAGCGTGTCCCAAATGGAACACGGCGTGTTCCACCGCTGAAATTGCCCGAGAAAGTTACAGGGGCCGAACACAGCCAGGAACACGGCCGTGTTCATGGAACACGGCGTGTTCCATATGGAGCACGCCGTGTCCCACCCCCAGACGGGTTTTCAAGTCCTTTTCCTTCTCCAACATGGTCCGAAGCCTATAAATACCCCAGAGACCCCCAAGGACGAGATATACTTCATTATACATATATTTTCGAGCTCTTGGAGAGAGCTAGAGTTCCAGAGAGACGATTGAAGTGAGAGGATCAACCACAATCGGCGAAGGGCAAATCATCAAGTCGAAGATTGGGATTTCCATGAAGAACATGTCGTCTTCTCCGGTTTTTCTTCTCTTCTCTTGTGATTTATTTTCCGGAACCATGAGTAGCTAAACTTTCTGTGTTGTTCGGATGAGATGAAGCTTTAGCTAAGCTTTGTATGGATGATTTGATTTGTTATTGAGGTTTATTCAGACTTATGATGCGTTCTTCCTAAAACCTAATTTTAGATTCTTTCTTGTCTGATCATCTTGATTGAGCCATCGACATTGATTTGTGGGTCCGAGAGGAACATAGGTTGATAGGTCGCTTAGGAAGAACCCTAGATTATTCGTTAGCTCGAGAGAGGAGCGAATCGTTTAGGCTCTTTGCACGTTTATCGTTGTGGCATTTCATCGAACATAATTAATGCGTTTTGTTTAGGTGTAGATTAGCTCGAGAGAGGAATCTACAGTTAGACGGAATGGTTCAATGGACTTGATGAAGTTATAAACCTCTAAAATAGGTTTAGACAACCCTGCAAAATGGATTCCCGAAATCTAAAAAATTTGTGATATCGAGTGTTTAGAAACCTCCTTGAGGGACTTAATGAGGAAAACATAGTACGATTAGCTTTCAATGAGATAAAACCTACTTGGTTCAAAGCTCAGCTACTAAGTATATCTTATATAAACTGAAATGCCAAGTCTGTGCAGACAAGTTCAAGTCATATGACACTTGCCTGCTGTGTTTTCTAAGCCTAAGTCTGCATTTGTGGGGATTGTTAGAGGAAATGCTGACTTATGAATCAAAACGGGTGCATTTTACTTTCCATTGAAATGAAGTGCTTTGAATCAAATTCTCAACTCCTAACGGCTAGTTTCTTGAACCGCAGGGTCGATGTTTCTGATTCCAATCTAATCCGTTGGTTACCTAGAACTTAGGAGGATCGTTGAGGATCAACTCCACTCCTCATATCTGCAGCATGATGACAATGATGATATGTTAAGAGCAGAATCAGGGGTTCTATTGATGAATGAAACTCTTCATGTATTTAAGGATGAGTTTCATTCTAAAGCAGAATACGATTGATCTCTCTTTCTCTTCTGAATCTCTAAGTCTATCTAATTAGTTCCAAGAGTTAATTGAATCACCATCAATTGAGTGAATGTTGTGATTACCCTTCAATAGCTAGGCGATATCGGGAAATATTACTTCGAAGGTAGTGTCTCTGACACGATCACAGTTCCTGTTTGCATTCTCTGTTCGATTTACAGTTTCAGTTTCTAGTTCTTCCTCTTCTTCTTTTGATAGTTCAGTGATCTAGTGATTTATTTTGATTGTGTTTAGTTCTCGATATACTCCATCAGGGTTAGCTGTGAGAACTTCTGGGATGTCCCTTTAAGCAGCAATTTGAAGGATATGAGTTTTGGTGCAAATATATCCATCGTGGCAAAACACATCATATATCAGTTACAGATTTGGTAACTGAGGCTCGACAAACCTGACTGTCTTCCGATTGCAGCAATCGTAGCAAGCAAGCATCGCATACCAAGTTTTCCAAATAAGGAAATTGATAAAAGGGACCGAGAACATCCTCAACAGACTCAAACACAAAAACTTGCAATTCTAACATCATCAGCAACCGAAAACCAAAAGATCTAAACCTTTCATTGATGATCAAACCGTCTAAGATAGAGTTCTGATCAAACCATCTTTATGATACAATATTAGGTCTAATACTCGAGTTCCATTGGAGACAGCATATTTGAGGACTTTCACAGCCAAAGGATCATAGTCTTCTATCTTAAACTGTCGTGAATATCCATTGTTATAGTATCTAATCTCATCGACTTTAGTGGGATAGCGCACGGAGTGACAAAACCTTATGTACAAACGTACTAAATCTCTCATGGCAATTGTCAAACAAAGAGATATCCAAGTCAAGAGTCGGGACATGTTTTCAGACACATCTCCAACGTCGTGACAAAACATGGGTTTAAAATACCTCTTTGGTATCGAGCAATGAAAGTATACGATAAGGAATTGAGTCTTGAAGATCGCTTAACCTGTCCGTAGAGTGTACGGGGCGCCATTTTGCACCTATCCCTAACTGCATGTGACGGTTGTTCTCCATAGCTATCTACTGATCACCACTGACAACACAGCTCAAGTTCTATGAACCCTAACAAAACATGAAATTGCTTCTCTTGTGTTTTCTGCTACCGGTGAATCATTGAACGCCGCTGAAATAAACTGGAATTTGGAGGCTAAAGGCCAACTTGCCTCTAAAGGCCAACTTATATAGCATGGACAGTGTTTCCTTCCTCATCTGTAATTACCCTTTGGATATAAGACTTTTTACCTTAATTCTAGGACAAAGAACATCTTGAAGAGGACTTGGGGTTATTTTGTATAGTGAGATGAGTAAGCATTCTTATTAGGCAAAATTATTTGAGAAGTTCACCGATATTGACAATAGAGATTTGTTACATTTTGAAATGTTTGAGATGCATTTGTTTTGTTTAAAAGATATGGGCCGATTTTGTACAAAGTTGAAACGTACAGGACTTGTAATGTTAATTAGCCTAGAAGTAGAAGTAGGGGTAAAGAAAGGAGTCTGGATTCTGGAACGACAGAAGAAGCATTCCTTCCTTCCTTCCCAGAGCTTCTTCGATTGTTCTTCACCCGGCTCCATACTCCAAATCCAACCACTTTACTCTTCTCTTCCAAATCTTGAACAAACTGAGACTACCCTCTCCACTCCTCTTCTTCGTACTCGTTTCCCAAAAGATGATGCTCAGAATCCGCAGCCGAGATGGCCTGGAGCGCGTCTCCGTTGACAACCCCACCACCACCACCGTCGCTCAGCTCAAAACCCTAATCCAGTCACAGCTTCAAATCCCTATCCACAACCAAACCCTCTCCACCAACCAGAACCTCCTCCTTGCTAAATCCCCTTCCGATCTCCTCAACTTCACCGACATGGCCGACCCCGCCACACCCCTCTCCTCCCTTAAACTCGGCCATGGCTCCATCATCTTCTTGTCATACGACGGCGAGAGGAACATAGCCGGCCCCACTGTCTTCCCCTCCGGATCATTCGGCCGCAAGATGACCATGGACGATCTGATCGCCAAGCAGATGAAGGTCACCAGGCAGGAGAACCCGCATTGCGACTCTGTCTCCTTCGATCGCGACTGTGCCAATGCGTTCCAGCACTACGTCAACGAGACCCTAGCTTTCGCTGTCAAGAGGGGCGGATTTATGTACGGGACCGTCTCAGAAGACGGCAAGGTCCAAGTGGATTTCATATACGAACCCCCGCAGCAAGGGACCGAACATGTTCTGATGCTTTTGAGGGACTCCAGCGAAGAGAAATCTGTGGACTCCATTGCTACTGGTTTAGGGATGAGGAAAGTTGGCTTCATATTCACGCAGACCATATCTCAGGACAAAAAAGATTACACCTTGTCTAATAGGGAGGTTCTTCAAGCTGTGGAGCTTCACGCGGAGAGCCAGTTAAAGGAATGGGTTACTGCGGTTGTGAAGTTGGAGGTGAGCGAGGACGGTGCAGCTGATGTTCACTTCGAAGCCTTTCAGCTAAGTGATATGTGTGTTAGGCTATTTAAGGAAGGATGGTTCGAGACTGAGATTGGAGAAGGTGTGGATCCTAAGTTGTCTATCATGAAGAAGGATGTCGTTCTTGGTGTTAAAGATGTCAAGGAGGTCGACAATGATTTCTTCCTTGTTGTCGTTAAGATTTTGGATCACATGGTATGTTACTCCATTTCTCTTTTTATTATCTGCTATCAATTGAGATTTGATTCCGAGTGTTTTTGGCTTTCCTTGGTGGTATCATTCAGAAAGGTTTATTAATTTGCTCTGTATAGTTATCTCTGTGGTGGATATAGTTTTCCTGTTCTGAACTATAGCCTTTTTTTTTAGCCCAAACCTGGAAGAATGTGTTAAGTTCCAGAGATCTGAGAACTACCTTCAGTAAGCACTTCTGTGGGTGGATAGTCTAGTACTTTCATATGGTTTTCGGCATCTGTGCTATGTAGCGCATTTCCAGCAAGGATTGAATAGTTCAATCTCGGTTCTCTTTGCAGTTGTGACAACTACAGATAGTATTGCTTTCTTAGCCAGTTGGTCGTTGTTACTTATTGGTGCAAGTAGAAAATCTGAGCATAATATTGCTAAATGCTTATGGTTTTTCCATGTCTCTGCTCTCTGGTCCTTATTTTGTTGCCCTGACTTAAAAGGGGAGTTGTTTTAGTTTTATAACAGTATGGGTTCTGGTGCATACTGCGAAATAATGGTTATGATAGGTGAATCAATGATCACATAATCTTCAATGCATTCTGTATCTAGATGAACAAGTTGATGATCAACATAATAAATCCAGAATCTGAAGTCAGTGATGATAACTGGTGATGTTTTGTATGGTGGTTTGTTGACTGACGGTCATGACCAGCGATTGCTTCAAGCCTGCTCATTAAACACTTGTATCTGTTGTAATATGTTGGTGTTGTTGTTTGTGGGATACAGGGGCCTCTTTCATCGACATTCCCGATAGAGAACAGGGTGAGCCAAGTGACAATGAAGGCACTGAAGAGTCAACTTGAACGTGCGAGAAGTCTTCCATTTGTGAAAAGAATATCTGATTTCCATCTGCTGCTGTTTCTAGCTAGGTTTCTAGACCATGGTTCTGATGTTCCTGCACTAGCTCAGTGCGTTGTGACACAGACAGCAGTGCCAGAAGGATATCAAATCCTGATTGAATCCATGGCCAGCACTGCTTGATCAGATCAATCCCTTTTATTATATTCATCTGCATCCGACAGAGTCTCTCTTCCGCAGTTGCTTGTTTGTCGTTGCTTCGGGGCACGTAATACTGTACATTAGTTACTCTTTTTATTTTTTATCCCATGGATGATGATATTGTGCAAAATAGAAAAGACACTGTTGCCCTGTGTCCATACGTACTTACAGTCTAGCGTCGGCTTAGTTACTTATTGGCTCATTTAGTATCCATCTTAATAAGGAAGGATCCTTGGAACATGGTCTAACTTCAAATCTGCAAGTGGAGACAATCCAATACCAATAGCGTTATAATGTAAAATCTCCACAAAAATCAAAATTGGATTTCTCCTCATTTGACATATACATTTTCATCGGTTTTTACCTTTTCATAGTAGATCACAGTCGGGGCTCATTACTCAAACTATAGAACTCTAAAACTGGATCTGCGGAAAGCCACACACACGTTCATTAATTGGTTCTTCACAAGTTCCATGTTCATCACTTCAATAAAATCCCAATCGAAATGCTTAAAAACAGACAAACACCTAGACCGTTTTACAGAACCAAGCAAGATCCATCCTCGTGGAAGTGTTCCTTATTATGAGGGAGACCTTCCTACCAATTATCATATCACTCCGAGCTCTGAAACTCCGAGAATCTTCTTTCCAAGTTGGTTATTGGTGACGACTTTCCCAGTAGTAAAAAGTCTTTGACTTCTCACTTCAAAATGTGATATCTCCTTCTACCGACGTCTAAACTACAAATAGTGAAAATTGAAATTTTCATATAGGAGTCCTCGAAAACTCTCTATATGAATCCCTTGAGCAAATTCTTAAATGAAAGTTTTTGAACGATTTTCGAACCAGTCATTCAGATGTTCACTCTAAATGAAAATGGTTTAACAGTAACTATTAGGGAAACAAACTCAAAAGTTTGTTACCGGATTGTCAGGAAAAATTAGTTAGCTGTTATTTCTGTTATTATGATTAGTTACTTTGACCATTCTGTTACATTAGGCAGTTACAATGACCAACTTATAAAACCCTTGGAGTTTGGGTTGTAAACTCCACCGTTTTGTTCATCTTCATCATTCAATCTAAATTTCTGTTTCTGCGTTCTTCCCTTTCATTCTTCTTCCATCTCCCAAATCCACTCCAAATAACAGAAATCTAACATGGTATCAGAGGGATCTTGTCAATCCTCGATCCATATGCATGCTTCCGCCTAATCAATCTTCTTCTTCCGCTCGTTCTCGTCTCCTGCAAATCATCTTCTTCAATGGCGGTCATCAACGACGATGAGGCTCCTCGAGTCCCTCTCACCGGAGCTGGTAATATCCCAGTCGCTGCTGATTCCGCCTCCCAAGGTGCCGTTCTAGGCATCCTCGACATCACCAACCCCTTCTACATCCACCCCTCCGAACATTGGGGCCAGAACCTGGTGTCCACTGTTCTCACAGAGTATAACTACTCGGAGTGGTCCATGGCGATTTCCATGGTAACACCATCCACATAAGTGAGATCCATTTTCATTTGTAAAAATGGGTCCTACTTCCACCTTATTTTATTTTGCAATTTTGTATCCTACATTCTCATAACATTCCCATCAATGCAATTCAAAAGCATTTGCAAAATGGACCTACATGCGTAAAATACTAATATCTTCTTCAAATTATATATGAGCTCATTTGGTACGCGATATCTCGAATATTATGATATTCGAAACATCGTGATATTGGGTGCTATTGATATCGACAATGAAAAATAAAGAAATTCTTGTTTGGTAAGATGTTATATGAAATTACTAAAATATCCCAATTTTTCTACTTTACCAAAAACTTTTACCAATGACCAAACTTTCATTTAAGTTGGAATATAAAAACTGAATCCCTAAACGACGCCCTAGTTTTCGAATTAAACGACGCCCTAAAACAGTGAGTTACTAAATTATCCTTTCGTAAACATTGAAAATTTATAAGAAGTTCAATCTTCGACAAACACATTCAATCTAAAACACAAAATCTCAAAGTCGGCTTGCTCGAAGATTCGACGAGAAATTGAAGTTCCGAGCTTCAAGATCGACGACTTTCCGATCAGGTAACCCTCAATAATGCGTGTAAAAAAAAAATTAACCCAGAGGAACGGCGGGGCCGCCCGTCTGGTGTTGTGGGAGTATTTGATGGGGGGCGTGTCCACTGTGTCATGATATGCTAGGGGGACTAGGGCTCTAGCATGGCTGTACCACGAGCTGGGTAAGACGAGCATGGCTAAGTGTAAGGGGATGGCGGGGAGCGTGTCTCTACTTCAGTCTTGGATTCACGAGTACTTCCCTAGTACTCGTGCTGCTAGACTAGTGGCTCGGGAGCGGGGTGATGTCAAGGCCTTGGTTGGGCGGTGGAACAGTAGCGAGCTGTCAGATAGATCATACGAGTTCATGCACCGTAATCTGGAGTACTACCGTCATCTTCTTGATGATATGACCGCACGGGATGTGATTTGGCTGTCATTTGGGCCACGTCCCGAGGTAGAGGTCCCCGATTCGACGTTTCATGGCGTGATTCGGTTCGCGACGACAACAGAGTACTATAATCCGACACATGTGGTTAGACAGTTCGGCTACGCACAGATGATTCCGCATCTTATCCCTGCCCCTACGAGGGCATTTGGGCGGCTGAGCCTAATAGGTACCTTGTTGAGTGGGCACAACACATATAGAGCCTGGAGGGACGAGGACTAGTCCAGGCTGATGTCATTTCAGTCTTTGTTTAGACATGCCGACGATGTGATCGACGTCGATCCGCGATACATGTACTGGTATCGACGCCACACCCACCCGCGCATCCTCAGGCCCCTCCCTACTAGCGCTCAGGCGCCAACATATTTGGTATTTATGCTTTGGTTTGTTTTTGGTTTAGGTTTTAGGTCCGCATTTGATAAAGGTAGCTAACTTGTTTCCTTTTCCGCTGTGCAGCTAGCTTACAGGGTGATGGACCATACATCCATACCTTGTTGGGATGATGAGACAAGAGTACGAGATTGATGCTGAGTACCTGGAGGCGGTCGAGCATCTCAGATGCAGTGTTGCAGACATGTACGTGGACTTCCGCTACCAGAGACTGTACCGTTAGACGTTGTTTCTGTCTTTTGTTATCAATTTCTATCAATGTTCTGTATTGAGACTTACGTACTTTTGTTTTGAGACTTATGAGATTATGTACTTTTCACATTATGCACTTTTGAGCCTTCAGTACTTTTTGCAATATGTATGTGAATACCTTATTTATTACGCAATACCATTGGCCCATAAACGTAGTCGTCCATTATTCAAGAACGCCGAAATAAATAATCCGATTACATAGACGATTATTGGTAAATGTGTAGAATTATGGTGCAGGTTACACCAACAATTGGTATGATAAATGCTCCCGACGGTACAGTGTGCCCAGCCAAACTACTTTCGCACTGTCATCTGCCCAATAACGCCACATTTGACAGACCGGCGGGATTGGAAGTACCCTGTCATGGACATCTAGATATAAGTGCACCCAGTGATCGCTAGTGCACACTAGGAATGTCACACCACCCGACTCTTGTGTGTCCCCGATTTTCATTGGGAGAAACGTCTCTTTGTATGGGATACAACGCCCCCCCCCCCCAATATAAAAAACGAGGTACGTCCAACTGTGCTTAGTGGCGAATCCGAAAAGATCCAGATTCCATAACCACCATGGTCTCTCGCATGGTGTGTTCCATAGCCACCAGTCTGGCTAGGACAATCTCCAGCTCGACGTCATACACCTTATGATACCACCGTTCCCGCATACACATGGACATGATCCATAAGCTCCTGGCGCATGGTCACGTATTGATGTTGGTCACCGCCGGTAACAGAGTGGGATACACACCTAAACCCGCAGTGGCCGTCACCAATAATGTCGAATACGTTATTCGCCACAGGCCAGTGCCTGGTAGGGATATACGAGATATATGGAAGCACTGAAAGTGAAAATTCAATCATATAATTAGGACGGCTACTGACTATACTAAATCAGGAAAATAAATGTTGTAAGGAAAAACTACACACCTCTATTCGGAATAGAGTTTCTAGACATGTTTGGAGTGGGTTTAGCCACTTAAGGCGTTGAGCGACCTGTTAGGTGATTTACTTATGTTACAAACCTCGCAAAACAACGACACCGGTAACTGAATGTAACAAAGCACAAACCTGATTTGGTCTTGCTCTTAGATGGGGTACAATGAGCGCTCGCATGCTCGTGGTACGATGGGTTCCGCCCATCCGTCTTTCACGCACGGGGTCTGCCCTTAGGCGCGTCCAACTTCTTCGGCTCTTTCACTTCGTCTGATTCTAGTTGATACTGGGACCACACAAGTGTAGTCAATGCATGTATAGTGGGCCCCACCTCTATCACAAATCGTCTGTACCATCCCGCTGAGGATGGCGCGGTTTGTCGCGTCATGGTATTCCCACTTCTCACTGTCTACAGGAAGACGGTATTCCAACGATCACCAAAAGTGGTGGAGTTGGTATGGTTTCAGCTCGACCCCATTGATTCGAGCCTACAAGTACAAGGCAGACCATGCATATCTTCGATCACAGAATCACAATCGTCCTTACTTGATAACGCCTCATTCACCAACTCAATACCCCAAAGGCTGACTTCATTTTTCAGATACGTAAACGGTCGTCCGTGCAAGAAACGATGAGCCCAAACCAAACCAAAAAGCTAGTTACGTACACACAAATTGATAATGTGATACTCTAAACATAACCAAATAACTAGTGATTAACTAAATACTTATCTAAACAATACATTACCTTGCTTCGTGATTCATCGATAGCCCGCTACACTTCTATAACTTGGTCCTCGATCGATGCATGATATCCCTCAAATAGTGTATCAAGTCCCTGATTGGAAGAGTTGTACCATGTTTTGAGAGACGAGTGTTGGGACTCCATCCTGTTCATACTCGTACACCCAATATGGAAAACCCCGTTAGTGTTGCAATGGGCCCACCGAGTTTTATACGGTAACCACTCGCTTCCTAAGTTTTCCATCAATCCTCTTACATTAGCCCAATCACTCGTGAGCATATTCTCCCACTCCTTGAAGAACTCTACATTTGTTTGTGCATACAACACTTTATTCCACCTACCATGCACGAACGCCTCAGCCATTTCCGCATTACTCGTGATGTACTTAATTTTTGCCTCGATATTCCTCTTCATGTGCGAAATACACAGTAAATGGGGAGTCTTTGGAAATACTATGTGGAGAGCCGCTGCTAGACCTCGCTCCTTATCAGTCACAAATGCAGTAGGTTGCCACCTACCCAACATCAACTCCAGACATTCCAAAACCCAAACATAAGACTCTGTTTTTTCATTATCAACAAATGCAAACCCGATGCTAAAGTTCTTCCGCACCGAAGTCACACCAACCAACTGGATCACTAGCTTCCTATAGGCGTTGGTGTTGAAATTCGAGTCAATCATAATCACAAAATACCATGAACTAACCATCTGGACACATTCGGGGTGGCTAAGAAACATATGAACAAGATTGTCATCATCATTATCCTTTAAGCACTGAACGAAATAACCTAGTTCTGTAGCCTCACGCAAAGTCCACTCCATTGGATCCAAACCATCTAATTTCTCCTTCCTAATCTTGTATGACTCGTTATAAATCTGATTCATATTGTGATGAGTGTTGAACTTCTTATTCAAAGAATACCTGATCTTATTCGGTTGTATGGGAACAGCCACCATATCCCGAATATCTTTTTTCGCCTCATCTGATAACGGATTGCTTTCCGTGCTTACTTCAGTGAAATGAATCAGAGGATGATTGTGGTACCCCTTCGACTTATCAGGGTTCTTTATGTCTCCGACTCCGTCAATAAAATACTTCCACTCGCAATCTACCACCCTTGATCGCACGGCAAGTCTGAATGGGCAATTACACTTCTTTGACTTCAGAGCACATTTCGGCGGAACTGAACCCTCAGACTTGCGAACTGGTTCACGTGAGCAATAAAGATACACCCGGCACTCCTTTTCCGAGTCATTGCTTTTATTGGACCCTTTGATCAGATGGAAATTAAGCGTCAAAGCAATATGTTTTGCTGCTTGCACCGCTTCACCGATAGTGTCGTACACAACATCGGATAAGAACCAGTCGGAGTAATTAATTCCGTCACCGGCATCCACTTCCTACAGAATATCAACACTGAAATGAATCATTTACATACCCTATTCATTGATAATACTAAAGAAACTAGCCAAACAATTACCGTGGTACTCGTTGACATATCCCGTGCATAAACCCTATATTTGAAGTATCCAAATCAGTTAATGAATCAACATAAAATTAAAGAAATTAAAAATTTAATTAAAAAAAATTCGGATAGACTGGCGTTCCGTCCGAATTTTTTTTTTCAGATCCAAAATTCAATTTCGTACCTTTTAAATTTTGAGCCGTGGTTCGTCGAGAGTGTTTTCGAGCAACTAAAACATACTAAATAAGAGTTTTTTGGATTGAACTAGTAAGTTTTTCATGTTTTTCATTTTTACGGAATGGACGTTTAGGTCATTATGAATGTAGGGCGTCGTTTAATTTGAAAACCAGGGCGTCGTTTAATAACCCTCATATAAAAAAAGAGGGAGGCCTATGCTAGTTTCACAAATCCCCACTGGATAATCGCCAGTTGACCTTCACAGTAGAATCGTCAGAGGTGGAATTGAAGTTTCTCCACTAAGTTTAACAATAGTGGAAGAGGGGGCGAAATGGAGGAGAAATTATAGATGAGTGTAGTCAATTATGCAATCATGAGAGGAGAGAGAGTTACAGTTCTGTCTCTGATAGAATAAAAAAAGTAAGGGTAAAATTATCCTTCTAAATGATATTTGGGGAGGATATTGAATAACCTCCTTTTCGGAGGTATTGAATATCATGTTTTTTATAATATTGATATATCCGAATATCGTGGTATTCGCATTCGAAACATAGAGATATCTCGAATACTATGATATTATCATATTAGATATCACTTATCAAACGACTGTTATATTATTTTATTAACAAAAAAAATATTTTTTTTTGACAAATATCAACCACAAAAATGTTTATGTGAAAAGTGGGTCCCAAAAAATTAAAAAATTACATATAAAAAATGAGGTCCAAATGAAATTATCATTTTGACTTGTAACAAGTATAAATTTGTACTTAAAAATTACCTTTTGCTATTCATAATATTCTCATTTGAATGATAAATGTTTTAAGGTCCAAATATAAGCCGTTAGTAATGGACGGTCCACGATCTTCTAGCCCTGCCACATTGATTTGTGGGCGAACGACGCGACTTATGGCCGTGTGCGTCCCCTTCTAATGTGATGGGTCGCAGTGTGTTAGGAGTATAGGGGACCCGCCCGAACATGCTAATGGGTCTATATGCCAACTCTCAGATTTTTAGACTGGCAGAACCGTTGAGGTTGATTGACCGGGTCATGGACCGGCTGGTAGGTGGCCGCTGGACCTGGCCCAATCAGAAAGTATTGATCACGTTTTTGGAACAATGTGATGGTGGGTATGTGCAGTGCTCATGTAATTGGTATTGGCAGCAGGAGATTTCTCTTAGCCTCTCTTCTCTGCTTAGGGATGACCATATATGCTCGTAGCAAAATGGGCCTCTTGGCCTGGTGTCTGATTCTTTTGTGCCGTCTGGCGGGAGAGATGCATGATGATTTTTTGCGCATATTGTTTTGTTACGGACAGTGTTCGTATTATTTATCAGGATTTGTGCTTAGATTATTCCTCGTGAAAAAAAGAACAAAATGGTCACGTAGTTAAATTGGTTTGACAGCAAGATTATAATCTTGTTAACAAAAGAGGACAAACAGAGTTGATAGACATGTAATAAAAAATAGACAAAACAAAAGTTTAATTTTATTTTAGAAAAGTTTGAGCTTTGTGGTATATGATTATGATGGTGTCTGTCAGTCACTAATGCTTGTGAAAAAAAGAAAAGAGCACGCAGAGGAGAGTATAAGTAAGCACGCCACGCCTGTAATCGATTGCTCTAAAATTTGTCTGATAACATATCAAAACAAAAAGAAGAAAAGATGCCATGAAATAAGCTTCATTCATTCATTCATACTTGATTGCTGATTTTTTTGTCTCTGCGTAAAAAAGGGTACCCCAAAGACCAAAAAAAGCTTTGCTCTTTCTCAAACATATAAATAAATACACATATATCATTTTTTGATCAGCCTGCTTACTTGTTGTGTGTCCAAGTCTCGTCGTCTACAAGTAATTTTGGTGTATTCTTGCCCGGTTCTCTTCCCACCATAATCTTGCATGCATCTCTCCAAACTTTTCCCGGCTAGAATGAAGAAAAACATAATGATAATAACATATCAGCAGTGAGAATCACGCAATGAATTTATGCTTTTTACCCCTTTCCTGATATGGGGGGCTACATACATTAATGCTGCCACTTAAGTAGGATGATGATCAATGCGTCATGGTTTGTTTACGAATTGAATACGTCCAACAAACTTGCTTCGCAATTTGTATATGTAATGTTATATTAAGCATTCAGTTGTTGGTTTGGTGAGAAAATGGTTACCTGAACCTAACTCTTCTGAGCTCCCTCTTTCCACCGGCCAAGGCTCTGACTGTGATGTACACGCCTGGTTCATCTTGTTCAACCCATTCATTCTCCATATCGCTGGCATTACTGATAGACATCGATGAGCTACTTCGCATAGATGCATCCATAGAAGATGATATTTCTGTCTTAGCCCCACTTATACTGGAGAGTTTTGGGGTAACCGAGTCGGGGTATTGTTGGGTCATATGAATGGGGTGATGATAGTCCAGCGAGTCCGAGGACGAGTAGCTCATTCCCATTCCTGTTGGCCTACGAGGTAAACGCTCTCGGTTCAATGGCGGTGTTACAGGACTGTCTACAGCTGATTCCATTTTGGAGCTCTGCATATATATGCCATGTACTATCGATCAACATTAGTAACTTGACTAAAATCAGAGAGAAGAAAAGTTGCAATACTAGGTTCTATATATAAACTTTAATTACCTCGTCTTCAGATGTTGGAGGTGTAGGAAGATGAAAGGCTTGGCGGCTAAGCCTTTGGACATTATAAAGTTCCATGACCTTGTCATAGTTCTCCGCCCACCATTTCTGAGCTTGCCACTTATTGAACATGTCTCGGCTGGTGTCAAAGAGAAACATCTTTTTAGGCTGCTTGTTAATGAGTCCCCTGGTCTAGTCCAGGGAATCATCCAACTTTTTGTGAGAAAACCATGACATAATTACATTAAAAGGAAGAAGCAGCAGATTATAGTGTGTCTATAGATGAGAGCATTAATTATCTACTGTTATTACTTGGTGTACGTGTCCCTAGCTAGAAATGATTGGTGGATGGGTGGGTGGTGAACAAGCCTACACAAATATGACACATTTCTACGGCGTGTCGTTTCTTTGAACCAAAAGGGGAATAAGAAAGAAAGAAAAGGTGAGAGTAGCCTCCTTTCCCCGACAAAACCAAAAAAACAGGTTTGGCCAAACACCATCATCTATTCAAACAAACACACACAAAACCAAAAAAATCCCCTAATCTCATCACCAACCACAACCAACAAAATGTAAAGCATCTTCCATCATCAAGTTTTATATAGAATAAAACGTTTCTAGATTTCTGATTTGTCACAACTTTCAAATAAATTTATCATGCTCGCCACATTTGTTGATGAAGTCATTCCAAGACTAATTTTTCAACCATCAAATTACTTTTAAAAGTAGCCGCTGATAAAAAGAAAGGCTGTCAACAATTCCTTTTTGTTTAATCATTTCCGTTAAATAAACGAAAGAGTAAATACGAGTAAAGATATATTTAATAGCCTCTCGTTAAACTAGTTTAATGGTTTATGTATGATGCAAATGTAATGATGTTGTATTATTAATTAAATTAAGTTTTCATACTAAAACATATTCATAATAGGAATAATAAACCTTCAAAATCAGGGCCGGCTATCAAGGTGTGCCGGCAAACCCTACATCACTTGAAATTTTGGGGTTCTTCAACAAATTTATGTTACTAGAAGTATATCATAATAAAAATTAGGCCTCGTTTGGTATGGAGTAATAGAAAGTGGACGAAAAGTAAGAAAAGGGGAATTGAGGAATCAGAGATTGTGTAATTTCAATTTTATTGTTTGGTGACAAGGTTTGTCATTGAAATACAATTTTTAGTTTGTTAGGGATTTATTGTGCAATGACCATGATGCCCTTATTTGAAATCCAATTTCAAGATCCATCATTTTTTAGTTAGCAAAAATTCGTTTAATATAATACACATATACGTACTATATGCGTTTAGAACTTCCGTTCTCGTACTATTGTAGAGCCGTTTAATTTTAAAATTTTAACATTTTCTACTTGTTGCCGAAATTTTAAACGTATTGCTATGTTGAAACAAATATATGAAACTCTGAACGTATTAATATTATACCATACTCGTACTGTACTAACTATAAATGAGAACAAATCCGATACCCACCACTACTTGTATTTGCCAGGAAAGAAGAACTAATATTTGTACATACCTACAATCATATATTATAATATTTCATAGCCAATCTTATAGTTTTTCCAAATATGCATTACATAATTACAATAATATATTACATACTTTGGCTAATCAAACCAATATCTCACTTTTATTCCCCACCTCGGTTGTTATAGTCGTTATAGCCGTAAAGAAAGTTGGGGGTAATAATGACAATATTTATCCATTGTTTATGAAAACTCAAAGTTTTGAAGAAAACATCCCCAACATTATGTATTTGAAAAATGCATATTTGAGATGAAATGTTGGCATAGAGGAAAAATATTTTCATAAAACCCTAACCAATTAAAACTAAACAAACAAATATTTCTTTATTACTCTAAATTTTTACAAAATCCTCCTATTTTCTTATAAACAAATAGATTTGTTTGATTTATAAGCAACATAAATGTATTTGTGGTCTAGTGTTTTGGTTAGCAAGTATGTATATTCGTTTTCTTGCAGTTAATCGATAGAAGCTCAGTTTCTGTCCCTCACAAATTGATATTATTTTTCTCTTGTAAGAATATTATTTGTATTTTGTTTGTCCTTTTAAGTATGTTTATTATCATTTAGACTTCTGTGCTTAATGTCACATAATCAGTTGTTTCCAGTACTAAGAAAAAAAATTAACCAATAAAGCGGCTGACCCAACTCCCCACCACTCTGTGCTTCCATTTGTAATCATTACCATCAATTAACACAGCCTAAACGTGAACCGAAAACTCGGAAGAACCGTCCGTAACCATTGTTTGAAAACTATACTAAACTCGATGTAAACCAAGTAATATACGACAAATCGGAGCCGTTAAAAACGAATACGGAAAAGAAAAAGAGTCGATTCGATTCGATCAACGCGTGTGTACCTGAACCTTATCCTCCTGAGATCGTTGCCTCCGCGAGTAAGCGAGACGAAAGTAATGAGGACACCGGGCTCCACCTGGGCCACCCATTCCTTGGGCTCGCTCTCTTCCACCAACACGATCGGCGGCTCCACGCGTCGCCCGCTTCCGTTGACGGAGCTAGCTGGCGTAGACCCTTCGCCGCTCGAGCTCGATATCCCCTTCAACCTCGCTTCCATCTCCTTCCCCCACGTCCTCGGCGTCGTCGAGCTCATCGTCCTCTTCAGCTGCCACCGAAACCGGTCCGACTCCGCCTCCGGTTCTGACGTCGGGATTGTTTGGAACCGGTTCTGGTTAGGTGTAGTAGAGCAGGGCGCGCAGTGCTTGTATGCTCCGGACGCCTTCAGAGCCATGTCTTTCAGCTGCCGAAATTTGATAAAGAAAAGAAAGAGGAACAAACAGAGACGGAAAGGAATTAAGCGAAAATAATGTAATTGATTAGAAGAAAAGGTCAGAGATGTGGTTTAATTAGGTTAGTGAGAACCTGGGAGGTGAAGGATTTGATAGCTTGGTTGTTCTTGGCATTGGAAGTGTTGGCGGCGTTTCCGTCGGGCTCATTTCCGGCTTGTTTGGATCGAGCTATACAGGTCAGCATCTTTGTCGAATCGCTTAAAAAGTTGAAGGGGAGAGGCGGTCTGGTCCGTACGACGATTGCTGTGAAAGGAGAAATTGAGGATCGATGCTGAGTAATGGAGAGGAAAACTAGCTAGCTAGCATGAGAGCAGAGACTTTTCAAATTAAATAAGAACCGTGTGTGTTGCCATAACAGAAAGTAAAGCCAGAAAACCGGGGGAAAGAAAAGATGATGGAATGAGATACATTTATTGAAAAAGTAGTAGTGCAGAGTGAAGTAGAAATTCACCAGGGCAGGAAGATGAGGAAGGCAGTCGGGCGTCAGCGGCGAGTTACAGCACCATGACGTAACGGAGGGGGAATTCTGTTGCTGCCGAGTAGTGTTGAATCAGTGCGTGCGTCAACGGTATTATGGGGGGAATGGACATATGGAAGGCAATTGTGAGAGGGAAGCGAGTAAGGTGCCTTTCTTCTGACTCTTGACTTTGATTGAGACATGAGATCCGTACTGTTGGTTTTTTCCAAGCCGATGGGCGTGGACCTTTATACCAACCAACCCAATAATACCATACAGATTTGGGCCTCCCCAACAAGTTTGCTAAACCTCTCTACTCAATCCACAAAGCAGTCCCGTTTTGTATACGAGAGCAATTTCAAATTCAGGCAAAAGTTTTTTAAAGGATTTTTGGGATTTTCCACCGTGGAGGCATTTTTTGTATTTTCAAAATATTTGTTTTACTTATTATTGTATTTTTAGGTTTTCGACATTTACGGCATTTTTGATAACCCAAATGCGAAACATAAAATCTAAAATCCAAAACTGAAAATCCAATAATCTAGACACTAAACCTAAAAATCCAAAACCTAAAATCCAAACCCAAAATCTAAAATCCAAAATTGAAATTCCAATAATCTAGACACTAAACCTAAAAATTCAAAACATAAAATCCAAACCCAAAATCTAAAATTCAAAATTGAAAACCCATAACCAAAAATCCAAACCAAAATCCGAATACTAAACCCAAAACCCAAACAATAAACCCAAACTCAAACCGAAGCAAAAATAAATTAAATAAGTTTTGTTGAAAAGACTTTCGTGCGCTTTTTATATAGACTGTTAGATCTTAAACCCGTGAGATCTAATGGTCCAGGATCGTCCTGAAAATTCTGGAACCGTTTTTCGCCTAGATTCCAAACCTACTTTGAAGGCCACTAAGCAACAAACATGACTCTGAGGTAAGAGATTAGACCATCTCCAATAAAGAGTCTTAAATGGCCAAATGGTGAAATTATAGGACTAAAACTCCTTCAATACATAAGGTTAAATTTCCTAATGACTAAAAATTATAATTTTTAATCTTATATTTGGCTAAAGTTGAGGCCAAATAGTTATATTGAACAACCATGTGAATTCCACTAAATAAAAAGGTGATTCAACATATAAAAAGCCTTAATGGAATTTATGTGACTTTTCTTTTGACATAAGCAATCCTCAAATCTTATTAATGTTGTATGGAAAGGCACGAGGCTGTTACAACATTAATAAACCACTCAGTAGGTACGATGGGGGGAAGTATGGAAGCGCGATCGACGAGCTAGCTCGTGTTTGGCCGTATTTCTTTCTCTCCTAACAAAGTGAAACTTAAACCCATCCCAAGCTTTAAATAAACCTCTACACATGTGAATGATTTCCCCAAATTCGGTGTGATCTGTATCCGATCCTGCCAAAGTGTGCATTACAATTTGGGAGTTGCCATCAACTATTACATACTGGTGACCAAGTGATAGGACACATCTAAAAGCGTCGAGCATCACCGTTGCTTCTCCAACACGCGCCGACCAGACCCCCGGATTGTAAGCAGCTTATAAATTTTAATATTGCTAGAGTGATCTCGAAGGATCGTGCTGAACCCCATTTGCTAAATATCCCTAAATGTGTCCATATCAACGTTACATTTCAGCGAATTCACGGGAGGTGGATGCCACCTTGGAAAGTATGCTCCGTCCGTAACTACAGCTGCCACTAGTGTGTTACCATTATTCCAAACACTATAGGTTCTTTTCTCTACATATGCACCAGATTCCCATTGCGATGTTACGACAAACACCCGCGGGTTGATTTGCCAATGAATGCCAGAGCCAGCAATCGACCTGTGTAGAACCTGCCGCTGTTGAGTTTACCATTGCCTCTAACCTGAGCTGTCTCCAATATTCCTTGAAATCTCTATTACAAGTACCATAAACCCTTTTAAAATTAATGCCCTTTCGTCGCAATCGACCTCTCGTCAGAATGATATCTTGCATAAATCTCCATAATAGGTGTAGGAATTTCGGAGGGAGATGCAAATTCCATAGTCTTCATAGTCACCTTGTTTGTTAAGAGCCATCCTGTCAACCAATCGGTCCATATAGAGTCGATAGACCGAGCGAACTGTATACTCTCCAGTTTTACTATAATGCCATAAACTCTTGTCTTCCCTCGTCGCCATCAAAATTGGAATGGGTGTTATTAGTCTTTGATCCCTCTATGAGAAGAACTACTCTAGAAGGGGCACATTCCATTGCTAATTTCAATTGAGGAAAAGAGCATTGACTTGTGCATCTTCCAAGCTTGGCAGTACTGCCAGCTCTGGTAAAAAATTACCATCCGCCTATGGGATCCACTAATCGGAAAAATTCTGATTTGTGAGCCGTAGCCTACCCTCCATCTAGTCCCCTTGTTAACTAGCTCTAATGAGGACCAAATACTCTTCCAAAACAAAGCTTGGTCTGGGACCTAGCTCCGCCGATCTTTACTCACCTTCTGGGTAGTATTTCGCCATGAAAATGCGGGCTACCAATGATTCCCGTGAGTTAATTAACCGCCAGGCCTGTTTACCGAGGAGAGTAAGATTGGAGCCTTTCAAATCTCAAAAACAAAGTCCTCCCACTTCTTTAGGAATAGCAATTCTTTTTCATTCCATTCACGAAATACGCGTGCCTAAAAATCTCTTAGAATCCCACCGAAAGGAGTTGATCATTCTCTCCAAGTCAGTAATAAAGATATTAGTAGGTGGAAGACATTCATACTGTAGGTTGGCAATGATTGGGCCACTACTTTGATTAAAATTCCTTGCCTCCTTTAGATAGAGGTTTACCTCTCCATGATTGCAGTCGATTCAAACATTCTTCTGAATATCCTGGAATGCAGCCGATTTCTTCCTTTCTACAAAGATAGGGACTCCCAAATATCTACTTGTGTCCAATTCGGTATGAACCGCTAGCGTGTTGCAAATAACTTGCTTGATTCCCAGATCTACATCTTTACTAAACAGTATACCAGATTGATCAAAGTTGATGAGTTGACCCGATGTCGACGCGTATCTGTTGAATATACCATGCAAGCATTGGGTTTCTCGATAATCGTTGCAAATTTCCGGTCCCATAACATCCCAAAAATCTTGGAAGAATGTTAGGTGGAATCCATATGGTCGGGGAGATTTGTTTGTTCCCATTGAAAATACTGCTTCCTTCAATTCTGAGTCTGAAATTAAAAGCGTGAGCTGTTTGTTTTGTGCGATTGTTACCTCTTGTTGCATATATGTCACAGTATCTCCGACTTATCCACCCAGGCTAGTAGAGAGGTGCTCGAAGTATGATGTTGCTATGTCTCCCATTCTTGTTATGTCTTCCGACCAAACTCCATCTTCATCTAACAGACCTCTTAGTTTCTTGTGTTTACGGCAACCATTCACTACTGAGTGAAAGAATTTGGTATTCATGTCACCTCCTTTTAACCAATCTTGTTTAGCTCGCTGTGCCGAATGTGCGTTTTCCTCCTTCAAAACTTACTGGTAATTCTCTTGACATTCTTTAAGTTCATTGATACTAGCTGCCGCTGCATTGGCTTGTATGTGGATTAGTTTCTCTCTATGTAATTCAATCATGTTCTGAAATTGTGGTCTTCTTTCTTTAGCCCAATGTTCAAGAGTTGTTAGACATCATTTTATTCATTCCTTTACTGTGTGACTCACATCGGGATCCCATGCAGCTAGAATCATTGGCCACAATTACTATTTTTGTCTCCAACTATTCTCAAATCTGAATCTCCAAATAAACCGGTCTTCAATGGGATGGTCAATAGTCAACAACAGCGGTGAGTGATCAGATCTCGACGGTATCATGTGAAACTATACCAAGAACTTGTCATTGACAAAAGCTCTATCGAGCTTCTCCTCCACGAATCCATGTGCTTTTATTTATTGGTTGCTAATATGTTATAAAAAAAAATTTAATATTTATAATTATAATAGCTTTTAGTAATTTTTTTATTTCTTTATGTGGTCGTATTGATTGTAAACAAATTATGTCCAAAGTCAAAAAAAAAATATCAAATTGTTTGTTTCGATTAGTTAATTATATTTATAGTAAAATAATGATCAAATTATGAAATTAAAATGAAAAAATCAACATTAGATTAAGCTTATAAAAGTACCAATCCTTAATATAGGAACTGCACCATTGGAGGAAAACACGTTTTTGGCAAATGCAAAGTGTCAAATATAATACTCAAATATAGCCATTTGAGGCTTAACATTGGAGATGATCTTGTGATTGTTTGTTTGACTCTCTCAGGATGGATCTAGAGAGAGAATTCTCTCCTCCTTCTCTCTTTCTCTCCCCATACCTAATTATTTGCTTCTGGCAAATTTGATATCCTCTAATTCAGAGCATGCTCATCCCCCACTTGCACCCTCGCCAACTGTTCCCAAAAAACTCTCCCCCAATTTCAAACTGGAGCAGCTTAGGAGCCTATATCTGTGTGCTCAAGATGGTAGAATTTTAAAATTTGGACAAAAACTGAAGATAATCAACTTTTTGGAAACAATCCCCACATTGGAAATTTAACTTTTAAAGGGGTTCTTGTCCCATCCCAAAGACACCCACGATCCGGGAAAATCCTATCCCTCGCCGGCACCCCCACTACCCCCTGAGACCCCCCAGTACTGTAGGTACATGCCTATTCCTCTTATTTTGGTCAGCAAGCAAACCCCCCATACCTGCCACCTACACCTTAACCTACAATATTCCCAATTCCTATTCACCACTTGCGACACGGAAACTCCACTTCCCAATAATCTCATTCTATCTCCCCCATCCCCCGTCTATTTAAACACAAGCCCTTGTTCCCCCTCTTTCATCGCTTAAACCACAAACTTCTCAAACAATTATCTAAATTGCTGATTTTACTTGTGAACCTAAATTTGATAAGAGTATTGGCCAATGATCAAAGTCTATTGAATCGTTATTTAGAGTTACTTTGATGTGTTGAAAGTAGCACTGACTCTCCAACTTGATATGAACGGGCATGCATGTTACCAAATTACCATCTAGGAAACCATTATGAGGTTTAAAAGACCATTATGTAGTATAGATAGTCTGCTTCATTAGTAGATTTGTTCTGAAAAATAGATTTGAGTGGTCTTCTCTGTTTGTTGTTAATCTGAATTGAATTTGCTCGACACTGATTCACTAGAGTGATAGAGGCACTTAGAAGAGCTCCACCTCAAAAATATCCATCATGTCCTTACATTTTTTCCTAGGTAACCCAAACATAGCCAAAAGCCTTTTTTATAGCCCCCATAATATCGTACTCGCTTCTTTCAAGCCTTCATTTGATCATGTGTACATTAGTGACATGTAACTCGGTCGAGTCTAAGAGTCAATAAAATTGATTAATTGATTAATTACATGATTATTTAGTCTTCCTTAATCTTTTTTATATATAGTTGTAATTTAAAAAAAAAGAAAAAAGAGAAAAAAAATTGAAAATCTCGAAAAAGGGAGAAGACAAGCGAAAAACCCAATGTCAGAGATAAAAGCAAAAGAAAATGAAAAAGAAATTGTAGTAGATTAGTTGAATAAACAAGTAGACAAGCTTGGAGTAGTAGTTTGAATAAGGGATAAATGAGTTAGATTGAGCCCATGTAGAAAGCTAGATCCTTGCATAGTTTTGTTTGTGTTAGTAGCTTAACTCCATGTTAGAGTAGGCCGAGTCGTCCGTCGTTGTGTAAACCCAAAAAAAAAATCATTTCACCTTCGTTTCTCTTTTCTATCCACATCAAAACCCGAATAAAAGACCTCTTGACTAGTGCTTAATGTGTCTTGATGTGATGAGTAAAAGTAGGATGCTATGTAAGTGTTGAAAGCGCACCTCAAAGTTTATGATGAGCACATAAACACTGTCCTTAAACACTTGAGTGAGTGCTTCCGGCTAAATCTTTAAGTCGAATTCCTCTGAGAGTAAGTCTAGATGGGTGGTGTAACATGTATGATGACGTGTGGTAAGTTGGAAAACTTCTTGCGTGGCTTTTTCTTCCTACTTCGGTTTTGTTTTAAGGTTCACTCGTATGTTAAGTAATTTAGGAATGCTTTGAGGGGTATGGGTTTTCATTGCTATGTTAGTAGTTTGATTTGATTGTAGATGTGTTCCATGGTTTTTAAGCTTTTTGATTGTAGTTTTCGTTGCAAAGCTTAAGCGTGGGGTTATTTGATGATGTTCAATTCACCGCGTTCATCACCATCATTTAAGTAACATTTCATGCATAAGTGTATAGCTTTGGGTAAAAGTTTAGGATGTTTTGTGCATTTCTATCTTCTATCTCGATTTAGTGTCTCAGACCAGTTTGGGGTCATTTTGATGTCGTTTTAGAGTGTTTTTGTTAGATTTCAGGTACATGATTATGTCGGGGCATTATTCAGAGCGATACAAACGTGCATGGAAGAGCTAGGACAGTTCGAGGAGTGAAGAAATGATAAGTGTTGGACGATGTCAAACATTGCGCTATAAGTGATCAAACATTGCATTATAAGTGGTCAAACATTACGCTATAAGTGGTCAAACATTGCGCTATGACCATAGCACAATATTCGACATATTTATAGATCAATAGTTGACAGTCCGTTCTGGACATTATGTCACTCTTTGCGCTATACTTGGTCAATCATTGCGCTATGACCATAGCGCAAACTTTGACAGGTCCATAGCGCAAAGACTGACAAATCCGACAGTTTGAAGGATTTTGGAACTTCTATATAAAGCCTGGTTCTCCTCCATTCAAGGACATACTTTCCCGGACGAAATTGACAGCAATATTCAGAGATTTAAGAGCAACTTTAAGGCAACTTCAAGGAGCTCGGAATCAGAAAGGTAATCAAGACAGCGAATCAAGTTCTTCGAAAAGATCAGCGAAATTAGATTTTTCATCATTATTTGTAAAAACCTTGAATCAATATCTTCCTTCTCCATATATGATTTGTTCTTTGAGATTATGAGTAGCTATACTTCTCTTGCTTAAATTAGAGGAACCTTAGGTTTATTCTTATGAACGAAGATTTGACTTTGTTTGACGATTTATGCGAGTTGGATGAATTTTAGTTTATGTTCGATTTCGATTTCGTTTATGTTCTTTCCTGATAAACTTGAATGGATCTTTGTTAAGTTTTTCTTAGACTCGAGAGTGCTTGCTTATCTAGAACGTTGAAATCAAACAACTAGGTTAGATTGTTAACCCTCATCCGGGAGCAAATGAACTCGTCTATCGTGTGAGCATTTCATGGTTGTTTAATCACTTAGCGGGTTTCAGATCTTTGTCTCAAAAGAGCAGACTGGGATTCTAGATAGGTAGCAAATTAGCAGTCCTGAAAGGGCGTGATTTGATTAGAGAAGAATTGCTATAGTTTATTGAATTTATCTTGCTTAGTTTTCAATCGTGAAATTTTTCAGCTGTATGTGAGTTTGGATTTCTTAGGCGGATTCAAACTTTAAGTAGTTTCATCATTGATAGTCAAAACCATATTTGTGCAGTCCTGCAAAACTTTAATTTACAGCAAATTTTAATTTCCTTTTTGATTGTTCGATTGGTTCTCGTGGCACCTAAACCACACTTCTTCTTACACCGATTATTACTTATTGAAACTTTGAGTAAAATGAATAAAGAGACCCCATGGAGATTCGACCCTGATTACTTATGTAATTAGGTTGATTTTGAGACAAGTAAAACCGTTCAACTACCTCCTTGAAAACCACTACCACGATCCTCAGGTGATATCAGCTGAAACACTTCTAAAAGGGGAACTCCAGGTGATTTGGAGATCTGATAATGATCTGTGGAGGCAAACAACTAAAGTCAACGAGACCAAGGATGGAGACCGCATCATGGATTTTTTCCATGCTATTTCAAAACATAGCTCTCTGGAGAAAAGAGAAAGAGAGGCGGTGGCTACCGCGCCACCGCCGCCGAAGAAAGAAAGAGGGCGAATGACGAGAAGGAGGAGAATGAGGAGAAGGAGAGAGGAAAGAGAAAAGGGGGGGACAAGGAGCGGCCACGCCGCCACCGCCACCGTCGCCTGGTGAAGAAGTGTAGAGAGAAGGGAGAGGATTGGAGGAGGAAGAGAGAGAGTTAGGGTAGGAAATGGCTAATTTCGATTGAAGAGGGCTATTTATATCGGTCAGGTAAGTTACGTTTTTGCTCCTCACTTTCCTTCTTGAAAGACAAAATATCTAAGGGCATTTTCACCTTTTCAAGTCCTGGGTTGGGTAATGAGTAGTCGGACCGGTAAACTCGCTCAACGATTTTGGCCTTCCTCCCCAGCTCGAGATGAGGCCCAAACAAGCCAATAGATTAGCCCTTAGTGTTAAGTTAATTAGTTTGAATTAAATTAGATCAAGAATGAAATGAGCTAATAAAAAATGTGTGTAGGATAATAGTTTAATTAGAATTTTAACCTCTCTTGCTCTATTTGGTATTTAAAAACTAAAATAGTAAAACCCAAAATCAAACTCCCGCCCGATAGCATATTTCTAATTTTGTTTAATTAAATCAATTAATAAAAATAAACTAAATCTTCATTAAACAAAAGACTTACAAAATCCAATATGCCATGAATAGTAAATCATCAAAAAATCATTATAACTACATTGTATGAATTCCTTGTCTGGAGCATGAGTTTCGGATCCTACAAAGTTATCAATCAATTGAACTTTCAACAAATAATTGCCCAAATTATAAATCATTACTAATCCTTATTATTTCCTTCAGCTTTATAAAATAACAAATATTTTGATTGCGAATCAACAGGTTCGCAAGTAAATTCATCGAACCTTGCATCTTTTTCTTTCCCTTTCTTTTCCTCGATCAATATATCCTTGAATTGGTACTGTCGGATGCGGAATACCAAAAATCAAATTTACTCTTTACAAAAATCTCGAATAGTAACGTAAGCTTTCTCAAGAGAGAAAGTACGTGAATCCACTATTTTCAAACAAATCATTTTTAACTAATAAAATTATAAAACAGAAAATCTTTCTTAAATAACATAAAGTGAGAATAGCAACGTCGAGTTTTACGCTATTAAAGTCACATGAAATTCTAGGAATATAAAACTCATAAAAACTTTCAAAAATTACCAAACAAACCGTAACTATTTAGTTGCACCTCAAATCAAAAAATTTCAACAGTGAGGACAGGCAAATCACAGAATCAAAAATTAAACGCATTTAATAAAACACATCAAACTTATCGATTTTTGTAGTACCGGTTTACTGGGCGTTGTGGGGGTGCTAATCCTTCCCCACACGGAACCGTCCCCCTTACCCCGATCTCTGAACGTAGACCATGCTCAGTTTAGGCTCCAAAGTCTGAATCGTGTTCCAAGTGTCCAATCCACTTTTAAGCAATTGGTGGCGACTCCAAACCTTCGAGTCACCAGCGCCGGAGACGGAAATGTTCACGAACCGGTCACTGGTGGTCAACGATGGTTCAATGGGTCTCGTCAAACTCGGGTTGGTTCGAGTGAAAATCGGTTTGAAATTCTATCAGGCTCATTTCGGTCCAAACCGATTTGTTGAAGGGTTGGTCAAAGATCAACAGATGACTAACGGTCTACAAACGGTCAAAGGTCAATCAACGCCTAGATTTAACGGCCACACGACGTGTGAGGTCACACGACACCCACACGCCATTAGCCTTTAAATTGTTGATTTATAGGGACCAAAACGGCAAATTGTGTGAGACTACACACCGTTGGATCAATCTGGCGGACACAGCGTGTGACTCCACACACCGTGTGATCCATCTAAGGGCCTCAGACACGTAAGTTCGGTTCGTTCGATTGGCCCAACGGTACACCGTGTGCTACGACACGATGTGTCCCCCTCTACTGCACCATTATTTTTTAGCATTTTCAATCAACACAAACATCATTCGACCTTCAATCAGACACTGATTGGATCCCAATTCGAATCGAGACTTCTTATCATGCATCCTCTATCATCGGTAAAGCATGAAACCGTCAAAAAAATCTCTCCCTCAACTCGAACAATTGCAACAAAACGAAACAAAACGACATAAAACACAAAAATTGACATAAAACATAAAAACCACAAACAAACATGCAAAGTGTTATTCTTTAAAATTGAAAGTTAGGATATACACGAGGTGTTTCCTTCATTTTCAAATACGCTCCCTAACTTAGAACCTTCTTGAATTCTATTAGCTTCTTTAAGAATTGGAGGTGAGTGCCAAGTAGAACCCTTAGAGAGGTGTGGAGGAGCCGAAGCAGTATTGAGAGCCAAATCTGTCCTTCTGTCCTTCTAGAAGCTTCCGTCTTATGTGTATGTGTAAACTTGAAGAGAGTAGAGGAACAATGGTTAGTGAACACCAAGCTCCATAGTGCTCCCCAAGCTAATGGTGGTACTCAGGCGGTCGATGAAGTCATCCTGGGGTTGTCCCGAGATGGAGGAGTCCGTTCTAGACCAGTTTGGGGAGTACTCATTGTGAGTTTTCTTACAAAAGTAATTCAAAACAAAACACAAGTCTAGAAGGGTCTCGTTTGGTCTCATTGGAATTACAATTTGAGGGAAAGGCCAACTGATGGGTTGCTAAATGGGAGGTGCAACGTCGAATTTAGGAGGCCCCATATCTTCAGAAGCTTCAACATTCAACTCTTCATCATCCTCCCTTTTGGTTCTTCTACCCCCACATCGAAGAGAGGTATCTTGTCTTCAAGGAAAGTTGATGCCTCCACTTTTCTTCACACCATTTACCATACACCTCCAATCCTGAAAACAATCAAAGTATTTAATCTTCAAGGGAAGGGACTTCTTCCCTTTTAACTCCCCTCTCTCAACATCATGATCCGTGTATTTATCCTTTAGGATTGAGAAGTCTTCATGTAGATTGCTGATTTACCTTCTTCTCCATCTGCTCATGTGTATATCTCCAATCCAAAATACCATTTAAGTAGGTGGTCTTCATAGGAGGAAGCTTCCTCCTCTTCGAAACCCTCTACGTTGTCATCATATGTCATTGGTTGGTCTTTGATGATTGGAAGTGCTTCCACTGCCTCATCCATTACTTTGGATGTCACACCCAAATCATGGTCATCCCTCTCAACCTCCTTCATTTGTGGTAGAGGTAGAAGTTCATCCACAAGTTGTGTCAAAAAGCAGAGTTTTTCCTCTAATAATTCCTCAATTAGGTGATCATTACACATAAAGATTTGCTCATACACGAAAGGAGTTGGTTGATATGAATAATCGAGTGTTGAGCATTGATCTTTAAAATGTGGATGATATTCATTGTAACCTTGGTAGAGGTAGGCTGAAGGTGAGTGTTGGTAAAAAGGTGGTGGAGACTGGTGTGCTTCCCAACTTGGCATTGTTGTTTGCCCAAAGTTCCCCCATTGCTGTTGGTCTCCTCCATAGCTAGGTTCGTAGTAGATTGGTGGATCGTTATGCTCATATTTTTGGTGTTGGTTACGCTAAGAGCTCCAACCTTCATTTCCATTACTTGCAACTCTGGGACCTTGCCACTATCCATTCCAGCTATAACCTTGCATTACACTCAAAACCCAAACAACCCAAGTAAATCAAGTGGGAGAAAAAAAAATGAAGTAAAACTATACATGGGGAGAATGCCTGAAGCGAAGATCCTAGTAAGTGTTTCAAAGGAGTGAACACTCCCTGACAACGGCGCCAAAAACTTGATAGGCTAAGGATCCTCCTGTAAGATAACCAAGTCCTTAACCAAGAAGTGTTGTATTCCACGAGGTCTGTTCACAAGCTTTTACTCAACTACTTGGTTCATGGTTTAAACCAAAGAATGGTTGCAAAAAAGGAGTTTTCTAAATTACCAACTAAGTTTACTATCCAATCACTACAAAGCATGCAAAGTGATTTAAGTAACTAAAGGAGGCAAAGGAGTAACAAGATCAATCAAAGAGAGAAGGGTTTCTAGACTTCGGGTGTTGGAAATGCTCAAATCCAACTCATTAGTGGAATTGGACACAATGGACACAATGAACACAATTTATGATTCGATACTCCTCTAGGATCATGAAGGAATCCCAGATAAGGTATTGTGATGGATTACCACTATCAATTCACAAGGGATCAAGTCAATTAGTAGTGAACACAAAGTGTTCCACGAAATGCCTAGGTGCTTAGAAAGCCTTAAGGACACCACAATCACATAGAAAGGGGTGCTAGTCACCAATTTACACCCCAAACATCCCAATCACTAAAGGTTGTCACTACTTAAATGATTTGCAAAATGCACTCTAAGGTTTCGATGAAATGTCCCTAAAGAAATCCTAGCACCAAGGGTTGAATTGGTATGTGGCTTGGTCCACACACACCTCTCCTTGTCCTTAATGGTGATGTCAAACTCTTGAAGGAGTAACACTCATTGAATCAACCTTGGCTTTGCATCCTATCTAGCTAGAAGATACTTAAGAGCATAGTGGTAATAGTAGTATGACACAACACTTAGTAGGCCCTAAACTTGTCGACGCAAAAACAATTGCAGGAGCTCCTTCTCAATAGTTATGTAATTTCTCTAGGCATCGTTAAGGGTCTTGCTCACTAAGTATATGGGGTGGAACCTCTTCTCTCTCTGCTGTCCTATCAGTGCTCCCACTTCAAAATCACTAGCATCACAGATTAGTTCAAAGAGGGTCTCCCAGTCTTGAGAGACCAATATCGGCTCAATCATCAGCTTCTTCTTGAGAATATTGAATGCTATCGGATAGTTATCATCAAAAACAAATGACACAGATTTCTCTAACAACCTCGTCATAGGCAATACGATCTTAGAGAAATATTTTATGAATCAATCATAAATGCCAACATGTCCTAAGAAGCTACGAACAGTCTAAACATTAACAGCGGGTGGAAGCTGAGAGATTGTTTCGAGATTTCCACCTCAATACCTCATTTGGAGACCATGTGCCCCATCATGATTCCCTTCTCCACCATGAAGTCGCACTTCTCCAAACTTAGAGCTAAATTAGTTTCTTCACATCTTGCTAGTACCTTCTCCAAGTTGGCTAGACATATCGAGAAAGAATCTCCATAGACTGAGAAGTCATCCATGAAGACTTTGACAACATCTTCTATTAAATGCCCAAAGATAGATGCCATACACCGCAGAAGGGTCATGGTGCATTGCATAGACCGAAGGGGATGCACCTATACACAAATGTGTCGAAGGGGCATGTGAATGTGGTCTTCTCCTGGTCCTCTAGCTCGATTGGTATCTGAAAGTATCCCGACATCCCATCTAAGAAATAGTAGTACTCGTGACCTACGAGGCCCTCAAGCATCTGATCAATGAATGGTAGTTAAAAGTGATCCTTCTTTGTAGCGTCATTGAGGCGCCTGTACTCTATGCACACTCTCCATACAGTGATTGTCCGAGTAGGAAGAAGCTCTTCTTTGTCATTAGGAACGACTGTGAAACCGCCCTTCTTAGGGACAACCTACTTAGGACTCACCCAATAATTGTCAGAAATTTATAAATTATATATGCATCAATGAGCTTGAGTGGCTCCTTCTTCAAAACTGCTTTCATAGGTGGATTCAGTCGCGCTGAGGTTATGCTACATGCTTGACATTGGCCTCTAAATCAATCTTGTGAGTGTTGAATGAAAGGCTAATTCTCTTGATGTCAGCGAGCTTCCACGCTATGGCCTATTCATGCGTGCTCAAGAGGGTTTGAAGCTGATCTTTTTAGCGATGTTTGAGTTTCAAACTGATGATGACTGGCGCTTTTGAATCCTCACGGAGAAATGCATACTCGAGATGGTCTAGTAGTAATTTCAGCTCCAACTCCGGACGCTCCTCATATGAAGTAGTTATCTTCGGGATCTTTGGAAGCTCCAACAGTGGTGGTGAACCAGATTATGCTTCGAGTTGCTCAAGGGCTTTCTTTTGTGCCCTCTGCTACGTATCTTCCATCTAATCTCCATATACACTTGATACAACACAAATATCTCCAACAAGTATATGAGACAACTCGAACATTTCAGATACATCCTGGTAATCATCAAAAATATTATAATCATTCGGAGCCTTGGAGTATTTCATGCCACCTCTTAAACAAAAAGTGAGCTTATCCTGTTCTACTTTTAGAGTTAGACACCTGTTGTAGACTATAACATTTCATTCCAACTATACAAATATACACATGCATTGAGTGATGGAGTACCTATTATTTTTGTAATTAGGTAGACAGATCTTTTCACGTGGGTGGAATTAAGGAAAACATGCGGTGTTAGCTCCCACCAACAACCTTTTCTTTGATTATAGCCATCCATTAGTGTGATAAGAATGATGGAACTGATTTTGTTGTTTTTCAAAAGGATGTTTGGTAAGCTCGTAAGTGGGAATATGTTATTCATTGAATATAAAAGGGCTTAGACCTAACACAGACAGTAGAGAGGTTGGATAGGAGTGGGTACGTGCTTTACTACTCAATTAGAGAGTAGGCGCTCGCTCGAGACTAGCATTTCAACATCATTTCCAGTGAGGGTCTCCTGCATATCTGATCGGGTTAGACGTTCCTTTACGTCTCTATCACTAGTTTCACATGCCTTATGCATGCACGCTAGGAGATTGGCTCAATGCATTAATTTTTTTATGCTTATTGTATTTGTGACGTATGGCGGATATGAAATGATTTATGTTTTGTTGTCTTGCTATTATTTTGGCAGGATATATATGTTGTGACCTTATCTGTACTTCATGAGTAATCACCTAGATAATTATTCTTAGCGAAATAACTAGGTAAATGTCTTATCACCTAGATTAAGGCCCGTATGTTGGCGATCTACGTGTGTTCATATTGCACTTCTGCTACGAGTATATGGCCCTTAATGGGTACCATTTATTCTACGTGTATATGACCCGTAATTGGGTATTCCCTCTACTACATGTTTACGACCCTGAATAGTTGTTGCCTCGGCTACGTGTTTTCCTGGGATTCAACCAATATATGTGTGTCGGAATCACAATTAAAATACATAATAAATTAGTAGACTTATAGGAAGCCTTGTGTATTACGTGATGGGTTATTAGGTATGTGATTTTTGCACCCTAGATTGACTCAACACTAAAGACCTTCACTCAATGATTAGCATTGAACCCTTATTTTCCCTCAGACCGACAGTAAGAGGCGTCGGTACACACTAATGTCAAGGAGGGATTCATCGATGGGCGACCGTGGCGATGATGCCAGGTAGAATCGGAAGAACGAGTCTTGATCCTCACCATTTATTTATGGGTTTTATACTCTTTTTTATATATATGTTTTCATCATATGCATAAGTCATGTGGCATCGTGTGTATTTAAATTATGTAAGGTTGTCCTATAATTTCTAATGGCCATAAAGGAAACGTATTTGGTAACTCTACTAGTATTTGTGGAGTGTGAGTCTTTTTACCTCTCTATGTACCTGTGGACCTATATTATGGATTGGTATAACATGAGTTTATATAATGAGTTTCTCACAATGTGGGTCAAAACGGATTCAAGCATTAACGAGTTCAATGGGGGGCTTATTTTGTAACTCGCATTCAAAGCGTAGCATCCCATAATATTTTCTGTTGCTTTTACTATAATCAAAATGATTTTGTAATCGGTGTGGTTGGGGTGTTACAAATTTGTATCAGAGCCGATTGTATTCTGCATTATATGTATGCTACCTTAATCTCTTAGGACGTAGTGAACCCCAAATGAGGGGAGGTATTCCATACCCGTACTTGCACTAGGTGATCGAGTCTTGTGTTGTGCATTTCACTTTATACGTGCATCAGGATTTGAAAAGAACTTTTGAAAAGTGCTTTTGACAAGTGTTTTTGAAGAAAACGAAATTTCTGATTATCAAAATCTTTATGAATGAGGATCATTAAAAAGGCCATTCTACTTGCAATGTGCACCGGAGCGATTCAGGAGGTAAAAATGTTACAGTTAACCCTCCACCAGCTGTGTTAGATTATGAAAGGATGCAAGACTTAGGTGGAGTGACATTTGATGGAGAAAGTACATATCCTAGTTCGTCGTTAACTGGCTATGCGATATGAAAGAAGTATTGGCCATCTAAGGGCATCATCAGGTGATCTACTTCCCTACTCGGTCTTCTTGCTTTGAGGCCATGCTAGGTCATGGTCGAGATCAATAGTCTATCACAAGTGTGGTTTCAAAACTGAACACAGTCATGGTCAATAGTCAGTCACAAGCGTGACCATAAGGAAGCCACATCCATGACCATCAGTAGGTCACGGGTGTGGTGATCAAGCAGTCACGGGCATTGTGGTAAGTCATTCACGGGCGTGGTGGACATCTATAAAAGTAAAAATTGCAACCTGCAACTCATTGATCAAAAAACAAAAAGAACATACAGGTTGCGACTTCTTCCCAGGAGATGAAGGAGATCAACCATCAAGGGAAGTCAGAGTTGATCGGTCTTGGATCAGGGATAGAGGATTAGAGAGGCTAGAATATGCATGAGAAGGCAATCAATCCTCTCCTTTCCACGTAGGAAAACCTTACTGTCAAGTTTTTTGTAGATTCAATCCTGGATTGATATCTTCAGGTCTATCAGGATAGGAAGTTTGAGCTTCGAGGAGGAAGCTACGAATTAGAATCTACCAGAAAGATAATCAGAAGTTGGGGTTAGGATTACATTTCTGCTTTAAGTGTAGAATTGTAATTAGGTTGTCAAGAACCCAAAGAATGGATTCTCTATGAGTTTCGGAGCTGGGCTCCCAAGACTATACAGTAGCGTGTGATCAGCTGTACATGTGTTGTGATTCAAAGCCGGGCTCTCATGACTGTACAATAGCGTGTGATCTACATTATATGTGTTGTGTTACGAAACAGGGCTCTCAGGTTGTATAAAAGCGTGTGATCTACTGTAAAGATAGTTATAAAATTTCGAGCATAAGCTCTTGGCGTTTGAACTGTGGCATGTGATTCACAGTTCATGTTAGACAAGCTCAGTCTGAAACCCTCCCCTAGATCAATGCTTGCATTACTCGCGGGTTTACTCATCGCATAAATACATACAACATACAGAGGGAAACTAAAACCTGAAATATCTCATAGCATAAATAAACGGAAGCGGAATGAAAACAGAGTATCTAAGGCTCGGATCAAGTACTAATTAACAATGAAAAACATCCCAAATAGGGGATCTCAACATCCAGAGATAAGTCTATCAAAACAACTAAAAACATCAGATCAATCCGGAAACATCAAAACATCTGAAAACAAGAAAAGGGATAAATGAGGTCCTCCAATGTACCTCTCTCTACAAATCCCAGAGCCACTCGGTCGAGGTGTTGCTGCTCTTGTAGCTCTTAGGCGGTATTTGCTCCTGAGGTTCCATAGTTTATCATGCATAGAAATAGAGATGGCGTCAATGATAACAACTAAGTGGCTAAACTAGACTCGCATAGAACTGAGCTAGACATCTAATAAAGGGACCATGTAGGCATCATCCTGTCATTAGTCACCCCTATCTATTAGTTGATAGCCTCATGGTGGACCAGACCATGAAACTACCCTGTAGACCATATATACCGTGTGAGCTGCATCTATAGACATACTCGACACGTCCTCTATAGCCGTAGAAACAACCTGAGGGATTCTGCAATCCATGGATGAGTAACTGATGCATATCGGGAGCTAATCTAGCTAAACATGAATCATGTCCTAAACATGAATTATGAATCACAGTTCAAACGTCATGAGCTTATGTTGAACTTAAACACCAACTTTTATAGTAGATCAATGCTACTGCACAGTCTTATACCCCGACTCTGTTCCACATCCTATGTTCATTATATTGTGAACGTTTCCGTCTGCGACGCTGATGGCTCGAATAGGTTTCGGAGTTGCCACCAATCTTTAGAAGTGGATTAGACACTTTCGACATAACCCATATCCTTTTGGACGCCAGTTAGATCAGGTCTGCGGAACAGAGATCTTGGATTCAGGAGGCGGTTACGTGTGGGGAAGGATTAGTACCCCCGCAACGCCGGTAAACCGGTACTACGAAATTCGATAAGTTATGTTTTGTTTTCTTTGTTTTAGTGGATTAATTATGTTTTAGTTTTAATGTGAAAGGTTATATTTTTAAGAATATTTTTATTTAATTATCAGTCATTACGAATTCCCATTCTTGTGGAAATTTCATTCTCTATTGATGAATATTTTCAATTGAATATTTTTTATTTAATTGTTTGGATTTACAAATTCCCATTTTTGTGGAAATTTTGTTTTATGTTGGTAAATATATTTAGTTAGATATTTTTATTTAATTGTTTGGACTTATGAATTCCAATTTTTGTGAAAATTTTGTTTTATGTTGATAAATATTTTTAGTTAGGTATTTTTATTTAATTGTTTGGACTTACGAATTTCCACTTTTGTGAAAATTTCATTTTATGTTGGTAAATATATTTAGTTAGATATTTTTATTTCATTTTTTGGACTCGAGTCTTACGACTGGCTACATACCCAATTCTTTGGGATCAAAGTCCATGTAGTTCGCTTTGAAAAAGTTGATTTGAGGATTTTGCGTAATCTTTACTATTGTACAAATTACATTATCATGCTAATTTTTTATTTAAAAGATATGCACTTGATTATTTTGATGACCAAATTTTTAGAACGAAAACCCTCGTGTTTCGGAATTCCGAAACTGAAGGTGCTGACATGTTGAGGGAATTACACATTTTATTGTATTTACTTACGAACTTCTAGATTCATAATCAGACTCCTATTGTTTATAAAGTTTAGAGGAGTAATAAAGATTTATAATGACTTGTAAGTTGGATACTTATTTATTCTACTTCTGATTAACTAATAATTTTACAAAATCCGAAACTCTTTTCACGGATACAAAATTCATAAACCGTTGCCATAATAGTTTAAAAGATTATTATCAAGGATGTTTCACATTACTTGCCAAGTTACAAATTAAATAATTTATATTCACTTGAATTGATATAGTTAAAAATGTAGGACGGAAAACAAACTTTTATTTAAATAAATACGCCACAAACATTTTTGGTGAGTTGGTAATTCCATGGTCGTTATGTTAATGTTAATTAAAATGCAACATTGATTCTAATAAACGTAAACTTTCGAGTTTTTGTTACAACGTTAACTTAAAAGCATCAAATAGGATTCAAGAAGTTATGACGCTTATTTTGTTATTATTCCACACTTATTTCAGTTTTATTCACACTCGAATATGATTAAACTCACTAAGGGCTTAGCCTTTCTGAATCAATTGGGCCCAAGCTCGAGGCGGGCCCAACCGAACGACGGGCCCGAACCGGCGGGTCAGAGGGGGCAGCCCGCTAGCCAAACAGGTCGAACCGGTTACCCGCGGTTCGACCAAAAACTAAAATGACGCTAAAGAAGGGAAGCAGCGGAAATTTAGTAATTTCAACCTAACCCTAATCGGCCATATAAAAGGGCCTCTTGAACCAAAAAGCAGCTCATTTGACAGCCTCTCACTCTCTCTCCTCTCCTCTCCCCTCTCAAATATCTCTAACTTCTCTCTAAAACCTCTCCCCTCTCTCTAACTCTTCTTCCCTCTTCCTCCTCTTCTCCCCTCTCGACCGCCTCCGCCATCGCCATGCCCCCTCGCCACCGCCGTGCCCCCTCGCCGTCGCCGCAAGTCCTCCTCTTTTTCCTTTTTTTCTTCTCCTTTTCTTCTCCTTCCTTTCTCCTCTGTTTTTCAGCGGCGGCGGCGGGCGCCACATCCTCCACCTCACCTCCCCTTTCTCGGCCATCATCAACGAAAAAAAGTAAGAAAAGGTAAACGGAATCTCTGGAACCCCTTTTTTTGTTTTTTTTTTCTGATTTCACCCAAATCCGGGTTTACATGTCATCGGAGGACACGCTCCGGTGAGTCCAACGGTGACATGCAAGCTCCGATCTGTAGATTTAGGGCATTACCCTGATGTTTAAAAAACTTTCTGACTTTACTAAATTATTTTGGTTGCTATGTTTCTTAGTTTGAAGATCGGTGGATAGGAAGAAGATCCGCTGCCGGCGTCTCGGCCGTCGGCGGCGAGATAGAGACAATAAAATAAGTAAAGGGGAAAAATAACCTTGGGAGGTAAAACAGCTAGTCTTTACCTGTTCTTATTTTTGCTTGCTAGGTGGCAGTAGTTTTGTTGTTGATTAGGCACTTGAAAAAAATTTTGACTATTTTTTTGTTAAGATAAACTTAGTAACCTGGATGCCTTAAAAACTGATATTTCGCTTAAATATTTGATTATTTTTTCATTCTTGATAAATTTCCAGTAATATGTTTAAGAGAAAAAAAAAATGTTTTTAGCCCAATTTCAGCACTATGTTGTGAGTTCTTAGCGCAAATGATGTAAAAATGATGTTAGAAGGGCTTTAAGTCACTTGCAACCCTTTAGTAAGTAAAGAAGCTTATTTCACTGATTTGTTGGTTGTTTATTAAGATGAAACATTCACTTGATTAGTTGCAATAAACATTAGATTTGAGGGTAGTTTAAGGGGTTAATAAGCACGACAAAGTGTATGTATGAATGGTATGTGAATGCTTTCGAATAACAATGTTTGAATGATTTCCTTTAATCCAAAACTTCTTTTTTTGTCATGATTCAGGTGGCGGCCATTTGCGAGTGACGACAAAGTGGATGACGATAGAAGTTTATAATTTTTAGTTTCAGTGTTCTTTTGTAATGTTTTGTAATAACTTTTTGGGACTTTGTGAGTGTGGATTGATTTGTATATGAGTTTGGGGGGGGGGGATTTGGGGGCGGAGTTGGGGAGAATTCTGAAATTAGTGCCTCACAAAAACTGTGGAGTAGATCACACGCTACTACATAGTCCTTGGAGCCCGTCTCCGAACACAACATCTGTACAGTAGATCACACTCTATAGTACAGTCCTGAGAATCTGATCATAGGATTCCTGAAAATCCTAATTACAGTTCTACGCTTTAAGTAAAAAGTAATCCTCATGCCCCATCTAGTAGAGTTGGTCTGACCTGTAGCTATCAATCATAGGATTGAAATCTCAAAATCTCAAATCCTATTATGTCCAGATTTTTCGACGTAGCTTTTCAATCAAAGGATTGAGAAAGGAGGAAGAAGATAGATTACCTTCTTAAACTTCCTCAACAATCTCTAAACCTCTGGTACTGGTATGTGATCGATGAACTCCCACTTCTCCACCTCTTATAATTGATCGCCGCTCGTCAGAGACAATTTCTAAGTTTTAGGATTTCTATATTCTGAGTTGTAGGTCGCAATTCTGCTTTGATAATAACTCCACCACGTCTGTCGCCAACTTACCACCACGTTTGTGACTTCCTAGCAACCACACACGTGACCTAATGATGGCCACGGTTGTGATCGCCTGCTGGTCACGATCGTGACTGATGCTGACCACGGTCGTGGTCTATCTGACAACCACGCTCGTGACAGACAGACGATCACACCCATGGATTGGTCACCCACCCATGGATTGGGCAATCCCGCAGATTATAATCAGGCTTAGGTAGGACGTGTTGAGAATTCCTACACATGCTGCTCACACGGGGTTCATGGGTGGCTTCATGGTCTAATCCACCATCAAGCTATCTACACACAGTTAGGGGTGGCTGATGTTAGGTAGTTTCCTACAAGGACCCCGAGGTCACATTACTAGATTCAGTGATTAGATATATTTCTTGTTCTAATATCGGTGTAGTCTCAGTATAATCTCAGTATCATCTCAGTGAAGTCTTAGTATAATTATCTCAGCAGCATTTCAATATAGTCTCAGTTCTACACAGGTCTAGTTTAGCTACTCAGTGCTTATCACTAACCCAATAGAGGTCGCTTTCCTTGGTGTATCTGTGTGTTGAGTCACAAGTACTAGAGCTGATGGTGGGGAGAGAGCTGATCAGAGTTTTGATATCAGATGATACCGTTTTGATGTATTTTCAGTTCCAGAGTTGTATCTCTTTTTGTTGTGTTGTGATTTGGGATCCGGGATCCTCTTGGTCAGTGTTATTTAAATACCAAAGTTCAGTTATTAATGCTTGTTTTTACACTTTTATTAGTAGTTAAAAGTTGAGTGTGGTTCAGGTCGAAACCCAAGTAGGACTCTTCAGTTGAACTAGTGGTTCGATCGAGACTCCTAGGATGGGGATTCAAAAGGATTCCTTCGCGTTGGGCTGGGAAGAGTTCAAAAGGAGATAAGAAGCCAAGTTCATTCTCGAGCAGTGGAAGGAGGACAAGGCGTTGGAGTTTATGTCCCTAATGCAGGGAACCATGACCATAATGGATTATTACATTAAGTTCGCTCGGCTATCGATGTGGCATCGTACTATCCGATTGAGCGTGAGGTAATGAAGAAGAAACGGTTCCTGACTGGACTTCGAACAAGCATTCAGAAGGGGATAGTGAGTTCTCACATGACTAACATGACGACCATCAAGCAAGCAACTTTGAGAGAAGAATACTTGGATAACCTGGGAAAGGCAGAATGGAAGGAAAAGAGTGAAGATAGGAAGAGGAAGGCAGTGAATCAAATACTGAGTCACTCTAGCTAGGGATCAATGATAAAAAGGATCGAGTGTGATAACACATCAGAGACCTATGCCAACGGTGTCGCATCAACAGATAAGTTCTGCACATATGCAAAATCATTAGAGACCTATGCCGACGGTGCCATATCAACAGATAACTTTTGCACCTATGCAAAATCTGATGGTCAAAATATATACTGCAAGGATACGGGTCGATCAAGTCATAAAGTGATAAGAGAGATTGTTCCCACGAGGACTAACAATTACTTTCAATTTTCTAGATTTATCTCAACGCGAACACGAACTAATGATTTTAATTGTTTTTAATTTCTAACAGTCGATTAATGAAAATATAATAAGAGAATTTGAAAAAATGAAATTAAATGATGATTAAATCCAATAATAAAAAGTTCTGTGGAATTTTTCATGGATTAAGTTAAATATTAAATGCAAATACACTATTTACTAATCAATTTTTATCTCCTCATTTTACGACCGAATAATCTCTATAGTAATGACTCTCCGTGTCCGGACTAGCCACGTAATATCAAACAATTTGCACTCCTACTATTATAGCCAATATAAGCAATTAGATAGTTTTAAGTCCGATTATACATTATACGATCTCACAGTATTCTATATTCACCGTTCTATCAATAAATTACCATGAGGGATGCCAGCGTTGTTTTTATTACTATTTTCTCTATTTTATAAGTGATAAAAACAATAAGTGTGGATGTTTTCTGAAATATTATCGGCATTCATCTCAATTATTGATAGGTATGTGTATTCTCCATTTTCACTCAAATATATCTGAAAAGCTGCACATATTTAAATAATGATATTTTTATCATCTTTTAACGATTTTTGTTAGATACAAACAATATGAATCCATAAAACATCCAAATTATTATTCAAACACATAATAGAATACACATAAATATTACTACTATCAAAATCCAGATTTTCAACACTGCGGACGGAAACATTTTGGAGGATGCAGAATGATGTCAGGAGGATGTTTGGGGTGAGGTGAATTAGGACATCGGGTTAGAAACTGCCCATTAATGAGTGGTGAAGCATCATCTAAGGTCTCTGTTCAACAGATTAATCGAGCTCCATCTGGGAGTGGATTTAGATGAGGTCGTGGAGGTGGTTTCCATGGAAGCAGAGGTTCTCAATGGGGTCGAGGCACGGGAGCCAACGCACAACCATTAGGTGGTCATTCCCAAACCACCGTAGCTGCACAAATAGGTGGACAAACTCTAGGTCGTGTTTATGCTATGACATGGGAGAAGGTGGAGGAGGCGGAGGAGGCACCATACGATGTTACTAGTAAAGTCTCCATCCTTGGATGTACCTTATATGCCTTGTTTGATACTGGTTTCACGCATTCCTTTATTTCTTGTCAATCTGCATTAATCTTGAAAGTAGAATCTGAAGAGCCAGGGGTTAGGACTCCAATGGGAAGAACCTTAGTTACGAATTTGGTTATTATATATGTCTACATAAATGTTAAGGGTGTTCACCTGCATGCAGACTTAATCTTATTACCCTTTGATGGATTTGATGTCATTCTCAGAATGGACATGCTATCCCAACATGGGGCAAAGTTGGTTTGCAAGAAGAAGGAAGTAAGGTTTAGTACTCCGAGAATAGGGGAAGTTGTGTTTAGGGTAATCCGGAGAAAGGAACGAGAAAGATCTTCATTCTTGTCTACTGTGCAAGCTTTCAAGCTTATTCATGGTGAATGTAAAGCCTACCTTGCACATGTCATAATGGAGTAGACTGAGAAAATGGAAGAAGTGGATGTGGTCAAGGAGTTTCTTGATGTCTTTCTAGAAAAATTTCCAGGACTTCCTCTAGAGAGAGAGGTCGAGTTTGACATCAAGTTGGTGCCAGAAACTGCACCTATTTCGACAGCACCTTTTCGAATGTTACCAATATAATTGGAGGAGTTGAAGAAGTAGATACAAGAGTTGTTGGACAAAGGATTCATAAGGCGAGCATCTCACCTTGGAATGCACCGGTATTACTCGTGAAGAAGAAGGATGGAACGATGAGGATTTGTATAGACTAACGCCGATTGAACCAAGCAACAGTTAAGAACCGGTAACCTTTGCCAAGGATTGTTGCCTTATTCGATCAGCTCCAGGATGCATCAATATTTTAAAAGATTGATCTAAAGGTTTGGCTATCATCAGTTGAGGGTCACAGAGTCGGCTATCCATATGACCGCCTTTCTTACTCGCTATGGACAATATGAGTACTTGGTGATTCCATTTGGGTTGATGAACAAACCAGCTGCATTTATGGCACTTATGAACAAGGTGTTCAACGAATGCATTGATAAATTTTCCATAGTGTTCATTGACGACATTCTGGTATACTCAAACAATGAGAAGGAGCATACTAAAAATCTTAGAATTTTCTTGATTGTTCTAAGGGAGAAAAATATATATGCCACGTTTTCAAAATGTGTGTTTTGGTTAAAGGAAGTTTTATTCCTAAGACACCTAATATCTGGAAGGGGAATTGAGGTTGACCCAGGGAAAATTATAGCTATGGTTAAGTGGAAGCCACCTACTAATGTATCATAGTTATGCCACTTCCTTGGTATAACAGGTTATTAAAGAAGGTTTGTGGAAGGATTCTACAAGATTATTGCACCATTGATAAAACTGTTGAGAAAGAACACTCCTTAGAAATGGGATGAGACATGTGAATCAAGTTTTTTGGAACTGAATACTAGACTCACTATCGCCCCAATACTCACCTTACCAACCCACGGAGGAAAAAACGTGGTGTACAGTCATGCGTCTTATTGGGGTTTGGGTTGTGTACTAATGCGGGATAGGAAGGTAATTACCTATGCATCAAGGCAATTATGACGACACGGGGTGAATTACCCTACTCATGATTTGGAATTGGCAGTTGTGGTTTTTGCTTTGAAGATATGGCATCACTACCTTTATGGTAAAATATTCAAGATTATGATGGATCATAAAAGCTTGAAATATCTTATGAACCATAAGAGAATTAATAATTGACAAAGGAGGTGGATTGAGTTATTGAAAGACTACGATTTCACTATGGAGTACCATCCTGGAAAAGCTAATATGGTAGCATATGCATTATGCACAAAGGAGTGACTTCCAGATTTGGTGGATCTTCGAGCCTTAAGGGTGGACATGGAAGTCGATGAGATGGAAATGTTAATGGCTAGATTCACTATCAAACTCTTACTTCATGATCGAATACGAAAAAGACAATGAGAAGACCTCAAGCTTCAAAAGATCATGAATGAGATAGGAAAGGGGGGGAAGTCAGTTTGAGATATCAAATGGCTTGCTACAGATGAAAGAACGAGTGTATGTCTCCGATGTGGATAACCTAAGAAAAGATATATTGGTCAAGGCACATTATTTAGTTTATTCCATGCATCCATGGGCGATAAAGATATACCACACAATTAGAACATATTTCTAGTGACCAGGAATGAAGAGAGAGGCGGCTGAACATGTATTGACTTGCTTAGTATGCCAAAAGACAAGGGTGGAGCATCAGGCGCCAGCTGGTAAACTACATTCATTACCTTTTCTAGAATGGAAGTTTGAGCATATTACTATGGATTTTGTGAGCGGTTTACCTCCTACGAAAGAAGGGAAAGATGCAGTATGGGTAATTGTGGACAAAATGACTAAGGTAGCTCACTTTATTCCAATCAGATAGAAGCCCAATAATGTAGTGTTAGCGAGGCTATATGTGCATAACATAGTACGACTTCATGGGGTTCCACTCTCAATTGTGCCGGATTGAGAGCCCAGCTTCACATCACACTTCTGGCAAAGTTTGCATCAAGTATTAGGAACAATGTTGACATTCTCTACGGCTTTTCATCTACAGACAGATGGGTAGTCAGAGAAGACCATAATTACTCTTGAAGAAGTTCTACGTACATGTGTAAATGAGTTAGAAAGACCGTGGACAAGGTTGTTACCTCTTGTAGAATTCGCTTACGATAACTCCTACCATAGTAGTTTGGGTACTGCTCTTTACGAGGCATTGTATGGACGGAAATGTATAACCATATTATGTTGGGATGAAGAAGGGGAAAGACAGATGATGGGGCAAAACTAGTTCAGGAAATAGCTGTTAAGGTGAAAGTTATTCTGGAAAGGCTTAGAGTGGCCCAGTATTGCCAGAAATAGTACACAGGCCATCGAGCTTGGGAAGTAAATTATAAGGTTGGCAAAAATGTTTTCCTAAGGGTATCTCCTTGGAAGAGCTTGATGAGTTTTAGGGGAAAAGATAAGTGGGCCCCTAGGTACGTTGGATCTTACGACATTATTGGTAAAGTGGGCCAGTTGCTTATGTCTTAGCTCTATCGAATGAATTGGATCGAACTCATAATGTGTTTCATGTGAGTATGCTCAAAAAGTATCACGTGGACCCATCACATATGATCAAACCAGATGAGGTAGAGTTGGCAAAATATTTGGCATATCAGGAGGTGCGAGTTCAAATTGTAGATTCACAAATTCGGGTATTAAGAACTAACCAGGTTCCTATGTTGAAGGTGATATAGAGGAATCACCAGAGTGAGTCTGTGATATGGGAAACAGATGCGAGTATGCGACAGAAGTACCCCGACCTGTAGACACATATCTAGTAGGTTAATCTATTACTATGTGATTTGATATGCTTATGTTGTTATCACTTAGTATAGATACCATATACCTAGAACTTGACTTGTTACATGGTTTCTTTTGATTTAAATCAATGAAATGGAAGAACTATAAATGGGTACAGAACATAGGATTGCATATGATAGTAGTGAATGCTAGTTTCGAGGTCAAAATCTTTAAGAGGGGAGGAGTTGTAACATCTTATTCCAACCATACAAATATACACATGCATTGAGTGATTGAGTACCATTTATTTTTGTAATTAGGCACACATATATTTTTAAGTGGCTAGAATTAAGAAAAAAAATTACAGTTAGCTCCCACCTACAACCTTTTCTTTCATTATAGCCATGCATTAGTGTGATAAGTGATAAGAATGATAGAACTAATTTTATTGTTTTTCAAAAACATGTTTTGTAAGATAGTAAGTGGGAGTATGCTATTCATTGAATACAAAGAAGGGGCTTAGGCCTTTACTTACGAAAATGAATTATTAGGTATAACACAGACCGTAGAGAGGTTGGATAGGAGTAGGTACGTGCTTTACTACTCAATTGGCAATTAGGAGCTCACTCAGGACTAGCATTTCGACATCATTTCCGGTGAGGGCTTCCTGCATATCTGATCGGGTTAGACGTTCCTTTACGTGTCTATAACTAGTTTCACATGCCATATGCATGCACACTAGGAGAGTGGCCCAATGCATTTATTTTATTATGCTTACTGTATGTGTGACTTATGGTGGATATGAAATGATTTATGTTTTGTTGTCTTGCTATTATTTTGGTACGATATATGTTGTCACCTTAGTTGTACTTGATGAGCAATGACCTCGATAATTATTCATATAGATTAGGGTATGTATGGTGTCGATATACATGTGTGCATATTGCACTTTTGCTACGAGTATATACCCCTTAACGGGTACCATTTATTCTACGTGTATGTGACATGTAATTGGGTATTCCCTCTACTACGTGTTTATGGCCCTAAATAGGTGGTGCCTCTACTACATGATTTCTCGGGATTTGACCAGCATACGTGCGTCGCGATCCCAATTAAAATACGGAATAATTATAAGAAGCCTTGTGTGTTACGTGATGGGTTATATGGTGTGTGATTTTTTGCACCCTAGATTGACTTAGGGCTAAAGACCTTCACTCTTTCTGAAACCTTATTTTTCCTCAGATCAACAGTAAGAGGCTATGGTACACACTGAGATTATACAGCTGATCATCGTGTCAAAGAGGGCTTCGTCGATGGGCGACCGTGGCGATGATGCCAGATAGAACCAGAATAATGAGTCTTGATCCTTACTATTTATCTATGGGTTTTAAACTCATTTTTTGTTTTATAAATTTTCACCATATGTATAAGTCATGTGGAATTGTGTGTATTTAAATGATGCAAGGTTGTCTTATAATGTGTAATGGCCATAAACCCGACATATTTGATAACTCTACTAGTATTTGTGGAGTGTGAATCTTTTTACGTCTTTGTGTCCCTATGGACCTCTATTATAGATTGGTATAACGTGAGTTTATATAATCTTGGTGAAACGATTTGAAAGATGGCAATTCCGTGTTTCTCACAATGTGATTCAAAATGGATTCAAGAATTAAGAAGTTCAATGGGGAGCTTGTTTTGTAAATGGCATTCAAAATGTAGCATCCCGTAATGTTTTTGCTGTTTTTACTAAAATCAACATGATTTTTTAATCGGTGTGGTTAGGGTGTTACACAGACATATATCACAGCTTCATGGGTATCTAGAACTACAAAATCAGCAAGAAAATCAAGAAGGTACTACACGAATTGGCACATCCCCTATGACTCCCCTAGATTTCGCAGAAGACCTATCAACAAGTTAAAGGACCATTTCAGTCTTTCTAAGTTCACCTATATCTAGTTTCTCATATAAGCTATTAGGTATAACATTTATACTAACATCTAGATTAGCAAGACTTTGACTAAGTTTAACATTCTTAATCATGCATGGTAAAGTAATGCTCCCTGGGTCTTTTCGTTTTGTCGGTCCGACATGGATGACCTATCCTTCTTCATAGAGAGGGACTTTGGTGGAATCACTAAGGTTGATCTTCTTGTTGACCACATCCTTCAAGAAGTTTGCATATGTTGGACTCTTGGTGAAAGCTTCGAGGAAGGTTAATGTGACCTCCTGCTTCTTGACGATCTCCACAAATCTCTCAAAATCCTTTGCCCTTTCTTCTTGATGGGCAATGGGTATGTGATCTGGGTACGCTTCTTGATCTCCTCTAGGGTGAGAACAAAGTTGGTGTTGGCAGATTTCGAGCTTTAGGAGACGGGGTGGCTGTCTTAGCTGGCGTTTCGTCCTCTTCATCAGGGATATCAATCGTAATAATATCCGGCACCATTTCTGGTTCTTGAATGGACTTGAGATTTTCTTGAAACTTCTTCCAGCTCCTTAGTGAAATTGACTTTGTCTCTATATGTCCCTTTCCCGAACGCTGATTGTTGTTGGTATTCTGCTTAGTGTTTCCTAGGAGCTGTCTATAAGACCTCTGATCGACCCTTTGTGTTAAGGATGTGTAAGATGCTTCTATCCTCTATATCATAGCATGCTGGCCCAGCAAAATAGTATTTTTATTAGCTAATTATGCATGCATGGTCTTCATCATTTGGATGATATCCTCGTTGATTCCTCTAACAAGGGCCGAATTATGCTGTTGTCGTTGCTGATTTTGCTTGCTCAAAAATCCCGATGGTCCTTGATAGTTGTTCCCTTGATTAGGTCCACCAATGTTTTTGCTTGAGTTCCCTTACAAGTTGGGGCCTTGAGTAGTAGTGTTTTTGTTGACATTATATCAACCACTCTAGGCTTGTCGAAGTCTGAGAATCCCCCAGGTTGTGGGAAGTTAGGGGTCGTTTGGTATGGGGCAATGAAAATTGAGGAAATGTGGAAATTGGGAATTGAGGAATCAGAGATTGTGTAATTCTAATTACATTGTTTGGTGACGAGGTTTGTAATTCAAATACGATTTTCAGTTTGTTAGAAATTTATTGTGCAATGACCATGATGCCCTTATTTGAAATCCAATTTCAAGACTCATCATCTTCTAGTTAGCAAAAATTCATTTAATACTCGTATTATACACATATACGTATTATATGCGTTTACAACTTCTGTTCTCATACTATTGTAGAGCCGTTTAATTTTAAAATTTTAATATTTTCTAATTGTTGCCAAAATTTTAAACGTATTGCTATGTTGAAACAATGTATGAAACTATGAACGTACTAATATTGTACCATACTCATACCATATCTTACTAACTATAAATGAGAATAAATCTGATACCCACCACTCCTTTTATTTATCAGGGAAGAAGAATTAATATTTGTACATATCTACAACCATATATTATAATATGTCATGGCTAATCATATAGTTTTTCCAAATATGCATTACATAATTGCAATAATATATTACATACTTTGGCTAATCAAACCAATATCCCACTTTCATTCCCCACCTCGATTGTTATAGTGCTAATCAAACCAATATCCAACTTTTATTCTCCACCTCGATTGTTATAGTGCTAATCAAACCATTATCCCACTTTTATTCCCCACCTCGATTGTTATAGTTGTTATAGCCGTAAAGGAAGTTGGGGGTAATAATGAAAATATCTATCCATTGTTTACGAAAACTCAAGAGTTTTGAAGAAAACATCCTCAACACCATGTATTTGAAAAATGCACATTTTAGAGGAAATGTGGGCTTAGAGGAAAAGTGTTCTCGTAAAACACTGGCCAATTAAACTAAACAAACAAGTGTTTCCTTGTTACTCTAAGTTTTCACAAAACCCTCCTAATTTCCTCTATAACAAATGTGCCATTATATATTTGTGGATGTCTCCCGAAGTTCTTTGCCCGGTAATATGCATACCCATGTTAATTGAAACGGAAGCCTAGGCGGCAGTTCTTTAACTGTCATGGAGCTATTGGTGATGACATTCAAGCACTCTCACTAACTATCACAAGCACCACACCAAGCACAAGTGTAAAAAAAAGTAGCAATGGGGTTAGAAATTTTAAAGTAACATCATTTAACCTTTTTCTAATGCCTTAATAAGAGCTCTTAAGGCAATGTTGTCTGAATTATCTTAGGAGACTGAATTTGCTGGCTGAACCATGTTCCGTACCCAACTTCTAGATTTTGTTACACATGAGGCAAAGTATAGTAGGGCAGCTGTAGGTGTAAAGACAGTGACATCTCCATTTGCTAGTTGATGTACTAGCATTCTTGTTGCTCGATCCATGGACATGGTGAACATGTCAGCTAGTTGATAGACTCCTAGTTGCTCAATCCATGATGAGGACAGTCAATTAACAGCTCCTGAAATCGATTACACAAATCATATAAGCTCTCTCTTCATCTCTCTAATGAATCCAAGAGATTGGTTCTCTAATGGTTGCGGTCTTCGCTAGTGGGTAATACTTTTCCATAACATCTTGGGCTAGATTATTCCAATTTGTAAATGTACCGCCCGGTTGACTAGTCAACTATCTTCTTGCTGCTCCTCTAAGAGACAACTTGAAAAACATGAGTTTAACAGTTTCGCAGTAAGCATAGAAATCCACAAGACAAGCACATGGGTTCTCGTATGTCCTCCCCTCAAACTTCAGGTTCTGCTTAAGTAAAGTGATGATATTCCCTTTGATCTCATAGTTACTATTATCCTATTTGGGTGGAGCCATACTTGATGTGGAATTTTTTGTTGTAGGCTTGGTGTAATCGCCTAGAGTTTGAGCCACCATTGGTGGTGCTGGTTCAGAAAGATGGGAAGTGTAGTTATGATCTGAATCTGACTCTGAAGATGCTTCATGCCAAGATCCTTCTTCGCTTCCCACTAAACCTCCTACAGATTCAGCAAACTCTCCTTCTTCGTCCGTTCATGAGTCTTGATGAGATTCTTGATTTGGATCGTGTCACTACCTGTGACATGTAATGAAATCTCATCTGCACAAAGAAAAATAATAAAGAACGTAAAAAGTAATTGTGAAAGCAAAAATTTAAAACATAAGTGAATGACTAACACTAATCGAACTACTTTCAAATACAATAAAGAAGTCCCCAGCAAAGGTGCCAATTTGATAAACACTTTTGACACGTCTCAAAATAAAACCTAATTACCGAAGTAATAGAGTCGAATCTCCCTAGGGGTCTCTTTATCTATTCTACTCAAAGTTACAAGAAGTAGTAATCGGTTTAACAAGAGTTGTGGTTTAGGTGTCACGAGAACCAATCGATCAATCAAAAGAAAATGAATTTTTTTTAAAGTAAACACTGGAAGACTACACGAATATGGTTTCAACAATCAAGGATGAAACTGCTTAGACTTCGAATCCCCCTAGGCAATCCAAACTCACAAATGACGAATCACTTCAATGATTCATGCAAAATAGGATAAACGTAATTCTCCATCGCAATTCTTCTTATAATCAAATAAAGTCCTTTTGGGTATGCTAATTTGCTACCTATCTAGTATCTCAGTCTGCTCTTTCGAGTCAAAGAGCTGAAACCCGCTAGCCATTAAACAAACAAGAACTTCTCACACATCAGAATACTCTATTTGCTCCCGGATGAGGGTAAACGCCTAACCTAGTTGTTGGATTTCGATGTTCAAGATATGAAAGCTCTCTCAAGTCTAAGACAAATCTAACAAAGATCCATTCACGTTGATCAGGCAAGAAGAGAAACGAAATTGAGATCAAACATGAACTGAAATTCATCCAACTCGCATAAATCGTCAAAGTATCACAATCATTCGTTCATAAGGAGCTACCTAGGGTTCATCTAATCTAAGCATGAGAAGTTTAGCTACTCATAATCGAAGATAGAAAATTAGATTAAAAAGAAGAACACATCAAAATTAGGGTTACAAGAAGATTCTAAAAAAACCTAATTTCGCCGATCTTTCCGAAGAACTTGATTCGCCTGCTTGATTTTTTGTTCAATCCGAGGTCCTTGAAGTTGTCTAAAAGATGCTCTCAAATCTCCGAATTACGCTCTCAATTTAATCATGTAACACCTAGATTAGCAAGACTTTGACTAACTTTATATAAAATTGAAATCCTTCAAACTGCTGAAATTGTCATCGTTTGCGCAAAGACCTTATCAAACATTGCACAATGATATTGCGTAATCCTTGACCAAATATTATGCAATCAAAGACTACCTTACGTGGAAAATTTTCGTCTACTGTCAAAGATTGTGCAATAGGATTGCATAATCCTAGACCAAATATTGCGCACTCCACAACAATTTCCAGTACTTGATTTCTTCTCGATTCCCGACCCTCCCTACCTCATCCATGCACGTTCGTATTGCTCCAAATAGTGCTTCAACATTTTCATATACCTGAAATCTTACAAAAATACGCCAAAACGACATCAAAATGACCTCGAATGGGTGTGACACACTAAATTGAGATAAAAGCTACAAATGTACGCTACATCCTAAACTTCTACCTAAAACTATACAAATATTCATGAAATGTCGCTTAAATAAGGGTGATGAACATGAAAAATCGAGTGTCATCATGAAGATTGGAGGAAGCTTAAAAAAATCAAATCGAGTTGATTCGGTTTATTTAAGGGTTCAGTTTTGTGCAGATGTAAAGTGCCACATCGTCCATATCTTGCTGACGAGTTGTTATGATTGACCCTTAATAATGGAAGTTTGGACGAAATAACTCATACTCAATTGTTACTTCCAAATACGAGGGGGACTTATAGGTTGCAATATATTCATAAGGGAAAAAATTTAACCCGGTAAATACTTAAGGGACCATTTGTGTCAACTAGCCGCTTGCTTAGCGATTCTGTTGTCTTGCATCCACCCTTCTTGGGGAGGAACATCCTGATGATTTATCCTTTGTTATTAACGATATGTAAATACTAGTCTAGAGGCACCTCCATCCCTACAATGCTTTAGAAATTTATAATAAAGAGATTATAATATATTAAATCATTAATTCTTTTCTAAAAACTCATTTCTATTGGACAATTTATCTCATTATATATATATATATATATATATATCTACTAGTCTAGGTGGCATTGCTATAGCAAGCACTCTTCCATCCCTACCAATTGCTTATTAGGTGTCACATCACCCTTCACCTCAATTTAACAATTGATAAAGTTTAGGGATGGAGATACTCTAACACATTTGAAACTAAAGTCCGAAGCTAGAATAAGATGTCTACACATAAATATGACCTTCCCAAATTTGGTATCATCCATGTTGCAGCCTTTAAGAGTGTGTTGCACTCAATCACCCATTTGAGTGCTTCGAGCATAGACACGAACTCGCCATCTTTGACCAACCACAAGCACCAACGAGTTTGCATCTAAAAATGTTTGACCTCACCAGTGTGATCATGTACAACCATACCCATACATGTACATCGCTCATCTATGACACTAGCCATGTCGATATTGCACTTGGAAAACCCGGCGCTGATGTGTGTCGTTTGGGACATGGTGAGCATCTGGCGATAGTGACGTCGAGTGGGTGTATTGCAACTTTTGCCACTCTATGAGAAATTGAAAGTTATCCTCCATGACCAATGATGACACTCGGCTTCCATGCTTCCATACCCTATCGTTGTGCTCACACCAGATACCTTATAAACCAATGCTCACCTTATCACACAAGAGCTCACACCACAAAACTGGTATACCTCTAATGTGCCCTACGACATCCATCGGTTGAAGTAGAACCAGCTTTGAGGCCAATCTTCGTTTGTACATTTTTTATATTTTTGAGTGATAAGTAGGCCTTAGGGTTTCCAGAAGGATGATCATCAACCACCTGAACAACAGTGGGGTATCTCAAGCCCCGAAAATTTCAACATAGAATGAGCCTGAGAAAAGGTGAAAGAAATTGGCAGGCGGCGCCGCCGCCAGGGCACTCCACCTATGAGAATACTTAATTCTGCCAGGCGTCTCCTACTGAAGTTTTTTCTAGCTGAATTTTGGAGCAGAGGGGTATTTCCATAACTTCACACTGCTATTTTATTTAATTAAATTATTTTACATATTAATTAATATTTTTTTCCCCTAACTTCCTTATTTAATTATATATATTTTACAGACAAACTCGGATTTGAATGAATTTTACGTCAAAATCTTAGTTTTTAAAAAATGATTAAAATAAGCACTGTTTTTTCAATGTCAAAACGCCTTAGTTGATTGTCTCAAAACTAAACTTGATAGGTATCACCAACTCGCATGTAGTTGTTTAAAACTTATACTTAGCTATTAACAACTTAGATATTCCTATTAATTACTTAGAGCTAGACGTTGGTATCAACAACTTAGATTTAGGTATTAGCAATTTAAACGTAAGGAAGATATGTATGCTCGATGAAAACGTAAGGTTGATATAGCCAATTAAATGTAGTTACACTATAACAATTTGCTCGCATAATAACGGGTTATTTAAAGCCTAACAACAATAGTGTTTGCTGTTAGAAATCCTAACATGCAGAGGCCAATAATCCGTTGTTAGGTGGCCCAATGCTTACACGGCCTAACAACAGCCCAAGCAGCCGCGGTTAGACTGAAATGCCTAACAACGACCATTTATCCGCTGTTAGGTTCAAATCCAGAATTTTATTCAAATTTTATACAGATGTTGTTATCACCAACTCAGAGTTAACTATTAGGTACTTATAGGTCGACGTAGTTATTAGTAGCTTAGAGATAGTTATCTAACTAGACGTAGTTATTAGCAACTTAAACGTAATGTGGATATGATGGGAAAATTATTTATATTAGAAACTTAGGTGTAGGTATTGCAACTTATAACATAGGTATTAACAATTAGTGTATAATGTAGTTATTAGCAACTTAGACGTAGTTATTTACCATATCAAGAGTATGAAAATAAGACTTGAAATGAAGAAATTATACTCGAAATAAGGTGAAAAAGATATTTTTTAAAGTCGATAGAAATAAAACCAATATATACATATACTATATATATATATCATGTATGGTAAACTCTTCGGTGTACCCGGTGCTCCGAGTGCTCTCACTATTTTAGATAGATCCAGAACGCTTATTATATAGGCAAATCTCAACAGTCCATAATTATTTGATTTTCAAATTTGTAATAATGAAAAATTAAATAACAAAATGATCACTCTATTTAATTTCGACCAACATCGAGTCATTAATTTTTCTATCTTCTGGTATTAAGATATTTCTTTGCAAATTAACTCCGTTATAACATCTCAGCAACCAACTTCGATCGATTTCCATTTTGATAGCAGAGGTGAGAGGAATTTGGCTCAATCACCTCCGAGTTAAGGTGCAACTAGTACCCCCAATCCCAGGACCGGTAATGGCCTCTTCGCTCTCTGTCTCTCTCTTTCAGTTTCATTCTCCATCTATTCTCTAAAGAGGTTAAGGGCAACTTCCTTGACAAATTAAATCGAAAGTCACAAATTGTGTCATCAATTGTGTCATGAACTTCCAAAAGGTTGATGCCTCCAAGGTAATATCTAGACTCTCATTGTTGGTCTCTCTGTATTATTTCTTCATTTTTGGTATAATTTTTGGGTACCACCGGAGTGTGTTGGAGAAGTGAATTAAAATGTTGATATGCGTCTTATAGGTGTTGTTTAACTGATAATGTGAATTGATGGTTTTATAGCTTTTATATGACGGTGAACCATTTACAATTTCACCGATTCATTTTGCAAACCTCATTTTCTCTTTAAATAAAGAGGCTCACCTTTGTTTGTGAGAGATCCCACGAGCAGACGCCTTGAAATCCTTTAGTAATAATGTTCCAACCAATGTATTGGCGTTGTGGCATTGTTCTAGTGAGATATTTGTGTTGTATTGCTCTTGGAACTTGTTATCTTCAGGGATTTCATTACTTGGTTGTTCCAATACAGTGGTTGTTGATACCTCTCAAGCTCTAACTGTGTAGGTACACCAATATGCTCATCAGAATGACCTCGGGTTGGATAGTTTAGATATGATGGAGACTGTGATGGCCCTTGAAGAAGAGTTTGGATTCGAGATACTAAATGAATACAAACAAGATAATAAAGCTGACAAGATCAATACTATCAGTCTTGCTATGGATTATATAGCTTCACACCCTCGGGCAAAGTAGAGATAAAGGAAAGGAACCCTTGATATGTGTTTATGGGTTTGCCATGAACAATTTTAGCTATATGGAGTATAAGGATCTACTAATCTGAATCTCTATTTGACGCCTTAGTATTCAAACTAAACAACGCCCTAAATTGAGTAAATTACAATATTGTCCTTTTGTAAAATCGAAATCCATATAAGAAGTTGTGTATATTTACTAACTCAAAAACTCACAAACACTCTCAAACACTCTTAGACGAAGATCCGAAGAAGAAATTGAAGATTCGAAGCGACCGTATCAGGTACGAAATCCAAAAAAAATAGATAGGATGTCGGTCGGGGCCATTCCCAGCCGAATCCGGCGGCCGGCTCAAAGATTTTTTAATTATTTGATGTATGTAATTAGTGTAATTAGGATAATTAGGTAATTTTTAGTGAGTAATTAGTGTAATAAATTATGTTAAATGACCGGCCTGCCGGACCCTATGACCGGCCGAAACAACCGGTGGGTCGGCCCCTACAACCGACCGAAACGGGTGATCGGTCAGACCCATTGAGTTGACTCCGTGTGTAATTTCATGGCTAAATGAACAAAAACAGACCGTTAATCCATTAACGTAACATAAAATCATGTATGTAATATAGCAACTGGTCCGTAATAACATAGTTTATTATCAAAATCCGACAACTTTCTTCGTGATGAACTTTATTTTGGCAGCGATATTCCTTTTCATATGCGACACACAAGGTAATTGTGGCGTTTGCGGGAAGATAGTCCACAACCCAACAGCCAATTTGTGCTCCTTGTCAGTCACAAATGTCGTTGGTTGTCGCTCACCCAACAACATTCTCAATTGATTCAACACCCAAACATACGTCTCAGTCTTTTCATTCTCAATGAGTACGAATCTGATGCTAAAGTTCTTCTGCACCAGAGTCACGCCGGTCAACTAGATCACTAGCTTCCTAAACTTGTCAATTAGAATGGCGTAATACCAAGCCCCAACATTTGAGGAGTCTTAGGGTGGCGAGAAAAAGGTTGGCCAGCCATTTGTCCTCATCCTCTCTAGAGTGAACAAAGTACCGCTGTCGTGTAGCGGCTCTCAATGTCCAATCCGTCGAACTCATGGCTCCTTATTTTTCTTTTCTAGTCTCTTATGACTCATTGTATATCTGATCCATATTGTGATGAGAATTGAACTTCTTCTTCAGATCGTACCTAATCTTGTTCGGCTGTGTGTGCAAGCATGTCCCTAATTTCGCTCTTCTCTTCATTCGTAAGTGCATTACTCTATGTGCTAGCTTCGCGATATGGCACAAAAAATGATTGTGGTATCCTTATGAGACTATAGGATTGTTGGTGTGACCTACACCGTCAATCCAGAACTTCCACTCGCCACCTACTACCCGACACCTCACTGGCAGTTTGAAGGGGCAGTCACACTTCTTCGTCTTCTTAATCCGTTTCGGCGGGTCCAGTTGACGAGGATTACGAGCAAGTCTACGAGAGCAATATAGATACACACGGTACTCTCGCTCTTCCTTGTTTATTTTGTTGGATCCTTTAGTCAACTTGAAATTAAGCGTCTGGGCAATTCGCTTTGCAGCTTCACAAGCTTCCTCGGCAGTATTGTAAACATCGTCGGATAAAAATTACTCGGTGTAATTGATTTCGTCACCCTTACATACCAATGAATCTCCCTACATTATAAACACACAAAACATACGCTTCATTTATCAATTATCTACACAATTTCGTATTAATTCAATTATTTCTACCACAAAATTAACGACCACATACCGAATTTCTCATGACGAGTTAGTGCATCCAACGAACGTTAAAACCATGTGACGAATGTGAATACCTGAAAAATTATTACAGGAGATCGTTAAAAAAATAGAAAAAGATTACACTCCAACCGATCGGACCGAAATTTCAGCCGGAGAACCACCCGGCCCGATCCAAATTTCGGCTGACAAGACTCTTGGCTGCCGACCGGGAGGTATTTTGGCCGAAATTTCGATCCCGCCCGCTAAAAGTTATTAAATTGTAAGGAGAAACGTACCGTGAGAGAGGTTGTCGAATGAGTAAATTTGGATAGTTTCGTCTTTACGAAGTTTAGGGCGTCATTTAATTCGAAAGTTAGGGCGTCAAATAGTAAACCTCCTACTAATTGTTGGAACCTGTTTGGTTTGCCCTTGGGATGTAGGGAGTATCTATCACTTAGTTCCTGTTGTTGGTTACTTATTTGCGAACTGTGCTTGAAGGTTTAATATATAAATAATACCCTTCTTCTTCGACCCCAATCGTGGCCAACACGCCTTATTATAGGAGCTTCGTTTATGATGTTGTGGCCAACGTGTCTCATTATAGGAGCTTCCTTTTTATGTTGTGGCCATTATTGTGTCTCGTACGAAACTCCGTGTTTTTCGTTGATGTCTAGTTTGTCAAAAAACGAAAACTTATGAAATCGGCGAAAGTTGAATGTATAAATTATGTTACTGAGTTCCAATTTGACAACTGGGATTATGAACTAAACAACCAGCATTAAGAAATTGATGAAAGTTTAATTTGATGCGATAAAACAATTATGATCTAATTTTGATTGGAATTAAATAGAGTGATTATTCTGTTATAAGAATTTTGAATTGTTTTAAATTTAGAAAATTGTTGAGATTGCTTATAAAGATTGAACGGTCCAGATTTAATCCAAAAAGTGGGAGTACTTGGTGCACCGGGTGCACCGAATACATATATATATAAGTATTTTTTAATATCTAAACTATTTATTAAATATGGGCGTTTTAGATTGAAAAGGTCTGAAAAGTTAAAGATATGACAGTTGGTGGTCAATTCAGCATGGTATTGAATTGAAACACACAGTCTGACTTAATTCTGACATTCTTAGTAAAATAAATTAAGGGAAACACTCTAGTGGAAATATGCACAGGATACAAAAATCACATGGCGAGTTCTGACTAACCCTCCCAATTTTATGCCATTGAAACCCTTAATTTTGATTAATTAACAACATCATCACCTAAAAATTTAGTCATGTTGTCGTCGAATTCGTTATTTAACATCATCTTCCGTAAGGTTAGAGTTTACAATTCTTCATCTTCTTTGATTAACTAAGGATTGTCTTCTTCCATTGATTTAGACATGTATTATCACAAAATATCGGGATCCTTTCCATTTACCACATTCTCAAATAGAAACAAACTTATGAATGAATCATCATATTATAATAAGAGATGATCTTTGGTTTTGATAATGGTGAGGAAGTTGGTTTTTTTTTATGATGAAATGACGTCTTTCGTGATTAAGGAAAGGAGGAAGAAGATAAAATAAGAAAAATAAAAAATAAAAAGATGAAGTGTGAGGTTAACGGTTTCACTAATCTAAATCAACAAATAAAATTTTGAATAATTGAGTTATATCTTTTATATATTTGAGTGCTACATAAAATTATTTTATAAAAAAAATAATCAAAAACATTTTATAACATGATGTTTATATTGGGTATATGTTTTTATTGAAATATCCACCTTTCATCAATTAGTTGAAATGAAAAAATTGGATTCGGAATGCAAAAGCCATCGAGCTTTCCGCTGAGTTGCCACCTAGCATGTCCGCGTCAGAGATTTTGACCCACGTCACCACCTTTCACAGATGAAATCAGAAAAATAATTAAACTTTTGGAAATTTCCACCACCCTCCCTTTCTTTCTTCTTTCCCTCTCTGCCCAAAACAAACAAAAGCCATGACCTTCCTACCCACCAGGCCACCACCGTCAAACACTACCATCAAACACCGGACTGCTCTCTCCCCGCTACGCCCCCCTCTGCTTCTCCGGTGGTTTCCCCCGCCGCTTCTTTGTTATTTTTCCGACGATGTTTCCCGAGCGCGGAGGAGGAGATCTCTTGGGGAAATTAGGGATGCGTTTCTAGCCTCCTCTTTAAACTCTTCGTTTTCCTCCGTCTGTTCGTAGAGCCAATTTCCCTCGTTGGCTCGGAACCAGAAAAAAAAGGAAAGAAAGGAGGAAAGGCGATGCCGCTCTTGAGGCGGAGGTGGAGAGCTCCGAAATCTGATTCTTCTGGCGTTGACAGAGAGAGGGACCCGTCTTGTCAGATTCGCCGAGGAGAAGGCACCGACAACGACTTGGCTGACGGAGACGGTGAGAAGTGGAATATAGGGGAGGATAAGCAAGGGAGGTTGAAGCCGAGCCGCGGTTGTGATGGCAAAAGGAAGGATAGGAGGAAGTGGTCTTGCGTTGACAGCTGTTGCTGGTTCATAGGCTTTATATGCTCCTCGTGGTGGTTTTTGCTCTTCCTGTACAATGCAATGCCTTCTTCAATCCCTCAGTTCGTCACGGAGGCGATTACAGGGGGGCCGATGCCTGACCCGCCTGGCCTCAAGTTGAAGAAGGAAGGCTTGATGGTGAAGCACCCGGTGGTATTCGTCCCTGGGATCGTAACCGGTGGGCTTGAGTTGTGGGAGGGACATCACTGTGCAGAAGGATTGTTCAGAAAGCGACTATGGGGTGGCACTTTTGGTGAAGTGTACAAGAGGTGTCTACCATTGTTTCTTTATGCAATCTTTGTGTTCATTTGTTTTTTAGGCTGTTTTCAGCTCATTATCTTGCCTTTTTTGCCTAGTATACAAGAATGAAGGTTAGTTCTAGAAAACGCTTTTTTGCTTTTGCTACTCGGTGAACCTGCTCATTACTTTCTTTCTGGCATTTGTGTCCATTTCCTTGCTAGTTCTACTAACTGGATTCCTGTGCAGCTAGTATTTAGTAGAGAATACTGATCCTCTAGCTGGCACATGTTTGTCTGCCTTTAGGAGGGTTTAATTAGTTACTATGATGTTAGTTAAGACAACTAGAGAAAATATGTCTTAACTGCGACTGTCCGACTCCACAGTACCTTGCAATCCGTATATAACTTTATGTGCAACTGATGCTAGAAAAGATTTGATTTATTACTGGTTTGGATGTGGCTAACAGTACATGAACAGCAATATCGACTATTGTGCATTTTTTAAGATTTGCGGTAGCTCCAAGGTTTCATACTTGAGAATGTTAGCTATTGAGTAACGGGATAATGTTGGTGGATATATTCTAAATCTTTGTTCTTGTATTGTTTATTACGCAGACCATTATGTTGGGTAGAGCACATGTCACTGGATAATGAAACAGGACTTGACCCTCCTGGTATAAAGGTCAGACCAGTATCTGGCCTCGTGGCTGCAGACTACTTTGCTGCGGGGTATTTTGTATGGGCAGTTTTAATTGCTAATTTGGCTCAAATAGGATATGAGGAGAAAACCATGTATATGGCTGCATACGACTGGAGAATGTCATTTCAGAATACAGAGGTACCGTCTTACAGATTCAGATTGCGGTTATCAAAAAATCTGTCATTTTACGATGTTACTTTTCTGTTGCATCAGTATACAACTCTTACTATTTTAATCCCATTGATCAGGTCAGGGACCAAACACTCAGCAGGATGAAAAGTAATATAGAACTCATGGTTGCCACTAATGGAGGAAACAAGGTTGTCGTCATTCCACATTCAATGGGGGTTCTTTACTTTCTTCATTTCATGAAATGGGTGGAAGCACCTGCTCCAATGGGCGGTGGGGGAGGATCAAAGTGGTGTGCTAAGCATATAAAGGCGGTGATGAATATAGGTGGACCTTTTTTGGGGGTACCTAAAGTAGTCTCTGGACTTTTCTCTGGTGAAGGCAGAGATATTGCTGTTGCCAGGTTCTTATTTTACCTTAAAATGCAATTAATTGATTAGCAGCTGCTCTTTCCTTTTATATTTTCTTTTCCGTGTTTTCAGTTATGTTTGTCTGGAGAAGCATATTTTCATTTGTTATTTAAAATTCTTAAATGAACTTTTTCTAAAAGACCCAAGGAGATTTACTAGTTTCATAGATTACTTTAACTTAGGGAAAACTGTATACATTGCCCAAGGTGCTAATATTTAGGTTATTGTTGAATTCTACTAGTTTATTGAGCTGTGAATACGTGCTTACTTCTTTTCTAGACATGCCATAAAAGGAAAGGATGACCTGAGGAAGTATGTTACCCCTGTCAAAGTCCACTAACTTTTTACAACCACATTTGCTTATCTGTAGTTTTGCTTGTGGTCATTTGCTGCTCACGCGCTCCCCAGGTTGTCTTTTCTATCAGCTGAAGAGAATTTTTCTTGAATTTGTGGAAAGATTCTGTATGCTCTCTTTATTTCGTGTAATAACGTGTGTTCCCCCCCTTACATCCCTCGCACTCAGGTTCTATTTGCCTTTGCCCTTTTTTAAGGCTGTACAGTATCCTAATGATGGCTACTTTTTTTTGCACACACGTAGGTCTAAAATTTGTAAGCTGACACACAAATCTCTGAAATTGCTCACATGCTACGTTCTTATGCTCCTCTTTGTCTACAGCTCTAATGAAACTTCTGTCGATTTGCAGGGCTTTTGCACCAGGCTTTCTGGACAAGGATGTTTTTAGTCTCCAAACTCTACAACATTTTATGCGCATGACTCGTACATGGGATTCAACCATGTCTATGATACCAAAAGGTGGGGAAACCATTTGGGGTGGCCTTGATTGGTCACCGGAAGAGGAATATAGTTGTGGCACTAAGAAGTTGAAGAACAACACCCATATGGTAGGAGAAAACAGGAAAGGTGGTTTGAGTCCTCCTGAAATAACAAATTATGGGAGAATTATCTCGTTTGGAAAAGATGCAGCCACGCAGCACTCTTCCAAGATTGCCAGAATTGATTTCAGGGTAAGTGTGTAACTTCTTTTTTTTTATTTATAAAAAGTGGGTAACTTCTCTAATTGACTTTCATAGAAACTGTTAGAATGACTAGACTTCCTTATTCTGAATTAAGGAGTTTCAATTTGTTGGTACCTGAAACTTGAAAGTAGTGAAGTTTCTTTGTTTAGTGATGATATGCATTAGGAAAAAAGGAAGAAGATCCTAGTATTTCCATTTACAACCTTTCTTGATGCTTTTTATCAATTTTGTTATTTTGATGACGCTTTCTTGAATTGATCTTTGTGCTACCATAACATGGCTTGACAATTCAGCATCATTTTATTGAGTTCAGCATTACATCGATGTATGCCATTGTTTCTGTAAACATAGTTGGCAGAGCAGTGATACACTATATGAATATCACTAGAAATCTAGGTTCATTGCTGAACATGCTAGAAAGAACAATTTTCTACCGTTCCTTTATTTCGCCAAATCCACGGATGCTGGTTTGATACTGAGCAATCAGCTTAATTGAAGCCATAGTATATATCTTGTGCATATGACCTTTAAGAGGCCATGTATTTTTATCTCTTTGAGATTCAAATCTATTCCTAAATGTTATGTATTTTTATCTCTTTGAGAATCAAATCTATTCCTAAATGTTATGTTCTATGCGAGTTCCTACGTTGTGCTGCTTTTAATTGTCAGGACTTCGTTTATCTGCAGGATGCTGTTAAGGGTAGTCACCCAGGAAATCACTGTGATATTTGGACAGAGTATCAAGAAATTGGAGTTGGTGGCATCAAAGCTGTTACTGATTACAAATTGTACACAGCTAGTTCAGTTCTAGAAATGCTGGACTTTGTTGCACCCAAGTTAATGGCAAGAGGAAATGCTCATTTTTCGCATGGAATTGCAGACAATCTAGATGACCCAAAATACCAACACTTCAAATACTGGTCAAACCCCTTGGAGACAAAGTGAGGACTTGATAACCGGTGCCATTTAGTTTGTTTCTAAAGAAAATCTACTTTATCTTTTTTATGTTATATGCTTACTAGATTCAACAAATGGTAATACTGCAAGTTTCTATTTTCGTCCAGCTGTTTGTCACAGACTCTAAATACCGTGTTTTTGCAGATTACCAAATGCTCCTGACATGGAGATCTATTCATTGTATGGGGTTGGAATACCCACTGAAAGAGCGTATGTTTACAAGCAAACCTCAGCAGGGGAATGCTCAATTCCTTTCCAGATTGATGCATCGGCAGGTGATGATAGCGAGAAGTCTTGCATAAAAGGTGGAGTATTGTCAGTGAACGGGGACGAGACGGTGCCAGTTATTAGTGCTGGATTCATGTGTGCAAAAGGGTGGAGAGGGAAAACAAGATTCAACCCAACAGGGATTCGTACTCACATAAGGGAATATGATCATGCACCACCAGCCACCCTTCTGGAAGGAAGGGGAACCCAAAGCGGTGCTCATGTTGACATAATGGGCAATTTTGCATTGATAGAGGATATCATCAGAGTTGCAGCAGGGGCTTCTGGAGAAGATTTGGGAGGAGACAGGGTTTACTCGGACATTTTTAAATGGTCTGACAAGATTAAGTTGCGGCTTTAAAACGGAAGCATTGCTTGGTGTGTTTAAGCAGTGTCGGCTGCTCTTGGGATGCAAAGTTATGTCATGTCGGAAGAGGTAAGCTTCGTCGTTGCGGCAGGTTCATTGTTGTGCAGAGAAAAGAAACCAAGGAATGAGCAGTCGTAGGTAAAGTTTGTATAATGTTGTTTGTTGTAACACGCAGGAAACCTCAAAAGAAAAGCACGGGATCTCGGCGGGGGGGTTTGTTCTTAGTGTAGCACGTTCTAGTGGCTATATAGTTTGGGTTGGCAATCTTATCTTTCTGTGCTTTGATGATGTCCATGTTGTTGGAAATCCCGATCCCATAATTAATTTCCTGGACCGGAAACCGAACCTGATTCTTTTTGTCACGGTATGAGAAACCCGAATTCCTGAAATTGTTTGTAATACGGGAATTCCTGAATCCCATTGTTGGAAAAAAACACTAGCTCCGGACAAGGTGGTTCACTGACTAGATATTTGGTTGAAAATCGGAGATTAGCACAAGTGTTTGGCCAGCAATAAAATGTCGCCGGAGCTCCATTTATTGACGAATTTTCAGCCGTCCGAATTTGCGGTCGCCAGTTCCAAGAGGCTGCAGCTAGCAGCACAACCGTTACTTTTGGACTCCTTTAAAATCTATCTCCAACATGCCAGTGACGAACACCAGTGCGATCTCTACCAGTTGATGTCATCCGCGTGGTTGATTTCGCCTACCGACCGCGGCAGATCCCTGATTAAGATCGTGATTTTAAATCGAGTCGGAAATTTTTGAATTGTCACCGCACCAAATGTCTCCATCTACAAAGTTGTGACCTAAGCAGATTACACGGTTTTAAGATTTCTATGGAAAATCTTCAGGAACTAAGGCTGGACCTCGTCTGGGTTAGCGAAGATAGCTTCCCGAGCTGCTTGGCTAATGCTCCCTATCTCGAGAAACTGGAATTAGTATGGATTTTAGAGATTAGCAGCGTGGATATCTCTGCTTCTAATTTCCCCAGCTTGAAATCTCTTTCCTTCGGTGGACAATGGTCATCCCTTATACGGGTGCAACTCCAAATCAGCTCAGTACCTCTCCTCCACCCCCTTCCTGCAAGTACTGTAAGTATCTGACAGTAGTTTAAGCTCCGAATGTTAAATTCGCCGATTTTCAATACCTTGGTAAATTTAGGCAGAGCAAACTTGATGAATTGATTTCCAAGTTGCCGTGTCTCGAGTCTCTCGACTTGGATGTAACATGGATCCCAGGTGATTGATTATTAGGTGAGGATTCCGGCATACAGTCTCCAGAAATTAGCGCTGAAACAGGGAGAGGAAAGGAGGGAGGTTGAAATCGATGCTCCTAATCAACGTTAACATTGTCAATGTGGCTTCTACCTGCCAATGTGTAGTTCATTGTTCTATTCAGAGTTTCGGAACAGATAAGTTGTGGAGTTGAGGCAGTGTCTCCCAGCACTAGCTACTCTATTCCGCCACCCAGTTTTCAAGTTGGAGTTATGGAAATCAGTAGAGGTAACTGTGCTCGTTCGTTGTTCATGAGCCCTCATATCTATCTACATCTGTATAGTATCTTGAAATTCATCTCACTTGTGTTCATCTATTTGATCATTTTGCATTTTATTTTGACCAAGCTAAGGGGTCAGCTGTTGAATTGAGTCAAGTTCAATGTCAATCTTCTCCTGTGGTGGTCCAACATTTACAGCTTGGAACTAATCTACCTTTGGGACGAGCTGACGTAAAGAATCTTCCCGACGAAATCTTCTTCTTGATGGTGTTTTATGTACATTTCATCCAAAAACATTATACATAGCTCAACTTGGACATTTGAATCGTCACAAAAGTCTATCCTCGGTAAGTCCATTCTTCATTCGGGTTTTACTTTTTTCAGGTTGGTCTTTCATAGACTTAAATTAACCATATTGACACACTACCACGTATTTCAAATAGTATATCTCCGGACAGATTAAGAGAAAAAATCATTGAAACTGTTGTAGCAGTGGCAAGTGTTGACGACAACAATTTAAAGATGCTAAGATAACGAGGGTTGTGGTCGATGGCTTTTCAACCATGCTCAAGTCTACGACTTTTGAACCATTTTTATTCATTGACTTGAACTCATCTCTCATTACATTCACATTTAGTCAACATTCAATTCAATTGAACTCATCTCTCATTGAAATGAACCGAACTCCTATCAAAGACCAAAGACCAAAATAACCAAAGACCAAATCAAAAAAAAACTCTCTATCTTCCGATTTACGATCAACTCACTCTTGAACATATTCGGGTTACAGAAGAGATTTTTTCGAGCTGCATGTCTTGACTAATGCTCCTCTTCTTGAGAACTTGATGATCGGTTAATTAAGTATCAAATTAACTTCTCAAAATTTTATAATTTTGATTCACCTCAATTGAAGATCTATTGCTCACAATAGGGATTGAAAAGAAATAGTACATATAATTGGGGCCTAATATCTTTTTCTATTCACAACTTTCTAAAATTTGACAAATCTAACCAAAATTATTTTGATAACATTTTTCTGGCTAAAGGTTTTAGTCCATTGTCATATCTAGCCAATTAACTAAAAAAATTCATCATATTTTTAACACTATTAATAACAATGCAAACAAAACTAATGTGACAACTGTTTAACTGGTTAAGAGAATGCCACATCAAAGCTAGAATGTCACATTATTATAGTATAAAAATTAATAAATTTATCATTAATGATAATTTGGTAGGATTCTTAATTTTAAATTTATGAGCTAATAAGAGTTAATAGTGATTTGATAGGATTTTTAATTCTAAATTTATTGGCTAATTATAAGCTAATAGTTATTTCTTCAATCATGAGCTAATTAATATGAGAGTTAGTAGTGATTTGATATAATTTTAATGTGATTTTGTAGCATTCTTAATTCTACATCTAATATGATTTGGTAAGAGGAAATAATTATTAATTAAACCTCATTAAAGCACATCTCAATTTTTGAAATTCATAATTATATTCTTATAGTCGCTAATTATTTGTTCTTATCATTTATATATCCTCGTTAGGATTAATTTTGACAAGAAGATTTTACCTTCAATAATAATAATGTCTTGTTTGTTGAAATTATATATGTGAAATTTTTTTACTTAATTCAATTCTTAACAATTTAAAATTAAGATTTGAATATGACATTCTAAACATAAACATAGGAATTCATTTTGAAATAAAATGAATTTCTAATTCATTCAATATCAAACATGTGTTAGGGTAGATGTGAATGACCCTATTGCTTAATGGAGGCTATTGCTTAATGGAGGCGATCCGATGTAAAGAGACACATAGAGCGAAAAACGATATTGAATTAATTGGTGCTGGTATTTAAAGTAATACCAGACTTCTGAATAATACAAAGAAGTCCTCAAGGAACTGGTAAATTTTGTCATCAAATCAGCAAGATGATTCTGAGTAGGAACATGAACTTGAGTGATGAGACCATTCTTGACTTTGTCACGAACAACATGGCAGTCAAGTTCAATGTGTTCAGTTCGTTCATGAGCTACTGGATTCTCCGTCATCTTTATTGCAGAAATGCTATCACAATAGATCGATACCGAGGCTGTGAAATGAAGCTGGAGATCAGAATAAAGGTAAGTAAGCCATAGCTGGAGATGAGAATAAAGGTAAGTAAGCCATTGCAGTTCATAGGTCGTGGCTGCCATTGCTATGTATTCTGCTTCAGCAGAAGAACGTGAAACACTTTGTTGTTTCTTAGATTTCCATGAGATTAAGGAATCTCCCAAGTAGATGCAGAATCCAGTGGTGAAGCGCCAAGAATCCGGACATCCTGTCTAGTCACTGTCAGAGAAAGCCTAGAGCTATAGATCAGAATTTGCAACAAATAAGAGACCCTAACCAGTGGTAGATTTGATGTAACAGACAACTTTATGAGCTGCACTGAGATGTAGATCAGTTGGACAGCTCACAAAGTGGTTCAGAAGATTTACAGCAAAGAAAATGTCTTTGTTGTGCAGAGATAAATGAGTCTTCAAACTAGACGTCTGTATATCTCTGGATTAGGTATATGAGATCCAGATGTTTTGGATAAACGAGTTGTGGAATCAAAGGGAGAAGAAGCTGGCTTACAGGCAAGAAGACCAGAATCAATGAGTATTATCAATTCCATATTTGCATTGACATATAGAGAAACCCTTGTCAATCCTGCCAATCTCAAGGCCTATAAAGAATTTTAGATCACCAAGATCCTTAATGGTGAACTTATGATCCAGACTCTTTTTGACAATAGAGATAGCAGAGAGATCATTACCAGTGATGATTATGTCATCAATGTAAACCAGAATGACAATAGAGATAGCAGAGAGATCATTACCAGTGAGATCATTCTTGCTGTTGTCTGGTGAACAAAGTACAGTCTGAATGGGATTGAACAAAGCCACAACTTAATAGGAATTCAGTAAGTTTACAATTTCATTGTTTGTTGGCCTGTTTTGGACCATATACGGATTTGTTTAACTTTAAAACCATGTTAGGTTTGGAAAGAGTGAGCCCTTGAGGAGGTTTCATATAAATGTCATCTTCAAGATCCCCATGTAAAAAGGCTGTGTTGATGTCTAGCTAATGTATGTACCAACCTTTTATAGCAACTAGAGCAAGCAGAGCTCTCGTAAGGTTGTCATTTTGACAACAAGAGCAAAACTATCGACGAAATTAATTCCAGCCTTTTGAGTACAACCTCTGGCTACCATTTTAGCCTTGTATCGTTCAAGGGATCCATCAGAGTTAAGCTTGGCTCTGAACAGCCATTTACTATCAACAAGTTTAACACCGGGAGGTTTTAAAACTCCAGACCAGGTATTGGTGATTTGTAAGGATGTAATCTCATTCTCTACAGCTACATCCCAATTAGGATCTTTAGCAACTTCAGCATATGTTGTTGGTTCAACAATGGCATTGACTGACAACAAGGCATCCTTATAGGATGAACTTAAATGAGTGGTAGAGATAAAATTTGTGATGGGATAAGGAGTGGTACTACTGACTGTACAAGTGAAATCAGAAAGATGAGATGGCCACAAGCTTTGTCTAGTAGATTTCCTAAGAGGAACAACAGATTGAATGGGAGGATTTAGAAGAATGAGAAGCTTCAGCTGTAGTAGGCCGAGTAGGTGGAATCATGGTAGAAATATCTAGTTCCTCATATAATGTTACTGCAGTAGTTTGAGGAAGAGAAGAAACTATATCTGCAGTAGAATATTTTGGATTCGGGTCTCTGATGGGAAAAATGAATTGATAAGTATCCATTATTGAGGGAACAGATTCAAAGGGGAAGATGTGTTCTTGAAAAACTACATCCCTGAAATAAAAAATGGCATGAGACACCAAATCATAGAACCTATATCCCTTCTTACGAGAGGGAAAGCCTAGAAATACACTGTCAGTGGCCTGGGGAGCCAGCTTCAAACGTCCATGAGCTAGTGTAGAGGCATAAGCCTAACAACCAAAGACTCTAAAGGATTCATAAGAAGGACATGTCCCAGATAAAAGCTCATAGGGAATTCTATTATCAAGTAAAGGAGTTGGAAGTCGATTGATAAGATAAACTGCATGAAGAGCAGCATATCCCCATAAAGAAGCATGCAAGTGATCTTGAAATAGAAGAGCCCTAGTCATGGCTCAGATATGTTGATGTTTCCTTTCCACCCTCCCATTCTATTGGGAGGATTGGACACAGGTAGTTTCATGAATAATACCTTTGGACTGATAAAAAAAAGAGGAACATTAAATTCCTGTCCATTATCAGTTCTAATCGTTTTTACCATATTGAGTATGAACAAGTTCACAAAAATCAATTATGGATTGTCTAGCCTGAGATTTGGTTTTCATTAAGTAAATCCAAGTCATTTTAAACAAGACTTATCAGTAGCAGATAATGGTCTAATATTTAGAGAAGAGTGGCCAAGTCTGAACTGCCAGAGGTTGAATTTGGAAACTGCAGGCATTAGAAGAAGCTTCTGAGGATCGAGAGAAGCAAAATAGTCCCTTTAGTTGACTAGCTGTACCAATCGTTGCAAACGTTGGTGTGGCCTGAATCAAGCAGCAATAATTGGTAAAGGTGATAGACAATGAGCCAGTTCTCGTAACCTGACTCACATAAAGAAGATTGAATCTAAAGCTAGGTATGACAATGACTTCAGTTAGAATAAATGATTCCATTTTAGCAATCTAGTGGGTATTTGATTAGCGGGATAAAATCCGTTCGTCAAATTGGTGCCGTTGCCGGGGACTTTTCTAATACTACGAAAGATTTTGATTGTTAGCTTTTCCCTCATTCATCTTATCATCACTTTTCCTCAGACATTTTCATATTACACGGTTTTGTTGTTTGTTGCTGTGCTGAAAAATTGCAGACTTAACATCCCCACGAAAAAGTAAACGACTAGCCGAAAAGGAGACCACTTTGTACGCTCATCTTGCTCCCCAGTCTCATAAGAAGTTAGTGTTGTAGCTTTCTTTCGACCTTTCTACCACTTTTGAATGCGAAGACGAGGAAGAACAGGAAACAAAGATGGACGAGGTACACAACAATGAGGATGACAACAACGACAACCACAACAACAACCATAATGACAACCACAACAACAATCGTAACGACTATGTAACAACAATGAGGAAAAATTTGTTCTTATTCCTCACGAGAAGCCATTGAGAGACTATGCCCGACCCACTCTAGGAGGAGCTGCTTCAAGCATTCAATATCTAATCATGGGGGATCAAGCTTATCAAACTCTAGTGCCTCAAATTAACCTCATTCAATCAAGGGCATTCTCTACAGGACCAGATGAAGACCCAAATGCTCATCTCAGGAATTTCGTTCGTCTATATGAGATGAACAGAGCAAGAGGAGTGAATATTGATGACCTCAAACTTAGCCTGTTTGCATTTTCTCTCAAAGGGAATGCATTGGAATGGTTTTATGAGCATCAAGCATGACAATTTCACTACTTGGGATGGATTGGCTAAAGAGTTTCTAGAGGAATTTTTCTCTCCGTCTAGAACAGAGGCACTAAAGGTTAGAATTACTCAATTAAAGAGTCCTTCCAATGAGACTTTCTATGACGCTTGGCATAGATTCCAGAGTCTCCTCCATTCCTACCCTCACCATGACTTGGATGTGCATACCGTTTTTTAAGACTTTCATCAAAGGCTTGGATTACAGCAAGCATAAGGATCTCAGTATGTCTATAGCGGGAAATCTTTCAGAACTGACACTAACTTAGGCCCTTGAAGCTTGCAGGGTCTATGCTCAGAAGACGAGGACCCTTGTTCTTACAAATCCAGTTGACATTAAGCTAAATGTGCCTAAGAGCCAAGTTCAACAAGTGAGGTCCAAATTAGTTGCAGGAGAAGTGGACACGTCCACAATTGAGTTTCAACAAGCTCAATCACTTGATCAATTGTAGCTATTAACCATGAAGATGGGTGCTTTAGATTTAGCTCAGAAAAGCAACCAACCTCCAACAAGCCTGTAAATGCACCTATAGCTTGTGTTTATACTTGTGAAGGATGTGGAGGAACTAATCATGATATTTCAAACTGTATGACAAATTTCGAGCTAGGAGTGAATCAAGAGCAGGTTGATTAAGTAGGTAGGAAGAACCAAAATAATTATCAACAGAGAGTGCAGCAAGGACATAGCTATAAGAAAAATTAGGATAATTATCAGCAGCAAGGTCAAAACCCCTACAGAAATCAGGGCAATTATCAATAGCAGCGACAGGGGCAACAAAGTTATTCAGGGAATTACCAGCAGAATCCACAAAAGAACTAGTTCCACCAGCATAATCAGCAGGGGTATACCAATGAGAGTTGTGGTGAAAAGGGTCATATCACCTATTCATCTAACCCAGGACCCCCAAGTTTCCACCCTAACAATAATAGTCCTCCACAAAGTTGCTCCTAGAGAAATTCATAGCTGTCAGTACCGCTATTCAATTAACTGCGAAATGAAGCACGCTTCTAGGAAACAGATCCATCACTCAAGGCCTTGGGGAACAAATTTGGAGCACTCACAAACCTCTTTATAGACAAGACAAATGGGATGCCAAGCACAACTATCCCTAATCCAAACAAGGAGAGTTCGCTGGAGCAGTGACACTAAGGAGTGGGAAGGAACTTCCTGACTGTCCAATGAAACTAGTACCAGTGGAGAAACAATAAAAATTTGTACCTTCAACTTCCAAACAAATCGTCCCAGACTCACCTTATAAGCCTATGGTACCATACCCTGCTGCATTGAACAAGAAGCCATTAACAAAGGACGATTTCGAGAAGTTCCTTGACATACTCAACAAGGAGAGTTTGAGCATTCCACTATTGAAAGTTTTTCTCAAGATGCCCAATTATGAAAAATTATTGAAGGAGATTCTTTCCAACAAAAGGAAGTTAGGAGATGCAACATCTGCTATAGTGGTTGAGGAACTCAGAGCAGTGGTTTTAGAAGAAGTAAAAGATAAGCACATTTCACTTATTAATCACTTTAATTTTGTGATATGAATAGATTGATGAATGAACCTAACATCATCCATCATTATTTTTAATTGAAATTCTAAACAGGTAGTAGTGACAATCTAATGCAAGTAAGATTTTACTTACATTAGCTAGGCCCTACTTTGAGGAAATTAATCAACTCAATGTACAAAATGTAGACCAAAGACATGATGGGGAAGAATGTTGCAGGGCTTTTCATCTAGAGACAGTTTTGAGTCGTGATGTCAACACAAAGAGTTGCCCCTTTATAAGTTTTATTGTATAGTAACTCAACATTTATGTTGTGATGTAAGACTTCGGGCCAGAGCACTCTTGGTAAGGCCATATCTTATCTTCTATATAAAAAGAGTGTATTTGATTTCATATTCAATTTATGGAAGCAAAGCTTTCATTTATGGAAGCCACCCCTTACCAGCATTGTTCCTGTTATCTCTGAAACTCTGCCATGGCCAACACCTATGCCTCACTTTCCTTTGGTCTCGGCTCTTGATTGCTTCCAATTGTCTACTCAGCTCTTCCATCCTGTTATGGAACTCAGTTTCCCTGATATCAGCCAGTTACAGTGACTGCTCGGCTGCTGCCTGTGCAGCCATTGCTTGCAGCTGCAACCTCTTTCTTCAGCTTTATTTTGCCATTTGATATCTCCAGCTCAGCCCTCGTCTCTAGTTCTCATTTCAAGATTGAAACCTGTTCAGGTAACCAATTGTCTCTCAGAGTCTCAGGAATTCAAACATTAAGCAAAGTACTGTTCAAGAAGAAGAGCTATAGTTCACCACTTTGTCCCGTTCTGCAACCTCTTTCTTCCCAGCTTCCACTTCTAACTCGCAAGCATCTATCCACCTTCCTGCTTCTACCTCTGCTTCATTGATCTCTGCTGTAAGCTCCTCTACCTAAACATAGAAGCAAATCAACAACAACATTTCTGAAGAACAACAGAAAGGGGTGGAAAAACCCAGATTACATTCGGAGCTAAAGGCTCTTTCCCAGTCTTCCAATTCTTGTATATACATCGCATTTTTGGAGATCTTCTGAGCTTGTTAATTCACCAAGCTCTGCAACTTCTCGAAATCCGATCTAACAATATATAAGTAGAACCAGAGTAATCAACCAATGAATTTGATTAACTTCTTCTGTCATGATTATTTATTTTCACCATGTTACCTAGTATCCTACAACGAGCTCCTTAGTTGAGTAATCTCCAAACTTAAGTTCTTCGTCACTCTTTCAAAAGTCGAAGCATGGCAATAAAAGGATTACCACATCATTCCAGGCTTCAGAACGTAACATAAACTGGAGAATATTAGTTTTTATATTTACATACCAAAGTAATGATTTCTTCCTCGTTTGAAGAATTAGGTTTGGAATCTTCCAATGTATGTTCGCTGCTGCTACTTCTGATTATGAACCCGAACCTCTGCAATCCCCGCTCTGCAATCTGTAACTGAGCATAACTTTTCTACTCATGGTTCCCTTTCAGCTCCTTTAGATTCCTCTCTGCTGCTTCCTTCTCCATCAACACAGCTCTCAGGAAGTTCTTCAGATCTCTTCCGTCAAGCTCACAATCTCGTCCTCTGTCTCCTTCTTCCTCGTCTTGAACTCACTCGCATTTTCTTTTACTTTGCTAGCCAATGTGACATCTCGATTTTCGGTTTGGTTAAAATTTTGGACTTATTTGAGAAGTAGAAGTCGAGAATTGGAAACCGTATTAATTTAATTTATTTGAGAAATTGACTCAACAGTTGACCAAGTATTAAATGCTAACATGACTCGGGTTAGTTTTCGGATTGATTAGGTCAATCAGAAGAGGAGTTAAGCTTTTGAATTTTTAGTTGCAAACTTGGAGAGTTCTGGATCGTTAGATTGATCTGATGGTGATGGTTAGGACTTGAACCCTGAAGAGGAAGGAGGTGAGCTCCCATTTAAATGGAGTTGGACTGCAGATGTGGGCCTTGAGCTCAAGTGAAGTGATGGTAACGTGATTAGTCCTTGGGCCGTTGGATTGATCCAGTGAGATAGGTCGAGCCCGTTACCAATCAATAGGAGAAGGAGCCTTAGCCTTAGCCATTATCCTTGGCTACCCTACCCGGGCAGAATTAGAGGGGAGAGAGATGGAGGATGGCGACGGTGACCTCCCACAATCCTGGAGTTGGGAGGGCGACTATGAAGGGTGACAGTGGTCGTTTTGGGAGAGGAGAGGACTCGGAGTGGAGAACTAAGGCCTCGGCGGTGGCTGGGCCTCGCGGCGGTGCAGGTACACGGGAAAGGCGGAGCGGCGATGGCGTTCAATCATTGGCGGCGTTGTCCGATTGGAGAGGAAGAGGAGGATTTCCGGCGTTTGGGACGAGCAACAGCGGCGGAGGACGACCGGGTGGCGATGGCGACGAAGGGAGGAGTTCGCCGGCGAGATCTTTAAGAGTTTCAAGAAATTCGGAGCTCGCCGGTCTTTTTTTCGCCGGATTCTGGGCAGCTTCACCGACGTCGAGCCCCTTCGCCGGAGAAGACGATAATCAGATGATCATATTCAAAAGCTCAGTGACCAAACTGCAAGGACTGTTTTGTAACTTATATAAAGTTCAAGGAATTTTTTGTAATTCCTGGAAGTTGGATGACTGATCTGCAGTTGGCCAATGTTCAGGGACTGAAAGGATGATTCTGCCCCTATAAGTTTCAGATTGTTGCAAAGAAGTAAATGAAGCACAACTCGGTCATTTGAGTTTCAAATGATACATGGTCAGAAGATATGGATTCGTGGCAGCGAGAGCAATCATGTCAAGTCATAATCAGAGGTGTCATATCTTCTTAAGAGGTGAGAGTTTAAGATTACTTTTCTACTTTAAGTGTAGAACTGTAATAGGTTGTCAAGAATCCAATGATTGAATTTTCAATGTGTACATAGCAGGACTCTCAGGATTGTACAATAGTGTGTGAGCTACTGTACAAGTGTTGTGTTTTAGAGCAGGGATCTCAAGACTGTACAGTAGCGTGTGATCTACTATACATGTGTTGTATTTCAGAGTAGGGCTCTTAGGTTGTACAATAGTGTGTGATTTACTATATAGATATTTATATTATTTCGAGCATAAGCTCTTGGTGATTGATCTGAGGAGTGTGATTAACAGTTCATATTAGCAAAGGATTAGGCTTAGCTAGATAGCTCCCTTTTATGCGTTGATACCCGCCCATGGATTGCCGAATCCCCCAGGTTACAGTTCAGGCTCAGGCAGGACGTGTTGAGTATGCCTACAGATGCTACTCACGCGGTATTTAGGGTGGCTTCATGGTCTGATCCACCATGAGGCCGTCTGCTCATAGTTAGGGGTGGTTGATGTTAGGTTGGTGCAATGTTTATATAGACTTCTTTGTTATATCCTCAGTTCAGGCTTAGTAAAATCTCAGTTTAGTTTAGGCACTCAAAACTTATCACTGATCGCAATAGATGTTGTTTTCCTTGGTGTATCTGTGTGTTCAGTCACAGGTACTGGAGCTGATGGTGGAGAGAGAGAGAGCTGGTCGGGGTTTTGATATCATATGATATCGTTTTATGTATTTTCAGAACTGGAGTTGTATCTCTTTTTGACTTGTTATATTTTGGATCCAGGATCATAGTTGGTAAGTTTATTTAAGTATTTCAGTTTGGTTTTAATGCTTATTTTCCGCATTTATTTAGTGGTTGAGTATTGAGTATGTCTCAGGTTGAAACCCAGGTAGGACTCTTTGGTTGAACCAATGGTTCGACTGGGACTCTTAGGTTGAGGTTTCACGGCCAATCTCTTGATCAAATTCACTTTTGGTTCGTTGTATGCTTCTTCTATGTTGTTTCTTTCACTCTTAAAATCGTTGAAATGCGATATTAGCTTACACATATCGTTAAGCAGAGATTTTAGTATGCACTCATTCTTTCTTTCTTTATCTCTAATCTCGAGTTCTAGCTGCTCGATCTTTCCATTAGCAGATTTAATCAGCTAGCGGAATGAAATTATAATTGCGGTTCTCCTTACATTGCTTTATTTAAGGAACTTGCGCAATTTGTTGTTATGGAAGAAAATTTAATCAATCGGGCTAATGACGCTTTAAGCACGGATAATCTTTGAAACATAGTCAACCTCGACCTGAAAGGGAGCAAGAATAAATCATTGATACTCACCGAGAAGGAGGCATATTGAAAGATTTTCCAGACATGTAGGTAATGATTAGTTCATTCATATTTATTAAATGTATTAGTTAATTCATAAAAAGAATGTTATTTTTAGGCCCGTTGGCCGAAATTGAGGTGTTAAAGTTTGACCGAGATTTGAGGTGTTCATATATTAATTTAGTAGGTCGAAAAAAAGAGAAATAAAAAATTTTACCACAACATATTAATTGTAATTAAGATAGTGACCATTCAGTACTTTCATTTAAGATTATTTAGAAAAATGAAAAATAAATAAAAATGGACGGGAAATATTTCATCTGAGACGGGTAGCCTAAATTAATTTCTATAAATGGGAGTGTTGGTACTACAAAAAAATAGTAAAGAGTTTTTCTTATACATTTTTATTACTTTTAGTAATGAGTGAAAAATAAAATAATAACATTAGTTTAAAATAACATTTTTTTTAAATTTATTATTATAAAAATTTATGAAATCTAACGATTTTATTATTCAATTTTATAATTACGATTTTATGTCATTTTTCAACCTCATTCTGACTCTACTATTTCACTAGTCACACTCAAGGGTGTATATTTGTTAAAAAAACAAAAGACAGAATCACCATATTAGATTGACATTGTTTTCGATTTTTGGCTAAGTTTGGCTAGAATCAATACATTCTCAAAAAAGTGAGCTGAAATAAACTAATGTATCAAACTTGAAATAAAATAAATAATAATTAAATGACTCCACCATTTCCCTCTACCGCGTATGTTAACGGAAAAATCAAAAGAAATAAAATGGAAAAAGTAGAAGCGAGTTCAGTTGGCTTTGTCTTCCTTCCTTACGACGACTGCTAAACGAGTTCGATTCCGCCACCAAAACCCCTCTCCGCTGTACCAATCTAACAAACTTCCTTTTCGCAATTTTCTTCGATTCATTGTCAAATCTCACTCCACTGATCCCATCTCCGTTGATCGTAAGCTTACCTCGATTCGAATTTCTACCAACGCCCGCTTGTGTTCCAGGTGATAGCATCGCAATGAGTTTCATCTTCGGCAAGAGAAAGACTCCCGCAGGTACTCCTCATCAATTCTGTCCACGATATTCCTTTCTCTTGCTTTTTCAACCATCATTCGATTGCTTGAATTTATAGTTTATGAAGTTATCCCTGTGTTTGCTTTTTACCATTGAGATTAATTTAAACTTACTTTTCGAGATTGGAGTTGGACGGAAATTGTGAATGGATGTTGTCTAAGGTTACTTGTGTGCTTTGTGATTGGCGTATCTTCATTTAACTGATTGGTTTTCTGATTCATAAAAGAAGAAATCTTGTTGTTTTATTCCTGTTGGTTATGTAAGAGATTCTGCGAGAGAACAAGCGGATGATGGACAAATCGATTCGAGAGATTGAGAGGGAAAGGCAAGCTCTACAAACCCAAGAGAAGAAACTTATTGCAGAGATCAAGAAAAATGCCAAGCAAGGCCAAATGGTATGCCTACTCTTCTCATTCCCCTTTTCTTCATTTATTTTGGTATACTGATCACTGCAGATTGAGCTCAAAATCCAACTGAGGGTTGTTGTGAGTTGGGACTGTGCATTTGTTCGAGCTGAAATTGTTATGGCCATGTATTTGTTTCTATTTGTATGATCTCAATTACACGGATTACATGAATTCGTTTGTATTTGGGGATTGGGAACAACATAGAAAAAGCATAAGATTTTCATTCATTCCCTTTTGACTCATTGAAGAATTGTTACAGGGTGCTGTTAAAATAATGGCTAAGGACCTTATTCGGACAAGACATCAGATTGAAAAATTCTACAAGCTCAAGTCACAGCTCCAAGGTGTATCTCTTAGAATCCAGGTATCTGGCCTAAGACACTTAACCACCTTTATTCTATTCTACGCTTTTCTTGCCCTCGTGAATTTTTTTGTATATTTGAGATTGCTAACATATGATTATATTTAAATGCTTAGAGTATTTTGAAATGAGATAGTACGGACCATATCCGTCAACTTCAAATGCTCTCTTTTTGTAATATTATATGTAACTTGAATCATGTTTCGCTGCATATTGTTGGGGCGCAGCGGACGAGAATAGAGTAAATATATTGCACTAATAAACCACACACCGTAAATATTTCCCAGGTAAGTTGGAAGTGGCGGTAGTCCGCCACACTTAAAATCACTATGGATGGGTGATTACCACCGCAATACCATAATGACGATAATTAAGCCAACCTCCTTAGACCAATTTACCGTGGTAATATTAATAATGCAATATACAACGAATATTCTCGAAATTGCCAAGCACAAAACGGTAAGTAAATAACACCGGATTTACGTAGTTCCCCTCCAATGCGGAGAGTACATCTACGGCGATGCGCGCTTACGAGCACTTCTTCACTATAACAAGGTAGCTACAAGGTGATCCGAGCCGATCCAAAATAGTGTCTCTCAAGTGTTTCCCAACCCCGAAACAACTACTCACTATTTTATCGCTCACAAGAAAGTATTCCTACCACGGTAAAACATTTACCGGGACTTTCTACCGCTCACCTATCTACCCAATTGAGATAACTTATCTCAATTATTAAACAAGTGAAAATTGCTACACTACAACACTTAGAGAAGTGAGAAAGGAAGAAGAGAGGGATGATTGAAATGGGATGCACTAGCTTCCCTTTTATACTAGAAATGTGGGGAGACCAATTGAAAGCAATTGGTTGTGACATCCAATTAGTTGAATCCCCAACTAATTTCCATGTGCACTAAATTGGAGGTGGGGGTTAATATTGGTGGGAATTCAATTAGTTGGTTAGAGATCCAACTAATTTTGTGGTGCTTTAATATTGGTGGTACATATGTTTGTTGCACATCAATTATCCGGGACTAACAATTCTCCCCTCCCGCTAATTAAGACTCTCGGTCATCCCTACTGCTGATCGACAATACTCAAACTTCTCTCTTGGAAGACTCTTCGTGCACATGTCAGATCCATTCTCATCAGTATGGATCTTCTCGAGTTGTAGTTGCTTCGACTCCACCACATCTCGAATCCAATGATATCGAACATCGATATGTTTGGACCTAGAATGAAACGTCGAATTCTTTGCAAGGTGTATGGCGCTCTGACTGTCACAGAACAATTGCGGTCGTTCCAGTTGGAACCCAAGTTCACTCAAGAACTTCTTCATCCACAATGACTCCTTGCTAGCTTCCGTTGCGGCAATGAACTCGGCTTCGGTAGTGGAAAGCGCTACACACTTTTGTAGCCTTGACTCGCCAAGAAACAAACTCCCCCGAAAATGTAATCGGTATCCGAAGTGGACCTTCGTGTATCAACGTCACCGCCATGTCCGCATCCGTGTAGCCGACAAGTACGGGATTAGAATCTCCAAAACAAAGGCAAAATTTAGAGGTACCTCGAAGGTATCTCGGAATCCACTTCACAAGTGCCCCAAGGTTCCTTTCCGGGATTTGAAAGAAACCGACCGACAACTCCGATCGCGTGAGCAATATCCGGCCGTGTACACACCATAGCGTACATCGGACTTCCCACCGCTGAAGCATATGGAATACTTTCCATCTCCGTCTTCTCTGCATCAGTAGACGGGCACTGTTTGGCGCTAAGTTGAAAGTGATTAGCAAGAGGACAATTAACCGCTTTTGCACCGTTCATGCTAAATCGTTGGAGTACTTTCTCAATGTACTTCTCCTGCGACAACCAGATCTTCTTGGCAACTCTATCTCGTGCAATCTTCAACCCAAGAATTCGCCGCGGGCCCCAAGTCTTTCATAGCAAAAGACTTGCTCAACTCCTTCTTCAAGTTGTTGATTCCGGAAACATTCCGGCCAACAATCAACATGTCGTCAACATAGAGCAACAAGATGATGAAATCATCATCACCGAACATCTTCACGAACACACAATGGTCCCAAGTAGTCTTCTTGTACCCTTGCTCCCCATAACGGACTCGAACTTCTTGTACCATTGTCGTGGTGCTCGGCTTTCAAGCCGTACAAACTTTTGTTAAGTTTGCACACGAAATCCTCTTTTCCCTTCTTCTTGAAGCCTTCCGGTTGCTCCATATAGATATCTTCCTCCAAATCGCCATGGAGGAAGGCGATCGTCTTCACGTCCATCCGCTCAACTTCCGGGTTGAAACTTGACGCCAACCCCAAAGATCGTACGAATGGATGTCAATTTCACCACCGGTGAAAATATCTCATCAAAGTCGATGCCCTTCCTTTGATCGAAGCCTTTGACAACGAGCCGAGCTTTGAACCGTGGTTTACTATTGTGTTCTTCATGCTTGATTTTGAACACCCACTTGTTCTTCAAAGCTCTCTTCCCCTTCGGCAACTTCACAAGCTCAAATGTGTTGTCGTGTAGGGACTTCATCTCATCCTCCATTGCTTCCATCCATTTATGCTTGTGTCCATCCTTCATAGCTTCCTCGAAGCTATCTGGTTCTCCCCCGTCAGTGAATAAGACATATTCATTTGATGAATATCTGGTAGAGGGTTGCACGACTCTTCCGGATCTCGTTCGGGACGAAGAACCTTCGGCGGGCCGGCGGTTGATAATGAGAACCATCATCATCATTAGGATCATCGGCCGAACATCAAGGGGGGCTTCGTGTTCGGCTACCTCTCGGATGAATTTCTCCAACAACGAGGTGTTGGAGGCTCTAACTTCTCGGGTATTGAGCTAGCATCGGTGTTAGGAGCATCTCTCCCAACCTTCCGAATGTCTTCGATGGTCTCATTCTCCATGAACACAAGATCACGACTCCTAATGAGCTTTTTCGGATAGGGTCAAAGAATCCGTAGCCAAATTCATCTTGACCATATCCAATAAAAACACACGGTCGTGTCTTGGAATCCAGCTTTCGACCTCTCATCCCTCGGAATGTGAACAAAGGCCTTGCAACCAAACACTCGAAGATGCTTGTACGAGACATCTCTTCCCGACCAAATCTTCTCGGGGGCTTCAAAATCTAATGGAACGCTAGGTGAAAGGTTCCAAACATGCACTACGGCAAGTAGTGCTTCTCCCCAAAAAGAGTGCGGCAACTTCGAGTGTGAGAGTAAGCATCTGACTCTCTCCATCAAGGTTTTGTTCATCCGCTCCGCCACGCCATTCAGTTGCGGAGTCTTAGGAGGTGTAAATTGATGTCGGATTCCCTTCTCTTTACAGTAGGCATCGAATGGCCCAATGTACTCTCCACCATTGTCTGTACGTAGACACTTCAGCTTCGCCGCTCCCTCTCCACCAATGCAACAAAACGTTTGAAAACGTTTAGCACTCGATCTTTCGTCTTCGAACATATACCCATGTCTTCCGCGAGTGATCATCAATAAACGTAGCAAAGTAACGTGCGCCACCAAGGGATTTGGAATCCGCTTCACAAAGATCCGAGTGAACCGGATCTAACACGTTCTTCGCTCGAAGGTGGAGAACTTCTGAAAGCAACTCGATTTTGCTTTCCTGCCAAACAGTCGACGCATCTCTCCAGGTGGACATGATCCAGTCCAGGTATAGCCTTCTTCTTTGCCAGCTTTACCATGGACTTCTCGCTCATGTGGCCAAGGCGTTTGTGCCACAACGCGACGTCGTCGACAATCTCCGTTGAGTTTGCAACTTCTAGGGAGATCTTAGCTTCTGTCACGTACGCTTAGATCGCTTCTTGCCTCTTGCCACCACCAATGCGCCTTTGGTGAGTTTCCATTGACCGTTTTTGAAGGTATGACAATAACCTTCCCCGTCCAACTTGTCCACAGAAATCAGATTTAGACGCATGTCCGGGACATGTCTAACATCTCGTAGCACCAACTTCGCACCTTCCATTGTCTCCAGGCAGACATCTCCTTTGCCAACGACCTTGGAGAGGTTTCCATTTCCCATCCTTACCACACCGTAGTTTCCCGGTGAGTAAGATGAGAAAAATTCACGCCTTGACGATACATGGATGGTGGCACCGCCGTCAACCACCCAAGTGGTCTCCCGGGTTGTCGGGTTGACAAAATCTTCATCATAGACAAGCATGAGCTCCTCAACAACATTAGCATTGTCATCGTCAAGACCTCTCGTTTTGCCTAAGTTGTGGGCAAAACCTCCGGATGTGTCCCTTCGTTTGCGCTTGTGACAAGTGATGTTTGCATACTTGTTGGACTTCCCTCGGCTCTTCCCTCGCTTCTTTGAGCCTCTCGACTCACTCCTTCCTCTCCCATCCACAACTAGAACGTCGACCGTGATGATGAGGAAGAGACACCTTGAGATCTTCTTCTCATCTCCTCGTTGAGAATTCCGCTCTTGACATCCTCCATGGTGACAACACCATCTATGGCGAGCTCGTGATTGCAATCTTCAAGGTTTCCCATGATTCGGTAGGGATGCCAGAATCAAAAGAGCCGTCACCTCATCTTCGAGTTTTAAGTTCATTCCCGACAACTGGTCAATGATCCCTTGAACGTCGTTCAAGTGATCGGCAATGGAAGTGCCCTCTTTGTATCTCATATGCACCATCTTCGTGAGATAAAAGAGTTTGTTGTTGCCGGTCTTTGAAGCATAAAGCCCCTCCAGCTTTTTCCAAAGCTTCAAAGCATCCGTCTCTCCAGCGATGTGGTTGCGTACGTTATCATCGACATGGTGTCGAATGTAACTACACGCCTTCTCGTGCTCGCGCTTCCAATCCCCGTCACTCTTAGCGGGGCCGGCTTAGTTGACGATGACAACGGTTGATCCAAATCTTTCATCAACGGGAGATCCTTCATCTTGCTTCTCCAAATATGAAAGTTTGTACCGTTCAAACTAACCATCTTGCTTGGCGTTGCCTCCATAATGAACCGTGCTCGATACCACTTTGTTGGGGCGCGGCGGACGAGAATAGAGTAAATATATTGCACTAATAAACCACACACCGTAAATATTTCCCGGGTAAGTTGGAAGTGGCGGTAGTCCGCCACACTTAAAATCACTATGGATGGGTGATTACCACCGCAATACCATAATGACGATAATTAAGCCAACCTCCTTAGACCAATTTACCGTGGTAATATTAATAATGCAATATACAACGAATATTCTCGAAATTGCCAAGCACAAAACAAGAAAGTAAATAACACCGGGATTTACGTAGTTCCCCTCCAATGCGGAGAGTACATCTACGGCGGAGATGCTTACGCTACGAGCACTTCTTCACTATAACAAGGTAGCTACAAGGTGATCCGAGCCGATCCAAAATAGTGTCTCTCAAGTGTTTCCCAACCCCGAAACAACTACTCACTATTTTATCGCTCACAAGAAAGTATTCCTACCACGGTAAAACATTTACCGGGACTTTCTACCGCTCACCTATCTACCCAATTGAGATAACTTATCTCAATTATTAAACAAGTGAAAATTGCTACACTACAACACTTAGAGAAGTGAGAAAGGAAGAAGAGAGGGATGATTGAAATGGGATGCACTAGCTTCCCTTTTATACTAGAAATGTGGGGAGACCAATTGAAAGCAATTGGTTGTGACATCCAATTAGTTGAATCCCCAACTAATTTCCATGTGCACTAAATTGGAGGTGGGGGTTAATATTGGTGGGAATTCAATTAGTTGGTTAGAGATCCAACTAATTTTGTGGTGCTTTAATATTGGTGGTACATATTTTTGTTGCACATCAATTATCCGGGACTAACACATATTACTGAAGAAGGAATACGTTTAGGTACGCACTGACCCAGCCCAACCTGTAGATTACACCCAAACAAATTGATTTGTACTTGATTTTCCAGGCCACTTTGTTGTTTTGAGTTGGGATGCCTATGTTTTTTCATCCTGTTAGGTTACCTTCTCGCGTGGCTTTTTATTCTTACATTGTTTATCCCTTTCTAGGAGGATTCTCTGTGTTAATCAGTTAGTTATAATGTTCTTAGAAGCAAATGACTGACAGTAATTGTGGAAATGAGAGATGATATTATTTGGTTGGATGCAGACGTTGAAATCAACGCAGGCTATGGGAGAAGCAATGAAAGGAGTGACGAAGGCAATGGGGCAGATGAACAAGCAGATGAACTTGCCAGCACTTCAAAAAATAATGATGGAATTTGAGAGACAGAATGAGAGAATGGAGATGACGAGCGAGGTAATGGGAGATGCGATGGATGATGCATTGGGAGAGGATGATGAAGAAGAGGAAACAGAAGAGCTAGTGAACCAGGTCCTTGACGAGATAGGGATCGACATCAACCAAGAGGTAAAATATAACATTTGTTAACAGTTTCCGTAATTCATAATTGGCATTTTGGGTGGTTGAAATTATCATCTGGAGCACTGACTTTGTTGTTTTGCGGCTATTCAATTCAGTTGGTCAATGCACCATCTTCGGCTGTAGCCGCACCAGCTGCAAAGGGCAAGGTTGCACAGGTAGAATCAGCAGCTGCAGTGGGCGAGGACAGTGGGATAGATAGTGATCTACAGGCAAGGTTAGATAACTTGAGGAAGATGTAACGTAACACTGTTTCTTTTCTTAATCTTATTGTAATATATTGATTATGGATTTGACAAATGAGTTCCGTTCCATTCAGGCTCTGTAATATACATACATGTCTCCTTTGAGAAACAGACCTAATTGGACTTGATTTGAAACTGTTGCAAGAGTAGTGTATACCAGTCGAACAAGTACCAAGCAAGCAATTCACGACCTCAGAGTTCGTTTAATTTTTGTATTTGAAGGGGATTTGGGAGGGAATTGGCGAGTCGAAGTGATTTGGATAAAAAAATTTATTTAATTTGAAAAAATGTAGTCCCATGATGATTTGAAGTGTAATTTGAAATTACTATAAGTTTGATGCACTTTAAAAATTTTAAAAGAGATTTAGATACAAAATGACATTAATATAATTAAAACTCAGAAATTTACAACAAATGCCACTAATCGTATAAAAAATTAAAAAGATTATTAATAAAACTAGAAGGCAATCTAATTTTTTCTTAAATAAATTTATTTATTATTTTTTATTTAAAATATTAAAATCTCTCAATTATGAAAAACAAATAAAATATTTATGAAATCATTAGCTATTTGAAATATTTAGAGATTTCAAATCACCTTCCGCTAAATCCCAAATTCAAAAAACTTCTTAATAGCTTCTAACCCAGTCAATTCGTGACCCAAAAAGCCCTGTAATTTGACCAATCCACGACCAGCCCAAACCCAACCCAAATAACTTCAATGACTAGTTTTTTTACCAAACTCATTAACATTAAAATGGTTTTTTTGCTAAATAAGACATAAGCAATAGCAAACTATCAAATTGTTTTTTTCCACAACCCGCCTGGCCAAGACTCTGATGAACTCAATAATCGGACTCGTGACCCGCCCAACCCATCATTCGAAAGCTGTACTGCTCTAGGTTCCCAGGAAAAAGATGACGCTGTTGAACAATGATGTGATGATAACAGAGTTGTACGGTTGTAGTTTTATATCACTGAATTCAACACGGCGAATTGAACTTCAAAAACATTTCTTCACCCGGCTATAGCAACATGAATTGACCTTTTCTGCACTTTTTCCAATGGATGAAACGTTTTACCGCAATGACGAGTGGCCGTTGCCTAAGGCAGTCACCTCCACATCCATCCCTGACTAGCCTTGTGGTTTAAAACCAGAGTTCCTGATAGAGAGCAGGCAGTCATCGCGGTAAAACAAACAAACAAACAAATGGGAACGAATCTAACCTCTGCGTAAAATTGTTGGGTTATCATTTACAGATGAAGTTGTCAGCTTTGTAACATTAACTTGGAGGGATAACTCTTCCTCTACTGGCAAACTGCAAACTCGGCAGCATGCTTTTCAATCTGTTCTGTTTGAAGGATTTGATTGATTTTTGTTGGAATATGATGAAACCTTTTTTAGCAATTCCAGATTCGACATCCGTTCAGCCTCCAGTGCTCGTTCAAGCTGTGCACAAATAACTCTTACTCTTAACTGAAACCACTTTTCTTCAATTAACTAAAACCTTCAAACGTTGGATATTATATTACCTTTGCAGCACGAGTACTCCATTCTCCTAAGATAGCTCGCAGCCTCTCATTCTCTTCCACGTACTGTTTCCAGTGAAGATCTTAAAGTCGATAAAAGATCATGAAAGCCACTATATTTCCATGGACATACTTGCCTGATTATTTGCAGCTCGTACCCGCTGGAATTCAGACTCCCTATCAGCTATCAAAGACCGAGCAAGCCTTAGCTCAGATTGTAGTTGATTCATCTGAAGGAGAGAGTTTTACAGAGTTAATAATCTGGGACACTGTTCAGCTAAGTGCTAACGAGTAAACTTAACCCAAAAAACAAAGGCACTAGCTGCTACATTATTGCATTTACCTCAGCAGTTACTGTCCTTAACTCCTGTTCACGGGCACCTAACAAATGTGCAGCATCAACCTGGAATACAGGAAACCCCATAACTGTCTCATCTTAAGAATGGACACATTGATTTGACCTCACTAATCCAGCAAGGAATTACCTGAGGTGTGCTACCCTCACTAGACCGTTCATATTTGCTTAAACATTCTTGCAAACGCAGCACCTGAATGAAGCCATTTTTTAAGAGCAAAGACTTGTTATAAAGATGCAGAACCTAAACTACCAACTGACCAATTACACGATTTACAGACAGCAGCCAATGGCCAACTCTTTGAGTGATCAATGCAATTAGACGCCAATGTATGAAGGTGGAAAAAGTACCAATCAGCCATTCCAATATTGCTTACCTCTTCACTCAAGAAATGGAGATTCTCACGCTGATATTGGAGTAATGCCATTTGCTGGTCAGAAAGTCTACCACCATCTTGGTACCTGTTGTACAAAGTGGTTCTCAATACATTATTATAAATCCATTCTTTCCTGCGTAAATAAGATTGAACTAGCATTTGACTACCTCAAACCTTCTAATGGACTTGATTGTTGAAGTGGAGAATACAACGACTTCAAAATATCAGGCTGAGAGTTTACCGAATTGTACTGATGCAAATATCCTGCAACTCCAAGTTATAAGAAGACTATTAAGGGAAAAGTTCAATTAATAACTTGGATGAATGCAACCCATTAGCTTCCAATAGTGTTTATTTGAGTCAAGGGAAAAAAGGACCATATTTAGTATTATCAATTGCAAGGTTACTGATGAAAGCAAATGGTTTGCTCCTATCCGGGCGTTATCTTGCCAAATAAACCCATCCAACCCATTCATTTTGAACAGTTCTAGTTCAACTATTAATAACTCCCAGCTTGATGGTCGCCAAGACAAAACAAAGAAAAAAGATTTACAATGGGTAACAAGATAAAGATCTCCAGTTTCTCAGACTAGAAATAGTAGGAAAGATTAGAAGGATCGCTTCTACCATTAACAAAAAAGAAGAGTAGATACGTAAAGTTGTCCAGTTTGTCAGACTGGACAACTATGAAGAGGCCTACTCCATGGGTAGAATGACATACATAAAGTTGGTTACTGAGTTCTGCAAAAGGAGGGGCATGGACTCACCAATATAAACACACATAAAGAACGTAGCACAAACTGCTTCAGCCGACATGATAATTCTGCGGTGAAGCTATGATGTTGTTAGTAAGTTTCATAATATTTGTACATGAGAATGAAGGATGACGTTTCGTGAAAGTAGGAAAATATACCCTTACAGCAAATCAAAATGATGAACTGAATTTCAAAGATGGACAAGTGATACCTCAGTAATGCAGGGGCCGTAAGGAATTTGATTTGGGGATCCCATACAATAACCAGAAGCATTAGTCCAGTTCCTACAATAGTCACAAATCAAAGAGACATACTTTTAATAGTTATATATTCAGCCATCACATATGTACGAGCAGATCAGATTAACAGTAAACTATTGGTCTAACCCTGCTATTTTAAACTAAGTCTTCTAGAGGCAAGAATCCCAAAAGCATATGGATAAAATGTAACTCTGTTCTTCACAGTCAACCTCCAGATAAGATATGTAACAAGCTGAAAAATGAATTAATACTTACCGTAAGCAGTAATAGCAAATGGGAGGCGGACAATGTGTTTCAGCTTCTGGCTGAAACTATAGTAACCCTGCAGAACAAAGCAAATCATGAAACATGAAACCCAATGTTTTGAGTTTTTAATTTCAAATTATGGTCATGGTCAATTCAAATTGAGACATAGTTTCTACATTTTTATACAGATCCAAAGCTATCAATTGAGTATATCGTAAAGGGTTGCAAGTAGAATGAATACATTCGAGACACAAATTCCAAAGTGAAAGAAGATAATTTCAACTAGATTTGGATGTGTGAGAGTACCTGGAGTCGTATTTTCTGGACTTGAGAAACAAAATATTGTTGGAAGATGCCTAGAAAGTAAAATAATGTTTGTCAAATGATCGAAGATGCATTCGAAATGAAGGTTTCAGAAAAGGAAACAAACCTGTGACAACTAGGAGAAGAACATGAGAACTGCAAAGTAGAGAAGGGATCCAATTGGTGATAGAGTGGAAGAGATAAGGAGCTGCAGCGCCTAGAACAGCATAACCTGCCTACATACACAATAACAACCGGATGAGATATAGCCTCATGTATTCCTTCTCCTCAAACAAAAAAACACCAAAATCAAATAGCATAGATGGTGATGTACTTGCCAGTAGGAGAGAGTATAGAATGGCACCAAAGAGACTTCTGGATTTGCGGTGTCCGAACAAAGGGGCTTCGTGGAGGATGTCTAAGAACCTGGAAAAAGAAGAAGAGGGCAGAGGAAATGAACAAGGGTTTAGAGAGGCCCAACAAAAACAGATTGAGGAGGATGATAGTCTGGGAACTAACAAGGAGTCATTTTCACGAGAAGTGGAGAGAGGATGACTGTGCCTCTCCATAGGCATCTTTCTTCTTCTTCTTCTTCTTCTTCGCTGCAGAGAGAGAGAGAGAGAGAGAGAGAGGGAGAGACTCAAGTCAGTCTATTATTCAAAACCATGTTTGGGTTTCAACTTCAAAATCATCCTCTAGTATGATATTATGCACCCTTTCATTGATGACGTGGATATTAAAAATTGACGTGTTAGACCATCTTGGTTTATTAAATTTGGCTTTTTTTACTTTGTAAGAATGGTTTTATTTGGGGTGAGAGTTAAAATCATTTAATTATTTAATTAAATTTAATTAAGTGTTGATTTTGTACCTTTACTTAGATAATTTATTCATAATTTTTATAAGAGCATTATTAATTAATTAAAAGGAACATTTTGATGTAATTTTTTAATTTTTTGAAATTGTTTTTTTTGACATATTTTTTAAGATTTTAAGATACCATCAAATCTGAACTTGTTATATTCGTCATTAAAAGATAATAATCTTAATATGAAAATCATTCAAATCGAAATAAAAATGAATCACAAATCCCAAAATTCCTCTCTACGATTGCAGGTAGTTGGATCATTTAGCTAAATTTTAGCATTTTGTCAAATCCATAACTAAATTTAGCTAAAAATTTTAAACATATTTTAGTGTTTTTAGCTCCCCATTATAAAGCATATTAGAGCTAAATATAATTTTTTTAGCATTTTTGCTCACCATGTCGATGGCGGTAAAAATTATAAGTATGATATTTAAATAATTAAGAATATACAAATTGAAAAATATATAAAATAGTTTATGAAACAATGTGGAAATACTCTAAAATTTTCTCCCAAATATTAGACTTTTTATTGTTCCATTTTTTTGGCATAAACAGGCTCTTTGCGAAGATAAGAAGATAGCATATAAAGATTAAAAATACCTAATCAACTCACGGAATGAGGACTACCGACAACACTTCGGAGAGATATTTAAGAGCCATGCAACGGGGGAACCCGTTACCTACATTAGAAAACCGTATAGCATTAAAATCATTAATATAAACCGTTGGGAGACTACTAGCCAACAAAGATTGATATACACAAAAGTCTTTAAGAACCGAAGCTGTAAACAGACTAGAGAAGGCAAACAGAAACTGTGATCGTGTCAATGTCACTGATTTCGAAGCTATATTTTCCGGTATCACCTAGCTACCGAAGGGTAATCACATCATTGACTCAGTTGATGGTGATTCAATTGAGTGTTGGAACTAATGAGATAGACTAAGAGATTCAGAAGAGAAAAGAGAGATTGATCGGATCCCATCTAAGAATGAAACTCATCCTTAAATACATGAAGAGTTTCATCACTCAACAGAACCCGCTGAATCTGCTATGTTCAGATAATCATTATCACCGTGCTGTGTATGTGAGGAGTGGAGATAATCCTCAACGATTCTCTGCATTTCTAGGTAACCAACGGATTGGTTTGGAACCAGAATAATCGACCCGGCGGTTCAGAGAACTAGTCTCCATATATAAACCCCAAATCTTACCAACTAATATAGTAACTACAACTAATAACTCTAGTCTAACTACATTGGACCACCAACAACCCTACTTCCTTAGCTTATTGAAACCCTGATATATCAACACAAAACTTCCATTTACAAGTAGAGAAAGCGTGTTTCATACTCAGCTTTTCACTCTTCTGTCGTAAGTGTGCATCATAAAGTAACTTTACACTCTCCAATCCTGCAAACACATTGAATGAATTTGAACCTTCAGGCAGCGAAACATTAGGATTTTGATTAGTAACATCAGTAGAGGCAACCAAAGTAGCTGTAACTGAACCTCATCAGGAAGAACAATAATTGCTTGCTTATCAATAACAAATTAAATACAATCATTTAAAAGGAGGGGATAACCTTCACTTCAGAAGAAGTCTTGATTACATTCTCCACTCCCCCTCCAGTTTCCACAGCTAGCAGAGAGAGAGTCAGGTAATTCCATCCCTTTATGAAAAAGGATCAGGAACATTGCCTATTAAGACTCTCATGTTGTTGTACATATGAATAAAGGCATGATCTTCCTTGGGCGCCCACATTGAAGAGTCAACCTATTTTCGAACTGTAGAGGAGTATGTCTTAGGAGGTGGAACGTGGATATAATTAATCACTGTTTCCAAATCTCCTACATTGGAATATCTGTAGTTGAGTCTTCTTTCTCATGGATTCTATATACCTTAATCGATAAACCATTTCTGACCAACTTATGAATGGGTGTCCCAACTTGGCTTCCAAGCCAACTAATACCAGCATTTGTGATAAAAATAGCAGGAAGATTAGAGAAAGTTACCCAAATTGGCTTCTCCTGAGCATTAATAGGAACTGGAGAGATATCCTGCTTTTATCTCCGGAAAAAACAACACCGAGTTATGAATATGCCATGACCGATCGAGCATCCATTCACTCAGTTAAATCGACATGAATTCAAACTGGAAAATAAATTCTCAGCAAGTTTTGAAACCAGAATCTGGCATTCGTAACCTCAAATCTTGTCAGCTATAGAAGTAAGAACACAGATTAGAGGTACCGATCCAAAAAACTGACCCACCAAAGCAGATTTCATCTTCTTTTAGAATTTTAAGAACACCGCCCGCAACTATTAAACGAGTTTGTTCCACAAATTTAAGATCATTCAAAGAGTCAGAGTCAAGAGCATATCATGATCGAGTCAGACTTTAATGAAACAGTAACATATGAAAATACATATCTTATTGCGCATGTGTGGTATGAGCGTTGCTCCCGTAATGTAGGAAATATGGGATTGATACTGATGCTATGGTGGTAAGAATTAGAGGAGAATTATCAATACTTAGCTTACCTTCTTGGTATGTTTCTTTGTTTTTGAGATTTCTTTCTTGTTGACAGTGCTTTGTTGTTCTTGTAGATAGTGATTTGTTGTTGCTGTACCCTTTGTTTGGATTGCGAGGTTGCGATCCATTTGTGCGATCTTAATGAATAAAATTATTCACGAAAAAACATACATATCAACGACGAATGGAGATGGTAATAAGCCAGAGATCACAAGATTTATCGGTGATCTCACTACACCTGGCTAACCCTAGAACAACACAACCACAAAGGCAAGCGACCAAGCACCGGCGATCAAACGTCGAAGAAATCAAATCTCAACTCGAGAGGCATCCAAACGCTCAGTGATTTTCCATTTCGAAATATTGGTCTATTTCCTTTTTAAAAGATAATGTGATTGTTAAACATATACCTTTTTAGTAGATTTTTATGAAATCATTACTAGATATTGGATAGGCTAGAAATGGAAATAATATCCATTTTATTGTAATAAAAGGAAATATAATTATGAATAAAAGTAGTTACCATATTTATTTCCTTTTCCTTATATGTAATAAATAAGATGTATAAAGGATGGATCCATATATACAAGTGCAACAAGAAAAGCACACCATTTCATAGATTTTGAATCTGATATTTTCGCGCCTTTTCTTTTCTTGACTTGACCAAACCTCAAGGTATGAATGATATTATTTAACTAAAATTTCACAAAATTATAATCAATATAGTTTCTTACATCATATATTATAAATTTCATATATGCTTGAATTTTTAGCCTAGAATGCATACGTCTAATAAACATCTGAGTGGAGAGTTACAACAGTTTGATGTGTTTCTCAAACTTTTGAGTACCTTCGTTTGGTTTGTGTGAAAGCGAAACATCAAACATAATACATAGGAGATGTACTAGCTAGGTTTAATTAATGGTTACATATTATTGAAACTTGTATGTATCGTGATTGAGTGTTTTTTGGGATATTATATTTTGTAATGTGTGAATATAAAAAAATGTATCTCATCTAAATTATTATAATCGTTTTCACGTTTATATTTCTATTTCAAAATTAACTATTACAATCGATCGATAAAAAAAAGAGTATATTTGTCTCTTTATTGTCAGTAAAAGATGAATGGGATAAAAAAGAAATATGTATGCACAAATGATGAAGTAGTTTACCATCTTGAGAGAACTAGCAAATTTAATTCAATACCATTTAAATTTAATTCCATATACTTCCATCATATATATAGATGTTTTTTTTGCCTCCTCTTATGGATATAACATGTTAGGTTCCCCCGCGACCTTTGATTGCAGTGAAATGGAACAGTTAGTGTTGACCCAAGATGAAATCAACACATTCCATGCAATCGACCGACAAGCGTATTTGATCCTGACGCTTGGGCTCTATCGTGACCCGATGGAGTGCATGCAGATCATTGCGTTTTGGTACTGGCTTGAGATTCTCTGCTATTCATCTGTATTTATCAACACCATTCTCTATCTCCCATGGGCCTTAATCAACGACCTCGCTGACGAGGCCGTCGCTTGCCTCAACTGCATCAACTCCGATGCCTTTCCCGTCCCGACGATGGCCGAAAGCGTAGACGGCGGCGGGATCCCGTTGACCGTAGCAGTGTTGGACAAGGATCATAGCATCAGTCTCCCTTACTTCTTTTATCACAGGGTCGAAGCAAGAGAAAAGATAGCTAAACAGTATAACAATGTTTCTGTTAGAGCTCTCACTGACTTAATGCACATGGTTTTTGAGAATAATGCTAGGGCGGCGGCGGCGGCGGCGGCCATGCAGCAGCAGATGGCCACCGCTTCTTCTACTGTGGCCGGCGGTCTCCGCCACATCATTGGTTCAATGAGCAATATGACGTTACATCCACCACAACGGTACGTATGTACGTGTATATATGGTATATAATTTTGGTCGAAAGGAATTTTCTATCTTTATTTAAAGAAACACTTTGGTGAAGAAATAGAAATTGTCTCAACATGCAATGAATACAAAGGGGCAGAGCCACGTCTTCTAAGTGGGTGCACTGTACGTCTAGACTTCAGTTGGAAACAAGTTTTTTTTAACAGAAAAATAATAATGTATATTTTCAACGTAAACGGATAGATTTTAACTTCAAACTCTATTTGAACTAATAAATCGGGACTCTTATCGTTCAATCATCCATGAAAATTAAAAGAGGTTATGGACAGGTTTGTTCGAAGTTTGTGGGTAGCCCCACTAAAAAAAAATGAGGTTAACGGTTTGATGGATAGACATACTTTATTTTTTTGAGAATAAATCTTACATATTATAAAAGGATAGATTGAGCGATTTCAGAAAAAAATTAATATAATAGAGATGAAAATTTATTATTTTAATTAAAAAAGTATCGTTTTACAATTGTTCATCGTTGTATATATACAGAACCGAGCAGCAACCACCACAGTTCGACGGGGGCTATCAAATAGAGGAGGAGAAATTGGAGCCGGAGGAGGAGCATGGGCTGGAGCCGGAGGCAGAGAACAGGACGATGTTTGCAACGTTCTCGAAAGGATACCCTGTCGCAGCTAGAGAATTGAGGGAGTTTCTGATGAAAAACTTCGGTGCAGACTGCATCGAGTCGCTGCATATGGAAGAGGTGGCGCCGCCGAAGCAATCACTGTTTGCGAAAATCGTGTTCAGGTTTGGTGCGACAATGGATATGATTCTCAATGGTATGGCCAAGGTTAAGTTTAACATTAACGGCAAGCATGTCTGGGTCAGGAAGTTCGTTCCGTACAAGTTCTCTTACAACAAGTCAACATAGCTTCCACCTCCTCTAGTGCTGGTGTTAGACTATAGTTAGGGTTCAGCCAGCCGGCCACCCTCCAATCCAATAAACGGCCAGCATGTTTTTTATTTTGTTTTATTTGAATAATAATGATGTACCAAACAATGCTTTCTCTAGAATGATTGTCTGGTACCCTTTTTAAAAAATATTCTGCTAAGAGTCGTCATATTTAAGAAGACATCTATTATTAAATCAAATGAAATCAATAATTTTCATTATAATCTTGGCATATTAATTGCACGCACTACTTATGGCGACTAGCTAATTTCCTACATAATTTCCTTCTTCTTGAATCAATAATATTCCAGTATTCTCTTGTTATCACAAGATCATTGGACACATTCGGCTCAAAGAACAAACAAATAGACAATGATACTGTTAATAAATTAAACTCGAAGATTAATAACACGATTTTTTTACGTGGTATTGTCGATATGACACTAGTCTACGGAGAGGATCTCCCTCTCAGGTTTTCGGCTTCGTATTTCGTTAATCTCAAACGTACAGCTTACAGAGAGCTAAATAAGTTTGCTGAGGAACCCTTATTTTAATATTGGCTATTTACAAAACGGTACCCATAATTAATCATAATTAACACCCTCCCTCAAATTGATGCTGGATTCGAAGCATCAATTTGGAAGATAGAAACCAATGTCGGCTGGTTCCTACAGCTATCGTCAAAATGTCAGCTGTTTGATCTCCGGTCGACAAATAGCTAAGCTGCACCATGTTTGATCCGGAGGTTCCGAGCAGCAATCCTTCTACTCATGACAAGTAAAGAGATCTAGGATCAAGATGGAATCGTGGGAACCACTTTTCGAAAAGAGTATTTCCACCCTACAAGCCTTATGTATTAGGAAATCCCTTCCGAGGATAAGACCGTATACACTCGAGTTTTTAGGGTTTAGAAATTGGAGTAACTTAGAATCTCATAGGCTAGGATAGATATGTGTTTTTTGTGTGTTTCTCCCAAATAAATGCCTTCTTTACATAGGCAAAGGGTCCAGGGGTGACGGGGTACAGATCCATGCACCAAGAGGCATCCTTATCTCCATGGATATACAAGAAGGTGGAAAAAGGTAACTTACCTTGAATCCCTAAGGGTTTAAGAGGGAAAATAACTTAGAATTGAGTTTGAATCTCACGAAGAGGTGTAAGCCAATTCGTCTTAGGAGAAGGAGTAACCACCCAACCACCTAGCTCCCTACCAGCACCGTAGCTCAGCTCAACATTCGTCTTAAAAGGGAACTAACTTGCATATTATATCCGGTCCTCCTTTATCATATCCTCATGGTCTCTCCATCCACACACACACACACACACACACACATATATATATATATATATATATATATATATATATATATTTCCTTCATATCTACGCGAAGGAATGCATTTTTTACATCTAATTGAGTTAATTCCCATCCTTGCATGGCGGCAACGGCAAAAGTACAACGAACAGTTTGCATCTTAGCCACTGGCGCAAATGTTACCTCGTAATCAATATCATATTCCAGTTGAATCCTTGTGCTACCAACCTTGCCTTATATTGATATAATGAACAATCAGGCTTCATCTTAACTGTATAAACCCATCAGCACCCAATGATCGACATCCCTGAACTTCGAGGAACTAATTGCCAAGTATTATTGGCCTCCAAAGCATGCAACTCATCTTTAATAGCAGTGTCCCAATATGGATTCCCCTTTTCCTGAACGTAATTATTTGGAATAGGAATAGGTGTAGCAGAGAATGCAACATAGTGATGGTGTGAAGTAGGTGGCTGCCCAAAGTTGACCCGAGTTGACCGCCTAAGAACTTGATCTTGAATAGTGGGTATTGAATCACTAGTAGCACCAGTGGCTGAAATTGAGCTGGAAGTTGAGCTGGCAGTGCTACTGGTTGTGGAGGAACTCAATAAAGAATCTAACGGACTGGGCGAGCTCGACAAACTAGACGCGTCAGGTATAGATGAAGAGTCGGAGGAAGATGCTGATTATGCTACTAGTTGCAGAAGAACTCGATAAAGAATGTGACAGATTGGGCGTGCTCGACAGATTAGACGCGTCAGGTATAGATGAAGAGTTAGAGGAACATTCTGATTCACTCCCCACCCCATTCCCAGAAGGAGCATCGGCCGGAGTAAGCGGCGAATCCCCAAACGCCGATAATGGCCATAAAACTCAATAGATGGAGGAGGTTGAGCTTTGCCAAGAGTATAATACATGGCCTGCTCAAGAAATAAGACATTACAAGAAATTCTCATAGGACGATCGATAGGATCATAGCAAAGGTAGTCCTTATGACGATTACTATATCCCAATAAGACACATTTGGCGGTTTTGGGTTCGAGCTTATGCTGATCTTTCTTCGGAAGGAGGACGAAGCTAGAACACCCAAAAACGTGAAGAAAAGAATAATTAGGAGACTTCCCATAAAGAGTTTGATATGGTGAGCACTGCTCCAACACAGGAGCAAGTTGTCAATTAACTAAATAAACAACGGTAGCCACTGCCTCCACCCAGAAATGCAACTGAATGTTCGAATGAAAGAGTATTGCACATGTGAGCTCAAAGACATGTTGATTTTTCCGTTCCACAAGACCATTATGTTGTGACACTCCAGGACATGATTGTTGAGCCAAGGTGCCATGAGATTTTAGAAAAGCGAACAACTTATTAGAGCTGAACTCACCGCCAGAATCCGAGCGAATGATCTTGATAGTTCTTCCAAATTGAGTCTCAACCATTTGAAAGAATTCTTTGGCACAAGTAACAAGCTCTGACTTTTGTCGAAGAAAGTAAACCCACATGTACCTAGAAGCATGATCAATGAACAAGGCAAAGTAACGATAGCCCATACGCGACTTGATAGGAGTGGGTCCCCACAAATCAGTATGAACTAAATTGAAAGGTTGGCTATACACGGATTCGCTGGTTGAAAAGGAGGATTGAGAAACCTTGGCCTCGATACTGCTAACACATGGAGAAGGTGAGTCAAAAGAATCAAGTTTAGCACGCAACACATTCATTCGAAACATGCTTATTAATCGCGTAAAATGCGGATGTCCAAGGCATTTATGAAATAAATCCCAAGTGGAATTCTTAAAAGCAATATCCAAGGTACAAGGTGATGACTTGGATTATTAGCACAGTTATTCCCGCTTTAAATGACGTTTTCGAATGTTTGGATGTCTCACTTTGATCATATTCGGGGTGTTTCGTGCATATTTTGTTACCGTTGGCCCCTTGGGCTGTGTGATGTTGTTTTATATCTTTTTGGTAAATTTCAGATATCAGATGAAGTCTCTAGATGAACCAAGACATGACGGGGAGGCCGGAACAACTCAAAACGTTCGATTTGGGAAGAAAATTTCACTCTTTAGTATTTTGAGCATAACTTATTGCTCAGAGTCCGATTGATGCAAGGTCAGCGGCGTTGGAAAGATGATTCAATTTTATACAACTTTTATGTTAAGGTCGAGAGAAAATTCCGTGTTTTAACACATCGTGTGTTAACAACATACAAGTGTGTGTTAGCAAGCAGTAGCCACGGTAAGCATAACACACGGCCGTATGTTAACTTCTGACAAGTTTGTGGGCTTTTTCCTTCTCCAACTTGGCCTAGAAGACTATATAAACCCTTGGGATATCGATATACATGATGAAACTTGATTACACACATATTTTCGAGCTCTTAGAGAGAGCTAGAGTTCCAGAGATCGATTGAAGCGAGAGAACATCAACGATTGGAGACCGATTGAAGATCGGAGAAAAGATAGAGATTTCTCGACGAAACATGTTTTCTTCCTGGGTTATTTTCCTTTCTTATTCCCTTCTTGTTTCCCGAACCATGAGTAGCTAAACCTTTCGTCTTATTTGGATGAGATGAAGCTTTAGCTCAGCTTTTGTATGGATGTTGGGGTTTTAATCGTTTGATTTGTTATTGAGATTATTTAGACTTATGATGTGTTCTTGCTAAACCTAATATCTGATTCCATTTCATCTGGCCATATTGATTGAATCATTTTCATTGATTTGTGGGTCCGAGAGGAAAATAGATTGATAGCTCGCTTAGGAAGAACTCTAGATTATTCGTTAGCTCGAGAGAGGAATGGATCGTTTAGGCTTTTTGCATCATTTATCGTTGTGAATTTCATCGAACACCTTTAGTACATTTTGTTTAGGTGTAGATTAGCTCTCGCACCTCTACGGTTGAGCAGAATAGATCCTTAGAGGTGCGAGAGTGATCTAAGACTGTCGTAGGAAATCGCCAAGCCATTATAATCTGAATAACTGAGATAACTTGTCGTTCATCCATGCATTGATAGCGTTAGTGGATTTGAATCCAAACTATTGTCCTTCCACATTTGAATCAATCGCTTGCATTTAATTTCTTTTGATTTGCATTCTTTGTTTATAATTGGATACTTCAACAATCAATCAAATAGTTATTCATTGTTACTTGATTTAGTTAGCTTAATCAATTTGAGTAATAGCTTTAGAAAGACCCTAGGGAAATACAATTTCATTAGTTCATTTTAGTGGGTATTTGATTAACGGGGTAAAATCCGGTCGTCAAATTGGCGCCGTTGCCGGGGACTTTCCTAATACTAGGAAAGATATTGAATGTTAGTTACTCCCTCATTGATCTTATCATATCTATTTCCTCCCATATTATTTAACAAGGTTGTTTCTTTTGAGTTCCATTATGTAGGATTGCAGTTAGGATGGACAGTGGCAAGGTTCCTATGCTGAAAGTAACTACAATGAAGGTTGGGGTTCTTCACCCAACCAATATGATGAGAACCAAGGTTGACCAAGCTACTACCAACCTAATCATGGAGGAGAGCAACAACAGTGGAACAACTTTGGGCGAGAATTAGATTCATATTGGAATCAGGACCAATCTACACTAACTTGTTTCCAAGACTCGTCAACAACTTACTATCACCACAACTACAATGAAGACTATCAGTCTTTTCACAATCAATATTCAGGGCCCGAATCATATCAACCTCCGATTTCTGAGATTACAAACACATATATGTTTTTGGAGAAATTGCCTGCCTAGACTCTTGAATACACTGCCAATTAGAGAGAAAATATGAGGTTGTGTGACTACATGGTTAAATAAGGAGAAACCTTTATTTGTCAAGAAAGTGAAGTCTCAGAGATGTTTGATCAGCTAATGGCATGTCTTGAAGAACAAAATTCTCATCCTAAATCATAAGAAGAGGTCGATTATGAAGATGAATATGATTTGGATGTATCAGCTGAAGTGGTGGAAGAGTTAACTTTCTTTGAAGACAATCTAGTTGTCCAGGATTTCAAGTTAAAAGAGTTTGAAAGGGAGGAAGTGCCTTTCCTTAAAAATAACCTAATTTTCCATGTTAGGGGGTTAGAAAAATTTAAAGAGGAGGATGAAGAGGAGTTTGAGGAAGAGACATGGGAAGATGAAGAGCCTCCCCATAATTCCATTGCAGCTGCCGTTGAGCATTCCATCATTTGTCGTTCCCCTCTAGTTATAGTCTCACCAAGAGAAGCCGAGACTCTTCTTGACTCTTGTTTGATTATGAAGTACTGATGTCAAGAAACTGATAATGAGTGCTTCACACACAAGATTAGAGAGGACACTATGTCGGTACTAAACTTGTCTGCCCCATATGACTTCTCAAGACACACTATTAGATCAGGGATGGTTGAGGATACAAGTGTCGATACACCATACTACCTCTTCGCTCCTCAATCATTGGGGGTTAAGAAGAGAATGTCACTTCTAGGAAAGAATTAGAGCTCACAACCACTTCATTGGCTTCTCCATTAATCTCTTAAGGTGTTACTTGGGATTCAACTCCAATCGTTGAAGACACTAATGGAATTCAAGGAGGTCCTATGTTGGGCGGCCTAATCCATGTATCGTCTAGCTAAAAGACGTAAAAGAAAGAACACTTCTCGGGAGGCAACCCGAGCATTGAGTCTTTTTGGTGTTCTCCACTTCTTCATTCGGGTTTTTTTTAATTAATGAGCTCTTATCTGATTTAATTTTTCTAAAATTGCTTTGTTAGGATTTGTTATGTGATAAGGACGTTTATCTTGTATGTCTTGTTCGTACTTTGCATTCATTTGGTTACTTTTCTTATATTGTGCTAATTAAGTGTGGGGTTCTTACCATGTCATAATTGTTGAGCACTTTGAAGGTTCTACCTTGTAATTCATGATTTGTTTGTTTTATCGATTCCCTATACCATAAGCTTGTCATGTTGTTGTGTTTGCCATGTCTATCGTCTCACAATGATTTCAATTTTTCACATCCAGAATTGTGTTTTTAGTTTCTTCTTTTGATTCTTTCATGTCTCTGTGGCTGTAGGATTCTTTTCATATCTCGAGGAAGTTTTGATATGAATTTTCGTCCAAATGGAGCCCTGGTCCTCGTCCAGGCTTTACATTGGTCTCAAAATATCAAGTTAATACCTTATTTTCTAGCCCTATCTCACTTGCTTGTTTGGTCCATTGAGGACAATGTCCTGTTTAAGTGTGGGGATTAGGGTGTTTCTAAATTTTTGGTACATAACTTGTGATCATTTATGCTTAATTGTGGTCCTTACTTTTGAAACTCCCTCTTGAGCTTAGCTTGTGGATGTTAGTGAATGCATGTTTAGTATTCTCATTCTATTTGTGGATGTCTTGGATGTTAGGATGTCATTTTCAAACCACTTGCCGTTTTGCCAAAATTTGTATACTAGAGACTCATATATATGTTAAAACTGAATTGCAACCTTCCACTGTTTTGTTTTATGTCGCAGTAGAGTGTATGTGTATCCATCCAACGAGTTTGCCTAGATTGTTATGAAGCTTAAAACAGGCAGGAGGAGTCCCAATGAGGTTGCTAAATAAAATTGTCGTGGGGGTTTAATTGCAACCAAAACACGTAGGCCGTCCCTGGAGGTCCACCGTCTTCCCAAATTTTACGAGGCTTGGAGCATTGGCCGAAGACTGATTACTTCCGGGTCCGACTGAATTTGCAATTATTTCCCCCATTTGGAAAAAATGCTATCTAAAGCAATAAAGAAAGAAAAGCAAAGAAAGAAAAGAAACAACATTTTAGTATTCGAGCTTTGTTTATAGTAATATGTAGTGTTAGATAGTCAAGTAAGCAACTCAAAATAAGAGGTAGGTGCTAGTATAACTCGAGTGCTATTAAAAGTTGAAGCACCTCCTCCCTCAGGACGGAAGAGAAATCCCGGCCAGGTCGGTCTGTTACTTCCGCTGGCAACTAAAAGGTATAAGTGTTTGGGGGATATGGATACACTCTGGTGGTTAGGTGTCAAGTCATTTATATCATATGCATGAGTCTATCTTATACTAATCTAAGGGATTCAGTATTTTATTATTCCTAATTGTGTGGTTTGTTGATTGACTTGCATTCCTGATCACCCTGATAGAATTAAGGGCATGAGCTTTGTCTTTCGATCACCATATATTGAGTTCTTTATAAAGAGTGATTAGTAGATTTGGTTGAGGTCAAGAAACCGTTTAAGTGTGGGGGAATTTGATGACCTCGATTATTAGCACAATTATTCCCTCTTGAAACGACGTTTTCAGATGTTTAGATGTCTCACTTTGATCGTATTCGGGGTGTTTCGTACATATTTTGTTACCTTTGAACCCTTCGGTAGTGTGATGTTGTTTTATATGTTTTTTGTATATTTCAGGTGTCATATGACATCTCGAGAAGAACAAAGACATGACGGGGAGGCTGGAAGAACTCAAAACGTTCGACGAGGGAAGAAAACGTCACTATTTAGAATTTTGAGCATAAATCATTGCTCGAAAGTCTGATTGATGCAAGGCCAGCGGTGTTGGAAAGCTAATTCGATTTTCTATAACTTTGATTTTGATATCTAGGGAAAATTTCGTGTTTGTTAACAAACGGGCGTTTGTTAGCGAGTAGCAGCCGTGGTAGGCATAACATACGACCTTGTGTTGCTAATACACGCCATGTGTTAGCTTCTGACAAGATTTTCAGCTTTTTCCTTCTCCAACTTGGTGTGGAAGTCTATATAAATCCTTGGGACATTGATATAAATGATGAGATTTGATTATACATATATCTTTGAGCTCTTAGAGAGAGCCAGAGTTCCAGAGATCGATTGAAGCGAGAGAACATAAACGATTGGAGACAGATTGAAGATCAGCGACAAGACGGAGATTTCTCGATGCAACATGTTTTGTTCCCGGGGTATTTTCCTTTCTTCTTGCCTTCTTGTTTCCTGAACCATGAGTAGCTAAACCTTTCGTGTTGTTTGGATGAATGTTGGGGTTTTAACTTTTTGATTTGTCATTGAGGTTATTCAAACTTATGATGTGTTCTTTTTAAACTGAATTTCTGATTCAATTTTGTCTGACCGTCTTGATTGAATTATCATCATTGATTTGTAGGTCCGAGAGGAACTTAGATTGATAGGTCACTTAGGAAGAAATCTAGATTATTCGTTAGCTCAAGAGAGGAACAGATCGTTTAGAGTTTTTGCATCATTTATTGTTGTGGCATTTCATTGAACACCTTTAGTGTGTTTTCTTAGGTGTAGATTAGCTCAAGAGAGGAGTGTATGGTTAAGCAGAATAGATCTTTAGAGGCGCAAGAGTGATTTAAGACTATCATAGGAAATTGCCAAGCCATTATAACCTGAATAATTGAGATAACTTGTCGTTCATCCATGCATTTCTAGCTTTAGTGGACTCGAATCTGAACAACCTTCATTCCATATTTGATAATCAATCTCTTGGATTTGCTTTCCTTTGATTTGCATTCTTAGTTTATAATTGGATACTTCAACAATCAATCAAAAAATCATTCACTGTTACTTGGTTTAGTTAGCTTAATCAATCTGATTAACAACATTAGAAAGACCTTAGGGAAATAGGATTCCATTAGTTTATTCTAGTGGGTATTTGATTGGCAGGGTAAAATTCGCTTGTCATAAGGGTGTCAAACCAAACAATTCAATGAATCAGAAAAACAAACAACAACTTCGTCTATAGCAGCTAACTCATCAGCCCCATTTGCTCGCAACACTTATGGGTTATGAAGTGCGTCCAAGACATAAACATGTCTCTCCTTATGGGCATTTCCTATCACCTTCCTGCTCTTCTGATCATGTACGATACATCCATCCGAATTAAAGATAAGGCCACATCCATCCTCTGCTAATTGCCCCACTGAAACCAAATTAGAAAGAAGTTTGAGAACATATAATGAATTAGGCAAGTGTCACATCCTTAGTAGAGGCTATCCCTAAGCCACAAACACCAACCTTATATTGGAGACTAGACGAAGGGCAAAAATGTTGACGAACACTAGTCATATGGTTACACGCGAAAGAATCAATCAACCAAGTCAGGGAGTTACCTGTAGAAGCACCTTTGGCGAAGGCAGAAGTCAAGGCAGAGGGCAATGCTTCCCGAAGTCCCTCTTGAACAAGGCGACAAACCAAACCTAGTGAAAAACTACTCGAAGACTCTGACTTACCGGCAACACTGAAGGAGGCAGAAATTATTCTTGTAGAGCTATCAACAATGAAGGCCGGGCGAGAACTCCCTGATGTAGTGGAACCTTTATTCCTACATTTAGCGAGAACACGACATTCAAGAACCACATGACCTGTTTTTCTTACAATATACACACTAATTGTGTTTCCAACAATGGGGCTGAATATGGCCTTTCTCGTGGCAGAAATGACAAGTAAGTTCACTAATTCCATGCGACTAAAATTGGGGGAGTGTAGAGCCATGAGAGCGCCCAATAGCAAAGTCAGAATCAGAAGAAGGAAGAGACCGATCAAGTTGGGCTTGATTTCTGAGGCATGTTTCTTCACGAAGAAGTTCAACATAAATCTCATTCCATTGGTGATGTTAAGGTGGATAAGAGAAGCTCGAATAGGCTCAAATTCGTAGCAGAGCCGCATAAGAAGCCGAAGTGTACGAGAGCGAGTACTTTCCTTAAGCATATTTGCTGACACAGTGCCAATAACAAGAGAGGCTATCAACAAATTATATTCGACCCATAAATAGATGAAGAAAAGCCTGATAGTTGGTACATACATTTTGATCCCCTTGAGGAAGTCGAGTAATCTCAAGTTCCAATTTGAATAGACAAGAAGCACTAGTTTGAGAACTTGTTTTACGAATATGAGTCCACATATCATGAGCTGTGGAAAACTGACAAAGACTGAGAGCGGTAGGCACAACAACCTAAGCCAACAACCATGTGATAATGTAAGCATTACCAACATCCCAATCATTATGATTTTTCAAAGAGGCATCGACCGCAGGATGAGGAGTGGTATCAGTAAGAACACCCAATAAGCGTTTGACTTCAACAAAGTTATAAAATTGGAATTCCCATAGTTGAAAGTTTTATACATCCAGATTTACAGTAATAAGTTCCAGCTTTCTTGGATCCATTGGAGAATATTAGGAGCAGACATAGAGAAAGAACCAAAAGCTTTAGAAAATACCAATCATCCAAGATCAAACCAACGAGATCAAGAAGAATCAAATCAAGAGGCGAATAGAAGACAAGAAACGAAAACATTTACACACTCATAGTGACCAAAGTCATCATAGCAACCACGAAGAAAAACAATGCCGAAGATGAGCGACAATGTCGATCTAGAATCACAGGTTCAGATTGTAGGCTCTGATACCATGTTAATAAATCAAACTTGAAGATTAAGAACATGAAATTTTTAACGTGGTATTGTCGATATGACACTAGTCCACGGAGAGAATCTCCCTCTTAGGTTTTCAACTTTGAGGTTTTCAACTTTGTATTTCGTTAATCTCAAACGTACAGCTTACAGAGAGCTAAATATGTTTGCCAAGAAACCCTTATTCTAATATTGGCTATTTACAAAATGGTACCCATAATTAACCATAAGTAACATTGGTTAAAATAAAATTGCTGTAGAACTTTGGAGATTATGATATAGATATGCACATGGATCATATTTATTCATATGACATGGATCCGCCTCAACATAACCATTAGCTTCAAGGCCGAGAAATCTACCGATATGGGGTTTCTGATTTGAGATAATACTGACTCGATGAAACACTTCCAAATACAGACTTGGACCGTAAGGATGGAGAGAGTACGACCCTACTCAAGGCTATCTGTTGGGTAATTGACCTAAGCTACCACAACATGATCTTTGAAGGGAACTCCCAGATGGTGATGCATGCTTTAAAGGAGAACAAAGTTCATACTATCAAGTTTGGGGATCTAATTTTTATGTGTTGGAACCTTATTCAGATGGGGGGTTTTTGTCTTATTCAACCACTACTTGAGTTGTGATTGTTGTGCAACAAGCGAGGGAGCAACTTATTCGTGAGGTTACTGCCGCTGCAGTGGAGTTGTTCTTGACCTTTGAGTATGCAGGTTTTTAGAGTTGCTATCAGATTGTGAGTGCGAAGAGGGTTGTAGCTATCAGGCTATTTGATTGGGCTTCTATTGATGCTACTCCTCACCCTGATTGGTTTTCTCAGATGCGACAGTTGCTTTAGTAGGATTTCCTTTACTAGGCTCTTTTCGTTGATGAGCCGAGTTGAGAGGTACTCGCCTTTGACCAGCTTGAAGTTGCCTGTAGTTTCTAAGATCAGACAGACAATCAAGAGACTTGGTTTCAAAAGTTGTTGATCTATCGGTATGATGATAGCTTGACCGTTGCTAATGCTTCATTTTGGACTCGAATGCGGAAGGAGGAAATGCCATTTCCTGGTGGGAGGCTCAAGGCGAGCCTCTTCAGGAATTCTCTTCACTGATTTCTTCATGGAGGGTTGGCTAGGACTATCACTGCCCGCCATGAGAGTCTTGGTCATAGCCATACTCGGGACTTGTTCTCTCTTCGGATAATGGTTGACATTACACTGGCACATTTGGGCTATTTAGTGGCTCATAATTTGCATCTCATGTGCGCTCCGTCTTCGTCAAACTTTCTTGGTGGAGCCTATATTGCTTGAGTGGCGGGACACTTGGGGGTTCTTGACCGGTTCAGAGATATCTCGACCTACCCGCCGATGATGATTCAACTTTGCTCGTTCACATGAAGGTGCTTCGTGTGGTGCATGGCATTGGTGGTAGGGGCTTTGAGATGGTTGGTGATGCCTTCTTACCGGGAGATGTTATGGATGAGGAGGCAGAGATGCATGCCATGGACCCCCGCAGGTTCTCCAATTGTTTACCCAGAGGATGACTTCTCTCTTACATATGCAGTTCGCCGCCTCACCTCTCAGTAGACATGATTTCAGGCAGAGACTCAAGATGCCATTCCTGACCTCATCTCCCCAGTCTACAGGTTAGAGCATCGTGATCATGACAAGCATGGTGGATCTCCCCCAACAGGGCTACCACCAATCGAGTGACTCGTGTGACTTTTCAGGACATCTAGTGTTTGATCTTTATTTCTGTTTCTCTTTCTTTAGACTCTTTTGCTGCTTTTGCTACTCTATTGTGAGGTTGTAGACTTGCTTTCACCACTTCAAGAACTTGTGCTTGTGGCAGTCATTCTTTGTACTTTGTTCTTTTCTTCTTTTCATGTGTTTTTTTGAAGTGCTTCCCAACATTTCTCAGACCTTCAATTTGGATTAGTTTACTTTGTGTCGTGTTTGTGGGTTGTTCCACCCTGAATCCTTTGTGCCTTTTATGGATGGTGCACTTTCTCCTACTCTACTATATTCTAGTCCCATTGAGGAAAATATGATGTTCAAGTGTGTGGGGGAGAACTCTTGTGAAAGTGTCTTGTGCTTGTTGGATGTTTAGGATCCTAGTTAATTGTGACTTCTTGTTTTGCATTGATTGTGTTAAAAAGGGCGAATGCGCCCAAAAATGATTGTGGGAAAGGTTGTGATTCAAACACACGAGGCGGATTTCGATCCTCCATCAGTATGTTGGCCACATTAGGCTCTTGTTCTCAACTACGGTGTGGATTGGGTTACTGGTGCCCGATATTAATCGGATCTGAGCCTGATTAGAATGACAACCTCCTCATTTGGAAAAAGCAGCCATGTTAGAGAAAAAAAAATGAAAAGCTAGTTGAAAACTAAATACAAGAGAAAGCAAAGTAGAATAAAAGAAGAGGGGGATTCTAGTATACTTGGTGATAGTGATGTTTGTGTTATGATTTGGCATCCCCTCCCTCAGGACGGAAAAAATATCTGGCCAGGAGCATCCGTCTGTCCATTTCTTTCGCTAGTACCACAAGACATAAGTGATTTGGAGAAGTCTTTATACATACGCTTGTTTAGGTGTCTAGTCATAATCTATATATGTTTCAATTTAATGTGTACTTTTCTAAGTGATTCAGTGTCTTGTACATAATTGAGTGGTTTGGTGATTGACTTGCAACCTCGGCGTCGTGAAGTAGGCTTGAAATACTAGACATTGGTCTTCCTTTCGCCATGTTTTGAATTTGCTTTGAGTGTGAGTAGTAGCTTTTCTTGAGGACAAGAAATGTTCAAGTATGGGGGGATTTGATAGTATGATTATTGATAGCCATTTTCACCCCATCTTGAATAGTTTTTGCTCTAATTTCAGTGATATTTGATTGTTAGAAGCGTCTTATTCGCTCAAGATTGCATTTTGTGCTCATTTTCTCTCAAACAGACCATCTCGATATGTTTCCTTCTTTCTTTGAGTGTTTTCCTTGAGTGCAGCTATCTGTTGGACAGAGGGTTCGACTAGGAAGTGGATGGTACTTTTCTGAGTAAAGTTGGAGTGTGAATGAAGAAGTTATGGCTGAAAGAAGTTGGGAGGTTCTTCTGTTGAGGAGTCACGACCGTGACATGAGGAGTCAAGGCCATGATAGGTGATTGTCACGGCCATGATTCATATTCTGGACATAATTCTATTTTATGCCCAATTTGAGATTTTTGGGAGAGGAGAGCCATGGAGATGAACTAAAACACAAATTGATGAAGGAGGAATTGCTTGGGAGGCTAGGAGCACCATGGGAATGAAGATTTGAAACCAAATAGCACCTGTTTTAGGGTTTTTGTTGAGATTGATTGTTGAGTTGTTTGTCGAATGGATGTTAGGGAGTGTTGTTGGTGACGTTTTTTTGACAGGCTCGATCTTAATGACCCGAAACATGTTATTATCCATGTCCTGTCTATCATGTTGCTGTATAGTTTCCCATAGTCCTTAGGATGATCTAAAAACCCAAGCATGGCCTTTTCCCCATAGTCGTTTTCACCTTAGTTTTATCCGTAGCCATCGAGTGATATATTTGCATCCTAGATTCCGGTTTCTTTTAGTTTGTTGTTCAGTTTCATTTTATAGTTTAGGACAAAATCTTTACAAACTATGATTGACTGACCAGCGAACCGAGACGGAGTAGTGGAGGCCATGTAGACCCGTGAGAAATCAACTATGACATTATACCTCGGGATATTTGTTTGGTTCTGAGAGAAAACAACTAGTCTACCAAAATATACTGCATGTAGTAAACAAAATGCGTGTCTGGAAGTAGGGGTGTGCAAGCCACAAATAGTAAAACCAGATTGCAAAGGGGCAGGAAAAAAAGATGTGCTCTATGGACTCTAAAGGATCATGACACACCGGACAGTCAGCAGGGAGCATTATACCCTTCTTGTGGAGAGCTTCCATGGTCGGTAGGTTCTGATAAAGCAACTTCCAAAGGAAAAAAGGGGAGTTTGGGGTGAACTTCAACTGTCCACACTGTCCGCCAAACTTGGGAACTAACAAGAGTCATCGTTAAACCTTTGAAGGTAAAGGTGGTCAAGGCCGCTAACTCATAGCCGGTAGCAGAAGAGTACTGTCTGGAAGGTCACTCTCCTCAGAGCAGTTATCCAGGCTATTCCTACTTATATCATCAGCTTATTTGCTCTGCCCCCAAAGGTGATTAAGAAGATGAATAGGCTTCTCTAACACTTTTTCTAGTCCGATTCGATGAAAAAGAAGTCCATTTAGTGGTCCAAAGGTTCACGATTATGTGACTCCCGCTTGGAGAGTGGTCTTGGCTTTCACGATTTTGCATGCTTTAATAAAGCCGTCTATTCTCGCTAGGGCAAGCGATTGTTGACGAACCCTTACGCTCTCTGGGCTCGCCTTCCCATATCCTTTTACTTTCCAAATCGATCTATTCTGGAGGCGGGTAAGGGGCGACACCCGTCGTGGATGTGGAGTAGCTTATGTGCTTCTCGGTAGGTCCTGTCTAAGAGATGTATTAAAGTGATTTGTTCGGGGATTCCACAGGGGTGAGTGGCGACCCTTGGATCCCAAACCTTTAAAATTTTAGCCTACACTGTTATGGCGGTTTCAAGAAGGTTGATAAACGATTTTTCTCGCTCAAAATAAATCTATTTAATGAATTAACCAGAGTTATATATCTATAGGGTTTCTTTATGTATCTACTCAAAGTTGTAATAAGTAATAATAGGTCTAACAAGAGTAGTGATTTAGGTGCCACAAGAACCAATCGATCAATCCAAAGAAAAAGAATTGCTTTAAAGTAAAAATTACAAGACTACATGACTATCGTTTTCACAATCAAGGATGAAACTACTTAGATTCCGAATCCCCATAGGTAATGCAAATTCACAAATGACATACAAATTCAATGATTTAAACTAAACAAGATAAACCATTCGTTCATAAGGATAAACCTAGGGTTCATCTAATCTAAGCGTGAGAAGTTTATTATTGAAGAGAAAAAATCAAATTCAAAAGAAGAATACATCAAAACTAGGGTTACAAGAAGAATCTCAAAAAACCTAATTTTCGTCGATCTTTCTGAAGATCTTGATTACTTATCTGATCCAAACTCCTTGAAGTTGCTTTAAGGATGCTCTCAAATCTCTGAACTATGTTCTCAATTTTTTCTGGGAAATTCTGTCTAATTATGAGGAAGAGATGGGGTTTTATAGAGACAGTTTCCTTAAGTCTGACGGATGACCATAAGTGCGTTGTACGTCGACCAAAATTTCCTTAGGTGCGCTTTTGGTAAAAATCCTTTGTATCCTCTGACATCGAAGGTCCAAAAGTACGTTGTAAATGGACAAATTTTGCACCGCACTTTTGGTATGTTTAGGTGCACTTTTGGTCCTTCTCCAGCACTTGGTGATTTGTCCATTCTTCGATGCATCCAGTTCCTTCTTGCTCAACATATAGCTCCAAATAATGATCTAATATCACGTGTACCTGAAATCTATTTAAAACACTACAAAACAACATCAAATAGACCCCAAAACATCCTAAACTGCTACCCAAAACTTTACAAATATGCATGGAATGTCGCTTAAATGAGGGTGGTGAACACGACAAATCGAGTGTTATCAAAAGTTGAGGAGCTGGTTTTCACTCAGGAAAAGAGATAGAATGAGGAGCTTCTTAACTCATTCTGCTCTCCTGAGATAGTCGAAGCTGTGTTGAAGGTTCCTATTTGGCCGGCTAACTTCAATGACTTATGAGCGTTGAAATCGGATGTCTCAGGAAAATTCTCGATCCGATCACCTTATTTCTACTCTTGCCCTAGTGTGTCTGTTATTTAGAACCTTGACGACACTGTTGAGAAGGCTAAATGGAAGTGGTTATGTATTTCAGCCCCCCCCCCCCTAAAAGTGGTGTTCTTACTCAGGTGAGTTGTCAATAAGTGTTTGACGGCCAACAATGTGTCCCGTCAGTGAGTTGTGCTTTTTGGCAATAGGATGACTCTGTTTGTCATTGCCTCCTTCTTTGTGATCACGCGTGTGATGCTAGAAATCTTATCTTCCCTTCTTTGATTCGTCATGATGCATGTACGTCTTTTGGGGATTTGTTTTTCCAACTGAAATATGGGATGAGTAATGTCCAGATGCAGCTAATTGCATTCGGATGCTGGAATGTTTGGAAGGTCCAAAATGATATTGTTTTCAACTAGACCATGCTAATGCTTCCTTCCACGTGCGTTTTCTCTCCACAATGTGTTGTTATGGAGTAATTTCTCTCATCCGTTAGTGTCGAACCTTACTCCTCTCCCTCAACTAGAACCCATATCTCGCTGAAACCTTTTACATCGCCTTCTGACATCCTCCGGATATTCACTATGATGGGTCTTTCATTTATGAAACCCAACCAGGCGGCTAATGGAGTTATTGTTTCTGATGCCCATGATCAAGTGATAAGTGGGAAACCTGGCTCTATCATTGTGTCCTCTTCCCTTGCGGTTGAAGCCGAGGCTCTTTATGATGGTGACAAGCAGATTTTTACCCCATAACGCACTAAAGATGTTCGATAAAAGGCCACAATGATAAATGATGCAAAAAGCCTAGACAAACCGCTCCTCTCTCGAGCTAACGAGGAATCTAGAGTTCTTCTGAAGCGGTCCTATTGATCTACATTCCTCTCGGACCCACAAATCAATGAAAACGATTCAATCAAGACGGCCAGACGAGAAAGAATCGGAAATTAAGTTTAGAAAGAACACATCATAAGTCTAAATAACCTAGATAACAATCAAAGGGTTAAAACCCCATCATCTATACAAAAGCGAAGCTAAAGCTTCATCTAATCCAAACAATAGAAAGAGTTTAAATACTCATGGTTCGTGAACACAATAAAGGTAGAAGAAAGGAAAATAACCCGGGAAGAAAACATCTTTCCTCTAGAAATCTCTGTCTTGTCCCAATCTTCGATCCGTCTCCAATCGTTGATGAACCCTTGCATCAATCGATCTCTGGAACTCTCTCTCTCTCTCTCTGTAACATCTAAAAAATATGTCTGGAAATGAAGTCCCTCTTGTTAATAGGGGCCTCTAGGGTATTTATATGACGTCTTCCAAATATGAAATATGATTATGCTGAAAAACAGCCCTCTGAAGGCAATACACAACGTGTATTGTCAACACACGGCGTGTGTTGCTAATATACGACGTGTGTTGCTAATAAACGACGTGTGTTGCTAATAAACGACGTGTATTGACAACACACTGGCATGTGTTGTGAAACAGCTCTCTCGGATGCCTTAACACACGCCCGTGTGTTAACAACATAAGCCCGTGTGTTAACAACACACGGCTTGTATTGCTATTGCATTCCGTGTGTTAGCCCCCCTTTAGCAATCTTCATCTCATTGAATTTTCCAACTATTGGAATGCGCTTTGGGTCATCCCTTGATGTCATATGACACAAGAAACGCACCAAAAACACGGAAAACAACATCACATGGCCTAGGGTAACAGAATACGCTTGAAACACCCCGGTTCGATCAAAGTGAGACATCCAAAAACGTCATTTAACACGAGAATAATTATGCTAATAATCGTGCTCATGAAATAACCCCACACTAAAAATGTTTTATTGTCCCCAAGCAAGTCTACTAATCACATTATATAAAGAACTCAATATGCGATGATAGGAAAAACATAACTCAGGCTCTCAACTCTAGTATGGTGTAAAGGAATGCAAGTCAATCAACAACCCACACAATTAAGCAAATAAAACCAAATCCCTAAGGTTAGTATAAGATAGATTCATGCATATGATACAAATGAGTCAACACCTAACCAGTGAAGTGTATCCATATCCTCCAAAACGCTTACACCTTCGAATTATCAGCAGAAGTAACAGACCGACGGCTCGTCCTGGCCTGGATTTGAGGGAGGAGGTGCTTCAATTTTTATTAGCACTCAAGTAATGCAAACACCTCCCTCTTATTTTAAGCTACTTACTTGGCTATCTAGCACTAAATCTACTATAAACAAAGCTCAAATGCTGAAACGTTGTTTCTTTTATTTCCCTGCGTTTTCTTTCTTTATTGCTTTCTCAGATAGCAGCTTTTTACAAATGGGGGAAATAATCACAACCTTAGCCGGTATCGGAAGCAACCAGTCTCGGGCCCATGCCCCAAGCCTAAAAAAGGTTGGGAAGACAACAGATCTCTAGGGTCGCCCTACATGCTTCAGTTGCAATAAAACCCCCACGACCTTTTTAATAGCAACCTCATTCATCCCACAATTAAACAGGGCATTTTCCTCAATGGACCATACAATCAAGTGAGAAAGGGCCAGAAAATATGGTAGTGAGCACAAGTAGAGCCTGGATGAGGACCAAGGCTCCATTTGAATGTCAAGTGAGATCAAGACTTCCTCTAGATATGAATGGAGTTCTACAACTAAAGAGACACAAAAGAAGCAAGCAAGAAAGGCCACTGCCAATCCGTTACATCAATCCATAACAAATGAAAAAAAAACTCACATAAGTTCAACCATAGGGGGGTACTGGAACGGTGGAACTGCAGGGTAACCAGGGGTGGTATAGGTGTAGCAACGCTGCTGCTCCATGAATATGTACCCCATATAAGCATCACGACAAGCACCTTGAAGTTACAAGTCATAGATGTAGGAGGTGAGCTAATCCAAGTGGGTATGCATGCTGCCTATATCATCAGCAACAAAGTTAGGATCGAAAGGATCCTCATCAACAAGATCCTCAACAACATCATCCTCATCGTCAGTATCATCAACCCCCCCTTGCTGGGTCGCAGTGCTCTGACCAAATGTCTACCGGAAGTGTGTGTCCCTGCCAGAGCTCTGCTCCCACCAAGTACTATGACACCCTGTCAAAACGGGTGAGCGCATCCTGGCAGGCGAAGTACGAGATGAGAGGAGCCACATATAACCCACCAAACAGCTATCCATTCTTCGATCATCCCCTTGTCTGTTGGTTCTTAAGCGGGAAAGCTACTAACGGAGCCATATGCATCTTCTAGCCCTGTTGAAGGTGGTAGAAGATGAAGAGGTCCTTGGCACCCACTACCCCCTAAGATTGCACCCTCTAACAGATCGTATTCCGAAGAACAAGATGCAAGAATCGAAGAATCGGTACCTCCATCATGGCCGCCTTTGACTTATTCGACTTGTAAGCCGAATCACGAGGTGCTATGCTCCTCCAGCATGATCGAGCTTCATCCATTGTCTGACCTCTCAAAATCGCCCACTTATCACTTCCGACCAAGTCCTCCACCTGATAAAGACCAAGGGCTAGCCAAACATATTGATAGAACAGCTCCGACGAACACCACCAAGTTGGAACTTGATGACGATCGACTTCTTCATGTCTTGACAGGGCTTGGAAGTGATAGAATTGATCACTTCATTTGTAGCCAACACATTGGTGTCCTTTCGAACTTGGAATAGAGAAAGCATTCCCCCACGACCAAGATATGCTTCTAATCGCTCTGCCCACTATTTCGTTGTCAAAAAATGCCAGTCGAGGTACCCTTGTTAAACCACAATCTTATCCTTATTCTGCCTCCAAGCCGCAATTTCTCCTTCTTGTGTCCACCTAAATTTTAGAGAGAAAGAGTCGGTGGCTCGTGCAGCAGTGTCCAAAGAAGAGGCATTGTTATCCCTCATCATTTATGCAATGACTTGGGAGGAATCCTGCAAGAAATAAGCTATAACATAGCTAAAATGAGGCAACAAGGACAAGGCAAACAACATGATATAATCATACATCTCATGAACAGTAATGAACCTAACTGCAACCACAACACCACTTCACAATGCTCAACCAACTCAATGTAGATCACCCCACACTTAAATAGTTCAAAATAGGGAAAATGAAGAACCGAAAGTACTTAAGTACATGGCATGCTAGATAAGCATCCTCATCAATATTACAACATCTTAAGAATTCGTTCGACAAAAACAATTCACCCGACAAGAACTAATTAATCAAAAACCCCTATCGAAAGGGAAGGAGATCACCGAAGTGAGTCATTAAGAAAAATTAACATGGCAAGCGGTAAGAAATTTTAAGTTCTAATTTGTTCCACAATCCTAACATATCATCAATTTCAGTAAGGCAAGGCCAATTGCACAAAATTGCAAACTTCAAAAATTAGGGTTCTTGGGTGCAAAATAGATTCGAAATTTTGAAATTGAGAGCACAATTAGGGTCCAAACATCACCAAATTCAAGATATAAAATCACTAACATGTCAATTGAAAATATCTACACTCAATTTCATAAAAACACAAATTTGAAAAAATTAGGGTTCTTGAGGAAAATCCCAGTTTCACCAAATCTGTCACAATGGCCGAATCGAAGAAATAGTATTCGACAATAATGCTTAGAGACTGATTAGGGATTGTGGGTACCTTGTTATCGACCAAGAAACTGACGAAAAAGAGAGATAGAGGTCAGAGCTCGAGTTGGGCCTTCAATGTAGGAAGCTTTTTCTTCTTTAATGGAGGAGATGATGAAAGGAGAGGAGATTGGTCGTGGATGGCAGGTATGAGTCAAGAAGATGGTGGAGAAACGTGAAGGAGATGGATAGTGGGTGTTGGAGGTGAAGCGGAGGAGGAGAAGATGTTGATGGTGGTGGTGTCGGTTGTCTTGGGGGTGGTTTTCGTGTGAAGAAGAAGGGGGAGGAAGGTGAGGAAATTTGAAGAAATTATTTTTTTTTGAAATATTACAGACCTGGATGCAACACAGTGTGTATTAGTAACACACGTCCTGTTTTTTCAATACACGGTTGACTCAACACTAGACATACCACGAGACTCAAAATTTGAAAAAATAAAAGAAAAGAGACTACTCAAAACTCGGGTTGTCTCCCGAGAAGCGCTCTTTCTTTTATGTCTTTGAGCTGGACGATACCTGGGTTAATGTGTGCTTGGCCAGGTGAGGACTTCCCTCACAATAGGCATCATTGTCCTTGAAGTACATCTTGAGTAACCACCCTTTAGAAGGAACTTCTTCCGGCCAGTATGTACAAGCTCCAAAACACCATCAGATCAGATAGCTGTAATCTCGAATGGTTCAAACCACTCTTCATTGTCAACTTCTATGCCTGGAGGTCCACAAGTGAAAGTCCCATAATCGTCTTTCTGTTTTACTTCTTCCTTCTTCTTGGTGCCCTTCATTGTGACACTCACCTTTGCTTTCATGAGATCTTCGGCAGCTGCAGGTACCTGCACTTTTAAAACATTGTCTGGTGGACCAGGATCAGTAATAATAGTACAAAAAGGGGCATAATTAAGATCATTCAAAAGAGGCCTAGCTAGTGATCAGTTGTTGGAGGCATGGCTAGACATCTCAAATATGATCTTATCCTCCTCAGTCCTTAAGGTCAATAGTACAGTTCTCACATTAATGGTTACATCACTAGTTGCTAAGAATGGCCGACCAAGGAGGATAGGTGTTTGGGTGCTCTCATCCATGTCTATCATGACAATATCTACTTCAAAGCTACATGTACCTACTCTAGCAATGACTCTTAAGGAATTCCCATAAGATAAGAGAAGGTTTGATCAACTAGTTAAATATGCATCGTAGTAGGGTGGAAAGCAGGCTAGTCAAGACGTTCAAACAAAGAGTAAGGCATGACACTAACACTAGCACCCAAATCCGCTAAAGCCCTATTAATGTGATGATTACCAATATAACAAGACAAAGTGAAACTCCATGGGTCAGAGTGCTTCTTCACCATCTTGGTCTTATGATCCGTTATCTTTGTTGTGTTGAGGGACACTGGAGTGACCTCTTCCTTTTTCTTAGCCTTCATCTTTTGTGGAGTGTGTTTAGGTAGAAGGACGAGAGTGTCTCACTAGGTGCTTGATCTTCTACTTCCTCTTCCAAAACCACTGCTTTGAGTTCCTTAACCACTATAAGAGATGTTGAATCTCCTAACTTCCTTTTGTTGGAAAGAATCTCCTTCATAAAAAATTTCATAATTGGGCATTTTGAGCAAAACTTATGATAGTCGAATGCTCAAACTCTGCTTGTTGAGCATGTCAAGGAACTTCTCAAAGTCCTCCTTTTTCAATGGCTTCTTGTTCAATGCAGCAGGGTATTGTACCCTAGGCTTATAAGGTGAGTCTAGGATGATCTTTTTGGGAGTCAAAGGTAGCACCTTGTCTTGTTTCTTGACTGGTACTAGTTTCATTGGACAGTCAGGAAGTTCCTTCCCCCTCCGTAGTGTCAGTGCTCCCGCAAACTCTCCATGTTTTAGATTGAGGATAGTTGTGCTTGGCAACCCATTTGTCTTGTCTGTGAAGTGGTTGTTGAGTGCTCCAAGTTTGTTCTCCAAGGCCTTGATAGGTGCATCCATTTCCAGGAAGCGTGCTTCATTCCGCACTTGAATAGCGGTATTGGCATCTATGAATTTCTATAGGAATAAGTCTGTGGAGGATTATTGTTGTTAGGGTGGAAAACCTAAGGGTCCCTGGTTAGATGAATAGGTGATCTTACCTGACCCTTTTCACCATAACTCTCATTGGGTATACCCCTGCTGATTATGCTGGTGGAACTGGTTCTGTTATGGATTATTATGGTTATTCCTTGAATAACTCTGTTGCCCTTGTTGTTGCTGCTGATAATTGCCCTGATTTTTGTTTAAGGGTTTTGGCTTTACTACTGATAATTACCCTGATTTATGAAGGGGTTTTGGCCTTGCTACTGATAATTAACCTAATTTTTGTTATAGCTCTATCCTTGGTGCACCTTTCTATTGATAATTATTTTGGTTCTGCCCGCCTACTTAATCAACCAGCTCTTGATTCACTCCTAGCTCGTAATCTGTCATACAGTCTGAAATATCATGATCAGTTCCTCCACATCCTTCACAAGCATAAACATAAACTCTAGGTGCATTTACAGGCTTGTTGGAGCGATGGTTGCTTTTCTGAGCTAGATCTAAAGCCTACATCTTCTTGGTTAATAGTTGTAGTTGATCAAATAATTGAGCTTGTTGAAACTTAATTGTGGACGAGTCCATTTCTCCTGCAACTTATTTGGACGTCTCTTAGGCACATTTAGCTCAATGTCAACTGGATTTGTAAGAACAAGGGTCCTTATCTTTTCAGAATAGGCCCTGCAAGCTTCTAGGGCCTGAGTTGGTGTCAGCTTTGAAAGATTTCCTAGTATAGACATACTGAGATCCTTCTGCTTGTTGTAATCCAAGCCTCTAATGAAAGTCTTAAACTTGGTATGCACATCCAAGTCACGGTGAGGGTAGGAACAAAGGAGACTCTAGAACCAGTGCCAAGCATCATAGAAAGTTCCATTGGAAGGACTCTTGAATTGAGCTATTCAAGCATTTATTGCTTCACTTCTAGATGGAGAGAAGAACTCCTCTAGAAACTCTATAGCCAAACCATCCAAAGTAGTTAAATGCCATGCTTGATGCTCATACAACCACTCCAACGCATTCCCTTTGAGAGAAAATGCAAACACGCTAAGCTTCAGTTCGTCGATGTTTACTCCTCTTGCTCTGTTCGTCTCAGCTAGACGAACAAAATCCCTAAGATGAACATTTGGGTCTTCATCAGGTCCTCCAGAGAATTCCCTTGATTGCATGAGGTTAATTAGCTACAATGGAGTTTGATAAGCTTGATCTCCCGTGATTGGAGATTGAATTCTTAAACCAACTTCTCTGAAAGTAGGTCGGCCATAGTGTCTCAATGACTTCTCGTGAGGGATGAGGACAAACTGTTCCTCATGGTTGTTGTGGTTGGCGTTGTGGTTGTTGTTATGGTCGTCGTTGCGGTTGTTGTTATGGTCGTCGTCGTGGTTGTTATTGTGGTTACGTTTTTCATTGTTGTCATCATCATTGTTGTGTACCCCGTCCATCTCTATTTCTTGTTCTTCCTCCTCTTCGCTTTCAACAGTGGGAGAAAGGTCGAAAGGAAGCTCGAACGCTAGCTTGTTGCGAGGCTTTGGATCGAGATGACCGTATAAAGTTATCTCCTTTTAAGCTAGTCGTTTACTTCTTTGGGGAGATGTTAAGTCCACAGTTTTGTCGGCACAACAAGAAATAATAAAACCGTGTAATATTAAAATGTGGGAGGATAGGGGTTCCTCAGAGATTGTGAACTTATTGAACATCAAGTTATGGGGCCTGATTTTACATGGATCAATAATAGAGAAGGGGACCTTATTGCTCATAGACTTGACCGTGTCCTCATTAATAGATCACAATTCCCCCTGTCATTCCTCAGATCATTGTGCTATTCTGCTTGACTTTGATCATTTATGTGCCACGAGGCCGAAAACATTTAAGTTTTTCAACTACTGGATGAAGCACAAGAACTTTGATGAAGTTCTGATGAAGGTTTGGAGAAAACAAAGCTCTCACCATCCCTTTCATCATCTATATGGGAAGCTTAGAAGTCTGAAATATGAACTAAAATAGTTTAATAGAGAACATTTATCGGATATTCAGAAGAGGGTAAATCTTGTTGTTGATCATCTTGAAAAGGTATGTAGAGATGCTTATTCTGATCCGGTTGCTCGGAAAGTTTTGGATGCTCACTTGAGTCTTTTGAATTATGAAACTTTGAAGAAGGCTGAAGAAAGCTTCTTGAGGCCGAAAGCCTGTATTAATTGGATTCATGAAGGTATGGATGCACTAAATATTTCTTTGACTATGTCAAGTCTAAGCAAGTGAGAAACACCATCCGCTAGACTAGGAATGAGAATGGAGATTTGGTGGATAATTTTGATAGCATTGATAAGGTTTTTGTTTCTTACTACAAAGTGCTTTTGGGAATCAGTATAAAAGTTTCTAAAGTGAACTTCCAAAATCTTATTCAGCAAAAATTACTGATGCTCGGGGAGGTAGGTTAGTGGAATCAGTTAGAAGGAAAGAGGTGAAACATGCCTTTTTGACATGAATGGAGACAAAGCCCCTGGCCCTGATGGGTATAAATGCTTGTTTCTTTAAATCTTACCGGAAAATGATTTGGGAAGATGGAACGAATGTTGTCATGTACTTTTTTGAGGGTGGTAAGATTATTGACCAATCTCAACGAGTATGGCTTTAATCCCAAAAAAGGGTTAATGCTACTGATGCGAAAGATTATTGACCAATCTCTTCCTACAAATTTGTTTATAAAGAAATTTTGAAGGGTATTTCAAATCGTATGAGAGACGTGCTTCCTACTCTTATTAGTCCTGCTCAAACGGCTTTCATCAAAGGGAAAAGTATTGGAGACAATGTATTACTAGCTCATGAATTACTTCGCACTTAAGGAAAGTCAAATATCACTTCGCATTTGATTCTTATAAAAGCATTCGATTTAGTTGAGTGGGAGTTCTTATTTGATGTTCTTAGTGCTATGAGCTTCCCTGTAGAGCTTATTTAATGGATTCGGGATTATCTTTAAACGACCAAGCTCTCTATTTGCTTAAATGGAACCCTTAGTGGCTATTTTAATACCGAAAAAGTACTTTTGGAAATAATGATGCAAAAGAGTTTTCGATGGTGTTCATATCTTAGCTACTAATATGATCCGTTTTATCTCTGAATATGTGAGAGCTAAACTGAATTTAAGGATTGAAGAAAAGAAACTCCAAGACTACTTAAATATGCAGACCTGCTAGTTTGATAGTTTTTGTTCTTTGTTGTTTGTATTGAAAGTTTGAAGTTGTTTCTGTTTTGACACTTTTCGAGGATGATTTGGAAGGTCGAACACCTCTCTAAGAGGAAGATGACTAACTGAACTTATCGTCAGTGCTGTTTTGTGGATAGAGCCTTGTACTGTTATGATTGATTTTGATGGAATAAAGCTAATTATTCATCAAAAAAATGTGGGACAAAAAGTGATGATAAGATGAATGAGGGAATAGCTAACAATCGAAATCTTTCCTAGTATTAGGAAATTCCCCAGCAACAACCCCAATTTGATGAACAAATTTTTACCCTGCTATCAAATACCCAATAGATTACTCTAATGGAATCAAATTTCCCTAGGGTCTTTCTAACGCCATTACTCAAATTGATTATGCTAACTAAACCAAGTAACAGTGAATGATTATTTGTTTGAGTGTTTTTGTAGCCAATTATCAACTAAGAATGCAAATCAAAAGAAAGCAAATGCAAGAGATTATTAACTTTCAAATATGGGAATGAAGGTTGTTCAGACTCGAATCCACTAAAACTAGCAATGAATGGATAAATGATATGCTATCTCAATTATTTAGGTTATGATGGCTTGGAGATTTCCTATGATAGTCTTAGATCACTCTCGTGTCTCTAAGGATCTATTATGCCCGACTATAGACTCCTCTCTCGAGCTAATCTACACCCAAGCAGATCGCACTCCAGATGTTCGATGAAATGCCACAACGATAAATGATGCAAAAAGTCTAGACAAACCGCTGCTCTCTCGAGCTAACGGGGAATCTAGAGTTCTTCCTAAGCGTCCTATTGGTCTACGTTCCTCTCGAACCCGTAAATGAATGACGATGATTCAATCAAGACAGCCAGATGAAAAAGAATCGAAAATTAAGTTTAGAAAGAACACATCAAGTCTGAATAACCTCGATAACAAATCAAAGGGTTAAAACCTCATCATCCATACAAAAGCTAAGCTAAAGCTTCATCTAATCCAAACAATAAAAATAGTTTAGCTACTCATGGTTCGAGAAACAATAAAGATAGAATAAAGGAAATAACCAGGGAAGAAAACAACTTTCGTCGAGAAATCTCCATCCCGTTGCAGATCTTTGATCCGTCTCCAATCGTTGATGAACCCTTACTTCAATCGATCTCTGGAACTCTCTCTCCCTCTCTCTCTAAAAACTCAAAAATGTGTCTGGAAATAAAGTCCCTCTCACCAATAGGGGCCTCCGGGGTATTTATATGACGTCTTCCAAATCCGAAAAGGATTGGGCTGAAAAATAGCCCACTGAAGACAATACATGGCGTGCATTGTCAATACACGACATGTTTAGACAACACATTGGCGTGTGTTGCAAAACAACGCTCTCGGATGGCTTAACACACGCCCGTGTGCTGACAACACACGACTTGTGTTGCTATTACACAGCATATGTTAGCCCCCCGTTAGCAATCTTCATCTCATCGACTACTCCGACTTCCGGAACGCACTCTGGGTCATCCCTTGATGTCGCATGACACATGAAACGCACCAAAAACACAGAAAACAACATCACACGACCCAAGGGGCTAAGGGTAATAGATTACACACCAAACACCCCGGATACGATCAAAGTGAGACATCCAAACATTTAAAACACGTCGTTTAATGCGGAAATAATTGTGTTAATAATCGAGCTCATCATACTGCAATTGAGATTGGTCCATTTGGCTGCCCCGTGTCGAATCTTCTTCGACTGCAAGACTTTGGTTAATTTTCTCAATTGGTCGCGTGTCCCTTGGCCTTGGTAATGTGCGGCTAGGATCACCTCTATGGTGACCGTTTGGTGTCAATCTCCCATGCTTGCTGTTCTATTCACTTCGCGAGTGTCAAACTCGTGTGCCGATGAGGTTGCTAAAAGAGCAGTTAGGGGTTCTCTTCATGTACATTGGATCTCTGAACTTAATGTTTATGCCCCTTTAGAGATTTAATATGTGTCAATCCTTTGAAAGTTGATTTCAATAATATAAGTAGACCTTTTTGACGTAAGCAAAAATATTTTTAATAAAATAACTAACTATCTCATTTAATCTCCTCCCCTCTCTGAAATTCTTATCTAAAGAGTAAGGACCATGACACTTTCAACACAAGAAAGTTTTGGCACCCATATGACTGACTGACACCCATATAACGCTACAGTTTCGAGGTTCCACTTGATCCAAAGCATGGGTGAGTAGTCTAGACTTTAGACTGTAGATACGCCGAGTCGCCGCTTCTTTCTCCTCTGTTTCTTGCTTCCTTTCCAACCTTAACCGAAAACGCAATTACCAACAACCAACCAACCAACCAACCAACCCCTTTCTTCTTCTTCTTTCTCCATTTTTTTTCATTCTTGAGAGATGAGAAGAGAAAATAAAAGAGATTGAAAACCTTGGGTGCTTCTTTCTTTCTTGCTTATCAGATTGATTCCGACTAGCGGTGGTACTCTGTCCGTAACAATGGCGACTTCTACCTTTTACCTTCACTCACCGCCGGAGTTCATGGTTGCCTACAGAAATAATCACAAGCTCTCTACTGTTGTATCCGCGTCTTGGACAATGTTGGAACTGGATTCCCTCTTTTTCTTTCTATTTTTCGATCGGTTCCTGATTTCTGTTACTATTCCTTTTTCTTTCTTTTGCAGGTCAAATGAATCCGGGTATATCCAGACGAAGAAGAAGAGGGAAGAGCTCTCGTTGCACTTGCATCATCCTCCTCACCATCATCATCTTCATCATCCCGCTGCTGCGTTTAGTCCTCAGCAGGATCCTCCGAGGCTCCCTCATATGCGCTTTAACCGCCTTCAGATACCCGATGACCAAGAGAACAAGATGGAGTTTGGCAATTTCGTCGCAAGAAATGCTATCATTGATGAAGAATACTGGGTAGTTAGTCAATTACCCCTGTGGTTTCAATCTGTAGATTCTTGAAGACTATGCAAATTTTGATCTTTAGATTCAATACTCTACTCTTTTGTTGCCGCAGACAGCAGCCTGGCTGCGAGCTGAAGCTCTCTGGGAGGCCAAAAGCAGGTTCCTGTCTTAAATAATCCCTTCCATTCAATTCATTTCTCATTCTAGTTACTGTACCTCTTTCTGCTCTCCATTAACTTGCTACTGGAAAAAGCTATGGCTGGAATGCATTTGATTTTACTATACTGAATTCCAACCAGTTTTCGTTACTGAGTGGTTCACTCTGTTAACTGATATTTGGTTTATGGATTAATGTAGATCTGGCATGGTGAACACAAGATTTGGAGAGCAGGTAGGGTTTTAGTTTAGTCGTTGATTCTTTATGTTAGATTTACTTTGCTTGAATACCTTGCTTACTAGTCTATTATTGTGGTTGTAGCAAGTAATCGATGCGAAGAGAAGATACGCAGAGCAGGTAGAATAGGATCTTAATCTATTACTATGGCATCATCATCTTATGAAAGTCATTTTACCTTATCTTCATTGAGGCAGGAGTTCCATGCTATTAGAAACCGCATCAATGGTCCATATGGGAACAAGTGTAAATGCATAATCACAGTACGTCCTCCTCCAACTTTAGGGTTTTACGAAAAATTCTAATTCCCTTTCCGGTGGAAATAACAATGAGTGATTACGTATGGTCCTGTTTGTAGGTAAGAAAGCATGATGGGAATGTTAAACGCACTGTACTGAAGAGTGTGGTTGCGACTCTCGATTTGAGCATCCGGTGTTTGCTTCCGGGGGAGAGATACCCAGAGGTATGTATGATCAATGTGTGATCTCACTCTTTTAAATGGTTACGAGACATGATCATAGTAAATAAATGGTTAGTATATTCATTTTGGGGGAAAAGGAGCATGGAAGGTCACCTCAGTTTTGCAGCATGGATGGAGCAGGAAAGAACAGATATAGTTATATCACCAACTTGGTAGTGTCAAAGTCGGCTCGTGGTCAGGGGATAGCAAGTAACATGATGCAATTTGCAATAGGAACAGCCAAGTCCAATGGTGAATCACTCGATACAGTTAACAACTTGAGTAACTGGAGTCAGTGTTGTTGTGGCTTATCAAAGTTGGAATCTTTTTGGCAGGAGGTGTGGAGCATATGTACATTCATGTGGATAGAAGCAATAAGCTTGCACAGAAGCTCTATGAAAAGATGGGGTTTGAGGTTAGTGCCATTTAGTTTGATAAGTTTTTGTGCTACTCACTTACAGCTGTGTTTGGTAATTGTTTCTTCTGTATGGAGCAGATGGTAGAAGAGGCAACTGATAGATTGGTGGAAGAAGATACTTACCTCCTAAGATTGAAGCTTGTACAGAATTAGGCTTAACAATTGTGTACATAGCAGAGAGAGAGAGAGGTATGATTGTGTAGTGTAGATAAAACAGGATGAGTTAGTCTCTCACAGGCACAGCACAGCAGCTAAGTGGTAGATAAGATAGAGAAGCAAGCATTATAGAGCATTTGGTAAGCAGTAGTGTATCGCCAAAACAGCATTTCTCTTCGATAAGCTCATTTGTAAATCTTCCTTGTGCATATGAATGAATATCTGCGACTTTTCTTCTTTTCCAACTTGTAAATTTGGCCTCTTCTCGACCTAGAAACTCTACGTTACTGCCAACCTTACCTTTTGTATGTTTTATTTGTCTAAGGTATCATTCAGGATGTTAACTGCTATAAAACTCTCTACATTTTATTGTCAAACGCCTTACAATTTTTCAGTCGATATATCAAATTACGCGAATGCCTTTCGAACTTCCTCTTAAAATACACATAACGGCGGTTGAATCAAACACACTTCCTAATTTTCGTAAACTTTCCGCTCTCGAAATTCTCTCTGAAATCAATCCCCGAAACCGCCCACCACCGAAACTACCCAACTGACGACCGCCGCCGCCACCGCTCCTCAGCCGCCGTCTGTCCAAGTAATTAAAAAAAAATTGAGACCCTCGGCCGCCGGTCGGCGTGCCGATCGTCCATTTTTTTAAGTTTATATTATTATTATTTAAATTCAATTAGAATTTATATTTAGTTTAGTCAATTAGCAATAAAATATGTAATAATTAATACTCGATAATTGAATAATTAATCGATTAGTTATTCGAAATTAGTAATTAAGGTTAATTTATTAATTAGGGTTAATTAATAAATATTATAACAATTAACTTGGAAACTATCAAATTAATTTGGTAATAAATATAAGTAATTAATAGTTACTTATTATAATTTAAGTTAAGATTATACCAATTAACTTAGAAACTACCAAATTAATTAGTAAATTAATTTGATAGTTTCCATATATAGTAGGGTTTAGAATTTAGGGTTTAGGGTTTCTTAGTTTAGAATTCCAAATAAGTATTACATTTCCTAAAAAAAGGTACATAATGAATTACGGTTTAGGGTTTGTTAGTTTAGAAACCCAAATAACTATTACATTTCCTAAAAAAATATACATAATGAATTAGGTTTACGGTTTAGGATTTAGAGTTTATGGTTTAGGATTTAGGGTTTAGGATTTAAGATTTAGGGTTTAGGGTTTAGGGTTTAGGGTTTAGGGTTTAGAGTTTAAAGATTAAAGATAAGGTTTATGGATTAGGGTATAGGAGTTAGAGATAGGTTAGGGTTCATGGTTAAGGGTTTAGGGTTCAAGGATAGGGTATAGGGTTTAAGATTTAGGGTTTACAGTTTAACGGTTAGGGTTTAGGGTTCTTGTTTATAATTAATTTTTAGAAATTAGGGTTTAGTCATGGTAATTAAGGGAGACTAGTAAATATAAGTACTTATAGTAACACTTGTTGTGATAGTTAAGTGACAATTCAATATCCGTTTATTAGTAATATTTCGAAATTATTAATTACTCATGTTAGAATTTAAATAAATTTGTAAATATTAGTAATTCCAGTGAATTTATAAATTATTAGCGTGTATTAATTGATAGTATATTTACGAAGTATTTTTTTCCAACTATTAATTAAATAAATATATTTAATTTCATATCTACAATCATCAATTTAATTGTTACTTCTATTTACTAATTCACCTTAATTAGTTTAATTAGTGTGACTAATTATTAATTTACAACCGTTAATGAAATACATACTTAGTTACGAAATAATTAATTACGATATATATTTAATTACTAGTTTACTAAACTAATTAACACTAATCTAAATATAAAAATTATAAATATAATTAAAATTCATATTAAATTAAAAAAACATTGTGAAATCACTAATCTAAAAATCACCAATCCTGACAGCGTGGACTGCGGGCGTCGCGGTCGGGCTGTCGGCGTTGACCGCCGATGCCGTGGTCGGGTGGTCGGCACGCCGCTCACAATTTTAATACCTCGTCGGCGGTGCGGCGGCAGCGGCGGCGGTGGCGGTACGGCGGCGTCGTCGGTCAGGCGGCGGAGGGGGTCCGGCGGTGGAGGGTGTTGGGCGGCAGGGTTACGACGGTGGCGACGGTTTTTAAATGGTCGTTTGAATGAGGTGTGAAAGTTCTTCGAATTTCCGCGTCTTATAAAGAATTTCATTTTACTGTTCAAGGGGCGTTCATGTCATTTTTATTACCGAGCTCAAATAATACGACGATGTTGGGGCGTTTGACAATAAAATGTAGGGCGTCGTTTATCAACCCCTTCAGGATACACTCGAGATAAGAAACAATTATAAAACGTAACGTAAATCTAAGGTTCGAGATCTCAAATAGGATAGACAACTCTATTATCTTGACGAGGGACGAACTTGATGTAGATATGTGGAAGTGACTGAAGCAGCTGTCGAGTTTCGGTGGGAAGATGTCCTAATATGATGTCCATGGCCGTCGAGTTTAGCAGGCATGCAGACTCAGCTGAATCTGTGAAGATAATTGTATGTTTCCCATTCTCAAGGAAGTAGATTGTGGTTTCTCAAGGACAAATAAAGTGAAATTTAATAAAGCAGTTCAACTTCTTCTGACCAAAAATGTGCTAGCTATAAAGCTGTGAAGAAAATAACCTAACCTCCTATCTGTAAATTGTTTACACTTTACAGTGATTTGTTACTGTTATTCCTGTCTAATTTCAGAACAAGAAAGAAGGTGGTTGATCTTGGATTTTCATCCTGCTCTGTCTTCTGTTACATGGAGGATAGCATCAATGTATAGTACGTTGCGTATGCCTGTAAATCAACCCTGTGATTTCTCACATGTGCTAATGTTGGATTCATCTTCTTACCAATGACTTCTATTACTCGATTGGAGTGGTCGTTTATGAACGCATCTGTTAGCTGCAAACCCCATTTCGATACGTCAACCTTCAAATCCGAAAGAGCTGAAAAAAAGGGAGGATGTTAGTGTATAGTTTCTACCTGATCACACCCAAAAACTTTGAGCACCTTCAATGACAAACAGCTATCCACGATCATCCCAACCGCCTCATCCTCCAAGTTTCGGCACCATGAGATGTCCAAACTCTGCAAATCCCTATCAAGTCTACGTATAGCCACTGCAGTGTTGTGACCAACCTGATATATTCATAAGAGTGGGCAATATAACAACCCTTTAAGATGAAAAAGAACAAAAAAAACTTATACATGCACATATAATGCAGTTAAGGACAACTTCTCTCACCTGCTTGACATTATTCAGTGAAACATCCTTCAATGCCTCCCCGGAGGCTTCTATGAAAGCTGCAACTGCTTCATCAATGTCCCAAAAAGAAAGACAATATAAGACCTAAGAATGCCACCTTACTTCCCAATTTGCATAATCAGAAACCAGGATTATGTTTCAAATCAGCCCAAACAGTAACCACCACTGCTTTCTTTCTTTCTTCCTTTCTAACGACTTACCTGAATTTGTTGTGGCAGAGTCTTAGCGTTTGAATGTTTCGACACCCATTTGAAAGATATCCCAATGTTGAATCAGTCAACATCCGCAGATTTGCAATATGGAGTGAAAGTAGTTGAGGACATGTTGCGGCTATAGCTTGCAAGGAAGTATCAGTTAGTTTCTTGCATTGAACCCCCCATCATCAAGCACCAGATAAGAACAATGAATTGACGAAAAACTGGAAACTGAACAGATATCTGCTTCCATGGAAATCGAATTACTCAATTGAAACCCCGTACAAATGCTTACACACAGTCAGAAAGAACAAGCTCCTTCATAGCATCCCCACGCTCAGCACAAAACCACAGAATAAATGTATCACCAACTGTTTCAATACCCCTCAATGACAGCACTTCCAGATGTTGAAACCTCAACAGTGCTGGTAGCATATCCATAGCAACAATGCTGTGGCAGTCACTAAGATACAACTCTTTCAAATTAGATCCCAATGAGTCTTTCAAAATGCTGATACTAGTAGCAGCAATAAGAGAACAATGGCTAAGATTAAGACATTATAGTACAGGAGTAGAAGATATAAGTGATCTGAGTCCAACATCTGACAGCCGATAAGCACCACTCGGGGATACAGTAGTTAGTACAGGAAATCTTATTGGGACCCAGCAAAACTAGAAACTAAAACATAATCTGGCAAGCTTCGGCCACAAAAGTCGAGTTGCAGAACCTGATAAAATGAAACATAAGTTAGTTACGTAACAAAAACTCATTTATATGAAGAATCGAGTTGTAGAGCCTGATAAAAAGAAACGCCAAATTAACTGCATAACAACAACTCACTGATACACATAAATTCGAGTCGTAGAACCTCATAAAAGGAAATGTATTGCAATATTACATACAGACAACAACTAGTATTTAGATCCTACCAAAAAGCAACTTAATTCTGTTAACTTATTATTACTCCAGCAAAAGATTCTGGACAATTTCCAGGTTCTCTACAAAGAATTTTGACCGCTTCAAACATGTTCTAGCTGCTTAAGAATCTAGTGTACATAATTGAAGCTATAAATTTACCTCTAAACTGGTGGTGCCAAGGCCCTGAATGCAATCACTGAACTCTTCCTCAGTTAGCCATGAACAATCCCTTAATTCTGATTTCATCAGGAGAGTTCATCTTTCGAGAATCGCAAAGCAACTTGGAAAGCGCCTGCCTGTAAACATCAGGAATATTTTCGAGTGAAGTGATTGCATCAGCACTTTGGGTGAGACATTCCGAGCATAGTTGCCGCAACGGAAGGACCCATGTTTTTTAGCAGTCTTTTTCTGGGACTCCAGTTTATGGCAACAGAGTCGGGCTTGTCAGGAGTGGGTTTCGCGCTTAGCAGGTTCATCTTGTCTATCATAGCGTTAAAAGCCTTAAGAATAGCCAAATAACATATCCAGCCCGTCTTCTCGCTTATGCTCTTCCCTAGGAGATTTAACACGTGCTTTAACACCAAGAGTGGGCAAATCTTGATGATTCTCTTCCTCATGAGCCTCCCATAGAGGCAAGTGAAGTTGGTGAGTCGTATGATGGGCAACTATCTCCTGCGGTTCGACTTTCCCCATCGAAGGCAGAATCTCAAAGATATCCTATACCTATTAATAAGAAAAAAAATTCCTTTACATCACACTCTTGTTCAGCAAATAGGGCGCCATTCTTCCGCGCTGCTACCTTGAACTGGTCCATTCGTGAACCAAATACATTTTCTACTGTAAATCGGTTTCCCATTGATTCAGCTGTACTACTATTATAACTTTCATCGCCTTCTACCAGCGTAAGTAACTCTTTCAGTCTCTGCTGCTCTTTTGCGGAGAACTTCCCCTTGGAGTCGGTGGAAGAATGATTAGGGTTTCTGAAAGAATTATGTTCGGAGATCTCCTTCCTAACAAAAAAATATAACCCCCCCACATCCTCCAATTTGTTAGTCCCTGCACATGGATTCATGAAGATATTAAAAATAATAATAATGGAAGCAATTGCAATATGCAGAAAAATAATGGGAGAAGATGGAATTCATTGCCATTTGTTTGTGGTTGAATTTTCCAATTAATCTCATTTAATTGATGCTCTTTTCAAAATGCTATAAAAGGGATGAGAGATTTGCTTCATAAAAGGCATCCCAAGACATTTCCTCATCTCATTTTCTCTGTACGACTTCTTTCTTAGTAGTGTAGTCATTTTCTTCGTTTGTAACAATTGAAAGACATTTCTTTCAATTGTTGGGTAGATAGGTGATCGGTAGAAAGTCCTGATAAATGTTTTATTGTGGTAGGAATATTTTCTTGTGAGCGATAAAAATAGTAAGTGATTGTTTCAGGGTTGGGAAACACTTGAGTGTCACTATTTTTGGATCGGCTCGGATCACCTTGTAAACCTTGTTATAGTGAAGAATTGCTCGTAGCTATCGCTGCTACCGTAGATGTACTCTCCGCATTGGAGGGGAACTACGTAAATCCCGATGTTATTTACTTACTGTTTTGTGCTTGGCAATTTCGAGAATATACGTTGTATATTGCAATATTAATATTACCACAGTAAATTGGTCTAAGGAGGTTGGCTTAATTATCGTCATTATGATATTGCGGTGGTAATCACCCATCCATAGTGATTTTAAGTGTGGCGGACTACCGCCACTTCCAACCTGCCTGGGAAATATTTACGGTGTGTGGTTTATTAGTGCAATATATTTACTCTATTCTCGTCTGTTGCGCCCCAACACAATTTCCCTATCCCTTTCTCTTCACTACTCAACCACCTAGCGCGTTTTTCACTCGGATTGACATCAGAACTTAATTCCTTACCGCTCGTTTCTCCGTGATCGGCGATCTTCCTCTTGCGCCCAGCAGTATGAGACGTGTGGTATGTGGTCGATGATTTTGAAGCAAGAAAGGCCCTCCATCTGGTAGTGATGGCGAGAAAAGAGTCGGAAGGAGAGGCCTCCGATGAATGAGCTTCTAGTTGATGACCAGCGGAGGTTTCTTGATTATCATTGGATGGAGTGGATTCTTTAGATTCGGATTTTGAAGTGACTTCTGGGGAACGAAGCAAAACCATCGCCGAAGAAGAGAGAATTGCACACGAAATGGGAAGCATGAGTGAGGTAGAAGGGGGGAGGGAGTGGATACAAAGAGGGCACTTGCGTTGCAAATCACTTGAACGACGTTCAAGGGATCATTGACCAGTTGTCGGGAATGAATTTAAAGCTGAAAGATGAGGTGCCGGCTCTTTTGGTTCTGACATCCCTTCCAGAATCATGGGAAACCTTGAAGATTGCAATCACGAGCTCTGCCACAAATGATGTTGTCACCATGGAGGATGTCAAGAGCGGAATTCTCAACGAGGAGATGAGAAGAAGATCTCAAGGTGTCTCTTCCTCGTCATAACATCACATCACCATCACATTTCCACCAACGTCAACATGAGAACAAACTTATTACCTTGATTATTCGGTCAAAATATGCAGTTTTTTGTGTTTGTCAACCCGTCTCCACTCCTCGACACTAATATGGAGGTGGTTGGTATCTTTAGCCACATCCCCAATGTAACGATTTAGAAGGCTAGCAGCATCACCTAGGGGATCATAATTCTCTAGAAAACGGACAATTGTCTTTGAAATTTCTCCAGCCTTTTTCTCCACTTATGTGGTCTTCATTAATAACAAACTTTTATTGCCATCACGATCTGACAAGTACATTAAAAAAGATACAGTAAACATCTTATGTTCAAATAATAATTACGAGCAAACTACATACCACCAACCTCTGACCGTGACATTCCAGTGTCCGTTGTACTTCCATGGAATTTGTCGAGTCAACCTTTTCTTCTTACCTGTATTTTCATCATTCCTTTCATCATCATTGTTAACAGTCCCGCTACCACAACAATTACCACCCGCCAAGTCATAATTTAGGGGTAATTCATCCTCACCCCTATGAGAAGAACTCATCTCATCAGCCATTATAAAAACTAAAACCAAATAAAATGAAAGTAAAAATTGTTATTACAAAAATCACGTGTTACATTCTTCTAATCAAAATCAGCATCCTCATCTCTATGCATTCATTCTGTAGAAACCCAGAATGGAGACGATTCTGGTATGATTGTTATTTCAGAATTATCGATTATACATATATATACAAGGTCTGCACCATTAGGGTGCAGAATCACCTTATTGTAATCCCTACAAATCAGGGATTACTCTACCGACTACTTACTCCTAATATTCTGCATAGATTAGGCTAGAAGAATCAAATAAGACAGCTAACCTACTCTGATTTCTATGTTTAATCATAATCTAATTATTGCTGTAATTCAACACTCCCCCTCAAGCTTGGCTGTAGATGTTATGGAGGCCAAGCTTGCCTTGTAGATCATCAAACATATCTCCAGGCAGAGCCTTAGTAAGAATATCTGCGATCTGCTGCTTCGATGGAACGTATTCCATCTCGAATTCCTTGTTGTTTATTTTTTCAGAAATGAAGTGACGATCCAGTTCAACATGTTTAGTACGATCATGATGAACTGGATTCTTCATAATACTTAGTGCTGCCTGACTATCACACAGCACTCTAACAGGACCCTCATCCTCCATCTTGAGTTCCTTTAAGATGCGCCTTAACCAAACTCCCTCGCAAATACCGTCTGCCAGTGCCCTGTACTTTGCTTCAGCACTGCTTCTTGAGACAACTGTTTGTTTCTTACTCCGCCAGGTCACTAAGTTCCCCCACACATAGGTGCAATACGCTGAGGTTGACCTTCAATCTGTAAGGTCTCCAGCCCAACTCGCATTCGTGTATATAGAAATTCTGCGTCCAGAGTGTTTTTGGATCAGCAGTCCAACACCTGGTGTGCTCTTTAAATATCTCAAAATCCTCATCACTGCCTCCATATGTTCTTCATTTGGATTGTGCATATGTTGGCTCACGATGCTTACTGGAAATGACATGTCTGGACGTGTGTGTGCTAAGTATATTAGCTTTCCTACCAATTTTTTGGTAACTCCCCCTTTCTACTGGCGCTGCTTCTTGGCCAAGAACAAATTTCAGATTGTGTTCCATTGGTGTGCTGGCAGGTTTGCACCCAATCATCCCAGTCTCCTTTAACAAGTCTAGGACGTATTTCCGTTGGGACAAACTCAGTCCCTTACTTGATCGTGCCACTTCAATTCCTAGGAAATTCCTCAAATTTCCTAGGTCTTTTATCTCGAATTCCAGAGCCAGTTTCTCCTTGAGCTTTCTGATTTCCTTTTCATCATCCCATGTGATGATAATGTCATCAACGTAAACAATAAGAATGGCCTTTCTTCCTTCCTGATTTTGTTTTATAAACATAGTATGATCAGTTTGGCACTGATAATACCCGTACCCTTTCACTGATTGCGAGAACCTCTCAAACCATGCTCGTGGTGACTGCTTGAGGCCATACAGTGCCTTCCTCAGTCTGCACACCATTCCCGGTTCAGTGGTGACGCCTGCCGGGACATTCATATACACCTCCTCACTTAAATCTCCATTCAGGAAAGCATTCTTCACATTTAGTTGGTATAGAGGCCAATCTAGATTCACTGCAATGCTTAGAAGAACTCTCACAGTTTTCAGTTTGGCTACTGGAGCAAATGTCTCCTCGTAGTCCACTCCATAGCACTGTGTAAATCCTCTGGCTACAAGACGAGCCTTATATCTCTCAATCTTTCCTTCTGAGGTATACTTCACTGTGAATATCCACTTGTAATCGACAGTGGATTTCCCTGCTGGCAGCCTTACTATATCCCATGTCTTATTCTTCAGGAGTGCATTTATCTCTTCCAATACTGCTGCCTTCCAGTGAGATATACTCATAGCTTCTTCAATAGAGTGAGGGATCTGTGTATCATCGAGAGTCCCTACAAAATCCCTGTATTTCTGGCTTAGATTTCCATATGAAACCCATCTCTCAATAGGATGAGTTGTACAAGATCTAGTTCCTTTCCTGTGTGCAATTGGAAGGTAGACTATATCATCCATCTGAGTCTCCTCTACACCAGCAGCCTGAATTTCCTCTGTCTGGTCACGATTCCCGACCTCATCACCTTGTTCAACCCCCTGATCCATTTGTTCTGACTCGCCTTCTTGGGAGGCTAGGGTCTCATCAAATTCTTGGACAGGTTGAGCATGTGTGTTTCCTGTCGGCTTCTTCCTACGCTGATAAACCAGGAGAGGAGGGATTTGGCTGGTTTGGATTTGGCTGGTTTTTTCTGTGGGAGAGGGTTGGACTACCTTAGGAGGCTCTAGAATAATTGGAGAGTCGAGATTAATAATACTTCCAATGGAGGACTCAACTATAGGATTCTCCCCCTGAGGTGGACAGTGGGAGTAGAAAGGACGATTTTCAAAGAACGTGACGTTGTTTGAGTGATAGACTTTTTGGTTACTTGGAGAGTAACACTTGTAACCACTATGATGAGAAGAATATCCAAGAAAGACACATTTGACTACTCTAGGATCAAGTTTAGTACGAAGAGATGAATCTAAATGGACGAACGCTGTATAGCCAAATATTCTAAGAGGGTGGTCAGACGATAGGGCATGACTATGAGGGAAAATTTTGAGTAGAACACTACGAGGAGTTTTAAACTATAGGGTTCGATTTGGGAGACGGTTGATAAGATAAGTGGATGTGAGTACAGCATCACCCCACAAGTTCTTTGGAGCCTTGGCAGCAAACAGTGATGCCCTTGCAACCTCCAGCAAGTGACGGTTTTTACGTTCAGCAATCCCGTTCTGCTGAGGAGTGTAAGGGCAAGAGCTACTATGAGCAATGCCGTTGGCAGTTAGGAAAGAACTTAAGGATTGATTGAAATAATCCTTTGCATTATCAGTGTGAAGAACACGAATGGGAGTTTGAAACTGAGTTTTGACCTGATTTAGGAAATTTTGAAAGACATCTTTAGTTTCAGTCTTTGATTTCATGAGGTACATCCATGTTAAACGGGTGTGGTCATCAATAAAGGTGATGAACCATCGAAACCCACTGACTGTTTTCACAGTACACGGACCCCAAATGTCGCTGTGAATGATGGAAAAGGGATGTGTTGGCTTATATGGTAGGCTATGGTAGACGACTCTTGTTTGCTTTGCAAGTTGACAGACCTCACAATAAAATGAACTCGGATTTTTATTGATAAACAGTTTAGGAAACAGTTTTTTAAGATAAGAGAAACTAGAGTGGCCTAACCGGTAGTGCCACATCATGACAGGACAGTCTAACTGGTTTGACCTAGAACTTAGATGCACTGAATTGGAACCCTCTCCCCCTGGCCTTAATCCGCTTGCTGTGCTCAGAAGGAACGAACGATCCGTCACACAGCTCAAACCTGCCAATCATCCTCTGAGATCCCACCTCCTGCAATACACATTGTGATGGATCGCATGTTAGTTGGCAGTTAAGGTCTTGTGTGATCTGACTAACAGAAATTAGGTTACAATTCAGCTTAGGAACATATAGGACAGGGAACACAGCCTGATTTGGGGTCAGGTAGGTTGTCCCAATCCCTTCGACTGGAGCAATGGTTCCATCAGCAATACGGACCCCTGCTTTCCCTACATGAGCCTGGATATTGTGGAGCAGCTGTCTAGAACCAGTCATGTGTTCAGTAGCACCAGAATCCAATATCCAGTGTTGTTTGAAATGATTTTGAGTAAGGAAAGCAGTGGATCTAATACCTTGGCTAGCAAACAGGCTGTGGTGAGTTTCAGAGGGACCTGCATATGCCTTCTTAGCAGTGTATTGAGCCATCATCTACTAGAGGATCTCCATCTGTTCTCTGGTGATCTGACCAAACTGTTGTGCTTGGTCAGTTACAGCAGCCTGTGCATAAGCCTCCCTTTCTGCCTTAGGTTTCCAGTCCGCAGGCTTTCCATGTAGCTTCCAACATGTTTCCTTCGTGTGCCCTATCTTGTTACAGTGAGTACACTGAGGACGGAGCTTTCCAGACTTGGTGTACGCACTTCCTTGATTTCCAGTGTACTGAGTAGCAAGGGCAGAACCTTCCACTAGGGTGTTCTTGGATTCAGGAATCATGAGCCTTCTCCTACTCTCTTCCCACTTGATTTCAGCAAACGCCTCCCTAACTGAAGGAAGGGGAAGACGGCCCATAATCCTTCCTTTGACCTCATCTAGGGCCTGATTTAGACCTAGGAGGAAGCGAATGGTCAGCTTTGTCTGGAGGATCTGCCTATAGAGTTCTGCATCCTCCGTACACTTCCATAGGTGAATGTCGTATAGATCCTGTTGCAGCAAGCATTTGCTTAGTTCATCGTAGTGCTGAGTAACTGATTTGTCCCCCTGCTTGAGATCATGGAGACGCATCTCCACTTCGATTTCAGCTTTGTTGGCCTGATTGGAGTATGTGTGTCTGGATCCCTCCCAGATCTCGTGAGCAGTTTGGTGGAGGAGAAATTTCTCACCAATGGACGTGGTCATTGAGTTCACGAGCCACGACTGAACCATATTATCTTCAATGTCCCAGTTGGTGAACTCCGGATCCTCTTCTGCTGGCTGCTTTGTCTTTCCAGTCAGGTATCCTCTCTTCCCTTTCCCTGAGATGAACTTCAGAACAGAGGACGACCACTGTAGGTAGTTGTCTCCGTTTAGCCTGTGATTCGTGATACAGCCTAGGACTGATTCTGATAAGGCTGCTGGAGCTGTGCGCTTCAGTGATGGATCGTCTGAAGTCACGGATGGTGACTGTGGTGGTGAGTTTTCAGCTCGAGGAGCTTCGGCGTTGGTGTTAGTCATGACGAGAGGATGAGAGAAATAAAGACAGAGATGGAGACAGAAGGAGATAGAAGTTTAGTGAACGAACGGGGCTTAGATCTGAATGCACCCTTGCTCTGATACCATGTAGAAACCCATAATAGAGACGATTCTGGTATGATTGTTATTTCAGAATTATCAATTATACATATATATACAAGGTCTGTACCATTAGGGTGCAGAATCACCTTATTGTAATCCCTACAAATCAGGGATTACTCTACCTACTACTTACTCCTAATATTCTGCATAGATTAGGCTAGAAGAACCAAATAAGACAGCTAACCTACTCTAATTTCTATGCTTAATCATAATCTAATTATTGCTATAATTCAACACATTCATAAACGAATTCTGAAATATGATCATCTACAGACATATTTTGATGAACAAAACTATCTACCGATGAGGCATTCTCATCATCACCCATATCATACACATCCCTTGGCTTGTAATGGAGTGCTATACACCAGTCGTTGTCGACATTGTCATCAATGTAATACACCATCTTTGCATCACATGGACTTATGTATGGCTCGTGTGAATCCCGATCACCTTCATACATTATGTTCTTAAAGTTGATTAGGGTGAAACCAAGTGCACCTGTCTTCTTCCATGCACTACTTAAGGTATTTGCCCATTTGCATTTGAACAATGTAGTGAACCGATCATAGTAATTCAACTCTATAATGTCTTCAAGCTTTCTATAGTAAAACAGATTACTATAAACATGATTAGTGTCAGATGCACTCGAAACACTTGTAGTCTCAAAAGTCCCACACACCCCACTATTTTGTGTTTTCATTGACCTTTCTCAATCCAAAGTGCAAAAACGATATATGTTAATATCATATATAGTATAACATGTTGCTTCCCATCTTGGACCTATAGTTAGGATCCTATAGTCCTTGTTTGTTGCTAGTGGAGAATTCATAACCTACAGCATATTGCAGTAAACTAGAGTTATTGAAGACAATAACGTCTATATGTCACATTGAATAGACTTGGCACATGAGCGACATTTTTACTCGGCCCTTAAACCAATCGACAAACTTGAGGTGAAATTCCTTATCAACAACATCTCGATTTCTTCTTCTCATACGTTTTTTATTTCATCCTTACACTTACCGCATATTTCATGAATTAGATAAGTTCATGTTGAAACATTGAGTGTGCTATAAAATAAAGTTGATTTCAGTCACATACTCCACATAGGGCTCAACTATTGGACAATTCACAAGCATGTGGTTTTGCGCTTGCAACATCTGAGTTTGAGTAAGTTTAAACCTTGGCCCACCACCAACAGGTTTGCCAATAGAAAAAGTGACTTCTGAATCACTTTCGGGTTCATCAGGTGCACATGGTCATCAAAAAATTGGGAGGTGAAAGTAAAAAATATCCTCAGCTCTCTAGTCATCCGTGATTGAACCCTCAGGGCGAGCCCTATTCCCACAAAAGGTCTTTAATTTCCCTAGGAATCAGAAACATATATAGAAAGAAATAGAGCTAATATGGATACTGAACTGAACATTCTCCAACTATGAGATAAGAAAGAACTTTCACCTTTCAATTGGATACATCCATCGATACATAACTGGCATCGCACATTTTACTTCTTCAACCAGATGAAGCAAAAGGTGAACTTGACCAATGAAGAACCTTGGACGATATATCATCTCTAAGTGACAAATAGCCAATATGATTCGTTCCTGCAACCTGTCAAACTCAAACATGGAATGGTCTCATGCACCTAACTGCTTCAAATACCCACATAGTTCAACCAAAACTCGAGACACTGTTATTGGCAAAACATTTCGTATCGCCAAAAGAAGCATATCGTGCATTAATGTTATACCCCGATCCTAGTACAAAAATATTAATGTAAAAGTTTCTAGGACTTGTAACATTTCGGGCCGATCGTAAAGAAACACCAACCAAATTAATGTGGTACAAATGGTGGTCCCGGTTATGGTAGCCAATCATATATGTACATATAATTACCACATGCACTATGTGCTGCATGGCAAATTTTAGAGAGAAAACTCACCAATGCATGAATTAAGACATTCCATTTCTTGAGATGGAGGAAGTGTCCAAGTTCTTAGGGATGATGACAAATAGCTTATGGACAAAAGTGTGGTATTAAGAGGATAAGTACCACGTTCCCCCATGTGAGTTGGTTAGGGGAATAGATAGAATCATTAGAATGAGGCAAACAATGCATGGTGTCCTTATCCTTTTGGATTGTTGTAAAAGAGATCCTTAGCAGTAACATCCTACGTTTGTGAGCAGTTTAAATTGTTATTTGCCTATTTGGCAAAAATAAGGAGAACACATAGAAATACAGAGACAAGCAGAGGGGTTTGGAAGAAGCTATAGTGGGTATTAGTATACACAGTTCATGCTCCAAGATCATTTTGGGAATAGGGTTTCGACTCAGAAGATTATATCGGTATTCTCAAGGATTAATTCTGGTGAGGGTCTCCTGCATATCCGACCGGGGTAGACGTTCCATTATGAGTTTATTATTATTAAATGCCATATGCATGATAGGATAATGACCGTTTAATCCTAAGATTATATATGCTTCTTTACCTATGACTTAATATGATACATGTTCTGTTACTTTGCTGATATATAATATTTAATATACATGTTAATCTGAGTAGTAGCTATTACTGATTAGTGAATAAATTCGGCAATTGATTGATCACCTAGTTAGGGCCTATATGCTGGCAATTGTGCTTATTGCACTTCTGTTACACGATGGGCCTTGGTAAGCACCACAACTAACTATTGTTGTGGGCTTTGGTAAGCGCCACACTAACTCTACGTGGGCCATTTTCATGCCACTAACTCTACGTGGGTCGTCAGCATATGTGAGTCGGGATTCCAAATAATATATATATATATATATATATGAATTAGATTATATAATTAGCCTTATGTGTTATATGCCATATAATTTCTACATGATTATATGTACCTTAGAGTGACCAGGACAGAGATCCTCACTTAGTGATTAGCACTAACCCCTACTTTCCATTTCAAAGCGACATTAGGCTTTATCGGTTCACACACTGCAAATCTGCAAAATGGTATCATCGAGCTCCAGGGTCGGCCATCATGGTGACGACGCTGTGTAGATATCGAAGATTATGTCTTGGTCCTTATTTTGTGTTCTAAAACTCGTTTGAGACTCTTACTCTTAGCATGTGCATATATTATGAGTGGTTGCGTACTAGAATAATGTGAGATATGGTTTTGTAAAATATAGTGTCCTCTAGGGCAAGAATATGGTTACTCTGGTCCGAGCCTGTAAAGCTCGAGACTCCTGTCCTATATGTATATGTGTCCTTCTAGACTTTGGTATAGTGTATTATACTATGTAAAACAAATAAGTCATATATGACATTGTGAGCAGCTTCTGTGTTGACTGATTTATTTTATGGGTACGTATAAGCACAATCCTAGACTATGAGAAAGGAATTAATTGGATGAGTTCACAACATTAAATGGTATATATATATGGTATAAGTAGCGTAGCACCCTATTATTTCTCTGTTGTTTTATTTTTAAAACGAACCTGTTAGTAGCAGGGTGTTACATGTTGGTATCATAGCCCGATGGTCTTTTGCATTATAGGTATGCTGCCTTTCTCTCTTGGGGTGTCGTGAACCTCAAAAGAGGGGAGATATTCCATACCCGTATCTGCACAAGTGATCGAGTGTATGTGTCTTTTGTGATGCTTCGTCAGTTGCACATATGCATTATGATTTGGAAAGGATTTCTAAAAGGGATTTTGAAATTAAAGATTTTCTGAAACGGAATCACTAAAGACCATTCTTCTTGTAGTGTGCACCATGGTCATGATCGGAGTGGAGGAATTCATGTGAACTCACCACGATCAGTGTTAGATTATAAGAGTCGGTCTTCTTTTATTTCTTGGTTTACTACGAAATATTAGAGGATCGATGTTGTATCATATTGTCCCAGAATTTTCAAATCGAGATTTTAATTGTTTTAAAACAGAGTTTGGAAAAGGATTATGGTTTCACAAAAGCAGTCTCAAGTCCCCTCTCAAAAGTCAAAATTATTAGCGCTGATGGCCGATGATATTTCAACCAAACCGATTCTCGCTATTGGTTCTTGTTTTGTCTTTTTGTCCCGACAGAGCAATAGTGAACGACACAATTATTATGCCCACTTCACCTCCATCTTCTTCTTAAACTCCCCCTCTTCTTCTTTCTGTCACCCAACACCATTGAAGCTTCCTCTCTTAGTTTGTTTTGAGATTGGAATTTTAATTTGTTTCTCCCGCCAAAGCAATTACAGAATCCTCCAAAGCTCTCTTCGTGTGAAGATTTTTTTGTTCATAGTTATCTCGTTTCTTTTGTTCATTTCTTGGTTTTTGAGGCAATGCCTCCGTGAGGATGATCGTCGTTACGAGGAAACCCTCAAGGAGGTTGAGCAAAAGTGCCGACGCGATAGATGAGAAGGTTGTTTTTTGATAGATTGTATTTTTCGTTTCTGAGTAACTAAGGGTTGTTATGTTTTCGAAGGTGTTCTCCTTGATTGTCTCCTAATGGAAAAGTAGTCTTTCTGGGTAACTAAAACTGAAGTTACTTTTATTAATAGTACATGGTTATAGTTTATTTGACGGTGGTACAAGCAATTGATTTATCATAATCCTCGTTGCCCTGGTTAACAACATCGTTCTGGAGACTTCTTTCTCCTTTTTCTCTTTTGAATCCATGGTCTCTTATCTGAAGCCCTATTCCCCTCTTCTCTTTGTGGTTGTCCTTTGTGGGAAATAACGGTAGAAGTGTCTTCTTGGTAGATCGGTGTTCCTTGTAGTATATTCTGTGGTTGATGGGAATAAGCTAAAGTAAGTAGAAAAATCCTACCAGACCTTGGAACTTGGACAAATTGATTTCCATTTGGATCGTAGATTGGACCATAATTTCCTTTGAAGAGAAAATAAAAGCCTTTCTCTATGAACTGGCCAACGCTTAGAAAACTCATCTTAATATCGGGAACTAGTAGAACATCTTGAATAATGAGTGGACTAACATGACTGAACCTTTGCCCTTGACTATCAATTTGGAATCTCCAACCGCAATAGATGTATTAATATTGTAGTCAACCCCAAAGAAAATACTTTTGTTAGGAGACATGTGATTAGTACAGCCGCTATCAACTAACCATTCAGATTTATTCGCTTCTCAAAAAGGACAAAAAACGGGAGGATAAGAATAACCTGTAGGACTTCCAACTCATCTAGTATGCTGTAAGGTACAAGTAGGTGGCGTCACAGTCTTGCCTTTTCCTTTGACAGTTCCCCTGGAGGTCTCCATATGAGGCTGCTGTTTAGTAATCAATTTCAAAAGAACCCTTTGTGAGAATTTTATTTGTGTGTAACGTGCAGCATTCCCTAGGTTTAAATACAAGACTAAGGAAGTGTGACCCTTAAATAGTAACCTGACAGATCATATTATTTTTATCTTGGTGTACTTGACAGCTGTGATAGTGATCTGTAAGGTCCGACAGACATTGACTGCCATTAATCGTGTCTCCCCTTTCTGTTCATCTTTCATGTTTCCGACACGAGAATAAAGTAGGAGGTGCATTAATGTGCACATGTGAGTGTCTCATCCCTCTCTGAAGCTCTGATTGGGGTGAATTTTGTTCTTCTTGTGGCCATTTTCTTCATCTCGGTCATATCTTGTTTTATGCAACACTTCAATTGTGTTGAAGAGCAACGACATCCAGAGAATCTTCCGATTGAACGAATCTGCAGAAGTCAATCCGATGTTTACATTAGGAGAACTTGATCTTCGTTCCTGGGTAACTATTCTATGGTGTTCTTTACAAGTTCCTTATCCTGAATAAATTGTGTCTATTTAGTCTATGTGTGTTTCGAATTTCATGTGGTTTTATTTTGATTTCGAGGACGAAATCTTTTTAAGGAGGAGAGAAATGTAGTACCCCGATCCTAGTACGAAAATATTAATGTAAAAGTTTTTAGAAATTGTAACATTCTGGCCCGATCGTAAAGAAACACCAACAAAATTAATGTGGTACAAGTGGTGGTCCCAGTTATGGTAGCCAATCATATATGTACATATAATTACCACATGTACTATGTGCCCCGTGGCAAGTTTTAGAGAGAAAACTCACCAATGTATGAATTATAACATTCCATTTCTTGAGATGGAGGAAGTGTCCAAGTTCTTAGGAATGATGACAAATTGCTTATGGACAAAAGTGTGGTCTTAAGAGGATAAGTACCACGTTCCTCCACGTGAGTTGGTTAGGGGAATAGATAGAATAATTAGAATAAAGATAAACAATGCATGGTGTCCTTGTCCTTTTGGATTGTTGTAAAAGAAATCCTTAGCAGTAGCATCCTACGTTTGTGAGCAGTTTAAATTGTTATTTGCCTAGTTGGCAAAAATAAGGAGAACACATAGAAATACAGAGAGAAGTAGCGGGTTTGGAAGAAGCTATAGTGGGTAGTAGTATACACAGTTCATGCTTCAAGATCATTTGGGAATAGGGTTTCGACTCGGAAGCTTATATCGGTATTCTCAAGGATTAATTCTGGTGAGGGTCTCCGGCATATCCGACCGGGTTAGACGTTCCATTATGAGTTTATTATTATTAAATGTCATATGCATGATAGGATAATGACTGTTTAATCCTAAGATTGTATATGCTTCTTTACCATATTTATGACTTAATATGATACATGTTCTTTTACTTTGCTGATATATATGATTTAATATATATGTTAATCTAAGCAGTAGTAATTACTGATTAGTGAATAAATCCGGTAAACTAAAAGGGCTCCCTCTAGGATAGAATATAAGCCCGCGGATTTCGTGTCTTAAGTTTAGCAAGCTCTCCCCAGTCGTGCTTCTGGTTTCCATTCCCATCATCATATTGATGAGAAATCTCCTCGTGCTATGATTGATCACCTAGTTAGGGCCCGTATGCTGGCGATTGTGCTTATTGCACTTCTGTTACGCGGTGGGCCTTGGTAAGCGCCACAACTAACTATTGTTGTGGGCTTTGGTAAGTGCCACACTAACTCTACGTGGGTCGTTAGCATATGCGAGTCGGGATCCCAAATAAAATATGTATATGAATTAGATTATAGAATTAGCCTTATGTGTTATATTCCATATACTTTTTACATGATTATGTGTACCTTAGAGTGACTAAGACAGAGATCCTTACTTAGTGATTAGCACTGACCCTTACTTTCCATTTCAGAGTGACATTACGCTTTATCGGTTTACACACTGCAAATCTACAAAATGGTATCATCGATCTCCAGGGTTGGTCATCATGGTGACGATGCCATGTAGATATCGAAGATCGTGTCTTGATCTTCGTTTTGTGTTTTAAAACTCATTTGAGAACTCTTACTCTCAGCATGTGCATATGTTAAGAGTGGTTGCGTACTAGTATAATGTTAGATATGGTTTTGTAAAATATAGTGGCCTTGAGGGCAAGAATATGGTTATTCTGGTCTGAGCCTGTAAAGCTCGAGACTCTTGTCCTATATGTATCTCTGTCCTTCTGGACTCTGGTATAGTGTATTATACTATGTAAAAAAATAAGTCATATATGACATTGTGAGCAGTTTCGGTGTTGACTGATTAGTTTTATGGATACGCATAAGTAAAATCCTAGACTATGAGGAAGGAATTAATTGGATGAGTTCACAACATTAAATGCTCTTCTTTCCATTATGGGAGATTAAAAAATATGCTCTTCTTCTTCCATATTTCGGTGTCATTGTTATCTCCATCATTCTTTTCTTGAAGGTTTTCTAAAATTTCAGTTCTTGTCTTATACATTGATGGAGCTTGCTCCTCAATTGTTCCATCAAATCTATTCTTCCACTGACGTAGCCTATGCTCAATAGGTAGAAACCTACGACTACCGGTAAAAGCATACTTCAAACTATGCTTCAATTTATGAGGAACCGCATCCACATTACAAGAGCGACATACATATTTCGAATATGTCTGCCATCCAGATAATGTACCAAGCCTGGGAAAATTTCTTATTGTCCACATAAGCGTTGCTCTCATTGTGAAAGTCTCTTTCTTTGATGCATCATACGTCTCAACCACTTTCCCACGAAGTTATCAATTCATCAATTAGTGGTTGACGGTAGATATTAATGTCGTTCCCTGGTTGTTTCATACACCGCCAGGGAGGCGTATTGTAAGGAATAAGGACAACCGGCCAGGTGTTGTGACTAGAGCTCTGAACACCAAATGGGTTAAACCCATCACTTGAAAGTCCAAGTCGTATGTTTCTTGGGTCTTTTCCAAAGTTTTTTATACAAAGAATCAAAATTTCTCCATACTTCAAAATCTCTTGGATGTCTAACCAAGTCGTCTGGACTTAACTATGCCGCTTGCCAAATCATGTTACTTGCAGAATCAACATAGGCAAACAAGCATTTAAGCTCCGATATTAAGGGAAGATATCGGAACACCTTTTTTGGCAAAGGTTTCTTCTTCTTCTCAATGACTGCTACATTTTTTGTCGCCCAATATCTACTATGTTTGCACACAGTGCAAGCTGTCTTATTTGCATTTGGACCGGTGTAGAACATGCAGTCTTTAGGACGAGCGTCAATCTTTCTATAATCTAAACCAAGTGCTTCTATCCACTTCTTTGGCTCATAGTTTGACTTTGGAAATTCGGCAAATTCAAAAGCCTCCCTCGATAAGTCTAAGATCTTTGACATTGCTATGTCGCTGATCTTGTGCAGGTACTTGATATGGTAAAACTGTAGAAGAAAATTCAATTTCGAGAATTTCTTACACCGGTCGTACAATGGTTCTCTTCCCTCTTTCACAAGGTTGAAGTACTCGTCCCGCTCTTGAAGGTTTCGTACTTCTTCATTTTCATTGGGTATTTCGACATCTTCTTCAAACATTGTTGTTCTTCCATCCTTATTATGGTCTTCTCCAACTCTTAATGTTGCTTCTTCTTCAAACTTTCCAAATGCAGCATTCAAAGCTAGAGCCTAGACTAGGAGGAGTTTCTTCATGTATGTACCATTTTGTGTAGCCAACTGGAAATGGCCTGGAAAGCAGACGATTAAATACGTCACCCGATTCTGCCACTTCTTATTGTTACATTTAAGGCATGGGCATATAATATTCTTTTTATCAGCTCAATTAGCAAGAGCAAAATCAAAAAAATGTTCAACACCAACAATATATTCAAGTGTGTAGTGAGGAAGTCTTATCCAAGACTTATCCATGTTCTTTGAAAGCTAGAAATAATCATAGACGCCAATATGCTGAGTTAGAATTAGATAACATGTAGCTATAAATTCCAATACATTTATGGGTATTATAAGATACTATACAGCTAAACACGCATACTACATTCAAAGAAACCGTTTATGATAATTACTATCTCTCATGATAGCTAATTAACATGATCATCAATCATAGTTTTTGTACTGAATAAAGGAGTAACTAACCTGGAAAGGAATCCAAGTACGAAAGAATGGGATTATAAAAGATTTCTACTTCCCACCTATCACATTATCACAAACAAATAAAAATAATAGTTGATAACCAATTTATAAAAAAAAAACTAAAATCCAGATTCAATAAACAGAACTCTATACCTGATCATTATTTACATATTAACCACTTCAATTATATTAACTTTTTCTCCACTACCATTATCCACGTATACACATGTTAACTAAATGTAAGTACAACAAAACCTTATTCCAATCAACCATAAAGGAAAGCTTCCTACTTCAACACATAGTTTGATCGGGAAAAATGGACCAAAAACAAAGCACTATAACTAAAACCTTACATGATAAGAACAAATATAGAAACATCTAAAGCTAAAGACTTAAACCGAAAACAAATGCTATTTCACCCAACCAGATCGTCATTAACATTCTAACCTCTTTCAATAATCAACTGATCACTCCATATTCAGACCCCTAAATTGATAATTTTCATCTCCATCTGTCGAGAATACATATGTCAAACCACAAAATTATTAAGTCTAATTATATCGATTCAATTGTGAATTCATTCATACAAACAACAAAACAAAAAACTTGAAACCAGGAAGAAGAACAGTACCAAAGAAAAAAACTGCTTTATCGACACAACCCAGAGAAGAAACAATCAGAAGAAGGGGGGAAACAAAGAAGAGAAGAGAGGGGACAAGAAGCTTACCGTCGTTGGGTTGAAAACTATTAGCGAGAGCTCTGTCCACCGTCGTCGTTGTGTCGAGAACTATTAGCGACAGCTCTGTCCACTGTCGTCGTTGGGTCGATAACTATCAGCGAGAGCTTTGTCCACCGCCTAAATCGCCCGAAAACTTAAAAGCAGAGAAGTAAATCGAGATTGACGGACGGAATTGAGAGGAAGAGAAGAGAAAATCACTGAATAGAAATACCTTTGTTTTTAGGGTTTTTGTTGTCTCAGTTACAGCTATCACGATGCATAACCCCCAAAACGGGGCACTTGCAGGCGCATAAATAACTCGCATTTAGTTATAGGAGATTTTTTCCACCGTATTAAAGGTTTCGTTATAGAGGTTTTGAAACCGAGAACATAGATGACGGCACAACGACCCATCAATTCCTATCCCATTAAAATAAAAACAATTTTCGCCATTTACAACCAAACTGCGACAAAGAAAAATTCATGTTGCTAATCGCCAAACCGGGCCCGCATTTTTAAGCCTGTTTTCTCGGTTTAGGATTTATCAGAACGGTTCCCCAACAAAAATTGTGCATCTTGATTTGGCTAATTTATTAGTGATGTATTCATCACTTAGTTGAATTAATTATTTAGCCAAACGTAAGATTTTGTTTTGTCCTTCATGTTTTAAACAAAACCATCTATTTATGTAAGATATATTTACTAAGACCTCTACGACTTGAATAATTGTTTCTTAACTTGATGGGTTGATTTATGCTTCCTACAAACATGGCGAGTTCATTCGTAATTTGATCGATGGTTACAAGAATGTATCATTTAATTGTTATAGGTTCTCACACAATGTAATGACTTGATTTCTCATTGTTTGTGAATACTATAAATATCAATCAGATCCTCTCCCAACAACTCGAGTTATCTCACGGTGCAATGGTTCTTGACAATTATTACATCAAGTTTTTGTCTGTTTACAAAACAAACAACAACTGTCATCAAGTTTGGACAGATTACGAAATAGACTATTGTTATATCATCATCATCATTTACAAGAAGATAACAACAAACAGTATTCTGTGATTCAATTACAATTATTCCATAGATAGTTGAGATCCTCTTGTGCCCAAACTATCATAAGCCAGTCACAGATTAATTGACCCTCAAACTCACAAACCTGATCCATTATGATCTCTACACTTATCCAGATTCTTTGTATAACCCCCACGCGAATAATTAATTCCCCATAAGAATCAGTATGTCTTTAAGTTTGCTACCAACAATTTTGCCATACTCATCCTTATGAAACTCCGTAAATTCACTATGCAATAGAAAGCGTCGCATGAGTATGAGATATTGCACGCTCACTCTGTTAATCTGATAGGTTGATTGATGTTTTTTACAAGCATGGTGAGTTCATTCGTAATTTGATCGATGGATACAAGAGTGTATCACTTTTAATTGTTATAGGTGCTCACACAATGTAATGACTTGATTTCTCATTGTTTATGAATACTATAAATATCAATCAGAATCCTCTTCCAACAACTTGAATTATCCGCGTGCGATGGTTCTTGACAACTATTACATCAAGTTTTTGTCTGTTTACAAAACAAACAACAATTGTTATCAACTTTGAACAGATTACGAAATAGAGTCTTTTTATATCATCATCATCATTTACAAGAAGATAACAACAAACAGTCTTCTTTGATTCAATTGCAATTATTCCATAGATAGTTGAGATCCTCTTGTGCCCAAACTATCATAAGCCAGTCACAGATTAATTGACCCCCAAACTCACAAACCTGATTCTATTATGATCTCTAGACACGTAACCAGATTCTTTGTATAACCCTCACGCGAATAATTAATTCCCATAAGAATCAGTATGTCTTTAAGTTTGCTACCAACAATTTTGTCATACTCATTCTTATGAAACTCTGTAAATTCACTATGCAATAGAAAGCGTCGCATCAGTATGAGATATTGCACGCTCACTCTGTTAATCTGATAGGCTGATTGATGCTTTTTACAAACATGGTGAGTTCATTCGTAATTTGATCGATGGTTAAAAGAGTGTATCACTTTTAATTGTTATAGGTCCTCACACAATGTAATGACTTGGTTTCTCATTGTTAGTGAATACTATAAATATCAATCAGAATCCTCTTCCAACAACTTGAATTATCCGCGTGCGATGGTTCTTGACAACTATTACATCAAGTTTTTGTCTGTTTACAAAACAAACAACAATTGTCATCAACTTTGAACAGATTATGAAATAGAGTCTTTTTATATCATCATCATCATTTACAAGAAGATAACAACAAACAGTCTTCTTTGATTCAATTGCAATTATTCCATAGATAGTTGAGATCCTCTTGTGCCCAAACTATCATAAGCCAGTCACAGATTAATTGACCCCCAAACTCACAAACATGATCTATTATAATCTCTAGACACTTATCCAGATTCTTTTTATAACCACCACGCGAATCATTAATTCTCCATAGGAATCGGTATGTTTTAGTTTGCTACCGACAATGTTGTCATACTCATCCTTATGAAACTCCGTAAATTCACTATGCAATAGAAGGCGTCGTATGAGTATGAGATATTGCACGCTCACTCCGTTAACTTGATGGGTTGATTGATGGTTTCTACAAACATGACGAGTTCATTCGTAGTTTGATCGATGGTTATAAGAGTGTATCACTTTTAATCGTTATAGGTCCTCACACAATGTAATGACTTGGTTTCTCATTGTTAGTTCATACTATAAATATCAATAAGAATCCTCTTCCAACAACTTGAGTTATCCGCGTGCGATGGTTCTTGACAACTATTACATCAAGTTTTTGTCTGTTTACAAAACAAACAACAACTATCATAAAGTTTGAACAGATTACGAAATAGACTATTGTTATATCATCATCATCATTTACAAGAAGATAACAACAAACAGTCTCATTTGATTCAATTGCAATTATTCCATAGATAGTTATAGGTCCTCGCACAATGTAATGACTTGGTTTTACATTACATTGGATTGTTTGCTGGATGTGAAAGTAGTTTTTTGTCTAATAAAAAAACTCTCCTAACTTTGCTTTCATGAACATCAAGGTTAGTAAGAATACCCGACTTTGTTGCATAATTAAAATGTATAAATCTGACTTTGTTCTTGTGATTGTAAGTTGAAACTAATAAGCATCTGTTTGACTATAATGAGGGTGATGCGACTAAGGTGATTCGGCTGCTAGCCCATCAAAAGCGGGCAAACATCATTAAGAAACAGTACGACATCTATATGATAGACATCTAGGGATCAGCATCAAAAGCAACTATACTGAAGTTTCTTTTATCCAAAGCCCCAAATTTATAGAAGCTAGTGATTTATTGGAACGAGTACTTTCAAATTCATGACACACACGTTGACTATTTCATGAAGATGGTAGGACGATATCAACAAACTTGTAAAGAAGTAAATATTGTATGGTGCTTCAAGCTCCATGAAATCTACAACACAAGCGTTGTGAATCCGAAAGAAGCTAATCGAGTAAATGACTAGCTTATTCAATTTGGGGCTTCTAACAAAAAAACTCCAGCAGGGCAGCCTCGCATGCTGATTCAAAGATGTCTTTCATAGAGAACTCCTTCAGGTTCTTAAGGATATTTGGCTGCTATTGAGTGGCTAGCATTAGAATAAATTTGGAGGAATCAGAGTCAACCGGATGGTGAACAGATTCAACCTACAATCACAAGAACAATATCAATATTTATACATTTTAAAACAACAAAAATAGGTATTTTGCTTACCTTGGTTTCAAATTGATGACAAAGTAACCAAAGATTTCGGTGATAGAAACCCTCTCAACACACTTTGACTTGAATATGATCTTAAATTTATCATCCCATCCACAACAACTTCAATAAATCATCCCTTATAGTCTTTCTACACGACATCTTAAACATTGTAGATACTTCTTTCATCACACATATAAAACCTTCCTTCTCCCCAGATTTAGTTGGCAACTCATCCAAAATTATCATTATAGCTATCTTTTCCCTTGAATTTTGTAGGTTACACTTTCAAGTGGTGGTTTGTAACCTAGATCCTGGCTTAAAATTAAATCTCATTTGCCCTTGCATAATCTCAGTCGTCTTCTTATAAATTTCAAATGTATGCCTTCTCAAAGAAGAAACTCCCATTATGTTTACATCGACCTTCAAGATATATAGCACCACATAATATACATTTTACCCTTTTGACGAGAGGAAATATATGAAAAGAAAAGTAAATGAATAGCCAACAATCTAAGTCTTTTTTAGAATTAGAAAAGTCCCCGACAATGGCGCCAATTTGACGATCGGATTTTACCCTGCCACCAAATATCCACTAGATTGCTCTTATGAATATTTTTCCTAGGGTCCTTCTAAGGTTATTACTCAATTCAAATATGCCAACTAGACAAAGTAACAGTTAAGGATTATTTGGTTTGAGTGTTCGTGTATCCAATTATCAACTAAGAATTCAAATTAAAAGAAAGAAAATGTAATTGATTGAGTTTCAAATAAGGGATGGAAGATTGTTCGGACTCAAATTTGCAATAGCTAGCAATGCATGGATAAACGATATACAATCTCAATTAATCAAGTTATAATGGCTCGGCGATCTCCAACGATAGTCTTAGATCACTCTCACGACTCTAAGGATCTATTCTGCTTGACTATAGACTCCTCTCTCAAGCTAATCTACACCCAAGAAGAACGCACTAAAGGTGTTCGATGAAATGCCACTATCAGAACGTTACAAAAAAGCCTAAATGATTTCCTCTCTCTAGCTAACAGAGAATTTAGAGTTCTTCCTAAGTGTTCTATCAATTATCATTCCTCTCGGACCCACTAATTGATAACAAAGATTCAATCAAGATGATCAAGTAAAATCAGAGGTGTGATGAAAGAAATATCTATAATTTTCAAGATGTCATGTAGGAAGACTATTAGCGATTATTTCTTGAAGTTGTTTGTGGATGGAATGATGAATTTAATATCATATTCAAGTTAAAGTGTGTTGGGAGGATTTCTATCACACTAAATTGTTGGATTTCTGTTAAAAATTTCAGCTTTGTTGGGGTTGATTGGATGTTGCACAAGAAGATCAAAACTTTATATCTCATTCTTAGTCACAAAGGTGCTGGCCCTGCTAAAACAATCTCAACTTGCCTTAAAGAATGGGATTTGATAAAACATATGTGCAGTAATGGTTGAAATTTTTTCTGTAAATGACACTGCTATTTGGTGGTTTCAATGAGCAGTTTTTCGATTATGGGGCTAATTTGATGCATGGAAAATATTTACATATACGTGTGTTGCTCATGTGACTAATTTAATTACGAGTCAAGGGTTATCTGAAGTGAAGCTTTCAGTACGATGAGTTCGAGATATTGTTAGATACATTCCTATCTCTCCATCTCGATTTGTAAGGTTTAAAGAGTCCATATGATTTAGTCACACAGAGTCCAAAAAGAATGTGTCATTGGATGTGTCAACTAGGTGGAACTCCACCATTCTGAAGTTGGAATCAGTAAAACTGTTTGAGGTGGCTTTCGCGTATCTTTAGGAGGGCACATCTTATGTTGATAATTTGCGTGCCAAAATGTATGACCATCAAATTATTGGTCGACCACAACATGAAGACTAGGTGAGTGTGAGAAGATGCTTCCATTCCTTGGAGCCTCTAATGATTTGAGATTGATTGTTCATGAACCAAATATGTCATTGCTCATTTATTTGTGTCAAAATAATCAAGATCGTTAGTCATATAAAAACATGCAAGACTGTGGTGATGCGAGTATAAGTAGTATGGCTGATAAAATGTTGGAATAGGTGGGGAAGTATGGAGATGAGGCGTATGTGAACAACACAAAGTTGAACCGCTTGTGTTATATACTAGTGTATTTGACCCTAGGCATAAGTTGATCTTGCCTAAGTTCATCTTTACTAAACTTTATAGATGAGCACGAGTTGAGGTTATGATACAGAAGTTGAGGGAGGACATTACAGAGATGTTCAAGATTTATTAAGAGAAACATAATTTAGCCACTTCCTCAAGTCAACAAATATCTGGTTCCTTTGCAAGTACACCTCGTAATCCCCCACATATACCTACTCATACTGGTAGATTGAGTACAATAGTGGTTCTTAGTGCTTGCCTTGTTGACATCAATCTGAATGCATCACAAAACATTGACTTGGATATCTATTTATCAATTGAACCTGAAGATATACACACTTTATAAGATCCAGGTTGTAAATGTGACATCTTAGGAGTTCCTTATCTACTGTATTTTCCGAGTCAGCATTTAGCATGGGTGGTCTGAGTGTTAAACTCATTTAGGAGTTTAACTCCTAAAATTGTAGAGGCTTTCATTTTCTCAGGGGATTGGCGAGTAATTCATCATGGATATCAGATAATAAGAACTTGGAGGAACTCACAGAAATAGAGAATGGTAATTTTTATTTAATTATCTTATTTTGCTTTCAGTTTCTTAGCTGAATTATGGAAGTAGTTTGCTGATTGATTGGTGTCTCTAATATCTCTTTGTTATAGTTGGTTTCGCTTGTGTTTTGGCTATGAATGAAGAAGCTAACGTCACAAATTCCAAAGCTGAAAATGAACCTGAATTTGACGCTGATGGCGAGAACTATATTGATGAATCAGATGACAATTGAGATGACTTCATACCATGTGATGGTGATGATGACGAGGAAGAAGTTTAGGTATTAAGTTCATATTTTATGTCTTTTGCTCAATTTTTGTTGGCTTTGTAAGGTTTTAATCGATATTTTTGTTATGCTGGAAGGAAGTGGCGATCTATCTTTTGATTATGAACAATGTTATCTTGACAATCATTTTCTTGTTTATAAATCGTGTTATGTTCGACTATAATCATGTGTGTTGAATTGTGTTGTTGATGTTTGTTACGGACAAAGTTTGGTTGATTTTTACAATAATTATGATAGATTAAAAATATTTTTTATGAATGATTATATTGGTTGAGGAATAACTAAACAATGTTGAAATTTTGTTTTTTCTTTCAAATCATGCTGCAAGGGTTAACATTTAAAATGATGGTTCTGCATTGGTAATTTGCTAAGCATTGTTCAATATTGTTGCCTGCTGAACTGCATATGGATTGAATTTTTTAGAGAATGGCTCATCCGAGTACGAACCGGGCCGGGTATAGACCCAGTAAACTCAAAACCCAACAGCCCCCTTTTTTGAACCCAAACCCAATCCACTACTATTGCTATCAGGTTTTCAAGCCCCCAAAACCTGATTTGATATGTTGGTTTGGCTTAAAACCCGGTTTAACGGGCCTGGTTGTGTTAAAACCCGGTCAAATAGGTCGGGTTTTCCAAACCTACCTTAGAAGGCCCTCTACCAAGTATGGTGACATCTATAGCAGCTGAGAAGTCAAATGTACGAAGTTACCTAAAAACAGGTCCGCCAGAAGCTTCGAAATGAGGCCTTTCACACCCTTTTGACCCAAGAGCATATTTATTTGCATAGAAGGAAGCCCACACATTCTATGAGCCATATGGAATGTGTCCAAGTCCTGAGACAAGGTGAACTACCCACCACCAAACCTATGTCTCACAAAGCCCGACCACTTTTCAAACTTAAAATCCTTTCTAACATTTTAAATAGTTAATTTAGACCTTTAATTTCACAGATATTGGTTAGTTTTAAGGTCCTTAAAAGGACTCCTTGGCCGAATTTTAGCTTTAGGAACAATGGTTGACTAGGTCAAACTTTATTTCCTTGTTGAAGAAGGGTTTATTTCCTTGTAAGGAAGGAACTTCTCCTTTTTTCCTTATAATTGTGCGGCCTCCCTCTCCTACATAAAGACAGTGCATCCATTATGTTTTATAACCTTAGTTAACTAATCAAAATATATCATTTTTTTACTTCTAAAACTATTAAGTTTTCCTCTCGTTCTTAGCACGTCATTGCTAGATTAGAGGATTATAGATTATCGAGGACATCCTGGTAAGACTTGCACATAAGTTTACTTGAGTGGTCGGACTAGGTACGACAAACATCCCCCTTTTCTTTGATTTTGTTTGTCGTTTTGAAACCGTCTTTGATTTTGTCCCATCGATCAAGTTCTTGTCGTGGGACAGTGGGAAAGTTTATACAATGCCTTTTTATGCATTTTGGCACCCCTCGTGCTATCATTAGCGATAGGGGCGCACACTTCCAAGGTCAATTCGATCGAGTTTTAAAAAATTTGGCTTAACTCATCGGTTGACCATCGCTTACCATCAACAGCAAATAGGTCAAGCAGAGGTGATGACATGCGAGCTTAAGCGGATTCTTGATAGGATAATCGATCAGTCTCGCAAGGACTGGTTGTTTCTACTCGATGAAGCTTTATGGGCTTATCGAAACGCCTTCAAAAGTCCTACTGGCACCTTGTCGTATCGACTTGTTTATGGAAAGGCTTATCATTTACCGATCAAGCTTGATCATAAGGTGTGGTGGGTCATGAAGCTACTAAACATGGATGAGAGTCTCAGAGCTTCAGAACGCAAATATCAGCTCCTTGAGCTAGAGGAGTACATGTTTCATGCTTTTGAGAGTTCGTGGATGTACAAGGAGAGGATGAAACGAATCCATGATACCAAGATTCATGGTGTCTAGGACTTCTAGAAACGAGATAAGGTGATGCACTAACAACTCCCGCCTCCGGCTGTTCCCAGGAAACTAAAATCAAAATGGTCGGTGTGACACCCCGATTTTGGGTCAACCATGGGTTTGAGTTTTACGTTTGCAATTGGTCAATCACATGCGTGATTGTAGTCAGTCACGGGGGTGATGATAAGACCGATCACGATCGTGGGGAACAATTAACCATGGGCATGAGAGTAAGTAGGCCATGAGTGTGACCTTCAGTATGCCACGGTCATGGGTACCTATCAACCACGAGCAAGGTTGGGTGTTCGCCATGGGCGTGGTGGACTTATTATATAAGTCAGTATCGGGTTCAGAGACTCACAAAAACATAGAGAAGAAATTAGAGACTCAGCGGGCTCTCTAAAAGATGAAGGAAATTGTTGGTGAGGAAGAAACCGAGTAGTCTAGGATCAGAAATGGGAGATTTAAGAGGCCAGGAGATTCATGGGAAGGTGAGCAATCCTCCTTCTCTCTCTCAATCTCATAGTTTTGTTTCTTGTAAGAAAACGTGACAGTTAGCGTATAGAAGATCCAACCCTCAATCGGATTCTTCTGATGTATCAAGATGGGAGGATCGAGCTTCGGGCAGGCGGCTTCAGATCAGACTCTTTCAGGAAAGCTATTTAAGAAGTAGGGGTTAGGATTACTTTTTCAGCATTTTGGGAAGATTTGTAATTAGTTGTCTGGAATCCTAGCTGGACTTTCAAACTGTATAGTAGCATGCAATCTATAGTATAGATAGATATGTTATGTAGTTCAGAGTTTCAGGTTGTGCAGTAGAGTGTAATCTACTATACAGACAGTTTTTTATGATTCAAACATAAGCTCACAACTATATTTAAGAATCATATTTAGGATTAAGAATCAAGACTAGATAGACTAGCTCACGTTATACATTGGTCACCCACGTCATGGATTGCGCGATCTCCCAGGTTACATTCAGTTTCAGGTAGGACATGTCAAGTATGCCTTCGTTGCTGCCCTCATGGTATTCGGGATGGTTTCATGGTCTGATCCACCATGAGGCCGCCCGCTTATAGCTAGGGGTGGCTAACGTGACGATGATGCCTATAGGAGCACATGGTCACATTATTAGGTCACTAATCAAACAGCCTTCTTGTTTCTATCCCAGACCAGGCATTCAAGTACAGTCAAGGCAGTACAGCTCAGTGCAGGCAATACAGTCACAATCAAGCTCTATGCAGGCGTAGACCTATCACCGTGCAGTTTCAGGAAGACAAAAGAAAGAGGTTGAGGAACCAAGGGCAAAGTATCTTGCTTCCTTTGTTCAAAGGCTTGCTGTTAAACTCTAGGAGTTCCAGTAAGACGAAATCATGGATGAGACTCTGCTCGAAGTCGGGAACGCTTGTTCTTCAGACGTGCCAAGTGCCCCGAGGAAGAGCCTTCACCTAACATTTGTATAACAGAAACAAGGATGTTCAGTAACTATAAAAGGACCCACCACGGGCATGGGGAACAGATGGAAATGGGCGTGGTTGCCACAGGGCAACGGGCGAGGCCAGCAGATGGCCACGTGCATTGTGAAATAGCCAGTCACGGGTGTTGCATGCACTTGCCCACGACCATAACGATAGCGTCAGTCATGGGTGTGGCGTGCTTACCGTTCCGAGCGTGACTGGCCCTAAATTACCAACTGATCGCCGATGACCTATAGTCAATCAGTGGAGCATCCTAGGCCCAAATCAATGTCTAGCAAGTAGATTCAATCCTAGAAAACTCTTAAGGATTCAGTACAGAAGTGTAGGGAAGTAAGGAGAAGAGGACTTATGATTTTTGGAAAGTTTGGGGAAGATAAAAGTGAGAATACAACGGTGACGGTGTCTGTTACAAAGGTACCTACAGGAGAAGAAGGATCAGACATCCTACCTATAGAATAGAACCAAATCAAGGGAAGGAGGAATAGAACTTACCAGTGAATGAAATATTTTATTAGAAGAGGAATGGCCGGCAATGGGCGTGAGTAGGAATCGGGGAAGCAGGAGAATTTGGGGGAAAGGATGAAAAAATAGGGTTTCAGAAGCTGGGAATCGATTCTTAAATGGAATGACCACGGGCATGGTCAACAAATAGCCACGGGTGTGGCCAACTGATGGCAACAGGCGTGGTTAGGCGTGGACCACGGGCGTGGTGGTGCAAAACCTCAAAATGTTTTCCGTGTGGGCCGAGAGTGTGGGCCAAGATAGAGTCCATGAGTCTCAGTTTAAAAGATCGATAAGCTTTGCCAAGATGTGAGAAAGTTGGAGAAATTTTAGTGTTGGGACGTGATAAAGGAGATCGAATGTAGTGAAAGTTGCCCTTCCCAAAGTAGAAATATCAGTTACGGGAGTCGGAAAGAGAGGAAGGACGGGGTTCTTCCATCGAGCAAGAAAGAGAATAGAACTTTATGAAGACTTGGGACATGAAGAGGACGGCCTCTTAGGAACAGGCAATCAGTGTCCGGTCGTGACTCAATCCGAAGTCAGCCAGGGATTTGAAACAGGGTGAAGGCGCTAGAACCAGCAGCGGAAAGAGGAAATAAGACCTCAATCTTGTATGTCGGATAGCTTCTGGGAAGTACCAAATACGAGCATCATAGGAATTCATTGTTTGAGGATGGCACGAGACGAACTAGGTCGATTCTGATCTAAGGTCGATTCTGATCTAAGGTCAGGAGTATAGGTTGGAGTCGGCACAAAATATGCACGGTTTAGTTTGAGGAATCGGACTATGTCACAAGCAAGTCACGAAGAGCAAACACGAGTGAGTAATAGAAGCGAGTCCCGTCTGGGAGTTTTCGCCCTTAGAAAACAGAATGGAGCTCGATGAAGTAAAGTAGGGTTCGTCATGGATCCTATTGGATTAGGTGAAGGAAAGACCAGACAGTCAGTAAACAGAGGATTGATTATTTGTGTCCTCGGAAGGTGCAAGTCCACTGGGCCGCTTAATAATATAGCAGAAGTGTTTACACAAAGAGCTCAAGCATCATGCTGCTAGATTGTTCCACTCAGTGGGACAACATTAAGGTTTTGGGATGAAACCTTTAATAGTAGGGGAGAGTTGTGACACCTCGATTTTGGGTCAACCATGGGCTCGAGTTTTAGAGACGAACGTGTTGAGTTTTGGGCTTGTAATTGGTTAACCACCAGGATGATGATCGGACTGATCACGGTCCTGGGGAACTGTTAATCACGGACATGAGAGTTAGTAGGCCAAGGGCGTCCTTCAGTATGCCACAGGCATGGTGAACTTATTATATAAGTTGGTATTGGGTTCAGAGACTCAGAAAAACATAGAGAAGAAACTAGAGACTCAGTGCCGCTCTCTAGAAGATGAAGGAGATCGATGGTGAGGAAGAAACTGAGACGAGTAGTCTAGGATCAGGGTGGGAGATTTGAGAGTCCAGGAGATTCATGGGAAGGTGAGAAATCCTCCTTCTCTCTCTCAATCGCATAGTTTTGGTTGTTGTAAGAAAACCTAGCAGTTGGGGTTTGGAAAATCCAACCCTTAATCGGATTCTTCGAATGATGAGGATGGGAGAATTGAGCTTTAGGCAGACGGCTTCAGATCGGACTATTCCGGAAAGATATTAAAGAGGTAGGGGTTAGGATTATTTATCTGCTTTATGTGAAGAATTTTAATTAGTTATATGGAATCCTGGTTCGATTTTCAGAACTGTACAGTAGCATGCAATCTACTATACAGACAGATGTGTTATGCAGCTCAGAGTTTTGGGCAATACAGTAGCGTGTGATCTACTGCGCAGACAGTTGTTTATGATTCGAGCATAAACTCACAGCGAGGAACTGTGCATGTTCATAGTTCATGTTTAGAATTAAGAATCGGGACTAGATAGACTAGCTCACGTTATACGTTTATCACCCACCCCATGGATTGCGCGATCCCCCAGGTTACATATAGTTTCAGGCAGGACGTGTCGAGTATGCCTTCAGTTTCTGATATCACAGTATTAAGGGTGGTTTCATGGTCTGATCCACCATGAGGCCACCCGCTCAAAGTTAGGGGTGGTTAACGTTAGGATGATGCCTACAGGACCACAGAGTTACATTATTAGGTTAGTAATTTGATAGAATTCTTGTTTCTATCCCAGACCAGGCAGTCAAGTCCAGTCCAGACAGTCAAGTCCAGTCTAGGCGATGATCTAGTGCATGCAGTATAGTCTAGTACAGGTAGTACAGTTCAGTACAGTCATAACATAGACCTATCACCATGCAATTTCAGTTCTTTGCATACTTGTTTAGTCACTCACTACATATCACTGATCCCATTAGATGTTGTTTTCCCTTTGTGTATCTATGTGTACAGTCACATGTACTGGAGCTGATGGTGGGGAAAGAGCTAGTCGGAGTTTTGATGTCATTAGTTATCATTTTGTTGTATTCTTAGAACTGGAGTTGCATCTCCACTTGTCTTGTTTTCAGCATGATTTGAGGATTCGGAATCCTTATCTGTCAGTATCAAATGGTTTCATAAATGGTTCTTATTCAGTTTTTAATGCTTATTTTATCCTTTGTTTAGTAATTTTGGGTTGAGTTTGGTTCAGTTTGGAACCCGAGTAGGATTCTTTGGTTGAACCAGTGGTTCGACCGGAACTCCTAGGGGGGAGGGGGCTCATAGTCAGGACCAGATGAATACATACAATCCTTTCCCTACGGGACCGTGGAGATCACGCATCCGGACCAAGGAACATTCAAAGTCAACGGTCACCATCTCAAGCAATATCTCAGTGCCAGGCCTACAGATGGAGCCGAAGTTCACTACTTCGCCAATGTCGAATAAAAGGCTACGTATCACCTAGCTCAAAGACGTTAAATAAAGAGAGCTTCATTGGAGGCAGCCCATTTCAAGAGTCAGTATTTTCATTATATTTGAGTCAAAATTGCATGTTTAGGTGTTAGATCGAGTCTAGAACGTGATACCTGAGTTCTGTACTAGTTTCATCCTAGTTCCAGCCTACGTTGGTGTGAAGAGCAGAGTAGATTGTTGTTGAGGTCTGAAAAATATGGGACGGATGTCAAAGATTGCGCCTAAAAATGGTCAAAAATTACGCCTTACATAAAGCGTCTTTGACAAGGAAAGGTGCAATATTTTACACAAGATCCATGTTTCTCCGATTAAAGATTGCGCTTAAACTGGTCAAAGATTGCACCTTACATTAAGCACAATCTTTAACAGACCTAAGGCGCAATCCTTGACACAAGGCCCTTGTTTCACCGGATAAAGATTGCGCCTTACGTTTCAAATATAAGGCGCAATCTTTAATAATGGTAAGGCGCAATATGTGACACGAGATTAGCAGAAATCAGACTTAGGTCCAATATTTTGGATTTTTCTTTCACTCTCTTCTCTTGCAACACTACCACCCAACATCACTCATCCCAATCAACCTCCAAACGCCGTCACCTTCCGGAAACCTCAACCACCGCCGTCGGTGGTCGTCGTTGCCACCGTCGGTACCCCTCCCTTCTCGATTTGCTTCTGGTTGAGTGAGATTTGAGCAAGTTAGGACTACTTTTTCCTGGTTTTGCCTATAAACCTAATTTTTCTATTTGTGACTTGTTTGCTTCCCTCCAACCATGATGAATACGAGGTACAGCCTCTTGTCACCTATCTCTAGCCTTCTTTTCGATTACATTTGATTTGTTGAAATTGTGATTTGGGGTGAAGAACCATAGTTTTTGAATTTAGGGTTTTGGGATCGATGATGCTAGAGTGACATTGGGTATGATAGGATTCCAGTGATATGATTTGCCCCATGAATTGACTTGATTAGTTCATCGGAATGTTGAATTTTTTCAGTATTTTTAGGGTATTTTTCCGGGTTTGGAGTTTATGAACTTATATTTGTCTTGCATGGTTTGTATGACTTTGTGGGGTGTGTCTAAGACTTATTTGCTTTAGATTTTGTGCCTTAAGGATGGTGAACATGTTTGATTGAGCTATGTGCTTAGTTTGTCGCTCGTATCACTGGATTGCCCATGATGTTGCTTACCTTTTGCTAGTACTTGATAATTGATTTACTTTTTGGGCAAAAGATAAGTGTGGGGTGTTTGTAGGGTAGACTAAACCCTAAACCCTGGGTATCCCCATGTTTTGAGTTGTTTCAAAGCTTCAGAAAACTAGAAACAAACTACTCAAGTGGACGAAAGCTGGAAGCCTGGAATCACAAACAATAATGCTCGTCGCATCCACGCACTCGAACGGGAAATCGAAGCTACTAATTTTTGAGCTAGAAGTAGAGCTTCCAGTAGCTGCCCGCCAAGAAAAACATTATTGCAAACATCGATCTCGGGCAACGCCGTCGAATTACCGCACTCTTCTACTATTCAATTGCACGTCAACACCGTCGAAATACCATCTCATCCCTTTTATACACAGATGGTCAAATTCACATCGACATTAACTCCATGGGCGATATTGCCACCTTCTTTAACCAATCACTCTTTACATCATCTCGCCCATCCATCAATCTTAGAACACTCACTGGACAAATTCCTCAAGATAGCCAAGTTACCCTTGAAATAAATGAACAACTTTGTCGGGCTGTCACCAATGATGAAATTAAACAAGCAGTATTTACAATCAGACCGTTTCAAGCTACTGGCCTACACGGTTTCCCCGGCCTTTTCTTCTATACCTATTGGGATGGTGCTGACATTACGACTGTCATCCATGAATTTTTCCGATTAGGCCGCCTCCTCAGAAGTATCAATCGAACATGGATTACTCTCCTCCCAAAAGTCCCGGTCGTGGAATCCATGAAACAACTACGCCCATCGGCTTATGCTCGGTTCTCTATAAAAATCATCTCAAAAGTACCAACAGTTCGCCCTAGTATTGTATCACCTTTCATTATTAGCCCCACTCATAATAGATTCATTATGGCACGTTCAATTATCGATAACATTCTCATTTCTCATGAGGTCATGTATGATAATGAAACTTCTTTCGTGGCATTAAAGTTAGATATGAAAAAACATATGATCGAGTTGAATAGGATTTTCTATTTCGCTCTCTCTCACCGTATGGGCTTCTACGATCAATGGCTATAGTGGATACATACATGTTTATATATCCACCGCTTCTTTTTCAGTTAACTTAAACAATGTCGTCTTTGGATATTTTACGCCTACCCGCGGCTTACAACACAACGACCCTTTGTCCCCCTTACTCGTCTTGATCAACTTTGAAGGCATATCTATCGTGCTAGGATGGCATTGATCAAGGTACACTTATTGGAGTCCAACTCAATTTTCGTTGTCCAGTGATTTCAAACCTCATGTTCGCAAACGATACTTTCCTCTTATTTAAAGCATCATCAAATGACATCCAAGCACCGCAAAGTACAAACATTATTTTCTCACTGTCAAGCGGTCAATATGCAAAACTACGCATTATCCGACTCAACGGGTGTTCCATTACGATAAGAACTCGGCGATCTTCTGACATATGGACAATTGGTGTCCATGATCGCTACCTAAGTCTACCATTTACCCTACAAAGATCCAAAACAATTTCGATTTATTTTAACATAACAAGCTATATCTAAACTTTTTTCTATTTTAAATCTCTTACATTTCAAACTATCAATCTAAAATGTCCAAATGAATAATTTATAATTAAATCTTTTAAGTAAATTGAAATCACTTACCCTAACGAACGAGTTGACATAAGAGGAGAAGTCCATATGGAAGTATAGTGGGTTTATTATGTCTGGACCAAGAAGGAGAATCGCGTTCAAGGAACAGGATTTCTCCGATTTGATTTACCGCTGAAACTTTCTATCTATAATAATAAAATAAAAAAAGTCTCTCTCTTCATCATCTTCTACTTACTTCCTCCTCCTCCTTCTTCTCATCCTCCACCGCAGTGACCACAGATCATTAATGGCGACGATCTCATCTCCATCCTCAGTCTCCAAACCGTAACTAACTCCGTCAGCTCTCTTCTAATTAAATTATATAAGGAAAGCCAACTATCATTAATTCCTCCTATATTGTTCGTCTTCTTCCTCTTCTGCTCCGGACATTTCTAAAATTGACGCAGGGGACCCCCACCTTCTTCTCTTCGCCTTCTTGTCATACATATAATATAATGGGTCACCACTCTCATTCTCATCTCCACAACACCACTACCAGCGATGGCGTCCCTCAGCGAGTCAATAGCAGCCCTCGTTTCTCAGGCTCCATGACTCGCCGGGCCCACTCCTTTAAGCGCAACCCAAACCCCGCCGTCGGTAATTCCAACAACGGCGGAAGCACCACCAGCAGCAGCGCTGCTCACACCGCCGCCAATAACAGCTCCACCGTAAGTCCAAGGTTTGCATCCTCTGGTGACGATATCAATCTCCAGATCAGCTCTCCTAGATCTGAAGTCTTGGACCGCCAGCACCTCGTCCAGAGAATTAACGCTAAGACTAGGAAGGGCAGTGGTGGAATTGGATCCTTCGTCGGCGAATTTGAGCTCAAGGAGCGTAAGAAGCTCGGGCAGTGGATGTTTTTAGTGTTCTGCAGCCTTTCTTTGTTTCTCGGCTTTGTTAAAATTTGCGCCGGCGGTTGGTTTGGATCTTCCCTTGATCGCCCCACCTACCACCAGGTCAGAGTCTCTGTTTTCCCTTTTTTAAATTTGCCTTTGTAGTTTGGAATTTAGACCTTTGTCTTTACTAGTACGTATCTCTGTCTGCCAAGCGCCATAGCTAAGCGCCATATGTATAGCCTTAAGTTGATGTCACTGGAATCTAGTCCACCTGCTTTATTTTCATCATTCATCTCAAGTTCTACCGTCCGTCGATAAAACACTGCACTTCTTTTTTAAATAGGTAGATAAGATTCTTGTTGCTTTCACGAGGATCTAGCAATATTGACACAGATACAGACGGAACTTACTTAGGGGCACTGCTAAAAGCCTTCACCGGATATTATTTTAGAAGTGTTTTTGTTAACTGGGTTTCTTTAACCTTGTTCTGCCATGTCAATAGGATTCGACGGATTCTTTTGTCCATCTGAATTTGGAGGAGAACTCCCAGAGTTCCGATACCGTTGAATATAAAGAAAATGGTGATGGGGATAGACACCTTAAAGGGGTGACTGCAGACACTATCAGCGATAGTGGCAAGGTTGAAGTAAGTAGAATGCAATTTCATTCTTCATTAGTGTAATTGCCTTTTGAGTGCTAACTGTAGTTTCTATACCTTGTATGAAAGGATGTGGATAGAAATCTGAATATGGTGACAGCAGGCGTAGGTCAGATTAATGATGGCAAAGTTGATGTAAGCCTTGAAGTTTCAATCTCATTTCTTTCTATAACTACTTCAATTCTAAGGTGTTGCCATAATTCTAGGACTGAAATTTCTATCGACATCATGTGCAGGTTTAATTCAAACTTCATCTGTTTTAGTTTTCAGGTATCTGGGCTAGACCTGAAAGTGAGAATTTCACCCAATGCATCGACCTTCCGAGAAGCCATAAAAGTATGAATATTGCTTAAACAGTTAGGCTGTTTGTAGTTCCTTTCTTTTTCCCATCAGAATTAAGTTTGTCTTTATTGCACTGTTTTCCGTGTTGTCGTGTAATTCTGTGTCTGTCTCCTGACAGAGTTAGATATGAAAACAAATGGTTATATCCTTATCAATGCTAATGGGGGCTTAAATCAGATGAGGTTCGGGGTATGCCTGCGTATTCCTCTTGCTCCTGTTTCATTTCCAGGATCGTTCATTCTTTTTTGACCACCTCCTTATGCATTGAAATTTGTAATGTGTAGATCTGTGATATGGTTGCTGTGGCTAAGGTTATGAAGGCAACGTTGGTCCTTCCTTCTCTTGATCACACCTCATACTGGGCCGATGACAGGTTGGTAATGCCAAACTTCATGGTGTTAACCACTAACTTCTCATAAATTCTGAATATATTATTATATATTACACAGCATTTTTTTAAATCTCATTATGTTGGAGAAGTTCAGTGAGCATTTCACAACTCAGCATCCATGTTTAGACATAAGATTCAGTATCCATTCTTGTCCTTACAGATGCAATCATGTTATTTGCCTAACTCATAAAAAGTTATGAAATCAGAACTAATTAAAGGAAAAAGAAAAATATGAGAGAGAGAACAGAGAAATTAAAAAACAAAACCAAATTATTTATGATTGCTTCATTTCCTAAAGCTAAATAGAAGAAATAGCTAAAAAAATTACAGCATGAGATGCTACGAACTCCTTAGACATGACTTGATTGATTCACTCTGTAGCTGAAGAAAATGGAGCAAACTGCCTAGTCCAAACAACTATAAAGAGCTCTAAAATGATGGTTAGGCTTTGTACTCTGATTTTAGAAATCAAACACAGTTCTACAATCTAAACATGAAAGTCGATGATATCACTCGAGGTGAGGACTCAGTCATTCTTTATTACAATGCTCTTAAACGGATTTGGAAAGACCTTGATGTGTTAAATGAACATAAGTGAGTTTCAAATATCAATGAGACCCATAAATAATTTGCGTTGGTTTGTACTTGTTTTTGTATCACTGTTGCATTAAACAACTCGTTTACCAAATTTGGCCAGTGACTTTAAGGATCTCTTCAATTGGCAACATTTCATTGAGACGCTACAAGATGAAGTACACATTATTGAGACTTTGCCGGCAGCATATTCAAGCGTGGATCCTTTTGTTAAAACACCTATTTCTTGGTCTAAGGTTCGGCATCTTTTTAAGTTCGTTTAGTATCTTGATTTGTTCATTCTCTGTTAGGTAAAAGATCGGGTCAACTTATCTTTGTTTTGTTCAGGTTAGTTATTACAAAAATGAGGTCTTGCCACTGCTGAAGCACCACAAAGTGGTCTACTTTACCCACACTGATTCTCGTATTGCAAACAATGGTGTCCCAGATTCAATCCAGAAGCTAAGATGTCGTGTGAATTATAGGGCATTGAAATATGCCGAGCCAATAGAAGAACTTGGTAACACTCTGGTTGCGAGAATGAGAGGAGATGAAAATCCTTACCTTGCCCTTCATTTGAGGTTTGTTGCTGTTCTCTTTTTTGTTTGTCTTCTAAATCCTGTTTAGTTCCTGAAATCTCGTCGGATGCTGTCTCCCTTTGAATATACTAGTTAGAAAAATTATTTAGCTGCTTCCAAAACACCTGTTTGAGAATGTTATTTGACCTGTGTCTACAGATATGAGAAGGATATGCTGGCATTCACCGGCTGCAGTCATAGCTTAACTGCGAAGGAAGATGAGGAGCTGCGAATAATGCGTTATGAAGTGAATCATTGGAAGGAGAAAGAGATAAATGGGACAGAAAAAAGATTGTTTGGTGGTTGTCCATTGACCCCTAGGGAGACTTCACTACTGCTCAGAGCACTGGGTTTCCCATCCAGCACTAGGATCTACTTGGTAGCTGGCGAGGCTTATGGGAACCAGAGTATGCAGTATCTAGATTACTTCCCCAACATTTTCTCACACTCATCTCTCGCTACTGAAGAGGAGTTGGAACCTTTCAAGAATCATCAAAACATGTTGGCTGGTATAGATTATGTTGTTGCTCTTGAAAGTGATGCCTTTGTCTTTACTTATGATGGGAATATGGCAAAGGCTGTTCAGGGCCATCGACGATTCGAGAACTTCAAGAAGACCATCGACCCCGACAGGTAAATACACATCTTCTGATTACATTCCAGATTTCATCTGTTTGAGCAGTGTTTGGAACTCGGGTGTAATGTAGTTATTGTTGCAGGATGAACTTTGTGAAACTAGTGGATCAGCTAGATGAAGGGAACTTATCATGGAAAAAGTTCACTTCCAAGGTGAAGAAGCTTCACGGAGACCGAAATGGAGCACCTTATTTTAGAGAGGCAGGTGAGATTCCGAAACTGGAGGAAAGTTTCTATGCCAACCCTCTTCCAGGATGCCTATGTGAAAAGGGAAGAAAGAAATAAGCAGAGAGGTAAACCTTTCTTGGTTCAGTACTCACTGGGTTACAGGTTACTCCTTTCTACGATGAAATTGGTTTTGAGGAAAGAAGTGGTGCACTGCCTGCCATTCTTCCACAAGTATTAAGGTGGAAATTGGCAAATGTACATGTTGTCAACTTTCAGCGAAGAATGATGGCCCTTCCCCTACTTCACAGGAAAGAAACAAGAATGAGAAATCCTTAGGTGGGATTGTGTAGTTATATTGCTCCACAGCTTCAAAAAACACCAACACAATACAACACAAGTGTACTGTATGTAGGCCACCCAGTAGTTTTGATAATGCTTTGAGATTATACTAGAGGACCCAGGGTCGGGATTGGAGGAAGTGGGTATGTTATTATCATGCCAGGCTCAGTTGAGCTGTTGTGGGTTCTTTTTTGCATCGAAAACAAATTCTGAAGTGGGACCATTCTTATGAAATTGTAAGGGAAACTGAAAATTGTCATTTTCGAAAGCAATTAAAGACTACTTGAAGTTGTGCCTAATTGCACGAGTATTTACTAACAATAAGAGTAATAAACTCTGTTTACAGACTCAGCTGGAGCATTTGATACTAATGTGGGATGGGGGATTTGTAGACAAGATTAAATTGGAAATTACGTAGATAATCAATCTGAAACGTAAATTACATGATTTGGCAATTACCCGGACTTACAGCGTGACGCGCGTCCTAGCTTGCGCTGCGTGTTGTAGGGTTCCTCCAACGGCTAGTTTCTAATGGCCTTTTGAATATAGCCATTGGATCGCCCCTAGGACCCGCAACCTATCCTAGGGTTGATGAATGGTTATTTGTCAGCCTTATATAAATCGTGTGTTTTGTGGTTAAACAACTCATCCCTCCTACCAATTTCTCTACTCCTCACTTCCTCCTACTCTTCGTCAAAATATCTTCAAGCAAGTCCAACGAGAATGTCATGAACGAGTTTCGCCGCCCCGATGAGTCAAAGGATTTGTTCACCTACTTCGGAGAATAAGTGAAGTGCGATTGCGGATTTCGTGCAGCGAGACTAATGACGTTGAAGTTCAAAAAATACTTCAGTTGCCCTTTCCATAAATGTAGGTTCGAGAAGAGGTTGGAGGTGGTGTTAGCTGCGAACTCGGTGAGGCGCGAGATGAGAGCTACAATGGAGGCGAAGATTGTTGAGAAGGATGCTGAGATTGAAGTTTTTCGTGCTGAGCTGGCACATGATCATTCTAAATGGCAACGTGAGAGGATAGACATCATACGGTCAAAGGATAGGTACATCGAGTCTCTCACTGAAGAGTTGAAGGAAGCAAATATGAAGTTTAGAAGGTTTAGGGTGGTGTAATATTTATATACTTGTTATGCAATGTTGAATAAAAGAATTGGTTGTTTTAATAAATCGGTTCTGTTTCAAATTGTTGTAGTAAATTAATTTAATTGGATCCAAACTATCAAAAGCTGAGTGAATGATAAAGTTGTCTGAAAGTTATATAAAAAGACGATAAAGCTGTATGAGTAAATGGAAAGCTGTATTTTTGGTCAAACGATGATAAAGTTGTCTGAAAGTTGCCTAAAGCTATGGCACGTGGTCAAAAGCTGCAGACAGCTGTGAATGGATGGGAATCCAACAGATGAGTAGAAATAATATGTTGTGGCAGATCCTGGTGGAGGGAATATGTTGTGGCATAATATGCAGTATTATTACCCTCCCATCTATTTAATCACAGACTTCCATTGCAGAGAACTCACAAGTTATGCAATCCCGACGGGGGGCCATCACTTGTACTCAAACATCGGAGTTGAGTTGTCGGTGGGCACTCTTGGAGAGTAAAGATGAGTTCAACCCCCACCTTCACCCAAGCGATTCCTGTTTTTCTCAAGAAAATGAAGATCCCAACGGAGGTCATCCTCCGGACCGTGTACTATCGTCATCCTATGGTGGCCTGCGATACTATTGCTCGATATTGTCTCCGGCCGTGCACCGATGAAGAGTCTTGGAGAGCTATTTACTACATGGTAAATACCTTCCATATGTGCAAAAATCTGAAGCTGTATTTTGAGTTCGAAGGTTCAATCACCGGTGTTCATGCCTCTGTTGGTCAATCCTCAACTATTGAGTAGTTTGAACCTTCTGGTTCACAGAATAAGGACGAGGTCTCTCAGTGCGGCGGACAACAGAACGCTGATGTAGTGGATGACGACGAGCTTGATGACGAGTCTGAGTACGATCTGGATAACAACAACGATGAAGGGGAAGATGAACAGGCATCAAGTGAGGACAAAGATAGTACGTCAATTGGCCCTCTCCATCCAGAGGGTGAGGATGCTTATGTGATGATCGAATTGGGCCCTACAACATCCTCTCGTGCCCCCTACGTGAGTACACTCCACCCGATTTGTACACAATGGTACGCGACAACATCGACCAGGTAATGACTGTTGACTATTACGAGGGTGGCCCTGAGATCCCGGATTTCGACCCCACTCATGAACATTTCTACATCGGCCAATGGATTTACACGAAGAAGGAGGCAAGTATTGCTGTCAAATAGTGGGTCTTGCATAACAATCGAGCCTTGGCGATGTCCCGCTCAAAGATTTGGGAGTTGGAGAGCAGGTGTTATTCTTATAAAACCAACAACTGTCCATGGAGGTTACGCGTCACCAGTAGCGCACATGACGGGTTCTGGACGGTTCGATAGTGGAATCCGCAGCACACATGTGACAAAGCGAGCACAACGTAAAATCTACCTAACTGGATGTGAATGTCATTGCGGATGCGGTGATGCACCTTGTCCGGTCAAAGCCACACTTTTGGATCCGTTTGATCCAAGATGAGATTTCACACCTTTTCCAATGTTAGATCTCGTACATAAAGGTGTGGTACAAGAAGCAGAGGGCTATGGAGATGACGTATGACAATTGGGAGGAGTCTTACAACAAACTTCAAGATTTATTCAACGAAGTGCAGAGTCGTAACCCTGCACCCAAGTCCAGTTCTGCTTTGATGGCTTAATAGGTGGTGTCGGGTGTTCGAAGGCAGTTTCATTTTGTATTCAGGACCTTACGGTCGTGCATTGAAGGGTTCCGACATTGTTCACTTGTCCTAATTGTTGACGGCACCTTCCTCACCGGAAAATATAGTGGTACCCTATTGATGACTAGTTCATTTTATGGTACCCATAACATTTTGATTGACGCTTTTGCCATCGTCGACAAAGAGAACATTGATACCCGGGTGTGGTTCCTCCGTTGCATACAAGAACTAGGGAAAGACATACAAAACGTATGCGTCATCTCAGATCGCCATGCCGAACTTAGAGCAATTACAACAGCCATGTGACGGACCCCAACATGAAGACATGATTGAAGTCCATAGGTAAACTTCCACTCACAACTTCTACATTTTCTAAATTCCATTGGAGATTTGCTGAGACCGTATGCTACAGTCCATGATGGTTCACGAAGGAGGTTCAACACCAAGCTTGCAGGTTTCCTTGCTGCTGATGCAAAACTTGACCTCAACAAGACAAACTGGGTCCTCGAAGACCAAGAGAAGTGGAGCAAATGTGTTGATATCCAGCTAGGGGAATGTGCCATGGAATAATTATAATGAACATGGTTGAGAGTATTAACGGAGCGTTTAAAGGGATTAGGCCACTGCCCATATGTGCTTTGGCCAGCTCAACGTTTTACAGGTATGCGGTTTAGGGTTCTGATGTGAGTTGATGGTTCTTATGTTAGAGTTCTTACTGTAGTTGTCTTGTGTTTTTTAGGCTTATTATATTTTTTTATGAACGGCGCAAGAAATACGAGGCAGACGTTCGTGCTAATGTATATTGGACTGAGAGGTGTCGTACAACCATGCGTGAGCGTAGCATCAATGGACAGACTCAAACGGTGCGGGTTTTCGATCACACAGCTGGCGAGTATGATGTGGTTAGTGCATAAAACAAAAAAAATAGATCTGGAAACCACGCATACAATGTCTACCTAGTGATGCGCTATATTTTGACACACTTTTTCTCACTATAACCTATATTTTTGTGTGTTGAAATGTATTCAAATTCAGGTTTTGAGTACATGGTTGGTTCTATTACCCCTAGGGTCATCTTATGGTTTTTGGTACATTTCAGGTGCCATTTGATGCTTAGAGATGAACCAAGACATGACGGGGAGGTCGAAACAACTCAAAATGTTTATGTTGACGCCATTGTCTAATTGATGCAAGATGAGTGGCGTTCGAAAGATAATTTGATTGTCTATAACGTTTGTGTTGACACCATGGTCAAATTCCGTATAATGAAGGAACACCGCCTGTTCCAAAACGAACACGGCGTGTTCCTCCTCTGGAATTTCTCGAGAAAGTTACAGAGGCTGAACACGGCGTGTCCCACCCCCAGACGGGTTTTCGGGTTCTTTTCCTTCTCCAACTTGGCCCAGAAGCCTATAAATTCCCTCGAGACCCGTATGGACGAGATATACTTAATATACACATATTTTCGAGCTCTTTGAGAGAGTTGGGGTTTGGTAGATCATTCATTCTAGACATATTTTCGAGTGGTGAGAGAGAAAGAGTTAAAGAGACCGATTGAACCAAAAGAACATCAACGATTGGTGAAGGAGCGAAGATCGGCGACAAATTGAGAATTCTCGACGGAACATGTTGTCTTTCTGGGTTATTCTCCTTTCTTCTTCCCTTCTTGCTTCCTGAACCATGAGTAGCTAAACTTTTCGTGTTGTTTAGATGATATGAAGTTTTAGTCAAGCTTTTTTATGGATGATGGTGTTTTAAATCCTTAATTTGTTATCGAGGTTATTCAAACTTATGATGCGTTCTTCCTAAAACGTAAATTTTGATTCAATTTTGTATGGCCATCTTGATTGAATCATCGACATTGATTTGTGGGTCCGAGATGAACATAGATAGGTCGCTTAGGAAGAACCCTATATTATTCGTTAGCTCAAGAGTGGAGCAAATCGTTTAGGCTTTTTGCACCGTTTATCGTTGTGGCATTTCATCGAACACTTTCAATGCGTTTTGTTTAGGTGTAGATTAGCTCGGGAGAGGAGTCTACCGTTAAACGAAATAGATCGTTAGAGGCGCAAGCATGATCTAACACTACCATAGGAAATTGTGAAGCCGTTATAACCTGAATAATCGAGATAACTTGTCGTTCATCCATGCATTGCTAGCTTTAGTGGATTTGAATCCGAGCAACCTTCATTCCATACTTGAAACTAAATCTCTTGAATTTTTTCCTTTGATTTGCATTCGTAGATATTAATTGGTTACTTAAAACATCCTCCAAAACAATCATACATGGTTACTTGGTCTAGTTAGTAATTCAATTTGAGTAATAGAAGTAGAAAGACCATAGGGAAATACGATTCCATTAGAGCAATCTATTGGGTATTTGATAGTGAGTGAAAATTCACGTATCACCTAGATCACACAAACATGACTAGTTCAAGTTCTTGTGACATCTTCCAGCACTCCAAGATTTTGTACAGCCATGCTTATGCAGTGTCCAACGCAGTCAACCTCAACCCATACCACTTCATGCATCCTACGTTCAAGCTGTTTACAGTTGCTCAGAAATATTCTCTGTGTCCAAGGGAGATCAAGACACGCCAGAATTCACAAAACAATAGATTGGACTGAAGACATAGAGCCACATTGTACTACTTGCAACCAAGATGGCCATAGGCGAGGCCAAAGCCTGACCGTCCCGACATCACAAATGGTGTGCCCCGTATGTCACACCTTGGGCCATAATTGAAGGACTTGCCCAACAACTCAAAGGAAAACTAGGCGCCCAACAACTCAAGGTGAAAATCATCGTCAGACTGTGTTTGTCAACGTTTATCGTTTATATTTGTCAACGTTTATGGTTTATTGTTTATGGTTTCCTATGTTGTGTGTTTCAATTAATTTCAACTTCATGTACATGTGTTAAGGTTTAGCTGAGTGTGTAATCATGGTAGTGTTGCTTTAATTTGTATCCATTCCAAGTCTTGCTTGAATTTCAATCCATTTCAAGTGTTGCTTTAATTTTAATCCATTTCAAGTGTTGCTTTAATTTCAATCCATATGAGTCATAACACCATACAGGTGGTAACAACAAACAACTAGAAACATCTATCAATAACATTAGTCATAACACCATAGTAGTACAACCATAATGAACCCATACATACAAGCATACCACAATCATAACATGAGAAGACAAGAGATACCTAAAACACAATCTACCTACGCATATGGCCTCCGGTGAGCTGCTCTGGGATGGTCTCCGGTGTCGCATATGGCCTGTCCAGGATTGGTTCACAACCCATGTCGACGGTCCCTCCGAGGTGATGTGTCATCCTCCCCCTATCTGACTATTTGCTCCTCGAACGTCATCGGCTCGAACTGAGAGTCCAGGTGATGTGTCTCACTGCCCCATTGTGGGTGTGAGCTGTTGGCTCCATCATGACCCATCTGGGGGAACCACTGATGTGACGGAGGTGGCTTGGACCACTACTGTGACAAAGGTGGCTAGGACTACTGCTGCGGCTCCATCGCTAGCTGGTACTGCGGGGCAAAAGGCAGACAGATCGGGTATGTATGGTTGTGGTACGAACTCAACCTCGTGGGTCCTCTGGCGTCACGCGCGTCTGGTTGAGGGGGGAGGGGACAATCGCCTGACTCAAAGGATCAACGACGTACAGGTCGTAAGCCGTGTAGATCTGTCCAATGGGGGGCCATATGTGGGATATATTTTTTAAGTAAGCACTCCCTTCCTCCCTTATACATTTTGCATCAATTGTTTTTTTTATTTTTGTTATGCAGCATGCTGTCTTCCGCTGGTTCAGAAGTGGTACAGTCACCATACCTTGTTTAGAATTAAAATATACATAACATGGAAACCTAAACAACTAAAAAGTGTCTTTGTATTGTTATGCAAATCAATTACATGGATACCTTAGACTTGGTCTCCTCCCAGAAAAAGCTACGAGATTAAGGAGGTCAAGCTACCTAGGTTATCAAGTTACTCCAAAAAAATCGTTTGCTTGAAAAAAAATTCTAAAAGGGCACTCATCGTAAATTAAATTGTAAACATGTGAAAGTCATGTGATCATTGGATAATTTTTTTAAATTTGTTTTCACAAAAATGGAAAATAAATAAATAAGGATGGTGAATATTAAATCTCATAAATAAGGTAACTCTTCCACCACTTCATCTACTACTTCAGCTGATATTTCCAATCATATTCATCTTCATCCTCAACTTCCTCTTGTGGTTGAGGATGAGAATCATGTTTTTCAAGGGGTGCCCTTAGCTGATCTACCATTTTTGAGAGTTCGTTTAGTCTTAGCATATTCTCGTCCATAGTGGCTATGGCTTTCTCAAAAAGTTCATGTAGGAATGTATTTTTCAGGAGGCGGAGGTTGGTATGATTCAAGCCCTGAATATTGATTTTGAAAGTGTGTACCGTCTTCATGGTAGTTTTGGTGGTAGAAAGTTGGTGACGAGTCTTGGAAAAAATATGGTGGCGATTGGTCTTGATTCCAATAGAAATCTGATTCCTCTTCAAAGTTGTTCCATTGTTGTTGCTCTCCTCCATAACTAGGTTGGTAGTAGCTTGGTGAACTTTGGTTCTCATAATATTGGTTGGGTGAAGAACCCCAATCTTCATTGTAGTTATCTTCTGCATAGAAACCTTGCCACTGTCCTTCCCAATTGTAATCCAACATAATGGAACTCAAAAGAAACAACCCCGGTAAACCACGTGGGAGGAAATAGATATGATAAGATGAATGAAGGAATAGCTAACAATCAAAATTTTCCTAAAAATAGAAAACTCCCTGGCAACGGAGCCAATTTGATATTCGGATTTTACCCCGCTTTCAAATACCCACTAGATTGCTCTAGTGGGATCGTTTATTTCACTGGGGTCTTTCTACTTCTATTACTCAAGTTGATTAACTAACTAGACCAAGTTACAGTTTGTGATTATTTTTATGAATGTTTTAAGTAACCAATTAATGTCTAAGAATGCAAATCAAAGGAAAACAAATTCAAGAGGTTGAGTTTCAAATAGGAATGAAGGTTGCTCGGATTCGAATCCACTAAACCTCACAATGCATGGATGAACGACAAGTTATCTCGATTATTTAGGTTATAATGGCTTGGTAATTTCCTAAGGTAGTCTTAGATCACTCTCACGCCTCTAAGGATCTATTTTGTCTAACCGTAGACTCCTCTCTCGAGCTAATCTACACCTAAACAAAATGCATTAAAAGTGTTAGATGAAATGCCACAACGATAAACGTGCAAAAAGCCTAAACGATTCGCTCCTCTCTCGAGCTAACGAATAATCTAGAGTTCTTCCTAAGCGACCTATCAACTTATGTTCCTCTCGGTCCCACAAATCAATGTGATGACTCAATCAAGATGATCTGACAAGAATGAATCTAAAGTTAGGTTTTAGGAAGAACGCATCATAAGTCTGAATAACCTCGATAACAAAACAAATCATCCATACAAAAGTTTATCTAAAGCTTCATCTCGTCTGAACAACACGAAAAGTTTAGCTACTCATAGTTCGTGAAGTAAGAAGGGAAAAAGAAATGAGAACAACCCGGAAAGACAACATGATCCGCCGAGAATTCTCAATCCTATCACCGATCTTCGCTCCTTCACTAATCGATGATAATCTATCGCTTCAATCAGTCTTTGGGGCTCTCTCTCTCTCCACGAGCTCAAAATATGTGTAGAATGAATGATCTTGAACCCTATCTCTCTCCAAGAACTCGAAAAATATGTGTTTATTCAGTATATCTCGTCCACGGGGTCTCGAGGGTATTTATAGGCTTCTGAACCAAGTTGGAGAAGAAAAAGGACTTGAAAACCCGTATGGGGGTGGGACACGTCGTGTTTCATGGAGCACGGCCGTGTTCCCGACCGTGTTCCGCCCCTGCAACTTTCTCGGGCAATTTCAGCAGAGGAACACGCCGTGTTTCTTTATTAGACGGACTTTGACCATAGTGCCAACAGAAACATTGTAGACAATCGAATTAGCTTTCCAACACAGCTGACCTTGCATCAATTGGACTTCCGAGCGATGAGTTATGCCCAAAATACTAAACAGTGACGCCTTCTTCCCAAGTCGAACGCCTTGAGTTGTTCTGGCTTTCCCGTCATATCTTGGTTCATCTCTAAACGTCATATGACACCTGAAATGTACCAAAAACATACCAAACACCATAACACGGCCCCGAGAGGCAAGAGAGCTAAACATGTACTCAAAACCCCGAATTTGAATACATTTCGACACATACAAATATAGTTTATAACGAGAAAAGATGTGTCGAAAATACACTGCATCATAGCTAAACACCTCGTGCTTAGATTAAATGAACCCTAGGTAATTCCTTATGACCGGATGATTGTTTGACTTTGACAATTTATGAGAGTTGGATGGATTTTGCTTTATGTTTAATTTCGTTCCCGTTCTTATTCTTGCTTGGCCATCTTGAATAGAACCTTATTATATATTTCTTCGTGTCGAAAGAGCTTGCATATCTAGAACACCGAAATTAACCAACTAGGTTAGGCGTTAAACCTCATCCAGAAGAGAATAAACTAGTATGTCATGTGAGCAGTTCTCGTTTGTTTTGTCGCCTAGCGGATTCTAGATCTTTGTCTCGAAAGAGAGGACTGGGATAGTAGATAGGTAGCAGATTAGCGGACGCGAAAGGGCGTGATTTGATTCGAGAAGAACTGCAATGGTGAATTGAATTTATCTTGTTTATTTAAATCGTGGAATTTGTCTGTCATTGGTGAATTTGGATAGCCTAGAGGGATTCGAAGTCTCGTTTTCTCCCATTTGGTTCAAACCTTATATCGTGCAGTCTTGCAGTCTTGTGTTATTTTCCTTGTCATTCGTATATTTAGTTTAATTGATAGACTTAGAAGTTCGTGGAACCTGCACCACAAAACCTGTTTAATCAATTAGCACTTTTCATAACTTTGAGTAGTCACGACAATGAGACCCTAAAGAGATTCGACTTTAGTTAATTCGTGAATTAAGATTATTTTGATAACGCCTAAAAACCGTTCATCAGAAGCCCAAATCAAATTCTCTAGATGGGAGTATTAATATTTTGAGAATATCGAAAAAAATTCCTTTTTTATGATAAATACTATTTGGGTTTTTTCAACAGTACCACCAGTTGTATCAGGTGAGTAAAGAACAATATCATTCATTCACTTGTGTAGTTCATTTTTTACTAAGTATCATTTATTTTTCCAACTTGAAAATATACCACCGAATAATAAAACTTCTAACTTCTTATTATTCTATCAATTGTACTGCACATTTTAAACCATTCCCCTGTGTTAAATTTCATAGTCCTCAAAAACTGCCCGCCAGGGGGTTCAACCTCCGTCATCGAACTACAGCTTCCTCCCCTACCGAGTAACGATATTACGAATCACGAGATCCTGCATGGAGTTACAGAGAGCAACCAATCCATTTATAGAGCCGACAGCCTCGGTGCCACCCCCGGTGTACAATGGGTGAGCAAGATTATGAGCCTCGTCGGGGGAATCGAAATCGACGGTTTGGAAAGGTAGCATTGCCACTGCCACATCAATCTTTCACCAGTTACTGGTTCCTCGACCCTTCAAGCAATTCATGCAATTGGCTCGAAGTGTCTGCTTTACTACAGTTGCCTTTTTCCAATCCTATTTAGCGGCTCTTCATCTCTTTTAAACTTTTACCATTACCTTCCAACTTCGGAGAAGAGTAGATGAACAGAGAAGATGAAGATGCTAGTACCACCCACTCACCCCCTCAATGAGTGGATCCTTTTATTTAGTGCATAACGTGGCAGTAGTTTTTTCTTTTTCAGTTATTATGTTATATAAACCATCGGATCAAAATAAGATCCTCTGACGGTCTATATATTGCGTTTCTGACATCCGAAATCTATAAGATTTCTCACCCACCTATAATGACCAATTTAACCCTACACTAGTCCCCTAGGCCCTAACTTATAGCCGCCTGTCACAAATTTACGAATCATTTAGATGATGTATTTTAGCTCAAATATTATATTATGAGTTACTTAAGTCATAATAATTTGTTTGGTATTTAAAATTTTGAATCTATCATATTTTTCAATAAAAATGTGGATCCGTAACAAACAAATCTATAAAATCTTCTCTTTCATTTTGAGAATATTACAAAGAAAAAGTTCAAAAGAAAAACAGAGTAGATAACTTTTCTTTGATACAGAGACATGCTTTGTTTCTTCATCCTCATTTCAAAACCTCTTTTTTGTATAAAAAACATCATTTTTTTAGAATGAGTATAAAACATGCATATAAGTGCATATACAAAAGCATACAATCTAAAAAATAAGCATATAAATGTGTACCATATAAAAATAAGTACATATAAAAATCGAGTACAAAAACATATACTCATATATAACATTACCTATAAAAAAATGTATACACTATAAAATACGAGTACAAAAATAGGTACACTATTAAGCAGTACAAATGTGAAATGTCTACAATATAAAGAAACGCGTACCAAGACACTTACATATGTACAAAAAGCAAGTACGATGCATTTACATGAATAAAAAAACTAGTGAATTTTTTTATTCGACACCGTACATGTTATTTATTGGTTTTGTACTCAACACCGTACTTGAGTTTCTTGTCTTTGTAACTAAAGTTTTTCATGTAGTCGGGTTTATTTAAGTGTCGTTTTGATTTATTTTTATTGTACTTGTTTTTTATAATTTCATGCACTCATTTCTGAAATGGAGCTCAAGTGACTGAAAAAATGAGTACAAACTTTGATTCCAACCTTATATTTGAACAAATACAATTTTATAACAAAACTAAAATCGGTGAAAAATTAAGTACAACATGCTGACAGAAAAAAGATCTCAGAAAATAGTGTCGATGCAGGTAATTCTATGGGTGAAAATTTTTTTAACTAATTTTATTAGTGTACGTACTAAATTTTCTCAGGTGATCTTGAAACTAGTTTTTTCGGTATACATATTAGATTTTTTTTACTTGTTTTGTAGGGTTGTACTAGCTTTTGTTTGATATTGTTTCAGTGTGCTAGCTTTTTCGGTGTATGTACTAGATTTTTTTATACTAGCTTTTTCAGTGCATTAGTTCTTTCAGTGTACTAGCTCTTTCAGTGTACGTAATAGATTTTTCTCTGCTTATTTCTGTGACCTAACTTTTTTAGTGTACGTACTAGATTTTTCTCTACTTATTTATGTTGAGCTGTACTAGTTTTTGTTTGATGTATGATGCGCGGATTTTACCCCGCTATCAAATACCCACTAGATTGCTCTAGTGGGATCGTAAATTTCCCTAGGGTTTTTCTAGTTCTATTACTCAAGTTGATTGACTAACTAGACCAAGTGACAGTGTACTAATTGTTTATTTGATTGTTTCAAGTAACCAATTAACACTAAGAATGTAAATCAAAGGAAAACAATTTCAAGAGATTGAGTTTCAGGTATGGAATGAAGGTTGCTCGGATTCGAATCCACGAAAGCTAGCAATGCATGGATGAATGACAAGTTATCACGGTTATTCAGGTTATAATGGCTTGAAAATTTCCTAATGTAGTCTTAGATCACTCCCTCTCCTCTAAGGATCTATTTCGTTTAACTGTAGACTCCTCTCTCGAGCTAATCCACACCTAAACAAAATGCATTAATAATGTTTGATGAAATGCCACAACGATAAACGTGCAAAAAGGCTAAACGATTCGCTCCTCTCTCGAGCTAACGAATAATCTAGGGTTCTTCCTAAGCGACCTATCAACTTATTTTCCTCTTGGACCCACAAATCAATACCGATGATTCAGTCAAGACGGCTAGACAAAATTGAATCAGAAATTAGGTTTTAGGAAGAACCCATTATAAGTATGAATAAACCTCAATAACCAATCAAATCATCCATACAAAAGCTTAACTAAAGCTTCATCTCGTCCGACAACACGAAAAGTTTAGCTACTCATGGTTCGAGAAGTAAGAAGGGAAAAAGAAATGAGAACAACCCTGGAAAGATAACATGATCCGTCGAGAATTCTCAATCCTGTCGCCGATCTTCGCTCCTTTGCCAATCGGTCTCTGGGACTCTCTCTCTCTCTCTCTCTCTCTCTCTCTCTCTCTCTCTCTCTAAGAGCTTGAAAATATATGTAGAATGAATGATCAGGAACTTAGCTCTCTCCAAGAGCTCGAAAAATATGTGTGTAATGATGTATATGTCGTCCACGGGGGTCTCGGGGTATTTATAGGATTCTGGACCAAGTTGGAGAAGGAAAAAGACTTGAAAATCCGTATGAGGGTGGGACACGGCGTGCTCCATATGGAACACGGCCGTATTCATGGCTGTGTTCGGCCCCTGTAACTTTCTCGGGCAATTTTAGCGGAGGAACACGTCGTGTTCCTTCATTATACGGAATTTGACCATAGTGTCAACACAACAGTTGTAGACAATCGAATTATCTTTCTAAAGCCGATGGCCTTGCATCAATTGGACTTCGGAGTGTTGAGTTATGATCAAAATACTAAATAGTGGCGCTTTCTTCCCAAGCCGAACACTTTGAGTCGTTCCGGCCAACCCATCATGTCTTGGTTTATCTTTAAACGTCATATGACACCTGAATGTACAAAAAACATACCAAACACCATAATACGACCCCGAGGGGTAAAAGAACCAAACATGTACTTAAAACCCAAATTTGAATACATTCCGACACACACAAATATAGTTTATAACGAGAAAATGTGTGTTGAAAATACATCACATCAATGTACTGGAGTTTTCTCAACTCTCTCGAGTTACCAACAACAAAAATCAAGTACAATAACCCTAGTATACAATAGCAAAAACGAAATCAAAACCCGTAAAACGAGTAAAGATTGAAAAATATACGAACAATCGGGGAATCAAAACCCCTCAAACGAATACAAATTGAAAAATATATGAATCAATCCGGAAATCAAAACCTATCCTTTTGATAAAGTTGAGTTAATTTCACGTCCTCGGCCTCGACCACGCCACACCATTTGCTTTTTGAATTTATCCTTCACCAGCTTTTGTTAACGCTGTGTGAATACTTTGAAAGGGATTGACCAAACTTATAATGTCAAAAGAATAATCTCGGTTGATGTGTAAAATTTCAAAAATCATTGGAAATGACGGAGAGATGAAATCAATTGTTGAACTCTGATAAACTAAAAGCGAAGCAACAACCAAAAATTGAATCGAATTAAAAAAAACTAACCAAAAAAACAATAAAAAAAATATAAATTTATCCTTAATGTAAACTAATACTCTCAATTCATTAAATTTAAAATTTAAAATAAATAGCTAAAATAGCTCCTTGCTGCCAACAAATAGACATTCTCTATTTGTTGCTGACCTAAAGTCCTGACCTGGAGTTTTGTTTTCTTTATTTTAAATTATTTTCAAGTATCTTCTCCTAGTAAAACATGTAAACAGTAAACTCCACATGCTTCCACTTGAATAAATAATATGCAAATGCTGAAATCCAATACAACGAATTATAATTAATAATGAATAAAAAAAAGGTAGCTTACGAGTTCCGAGATTCCAGCTCATACAAATTAGTGAGAGAGACAGAAAAGGAAGGAGAGGCAGAGAGGGAGCCTGGCAGTCCCCAGATTGGCAGCCAGCCAGCCAGCCAGCCGGACCATCCAGACCCAGACCTGGGACACCCCAAGAAGACAACCAAAACAAACAAACATCCAGCCTACATAAAGCTACAAAAATTTGCCAGAAAAAAAAAGTAAGCAAGAAGGAACTCCATTGAATCATCATTGTCCTTGAAAACAACGGACACACCAACGCCATGAGTCTCTTCGGTCTCGGCAGCAGGTGACTTTTTCTTTTCTTTTCTTCTCTTCCTTCGGGATCGCCGTCTCTTCTGTTCTTCCACGCGATCAGGATTTGTGATTCGATTTCTTTTGATTCTCCGTGCTATCACTTTAGCAGTAGATAGCTCTCTATCGTTTTTCTTACACAGATGCTTGTTTTATCAATTGCTTTGTTGCGTAATCTGCGAATCGTTTTTGGTATCTTGTTTCTGGTGTTGTGAATTATCTCTCTCGGCGATCGATCATCTGTTCAGATTTCTCTGTTTTCAATTTTGTGTTTTCACTATCCGAATTGGAATCGGACTGGCTTTTATCAAATCGTCCAACTGAAAAATTAGTTTGGTTGGATGTTACTAATCATGCAATTTGAATTTTTTTGTTGGGTAACTTCATATTTCCCCTCTTGCAACCTCATTTCTAATAACAGATCCTGGGTTCTTAAAAATGATGTTCATCCCAAGGTTTGAATCAAGAGTGTGAGTTCCTGGTCGATCTTGTTGCCTGCCAATTGAATAAAAAATACTTAAGTTCTAAAATGAGGGTTGCTCCCAATTCTACCATTAGACTTGTGTATTTCCGGATCCAAATTCAATATGAGAACAACTAGATGATGCATCACATCAGGAATTCAAGAATTGGAATATACCCTGCTGACATATCTTTATAACGTTAAAGCCTTATACCTCCTGCTATAATTATTGATGAAAACTATTCATTAATTGGAGCAACTACTAAAGGTACAAGTTATGCCGTAACGATTCATTCAAGCTGCTTGAGGTGAAATCTCTTTAAGTTTGATGATTTGTCCCCAGTTCTTTGAGGGGTTTGCCCATTTTGACAATGCATTTTATCATGGTCCCTCTATTAATTTCATGTCAGTCTTCTCAGTTGGTCAGATTACTTTTCGTGCTTCTGACTTATCGTTCTGAATTGTTCATTCCTTTTCAAGAAACCAGAAAACGTTTCGTCCAAAGAAGAATGCTCCATCTGGAAGCAAGGTTAGTGCTGTACATAATTTTATTTATAGGTGTTCTTGCTATTGTTTTATGCTTAATTCAGTTCATCCTCAATATTCTCATACAGGGTGCTCAACTTCAAGCACATATTGATGCTACTTTAGGTAGTGGTAACTTGAGGGAAGCTGTAAGACTCCCTCCTGGAGAAGATATCAATGAGTGGCTAGCAGTCAACAGTAAGTACCCTGGCTGTGCACCTTTTCTCTAAGAATATGTTATTGGTTTCTTTACTTATCTCTTTGTATTTGTTTTCAAATCGGTTTCTTTCCATGTCTCTTTGTTTTGGTTTTAATCTTGAATCCTTGAATATTTCCCAAAATCATACAGGATTATGAATGTAGTAATTAGTTGTTCTGCCAGTAGTTATTTACATTACTCAATAAACGTGCATGCAAAAGTTATTGATGAGAAAGCTCAGTTATTTCGATTGATCGTATGTAAGATTATTCTTAAAAGCAAAATGAGTTCATTCCTTTGCTTTCTGTCTGTCCTTTATTTTGCAGCTGTGGATTTCTTTAATCAAGTAAACATTTTGTATGGAACTTTGACTGAATTCTGTACGCCATCCAACTGTCCAACAATGACAGCTGGCCCAAAGTATGACTCTTGATCCCCATATGAAATCTGTTTCTAAGTTTGATTTGATCATATCCAGATACACGTATTGAGTTTCGTTCTTATGTCTTACGGTATATGTACTCTGGTCACAACTTTTGTTAAAGATATGAATATCGATGGGCTGATGGAGTTACCATAAAGAAGCCAATTGAGGTATCTGCTCCAAAGTATGTTGAATATCTAATGGATTGGATTGAGGCTCAATTAGATGATGAGAAGATCTTCCCTCAAAGATTGGGTTAGTATTTTCTTTAAATCTTTGATGAATGGAAAACTTCTGCCTCTTTGAGTTGTTAGATAATATGTGGTGGCTCTGTGGTGTTACAGGGGCACCATTCCCACAGAATTTTCAAGATGTTGTGAAGACAATATTTAAGAGATTGTTCCGTGTATATGCCCACATATATCATTCCCATTTCCAGAAGATAGTGAGTTTGAAGGAAGAAGCACATCTTAACACTTGCTTTAAACATTTCGTTCTCTTTACATGGGTAAGTTGTTATATTATTGCATATTATGCAACTAGTACTTTGATACAAGTGTCCTGGAGTTGGGTCTCTTTCTAAACATGGTTGGCCATTGATGTGCAGGAATTTCGGTTGATTGACAAGGGAGAACTCGCACCGCTCCACGATCTCGTTGAATCCATCCTTTGATGTGCAGATATTTTCCTTCTCTGCAACATATTTGTACCCTTACCATTTGTTTTTGGCCGTTTAAACTTACAACCACGAACGACTCTGCCTAAAACTGTGTCCCTGCTGATCCTGAAACAGAATAAGATGTGCTATGATTCTGTTTATTAGGCCTCCTCCTGATTGGTTTACTAGACCCACGATTTCCATCTGTACACAGTACACTACCCTGTTGCAATATTTGATGTTTTGGTTGTGAAAAAATGTAACTCAAATGCTTTTAAATCTGTACAATGCGTTAGCTGGCAGTTGTTGAGCATACTTGATTGTTGTTCATAAGTGGTTTCTCTTGGATTGAATACCTTGAGCTTTCATTTGTTAGTAGCCACTCGGCTATTCCGTACATGGTTGTGACTTTTTGGATTGGTTGGATCTATGATTTGGTTGAAAGTCATTTCAACCAAAACAAAAGAGATTTTAAAAATATCTCGTTTATTTAGTAGAGTTTTAAATTAAAAGAGAAATTTTAATTTTATAAATAACTAATATACCCTTAATTTATTCTATTTTTCTAAACTCAATAAGACAATTTGGTCATTTTCTACTTAAATCTCGTCCATGAAGTAAAATTGAAATCACCTTATAAATCACTTGGGGGAATATAGCATGATTTCAAATCCTACTTTATTTTTGTATTCAAATATGGTATTTCGACCAAATCACTCGGGTTCATGAAATCACTCTCCAAATCTCAAATCCAAAAAACAAACGACGCTTTAAGAATTGCGATGGCTCTATTGGCAGAACGACAAACCATCTGGGGCAGAGCCCCTGGCTGGTGGATAAGATACGGAGGATGTCCATGTCGGAAATGAGATGCGACCTGCTCGGCATCTCCTTCAATGTCAACAGTCAACCTGCAATACACCAACTCGACAACATTAGGAACATACATCACAGATAATAAAAAGCTCGTTGACTAAATAATCAAAAATACCTTGATAAGAGCAGTCAACCGCATGACAGACCGACCCGACCAAATTATTTTTTATTTGCTTACTGTTTGTAAAAAAACTAACATAATTCCTTTAATTTAAGTCCTATTTTTATGTTCTTTATATAAAAATAATTGTTTTTCAAAAGAGACCAATATTGATTTTATTTTAATAACTTTAAAAATATACTTTTTTACCTTATTTCGAGCATAACTTTTTCATTCCAAGTGCGATTTTCATACTCTTGATATGACTAATAACTACGTCTAAGTTGTTAATAACTATCTATAAGTTGATGATAACTACACCTTACTTTAGTTATTAATAACGACCTTAAAGTTATTAATAATTACATCAAAGTTGTTAAACAACTACCACTAAGTTGCTAATAACTATGTCTGAATTCTCTCAATAACTATATCTAACTTGATAATAACTATGCTTCATCCCTTTATATATATATATATATATATATATATATATATATACCTTACATTATCATCGATCATTCATCCATTTAAACTACTAATACATACGTCAAAGTTGTAATACCTAGGTTTAAGTTGCTAATAACTATGTTTTCTCTCTTATATCTAAATTACGTTTAAGTTACTAATAACAACGTCTAACTAGATAATAATTACATTTAAGTTGATAATAACTATGTCTACCTAAAAGGTGCTAAAATCCACCATTGAGATGGTGATAACTATTTCTGAATTTCTTCCATAATATGTCTTATTGGCCAATAACTATGTTTTCTCCTTTTATATATACCTTACATTTTCATCAACAATACATACATCTAAGGTGCTAAATACCTACCTCAAGGTTGTTATATGTCTATTAGTTTCTAACAACAACATATTTTGCTCTTGTATATCTACCTTACTTTTGAGTTGCTTATACCTAATCTAAGTTGTTGATACCAACGTCTAACTCTACGTTAGGAATAGGAACGTGTAAGTTGTTAATAGTTACGTCTAAGTTGTTAATGATTACGTCTAGCTTGTCAACAACTACCTGTAAGTGGTAATAGCTATCAAGTTTAGTTTTGAGTCAATCAACTCACGTGTTTGACCTCGAAATTTTTTTTTGTCGAAACTATATCATGTGCCTGTTTTAATCGTTTTTGAAAAGTTAAGATTTTGACGTAAAAAATATTCAAATCCGAATTCATATGCTAAAGATATTAATTAAATAAAAAAATTAGGAAAAATTATATTAAGTAATATGTAAAATAAATAAATAAATAAAAATAATAATGTGAAAGTTACGAAATTACCCTTCAACTGCAAAATTTAGCGGCGACAACTCCAAGGAACCCAAAATGAGTGTCGGCCAAGGACGGAGAGGTCAGCCCACAGAAAGCGTAAAAGCGCAAGGAGTGGAGACAATTGATAACAAACTATAAGTTTGATGTATGTATCTGTCCATATTTGATGGATGGACATGGCGAGGAAGAGAATCAAAGAAAGAAAGCATTTGCATGCCGTTTCCCCAAGTCCCCCCTTGCACCCGCCTTCTTCTTTCTTCTTCGTTTTTCTCCCAAAAGTAGAATTACAATCATAATTTAGTTGATTCATATTCCTTTTCTTTTAGTTTTTTCTCCTTCTGTCTATAATAATTAATTTGTTGTTTTCTTCTTCCTTCATCCGTTGAATTAAATACAGAGATTTAATCCTCATTTTGTCTACAAATTTCCTTCTGTCGCCATCCCATCACTCTCCTCACCCCTTTTCCTTTTTCCCTAAAACGACGAAGCCATTAATTTAAAAGAGCAACCCCAACCTTCCATCCGTCCGTCTCCCATGGCGGCCTCCTGAGCTCTCTCTCTCTCTCTCTCATCATCTCTCTAGCGCACTCTCATTTCTTTTACCTCCGCCCCACACAGGTGAGTTCCTCTTCATTTCTCCCGCGATCGATTATGGATCATTTTTTCCCATTTATTTATTGGGATTTTTTAGCAACTAATTCATTCAATCTTTTCTCTTTTCTTTCTAATCTTCTTCGATCAGCCTTTTCTTTCATGCCAGGGATGATCATTTGTGTAGCCGGATAATTTTATCATCTCAAGCTTTTGTATATTGCTCTTCCTTAGGTCCTTTACTTGAATTTCCTACCAGTTATCCTTTACTGACCAGACTTCTGTGGGAAGTAAAAGTAACTAAAATTATCTTCTCAAGCTGTCAATGCTCTAACATTGTTCTACCCGGCTAAGCATTTTGCATTCACTAGGGGCTGCTTTAATTATAGCTAACCTGCAGTTCTTTCTTCCTTTCCTTAGCTTTGCTTATCCGTATCGTATGGCTTTGGAATTTACTCAAGTGCTTTGTTATTTGGTACCACCATCTGTTTTCCATCTACATAGCAGGATTAAACCTTAGCAAATTCTTTTCTTTGAGATCATGCGTTCAGCTCTTTCCCCAGTTTTTAATAATCAAAGTCACTACTGATTGGCTGAGTTTCCATTCTGGATCATGAAAATGGTAGGAATCCCTGTTTCCATGTCCGAGAAGGAAGACGCTGGAAGCCCCAGCTGGAGTTCTTCGTTCCTTGCACAGACAACTGAAGATGTAGCAAAAGCTGTTGCCGCTGCCGCTGCCACCACTGTTCGTTCTCCACGGCCCTCTGTGATTTTTTCGTCGGCAGAGGAAAACCCTGGAAGCCCACTTCAGAAGTTTCAGCGCCAAGTCTCCAAGGTGCTCAAAGGCATTTCGCCTCCTCGCCGTGAAGTGAGAATTGGGAATTATAATCCGGAGGTTCTAACTAGCCAGAAGCGGCAATGGGCAAGTTTTCAGCTTCAGCACTTGGTATGTTGTGTTTCTTTTAGTTAACTGGTTTGGTCTATTGTTCCATTAAGAAGCAAGTTTTGGCATATGGAATCTCGCACTTGATTTTTGTAATTTTATAAGAACTTTGTCTCAACAGGATGTTCAGTTATTTTGTAAACACTTCTATGTGAGCTTGTGCTTGATCCAGAAATCACAACTTCGATCATGGAATGTTCTGTGTTTTGTTTCTTCTTCAGAATTATACTTCACTTCTTAGTTTTTATGTACAACTTAGTTTCTTTTTATTACAACTACTTAAGCATGCAGGATCATCGGGCCTTAAAGGAGTCATCCAAACTTTTTGAAAGCATGGTCGTTGTTGGACTTCCACCAAACTGTGATGCTCAGTCACTTCAAAGACAATTCTGTGCAAGAAAGTCTGAAGGTTCTGGCAGATTGCAAACTACTATTGCTTCTCAGAATCAGTCTCGTGTAGAACCTACTCTTGAGCCTCAGGTGAAACTCCCCGGTTGAAGCAAAACTGCGAAATATGTTCAGTTGGAATTTCATCATTTTATAGTTTTTGAGTATTTGAATTTCTTCCAGGTCTTATTTGTTTACCCTCCTGACAAGCTACTGCCTCTCAAGCACAAGGATCTCCTATCATTTTGCTTTCCTGCTGGCGTGGAGGTTGGATAGATTGTTGTTTTCGTGCTTCTATCCTTATTATTTGTCCTTCTGATGGAACCACTTTAACTTTTACTCAATGTTCAGGAAGGCGTAAGGCGTAAATAAGGCGGTGAGGTCTTGCCTCACGCCTTGGATGATTAGGCGTTATCTAAACGCGATTAGGCGTTTAGAAAAAATGCATTAGATTTTAGGTTTAGTGTGCAAGATCAAACATAACTGTTCATAAGTTCGCAGAGTTTTAATTATGTAACTAACAAAGTTCAAGATAGCCAATGTTCAAGTTCTCATATATAAGAAAATAAACATAACAAACATAATAAAATGATAAGATAAGCCATAAAGGCGATGTCAAACTCGTAGGTTCCTAGGTGATCACACAAAATCTTTCAATTTAGGGCGAACTATGTGTTTTTTATTCTTAGTTTTAACGTCTAATAGCAGATTTCGCCGCCTCGGCGTCGCGGAAATCGATTCCTCATCGATTTCGCGCGATTTCTTAGTCATTTCTCGGTCGGCTGCCTTATTTCATCGCCTTGCCCGAGGCGAGGCGTTTTGCCGGTGCCTTGGGGTTTTTCCCGCCTAGGCGGACGCCTAATCGCGCCTTCCATAACACTGCTTTTACTATGGCATACCTCCTTCACCTCTCACTCGTACAAATGGACCCATCCCAATATCTGTATGAAATTAATTTTTGAACATCCAAATTAAATGTGAGATTCTTTGTCATTTGCTTTCTTTTTGGATTTTCTTAGAACTTAGATGTATTTGATACTCATGGCCATCTAGATCTTTTAAATAGAATTATCTATGTGAAGTGGTCATTAGCCTTTGAATCCAGGATAAGTCGTAATCTTTATTTATACATGTTTTTTTACTTGGCATGTACTTTCTTCTGAAAATGGTTATCTCCAATATGTTGGCTTTTTTGTTTTCAGGTTAAAGCTGTGGAGAAAACTGCTTCCATGAGTGAGTTGAATCAGCTCCTTCTCTCACAGGTAGTAACGGCTGTACTGTGAAGTACCATTCTTGCATTGATTAGTCGGTTATCATATGTGTTACTGACTTGATTATCAATCTGTCCCGTCGACAAAGTGTTTAAGAACTGCTTATGTATATTACAAAACAGAATGAGTTCTTTTGTTTGAGTTGTTGTCGTTAACAATTTTTTTGTTCTTGAAATGCTTAGCTGGTAACTTCTCAATTATATAATAGACAAAGCCAGGAGTGGGTTCTCCCCTAACATAATATTTCTGGTTTTGTAAGCAATTATTGCAGAAGGTGTAATCTAGTATGACATCATAATACAAATGGATTAGAATTTAACTGTCTTCTTGACTTGATAACTAGTTCAGAAAGTGGATGTGGTCATAATTGCTGTTCTGACACGATTCAACTAGTTATTCTAGAACTACTTTTAAGGAGACAACGGATCTTTCAATTATGAGACCAGGACACCCATTTGATACTGATCATGGTAGTACTCGTTCTTATTGGCAGGAGCATTTCAAGCAGAGCGACTTGTCATTTGTTTTCCGATTGCAGGTATACGTAGAGAAAAGTGTTATTCTATTTCCTTTCCTATTCATTATTTTCCTAGTCATTATCTTATTGTAAGTGGTTACAATAGGAGTAATCATATTGCCTAATTTTGACTCCTAACTCAGGGAAGTAATATAATCTTTATAAAAGAAGAAATAGAAGTACATACGTAATATATGGAATCAAGTCTTCCTTTTTCTAAACCTCTCTCTCTAAATTTACCTTCCGTTGACTATGAGCATCTGAACATGGTATCAGAGCATTTGCTAAACCCTAAGGCCTCCCGTCCTTCCTCTCTATGGCTTCAAGGGGAGACAAGGAGGATAGAAGCTGACCTATGGGATCTTTTAGCTACCCTGCCGAGCACAACCTACAACCTAAGTCACTCACTAATGGGGAGCAACAATTGAACCTGTTGCTCCTGAGTTGAACAGTGACTCAACTGGAGAACCAACATCCCTGAGGCCACTACCGGAGAATGAAAGGAAAGGGTAAAAATGCAAACTGCTATTAAAACATCTGTGAGCCATTATTGTGTTAGCTGAACGTAAATGATACTCAAATAGATGATTTGGATCAACCAATAGCACTAAGGGAGGGGTCAGGAGCTGCGCTAGGCATCCATATGCTCACTGGTTTCCTATGGAAGTATGGACACTGCATAAATTACCAGTAAAATTGTTTTAAAAGCCTTAATTATACCTGAATGAAAACAAGTTGTATAGGAGGAAATTTAAGCCGTCAAAATAATGAGGTTGAGACACTAGACAAAATCCTTGGACGAAAAATAGCACTGAGTTGAAAGGGGATTCTTACTGTGCAAGTACATATCGGATGGTACTAGAGAACCGTTCAAGGCAAGGCTTGTTTCAGAGGTATCAGTCTTATGGCATAGACTATTAAGAGACTTTTGCACCTGTTGCCAAGTTACACAATGTCAAGGGGTTACTACCTCTTGAAGTGAGTCTTGATTGGGATCTACGTTAGGTAGATGTGACAAATGGCTTCCTAAATGGGACTTGGCTGAGGAGATGCATATGAATATGCCTCCTAATGTATTTGGAAAGTGAAGCTCGTACAGTTTGCATGCTCAAGAGATTGTTGTATGGATTTAAGCAGTACCCTAGAGCATAGCCGAAAAGGTTTTCTTAGACTGTTATTAAGATACAACCAGTGCCAAACAGATCATACACTGTTTGTTAAGCACTCTACTTGTGTATGTGGATGGCATTATCATCACATGAAATGATGAGGATAACAACAAACACCTAAGGAGGAAATTGACCTCTGAGTGTGAAATTAAGAAGTTGGGAGAGTTAGGTACGTGTTGGGAATAGAGGTACGAAGTCTGCTCAAGGTTTGATACTTCTCTCCATGGTAATGTGATAGGTTTCCTGAAGGAGACAGGTATCTTGGGCTGTAAACCATCAAACACTCTTATGGAAGTTAGCATGAAGCTGAGTTGAACTGCATACGTGCTTACTGTAGACAGTAGCGTAGCCAGAAGTTGTATCAAGCGGTGTCCATAAAATATTAAAAGTATAACTGCAGACGTCTGAGTTGAACTGCAGACGTCTGAGTTGAACTGCAGACGTCTGAGTTGAACTGCAGACGTCTGAGTTGAACTGCAGACGTCTGAGTTGAACTGCAGACGTCTGAGTTGAACTGCAGACGTCTGAGTTGAACTGCAGACGTGCTTGCTGTCATCTGTTATTTCCTTTGCCCAACTAGTTTTGCTTGTAATCGTTATAGTATCATATTATTTCATGGGTTTTTCTGCTATTGGTTTCCTTTTAAATTTGATCTCCTGTTCTGAAATGCTTGTATTTAATATGGTTTTCTTCTGGATGTATTGCCTAGGTTGCTGATGATTCAACACTGTACGGGTGCTGTGTTCTTGTGGAAGAAATCATTCAAAAACCATCTGGATTGCTTTCTGTTGTTACAGACAAACAGCCTTCAATCCCGACTTTGAGCCGTTACATGCTTACAACACGAAGATGTTATTGCATTCTTACACGTCTTCCTTTCTTTGAATTACATTTTGGAGTGTTAAGTAGGTTCGTTTGTGGTCTTTAATTGTCTCCCCTTCCTCTTCTCTGCTTTCCTAAAAGTGATTTTGTAAACCATATCCTATGATCAGAGCTGGAAGTGGTTTTCCCCGAGTACTGGACATGTGTTTTTTTCCACTTTGTTTTCCTTTTTAATTACGTCTGGTTTCATGCAGTATTTTTACTGAAGAACGATTGGAAAGGCTTACAAAAGGTATCGGTTTCCTGGACCTTGATTTCTTCGAGGGACGCAGCAGGGAAAATAGTTCGCAAGACAATTTAGACAGTACATCAGAAGAACAGAAAGTAGGGGATTTGCCGCCCAAACCAGCAGAGTTGTCAAAGCACTTTGGGCACCATGTTCCAGTTGATAGTGAAAACCACTTGGGGCACCATGTTCCTGAGGGTAATCCTTTAATAACAAAAAGTGACAAAGATAATGATGGTACAGTTCATTCTGGAACAGATGCCACTCTCAACTGTCAACCTGGTACCACAGACCATGAAGTTCGTATTAGCGAGGCTGATGATCCATCAATTAAGTTAGTAGGAGAAAGGCGCTTGCCAAATCCGTCTCTTCCTTTGCTCCGTCTATACCCATCTGAAAGCTCTGAATCTTCTCCAAGGTGATTTCTTATGACGAACCCTACTTGACATGCTTACTTTGGAGGTGTTGCAAATGTTTTTTGATAGGCCTTCTGTTTAAATTTATCAAATAAGGAACACATGGAATGATCTATAGGTTACACATGATGAAAGTGGTCGACCGGGGAATAGGTTCATCACATCGCCAGATGACACTTGGAAATTTTTATCAAAAGAATTTGGTAATACATGATATTTCCGTTTGAGGATTTCTTCACTTGTTAGAGAACTGTTGATGTCATATGATGAGAACCAGGACCACTAGTAAGAAATGAGAGATTGGAAGGAGGAATAACTTTATTACTGTCATGAACGTCAAGTTCCTTGCAACGTATGCATTGCTGCATCTCCAGTTTGTAATAATGATCATTGGTTTTGGCACAATGCATTACATCAATTTGAGGATTACAAATTCTGTGATTGTCATTCGATTGCCTTGTCTGTCTGCTTCACAATCTGTATAGATTTTGTTACATGCAGCGTGGATATGGGCTGCGAAAACACAATCTCAGCCTTCTCTTAAGCATATACCATATCTGAATGTGAAAAATCTATGATGAGTTCCAGGCTAGTTCTGCAATGCCAAGAGTTTGTGAATTGGCAGCATCCTATCAAGATAGTTGTTTTTTAAATGCTCATGATTGTATGGCTTACAATTGTAACCAAAAAGAAATTTCCCCTTTTCAGTAATATTGTTTTTGGTTAACTCCCCTTTTCAATAAGCTGACTGGAAATCATATATTGTAGTTTCCAGGGATCTCCAAGCGAAGACCGGAATTTCCGCAGTGATGTTGACGATACTGAGATGGAAGAGGCTTCTTTTTCTGGCCAAGAAGAGTCAAATGATCACCTTCGCATTCTAGAATGGGCAAAGGTTAGTGCCTGCTTTTCATGCAAGCACCACAACTGGCACCAGTTCACATGCCCCCACTGCTCCTGGCCTTGTGTTGGCCTTTCTGTTGCTCGTATAGATGATAAGTTAATGTTTGTTCTCTTGATATCTAAATATTGTGCTCCTCAATTTTCAGGAAAACAACCGTGGGTCATTGCAAATACTTTGTGAGTATTACCATTTGCAAAACCCTGAGAGAGGTGCAGCAATTAAACTTCATCCATTAGAGCATCTTCATCCCTTGGAATTTCGTAGACCAGATGAAACAGTGTTGCATATAGCTGGTTCAACTATTGATTTGAGATCTTGCAGCACAAGTTTTGAAATAGCTGAGGTAAAGTGCATTCTCAAGAGGATTATTTTCTTCTGTAGTCGTTTGTTTATTGAATGGGAAATCGTTTCATCCGTCATTATATATGATCTCTTATTGTATTTATTTATGAGCACTGTCTTCGAATTATTTGGTTTGATTTACCTTAATCTGTCAGCTGTCGTCATTTTTCGTGGTGTGTGTCCACAGGCGTACAATGCGCTCTTGGCAGAAGAGGAAGCAACTGCGTTGTCAACTTGGACAGTGGCATGCATATGTGGAGCCTTGAGACTTGAACACGTATGGCATAATGTTAGGTTTTGCATTTTATTTTACAATTTGACCAAAACAATGATAAAATATCATAACTTGAGGTATTAATCTTCTTTATTGAGTTAATAAAGTTAATCTTATATTTATAGGGTTTACAGTAAAGAGTAAAGAGTTTTGAGTCCTTCCAACTCAATTATTATAATAATATAATAACTTCCTAATCAAATATAGAAAAGGAACTTTTAATTAATACTAATCATTAATCCTGTCGTTTTCAACACTCCTCCTCAAGCTTGATGCAGGCATTGTATAGATCAAGTTTGTTCTTCAAATACTGCAGTACTTTCTTTGAGGTAGCTTTAGTGAGTAGGTTTGCTGTTTGTTCTGCGGAAGAAACATAAGTGATTTTAATGATTCCACTAGCAGCTCTCTCTGAAATAAACTGTCTGTCAACTTCTACATGTTTGGTTCGATCGTGGTGCACTGGATTCTTGAGAATGTTGATTGCTGATTGACTATCTGTTCTCATAGCAATTGGTCCTCTTGATTCAACTTGTAGTTCTTTTAAAAGCCTCTCCAGCCAAATACCTTCACATACTCCAAGTGCAAGGGCCCTGTACTCTGCCTCTGCACTACTTCGAGCCACAACGTGTTGTTTCTTGCTTTTCCATGTTACCAAATTCCCCCACACATAAGTGCAATACCCACTAGTTGATCTCCGGTCAGTTAGTTCCCCTGCCCAGCTTGCATCAGTGAATACCTCAATTCCTCTGTTTGAGTGTTTCCTGAATGTCAATCCTAGACCAGGTGTTCCTTTAAGATACCTGAGAATTCTAATGACTGCCTCCATGTGTTCTTCGGTGGGATTCTGCATTTGCTGGCTTACAATCCCCATTGCGAAAGCTATATCAGATCTTGTATGGGGCAAATAGATTAACTTCCCTACAAGTCTCTGATATCGTTCTCGATCTGTGGGCTTGCTGAGTTCGCCCTGACTCCAATGCTTATTCTATTCCGTTGGTGTTTCAACTGCTTTGCAGCCAAGTAATCCAGTCTCCGTAAGGAGATTCAGGATGTACTTGCGTTGGCACAGGATGAGACCCTCCTTCGATATGGCAGGTTCCATTCCAAGGAAATAACGGAGCTGACCCAAGTCTTTAATCTCAAACTCACCAGCTAGCATGTTCTTCAGATTCTGAATTCCAGCTTTGTCATTCCCTGTGATGATGATATCATCCACGTATACAATTAGGATTGACATCTTCCCACTAGAGTTGTGTTTGACGAACAATGTATGATCAATCTGGCATTGTTGATGACCACCTGATCTAACAAAGCTTGTAAACCGTTCAAACCATGCTTGGGGACTGTTTCAAGCCGTATAAAGCCTTCTTTAGCTTACATGTCATCCCTGATCCTCTTCCTGCTAATCCTTCTGGTACATTCATGTACACTTCCTCTGCTAGATCACCATTTAAGAAGGCGTTCTTCACATCAAGCTGGAATAATGACCAATCAAGATTCACAGCCAAAGAGAGGAGAACTCGAATTGTGTTTGGCTTCGCTACAGGGGCGAATGTTTCTTGATAGTCAATGCCTTGTGATTGTGTGAATCCCCTTGCCACCAATCTGGCTTTATACCTGTCAATACTACCGTCTGCATTATATTTAACAGTAAATATCCACTTACAGTCAACTGCCTTTTTTCCTTTAGGTAGCTGAACTATACTCCAAGTTTCATTCTTCTATAGTGCTTGGAGCTCACATTCCACAGCCTTTCTCCATTTTGGATCACTCAAGGCCTCTTTGATATTCTTAAGAATTTTAACAGTATCCAGATCAGCAAGGAATGCCTTATAATTTGGACTTAACCTGCTATAACTGATGTACCGATTAATAGGATGTTTAGTGCACTCTCTGACTCCCTTGCGATAGGCAATGGGAAGGTATAGGTCACCCTCATCAGCTGTTGGTTGAACATCCTCTGTGTCAACTGTGGACTCCACTAGGATTTCAGCATTAGGTTCTGGAATCATTTCCACAACATCCTCTTGTCCAGTAGGATGGCCACCCTCTACATCACTCAATTTTGTCCTTCGATGGTAAGTCTGAACGATTGAAGGTCGTCCTTCCAAAGAAGAGGTGTTGGTGGAAGCAGAAACTACACCTACGTCTGGTCTATTAAGAACAACATCGGGTGTAATATCCCATAGCAACAATTCCAGCTGTGACTGTGGTTGTTGAGGAGTGTTAGGAGCAGTGTGCCCCCCATGAATTGTTGCCTCTGTGACGGTGTTCTCCCCCTGAATAGCTGGACGGGAAAAATAGGATTCATGTTCGAAGAATGTCACATCCATAGTATGATAAAATTGCTTAGTATGAGGTGAGTAGCATTTATAGGCCTTCTTGTGAGCTGAATACCCAACAAACACAGACTTCACAGATTGAGGATCCAATTTACTCCGCTGATGTGCACACAAAAGCCGTACAACCAAACACCTTCAAATTCAAATTCCCAAAAAAAGTATGAATGTGAGGATAAGCATCAAGAAGCACTTGTCGTGATACCTTATAGTTGAGAGGCCGACTGGGAAGTCGGTTGATCAAGTAGGTTACCGTGAGCAAGGCTTCTCTCCACAAATACTTAGGAGTATTAGTGGTAAACATCATAGCTCGAGCCGTTTCCAAGAGCTGACGATTCTTCCGTTTCGGTTATGCCATTCTGCTCAGGTGTATCTACACAGGAACAGTTGTGTATGATCCCTTGGGTTGTAAGGAATGAGCCAATGTGAGACTTAAAATAATCCTTGGAATTATCTGTCTTGAGGACTTTGATCTGCGTGTGGAATTGGGTTTTGACCATTGAGTAGAAGGATTGAAACACCCCTGCAGTTTCAGACTTGTCTTTCATCAGAAATGTCCATGTCATGCGGGTGTGTTCATCGATCATGGTAATAAACCATCGAGCCCCACTCAGAGCCGTGTCACGGCAAGGTCCCCAAATATCACTATGGATGATTGCGAATGGAGCTGTGGCAGTGTACGGGACTTGAGAATAAACCGATCTAGTGTGTTTGGCATATTGGCAGACTTCACAGGTGTATTGAATAGACTTTTTATTAGTAAATAAACTGGGAAACAATCGTTCAAGATATCCGAAACTTGGATGACCAAGCCTACTATGCCATAACATAACTTTATCGTCTGTACTACTAATCTGAGAGCTTAGAGCAGCTTTGTAGCTTGATGCAGCTCCCTTCAAAACATATAGTCCCTCGACCAAATCAGCTCTGCCAATCATCTTCCCCAAAGTTGAATCCTGAAACTCACACATCCCATCACCAAAGACAACCTCACACTTTAGATCACGGGTTAGCTGACTAATAGACATAAGGTTGCAATTCAACTTGGGAACAAAGAGGACAGGAAACAGAGTCATAGATGGAGACACTTTCAATTTCCCAATCCGTATCCCTGAGTTTTTACGGTAGGGTTGAATATCCCATAAGAGGTTTAGGTTTTCTGTCATATGATCAGTGCATCCAGAATCCAAAATCCACATTGAATCATCTTGAATTCTAGTAGCGTTAGCACGTGATAAGGTACCTTGGTTTGCAGATAGGTTAACTGATTTCTCTGTTGAAGATGTTGCAAATTTTGTGAACATCTTCTCCAGAATTTCAATTTGCCCATTTGAAAACGCTTCCTGCGAGTTGCTGCTGCTTTCTTCCCCTTTTTCTGCAAGGTTTCCACGTTTAGGTGGTTTTCCTTTTCCCTTAGGTTGGCTACGCTGAGCCTGCTGAGTCTGCTGGTTAGAGGATCTTCCATGGAGTCCCCAACACTCTTCTCAAATGTGACCATGCCTTCTGCAGTTATCGCAGTGTTTATTGCTCTTGGGAGCATTACGAGCTACAAGTGCTGATCCGTCGTTTGTAGGCTTGAGCTGTTCAGGTAGCATGATCCTGCGACGACTGGACTCACGTCTTACTTGGGCAAAGGCTTTCCTTATTTCTGGAAGCGGTGATGTTGCCATGATCCGTCCCGTTACATCTTCAAGATCCTTGTTCAATCCAAGAAGGAACAAAATAGTACGGGTCTGATCCAGTAGGTTTCGATAAACAGCAGCATCCGCGGTACATATCCATTTGAAGCCATAGGTTAGCCAGAGTATTGTGATACTCGGAAACCGTCATGTTGTCCTGCTTAAGATTGTACAACCTAGTTTCAATCTCCATGATTTCGGCTGTATTATCCATGTTGGAGTATGCATCATCGACATTATCCCAGATGTCCTTTGCTGTTTTGTGAACGAGATACAACTCATCGATGTTTTTCTCCATGGTGTTGATTAACCATGATTTCACAAGGTTGTTGTTGATCTTCCAAGCCTTGTATGTGGCTTCTGTTTGAGCAGGAGCTGGAAGGTCTCTATTGATGTGGCCTTCCTTGTCTCTGTGTGCAAGATGGATCAGTAGTGACTGTGACCATTGCACATAGTTCTCACCATTCAACTTGTGTGGTGTGATGAAAGCAGCAAACTCATTGGTCGGAGGATTTACGGGAGTTGTGTTGTTGGTATGACTCTGACTAGCATTAGTGCTATCATTAGTGTTCACAACCTCACCAACTTGTCCAAATTTGATTCCTCCAACATTCATGGTTGCTTGTTTGGAAGAAGAAGACGAAGAAGAGAAACAGAAGTTTAGGGGAGAGAGAGTAGGCCGGCGGCGGAGCGGGTGGTTCTGAAGTTTCAACCAGGCTCTGATACCATGACAAATTATGAGGTATTAATCTTCTCTATTGATTTCTGACAATAGAGTTAACCCTATACTTATAGGCTGACAATAGAGTTAACCCTATACTTATAGAGTTTACAGTAAAAAGTTTTGAGTCTTTCTAGAATTCAATTACTATAACAATATAATAACTTTCTAATCAAATATAGAAAATGAACTTCTAATTAAATACTAATCACTAATCCTGCCGTTCTCAACAACTTGCTGCCAGAAACCCAATGCTCTATCCTATTTATTTAGTAGCTCATCCGATTAAAAAATATTCTGGCTTTGTTTTCAGTTCTACGTTTGTGGATGGTGTTTCATAGAATAGAAAGTTTGACTGCCTCACCATTTTTACGTGAATATGTTTGCATACAGTTGTTAACATTATTCGCTGGAGCGCTGCTGGAGAAGCAGATTGTGTTAGTTTGTTCCAATTTGGTAGGTAACACCCCCAAGATCTATTTCACTTGCTTTTCTATGTTTTTTCATTTTGCTATAAGTTGTAGATGAACTTATGGGTTTTGGTCCATCGAACATGTAATCTTTCTCTGGTACATTGGTGTCTATTGGTCACATCTTTACTTGTGCACCAGTGTTCGTTCTAGTGCTTAGATATGTGTTGAAGATTTCAATTGTCTAAATAGGGACCAAAAACTTTTACAAGCTCTATTGAGATCGTTAGTCAATATAGTTATTGGTAAAACAGTTTTGTTGGATTCCATACAAGTCTAACACGTTGTTGTTAGCTGTCAGATCAGAGAAATGTTAGCTGGGTGATTATTGAGATATTCTGTGTTATTTTGTAGGTAGTAAATATGGTTAGTCCTGATTGTAAATCTGCCCTAATTGATAGAATCTAGCACTAATAGGGGGCATGGTACCTACCTAACCTCATGTATATATATCTAGTCCTAATACAGAATAATATAACATAGAAAAGAGTTCTACCTCTAAACTTGTTCAACTACATTTTTGTTAATCTAATTAACTGCTTTCTTATACAGGGAATTCTGTCTGCTTCCGTTTTATCGATTATTCCGCTGATTCGTCCTTACCAGTGGCAAAGCCTACTGATGCCGGTAGGGTTATCTGTCTGGCTTTTGAGGTGTTCAAATAATTCTCTATCTGCTCTAGGGTTTTACAGGGGTATAATTGTCTTTTCTAATTAATAGGTTTTGCCAGATGACATGCTAGACTTCTTGGATGCTCCTGTTCCATACATAGTAAGTCTACAGTTTTAAAACTCTTGTTCTGCATCAATCACTTGTTAAGATTACTCCTTTTGTTAGTTCATATTTCATCCTCCTTACTCCTCGTTAAAAAAATAAATGTCTTATGCAGGTAGGAGTAAAAAACAAAACCAGTGAAGTGCAGTCAAAGTTAACCAATGCTATTGTAGTTGATATTAACAAGAATCAGGTTGCACTTTTGGATTCGATTTTTGGTCAGAATTTTTCTAGCTCTTATTAAGATTGATTTCTCCTAAATCTAAACGCGTGTCATAGGTTAAGTCACCTGGGCTACCTCAACTACCAAGACACAGAGAGCTAATTTCATCGTTGAGTTCATATCACGCAAAGCTTGTGGGGTTAAGCTTTTCTGCCAGGAGGAGACCAGTGTACGAATGCAACGATGAGCAGGTGAAGTGTGATTTTATGTGGATAAAACTTGAAACAGTATTTATCTTTTGGCTACCCCTTCCTGGTGTGTTGGTTTGTTCACATTGCTGCTTTTTCTCAGTAGATTCTAGCTGGAAACAGGTTATAAGTAACTTCGTTAGGCCTGCTCCTTTATTCCATTCGAACTTGGTTGCAATCTCATAGTGTCATTACTCATTAGTGAAAGAGATACTCAAGACAACTATTAGGGGTATGGAAAAATATATTACGCTTAATAGACTTACCGTATTTGGAAACTATGATCACTAATTAGTCTTTTCCATAATACATAAATTTCTCATGGTTTAAGACCTGGATCCTCGTAATATTGTCTCCTAAACAACACAAAGAAAAATCTGAAAAGGAACCCTAGCCACTGCAACCAGTTACCATTGGAGAACCATGGTTGACGAAAGGGATAAGGCTATGGCCCGGATGATCTGACTTCTGAGGCGTGTAGGTTGGAAAGAGAGTAAAATTGGCTTTGTCAAAGGAATGCTTGTTCAGCCATCAGAAGAGATTCAAAATGACGAAGGTGGTTACGACAAGCTTCTGATACCATATAGGAGAATACTCACTCACTTGTACATCTTACTAGGTTAGAAGATTAGGATACATATAAGCCCACTGCTCGCAGTCGGGAGGAAATTACTTGCACGGTAGACGCCTACAAATCACGGATCTCATCTCTACTTGCTATAACCTGCTCTACATCAGACTATATGGCTAAATCTAAGCAGTAAAATAATTATACTCCTAATTAATTAGGACAGCTATTATGACTATCAAACTTATTTTAACAGTTAGCATATTGCATTTGGAATCTTTATCAATGGTCGTTCAGATTTGCTGTTGGTAGGTTCATTTCTTCTGTTGCATTATATGATAATATAAGATAGGAACCTATGACTATCAAACGTATTCAAACTAGGAACCGCTGTTAGGAGCTCGCAGATTGTGATTTTTCTCCTCTCTAACGAGCCTTGTTCCTGTTCCTTGTTCCCACAACTGGTAGAGAATGGACTTTATACGTAAAGCATTAGCATATATCTTACTAAATTATTCCATGATAAATAATATCGTCAAGATCTCAGTCTGTGTTTCTTTTCGCATGTTTTATTTACAGATTCTAGCTGCAAAGAGCTTCCTACGAATATTAAGATCTTACTTGGACAATCTTTGCTCCAACCTCCGTTCCCATACAATTACAAATGTTCAATCGAACAATGATAAGGTGCATCTTTTTCTGTGTACATAGTCGAAACTTCCTGTTGCAACCTTAAGTATTTGTTCGGATCCCACAGTTTATTGACATGTCTTTTGCTTGTAGGTGTCATTGCTATTAAAAGAGAGTTTTATAGACTCCTACCCAAGTCGTGATCGGCCATTTATGAAGGTTTGTACTAAAAATTGTCAACTTCACATCATGCAGTTAGTAGTAATCTAAAATCTAATACTTTTGTTTTTGCGTGTGTGTGAAATGGTGTGATCTCCAATCAGCATTTTGTGGACACGCAGCTCTTCTCTGTACATACGGATCTTGCGCTTTCATTCTTCCAGAAGGACTGACTAGGTGAAGAAATGGAAGGGTTTGATGTTTTTGTAGCGTTAGTGAGTAACTTATATATATATTGAGCCATGATGAAGCTGCTGCTATTGAATGTATGTTTAGATTGCTGGGCCAAATTTTGCAGGGAGGCAAGGCAATCCAATCCAATCCACCAATTGGGTAGCAGGCGGTAGGATAGCTGTGATACACTAGTGTGATTAAATGGGATTATGTTGTGAATTGTGATTAGGATATTAGAAAGAAAGAAGAAAGAAAGTGGATTGATTGAAGAAATGTACTGTTGATGTATGTTTTCTTTCTGCAAAGTCGGTCAATTTACGATTAGATTAGGTCTTCTTCTTCTTCTTCTTCTTCTGTCATCTATCTGTAGCTTTCCCAATGCAACTAACTCTGTTTCTACTCAAGTTTTCACCTTCAATCTATTCCAGGGTCAGCTATGGACTGACTACTTCACTGTTTAATTTATGTTGGCGACCGTAACTCATAATGGCTACCAAGTTTTTGTCTCTTCTGGAGATAAGAGACGAAATTCCATTTCTTGGACTAGAAAACAATATAGCAAGCAAACAATAAAATATATATTAGAGATCAATCGTTCCAACTCTATTACCCTACAACTATAAGATACATGACTTGGTTGGTTGTAAACTAATCAAGTAATGATCATTATTCAAACCTTCAAGGGGTCCAAAACTACAGTGTGCAACACCTTACCTCAACTCTATCCAAATTTATACCGCAGTCCCAGACGCTACAACGACTCGAAACATCTCAATCGGTCAGGATTCGAAATAACTTGATTATCATTTTACAACTTGAGAGTTCTTTTATTCAATTAGCAGACAACCAGTGATTCAAACCTTGGCAGAATGAGGATGTGGCAAAGAAAAGTTAAGAACCCAGGAGCATCTATTATTACCGAGTTATTGTCTCCCGTTGAATTTTTCAGCAAAGGGGCATCATTTCAGTTTTATTTAATCATTAATATTTAATTTTTCTTCTTAACTTTCTTATTTAATTAATATGTTCCACATATGAACTTTTACGTCAAAATCTTAATTTTTAAAAAACGATTAAAACAAGCACAACCATAATATAGTTTCGATGTACTTTTTCTTTAGGTAAACAAGTGAGTTGACTGCCTCAAAACTAGACTTGATAGGTATCACCAACTTAGAGGTAGTTATTAACAACTAAGAAGTAACTATTAACAACTTAGACGTTCTTATTAATAACTTAGAGGTAGATATTAGTATCAACAACTTAGATGTAGGTATTTAGCAAACTTAAACGTAAAGTAGATTATGACACTCGATTTGTCGTCTTCATCATCCTCATTTAAGCAAAATTTCATGCATAATTGTATTACTTTAGGTAGAAGTTTAGAATGTTTTATGCATTTTAAGCTTTTATCTCGATTTAGTGTCTCGGACCCGGTCGGGGTCCATTTGATGTAGTTTTGGGGTGTTTTTTTATAGATTTCAGGTACATGATGACATCGAGGCATTAATCGGGGTGATACAGTGTGTGTGGATGGTCTAGGACAGGAAATAGGAAGCATTTTTGACATCTTTAAGGAGCTTGGATCTCAACTTGGTCGGAAAACGTCGCAGTTTCGTATTTTGGACATATCTCCTAGCTCATAAGTCACATTGATGCAGGGCCGGCGGATTTGGAAAGCTCATTCAATTTCCTACAACTTTGATTAGGGAGTTATGTCAAGATTCACGTTATGGATCTGTCAAACTTGCCGCTATGACCATAGCGGCAAGATTGACACATCCATAGCGGCAAATTTGCCAACTCTCTCTAGAAACAAGTCAAGATTATCGCTATGGATGTGTTAATCTTGCCGCTATACACATAGCGGCAATATTGACATTGAACCATAGTGGCAAAGTTGACATTTCAGAAATTGAAGGATGTTTGGGAACTTCTATTTAAAACCCGGTTGTAACATCCTAGTTTTACATATTGAAATGAACAGTAAATTTGTCCCGGGACGGACACTTGATACATTATAAAAATAGTAAAATACTAAATACAACGATACTGGTAACCTTTTTAGAAAAACTGAAATACTACGCCAAACAACTTATTTTCGGAAGCTGGTGTCAAACAGTGAATGGACCCATCTTTAAGACAAATCCCAGAAATACACAGTATCAACAACATCCCAAGTTCAATCTGACAGCAGATGTGCAGATTCTCTATTAATTCTTCTAATACAATATAACCTGTCAAGAACTGGTGGGTGGCTCGGGGTCAGTCTTCCGAAGTTATCATATAGATACCAATATTGGAAATCATTGGAAAAGACAACCATATAGCATGTAAAACACGTTGTACAATTCTGACTCTAACTTCCGTATTTTAATTAGGATCCCGACTCACATATGCTGACGACTCATATACATATTAGTGGCACCAAATCGGGCCGCATATAGTGGGGCCTACCAAGGCCCACAATGACAGTTAGTGTGGGAAGCCCACCGCGTAGCTATAGTACATTAATCACGATCGTCAACATATGGGCTCTAACTAGGTGATCAATCAATGTTCATATTACCCTTGTAACAGAACTTGCTCAACTAAACAATTAAATGTAACATATCATATCATAATTATATCACGTAGGATATAATAGAACAATATGTGGATCACTTATAATTGACATGTCACGTTGTCACATATAATGCATTTAAAATCCATGTATTATTCATGTAATTCAAAGAAGCATAAATAGCACATGTAAAACATAAGCATTTAAAATGGAAGATATTACCCCCTTAAACCAACCCACCTAGAATTAAGCGGGTTGACTCGAAATACGATCAAATGTCCAAGAACGGATCAATAATGGCTTAACTCAAAACTGTTGGGCCAAACTGCAATAGCTGGAAAGTATTGGGCCGCAGCTGAAATAATTTAAAAGTTACAGGCTGCGTAGACAGAACAAAGGAGTTCAGGGGCTAATTCTAAAATACACAACTCCAGGGACCATATTGGACATTTACTAAATACACGTGAAGCAACTCTCCAGTTTTTTTCCAGAATCCGACGACAACGAACCCCGGCTCCGGCGAGCCATGAATCTCCACTAAAACTCGATCAAACTCGAATTGAAGGTTACTCAAAACTTCGTCTCGATAATACGAAGCCAACCGAGGGATTTAAAGGTCTTGGGTTGGTCTAGAACTCGTCGACGTAACTCGATGTCGGAGAAGGGGGGATGGATAAGGAATGGTGGTTCTGGGTAGTTCTTCTGCAGATAATCAAACGATTATGGTTTTAAATAGCCAAACGATTACCCTCGATCAAGGTAATATTCTGAATTTGTGGCTCCAGCCTAGATGAATTGAGTCCTGGCATCGCCGAGTTCAAATCAGAGAAAGCCAAAAATAATAGTTTTAGATGCGAATCACATGGACTTGGTCGAGGAAAGGGTCAGAGTCCTATTTATGACGATTAGCATCGTTCAAATGGGTAGGCAAGATGCTAAAGGTTATCCTTGTCGGGTTTCGTCAATCGTCAGAAACAAACAAAGGTCGTGGATGGAATACATAAGGAAGACGATGAAGATGACAAAATTCATCCATCAAAACGACGTCGTTTTACTGAGCTTAATGTTTAAAGGAACTAAAAATAAAATACTGTTGCATCTCTAGTATTCGAACTCGAGTATGGAGATTGAAGGGTAGTATGTCTAACCAACTAAGCTACTAATTCAATTCTTGATGAATTTTCCATCTTACTTATTATCGATACACTAGTCTGATTATTTTCAATTTTATTCATGTTAAACATTTAATTACACTTTCACAAATACAACTAATACTAATATATATAAAATAAATTCTTATAGATAGATTTAGAAACTTTTACATAAATATTTTCATATTCAGATAGGATATTATACCGGCCCTCCCTCATTCGAAGACAGACCTTTTTGGACGAAAATTAAAGGAGAGTTCAGAGACTTCGGAGCCACGAGAACGCTTAAACTTCAAGGAGGTCGGATCGGAAGACTTAATCAAGATTGGCGGATCAATTTCCTCGACGGTTCTCGGCGAGATTAGGTTTTTCGGATTTCTTCCTGTTGATTTTGATTTTTTCTTCATGATTATGAGTAGCTAAACTGCTCGTGCTTAGATTAGATAAACCCTAGGTAATTCCTTATGAACGGATGATTGTTTGACTTTGATGATTTATACAAGTTGGATGGATTTTGGTTTATGTTTGATTTTGTTTCCGTTCTTATTCTTGCTTGGCCGTCTTAAATAGAACCTTGTTAGATTTGTCTTCGTCTCGAAAGAGCTTGCATATCTAGAATACCGAAATTAACCAATTAGGTTAGGTATTAACCCTCATCCGAGAGCGAATAAACTAGTATGTCGTGTTGCCTAGCGGATTTCAGATATTCCTCTCGAAAGAGCAGACTGGGATAGTAGAGAGGTAGCAGATTAGCGAACCCGAAAGGGCGTGATTTGATCAGAGAAGGACTAAGACAGTGAATTGAATCTTTCTTGTTTTGCTTAAATCGTTGAGTTTCTCTGTCATTCGTGAATTTGGATAGTCTAGGGAGATTCGAAGTCTTAAGCCAATTTCTCCAGTTTGGTTCAACCTTTATATCGTGCAATCTTGCAACCTTTATTTTAGCTTTTAGTTTATAGCAATTTCATTTTCTTTTTGAGTAATTGATTTTCGTGGCACCTAAACAACAAAATTGTTAGTCGATTAACACTTTTCATAACTTTGAGTAGTCACGATAAAGAGACCCTAGGGAAATTCGACTCCGGTTAATTTATTAATCGGATTATTTTGATAACTCTTAAAAATGGTCATCCGTAGATATAAGGACGCAAAATGTAGTTGTTAGCAACCCGTAGACATATGTATTGTCAACTTGAAGGTAGGGATGTTAGCAACTTAGATGTATGTATGTTCGATGAAAATGCGAGGTAAATATAAGAGGGGGCGTAGTTATGGAGGGAAAATTCAAACGTAGTTATCACCAACTCGGAGGTAGCTATTAGCAACTAAGAGGTAAACGTAGTGATTATTAGTAGGTTAAAGATAGTTATTATCTAGTTATACGTAACTATTAGTAACTTAAAAATAATGTAGATATAAGGGGGGACATAGTTATTAGTAACTTAGACCTAGATATTGCAACTTTGGCATATGTCTTAACAACTTAGATATATGTATGGTCGATGAAAACGTAAAGTAGATATAAGGGGTGAGAAAAGGTATTTGTTATCTAGTTGGATGTAGTTATTGAGGAAATTCAAACGTAGTTATTAGTAACTTAAATGTAGTTATTTAGCAATTCTGATGTAAGTATTATCAACTAGTGTAAGACGTAGTTATTAGCAACTTATAGATAGCTATTAGCAACTTAGACGTACTTATTAGCCATATCAAGAATATGAAAATCAGACTTGGAATGAAGAAGTTATGCTCGAAATAAAGTGAAAACAAAAATAGTTGTTGAAGTCGTCGAGATAAAATCAATATTCGTCCCGTTAAATTGGTCTTTAAACTCAATTATTTCTATATAAAGAATATAAAAATCGGACTTAAATTAGAGGAGTTATGTTATTTTTAAAAAAAGTTAAAAACAGATTAAACACCTATTGCCCCTTTCGGATATGGACCTTTAGATTGAAAATGCCGGAAAAGCTAAAGATCCAACGGTGCGTAAGTAATTCAGCACCATGCTGAAGTGCACTTTCAGCACAACACGTCGTCTCGTTATTACCAAACGGCCAACAAAAAAAATCAAATTACATGATTCGTAACACCCAACCAACTTAAAGGATAGACATACAAGTTTTTCTCGTTATCTCTCGATTGAGAGTCGTCATCTCCCATAGGAGAGTTTCTTCGCTACCGAAACCCTAGCCGTAACCTACTTGTACACCATCCCGCAACCCAATCCATCACAAATCTCCACTGCCAACACGACCCCCAATCCCAACGACACCAACTCATCATCCACTCCAGCCATGAACAACGAGGCGGCCCCAAGCAACAATGGGAACTTGAAGTCGGCCAAAGCAAAGGGCCGAAACCATAATAGGGGGAGCGAAATATCCACACCGGCGGTCACGGGTCTATCGATCGCATTACAAGCAGCCTTCCCATCAACAACAAGGATCATGGCAGCGACTCTAACACAGGCCACAGATGCATCCGCTCCAATCAATTCGATAACCATCCCGCCAACAGCCAAAGCAACTACCGCAATAAATAATTGAGCAATCGACTGTCGAGCCGTGCTCATACCCGAGCTGACGGCTCTATCCCTAGCTGAGGTTATCAGAAAACCATCGGTATGGGAATACCATTGTTGCATCTTTGGGACTTTCCTCACGAAGAAAGAAATCAACTTTGCCGCTATGAAGAAGAACTTACCAAACGCCTAAAAACCAATCTGTGGAGTCGAAATCATACATTTGGAAGATCACCATATTCTTTTTCGTTTCGCATATGAAATTGATGTCTGAAACGTAATGGACCACGATCCTTGGTTTTTTGACAAACAGATGTTACTCACTCACGAACTTCAACTGGGTGAAACTCCCAATCTGGCACAGCTACAGACAGTGGACTTACGGATTTGTATCCATAATCTGTCGTTCGGATACTTTTATGAGGATATAGGAAAGCTATTAGGAGGCTCAGCAGGAGACTACATTGGATACAAAAAAAAAATTCGTACCGCCTACATGAGATTGAGAGTCGCTCTGGACATCAACTAATCGCTTCTCAAGGAACAACCAGTCACCCTACGTAACGATGTTGAAATCATCTGCAAGTATAAGTATGAGCGACTACCTAATTTATGTTTCATATGTGGGATTATGGGACATATAGAGAAAAAGTGCAAGCTGCGACTCGGATTCTCAGAGGAACAACTGGCTTTTTGATGGAAAGACTCCATTAGAGTGCCTACTTGGAAAGAAACTCAAGTTAAAGCAGAAAATAGATGGGAGCTAAAAAATCCAGGAGAGAACCTTCATAGGGTAATACATTCGACGGGAAGTACCACCAACTCTAGCTTCACAAATCCGAGCTCGGAGGAAGTCACCCAAAAGGACATCACCAACCATGATCAAACCATCTCCATGGACACTGTCGCAGAGGTCTCCCGTCTATTCCATTGGCGCTCGACCCTCTTCTGTCGCGGGGAAGGAGGGTGATTGGCTCGCACTGGCAGCGCAAGGTTGAAGATGTGGGTTGGAGTCATCGTCGATCTGACTTTATGGGTGGATCGAACAACCTGTTGATCCATCTAAGCCGTTGTGGCTCATGACGTACGCTTTGACTTAGTCTGTGAAATAGAGAATATAGGCAAGGGGGTCAGTTACGCGACGAGAAAAAATTAATGCTCCCACTCCATCCGGCTCAAGGCTGGTTCTCTGAAAAATAAGTTTTTATGGGTTTGGGTTTCTTGGGTTACCATGCATTTCAAACAAGGGGTTTTGGAGGGTTTTGGAATTTTAGAGAGATACTGATTTGAAATTGATAATTTTGGTTTGTTTTGCAATCCATTTATACTCTGGTGCTCGAGTTGAATTCTTTTGATATTTGGAGTGATGTTGACCGTTGACTTGACGGTCAACATCGAAATTGGTATTTTAGGGGATGATACATTTCCACAGACTTAACAAAAAGATATCGAATGAAATTTGGATGGAATGACTGAATGGGTGGACTCAAGTCGAAATGACACCCTATGTACCTGAATATCGGGATCAAAGTCCGCGTAGTTTGAAAATTGAATAATTTTGGGAGATTGGGTTTGATTCGGGTTTTTTATATTTATTAACGAGACTTACGAAGAATCAACACCTAATAACCTTTGGATGTTTTGCGACAGGGAATTATCCTTTATAATTAACTTAAAGAAATTAACTAGTAGAGGACAATTAGACAAACTATTCCTTTTAGGGATTTTTGGGGATTTCCTAAATTTATTCTATTTCGAGAAGTTATTTTTGGGGTTTGAATTATTACTAAGGATAGCCGAATCACGAGACTTAGCATATTCAAAATAATTATACAAACGGGGTGTATTTAATTATTTATTAACATTTATTAGTATTATTTTATTTATAATTTTTATAGGGGTTTTTCTGGAGAGAGAAATCCTAATAGAAAGTAGGGATTTTAACCATTATTCGGAATAGCTAACTCGAGGAATTAGTTATTGTGAGATAACCCTCAAAAGACTATATCTTTTGACACTTATTTACTATGCTATATGTTATTAAGAGAAATTCTTAGGGATTTTTTACTGTTCATTTTATTATTATAGGGGTTTTAGAGAGGTTAGAGAAGCTAATGAAGAATTTTTTGAGATTTCTTGATTATTCGGAATAGTTGATTCTTGAGAATTAACCATTCCGAGATAATCATAAAGAAAAGATTTTATAATTTTTATGGGTCTTATTTGATTATTTATTAGGCTAGATTAATTAAAAAGATGAAGTAAGAAAACATAATGTAGCTAGGAATTGAATCCTAAACCTAATGGTTACTAATTCAAATGTTTACCTTTTGGGCTACAAGAAGTTTGTTGATTGAACTATGTGCTCCCGTATATCATCATTGGGTCATAAGGAGCCGGTCTGGTCCAATGGATAATGGTTGGACCGATTCTGAAAACCCGACCCTGCTTAATCTTCCCAAAATCGGATGATTCTTTTCTTAGAAGGCACAGGGTTTTTGTCGTTCTTAGGAAACTTCCCTGAGAATTTTCGTGGAGGTGTTGAGTGTACGCGGAACGCCTTAGTCCTATGGCTGAACAGTGGCGAGGCCTTGGCTTCCTGGGTAAGTTTAGCTCTCCTTTGTTTGTTTTGTCGGAGCAAAAAGCTGTCTGATAGTTTCGAGCTGCTTAACGGATCCCCTCGTCGTTTTTTAAATACTGCTTTTGATTGCTCTTTTGGAGATATTGGCTTCACCAAGAGTCCTTTCTCTAGATTAATCGACCAATATACTAAGAAATACTCAAGGTTGAGCCGAACCCTGGCCATGATTGCCAATTCCGGGTGTGTGACTGCAAAGTTCCAGCTCGACAATGAGTGGTAGCGCTTGGCTCAAGAATTCGACGTACTTTCTTGGAGTGCTAGGAATGGGAGGTAGCTTCTTGCTCATTTCATTTTTCTTATAGGCCTTATATATTGATGACCACTAATGTTTGTGTGCCCCCCATCAGTACGGTGAGGGCTGCTACTTCTGGGTTAAACTCCGTGACAATGTAAGAGTGGACGGAGGATCCTTGAAGTCGGGTACCTTTCTCGATGGTCATATAATTACTGCCATGGCTTAAAGTGTGAAGTTGGTCATGGTGGTCGACGAGCTCCATAAAAGGATAGATGATATTGTCTGCCTCATGTGGATGGCGAGCGGTCAGGCGGGTATTTTGACATCGGGTTGTCCGACCGTCCTGATGCCCCCAAAAGACTAGCAATGGGTTAGATTGGGAAAATTATCTCTTCGTGACATTAAGTATCACCATCCATGTTGGACCTACGGCTCAACCTAGTGTATATTTCTCTATATTCATAGGATCTTGTCGTTTGGTTGCCCCTAACACTTCCGTTGTAAGCTTTCTTTTATGGTTGATGTGAAACTTCTCTGAGAAGTTAGACCTTATAGCTCCTCAGGGACGTTTAACAATGATTTGACCCCTGAAATGACCATTGGACCTGACCCCTTGTTTCGTTAAATACACGTCGCTCCTGTGCATATTCCTCCCTAACTAAATCTATCTTCTCAACCATATTCTTTTCCCTTGATCGATAATTGTATTTGTAAACACAAAGGGATTGGATAAACCCGTTCTTTCTATTGTCAACGGTATGGAAGCTCTCTCGATTATCGACATTGATGTTTTGAGGTGATGAAAGGAAGGATGGCATAATGCCCCTCCATTTCCTTGTCGGCCACCGGCCACGCTTGATGGGAGGTCCACTCCACCCTTCACACTCTCCTTCACGTTTTCTGTTACGATCCCAGAATAATCTCCAACAAGCCTTCCTTTTTTCGACATGCTTATCCGACAACACTGTTTGAATATGCGGCGACTCGGTCGTGGGGCCTATATGTCGCATCCACCATTTTTCGAATGTTTGAAGCCCCATTTTCAAAAAGAAGGGTCACATCCCTACTTTTCCTTCTTTTATTCTCGTGTCGACACTTGGCGAGACTTCACGGATCGATGGTCCATCTCCGTTTTGGTGACATCGGATTATCTTTTATTACTGACTACTTTATCTACCCCAGAACTGCCGACTCTACACATTTATATTTGTCCTCGTCATGTCGACGTACCTCCCAACACTCCGCGTAAATTCGTTTTTAATCGGGCAGTGAATTAAGGAATGATATGCATGGATGCAGGTAGAGAAATTTAAAAACCAATGCACGGGTTTTGAAAATCAGTCAACAACGTAGGGCCATAGGGAAAAGCCGTCCCATTTACTTTCGTTCACTTATGGCTCGGTTATTTTGACGCACTTACGATCTTTGGTTTATCTCGTTGCTTTGATGATATGCTTTCTTTTAATTGCCCCATTTATGACCTCACATCCTTGTTGATAGGTGACAAGTCTGGTTATGACTATTTACTGAGAGTATTTGCCTGCCAGGGACCTCCAGCCATCTCGGGCCCACGGTGGAACATAGTTATTTATTTTATTCTTTTCGAAAATTTTAAAGACTTCGTGTATTTTTCAATAAGTATTTCCCATCAGTTTTTGAAGAAAAACTCTTTTGACTCTATTTATTTTTATAACGGGAAACCTATACATCTACTTAGTCAAAGACTGTTAAATGATTTCCTATTCCAGCTTTTGAACGTTTAACAAGGCACAAACACGGGGACAGAACGACAAGAATTCTCATTAACCTCAGAGCATAACTAGATAACCGTTTTGGAAACCCCGTGGAAACTTGCTTAAGCGTGATACTTCTTCACTTTGTCTGACTTTACGGGATTTGGCAACTCCTCCCGTCGGCAATTACTAAAATAAGGGCACCTCCCGAGAAAGCTCGCTTGACCACAAATGGTCCTTCATAGTCTAGGTCCACTTTCCTCGGGGATCTCTCTGTGTTAGAGATATGGTCTTAATTACCATTCCGCCCTATCGGAACTTCTTGGGCTTTACTTTCCTTTCGAAGTCTCGTATTAACCGTCTTTGATGTAGGCTTACCATGATGGACCGCGACTAAACTCTTTTCTTCAATTAGGTTCAGGTGATCATAGCGAGCTTGTATCCACTCTGGGTTTGCTTCATCTAGGTTTGCTTCCATACTCTGAGCGAAGGTATTTCTACTTCTACAGGGAGTACAACTTCTATTCCGTACACCAGCAGATACGGTGTTGTCCCGGTTAAAGTCCTAACGAAGGTACGATATTCGTGGAGTGCGAAAGGTAACATCTCATACCAATCCTGATATGTGACGACCATTTTCTGCTCTATCTTTTTGATGTTTTTATTGGCGGCTTCCACTACTCCATTCACTTTTGGTCGATAAGGGACCAATTTGTTATGTTTGATTTTAAACTCCTTGCAGAACTCGCTCACCATCTTATTATTGAGATTCTTGGCATTATCGGTAATGATTCTCTCGGGGAGTCCGTACCGACAGATGATTTCCTTTTTGATGAACTTAACTAACACACTCCTGGTTATGCTAGTGTACGAGGCTGCTTCTACCTACTTGGTAAAATAGTCAATGACGACCAGGATGAAGCGATGACCATTAGCCTTAGGTTCGATCATTACTATCACGTCGATGCCCCAGACGGCGAACAGTCAAGGTGATGAGATGACATTCAAGGAGGTTGGTGGTGCATGAATTTCATCCGCATATATCTGGCATTTGTGACACTTGTGAACATAGGATATATACAGTCGGATTCCATACGGGTCCAGTAATATCCGGTCCTTAAGATCTTTCATGCCATGGTGTGTCCACCGGAGTGAGTGCCACAAATACCCTCATGAACCTCCTCAAGTATGTATCGGGCTTACTTAGCGTCTACACATCGGAGAAGGATAAGATCGTGATTTTGTTTGTAGAGAGTAGATTCATTAATGTAGAATCCTAGTGCGAGTCTCTGAATCGTCCTTTTATCATTTTTGGATGCCCCTGGTGGGTATTCTTTGCTTTGGATGTAGGTTTTTATATCATGGTACCATGGTTTACCGTCAGACTCCTCCTCCACACTAGCTACGTGGGATGGGTCCTCTTGCTTTTGGATCTGAATTTGGGGAATGACGTTCACCTCCCCCTACGTGTACACATATGATAGGGTGGCCAAGGCATCAGCGATTTGATTATCAGCTCTCGGTATATGCTCTAATTCAATGTTGTCAAAGCTTTCCATTATTTCCTTGATGTGTTTATGATAGGGAATACACTTTTCATCTCTCGTTTCCCATTCTCCACTCAACATATAGATAAGGAGCGAAGAATCTCTGTAGACTTTCAGGTTCTTAATCCCCATTTCTATGGCTGATCGGATACCGAGGGAACACGATTCATACTCGATGACATTGTTAGTACCGTAGAGGGTCAACTTGACGGTGATGAGGTACATTTTTTCATCGGGAGACAAGAATACCATGCTTATACCGTATCCAATGGCATTGGATGCCCCATCAAATTTCATTATCCATGGTTTCTTTTTTGTCCTCGATATCCTCCTCTTCCTCGGCGTTCAAAATACCCTCATCGGGAAATTTCAAAACCAATGGGTCCGAGTCAGATATCGGGTGCTGTGCTAAATGATTTGCAATCGGATTTCCTTTGATTACTTTCTTTGCCACTTATAGGATTCGTACTCGGCTAGCTGAACCTACTACCTAGCTAGGCGACTGGTAAGAGTGGGTTTCTCGAAGATGTGTTTCATGGGATTGACCTTCGAAACAAGGCGTGTGGTATAGTAACATGTAGTGCTTTAATCTCTTGGCCTTCCATACCAAAGCTCCGCACGATCTTTCGAGGTCCGTGTATCGGGATTTGCAATCTGTGAACTTCTTACTAGTGTAGTAAATGACATGTTCCTTTTTCCTTGACGAGTCACTTTGGGCTAGTATAGCTCCTACCGAGTTTTCGAGTACCATTAGATACATGAGCAGTGGTCTCCCGAGTGTGGGAGGCACTAATACCGGTGAGCTTTAGAAGATATTTTTTGACTTTTTCGAACCTAGTTGACAATCGTCATTCCACTCCAACGGTTGATTCCTTCATAGGAGTTTGAATATAGGCTCGCACGTCGGGGTTAGGTGGGAAATGAAATGGCCGAGGCGGGTTTATCACGCCTCGAATCGGTTTGGGCTAAACCAAACCGGATACCTATTTATATCGTACCTTCCTCCAAATTTAATCCGATAAAATCCTATATCCCTCCTAAATCTTTCGAAATAAACTTAGGAATTTTGATAGAATTCGACACGTCAATGAACATTCTTATCTCAAAAGAATTGGTTTTTAAAAGGTGAAAATAATCTTCCAATCGATCTAAAATCTAACCTATTCGCCTCATTAATTGTCCCGACCGATCTGATTTTGAACCAACTCGAGTTTGACCAGTCAGCCTAACCACCACTATTGACCCAACCGATTTGGTTATGAATTGAACCAAGTTTGACTAGTCAGCCAGCCTAATAAATGCTCCAGGGCAAAATCGTTTGTTTTACCAAATGACACCTAAATCGATCTGATTTAACCGAAATCTGCCTGGAAATTAACTTAATTGGATCGTAATTAAATCAAGACTTTTCTCCTTAGGTAATTTTGAGCAGACTAGGTGATTAGGCTAATTAAACCCTATATTATACTCGAAATTTCATTAATTTGCCTAAACTGGACTAAACTCCAACAATGAATTCGGACTAGATAAATCACCTAGTCGATCAAACTCATCCCAAATTCAGCCCAAATTGTTCTTAAATTCTCGGGTCTCATTCTATCATCCTTATCCTTATTTCAAACACTCGACCTCCACTTTCTCGATCTGTTTTAGCAATCTATTGAACCTTAGAACAGAACTCGGACCGTTAGATAAATAATAAAAATGAATTTATATCGATCCTGGACGAAACCCGGTAACCACAGACACAAGTGAAACGAAAGATAGGTAACGACAAAGTCATGAGCTGAAAACATTGGATCCCATGGAAACGAAACTGGAGGGCCATTCCTCTGAATCCCCAAGGAAAACCAACCAAGGATCACCTTCATCATTGCAATTTCAAGGCCCGTAGGGAAGGGCACAACAACCGTACTGATCATCTGTTGTATGGCTAAGGCTTCCCTAGTTATATCCCTATTATTAGGCTAACTTTTTAGATTATTTTGTTCTGCTTTTTTAGTTTCGGTTAGTTTAGTTTTGACACTTTTGTTATATGTAGGTAACCCTGTTTAGATGTCCGTTTGTTGGAAAAAAAGGATTGACGTGCTTGTTTTTACAAGAATTTGCGATCCATATTAGTGTCATTTTGAGGATTGCACCTCCGATTAAAATCTGTGTATAATTCTTGTTGTTTTCATGAAATATGATGCCTTTGATTTGGTAAAAAAAAATTATCACTTTTCAGTTTGTCGATTTGATAAAAGCCCATCATCAACAGGCCGATACAGCATGCAGGGGAGTCAGCCAGAGCCCAGCCCATCCCAAATAAGAAACCCTACTTCACTTCCCAGCACCAATCAATCCTGAACTACGATCTATTTTCTTCTTCTGCCGCTGCGATCGCCTCTTTCTTCCGCTAACCAGTCACAAATGGCGACTCAGATGAGCAAGAAACGAAAGGTATTCTAGTCTACCTCTATTTCTCATCCCTTCCTTCTAAGCTATCCATTTGGATGCGACTTATTCTAATTGTTTTTGGTACCTCTACAGTTCGTCGCTGACGGAGTGTTCTTTGCCGAGCTCAACGAAGTTCTGACTAGGGAGCTCGCCGAGGATGGTTACTCCGGCGTTGAGGTTAGGGTCACCCCTATGCGCACGGAGATTATCATCAGAGCTACTCGCACTCAGAACGTCTTAGGTACTCATTTTTTCCATCTCAAAATTTGTTATTAGCTGTACAGTTTACGTGTTGTCTGATGGGTTTTTTGTGTTTTGTTGTTGTTGATGATGATGAAGGTGAGAAAGGGAGGAGGATTAGAGAGCTTACCTCTGTTGTGCAGAAACGGTTTAAGTTTCCTCTAGACAGCGTTGAGCTGTACGCTGAGAAGGTGAACAGCAGAGGTCTTTGTGCCATTGCCCAGGCTGAGTCTCTGCGTTACAAGCTTCTTGGTGGACTTGCTGTTAGAAGGTATAATAATTCTTATTCCAAAATGTGTTATAGATTACGAATTGGGATGTAGTTAGCTTCTTCATTGATGTGTACTTTGTATGTTACCTGTTAATCAGTAATCGTGCATTCTGTCTGAATACAGCTTAGCGGTATGTCCATTATCGATGTGTACTAAGTTAATCTTTCTGATGCATCAATTGTCATTTACACAGCACGGTTTGCGCTTTCATGAAAAACTCGTGTCTGAAGATGACTGAAGGAATAAGATTCCTCTATATTAATAACCTACTCGAGAAATGTTTCTTCATTCCTGTAGTACGCAATGTAGGGGAAACAATGTATATGCATTAACGAGCATTATGTTGCTTTACAAAATTCATCATTTTGTCATTTTCTGCAGCTGCATTCATAGTGATTGTACTAGTAACTAGCTGGTCATTATGTGAATGCCGGGTTGATTGTTTCATTGATCTTCTCCTTTCCCTTTTCAATGGCAGGGCCTGCTATGGAGTGTTGAGGTTCGTCATGGAGAGTGGAGCAAAGGGTTGCGAGGTTTGTTTTCAATCTTTCACTCTGGTCAGTTAGTGACACAACATTAGTTAGCTGAAATTCCAGAACTTTCATCTATCAGGTTATCGTCAGTGGGAAGCTCAGAGCACAGCGTGCTAAAAGCATGAAGTTCAAGGATGGATACATGATCTCATCCGGCCACCCGGTTAATGAATACATTGACTCTGCTGTGAGACACGTTCTCTTGCGACAGGTGTGTATTCCCTTTAGTTTCTGGAATTTGTTACGGTTTTTCGTTATATTAGCTAGTTCTTACTGCTGTCCTCTGTATGTCCTATGTATGTAATCAGGGTGTTCTTGGGATCAAGGTGAAGATAATGCTTGACTGGGATCCTAAAGGGAAGCTTGGACCAACAACTCCTCTTCCAGATCTTGTCACTATTCACCCACCAAAGGAGGAGGAAGAGTACATGAGGGTTATAACCGGAATGTCAGCTCCGGCCCCTGCTGTAGCTGATATTGAAATTCCTGCTCCTCTTGCTGTTCCAGTTTGAGAGTAACTGTGTTAGTTGAATGTTCTTTTAAAAGCTTATATGTCCTAGCTAGCTATAATCACTAGACAAGAATGAAAATGTGATTTTAATGGATGTTATTTGTTATTTATTTAGAGAGACGTTCTTGGATTGTCTTTTCCATTGATTTTGTTTCTGGGTATTACAAGTTGCCGTTTTGGTTTGGATCAAAATTTGGGATGAACATACATAGCGCAGCTCTTAATAAGTTGGAATGGAATCGTGCAAATTTCTCTGTGAGTGGAATAGTTAGTTGTGGTATCTGTTGCAAACTACCATCAACTACTTAACTATTCCAATAGGCCAATACTCTCCTTGGACAGGGGTCTATGGCCATTACATTCCTTGCCTTATAATGGCAATTTTATTACATTCCTTAGCTCTATAATGGCAATTTTGTGGATTAATTACAAATGTTGAATCGAACAATGACAAGGTGCATCTTTTTGTGTGTACATATTTGGAATTTTGAAACTTAAAAATCCCACGGTTTCTTGATATGTGTTTTGGTTGTAGGTGTTGTTGCTATTAAAAGAGACTCCTACTGTTACGAGCCGTATACAACGAGTAACGATCAGACTTCTGTTTGATGATGACCTACGCGAAGCACTAACCTACGTGAAGCACTAGATAGTTTGTCCTGGGTGGTGAGGCGAGTGATATTGACGGATTGGGTTGATGAATCGGTAGGGTTCGTCGAAGAAAATGAGATACAGAGGCTGAAAGTACATATTGAAAGCAAAGTAATTGATTGATAGGTTTATCATTCATAACACAACTCCTAAACAGACTACACTTTTATACTACTGCTAATCCTACTCCTTAACAAACTAGGAGATTATTGTTAATCATACTTCTTAACCAACCAAGTAATTATATAATGTCTCTAGAAGCCCAACAACAAGCCCAATACTACCCAATCTACTAACCCATCTGAAGAATAACAAAACAAGCAAATTAATGATAATTGCAACAACAACAACATAGGCACGCAACATACCCCGCCCCTTACAAGATCCCTATCTTCAAGGATCGACGAAATCTGGATACTGCTCAGCGAGTCTCTCGACGTCCTCCCAGATGGCTTCCGAGGGTGAAGTATTCGTCCAATGAACCAGGACCTTAGTTTTTCCTTGGAGAATCCATCTCTCCAAAACCGCCTGTGTAATTGGTATGATTAATGTAGTTTCTAGAGGGGAGGACTGTACCAATCCATCAACATTACCTATAGCATCCTTCAACACCAAAATATGGAAAACAAGGTGTACTTTGGAGGTAGCTGGCATAGACAATCGATTTGTAAGTTCTCCAATTCTTTCCACCACTTCATAAGGTCCATAAAACCGAGGAGAAAGTTTGTCTGGTATACCTCTGGTTGCTTAAGGTAGTCTGTCTGTATACTTGGAGCTTCACATATACCCATGATCTCACATCAAACTCTTGATTGGTGCCGCCTTTGTTATATTGCTTTGCCATTCACTCTTGGACCGTGTGCAGCCTATATTTCAGTTCACTAATCACTCCCTCCCGGTCCTTGAGAGCTATGTCCACCTCAGCCACCTTGGTAGTTCCTGCCACATAGGTCAGTAAGGTGGGAGGACTCATGCCATAAACGATTTCGTAAGACGAACGATTCGTTCTATCGCGCAAGCTTGTATTATAACAATATTTGGACCAGGGAAGCCATTTGACCCAATCTCGCGGCCAATTGCCTGTAAAACAACGCAAGTACATCTCCATTTCCTTGTTCACCGCTTCTATTTGGCCGTCAGTTTGCGGGTGCTATGCCGAGCTGAAATTAAAGCTTGTGCACCTGAAGTCGAAACAACTCGGTCCATAAGGCGCTCGTCCATGTGACGTCACGATCATACACAATAGAAGTTGGGACCCCATACAGCTTCAATAGCTCCCTGAAAATTACCTCAGCTATGGTGACTGTCGTGTAAGGATGGTTCAATGCAATGAAATGAGCCATCTTTGATCATCTGCCAACTACCACCAGATTTCTGTAACCCCTCTACAAAATCCATCAAGATATCTCGCCATACTTCCTCGGGTATTGGAAGCGGGCTGAGAAGGCCAATAGGTTTAAGGCTTTCAACCATGTTCTTCTAAAAAATATCACTCCCGAATGAAAGCTCGCACAGTCTGACGCAGCTTCGTCCAATAAAAGACCTCTTGCACTCGTTTCTGAGCCTTGTGGAAGCCCTCATGGCTAGAAGAGTGAAACTTCTTGATTATGATGGGAATGAGGGTCGATGATTCTGGAAAAAACATGATCCTTATGAAAGAGCACTCCACACTTCACTTCCCAGTCTGATTGCAACTCGCCATCTGTACATTTCTACCGAAGGTCAGCCAATACTTATGGATTGGAGTTTTCCTCCAAGATCGTGTCAAACCAATTAGCTACAGATACAAAGATGGCAGCCACTTCGAATTTTCTTGACATACCGTCGGCCACATTGTTGGCAACCCCTTCTTTAAATTCTATTACAAAATCGTAACCGATAAGTTTTGGTAACCACTTCTCTTGCATCGGTGTAGTAATCCTTTTCTCCATTAGGTATTTAAGACTCCTTTGATCTGTCTGCACCACAAATTGCGTCTCAACAAATAAGCTCGCTAACGCTTAATAGACAAAACCAATGCCAACATCTCATTTTCATAAGTTGACAATGATGGTGACTTCTCATGTAAAGCTGAACTAAAGTAAGCTATACGGTGGTTAAGCTGCATCAATACCGTACCTCTGAGCATTCCCGAGGCGTCACACTCGATGAAAAAATTGTTGCTGGAAATCGGGAAGAGCTAACACCGGGGTGGTGCCCATCACCCTCTTAAGCGCCTCAAAGGCCTCCTGAGTATTATCGGCCCAAACGAACCCTCCTTTCTTGATCAGTATAGTCAGAGGCCCCGCTATAATATTGTAATCATGAATAAATTTTCGATGGTATCCTGTTAAACCCAAAAATCCTCGCAGAGATTTTACCGATGAGGGTGTTGACCATTGCACCATGGCTGAAATCTTGTCAGGGTCCACTGCCATGCCATTGCTGGAGATTATTTGACCCAAATAATGGACAACTTAGTGGAAAAAAGTACACTTTGACTCTTTCACGAATAGCTGATGTTGGCGAAGGAGCTTAAAAACTTCCTCAGTATGACGCAAATGCTCGTCGGCCGAACGACTATATATTAATATATCATCAAAAAATACAACCACGAATTTTCCATTGAAACGTCGGAATACCCCATTCATCAATGATTGAAAGGTCGACGGGGCATTGGTTAACCCGAAAGGCATCGCCAGAAACTCGTATTGTCCTTGGTGAGTGCAAACTACTGTCTTGGGAATGTCCGCTTCCACCACCCGTATTTGATGGTATCCGACACATATATCCAATTTTGTAAAGCGTGTGGCCCCGTGTAGTCCATCCAACAACTCATCTATAACTGGTATAGGAAATTTATACTTAACCATAATTTGGTTCAATGCTCTGTAATCTACTCATAATCTCCATGAACCATCATGCTTCTTCACCATGACTACTGGCGACGAGTATGGACTATGGCTAGGCCGTATAACTCTAGATTCCACCATCTTCACTAATTTAGAAATCTCATTCTTCAAATACTGAGGGTACCTCTATGGTGTGCTGTTAACAGGTGAACTTCCTGTCAAAAGAGGGATCCTGGGATCATGGCTTCGCTCTGGCGGCAGTTCCGTTGGAAGCTTGAAAATATCTGCATAAGCCGCAATGAGGTGTTGTGCGGGTCCTGAATTTTCCATGTCATCATCCTCTCATATCATGGTCAAATCCGAAACTCCATATAAAAGGTAAGCATTTCCAGTCTTCTAATTTCCTTCATTGTCTCGTACTCATCGATGTAGCACTCGGGGTGAAGTCCTGCTTCTTACAATCGAACATGATTTCCCATCCATTCATAGTGAGTTTCTTGAAATCCCAAGTAATAGGACCCAACCGACGAAGCCAATCTACTCCAAGAACAAAATCATAACCACACAAATTTAACAGGTGGAAATATGATGTACTTTGCAGTCCCTGAATGTTAACTAAAACGTTTGAACACCTACCACCCCCCGATATGCGGTCTCCGTTAGCTACCCTGACCTCGAAACTAGTGCCTGCCTCCGGAGCCATTCCCAACCGTTGTGCTAAAGGGTAGTCCATGAAATTGTGGTTAGCACCCAAATCTACTAAAATCACCACTCTCCGAGTTCTTAATTTTCCATCTAACTTCATAGGTTTTTGGCTGTGCTCACTAGAGAGAGTCTGTAGTGAAATCGCTATAACTGCACTTTCTTCCTCCAACGTTTCACCAGGTGGTTCTTTCGCTTCCTCACAGTCAACCATCTCAATGTAAAATATTTTTTTGCACCGATGTCCGGGTCCGAACAATTCGTCGCAATTGAAACACAATCCTCAATTTCTCATATCCTTCATCTCCATTGGTGTTAGACGCTTCACATTAAACGGTGTTAGACGCTTCACATTAAACGGTCGGCACACCTCTACCGCAGGCTGTCGAACTGACGTATCTAGTTCGTGACCCACTTTTACCTTCTCTTCGAGCTACCGAGCGAGGCCTATGGCCTCCAAGAGTGATGTCAGTTGGCTGCTTGCACATCAATTCAAATACGAGGCTCTAATCCGCTCGAGAAACAGCTGATGTGTTGTTTGACACTGAGTTGTCCTCCTCCAACCAACAACTTCTCAAACCGAGCTTGGTAGTCCCGTACGGTTCCTTCCCACTTTAGCTTAGTTAGTTCTCCAAAGGGATCTTGGAATCGAGGTTGCCCGAACCTGGAATACATTCCATCGACGAACTGCTCCCATGCCAGTCCTTGACTGGTTTCCTTCATGACCTGCACCCATAATTGTGCTTCTCCTTCAAGGTAAATTGATGCAATTAGTACCTTCTCGACATCTCCTGTATGGTAGAATTCAAAATATTGGTCTGCTCGACAAATTCAAGCGGTGGGGTCCTCTTCGCCCAGAAATCAAGGAACATCAATCTTGTTTTGCGGAACGGGAGGTCATCCTTCCTCTTCATGACGCCTCTCATAGTGTGGTAAAGACGACGGTGACAGTGGGTGATTATTCCGGCCCTTTTCGAGTTGGTCAAGCGCCGATTAATCACCACAAGGCTCTCGACATTCTGGCAGGCGTAAGCCTCTTGTCGACTTCCGTTGGCGGCAAAGGAAATCAAGACCTTAGTCATACGAGCGGCGAGGTCGGTCATGTTTCCTTGGAGAGTTGCTAGTAGTCGGTCATGACATTCTTGCTCCGCTTCCCATGGTTTTTCGTCAACCATGATTGAGGAATCGTTCTGCTCTAATACCAAATATGTTATGAGTCGTATACAAAACGAGTAACGACCGAACTTCTGTTTGATGATGAGCTACGTGAAGAACTCGGTAGTTTGTCCAGGGTGGTGAGGCGAGTGATGGTGACAGATTGGGTTGATGAATCGGTAGGGTTCGTAGAAGGAAACGAGATACAGAGACTGAAAGTAAATATTGAAAGCAAAGTAATTGATTGATAGGTTTATCATTCATAACACAACTCCTAAACAGACTACACTTTTATATTACTGCTAATCCTACTCCTTAACAAACTAGGAGATTATTGTTAATCATACTCCTTAACCAACCAAGTAATTATATAATGTATCTAGAAGCCCAACAACAGGCCCAATACTACCCAATCTACTAACCCATCTAAAGAATAACAAAACAAGCAAATTAATGATAATTGCAACAACAGCAACATAGGCACGCAACACCTACCCAAGTCGTGAATCGTGATATGCCATTTATGAAGGTTTGTACTCAACTTCATAGCATGCAGTTAGTAGTAACAATGACAAGGTCATCTTTCCTTGGGGATTTAGAGGGTTTCTAGTCACTTCCCCCTCCGCATGTCTCATGGTGCCAGGCTCTTCCTCTCAAAAGCTTTTCCGATCGTTTGGGATGTCCATCATTACTTCATCTTCTCCGTAAATCTGACGTTGAGATTAGGCTTTTGTGGAGGAGCGTCCTTCCCTGCACGAAGGTTCAACTTGTTGATATCAAGCCCCGGTCTTGCTTCAGTGTTTTTGCTAAGGTACTTGGCCACTAGTTTGTCCTTGGCGTTCTGCGAAGTGACTCGGATGGAATTGTCTCACTTCCTTACGATGAGTGCAGCTGGTACCTGGAATAGGAGCTCACAAAATTTTTCTGTGTGACCCATAACCCCACAGATGTAACAAACTTTCTCCAGGTGCTCATACTTGAAGTTGCACTTGACGCACTTATCACCATGGAGCCCCATAGCTTACCTCAGCGTAAAGGTTTATGCACATCGAGTTCCACATGTATTGGTCCGTCTAGGACTTTACATTGTTAGCAGGGTCGTAGGACAGGAATGTGCCAACATAGTCTCCGATGATGCGACCAACTTCCTCTAAAAAGTGGTCAAAGGGAAGCTTGTGAACTTGCAGCCAAAAGGGGACTTGGTGTAGATACACCGTTTGTGGATCTTCTCCGATTTGGAGCTCATGCAGAATTAACAGTTAGCCATCTAATTCCACTGACCGTTGTTGATAATCCTCCAGAGGTCCACCTCATGATGGAACTGAAATAGGTAACGACCTTCTTTGAGCTCCTCGAATTCCATGGACTGGCCCGGTTTCCAAGCTAGAGCCAGTGTCCGCTGCATCGCCTTGAAGTTGGAGTTCTTGTCGCCACATAATTTTCCGACCAAGGTAGTTGGGTAGCGGTGGGTAGGTGGCACTGGAACCGGGTGCTTCACCAAGATCTCCTCATCGTCGCTATCCGCCAACGATAAGTCTCAGACCTATATCATTACCAACTCAGACGATGATAGTCCATCATCGCCCATACCTGCAGTTGGCGGTACGACTGATCTGGTTGGATGGGAGAGTGGGATCGAGACGGTCTCGTCCGTCGGTGGGGGTTATGGAAGTTTCCCCAAGGGAGTTCCCTAAAGCAATGGTGTAGGACGTTGACGGTTGGTCTTTGGAGGCATGGTGGCGAGGTTGAGTTAAATCAGTGTCGGCGATGGGATATTTGGGTGGGTATCTATGATGGTGGTGGTACTGGTTGCGAGAAAACCCTATTTTTAAAGGGAAGAACAAACTCTAACGTACCTTTTTGTTATAAGAAATTAGGCTTAATTTTACTCCCAATAAGCTATAAAACTCTATAATTGAATCAGATCATTGGTGATCAAAGAATAATGAAGAAGGAAAAATAAAATACAAAGTAGCTAGGATAATAATTAAGGAAAATACTTTAATAGAAACATGCACTAAATACAAACGTTATATAACATAATATCATTAGTTGGTTTTTTAAATAACAAATAATATTTAGTTAATATCTAAATATATCAGATAATGTAATTAAATTACTCAAATTTCTGAATATTCATGTACCCAAAATCCATCAGTAAGTTCAAACTAAACGAATCAATTCAAAAGCAGAAAGAAATTATTACCTGTACATGAAAATATCCAGCCCATCGATCAACTTTTTGCAGAGAAAGAAGAAGCCAAGAAATCTTGGTTAAGGAAGCTGCTCGTCCAATCACCCAACAGGATTCATCACCATCGGCGACGAAGAAGCATAAAACATATTCGAAATGGTAGTCGCCGGGTCAGTGCAAAACCCAGACACCTTATCCCTATAGAATGAAGGTTAACAGATTTAAATCAAAAAAAATTTGAGTGACGTAGTTGCATTGATCAATATATTTGGATATTAACTTAACATTATTTTTTTTATTGAAAACAACCAATGATATTCTGCCACGTAATATTTGTACCGGGTATATGTTTTCATCGAAATGTCCGTTATTAATTAAATGCGTTTTAATGCATTTTTAGTTGTTTCTCTAAATTTGCTTGGTTTTGAATTTGAATATTTTTATATTGTATTTATTTTAATTCGTGCCGTTTGTATTTTAATATATTAGTTTTTGATACAAAATTTATTTATTATTTTGCTAAAATAAATCTTATTGCATTAGTTGTTAATATGGTAAGAGGTTTACAAATAGTAAATTGATGAAGAGAGAGATTTTTGAAGATGTTATTTTTAAATTCATTGATTTTTAGAAAAGTGGGTTAATTTTGTAATCATCATTGATGATCAATACGTGTTATTTTACCAAAATAATAAATATATATATTATTAAAAGTATAATAAAAATAGTTTCGGTTGTGCGAAATAAAATACAAATTGTATATAGCAATTGGCTATAAAAAGATGAGTGTGGATTTGGAGTACAATCCTTATTTGTTCGCATTTTGTGGGAATCGACTCGATACATTATTATTATACCAGATTATTTTACTCTTGATAGTCTAATTTCAATTGTAATCTCCTCCATATTTTATAGTCAACACCTCTCTTCTTGTATCTGTTTTGCACCTCTCTTTGACTGCCGAGACAGGTTTTAAGAAGAAGATGGCATTTTTCTTTTGGCGGAGAAGAGGAAGGATAAGAAAGAAAACAAAGAAGAAAGAGTGAAGTTAGTTACGGGGCGTAGTAGTAGAAGAAGAAGAAGAAGAAGATGATGATGAGAAAGCGGTAAGAAAAGAAGAGAAGATGAAAAAGTGAAGAAAAATAGTAGTAGCAAGTGGGGGGAGGGGAAGTGAATAAGGTAAAGGAACAGCAAAAGAGAAAGTTAAAAGAAAAGTTGAGTGGGTTAGCATAGCAGCAGCAGCTGCAGCAGGCCAGCAGCAGTAGTAAAAGCTATCAAGCGTACAATCTTTCTTACTTACAGAGAGAGAGAGAGAGAGAGGGAGAGAGAGAGAGATGAAAGTGGTGTCAGGTGGGTTGTGGCAGGTGTGCAGGCATTTGCTTCAGACACCCACACACACACTAACACTAACTCCCTTCGAACCCTACTTCACCCACCAACTTTTTCTTCTTTTTTCACTGCACACTGCACAGTGTCTTTTTCATTTAATGCCACTCACTCACTCACCTCATTCATTCATTCACTTTCTTTCCTTTGTTTTCAAGTTTTATGGGTTTCCGCAGAGTTGTCAGACAGACAAAGAGCTGCCAAAAACAGGCACCTTGCTCCTGCCACCTGACATGACCCTCTTCCCTCTCAGTCATGATATGACCACAGTCCCCCACTACCCTCCAGAAGCAAAGTCACAGATACTCAGAGCAGAGCAGATCAGACTAGTGTGTCAAAGAAAATTGAAACTTTCTTTTTTTCTTTTTTGCAGGCTCAGGCTCTCCTCTTTGCACCACTGTGTCTATGTGTCAGCACCAGCACCTCCATTATTAGTTTCTACCCTTTCCTTCCTACACTTCACTTCAATTCAATTCAATCACACAAGATTCTGCTAACCAGATGGCCCCTCAATTAAAAATACCTACTCTACCTCCTCCTCCTCTTCTTCTCTTTGGTCTCTTTCTCCCTTTTTAGTTGAAATAAAAAAGTTAGGCACTTCAAATCAAATCAAACACAACCCACTTCCTTTTCTCCTTTTATAATTCTACTACTAGTTCTACCTCCTTTCTTCTCCTCAATCTTCTTCCTTTTTTGCTGCTGTGAGCGAGATGATGAGTGGAAGAAGCAGTAGCAGATTCCCCTTCACTGCAACTCAATGGCAGGAACTGGAACATCAAGCATTAATCTTCAAGTACATGGCTTCAGGAATTCCCATCCCTCATGATCTCCTCTTCACAATCAAAAGAAGCTCTTCTTCTTCTTCATCTTCATCTTGTTTGGACTCCTCCTCATCGCTTCTCTCCTCAAAGCTCTTCCCTTCCCAGTCTCCCCACAGTAAGCTCTCTTCCATTCATGAAAAAACCTTGTTTTGTTTTGTTTTGTTTTTGCTGATAATGATATGAATGAGTTACTTAGTTGCGCTGTGCATGCAGTTGGGTGGAGCTGCTTCCAGTTGGGTTTGGGGAGGAAAATAGACCCGGAGCCAGGGAGATGCAGAAGAACTGACGGCAAGAAATGGAGATGCTCAAAAGAAGCTTACCCTGATTCCAAGTACTGCGAGAGACACATGCACAGAGGTAAAAACCGTTCAAGAAAGCCTGTGGAAGTTGCTGCTACACAACAACAATCACCATTGATAACTCCATTAACAGCCAAGAACTCATCATCCCCCCCAACACTACTACAATATCCTCACACCTCCCTCTCTTTGCTTTCTTCTTCTTCGTCTACTACTACTGAACATCAGTCTCACCAGATTAACCACCATTACCAACATCCTACTCCTCCTTCTGGATCTTACAACAACCACCATCATTTGTTCCTCTCGTCCTCTCATGCAGCTGCTGTTAGGCCACAACAGACTAATGACTCCACCAATTTGCTTCTAGACTCTGCTGGATATTATTCTCACTCCAACACGGATTACAGGTTCGGTCAGACATTCCATCAAACACCTTGTGTGCAGTACGTGCTTCCTAAATAATATATCCATCTCACTAGCTCTCTTGTTTCATTTTTGGGTAGAAGGAACAGGAGCATTTACGCGTTAAAAGAAGAGGTGGACGAGCACGCATTCTTCTCGGAGACATCTGGCTCAATCAGAAGTTCCGAGGAAGCGTGGCGATTGAGTCCACTGGCAATAAACTCTTCGTCATCATCTTCATCTTCTTCCTCATCTTCAAAACAGAGGAGTTCATCTCATCAGCATCAGCATCATCATCAGGAGTTACAGAACCAGAACCAGAACCAGAAGAATGACTACTACTCTAATTACCTCCAGCTCCAGAGCAGCGATAATATTGACAGTTGTACTACTAAGAATCAGAATAATAATGGCTGTTACATTGACGCGGCGGGCAAGTCATCCCAATCTATGATGAGATTTGACAGAGTGGTGAATAGTAATGAGCCCCAGAACCAGAAGAGAGTTCATCGATTCTTTGATGAATGGCCGCCGAGGAACAAAGAGTCGGCGTCGTGGCTACAACTGGATGATAAATCGTCCTTGAACAACACAACTCTGTCCATCTCAATTCCCAACTCCACTTCCACCATGGACTTGCCAATCTTCGGCTCAAGGACCTCCTATCATCAACAACAATAATCTATCATATTGTATTATTGTTTGTGTTTTAATTATAAATTTCGCAATTAGGAGGGTTGTTTTTGGTTGCAGGCCGGGTCTTCTTCTTCTTCTTCTTCTTCTTTAGCCATTAAGGTCGTCGGTCTGGTATAATGTAATGTTCTGACAACAAGTTTAACGACTGTTTAAGTTATGCTTGATGATGGAGTGATTCCCCTTTTAATTGTTACTGCTAATTAAGTTTATGTCTTCTGGTTCTTGTTGTTGTTGTTGTGGGGATTAATAGGGAATAAGAAGAAGAGGATCCTATGTGACTGTGTGTTCTCTTTGTCTTTTTGTCTTATGTTGTCTTCTTTGCATAAATCTGATTTGAATGAATGCTACAAACCAACCAAATCTGTCCTCTCTCTGTGTGTTCTCTTTTTTGTTGTTATTTTTTTCCATAGAGGCAGGCAAGAGGAAGGAGGGGCTTCACTTTGATTGAGTCAAGCATTCTCTTTGGTTGAGACATGAGGGTATTTTGGACATTAAATTATTTTCAATTTTTAACTTATTCGATCACTGGCGGGTCGACCAGCTCAAAATCCTCTATTTTCTGGAGAAGTTGAAGAGGGTAGCTGCCAAGAGGAGGGAAACTCAACCTTGAACCAGGACAGAACCAGAACCACAACATCATGAACTTTTCGATTCACAACCAAACTAGAGTCAGTTGAAGGAGTGGTAGGATTGGGAGTCGTCATGGTACCGGATAGGTGATAAGATGAATATAAGAGTTAAATGATCAGGAAATGAAGGAGCTAAATCAAATAACTAGTTATTAAGTAACAGAGGAACCAGTTACATACAATTATAACTAATATTTGTATAGTTACAGACCATCATATAACTAGTTGTTAGTTATAATGTTTTATAATTTGTGGGACGAGAACAAACTAAATTGAATTGCCACTTTCAACATGGCAACCATATTAATCAAACAAAATGATTAAGCATTAATTGTAACTGAAAAACGTGAGCTACATCAGCTTTGATTTTGGGAACAAAAAATAATTGTGTATGTACAATAATGATACAGGCAGGGTGTGCAAAAGCGCCTCTCAAGTGAACACCAAGTGACAAAATCTGCTGGGGAGGGCGAAACATAGTAATAGATACGAATCTGTCGGGCTGTTTTATATATAACTATTAATCCTCCCCATCAAGACCAGCATCGTCGCCATGATCCTTGGCGGCAGCTTCTCCATCACTCACGTGCACGTCATTAGAATCTTCTCTTACAGGGATTGGTTCGTCGTCCTCCGATTCTGACAATGCCCGCCTCCTCCTCGCAGCTGTTGCAGTCGCTGCCGCCTACATAAGACCCAAGAGCTCTCTTAGGTGTGTTGGACAAAGTGCCAATAAAGGCGAGTAAGAGAGTAGTTTGTTTGTTTACCTCTTCATCCTCTGCATCAGAATCTTCAAGCCCAGCTGCAGCAAGAAGATTTTGATCCTGATCCTGATCTTCCGCCTCATTTCTATTCTGCCCATAACTCTCATGCATCTCCCCCTCTTCATGATCATCCATCTCTGCTTCTCCTTCTTCCTTGTCGTATTGTGACTTTGAGGTTTTCTCCTTCTTTCTCCTCTTTCCACCTTTCTTCCTCCTCCTCCCACCTCCACTCTGCCCAACCTCCTCATCATCATCAATGATATCCAATCTATCCTTCCGCTTAGAAGCTGAACTACTCTTCCATTGTTCCTGAAACCACAACTCTCACCACATTATTGCAAATTCAACCCACTCAGTTGGCCCATCTATAAAATATTTTACTAGCACAATCAATTTTACATGCCCTTTATTGGCGCATCAAAAACCTAGGACACACTAGAGATAAAACCTTACAATTATAGATATCCACACAACCTACAACAGAGGTTGGACGTTGACTTGCTCACAGGGTCATCAACTCAACCCAGCTTGAGTTGGTTCATTACAAGAATAGCTAAATGGTCATGATTCAACCCAAATGCACTGACCTTGACACGCTGAAAGTTCTCTTCTTGTTGCCGGATCCGTTTACGTTCATCCTCAATTTTCCTCCTCTCCATCTGTTGCAAACAAACCAAGTGTCAATTGAAGTCCTAATGGAGGTAATTATATTGAAGGTTCATAAACCGATAATTCACAACCAACATACCTGAGCTTTCCTTTGTTCTTCGGCCTTGCGACGGGCTTCTTCAGCTAAAGCCATCTGACGAGCAACTTCTTGCCTCTGCTTGTTTTGCTGCTCTTCTCGCTCCGCAGCTTCTCTGTGAACCTTGGCAGCCTCTAATAAATGTTTGCAATACTCGACATGAGTGTTTATCTTCTTCTCATCAAACCCATGGATCTGGAGGTTGGCCCCAGCAGACAGCTGACTAAAGACACGAACAGCATTTTCCAGCTCATCAACTGTGGACCGAACCTGAAGAGGTAAAATCAAGTGCATTTTCATAGCATCAGATCCTAAGAGCTTGATTGAATTATGAGCTTCAAATCTGTGTTTGGCGCTACTATTACCCACTAAAAATCAAAGCTTTGTTCTACATTTGCTCATTTGTTGCTATTTTGAAATATGCCAGAAAAAACAATAGCACCAAATCTTGGCTTGATATTTTAATGCAACAGGAAATCCAGATTTTCTTGACCAACTAATATTATAGTTCAAACAGAGTTGCTTCATGTTGAGATACGACAGAATAGGTACTATAGTTATTACTTATAGATATAGTAATAGAGTCCAATAAAGACATTCCTTTCTTGCATAGGAAGTCAGTATTATTCTAAAAGGGTAGTAGTCTTTTCCTATAAGAACTTGGACTCTAATAGTCTTTTCCTACAAGGACTTGGACTCTAACCCTAGTTGTACAACTCTATTATAAATAGAGCTGATTATCATTAAAGATCAATAAGAACAAAATGATTATTACCTCATAATTTGACATGATATCAGAGCCTGGTTGGAACTCCAGAACCACCCACTTCGCCGCCAACCAACTCTCTCTCTCCTAAACTTCTGTTTCTCTTCTTCTTTTTCTTCTTCTGAACAGCAACCATGAATGTCGGAGGAATCAAATTCGGACAAGTTGGTGAGGTTGTGACCACTAATGATAGCACCAATGCTAGTCAGAGTCATACCAACAACACAACTCCCGGAAATCATCCAACCAATGAGTTTGCTGCTTTCATCACACCACACAAGTTGAATGGTGAGAATTATGTGTAATGGTCACAGTCACTGTTGATCCATCTTGCAGACAGAGACAAGGAAGGCCACATCAATGGAGACCTTCCCGCTTCTGCCCAGACAGAAGCCACATACAAGTCTTGGAAGATCAACGACAACCTTGTGAAATCATGGTTAATCAACATCATGGAGAAGAACATCGATGAGTTGTATCTCCTTCACAAAACTGCAAAGGACATCTGGGATAATGTCGATGATGCCTACTCCAACACGGATAATACAACCGAAATCATGGAGATTGAAACAAGGTTGTACAACCTTAAGCAGGACAACATGACGGTTTCCGAGTATCACAATACTCTGGCTAATCTATGGCTTCAGATGAATATGTACCGTTCCCCTAAATGGACGTGTACCGCAGATGCTGCTGTTTACCGAAACCTACTTGATCAGACCCGTACTGTTCGGTTCCTCCTTGGATTGAACAAGGATCTTGACGATGTAAGGGGACGGATCATGGCAACATCACCGCTTCCAGATCTAAGGAAAGCCTTTGCTCAAGTAAGACGTGAGTCTAGTCGTCGCAGGATTATGCTGCCTGAACAGCTCAAGCCTACAAACGAAGGATCAACACTTGTAGCTTGTAATGCTCCCAAGAGCAATAAATACTGCGATAACTGCAGAAGACATGGTCACATTCGAGAAGAGTGTTGGGGACTCCATGGGAGACCTTCTGACCAGCAAACTCAGGTTAGCCAACCTAAGGGAAAGGGAAAACCACCTAAACATGGAAACCTTGCAGAAAAAGGGGAAGAAAGCAGCAACAACAGCAGCTCGCAGGAAGCGTTTTCAAAAGGGCAAATTGAGATTCTGGAGAAGATGTTCACAAAATTTGCAACCTCTTCGACAGAGAAATCAGTTAACCTAGCTACAAACCAAGGTACTTTATCACGTGCTAATGCTACTCGAATTCAAGATGATTCAATGTGGATTTTGGATTCTGGATGCACCGATCATATGACAGGAAACCTAAATCTCTTATTGGATATTCAACCCTACCCTAAAAACTCAGGAGTACAGATTGCTGATGAAACTCTTGCACCCATTCAAGGAGTTGGGAAAGTGAAAGTGTCTCCATCTATGACTCTGTTTCCTGTCCTCTTTGTTCCCAAGTTGAATTGCAACCTTATGTCTGTTAATCAGCTAACTCGTGATCTAAAGTGTGAGGTTGTCTTTGGTGATGAGATGTGTTTCCCAATTTATTTACTAATAAAAGGTCGATTCAATATACCTGTGAAGTCTGTCAATATGCCAAACACACTCGATCGGTTTACTCTCAAGTACCGTACACTGCCACAGCTCTGTTCTCAATCATCCATAGTGATATTTGGGGACCCTGCCGTGTCACGGCTCTGAGTGGGGTTCGATGGTTTATTACAATGATCGATGAACACACCCTCATGACATGGACATTTCTGATGAAAGACAAGTCCGAAACTACAGGGGGTGTTTCAATCCTTCTACTCAATGGTCAAAACTGAATTCCACACTCAGATCAAAGTCCTCGAGACAAATATTGCCAAGGATTATATTAATTCTCACCTTGGATCATTCCTTACAACCCAAGGGATCATACACAGCAGTTCCTGTATAGATACGCATGAGCAGAATGGCATAGCCGAACGAAAGAACCGTCAGCTTTTGGAAACGGCTCGAGCTATGATGTTTACCACTAATACACCTAAGTATTTGTGGGGAGAAGTCTTGCTCACGGCCAGCTACTTGATTAACCGACTTCCCAGTCGGCCTCTCAATTATAAGGTACCACGACAATTGCTCCTTGATGCTTACCCTCACATTCATGCTTTCTTTGAGAACTTAAATTTGAAGGTGTTTGGTTGTACGGTTTTTGTGCATTTATATGCACATCAGCGGAGTAAATTGGATCCCAGATCCATGAAGTGTGTATTTGTTGGTTATTCAGCTCACAAGAAGGCCTATAAATGCTACTCACCTCATACTAAGCGGTTTTATCATACTATGGATGTGACATTCTTCGAAACATGAAGCCTATTTTCCCCGTCCAACTATTCAGGGGGAGAACACCGTCCCATAGGCAACAATTCAGGGGGGGCACACTGCTCTTTACACTCCTAAGCAACCACAGTCACAGCTGGAATTGTTGCTGTGGGATATTACACCAGCTGTTGTTCCTGGTAGACCAGACGTAGGTGTAGTTGCTGCTCCCACCAACACTTCTTCTTTGGAAGGACGACCACCAATCGTTCAGACATACCATCGAAGGACAAGAGTGAGTGATGCAGAGGGTGGTCACCCTATTGGACAAAAGGATGTTGTGGAGATGATTGTAGAACCTAATGCTGAAACTCTGGTGGAATCCACAGTTGAAACGGAGGAAGTTCAAACAACAGCTGAAGAGGGTGACCTATACCTTCCCATTGCCTATCGCACGGGAGTTAGAGAGTGCACTAAACATCCTATAAATCAGTATGTTAGTTATAGCAGGTTAAGTCCAAATTATAAGGCATTCCTAACTGATCTGGATACAGTTAAAATTCCTAAGAATATCGAAGAGGCCTTGAGTGATCCAAAATAGAGAAAGGCTGTGGAATGTGAACTCCAAGCACTACAGAAGAATGAACTTAGAGTATAGTTTAGCTCCCTAAAGGAAAAAGGACAGTTGACTGTAAGTGGATATTTACTGTTAAATATAATGCAGACGGAAGTATTGACAGGTATAAGGCCAGATTGGTGGCAAGGGGATTCACACAATCACAAGGCATTGACTATCAAGAAACATTCGCCCCTGTAGAGAAGCCAAACACAATTCGAGTTCTCCTGTCTAAGGTTGTGAATCTTGACTGGCCATTATTCCAGCTTGATGTGAAGAACGCCTTCTTAAATGGAGATCTTGCAGAGGAAGTGTACATGAATGTACCAGAAGGATTAGCTGGAAGAGGACCAGGGATGGCATGTATGCTAAAGAAGGCATTGTATGGCTTGAAACAGTCACCGAGAGCCTGGTTTGAACAGTTTACAAGCTTTGTTAGATCAGGTGGTTATCAATAATGCCAGACTGATCATACGTTGTTCATCAAACACAGCTACGAGTGGGAACATGTCAATCCTAATTGTATACGTGGATGATATCATCATCACAGGGAATGACAAAGCTGGAATTCAGAATCTGAAGAACATGCTAGCTGGTGAGTTTGAGATTAAAGACTTGGGTCAACTCCATTATTTCCTTGGAATGGAAGCTGCCAGATCGAAGGAGGGCCTCATCCTGTGTTAGCGCAAGTACATCTTGGATCTTCTTACGGAGACTGGATTACATGGCTGCAAAGCAGTTGAAACACCAATGGAACAGAATAAACATTGGAGTCGGGATGAACTCAGCAAACCCACAAATCGAGAACGATATCAGAAACTTGTCGGGAAGTTAATATACTTGTCCCATACAAGACCTGATATAGCTTTCACAGTGGGGATTGTAAGCCAACAAATGCAGAATCCTACTGAAGAATACATGGAGGCAGTCATTAGAATTCTCAGGTATCTTAAAGGAACATCGAGTGCTAGGATTGAGATTCGGGGAAACGGTCGGACGGAGGAATTGAGGTATTCACCGATGCAAGTCGGGGCAGGGGAACTAACTGACCGGAGATCAACTAGTGGGTATTGCACTTATGTGTGGGGGAATTTGGTAACATGGAAAAGCAAGAAACATCACGTTGTGGCTCGAAGTAGTGCAGAGGCAGAGTACAGGGCTCTTGCACTTGGAGTATGTGAAGGCATTTGGTTGGAGAGGCTTCTGAAAGAACTACAAGTTGAGTCAAGAGGACCAATTGCTACGAGGACAGACAGTCAATCAGCAATCAGCATTGTCAAGAATCCAATGCACCACGATCGAACCAAACATGTAAAAGTTGACAGACAGTTTATTTCAGAGAGACCTGCTAATGGAGTCATTAAAGTCACTTATGTTCCTTCCGGAGAACAGACAGCAGACCTACTCACTAAAGCTACCTCAAAGGAAGTACTGCAGTATTTGAAGAACAAACTTGATCTATACAATGCCTACATCAAGCTTAAGGGGGAGTGTTGAGATACGGCAAAATAGTTACTATAGTTATTACTTATAGATATAGTAATAGAGTCCAATAAGGATATTCCTTTCTTGCATAGGAAGTCAGTATTATTTTAATAAGAGTAATAGTCTTTTCCTATAAGAACTTGGACTCTAACCCTAATTGTACAACTCTATTATAAATAGAGTTGATTATCATTCAAGATCAATAAGAACAAGAGAATTATTACCTCATAATTTGACACTTCAGACTTAAGTAAAGCTATCCTCTTCCCAATCTCGAAGGATAGATTGGTTTAGGAAATATTTCAACTCTCTTCCTATCTTTCCTAGTGTTTTCAGCAAGGTCTCTATGCTTTCGCCACACTAGTCTATTGGAGACGAGTAAACTACTAATGTTTCAGGTTAACCTAGAAACTGAGAATGTTGCAGAATACTTTTTTTACTTGTTTTGCAGCAACAAAATCCCCGTAGGTTCTTAGTACTGTACTGCCTTTTTCCAGGTGTGGAATTCGTTCAAAGTTGAACAAGGCATAAGATATTTGAACGTGATGCAGGAAGAAGCGATCTACGGAACAAATTAAGAGAGACACCGAAGCTAACCTCATCTACCGTCCTCTTTGTCTTCTGTAGTGTGGAAGCAGAGAACTTCTGCATTGCAACGCCTGTATCAAACCTAAGTGTATAATTTGAAGGGGCTAAGTGTATTGCTCTCAACAAAGTTTTCTTGCAGTCTTGCCACTGTTCAGCTTCATAATAAGTGCGTGCCATATAGAGGAGAATTTGATAGTCGGTATTATGATAGTATTTCCGTAAGCAATTCTGGTACTGCAGAAAAAATGGAGGATCATAAATATATGCCTGTAGTGAGTAAGAAGATCTGTATATTACCTATATGTTAGTAAATAGTAACAATCAAGCGACATCAGCTCACCATTTTTATAGCCAAGGCATTATTACCCTGAGCAAAATACACATGTGCCAAGTTTATCCAAACATCTGGCAACTGTACAAAGCTACTTCCACTTGCACCTTCCTGGACCTGTATATAAATACAAAAAGGATCCGAAGGTTTAATGAAATAAAAATGGTTAGTTTTCATCTCATACAACTGATAAGTGTGAGTTGATTGTCTACCTGTGTGAAAAGATCTTTGGCTACATCAAAGTTCCCTTTTTCAGCCAACACTATTCCGGCTCCATTGGCTGCATACAAGTTAGATGTGTGCTGAACCAGGACCTATATCCAAGAAAAATTGAAAGCCAATATTAAAAAGCCTCAAAACTGCAACCTGAGATAAGAGAATGACAAAACAATGTGAAAGTCATCCTCTGGTCAAATTAATATTCTGAACAACATCTGTCCAAACCATGTGACTTGGCTAAACTGAAGTAGACGATTAAAGCAAATATAGAAGAAAAAAATGTATCCCGACACAATTTTCAGTAGATTAACACAATGTTTCAGGTATATGTTTATTTCAGGTAGGATACTTAGGGTTATATACAGGGTCTGCTCCTATTTGGGAGCAGATTACTCACACGGTAATCCCTATAAATCAGGGATTACCTCACCTACTCACTTACCACAATTATGCCTATACTACTGACATCTAGGCTAGATACACGTAGGTAGATTATACCGTGATTACCTAACAGCTAACTTACTCTTATTCTACAGCTAACAAATCCTAATTATGCACTGTAATTCCACACATTTCAATAAGAGCATCATATCATGGAAATAGAGGACTTAAAGAGGGTAGGGGTATGAAGGAGTTCTTACTCTGGAGTACAATTCCTTGGCTTTCTCCAAGTGAGTTGATTCCAGTTTAGGGTTCCTTTTCTCATTACGCAATGCAGCAAAATAGTTCCAGTTTCCCTTACCAATGAAAAAGAAGCATGTAAGCAATACACAATGTTTCAACAGTCATGAAAAAAACTTGCTCTGAGGCTAGCCACACAATTCTGGTTAAAGATAAACAAAAGGAAACTTGAGGAAGAATGTAAACGAACAAGACAGGTACCAGAGCAAGTGTAGCGTAAGAATCTTTCCCATCCATTGCATCACTAGCAGCACGCAATGTTTCTTTCGCCTTAACCCAATCATCATTTTTTAGCTCCAATTCACCGAGCATTGACAATGCATTAGGGCACTTGTTATTCAACTTCAGAGCCTCATTTACCTATAAAGAATTCACCGGCACGTCAATCTTGTCAATCTTGCGACCTAGAACCATTTAGTAAACAAAGTATACAAAAGAGGTTTCAGAACAGAACCAGTTCAATGCTTAAGTGGTGATTATTTCTAGATGTTGCAATTGCAGCAAGCCGGAGATATCCATCTACATAATCTGGATACTGAAAAAAAACACGAATAACAAATTTGTGTCAGAAACTGAGGTATTGAGGCACACGTCCAAAAATGACCAAGAGGACCAAATCAACATAAGAAACAGCAGGACTATCCAAACAAGATGAATATTTACTCAGGAACACCTGAATATATCTGCGACATAATGAGGAACACTATATATTCCAAAAATAAGAAGCAAGCAACACATTCATAAGAAGAAGCGTAAGGTCTGAACTACATTTGGACACTTCCAAGCATGAGGCCATGCTTCCTTCCAATCAGATCCAGCCATTGATAACACCGACATTTAGAACATATACTAAATTGCAATCTTTAAGTAACAGTCACAAAAATAATGACTAGAACAAGAGAGCAAGTGTGCAAACATCTCCTAGTTTTGCCACATAGAAACAATCTAAATGAACTAAATGTACCTTGAACAATATCAGACGGTAAAAGATGGCAGCAGTTTCGGTTTTGTGCAACTGCTCCAGTAATCTGGCCAGGTTAAACAAAGGTGTAACTTTATTCCATGGTAGTTCCACATTAACGCCATCTTCCTCAAGTTGGTGAAACAGTTGCACATCCTTGTACTGAAGAACAGATGAAGTGATCTTTCTTGTACCATCAAGGAAACTGAGCCATAAACCATCACCTAGTGCCTCTTTAAAAGCTACAAGAGCATCCTGTAATCAACAAAAAAATTGGCGTCCTCATGATTTGCAGATAGGTGGCAAAAGTCATCAAATAGTTCAATTTCATGTCTGAACCAGACATGTGACAAACTTTTCTTTAGAATGGCCAACTAATTTAACACCCATCATTATATGATTCCAATAATTCCATTATCATTTTAACTATACAGTATACATAAGCCCAAAATCTTGATTTTAGGAATGCGACATGCAGTCTCATCTTTGATGGCAATTAAAGGACGCCCTATTTAATGAACAGATCTCCCTTTCGACATTCAGCCACATGCACTCTGCATGCATGCTGGCCTCTCAAAACAAATAGATGGAAATGTTGTCTATAACATCTAAGATGAGTTGGCAAACCTCAAGCTCTTCCCTTTCAAAATGGATGACACCAATGTTATTCAGCACTTCCACTGGCACGTCTTGCTTCTTCATTAGTTTGGATGCCTGCGCTAATTAATTCAAGTCTAACTAAAAGTAGAATTAATCATAGACTCAGTAAGGTTGATCAGGAGGAAGGTTTTACCATCTTGAATGAATCAAGTGCAGCTGCAGTATCAGACGTGATTAACAACTCCCCCAGATCAAGAAATGCCTGAAAATAACGACAAGGCCAAAAAAATAAATTTGCATAGCTTTATAGCCCAGTACAGTTCATATCTTCATCAAATGCCATAATATAATGTTCAGAGATCAGAAGAAGGTAGAATTGAGAGAGATTTGAGGAAGGAAGACTTGAATTAGATATATTATTTCAGTATCCTTACTATAAAAACTATTAACTACCTATCATAAGATATTGACTAGGGAAGGAAATAAATGAAACAGAGCAACAAGTAATATGATCATACATGCTCTTTGGATGTGCAGCAAGAAGCAGCACGACTAATAATTTCACTACTGAACAAATATCATAAGAGTAAATAGTAGAAGGATTTTCATCCCTTGACCACAAATTAATGGAAATTTAGAGCACAAGCTACCAATAAAACCCGACTTGCTGTTGTATCCACAAAAACTCATCATCTGTCTTAGATAACATGAAACAGTCACGTATTCCTACATCTGTCATAAATCGATCAATTCTAAACAGAATTACTGAATTCAGGATTTATAAAGACAAAAATGGGCAAATCGTGTGGCAGGGTGATACAACGGTGAATCCAACAACCATGACTTTATTGTACTCGTCTCCCGAACCGCAAAATGTCGCAAAACAAGAGAAACAAAATAACATTAACATAAGAAAACAACGAAAATCACCTGGGCGTCACGAGGATCAATTTTTGTAGCCTTCTTCAAAAAGTCCTTGGCTTTTTCGGGCTGCCCAACATATACATGTCCGAGAACCTACATAGGAACATGCACAAAATATGTGAGTAAGATATTCCACTCATTGCTATTGATTTACGGAGAAGACTACTCCTTTAATAGTAGTAAAGTACAGCTTAAACTAGGTTAGGAGGTTAACTTTAACTATAATATATGTCTTAAATAATAGGAAGCCAACTGAACTACTCTAAGACTAGTCGAAATTATTCTTGTTTCTTCTAGAGAACATATTTCAAATTTCCATTTGTATGATAGGTGATTAACAGGTCAAAACTTACTTTCAAAGTATCACAATTATCCGGGTAAACCTCCAAAACCATTTCAAAATTTGACACAGCGCTCTTTGTATCTCCTAACTTTAGTTGTACTTGACCCAAACCTGCAAGAAATAAGGACCAGCATCATATAAATGAGATAAGAATCAAGGCACAAGGTTATCACATACCAACAAAATATATGTGTTGTACAAGGACCAAAGAGGATGCTGCAATTACAGGGAAGATATCCAAATATCACATTAAATACTCACCAAAATACGGGAACACAAATTCACTGGGCTTAGTTATTTCCTGGACTGAAGCATGGTAATATCTTAAGGCTGCTTTATAATCGCCCTGCAATCAGTTGAATGTCAAATCAGGCATCAACTGTCATAAGTAGGAACAAACAATAGAGAAGTACCAAATCACAGAAAAAGAAAGCCTGAAAAAACATAATTATTATAGATATTGACAAAATGTGCATTAGAACTGTATAATTAGCTGTTCCTGAACTGCATGTTTTTATGTAATTGAAGAACCAGTTAGACTATCCAACGCACTGTCCAAGAATAGGAAGTAGACCAGAGTCCAGACTCATTCAAAAAAAAATTGAGCAACTCCCACAAATATGTAATATAATGGCAAAACGAATATATATGACTGCGAGCATCGAACCTTGCTATGGTAACAACGAGCTAAATTATAGTACGAATGTGACTTTGTAGGCCCATGATTGGTGACAGTCAGTGCAGTTTCCATCAGTTGCTCAACTAAGAAGTGCTGACCAGTGAAGAAAAAGTGATTGGCTAGGTAATTAAGAGCCATAGGACAGTAAGGGTAAATCTCAAAAGCTTGTTTCATTCTTTCCATCCCGTTCCTTGTATGAGCAGCTGAGCAAATAGATCACAGCAAATTAGCAAGGCCTAAAGTAACAATAACAAATCAGAGAAAACGAAAATTTTAAATTGACCAACCTTCATTTGTTTGCAAGTCCAAAATTGCTAGTGCAACTAGAGCCTCAACATTGTCTGGATCTAACTGCATATACCAACAAATGATGGCATCAGTTCTTTGCAATCTGTATGATGTACGGCTTGTGAGAGCGACTTCAACACAGTACTTGCCTGTACAACCCGTTCAAATGCCTTTCGGGCTTTTTCAAAGCGGCCCATCTTATATTGACACTGACCGATACCAAGCCTGACAGGTCCAGGACAATCAGGAAATATTCGTAATACTCTCTGAACAGAAGTCAAAATATCTAACATCATGACCTCTTTCTAGTTCATAGCACAGTATAAAGAACAAAAATAGAATAGAAGCATTAGAAACAAACCCTATACAGTGACAGTGATTCACTGTAACTCCCGCGATTAAACTCAACACAAGCCTGCAAAAGCATCATGTCAACTCTTTAGATTAGTATGAACTGTACGAAGATCCTACATGGCCACATCTGTCCATACTGTAAGTTTGACATACCTGACCCAATAGAGCTGGTACATTATCACGATCTCCATCTAATACAATCCTAAAAGCAGAAGAAGCCTGTTCTAGCTCACCCTTGACCAGTAGAAGCTGACCTGAAGAGAGGACGCATGTTCTGAAGTTTTTATTCCTTCTTATGACAATAAATAACAGGCTCATATGAAATGAAACTTAACAAACACAGAAACTATCCACAAACTAAACAAGCAATCAGCAATGACCCAATCAAACATGTCCAGAAAGATAAAAAAATAGATAAACAATATTCATTCATAACAAAATTATCCACAAACATAAAATGAAATGAAACTTAACAAACACAGAAACTTGTCCATGAAAGAAACCTTAACAAACTCAGAAACTTGTTCATCAAATCAAATCAAACCCAATTAACTTTTCTTTCACCTAAGTACTAGCTACTGAAAGTTTGAAACCATAAACTCCGAAGCAAACAGCCAACAGTGATCAGTTCCAACATTGAAGTTCCATCGCTTCAGTAATGCACGGGTAAATAGAGGTTACATTATGGGTCGGGGATGGTTATGAGTTCGGTTATGGTGATGGTGCGGTTACTATGAAACGCATAACCTAACCTTACCCACCCTTAGCGGTTAGCGGTTATCATCGTAACCTCTAAATACCCAGTCAACGTAGTTAATAACTGTCAAACTCGATCAGGTTACAGTCGGTTAAGCAGTTAAGCGGTCAGGACTGCCAAGCCTACATCAGGCTGAAGGAAGCCAAAATATAAATGTTTGCTTGGCGCATAGAACTTACAGCACAAGCAATAGATTATAAGCCACATCACATCAGACAAGCAAATATTGAATGGAAAGCAGTATAGGCATATACAACTTTTAAACATGTTAAACCCCAAGAACGCATCCTAGGTTCTCTATTGAGACAAGGAATCTCAAGACCAACCCGAACCGATAAAAAACATAAAACATGTGAGGTTTGGTGACAATTAAGGTCTAGGTGCATGTTTAAGAAATCCATCCACTCCTTTGACTGTACCTTTCCCAATCCAAGTAGAAGGTTCATGCATGTCAATCCTTGAAGCTTTGTTATAATGCCTGGTAGCCTGTATGAAATATTCCTCCCTTTCTTTTTGTCTTGTCTCAATCTTTCCAAGGTAGCAATTGTAAGCGCCAAGAGCATTGAGGATAGCGATCCTCTCATATCTAACATCGGCATAATATTCATCAATATCTACGATAAGGAGATTTCATCAACTCAGCAGAAAATCCAATAGATGAAATCAACAGGACGAAGGGAATAACAAGGCCAAACAGAATGAGAAACTAAGTGATGGGTTTCAATACCAGGACTTGATCCTTCTTCCAATATCTGCCGGAACTGGTCAACCTTCCCTTGTTTAAAGTATTCTCTCTGCATCATTCAAATATAATCAAACCATTACAAGAGAGAGAGAGGAGGGGGGGTCATCATAATCGGAGTGAAGTAGACAACATTCACTAGCCTCACAACAGTTTAAAAGATAGTAACCCTACAGTGCATCTCAAACCTGCAGTAAATTACGAGCGAAAGAATGGAAGGAGAAATAATGGAACAAACCGCAATAATAAGCCACAAATTGAGAGGAGCTTGCTCGGCCTTTAGAATGTCGATAATATCAGAGGCATCCCGCGGCAGCTGATCCAAGACCACTCTTACCTCCTCCTCGGAGTTCTGCACAGGAATATAAACCGACGCCATTGACACGGTATGTTTCTCCAGTTAATTCCAGCAAACATGAAACAAGGAACCCCAAGCCCTAAACGCTCCACGCAGGGGAAGCTAGATGAATGTCGTTTAGTTATTGAACCGGCGACCCTCTCCCGTGATACAAGTTGCACAAACGAAGACGACAGAGCGAATTTTTTTGTGTGAAAGACGGCTCCGAAGTGCTCTTTAAGTGTTACTAAAATGGAGAGTTATAAATCGCGGAAGAGAAACTCTAATAATATCATAATTCAACCAGTGAGATAAATCCTGATATGACAAATGAATGATATGGAGACCATATAAGAAAAAGTGGCCCAAATTAGCCAAGTAGATGTGAGAGATATCGAGCTTCCACTGACATTGACAGAGTTCCGGAAACTGCATAACCAGGATAACATGTTGATGATCAAGGGAAGAAGTGTGGGAGAGGATTGCAATGGCAGCCTTGGAGTCCGATTGGACACGAATCCGACGAATTCCAAGTGACCATGCCAGCTCAAGACCCTTAACAATACCTGTCATTTCGGGACGAGTGACGGAGCAGCTGCCAAGGTTGATCGTAAAAGTTTTGACAAATGAATCTTGATCATTCCGAATAATGCCACCTGCAACTGCGTTTTTAACACCTTGAATCGAGTGGAGTGACCTATCAGTGCTAAGAATATATCAACCCTCATTACCCGGCTGCCATCCAATCAATTGGGCCTGCCGAGCCAGACTCGGTGTTTCTCGACCCAATTGACCGGCCTTCCAACTCGAAATAACCAGGCTACCCAATAATCACACTTTCGAGCCACATCCAAGTAAGTATCAGTTGCTTGCTCGAAGATACGCTTATTCCTTCCTTGCCAAAGTAACCAGGTACCAACTCCAAAGGCCAAAGAGTGTTGAGCGTAACCAATATTATCAGTCAACCACCTATCTCCCGCCTTGTTGAGCTCTGCAGTGGAAATCACCTATGACAATAATTCTTCCCAAACCTGTTTAGAAAAGCAACAGTCCCTAAGAACATGGATACAAGTTTCAGGGTGGGAAGAGCAAAAAGGAACAAAGCACATGATCTGTAAGATGACGTCTCCCACACTCAGTGTTAGTGAGAAGTTTATCATGAGAAGCCAATCAAAGGTAATGCCGAATTTTATTACGCCCCTACCACTTCTAAATATGCTACCCGTTAAAGCCGCTAGGTTCATCTTGTAAGTCCTTAAAGAGGAGATATACCAATTTAACAGTGAAGCGCCCAGAGGGCTCCAACCCCCAAACCACTGAGTCGGGTCCCAAAGACGCCTCCGGAGGGGTCATGCCCAAAACCTGAGCAGCAATATCGCCAGGAAGAACATAACAGATTAAGGTAGCATTCCACAACCCAGTACTAAGAACAAAATCAAAGACAGTAGCAGTAGCGATAACTCCCTGATATTAAGAGTGTGATAAATCAGGATTGTCCTGTTGTCAACCCAACAATCCATTTAGAATCTTGTTTGTCGACCTCTGCGAAGACCCCACTGCATTCCTTTTGCAAGAGTCGGCCAGGCCTTGTTAATGCCTCTCCAAGCCGCTGAGAGACCCCGTGTAGAGGTTAATGTATGCCTCATTGGTACCCCGTGTAGAGGCCTTAAATGTATGCCTCATTGGTTTTACGTAGGTACTTTGTGAGAATCACCTTAGCCCAAAGTTCTTCCGGCCTGGTCATGTTTCCCCAAGAAACCTTCATGAGATACGCCATATTCATCTCACGGGGATCGCGTAACCCCAAGCCACCCATGCACATAGGCTTGTTTCTATTCCACATATCCGTTTCAACTAATATTTGGGTCTTTCTGTTTGAGCTATACGAGATGAAATTCTCATATACGGTTCTCAGAGGGGGAATTTCTCTAATTTACCTATCTCAATAAAGTCTATGATTGGTTCGAAGAGCGTCTCGAGATTCAGGCTATTGCAGATGATATAACTACTAAATACGTTCCGTCCCATGTCAACATATTTTATTGTTCATGGCTATTGAGAACGAATCAAATCAGATGGTTCTATTTCTCAATCTTGCTGACTTGTTCCTACGGAACCAAGAGGTCGAAAAGATTGAGAAAAACCAAATTGGAAATTTTTTAGAAGTGCATTGAAGAAGTTCTATTTACTCTCCCAATTAATATTATGGATTTTGCGGACACCCTCAGCCGACCCCCAAATGAAGTCCCTAATTTTTCTGTCAATCTGATCACAAAGAGTAACAGGGAGAAAAGCTGTCTGCATAACATAAGAGGGGAGGGAATTCAAAACACTAACAACAAGAGTAACACGACCTGCCAAAAAAGTGTATTCGCCTTCCATCCAGCAAGTTGGGTGTTCAAACGATCGAGGAGGAAATCGTAAGTAGTATTAACAATCCGCCCATGAATCACTGGCACCCCAAGGTATCTTCCCAAATTATGTGTTGCAGAAATTCCAAGGGTTCTGCAAATAGCTACGGAGACATTCCAGCACATTTTTTTGAAAAGAAGACACGTGATTTCTCCCTGCTGACATTTTGTCCGGATGCTGTTCCTATATGGCCTAGCGTATGGTGGCAATGAATTTTTTTGGCGATGAATTAATAATTATGGTGCTGAATTTTATTGAATTCTACTTAAACATGATAGTTTGGAAAGTTTTATAAATACTTTTCTTTCTAGTTTTTAAACGAATTAATATTTTTAGATATGAATTCGGAATTGAATAATTTTTCCGCCAAAATCTTAATTTCTCAAAAATCATTAAAACAATATCATACTTGATAGGGATTCGACAAATATTTTTTTTCAAAAATAGTTAATAGCAACTTAAAGGTAGTTATAAGTGATTTAGAAATAGTTATGGTAAACTAAATATAAGGGGAAATTTAATTATTAACACAATAGACGTAGTTATTGAGGGAATTGAAATGTAATTTTTATCAATTTAGACATATGTACGGTTGATGAAAATATAAGGAAGATTTAAGGGGAGAACGTGGTTATTAGCAACTTAGATGTAGTTATTCATGAAATTCATATGTAGTTATTAAGTAACTTAAATGTAGTAAGGACACCATTGTTCAACGAGTCAAAAATTCAATTGCTTCCTCAACAAACTGGAGAAAAGACAAAAGATGACTAAGTTGACTCATAATCTTGATTTGGAAGGCTTCCAATTTGGCGTGACTACAAAGAGATCGAAAGCTACGTCATTAGTCTAAGTGAATGAAACTTTGAGAGATGTCGAGGAGCCTGTGATAGGCATACTTGACCTCAATCAATCACAGGAAGACTAATCTGAGTTGGCAGTAATGGATACAATTACTGGAGTGGAGAGTTCCGTCTCTGCCAGCTCCATCAAACTCTAATTTTTGGGTAATTTTGTTCCGTCTTTTGTATTTTAATGATTAGTTTCTTCTCATAGAATTTTCGGGGTGCCGACCATCAAAATTTGTGACTGCGTTATTTCATTATCTGCAGAACAATAGACCTACGGTGATTGCTATCTTAGAACCAAAGATCATTGGTGAAACGGCTAGTGAAATGATTTGGAAACTTCCTTTTTCTGATAGTTTTGTGGTGGATGTTGTTGGGCGTTCATGTGGAATTTGGGTGTTGTGAAATCGACAAGATATCCAGCTGAATATCTTAGGTCATTCTAACCAAAGTGTTCATTGCCGTTTGGGTGGGATGATGTGGATCAATGTTGTTCATTTGTTATGGAGCTCCACGACGCTAGGCTCGACCTGCTCTTTGGGAAGATTTGAGGGATGTTCAACAAGATATCTATCTCCCTTGGCTGGTTATGGGAGATTTTAACGCTTCCTTCTCTTCTGTGGATAAACAAGGTGGGACTGCCTTCTTCGTTCCACAAGCTGAAGACGTCAAAGGAGGTCTTGATGATTGTAGCCTCTTTGATTTAGGATTTTTGGGTCCCTGTTTCACTTGGAGTCGCGGATCCCTTTTTGTTCGATTGGGTTGGGTGCTTATCAATGAAGATTGGTTGTTTAAATTTCCCGACTCCACCAATGTGCATCTCACTAAACTCAAGTCTGATCATTGGCCTATCCAGGTTTTCCTTGATAATCCCAGCTCTCAGATTCAATTAAGTGGTCCTTTTCAGTTTAATGCCGCCTAGCTTAGCCATAGTGATTTCAATCGCCTTCTTTCGGAAGAGTGGCATCACGGGGAAGGTATTGTCTCTTCTTTGTAGGATTTTAAGGATAAACTTGTCACCTGGAATAAAGAGGTTTTAGGCAACATCTCCAAGAGGAAGCGAAAGCTGGAACGAGAGTTGGCAAATCTCAAAATTAGAACCAAAACCAATCCCTCTCCCCAGGTAGCGGCTCAAGTAGATAAAGTCCGGAAGGAGCTGGAAATTATCCTTTGGCAGGCAAATCTTCTTTGGCTTCAGAAATCAAAGCAATAATGGACCTTGGAAGGAGATCGTAATACGAGCTTTTTCCATACTTCCACGCTTCGTCGGTGTTCTTTCAACCATATTAAGTTTAAGGCTGATGATGGGGAATGGATTTGGGTTCAACAGACCTTGATGACCATGGCACGAGATTACTTCATTCAGTTATTTTGATCCAATATGGGGCCTTGGTTTCAACTCAAGGAAGTGTATCATAGGTCTCTTTCTTCAGTGGATAGCACTCCCATTGGTTGCGGTCTCACCTCGGCAGCAATTCAGTCAGTAGTGAAGGCGATGGGAGGCCTTAAATCTCTAGGGAAGGATGGTTTTAATCTTCTTTTTTTAAAAGATGATGGAATATTGTTGGCAATGCTTTTGTTGATTTTGTGGCTGCATGTTTCAAGAACCCCTCTTTGATTCCAAGTATCAATGAGAATGTTGTGGTGCTCATCCCCAAAATCAACAAACTAGTGAATAGGACTCAGTTTCAACTGATTAGCCTATGCTCGGTGATTTACAAAGCTCTGACCAAATGTTTGGCTAACCCCATTCGGGGTTCTATGAAGACGCTCATTGGTCCCAACCAAACCATTTTTGTCAGGGGTCATCAGATATCCAAAAATATCATCATTCTTTCGGATGTAGTCCACTCTCTTAGGATGAAGACTGGGAAAAAGGGTGCTTTCATCATCAAGCTTGAGCTTTCTAAAGCTTATGATTGTCTGGGATGGAGCTTTTTCTAAGAAACCCTTTGTAAGGCTATCTTTCAAGATAGTTTTATTGTTGTGGCCATGGCGTGTATCTCGACTCCTTCAACTCAAATCCATTGGAATGGTGGCCTCTCTGAGCCTTTCCATCCTGGTCGCGATCTTCAGCTGGGATGTCCTCTCTCTCCTTATATTTTTACTTTATGTGTGGAACGTTTAAGTAATTTGATCATCGATAAAATCAATGATGGGTTGTGGACTCCTCTTACTCTTGGTAGGGGAGGGCCCTCTTTGTCCCATTTATTTTTTACGGATGATCTCGTGTTATTTTGGCATGCTAATTTAGACCAATGCTTGGCTATCAAAGATTGTCTTAATATTTTTGTGAGGCCTCTCGCCAAAGATTGTCTATCAAAGAAGTCTATAATTTTCTTTTCTAAGAATGTTGGTTCTAGTATGAGATGTAATATTTGTGCCAGTCTTGAGTTCCATGAAACCTTTGATTTGGGTAGATATATTGGTGTCCCTATTTTGCATGTTAGGACTGGGAGGAATACTTATCAGTATATTATTGACCGAGTTGATGCTAAACTTGCTAGCTGAAAGTGTAAATCTCTTCCTCTAACTGGTAAGGTTACTCTTGTTGGGTCAGTGCTTAATGTCATTCCTTCCTATGCTATGCAGACGGTTGTTCTTCCCGCTCACGTCAGTAATAAGATTGATAGTCATATTCGTAACTTTGTGTGGGGTAGCCTTCCTGACAAGAGGAGACCCCATTCAATTTCCAGGAATGTTGTTTGTAGGCCAAAAGATCAAGGAGGGTTGGGTCTGAAGAAAGCAAAAGAAATGAATGATGCTTTCTTGATGAAGCTTAATTGGAGGATTTTATCGGAACCGGATGCGCTTTGGGTCAAGGTTTTGCTCACAAAATATACTAAGGATGGTACTGATGGCCTCCAACCGATTCATCTTAAAACATCTTCAGCTCTTTGGCGAGGATTAAGAAGAAATTTGGATGTGGTGATTCATGGAATACACAGTATTGTGCGGGGATGACAAGTTACAAGTTTCTGGCATGACAGGTGGCTTGACAATGGTCTAAAATTAGCCAATGAGGTCAGCTCGCAAAAAGGAAGTTATATGGACCAGGTTACAGTACGAGACATGGTGAATTTATCAAGTGGATGGGATTGGCAAAGACTTGATAATATCATCCCTATTTCAATCGAGTCCTTCATTGGAGGGATGCCGCCACCTAGTGGAGATGAGCATGAAACCTTCATGTGAGGACCAGATCCTAGTGGCAATATTACAATTAAGAGTGCATATTCGATTATTGCAGGAATTGATTTAGCAAACAATCAAGCTCATTGGAGAAAACTTTGGAAATGGCGAGGCCCGAACTGAGTGATGCATTTTTTGTGGTTGGCTTATCATAATAGACTCCTTACTAATGCCGAACGTTATTGGCAACATATTTCAGCCACGTCACTCTGCTCACTTTGTGATCAAGAAGAGGAATCAGAGCTACACTACTTTCAGGATTGTTCAATTGGACATTGGTTTCGACCCATATATTGGGTTTAAAGTTATCCCCTGCCTTTTTTCAATCTCAATTACATGAATGGATTCTCACAGGTGCCATTGATTTTGAATATCACTTCGAGTTTGGTATTACATGCTAGCTCTTGTAGAAGCGTCACAACAAGGCTATTTTTAATAATACTGTGTCCACCTACAATCAACTCCGCCACGAGTCATTCATTGAATCGCCGGGGTTCGAGAGACAATGAGAGTGGGGGAGGCACTTTTATCTAAAAGCAAGTCTCAGAGAACATAGATTTTAATTGGATGGGAAACTTCGTAACGATGTGGATATCGTTATTAATACAGATGGATATGTTATCCAACTCCAAGGAGGTGCGACAGGTGGTGGTGTCCTGTGTTACCCTTTTGGTATTTGTAAAACGGCTTTTGCGGCCAACTTTGGTGTTTGTACTATCACTCATACATAACTGAGAGCTGCTATCCTTGGTTTGTGGCTTGCATGTGGACTTCCGACGTGTCCAACTGCAAGTGGACTCGCAGATGGTGGTGTCTATGCTCCAGGCCAACTCGACAATTGAGAGTAGACATCATAATTGTATTGATGAGCTACATAAATTGATTGATCAAGATTGGAGTGTTTTCATCACCCATACCTACCAAGAAGGAAACTGGGTAGCAGATCGACTTGCTCACCATCATCATTCTCTTCCGTTTGGAGTTCATAGTATCTCCTCTTTCTCTTCAGATATTATTGATTGTATCAAGTATGACATGATTGGGGTTGCTTTCCCCTATTTTACCGTTTCTAATAATAATTCCTAGGATTATCGTCTGCCATTTCTACAAAAAAATAGAGACACACCTCAATAAGAATGCTCTTCTCCTCCCATATTCTTGTTCTGCTTTTTTCTTAGTTTGAACAAGGGTATTTCACACAAGAATTAATCTTAAACTATATTACAATTATTTGAAGGACTCTTATTGCCACATCATCTTTTACTCAAATTTGGTGAGCCTATGTCAAATGGCTGCGTTTTGTTTGGAAGATTTTTGTGTGTTTTCTGTAGAAGAGCATCGCTTAGCAGCTGCTCTGCATCAGCTACAGTGGAGGTTTTAGTGGGAGACAAAGCGTAGGCGAACGTCGTTGACTTTCTCAAACATCTTCTTAGTGCATTCAAGCTTCAATTTTCGAGCTCGGTATTCATTATAGTGCACACTTAAAAATTTCAATCTCTTCTACGACCAACCTAATATTTAGTTTATTCTGCTTAAAGGTGTGAGTGTTTTGGCTCTTCATGTATGGAACTTTGTTGCAATTATTTGTACTTAAAATGCGGCTCCTACTAAAGCAATCTCATGAGAGATTGGTATGGACTCAACGGTTGTTGAACATGCTTATACTAGAAATTGCAGTTTCCCCCCAAGCCAGAACACTATTGTCTCTGTAAGACCCGACCCTGAAAGACTCCAATCGAACAACTGGTTCAACCCATGCAAGCTACTCTAGTTCTTACTAGAGCAAAATTAACCAAATCATGTTATTCTCACAATTGTCAAAGCACAAAAAGTATTAGCAATTCATTACATAAACTAAGGTTCAATGGACTAAATACAGAGCTTGGAACTTAAATACAAGCTTTAAACGACAAGAAAAAAGAGATACAACTCTAAATGCTTAGATACATAAAAATTGAAATCAAATCGGACCAGTTCTCCTCACCTTCAGTTCCAGTACCTGTGACATCACATCGCATCACCTAGGAGATTATGCAATCCGAGGCTAGGTAGTCATCACACATCACTACAAAGACTAGTCTAGTCTAGTAACATCCCAATCTAATCAAGGAACACTATATCACACACTAATGTACCGTTTACAATGAGCATCATGCTTAAACAATCAACAAAGGACGTCAAGTCTTAGAACAATCCACATCTATCATCTTGCTCAAGGGAACACAATGGTACAATACAAACAACAACCTATAAGGCAAATCTGCTCTGCCAATAAAAAGGTTATAACATAAACCCCAACCTCATTCATAAGCCGACATCATAGAACCCATTAGGAAAGGATCCCCTCTTGTTGTCCTAAATCCACTGGCGCGAACGAAACTTCAATCCAAACTCTAACGACCAAGTTATGACTCTTTTATTCCTTTGCAACTTTCCTCGAATCAATTCTCATTGATCTGGGTACCAAGAACCAAACATCAAACACATTGCACCCTCTCTTCTTTTATTGTTGCTTTGCTTGTCTATTGTATTTAATTTTCAAAATGGGGGGAGGGGTGGGGTGGTCGTGATTTTGGTTAGGTTCGAAGTCGGTCAATACTAGGTGCTAGTTCCCTGACCCATGCCTCGAAGTGAGAAGAAGAGCCTGATGTAGAAAATAGGCGGCATATCAAAATCTGTGATGAATGGATTTTTCTCGTCTCAAAATAAACCTAGTTAATGAATTAACTAGAGTCGAATTTCTCTAAGTTCTCAATGTCGTGTTCATTCAAAGTTATGAAAAGTGCTAATCGATTAAACAAGCTTTGTGGTGTAGGTTCCACAATCTCTAACATTATCAATTAAACTAAATATGCGAATAATAGAGAAAACAAAGGTTGCAAGACTACATGACTAATGATGGAGAAATATTAATAGATAAAATTGCTTAGACCATCCACAATGGATGGGTCGAATAGCTAAAAATGCTATATTTGACATCAATTTACACTACAATGGTGAAGTTATAAAGTTAAAAAGGTAAAAAGGTTAAAAATTTCTAGGCAAATATAGCTACCAAAATTGCAAATGGCTTTATTTCGCGGACCACGTTGATCAGAGATGGGCTGAATGGAAGACATGCAAGGAAAGAGAGTAACTACAAACACTCATTTTTGGACCAATCATAAGGAGAGTGCATGATAATCACTCCACATGCAAGTGAGATTCATTAAATTATTAATGTTTAGTGGTATCTAGTTTTCACATTTTAATTGGCTTAAATTAGCTGGTTTTCAAAGAGGAAAATAAATATTTACTTTTCTGAATCCCTAAACGACGCCCTAGTTTTTGAATTAGACGACGCCCTAAAACGATAAAATTACTAAATTGACCTTTCGTAAATTTATAAGAAGTTCAATCTTGAACAAACACATTCAATCTAAAACACAACAGTTGAAGAAGTTGAAGATCCTAACTCGAAGATTCAACGAGAAATCGAAGTTCCGAACGAAGATCGACGACTTTCGGAAAAGGTAACCCTAATTTCAGCTTGTTTTAATGAATTTTGAAAAAAAAAAGAAGTTAATTAGGGCCAGCCGTCCGTCTGGCCCTAATTAACATTTTTATATATATATATGTAGAACCAGACGGACGGGCCCGCCGTCCGTCTGGCTCTAAATTTTTTTTTTTTTTTTAAATTATTTTATTATGATTAATTTAGATTCACTTTGTCATAATTTAGGGTTTAGTTGAATTCGGTTTAGGGTTAGGGTTTAGATGAATTTAATTTAGGATTTACGGTTTAGGTGAATTTAGTTTAGGGTTTAGATGAACTTAGTTTAGGGTTTAGATGAATTTAGTTTAGGGTTTAGATGAACTTAGTTTAGGGTTTAGATGAATTTAGTTTAGGGTTTAGGGTTTAGATGAATTTAGATTTTTAGGGTTTAGATGAATATAGTTTAGGGTTTACGTGAATTTAGGGTTTAGATAAATTTAATTTAGGATTTAGGGTTTAGGTGAATATAGTTTAGGGTTTACGTGAATTTAGGGTTTTTAGGGTTTAGATTAACTTTCATAATTAGTCTTAATGTAATTGATAAAAAATTTTATAAGTATGTGATTAATTAGATAATTCCGTTTATTATAGTGTTTGAATAAAATGGCGAAGACAAAAGGCGGAGGTAAGCAGCATAGCACCGACCCGGTCGAAGAAGAGACTGATGGAATTCAGAAAATGCGAGGGAAGGGCAAGTCGTTGGAAACTATGAACCGACTTGCCGAGCGTGCGATTACTGCTTCTAATAGGAGAGAAGCATATAAGAAGAAGAAAAAGCAGAAGATTTACGAGACCCCCGAGTCTTTTACCCCGATTAGGATTCCTGTATGTCAGGATAGACCTCCATCCCCCGCTAGGCCTGTTAGAGTTCCCCCCTTTCTGACTTCACGGCGGAGGTTTATACCAGATGACGACGAGGAGGAGTTATTTGGTGGGTACGAGTCTGATAACTTTCGGCCTCCACCATTTAGGGCGTCCACTGGTTCGTCTCACGCTTCAGCGAGCGTTGGAGCTGCAGCTGGGAGAGATGGTACTTTTGCTCCCGCCACTAGTACACACGGTGCCTAGAGGGATGAGGAGGTCCACACTACTGGGGTTGCGGGAAACCTTTCCCGCACTTGGCAGCTGGAGTCGGGGATTGAGGATGGAGGGCCGATTGCGACCAGTGTGATTCCTAGTTTCGGGGGTCACATTGCGCATTATCTGTGGGAGCTCGGTGCGGATTACCGTAATATCCGAGACTTCAGGTTCTACCCCCGACGGGATCATCTGAGGCATGTGATGAGATTCCAGCCACAGACACCGGATCTGGAGATGATGATGTCCACCTCGGGACTTCTCCATTTGGGTCATCTCGGGATGAGTGATCAGTTGGACGAGGCACTGATCCACGCTTTCATAGAGAGGTGGCAGCCAGATACTAACACGTTCCACATGCCTTTCGGAGAGATGACCATCACACTTCATGATGTGTGGCATATTCTTCGTATACCGGTACATGGACGTCCACTTCACGTTCCTCGATCCGATCATGATCGCAGCTTGGATGTAGCTCGAGCCCTCGGTATCCGACCCGAGGACTTGAAGCCGCCCGGGGGCCGCTACGGTGGTGATGCACGATACCCTTGGTGAAGGGTGCCGCCATGCATGAGAAGTCGATGTTGGCAATTGGCAAGCGGTTTAGTGGATGAGGATGCATACAGGGTCTTCATGTTTTGTCTGCTGGGGTCGACTCTCTTCACTGATAAGACCGTCGATCGTACACGTCTGGTGCTTTGGGAGTATTTTATGGGGGGCGTGTCCACGGTTTCGAGATATGCTTGGGGGACGGGGCTCGGCATGGTTGTACCACGAGTTGGGTAAGGCCACCGGGGCTAAGTGTAAGGGGATGGCGGGGTCCGTGTCCCTACTTCGCTCCGGATTCACGAGTACTTCCCTAGTACTCGTGCGGCTAGAGTAGCGGCTCGACGGCGGGGTGATACCGAGGCGTTGGTTGGGCGGTGGAGCGATCGAGCGACCGGATAGATCATACGACTTCTTGCATCGTCGTCTTGAGTACTATCGTCGTCTGCTGGATGATATGACCGCAGAGGATGTGATTTGGCTGCCATTTGGACCACGCCCCGAGGTGGAGGTTCCCGATTTGACGTTCCGTGGGGTCATTCGTTTCGGTCCGACGGCAGAGTACTATGACCCGACGCGTGTCGTGAGACAGTACGGCTACGCGCAGATGATTCCGGGCCTCATCCTGTTGCCTTCCGGGGCTTACGAGGCCGCCGAGCCCAACGGGTACACGGTTGGAGTGGGCCGACACCACGGATAGAGCGTGGAGGGACGAGGACCGGTCCAGCCGATGCCGTTTCGCCTTTGTTTAGGCGTGCAGAGGATGTGACCGAGGTCGACCCCCGATACATGTACTGGTATCGGCGCCACACCCACCCGCGCATGCTCAGACCCATCCCTACTGGTGTCACGGCCCCGACAGATATGGTATGTGTCTACATTCTTTTCAGTTAGGGTTTAGGGTTTAGGGTCAGAGTCGGATACCGATAGCTAACTTGTATAATTTTCCCCTTTGCGGCTAGCTTACGGGGTGTTGGACCATATGCATCCATTCTATACTGCGGATGAGACAGAGTACGAGTCCGATGCCGAGTACCTAGAGGCGGTCGAGCATTTGAGATGCGATGTTGCCGGGATGTACGTGGACTTCCGACACCGCACCGTCCCGTTAGACTTCGTTTATGGCATATGTTATCATTTCTTTCCATGTTGTGTAATGAGACTTATGTACTTATGTTTTTCGACCTATGTAGTCTTGATTTCGGATTTGAGACATTATGCACTTTCGATTTTATGCGGTTATGATATTATGCACTTTCGATATAACGCACTTACGATATTATGCACTGTTGAGCCAAAACCCTAAACCACTAAAACATAAACCCTAACCAATAAAACCTAAACCCTAAAATCTTAAACACAAAATTATAAAACTTAAACCCTCAACCCTAAACCCTAAACCTTAAACACTAAACACTAAAATTTAAATCCTAAAACCTAAACACTAAACTCTAAATCCTAAAATTATATAATTTAAACCCTAAACCCTAAACTCTAAACAAAAATTATAAAATTTTACCCCTAAACCCTAAACCCTAAACCTTAAACACTAAACACTAAAATTTAAACCCTAAAACCTAAACACTAAACTCTAAATCCTAAAATTATATAATTTAAACCCTAAACCCTAAACTCTAAACAAAAATTATAAAATTTTACCCCTAAACCCTAAACTCTAAACCTTAAACACTAAACACTAAAATTTAAACTCTAAAACCTAAACACTAAACTCTAAATCCTAAAATTATATAATTTAAACCCTAAACCCTAAACTCTAAACAAAAATTATAAAATTTTACCCCTAAACCCTAAACTCTAAACCTTAAACACTAAACACTAAAATTTAAACCCTAAAACCTAAACACTAAACTCTAAATCCTAAAATTATATAATTTAAACCCTAAACCCTAAACTCTAAACAAAAATTATAAAATTTTACCCCTAAACCCTAAGCCCTAAACCTTAAACACTAAACACTAAAATTTAAACCCTAAAACCTAAACACTAAACTCTAAATCCTAAAATTATATAATTTAAACCCTAAACCCTAAACTCTAAACAAAAATTATAAAATTTTACCCCTAAACCCTAAACTCTAAACCTTAAACACTAAACACTAAAATTTAAACCCTAAAACCTAAACACTAAACTCTAAATCCTAAAATTATATAATTTAAACCCTAAACCCTAAACTCTAAAAAAAAATTATAAAATTTTACCCCTAAACCCTAAACTCTAAACCTTAAACACTAAACACTAAAATTTAAACCCTAAAACCTAAACACTAAACTCTAAATCCTAAAATTATATAATTTAAACCCTAAACCCTAAACTCTAAACAAAAATTATAAAATTTTACCCCTAAACCCTAAACCCTAAACCTTAAACACTAAACACTAAAATTTAAACCCTAAAACCTAAACACTAAACTCTAAATCCTAAAATTATATAATTTAAACCCTAAACCCTAAACTCTAAACAAAAATTATAAAATTTAACCCCTAAACCCTAAACTCTAAACCTTAAACACTAAACACTAAAATTTAAACCCTAAAACCTAAACCCTAAACCCTAAATCCTAAAATTATATAATTTAAACCCTAAACCCTAAACTCTAAACAAAAATTATAAAATTTAACCCCTAAACCCTAAACTCTAAACCTTAAACACTAAATACTAAAATTTAAACCCTAAAACCTAAACCCTAAACCCTAAACAAAAATTTAAACCCTAAACCCTAATACAATTAACAACAAACCCTATTAAATTATTAAATTTTAATTTTTTTTTTTTTCAGATTCAAAATTTAATTTCGTACCTTCCGAATTTTTAATCGTTGTTCGTAGAGAGTGTTTTCGACAAACAAAACATATTAAAACATAATACGTAAGAGTTTTTGGATCGAAATAGTACTTTTTTCATTTTTACGAAATGAACGTTTAAGTCATATTTGAATGTAGGGCGTCGTTTAATTCGAAAACTAGGGCGTCGTTTAGGGACCCTCTTACTTTTTTATACATCAACAACCAACGTTCAAATTTCCAACGGGTAGATTTACAACAGCTCTTTTTTCCTTCTATAAATACATGTTGAACAATTTTGTAAAGTTTACCACTTCTCTTTATTTTCTATTGTCTTCAAATTCTCCTAACTCTAATCAATGTCTACGAGTGCCCGAGGTCCGAATTGGAGCATTCAATAAGATCAAGCTTTATGCAAAACTTGGGCTGAAATTTCGGAAGATGGGAGCATAGGAATCGAACAAACGATCATCGAGTTCGCACATTTTTTAGACAACGCAATTTGTAAAGCAGCGTATGGCTGTGGGATTGCAATGTCGGTGGATAACTATCAACACCAGTTGCAATCTTTAAAACAGATCATTGAGAAGGGCAAATGCGATACCCACAAGCGGTTCAAATATAAGTGACGTGGTTAGTATACTTTGAGTATTTAATTATGTTAAGTTTTATAATTACTTTTATTCATGAATATCATCTCTAACTTGTGTAATTGAATCAATTGAATATAGGATCGTCAAGCGAGAACAATTTTTCAAGCGGACAACAAAGAAAAGGCGTTCAAGTATGATCATTGTTGGGAAATACTTGGAACATGTTCAAAGTATTTGCAAGAGTTTTATGTTCCCATACCGTCAATTCCTCCAATGGAGACCCCTCATTCCACCATGCCATTCAGAGAGAGTGATATCCTGAGGTTCAAGCAAGTAACCCTCCTTCTATTATCAACCGCCCTGGAGGTCATGATAAACAAAAGAAGAAGAAAATAGGAACTCCAGAATCTTCCACGGTAGCTGTAGAAATAATCTCACATTAATCATTCATGACCTTCCTCCTTGTTACGCATCATTGACCGTCATGATAACGAATGATGGTCAGGTGGTGTTGCTTGTTGTTGTTCAATGTGGTCAGCATTCATTATGAATATTTCTTGACGTTCACATTCAAGTTGGCACTCATACTCTCATTGCCTCTCATCAGATTCCCTACTATGTGAACTCATTATGCAAACAAAATTGTCTGTGAAAGAGATTGATGAAATTTAGATGAAGAAGAAGAATGTTGAATGGTCGGATGAAGATGATCATAATGGATGAGGTTATGGGTTCATCCATACACAAAATGAAAGTATTCTTTTTGTAACCATATGATTAAGCTATATGATAACATGAATAGTTGACGCTATAACTCATTTTGAGTAAAAGTGGATGAATAATTGATGGCAGAACTCCATATAAGTTGAAGTGAATAAGAAGTGACGATACAACTCATTCTGAATAAAAATGGATGAATAATTGACAATACAACTCATTACATACAAAAGTAAATTGTTCTCGCTGAGTAATAAATGGCACAACTCATGTTGAGTAAATTGTGTATACATTTTTTATCTTAGATTAATTACGTCATAATAAATAAGTAAATAAAATTTTGTCCAAATCGAAAAGAGTTACATCGGAATGTTTATTTTAATTAATTAATACTATCTATATAAAAATAATAAAGATGTTATATAAATAAACTAACAAAAACAACAATATATTATAGTTGGATACAAAATTAAATAATTAAAGGTATATTTAGCGTTTGATCATTGTAGGAAAATTATTTTGTGGACCTAAAAAGCTAAATTTAGCTTTAGCTTTTGGCTTTTTTAGCTTGTACCATAGTGGATGGTCTTAGATTTTGAATCTCGATAGATTATTCAGACAAACAAACAATATCCAATTAACTCGATTTATGCGAAACAGGCTATAAATAATTCACCGTCGCAATCCTTCTCTACGTAGGTCACGCCCTTTTGGGTCCGCTAACCTACTACTATCCTAGTATCCTAGTCTGCTCTCTCGAGTCCAAGATCCTAAAACTTGTATGATGATAAATCAAAAAAGAATTGCACTCACGACGGACTAGTTTATTCGCTCCCAGATGAGGGTTAACACCTAACCTAGTTGATTAATTTTGATGTTCTAAGATAAAAAAAGCTCTTTTAAGATGAAGCAAATCTAAAAAGATCTTATTCAAGAGGGTCAGGCAAGAACAAGAACCCAATCAAAATCAATCATAAACTGAAATACATCAAACTTGCATGAATCGAAATAATCAAAGTATCATCTGTTCATAAGGAATCACATAGGGTTCATCTAATCTAAGGAAGAATGAATTTAGCTACTCATAACCATAACTTCTTTTTTAAACTAACATAACTTCTTTAATTCAACTCTAATTCTTGTATTTTTATATAAAAAGATTCGTATTTTTAAATCAAAATAAAACATGTTAAAGTGTTAAGTGTCCTACTTGGCATGATGATGTTACACTGATCACTTAAATGGTCTAATTAGAATGGCCTACGTGGATTGTTTATTCTGTTTTCAATTAAAATTGGAACTCAGAGTGAATCATGGCTGCTCTTCCTCTCCTCTTCAACTCTGAACGCCAGAGACGATTAGAGCTCCTTCCGGCCGTTAGTTCCACCAATCTGGATCAATCTCAGGTATAGTCCCTCCCTCCCTCTGTCCACTACGTCGAATGATTTTAGGGTTCTTAATAATTATTTTCAATTCTAATTTCTTCGGTGGAAAAGGACGTGACAGAGTTCCAACGAGGCTTCATTGGTGGTTTTACTTCTGAACTATCGATCTCGGTGGCCTCTGGTAAGCCCAACTTCTGCAAAACCACTTGCAACTTGCAGGTGGAGATGTAGTCAACACCGTCTTCATTGAACACCTTGAAGGCCTAAGATCTGAAGCTCAGGTCGGATTGGATCTTGGATACGTTGTATCTCTATACTGTGGATACGGGGAGAAAGCAGAGACTCTCAAGTCACGAAAAGGCCTCGACTTCCTCTGTCGGCTTTCCCTCTTTCTTTCGGCTGCGTTTCTCACCAATCCCACACTGGAATACTAGGTCATTATATGGTTGTGTGGTGGATATATCGTCGGCGGCGCGATTATTACTCACGGAAGAAGAAGGAAAGATAATGGAATATTTTATTATTTTATTAAATATTTATATATAAAATATTATTGTATTATAGTTGCATCCTACGTGGCCAGTACAGTAGGCCAATAGTACAGTCAAACTTCGACATTGTTTCCACGTCATCAACTAAAACATGTCAGCTTGACGAAACTTAACGCCATTTTATTTTGATTTAAAAATACGACAGTTGGTCACATGAAAAAGATATATCATTTGTGGTGTCTGTCTTTAGTTTAAACGAAAAGTTGGTGATATTCTGATGAATTTTGCCATTCTTCTAAATACCCAACTGCCCAGTTAAATTTGGTCATTTAGATCAAAAAAGCTTAAAAGAAGATCATCGAAAGGTTGTAAAGTATTCAACATATGTGCTCAAATTTTTTTCAGACGCGGGGCCAAAAAACCAGTTAAAAACTTATGAGTTACCATTGGATAATTTGTTGTTATAAGTTTTTATTTTGAAAGATATTCATTTCTCAAAGAAGACCATGAAATGAACATACAAAGTGTCCATCGGAGGTATAGACTCTACATATGGAGAGAGCTGTATGGAATGCGGGTCTCCGTAAAAACGGCAACCTTGTTCCTTACTCACCAACAAAGGTCGCGAAACATCCAACAAAGCCAATAGACACCCATATGTCTTCCATCGTTTGTTTGCTCGCCGAAGTTTCGATACGCATGACAATATCCCGTTTGTGTTCTCGAATCAAATCCTTCAAAAGCTTGAGAGCTCCCCAAGCCGCGAAAATTCCACGACAGTAGCACCATCCTGCCAGCTACGGTTGAATGAGCGGGGAGAGATAGAGATGTTGGCCGTCACCGGCAGAAGCAAATCCCACTACAGGGACGAAAACCCTAAGGTAAGGCGAAGAGAGTAGCCGAAAATCTCGAAGAAAAAGTCTTTATAAATGTCAATGGTGGTGGTACGGTGTTATATTAGCAAATACATAATATTATTTTGTCTTGGTAGACTTTGATTATTGCTTATTTTTAGAATAGAGAGTTAGCGTTTAATATAATTATTATCACATAAACATTATTCTTATTATAGCAAATCATAAGAAGCATACAATCAACAATTGGAAGTTTGGAACTATTCTTTTCCAAACTTCCGTGATGTATACTAAATCTGCAAAATGAATTACCAATTGTAGCAAAATCATACGATCCATTTCTTGAACAAATGAACCATTAGTAACATTTTTCTTACAAATCTACCAACTGATAAGTAATACGTAAAGTGTAGTTAGAAAACAAGTATATATATTTATATATGTTTACCAAATGAGATCTAAGCAGAATCGTACGGTATACTAGAAGAATCTGTTAATGAAATTAAATCGAGTTATATCTTCAAGATATGGTTAACCCAATATATAATTACGGAAATGACACAACCTTAAATAACATAGTTTCTTGAAGCCCAAATTAAGACTCCCAGAAGCTAGAACTGTACTCGAGGCTACAAAAGTGATGCTTGCAAGTCCAGAACCCACTTCCATCTTCTCAGACAACATCACATTGATCAATGTTCTGCTATCATCCATTTCACCGGTGATGCTCCGAAAATCAAGTTCTATTTCATCACCGAAAAACGCGATAAAGAATTGCAGATGGGGTGGCAACCTCCTCGAGAGCACGCATGTTGGGTTTCTCACCTTGTATACGACTGATAGCAGCTCTTTGTATCGCTGTATTGAACCGTTTCTCTTCGATGGAATGAAGTTTAATTAATTGATTCAGAAAAGGATTAACACTCCCACCTCCCCGGTACCTGCTGCCTCCCATCATTAATTGAATTTTGCAGGTTACAACTTGGTTTTCAATTTTATTTTGGTTGCAGATATTTCACTAGTAGTTGGATGCTACTGCAAGACGCTAGCTGCTGCAAAAAGCACACTTGGTAGATTCATTTCAAATAGACCACCCAACCTCCCTCATTAAATCCACCTTTAACCACTCACTCAATCTCAACATTCCTCATGCCGCCGCCTGATGATCAATGACATCAATATTATTCCAAGTGGCCTCGTCCAACATCTCCTCCGACGAGATCAATAGCTCTGGATCAGTACCTTTACTGCTGCTGCTGCTGTTGATCATGTTGAAATCGCACAAATCCCTCAACCCATCCTCGCAACCCAGCAGAAGGTCCGATAAAGATATCTCAGGTCCTGCCCCGAAATCCATCGTCATAATTAACTCATCACTTCCCTCATGCAGTGCGTTGTTTGTGTGACTATTACTACTAGTGCCGTCAACGCAGGACAGCTCGTTAGACGATGAGGTCTCCAGGGTATCAATATTATTACTTCTCTTGCCCATTGCTAAATTTGGCTGCTGGTAGAAAAGAAGCTGGTTAGACGAGCACTTCAGGGCCTTGGTTTTGATCACCTGCAAGAAAATTCAGTTTTAGTAATTGTAATTATGTACGATCATTTTATATTAATTTGTTGATCATTAAAAGTCATTAGACCATCTTCAATCCAACAAATACCAAATTTCAGATCACTAAAAGACAAACTTATCAAATTTGGCTCTTGATTTGCTCCAACCCAATAATAATCAAATTAATTATCGTTTGACCGAAAAAAATAGTCACTAACCTGTTGGTCACTAAAACTATATTTTTTTGTAGTAACTAGCTGGGCGTCGCTAGATGTGGAAATCATCAATTTCCTACTACGAGGTTTTGTGAGACAAGTAGAAGAAGATGCGGGTATTGGGAAACGATTCTCCAATAACACTCTTTTCCCCAAATTAGTGTTCCAGTAATTTTTAATTTCGTTGTCTGTTCGTCCCGGAAGTCTACCAGCTATGAGCGACCATCTTCTCAAAATCAACAAAAGCACATATAATATTACGTTATAATAATAGGGTCAGCAAGCTAAGCAAAGTATAAATTTTGTATATATGGAGCTACCGGTTGCCTAAGAGTTTGTGGAGGCGGATGATAAGGTCTTCCTCGTCGGGGGAAATGTTGCCGCGCTTGATGTCAGGGCGCAAGTAATTGAGCCACCGGAGGCGGCAGCTCTTGCCGCACCGGTTCAGGCCAGCTTTCTTCGGTAGGTTACGCCATTTTCCAATTCCGTGGGATTGGATGTAGCGGGTCAGGAGCTGGTCCTCCTCAGCTGTCCATGCGCCTCTGTTCATTCCTTCCTTTGAACAACAAGGGCTCCTCCCCATCTTTAATTCTACTCTTAATTTGAAGTTGGCAAGGCAGCAAAGCTATTGGATGCTTATATATATAGCCTACCCATCTTGGGATCTTTTCACCGCCACCCTTAAACGTTGGTTGATCATTTAATACATTTGAAGATTTTTAGGTTATAGTATTTTTGCACATTCCGGCTGATAGATCATTTTAGTCAATTTTAGTTAAAAATGTATGGATTCCAACCTAATTTATTTTGATCACACTTTCAAATCAAACGTTTCAATCGTACTTCAATTGTTTTAATAGTAATAGTACTCATAGAGGAGTCCGGATCCGTAACAAATACTTCGTTATTTACCGCCAACAAACAATAGATTACAAGGGCGATTTTATCATTAACATAAATTAATTAAGTACATCCATTATCCAATCTTATCATTTTATCCCTCCCGACATCTTCTTCATCCTCCATCGCCCAACAAATTAAAACCCAAACATAATTCAAATTCTTCCGCCTTTGCTCGTCCATTGCATCTCTATGAGTTAGATCCGATGGCCGAAATCCAGATTTCTTCTCTCCTTCCTCTTTCCAATCTCATTGACTCCTCAACAAATTCTCGGAGCTCTCTCTCACCGCCGATCGGTCTTCTATAGCAACAACGGTGGCTGGACTTTGTAGCTGATCATCGGCATGAGCTATTGTTCCGACGGTGAGCTTATTCTCTCCTTTTGAATGAAGTTCATATGTTTAGCTATTTTATTTGGTTGGATTCGTACTTGTTTCTGCGTACTAGCATTTTTTATATTCTATTGTGTTGTACCTATTTTTATTTGTGTATACTTGTTTTTGTGTATTAGTGTTTTCTATATTTCTAAAGGGTTATACTCATTTTTATTTTATGTACTTGATTTTGTGTACTAACTTTTCTAGCGTACTCGTTTTTTCAATGTACTAGTTTTGTCTCTTCTTGTTTTTGTATTCTACCTTTTTCTATGTACTAACTTTGTTTGTACTTGTTAATGTGTACTAGCTTTTTCCGTGTACTAACTTTGTTTATACTTGTTTTCGTGTACTAGTTTTTTCAATACTTTTTTTTGTGTACTAGCTTTTTATATATTTATGTCCAGTTGTACTCAATTTTATTTGATGTTTCAGCGTACTAAATTTTGTAGTATACTAGTTTTTTCAGTGTACTAGTTTTGTATGTACTTATTTATGTACATACTAGCTTTTTCTATACATGTTTCTGAGTTTGTCTCTCTCCTCAACTATTCTTTTTGAATTTTTATTACGTTAAAGTTTGTTATATATACTGAAGCTGTGAATTGATGAGAGTAAATGAATTGTCCAAAAAACAAGATAAGACAAAGTAAAAATGACTATAAACCCCCTAAGATAAAGAGCCCATGTGCTATGTCAAATGAAATAGTTAAATAGATGGCGGAATATCATTGATTGTTTTTTTAATGCAAAAGAATGATGCAATTTTTCTTAACAGCGTATGACACCTTCTATATGTTAGTGTGGAAATATTTTTAGGCCGTTGAATCATCCAAAGTTTAATCAAATGGTTGATTATGAAATGACATGAACTTTGATTTCAGAATATAATTAAAGCTGAAAATTTTCATTTTATTCAGAGAATAAAAACTGACTGATTTGGGCGAGAAGTGAAATGGTGATAGTTATTTTATTTACTTTTAACCAAAAAAAATTATTTAATTTTGATTTAAGTTTATTTACTTTTTTCGTCAAACTTTCTATCTTGATATATTTTAATTATTTTGAAAAAAGGTTAAAATCTATATCTTATAACATGTCAAAATTATGTGAAATATTTGATAATATTTTGAAATGAATTTTGACTTAGTGGTTGGTGCAAATGAAGTCTACAATGTCATTGTTTGACATTTATGGTACCATTATATGACTATTATGCGAATGTCTATGTTATATAACGGTTATGTAACAGTTCTGACATGGTTTTAGACCATTCTTATAAATGGACATAACAGTTATATAACACACATGTAAAATAAATATAATGCACTCGTAGAACATAACTGTGGCATAACAGACTTGTAACGCATGATAGATGCAAATCAGATTTATAGCACATAATAGTAGCATAACATATCTGTAACATGATTATAACATTGACATAACAGAAATATAAAACAGTTATAACGATGGCATAACAAGTTCGTTCGGACATAACAACATAACCAAATTTTGAAATATAATTAATTAACATCCATTTCGAAATATAATTAAATTATTCACAAAATTTTGACATATTATGAAATGTATTAAACATTTATATTAATAATTTCAACTTTTTCTTATAAAAAATCAAATATTCATCTCATTAGACTTGAAAAATTAGAATAAATATTATTTGTATAGCCAAAATTATATTTTAATAATTCTGTAAATAATTATGAGATTAAACTAACATTGGAGAATCTTTAAGAGGAGAGATAATATAAAACCAAAATAAAAAGCAAACCTCCATTTCTTTAATTTATTTTCATTTCCCTCCCAAATTTTATTCTGGAATTTTTTTATAACATGATTAAATAAAAAATTATATAAATAATTAAGTTAAAATCTAAATTACAAAAATCACAATTTACAAGAGCGCCGCTGCCGCTACGTAGCATTCACCAATACTTATTTGATTTATTTGGACAAACTCAAATTTGTACTTTAACACTTAAGCTTTTGTATAGTTGCATTTTAGTCACTCATTTAGTTTGTGAAGTGCGTTTAATTGAAACTCGATTTTCGATGAGTTAGGTTAACGTCCATTAGTTACGAAATTGGTTAAAATGCACTAAACTAGTAAAAATGTGAGCTCAATCTGTATATGGATTGAACTCGGGTTAAACATAACCGATTTTAAATTAAACGATTGCGGATATTAAATTTACGTTACACTGATATAATAACGACATAACACGAGAAAAATTAAACTATTGAATTATTTTGTAACCGGAAGATTTGCGAATATTGTACGTAATTCCAGTGGCTAGACCCAGAGAGAGCTTCGACGACAGCAATTTCGCCAATATCCGGAAATCCATGAACTTTCACCAGCAAAATTCTCTCCGGTGAGTTTTTTTTTGTCACCGAAGTTTCGATTTTTTTTAAAAGGGCCACTATACCACCTTTGTCGGGGGTTAATTTCTGGACTTCCTTGTCAACCACATTTTGTACCTGTTGTTTTCAATTATGACCTTATAATCGCGTTTGTACTTGTGTTTTGTACTCGTTTTGTTATATCTATTCGCTCATGTACATGTTTTGTACTCGTTTTCTAGTACTGTAACATTCGTGTACTTGTATATATTTTTACAGTCATTTTTCAATATCGGAGGGCCAAAAGTTATTATTTGCCGACACCAACAGCCCGTTTTCTGCACTCGAAATTTGGGTAGCATGCAGCCAAAAGCAGCTTCATATATCTACATTAATTATGAGCTCAGAAAAATGACGGTAACCCGGAATTTCTTTGCATGCTGATGTATGTTGTATTAAAAAAAGAAGAGAAGAAGCATTTGGAATCTTTGTTATTTTGCTTCTATCTATAATTCTTCCCTTAAATGCATGGCTGGCTTGGTTTGAATTGAAACGAGACACTCGTTTTCCTGTGTGAGTAAATGCCCTGAAGGTTACAACAACTATCCTATAATATATTCAAACACATCGAATAATAAGGTAGGGAAAAGGAAGAATAAAAGGTTAATTTCAATTAATTAGTAGTCTACCATATTTGTGTTCATTGTGATTATCTTCGTCTTTCTTTATATGCATGATTATCTTGAACCGTTTTCCATATTTGTGTTTAAGTGATAAATAGTAGTTTCCATATTTTGATAGAGCCATAATAGGTAGGTTGCCATGAAGCTGATTGCATGGAATCCAGGTGGAGCAAAGGCAGGCCACGTAGGGTAGTGAGTTGGTAAAGCCATTTTGGATACACACTATTTTCCGTTACGAAATCCCCCCCTCTATAAATATACTCCTACCACAGTTTTCATTTCTTCGCCATCTGAAAACAAAATCAACAACAACAAAAAAGAAGAGAGAGAGAGAGAGATGTGGACGGTTGGGTTGAGAGCTTTTCTGGTGCTGTACATCGGGGCACTTGCTCCAGGGGCAGCCTTGCCGCCGGCGGAGGAACAACCAGCTGACGGTGACGACGTGGCAGCGGCGCAGCAGGAAGAAGAAGAAGGTGGCAGCGACATTTGGTTCCATGAAGAAGTTGACTCCCATCTCAAGCTCTCCTACGCTATCAACCGGTCCCTCTAACTAGCTATATACATATTTTTTTCTTTTTATCTTTGACAGTCACTAATAATATAATATGATGATTCCGTTTCATTAATATTTTAATTTATTTTGTGAACGTACAGTGTGCTGCATTCTGGTACCAGCCCGTACCAACAAGTCGACCTCATCGACACCAAGCACTTTGGAAAGGTTTTGTTGATTGACGGCAAAGTACAAAGTGCTGAAAGCGACGAGTTTATTTACCATGAGCTCCTCGTCCATCCTCCCCTCTTGCTCCACCCTAAGTAAGCTTATCCTTTTTCTTTTAAATTATCTTGCATCGAAAAATAGAACAAATAGATTAAATATTATTTTTAAGTGTGAAAGAAAAATTTATCTCATGAGTTAATTTTGAGAATGAGAAGGTCCAATAATAATCAATAATTAATAATGATATCAAAACTTAGGTTATCTAGTCCGGTCCGAAGGATCGATGATTATCTTTCAGAGTCTGTAAATAGATAATACCTACTTAAAGACTGACATGGGAAGATTATTGGATTATCTCCTACCAATAATAAAAAGAGTTACACGCCTATTTTTTTTATATGTGAGCAAAAATTTCACCCTCTGCACTAATTTTGAAATAAAAAAACTCAATAAAACCCACATATTTTTATACATATCGAGAACACCCAATTTAACTGCTCCAATTCTCTATAAAAATAGACCCACACAATTCGATTGAACACCGTCTTCTTTCTAACAACGATCTATTACCAATATTTCATCCAAATCTAATAACTTTGTATAAATTCACCGCATGATAAAATTTGTCCCCACCAAGTCTAATAACACGTGACTCTAAGTCAACTCGTAGTTATTAATTAGAATCCATGTAATTAATTAATATGTGATTTGATCAGGCCGCAAAGAGTGTTCATAATGGGAGGAGGTGAAGGATCCACGGCTAGAGAGGTTCTGAACCACGCGAGTGTGGAAAAAGTGGTGATGTGCGACATCGACAGTGTGGTTGTTGATTTCTGTCGCTCTCATCTCGCCGCCAACGCACTTGCCTTTGCAGACCCCAGGCTCCAAGTCGTCATCAACGATGCTAAGTAATTAAGTCTTTATTAATAAATCGCAATTATTCGAATCTTCTATCTGACTTTTCATTTTAATAATTTAGTACGCTCGACGTCACTGAAAGTAATAAAAATTTTGCAATAAAAATGAAGGGCCGAGTTGGAAAAGACAACGGAGGATAAATTTGACGTGATCATAGGAGACTTGGCGGACCCCTTGGATGGTGGGCCATGCAACCAGCTCTACACCAAATCATTTTACGAGCAAGTCGTCAAGCCCAAGCTCCATCCTAATGGCATTTTTGTCACCCAAGTATATCATATTATATTATATTATATTATTTAATTTTAAAATAGTTATGGTCCAATTAATTTCACCCATATATAATTTATAAACTGTTTTGTTATGGTACGTAGGCTGGGCCAGGAGGAGTTCCTTCTTCCCACAAGATCGTCTTCACCTCCATTTACAACACCTTGAAGCAGGTTTTCAAGTGTGAGTACCGCATATTAATTAATTTCTCTTTTGACCTGAATTAATTAGAGTCATATGGGATTTTGTGTTATTTTGAATTGAATATTTTTGTTGCAGTTGTGGTGCCATACACCACTCATATCCCGTCTTACATGGATACTTGGGGATGGATCATCGTGAGTACTCCTCCATTTTATTTTGTTATATTCACTGAGTACTTACTGTTAATTATTAATTAATAAACGTACAAGTAGCTGAATTAATAAAGGTACGTATGGTGCGGTGGTTTGCAGGCGTCTGATGAAGCACTGAGGTTGGATGTGCAAGAAATTGACAAAAGGATTGGAGAAAGGCTGAAGAGCGCCCCTCTCTACTTTGATGGTGCTTCCTTCATGGCTTCCACGGTCATGAACAAGATCCTTCGTACATCGTAAGCTCTTCAATTCAAACATATATATCCACTACTGGATCACTTTAGTTATGATTTTTAACGTTGCTCGATCGGTTTTACTTTTCTAGGCTGGCGGAGGAAAAGCATGTATTCACCGAAAAGGATGGGAGGTTCCTTCACGGCCATGGAGTTGCTGCTGCCGCCGATGACAAAATCAACGAGTGACAACTTAATTACAACCAAATAGATTATGATTTCTGCAAAAAATAAAAGCCCCAATGTATACATTATATATATTGGATTTTTTTTTATGAAGTACAATATATATTGGATGTTGATGCGTTTGGATCGTGTCTGAATAAAGTATACATACTAATCTAGCGAGAAGATTAATTAGCAACTTTTTATCTGGTGTTAATATATAATATTCATATTTTCGGAGTATTATATACTCTCGCCTGCATGGACTCATCTCAACCTATCATTTTAGGATAAAATCTAGACGGTCAATATATATTTTATTTTGAAAATTAAAATAAATGAAAAATAAAATTCCTGAATCATCACTCCATTTAATTTATATAAACATGAAGATATGATATCTTTTATATTGTCATTTTAAAATTTGTACTTGAAAAATTCTCTTATGATCATTTTAACATAATCAATATACTTTCAAAACATCAAATTTTGTAAATTATATTTTGTGATTCAACACCATAACACCATCCATCATTCTATAGTAATCCGTTGTGCTTTGTAAATTTATATTAAGCGATTCTAATTAATCTTTTTAAAATTATCTAATTTCTCATTAATGTTAACCCAATTATTTTGATGCAACAGTGAGTAATTTTATAACATAAAAGACAAGCACAAAAAGAGTCATTGCCCAGAACGCCAAAGCCTCCACACAAGCAAAGAAAAAAACGACAACAACAAAACAGACAGCGATCAGACTCGACGCCAAAACACCAACCGAGACCCAAATCTCAGGCCACCCAAGAAAGGAGAAAAGCAGGGTTGATCAAGGGTCTGCAAAATCGAGATCATGACCATGAATATTGAGATGAAGCTCCAATGGAGGGCACATGATATAATGTAGTTGTGAAGTTGGTTTATATGAAGTTGTGATCACGGTATAATGCAACCTTGGCCATTAGCTGCTACCAGACGACTTCGTTTCGTGAATCGGATCATCCGTATAAGGAATTATCTGAGCGGGGATGGGCCATTCAGCATATAACTGACTGAAAACTCATTAATATCGAGTATGTTTTGTTTCTATTTTGTTTTGGGTGAATTCTACTTTGTTTAATTGATTTATGCCATTGAAGTACTGGGAGCTTCATTCTTTATACTTTGTTGTGCAAGAAGAAAAAAAAGAGTTTTGTTTATTTGGGCCGGATCTTATTAAAACATCTGTTAATTATTATTATAATGGGCTAGAGTTAATAAAAAGCCCATATTTAATAGTTTGTCTAGACAAACATGTTTTTTTATGGCTTGATCAGGTACCTCCTACGGAACTCTTCTAAATCAGACCAAATGGTCCCTTACGTATTTTGTTGGCCTTTTGTATCGATTGCAACAAAATTATCTATTGTTTGTTAAAATAGCAATTGAATCAGAATGTGGCATTTCATCTAAATGACCATTAGCTCGGTCGACGTGGCAAAGCAAAGTCGGCAATATAGGTCGATGTGGCACTTTATACCACTTAGCTAGCGTTCTAATTATGGAATTTTCAGGGTATACGAAAAGTGTACTAATATCCTTATCTTTTTTTCAATTTTGGTGGACGGATCTGGGTAGTGATTCATTCAGTTTAAGTGGGGGTATCGCTAACTAAGTGGTATAAAATGCCACGTTGACCAACATTGCTGACTCAGCTCTGCCACGTCGACCAAACTAACGTCTGTTTAGACAGAAGGCCAAATTCAAAATTAATTATTATTTCAACAAACGAGAGGGACAATTGATAAGGCTAGAATTTGTAACAATTATCTATCCTTATATGCATACTTTTTGAGTGATTATTAGTTTGTTCGAGCTTCATTCTTGTGTGATTTCGTGTTTTGGCATTATGTGCCTAGACCCGTTCATTTGGACCGTTTCAGTCCATTTGATATGTTTCTTTGTAGTGTTTGTTGTCCAGAGGTACTCTAGAGATAGGTGGTGTTGTTATGAAGCAATGAACGTGAAGTAGAACACGGTTGGAGCTCGAACGGAAGATTGAGAAATGAAATTGATGAGCAGAGGGGTTGCACGCCGTGCACCTATGCACGGCGTGCACCCCTAGGATGCTTCCAAATCACGGCCCTTAAGCAGGGGAACGTCGTGCACCCTTGTACGGCGTTCCTCCCATTCAAATACGCAAAATTTTTGAAAAAAGGAGGTGCACGCCGTGCATGTGTGCACGCCGTGCACCCCCCAATTTCAGCAACTTCCTATAAAAGGGCTGATTTTGAGGAAAGAGAGGAGAACTTCCCCAACTTCGTTTTTCCCGATTTTTCCCGAGTTTCTTCTGCATAAACCAGCCCCAAACCTCCTCTAGAAGTTCAATTGAAGATCAAAAGGAGCTCCTATCAAAGATTGAAGCAAGGATTGAAGATAGAAGACCAAAAGCGACGATTGAAAGAAGAACAAGCCGTTTTCTCTTCATCAAGATGATGGTTAGGGTTTCTTTTGAGTTGTTTTCTTCTAGCATCATGAGTAGCTAATTTCTTAGAGATTCTTGGTTGAGATGTAGGAATTGAGCCATGATACCTGTTTGAATGTTTTAAGAACGACGATTGTGGATGTTTGAATTGCAATGAAAGTTTGTCTCGATTGTTTGGTGTTCAACCTAATTCTTGTTGTGGATAGAATTAGGTCAAATTCATGAAATCCTTTGGTTGTGAAAGACTTAGGAATTCTTTAGTTCGACAATCGAGGATAGAATTAGGTTATTGGTGGGGTAAACCGATAACCTAATTCTACCTTTTGTGTTTTTCCCGGTTTTAAGTGAAAGCCATGTTGTAATTGGCGGGCGCTCTGGTTTGCACCCAATGGACCAAGTTGGGTGTAGTTATCAGTAGTTTAGGCGTTGATGGACCAAATTAACACTATTTCCAATTACTCGTGGGTTCTTTTGATTCCGGTAAAGCACCCCTTTCACTTTGTAGAACTCCTTGGAGTTCATTACTAGTTGCCCGATTAAGGGGATTTCTACCTTAGTTGGGAAGCTAGTAGTGGAAATCCGCGTGGAATGACCAAATGGTCACTTTTGCAATTGGTTAATCGTTTCTAAGGTACATTTTATAGGTTTGATGACCACAATGACACCAAATATTGGTTGATGACCAGTATGGATATTCAGCTCCAATTTCAAAGATCTCGAGTCGGTTATCTATTCACGGGGTATGAGCCCCGCCATTTTCAACCTTGAATTCACGAAACAAGTGTCGTAGCTCTCTTCTACATATCCAGTTCTTCGGGTTTCTCCTTTTTCGCTGTTCTCTTCTCGCTTCCTTGCGGAGCACAGCTTGCCAACCGACACGATGCCGGTCAATCTCACCCCCAACGCTATAGCCGCCATCATTGCCGGCGATCTGAACTCGAAGCCGCTGGTACAGGTTACGGACATCAAACTGTGCGGGAGCGCTCAGGAAAGGTACAGGATGATGATCTCCGATTCCGTCTCCACTCAGCAAGCGATGCTCGCTACTCAGCTCAATGATAGAGTCAAGACCGGCTGCGTCAAGATAGGATCCGTCGTCCAGCTCATTGATTACATTTGCAGCGATGTCCAGAACCGCAGGTGGCTTTCTCACGTCTTCATAACTTTAGTTCTAGCGCTTGGAAAATTAATCGCGGAACTATGTGTTCAGTCCTTTCCAAATAGAATTTCTATGCAGCATTTTCAATTTTAAACTCGACTAGAAGTTTTAGGTCAATATCCAGGCATTAGAGATTCCTGTGGCCATTGCTGGTTTCTCGAGTGATTTTTCATGACTGTTAAGGACCGATGGAATTGCTTCTGTAGCTGGTGATCTACTCCTATCCTAGAGAAGAAAGATTCTCGTCCTATTTTGGAATAGATACCATCTCTCATCTGTTTGTTGTGAATTCGTCTCTGCTATCTGCGATAGGACAGGATATTCTCAAAAGTTTGTTTATCGATCTAATTTGAAATGGAATACTTGACTTATAGACATGCTACTTCAGTTGTTTCAATCTTCTTGACTTGCTCTGGTTTTACATTACTCGGTTATATCGTTATGCTTGTGAATTGTGAGAAAAATGCTGCTTGGCAAATAGAATGCTATAGCACGTAGTGTTTGTCTCTAGTTGAAAAAAGAGAATGATGTAATTTTGGTACCACTGCTTTGGTTGACAATGGACCAATTGCTGTTGTTCTGCAGGATTATCGTCGTGCTGAAAATGGAAACTATAGTACTGGATTGTGGAATAATTGGAAATCCTAAATGCGTGGCTGATATGACTGCTCAGAAGACCCTTACTAACGTCAGTTCAGCACAATCAGGCAGCGGATTTTACAACGATTCGAGTTCCCTAAACAATGGTGGTAATATGCAAAGTTTTCGGCCAGCTTTCAATGCCCAAAATGCTGGAAACAATATGCAGGGCCTGCAGCCTACCTCTTTCCCCCAAAATCAAGGAACCAATGTGAAAGGTACTCGGCCTCTGTTGAATAATGCCCGAAATGGCAGCAATGGTATGATGAGACCAGCTACTTGGAATAATGCACAGAGTTATGGACCATCCGTTCAACCTGCATACCAACCGCCTCCGAGTTATATAAATAGAGGAGCAATCATGAAGAACGAAGCACCAGCTAGAGTAATTCCAATTGCTGCTTTGAATCCTTACCAGGGAAGGTGGGCCATCAAGGCCCGGGTAACTGCGAAAGGAGATCTCCGTCGCTACAACAATGCACGTGGAGATGGGAAGGTCTTCTCCTTTGACCTTCTTGATTCAGATGGAGGTGAAATAAGGGTAACATGCTTCAATTCTGTTGTTGACCGCTTCTATGATGTCATTGAGGTTGGAAGAGTCTATTTGATCGCAAAGGGTAATTTAAAACCAGCACAGAAAAATTTCAATCATCTGAAGAATGAGTGGGAGATATTTCTTGAGGCAGCTTCAACTGTCGATCTTCTTCCAGAGGAAGATGGTTCTATACCACAACAACAGTTTGCCTTTAAATCAATAAGTGAAATTGAGAGTACTGAAAACAACTCCATACTTGATATAGTTGGCATTGTGACATCCGTGAACCCTTCGGTCTCTATCATGAGAAAGAATGGCATGGAGACTCAGCGAAGAACGGTGAATGTGAAGGATAGTTCAGGCAGAAGTGTTGAGCTAACTCTTTGGGGAGATTTCTGTAACAAAGAAGGTCAAGGTCTGCAAGAGATGGTGGATTCGGGGATATTTCCAGTACTAGCTGTGAAAGCAGGAAAGGTTAGTGATTTCACTGGGAAGTCTGTAGGGACGATTTCATCTTCTCAGCTATTCATAAATCCAGAAATTCCTGAAGCACAAGAGCTGAGAGACTGGTTTAACCGAGGAGGGCGGAACGCTGCTACTGTATGCATTTCCAAGGACGTGGTGCCAGCAGGATCCAAGAATGAAATAAGGAAAACTGTGTCCCAAATCAAAGACGAAGGTCTTGGACGATCGGAGAAACCAGACTGGGTAACTGTGAAAGCTGCAATCACCTTTTTCAAAATAGAATCGTTCTGCTACACAGCTTGTCCGCTGATGATAGGGGATAGACAGTGTAACAAGAAGGTGAACAGATCAGGAAGCTCGGGATGGGTATGCGATAGATGCAATCAAGAATTCGAGGAATGTGATTACAGATATCTGCTTCAGTTTCAGATTCAGGACCATACAGGATTAGCGTGGGTTACAGCTTTCCAAGAGTCGGGAGAAGAGATCATGGGAATACCAGCCAAGGAGTTGTACGAACTGAAAAACAACGAGCAGGAGGAGTCTAGACTTTCAAACATATTTCGCAGCAGGGTGTTTTACCGTTATCTTTTGAGGCTTAAGATCAAGGAGGAAATGTATGGCGATGAACTGAGGGTTAAGATCACGGTGGTGAAGGCAGACAAGATTGATTACTCTTCTGAGAGCAGACAAATGCTTGGCGAAATTGTTTCCGGATCCCGTAGGTACTGAAGATCTCCTTCAAAACCATTGAGTTTCATATTTAGGTACTGAAGATCTCCTTCAATCAAAACCATTGAGTTTCATATTTTACGCAGTTAGTCTTGTGCTATGTTTAGATTAAAACAGGAATATTGGTATGTAGTAATATGCAGAAAATGATGAAAGAAAGACAGACTCCTTTACTGAGAAGGAACCAAACTGGTTACATTGAGGGTATTACAAATATTGTTTGTTTTTTTGAATGGGAAACGAAATGAAACTGAACGAAGAGGTAAGAGGCAGTAGTAGAGAAAGAATCCTCTCGAAACAGTGTCTTCTTGTTAGCTACGCTTGACAGGGTCGAAATTGGAGACACCAACAATAGCACCGATGATGGCAGTGAGAACAGTGCCACCGGCAGCAATGCTGAGCAAGAAGTTCTTGAGGGAAGGGCTGACTTCAGCTGCTTGAGCCACGTCGGGGATGACCATGGAAGCGGTGAGAACAGCGGCGGTCAATCCAGTGACAGCCTTATCCTTGAGGGAAGCCTTGACTTGGAATTTGGATCTCCCAGTCAAAGACTTGGATTGGAGAGGCCTAAAGGACAGTGGAGAAAATGCCGGTGAGTTGTTGTTCGGGCTAGCGTAAGTTAGTGGCATGGCGGCCAATGACACGGCTGAAGTTGAAGTAGCCATTGTTTTTCTTTTCTTCAAGATCTCTGATGAGGTTTCAGGTTTTGGCTCCCGAGTGAAAAAAAACAGGGGACCTTTTTGTGCTGGGGAAGAAGGGTATTTGTTTGTGGTATGCGGAGAAATGTGAGGTGAGGAATTCAGATATCGGTCTGGTATCGTCTGTCCTATGTGGCAACTTCTCCGCCTGGGTTCGCCGGATAAGCTTATCTTCGCGAGGATTGTAAATATTCATCAAAATAATAAAACAGGAGGACCGTAAAGTATACTTTTAGGGTCATTTGTTATATGGGAAGGCTAGTAGGGGAATATTCTAATTTTGGAATTTTTTTTTCTGAGGTATCATAAATGAGTTAAAAGGGGATACAAATGAAATACTACAAAATACATTAACTTCTCCGCCTGGGTTTGCCGGATAAGCTTATCTCGCTTACCTAATCAATCAGCGCAAGGATCGTTATTTTTATTTTTATTTTTTAAAGGCCGACACATGGTCCTCATTATTAATAATAACGATTCTCGGAAAGGAGACATCAATCATATCGGCTTGAATACAATTATAAATTTCGAATGAAAATTAGAAATATGATACATCCCAAAATTAAGGGAATGATCATGGTGAGGGAGGAGAACTGCCACACAATTTCCTTCACGATATGTATGTGTCACATGGACCGTCCACCTACGAGCCAATAGCAGCCGTAGCTCCTCAATACAAGCCTAGTGACACAGATAGCCGATAGCCGCATTCGGTCAGAAACAGATAATCACAGCATAATCAACTTGGAGGTTGACTCATCAATAGCCCATATACCAGGCTTGATACATGAATGGCCGCTCGTAATTCAGCATGTGTAATGGTGCAGATACCTAAGTTGGAGGACCGAGCCATCCATATTCAAAATAATATCCACATCTGTTCTGGAAACCCATCCAACCAAACTCTCGCACCGCTAAAGTTTCGTTTTAGAAAGCACTAGTTCCCCTACTCTTATTATCTTCCGAACCCCGGCAATCCAATACTGGACTCGCAGGCGGAACTAATCACAGGGAACGTTAGCGCCTCTAAAAACCACCTCGTTGCGATGCTTTCAAATTAACCAACAAATAATTCCAAAACTCAAGGCTAAAATCCTTGTATGAATCCAAGCAGCCAAATCTTATTGGAAGAAATCGCTTCCCAATCTTGACACAAGCACCCGAATCCAAAGTTGCTTTGCCGTCGAACAATCCCGAAGGGTATAAAGCAAGGTCTCAACATCGTGATGACAGATGGGGTAGCTAGTTTCATCCGAGAGATGCCTACGGTGTCTCTCCCCATTGGTCATAAGGCGATTGTGTTGGGAAAGCCAAAGAAAATGCCTCACCCGATTCGGTCCCTTCCATTTCCAAAGTGTCCATCAGTTGGGTTGACTATTTCTTGAATCGAGACCTGCTAAAAAATTATAAGTACTTTTAATAGAAAACACCCCTTGGTATCCAAACCTCAAATGAAAATATCATTGTCTTCTCCACGAGGTGGGGACATTTCTTCGATCACCCCCTATCGACGGCGGCAAAAGGCTGTCAAGAATAGCTCCATTCCAATTACCATCTTCATCCGCCATATCACGAACTGTATAGTGGTCCACGTGTTGAATTTGGCATGGGTTGATAGAATCAACCAGCTTCACACCATTATCTAACTAAGTGTCATGCCAAAAACTCATGCCATGCCCTCCCCAAATACTGATGTGAACTCCTCTGAAAACAACATCCCAAACCCGTCGCATGCCTCTCCCAAGAGAAGAGGAGGTATTGAGTCGAATTGGGATTGTGCCTTGCGTCCCCTCCTTAGTATATTTGTCGAGCAGGACACGAACCCATAGGTCATTGGGTTGAGAGAGAACCTTCCAAACCAGCTTCATGAGAAATGCATCGTTCATTTCTTTGGCTTTCCGCAAACCTAAGCCACTTTGATTTTTTGGCCTGCACACAACATCCCATGAAACTAAATGGGGTTTCCTCTCATCCGGAGGCTACCCCAAACAAAATAACGGATATTGCTATCAATCTTTTTACAAATGTGAATAGGGAGAACACCAGTTTGCATAGCATAAGAGGGGATAACATTCAAAACAGAACTAGCAAGGTTAACTCTTCCCGCAAGAGACAAAACATTACATTTCCAACCAGCTAGCTTACCTTTAATTTTGTCATGAATATACTGGTAAGTAGTATTGGTGACACAGCCATGTAAGATAGGCATGCAAAGATAACGACATAAATCATTGGTCTCATGAAAGTCAAGAGTATGACAAATGCTCCGTATAAGATTGGAGGCCACATTCTTGGAAAAAATATTCTAGACTTATCATTGCTAACCATTCGACCAAAAAGTCTCACGTAATTTATCAAGATAATCTTTAATCACAAGGCATTGGTTAGAGAAAGCATGTCCAAACAAAATGAGATCATCGGCAAAAAAAGATAGGACAAGGTGGACCCTCCTTTACTAAGAGAGAAAGAATGCCACTTGTCCTCATTAATCCTATAAGTAATTAAGCTACTAAGCCATTCAACTCGAAGAGTAAAAAGGTAGAAAGAAAGAGGAAATTCCTGTTTTATTCCACGCTCTGATTGAAAAGGTTTAGACAATCCACCATTCCATTGAATTTGAGTAGATTGAGTCGAGATGCAAGCCATGGTCACATCAATAAAAGATTCGGAAACTTGGCTAGGCGAAGGGTGTCCTCAACGAAACCCCAATCCAGACGATCATAAGCTTTAGAGAGATCAAGTTTGATGACAAAAGCTCCTTGTTTTCCTTTCTTGAGTCTAAGGGTGTGTACCACTTCCTGAAGAATAATGATGTGTTCCGAAATTTGTTGTCCCGGTACAAAACTTGTCTGGTTGGGGCCGATCAGCTTCGACATCAAATCTCGCAACCGATTTGCCAAGCATTTGTTCAGTGCTTTGTAGACCACCGAGCAAAGGCTAATTAACCAAAATTGCGTCATATTCACCGGCTTGTTGATCTTTGATATAAGAACAACAATAGTCTCATTGATGCTTGGGATAAAAAAAGGGTTCCTGAAACAAGCCTCAACAAAATCAACAGAAACACAACCCACAATATCCCAACATTTTTGAAACAATAAAGGTTGGATGCCATCCTTACTTGGTGAGATCACATTGCTTTAATTGCTGCCAAAATCTCTGCCGAATCAAGATCACATCCAATAGGATTTCTCTCCACTTTTGAGATGCATCGCCAAATTAAAATAACATGAGGACCGTAAAGTAGACTTGGGGTCATTTGTTATCTAGGAAGGCAAGTAGGGGAATATTATGATTTTGGAAATTGAGGAGGAATCAGGTTTATCATATAGTAGAGCATTATGGCGTAAATAAATATTTACAACCCGTATATAAAAACATGTCATAAATATATATGTTTCATTACACTTTTAATTTTACACTAATGTCTTTTAATTTGGCCAATTTATTAATAATATATTATTCATCCTGCCAATCAATGGAGGAACCGAAATGGTCATAGACATTAAGCGAAATTTCAAGTCTAAAAGTTAATTAACATAAAAGTCAACTATGACGATATATTTTATAATAATACTAAAATGTCTTATACACGACCTTCTTTACTAGTGATTCCCATCATATCTACCATTGTGTGCAATTTCAATGTAAATTCGAAAATTCTCATATTCTTCCAAGCGCCCCTAGCTTGAGATCGAGCTGTATTATTCAAAGTATGATTATCTTTAATACCTCCCAACACTTCATATGTTGCATCAAACATGTCTATTACACTAAAATCATATTTCAAATGAGAGTCCCATCAAGTAGTTGCAGAGCGATGTAAAGAACCCATCTGATTTGCTCCCCTTCCAAATTGTAGCTCCCCACTTTCCAGCATTGCATCAACATGTTTTTATGACAACATTCCTAACTCTGTAATGCACTTAGGAGATGAATTGACAATGTTAATCATCCTATCCAGTATGAAAATGAAATCCCAAATCGGCTCGCATAACTTTGCAGCTGTCATTAGAGCTAACTATGATCGGCGAGCAAAACAATGTACAAAGTATGCATAAGGACAATCGTTGAGAAATAATGCATGATAGCGTTAGGATTTTTAATTTCTATCTCACCATATTGACATGCTTTTTTAGTGAATACTAGCTCATTTGTGCTTTAATTCTGTGTGGTTTTGCATCTTGGCATTGTATCACCTATATGTAATTTGATGTGTTTTTTGTAGTATTTGCCATCCACATTTACTTTGAAGATAGGTGGTCTGGCCACGGGCACATATTAGAGCACACATAGAGCTCAAATGGGACGACGTTGCAAAAGTTGATGAAGAATAAGGGTTGCGCGTCCTGCATGCATGCACGCCCTGCATACCCTAACCTTGAATTAGCTTTTGGCGAGGTTAAGGGTGAACACCCTACATGCATGCACGCCGTGCATGGCTTGACCTTTAATTAGCTCTCGGCGTGGTTAAGGGTGCACGCCCTGCACCATCCTATTTCGAAAACTTTCATATAAAATGAGTGATTTAAGGAAAGAGAAGGGGCTTCTTCTCCAACAATTCTAGCGAGTTATTTCCCATTTTACCTTTGCAAAATCATCATATTTTCATCCATAGAAGTCCGATTGAAGAACCGAAGGAGGTTCCATTGAAGATCGAAGCTTGGATTGGAACTAGAAGACCGAAAGTGAAGATTGAAGCGACTCTGATTCATTATCTGTTCAACAAGACGATGGTTAGATTTTTCTTTATTTTCTCTTCTTTTTGTGAAACGAGTAGCTAATTTCATAGAATTTTTGGTTGAGATGTAAGAACAGAGCCATGATACTCTCCCTAAAAGTATAGGGTCACCAATTTGTTGGATAATTGGTTTTGAATAAATGATTGCTTGATTGTTATTCTTTAAACGTAATTCTTATCACAGCTTGAATGAGGTCAAATCTATGAATTCCTTTGTTTGACCAAGCTTTGGAATTCATATGATTAACAATCAAAGATAGAAGAAAGTTATTGGTGGACTAAGCCATAACTCGATTCTACCTTTTGTGTTTCAATTGATTTTAAAGGTAATTCATTGAGCATTTAGTGGGGGCACTAATTTGTGCCTCATTGACCTCAAGCGATGTTTTTGAGCTTCTTCTCTACTTATTTTATCAATAACTTTATCAATGTGTGAAGTTGGTCTCATCAAATCCATACAAGCTGTAACTGAGATATTATGAGATGATGAAGATGAGGTGTCAATGTGAATGAGAAATGCACACACTCTTTGCCTTGATGCACTCTCTTCCATTTATCATTTCTCCCAAACAGAAACATGGAAAGCAATAAGCTCAATGTGTAGTAAATGAGTATTCTAACCAATGAAATTCATCGTACCACTTAGGATTAAACTGGCGAACGATATTTTTGGAATAAATTCGAGGTTGGTAATATAAGAGATTAGGCTGATACCTCTTAAGTGTCAAGTATTTCCTTCCAACCTCATCCCTTAGATCAAGAGGCCATTAGCTTATTGTTTTCTTTGTTCGAGGATCTCGATCGGCTTCACTTCCAAACGATGGTTATCGTATAGTTTGAGGAGAATGTTCTTGTTCGACTTGAAATCCAGCGGATAGTTGTGCCTCACTCGGAGTATCTTCTTGTTCGACTTCGACTTTGAATTCAAAGGATGGATGTGTCCCACTTTAAGGACTTTCTTGTCTTAATATTTCAATTTTCTTGTTCTTCGACATTTCGATTTTATTTCGGTAAGCAGTAACAAAAAATTATCCATATCTTCCTTTTTGGGTGGTAGAGGTTGTGACGGAGAGTCCACAGCACACCTATACAATGACATCAACATAAATCTCTTTAACAAGTTAACTGAATTCCTAGAAAACGCCCCACGTTTTAATTACAGACGCCCTAGTTGAAATCGGTACATGTAATGATGTGAATGCCCCTGATAGAATTCTATATAAGAGACCTCAACCAATGAACGACCATTTGTACGAGCCAATCAAAATCCACTGTTTCAAACCGCCTCCGCAGCTCGCCGCGCCGGCCGTCGCCGCGCCGTCGCAGTACGAGGTTGGTTCCTGAAAATCAAAATTACAGTCGCCGTCGCCGCCGTCCCGCCGCCGCCTTATCCGCCTTCGCCATTACGAGGTACGTTGATTGAAAAAAATTGCCGCCATTTGATGGCAACGTATTTATCGACACCATCGCCATTTGATGGCAATGCATCAACTGGTACCGTCGTTATTGAATGGTGACTGTGTTTAGTACATCGTTCCCATTCCATGACAAAGGTACCAGTTGATCAGTTGTCATCCAATGGCGACGGTACTATAGACCCGTTGCCATTGAATGATGCATGTGTATGCATAGTCATCGCCATTGAATGGCGACGATGGTAATTTTTTTTAATTCGAATTTATCTTACTTAATGAGTAATTTATTGAAATTAATGATATTAATTATTCAAATGAATTTTTGTAACTATATAATTTGTTATTAGAATTTATGTAACTTAATTAGTAATTTATTGAAATTAATAATATTAATTATTGAAATGAATAGTTGTAATTATATAATTTGTTATTCGAATTTATGTAACTTAATTAGTAATTATTGGAATTCGTAGTTGTAATTACATGATTTGTTTGAAATTGATTAAAGTAATTATTATAATAATTTGGAAAAAATTATATGCTTCCGACTTATTGAATCCTCCCACTTTTATAATTTGATCTCATCCGTTAATTATGAGATTAAATCTCATCCGTCCCTTTTATTTTATTTTATATTTTTCTATTTAATGAAAATTAAATGTTTGTCTCCTTACCCATTTTAAATACAAATATTTCGAGGTCCTTCAAAAAAATTTTTGTGTGTTATGATATTTGGACTTTGTAAAATTAATTTGTGAACACCCTAAATTTAACATTGCACTTATCGATTACCATTTTTTTGTGTTTGATATTATTTGTGTCAAAACTTCAACGTTACCATCATTCATCCTTTTAAATTAATAAATGCTTAACCATTCTATTCACAATCTAGATGTGCAGCAACCATATTGACAATGTTAACTTTAGGAACTCCTTCCCCTATCAGAAACTCTATGTTTGGCTGCATGTTTCCTTTCAAGTCATAGCTGAGAAGCCATGAAAAACGCTTAATCGTGTTCATGATTTGATCAGCTACCCAGTATCAAGAGCAGGTACTCAACGGACGGCTTCATGAAAGAATCCAAAGAACTCTTCAGAAGTAAAGGGTTTGTGACGAAGAGAAAGGGAAGGTTCTTATCGACGAATCCGACTTTGTTGAAGAACTCGAATTTGGGCTCCAGATTGCTATTGATCCTGCAATGGAGCACCGAGGGGCGCTTCTGGATCAGTGTGGAGATGTGCCCGTCAGTGAAGCCGTGTGACTTAAGGAATCGGAGTACGGAATCAGGCTTTTCGCTGTCGTCGGCATCAAGTTGGAGCTTGACAGATAGCCGATTTCAAGGGGAGACCGCATGACTTCACCAGGTAATCGACGGTGAATGATGATGAAGGGGAAGGAGTACCAGTAGGTGTTGAATGAAATTGCCTTGGGATTACATAGAGAATGCCAGAGTGGAGCTTTTGGAATATTTTCAAAGTATAGCTTTTGTATTGCGGATGGTCTTATATTATGTGATTGATAATAGTAACATGTTCAGATATGAAAAAAATCAAAATACAAGTTAAATTATAAAGATAAAAGTAAACCGTATTGCATATTAATTCGAATTAAGTTAAGTGGTCATTAAAGAAATAAATTAATTTCAGATATAAAAAATACTCAATAGCTGATATTTAATCTCATAATAAACGGTTGAGATCAAATTATAAAATGAGAGTATTCAATAAACCAGGAATACTAAAGACCTTACCTAATATTTTATGTAATCATTGTCGTTTATTGATTAAAAGTACAAATTAATAATATTATATTTGATTAATAATTAGCATTAATAATCAGCCAAATTTTGTAAAAATTAGTTTATATTACAATTATTATGTAATTATATTATGTGTACCGACTAATTACTTGTCATCTTGTAATTTGTTTAAAGTAATTTAATGAATGTGTCTAATTTTTACAGTTGAGGATCGGTAGAATTATTGTTCGTGGTCTTGAAGAAGCGTAGTGATGAGCTATACGGTAAGTCCTCGCCCTTGTACAAAATAAATAGTTGTGGATTGTAGGGTTTATGTTTCGCATTTGGTGAACGGATAATTTGAACATAGTACATCGACTGATAGATTTTGTTATACCATGTCTAGGGAGGTTCGAGTGATGATGATGATGTTGAAGGACATATGGATTACGGTTGTTATTTCGTAAACGGTTTGGTTAACGACACAAAAAATTATGTGAGTTCTGTAGCGAAGAACATTGCTTTAAGTTTAGGGTTTCAGTTGACTAAAGCGTCACATAAGAAGAACCCCGTGAAGAAGAAACATCAAGGTAAAAAGAATGGTAGTAGGGAAAAATCACAGTCTACTACATTTTCATAGAGTTCATATACGATTACAACATCGTACTGGTGGTGTACGTTCATGCTGTATGTGCGTCCTAAGCGCGTTGACGATGGGTGGATTGACGATGGAGGATTGACACTGTCAAAGATGATGTAAAATGTGGGATTCTTAGGTCATTCCAAAGCCACAAGTTCGAGTCATGGCGTGAAGGAACACAACAACGGAAATAGCTCACAGACGAGATGAAAGACAACATTAGACAGTGGGAGGAAACCACGTGCCCCGAAAACAGATGCATAGCATACTCAACCATGAGTATGGATGTTCGATCAATATGAAACAAATGTACAATGAGACGACGAAGATAAGGCGGTTGAGTTTGGGCAGCATGAACCTTAAGCAATGGACGTTGACAGAAACCTTAAAATTGGGGTACTTCACTATGTACCTCAGGGATGCCGAAGACCATGTCACTCATCTCTTCATATCACATACTGAGTCACTTCAGATGTTGCACGTGTGGTATTTCGTCGTCTTGATCAAATCCACATACAAGACAAACGTGTACAAGAAGGCGGTGATTCAGTTTATAGGTGTGACGCCGGTTAAGAAGAACTTCAACATTGGTTTGGCACTTGTGGAAGATGAAACGAAGGAATCGTACGCTTAGGTTGTTGCACTACAAGAGATATTCCCTTCTTCGGCACATTTACTTTTTGTCTGGCACATGAAGAGGAACATCAAGGTAAAGGTGACCAAGTTGTATGACAGAGAGACCGCTAAGAAGTTCGTAGCCGGTCCGTGGGGACAAGTTATGAATCCTAGAAATAGTCAAATGTTTTTCGCGAGGGGGCACGATTTGGGTGAATGTGGCTGGAGTTCGGAGCTGTTACAGTACCTGACATCAGAGTGGCTCCCTTGCAAGCAAAAGTTGGCGCGTTGCTACACTAACCAGGTATTGCATCTCGGCAACACAACCACAAATAGGGTAGAATGGTCTCATTCCTCCTTGAAGGCTTGGCTGCACACCTCGATTAGCAAGGGTAACGGACTTTTTCGTGCATACCATGGACTTATGACGGGTCAAGTGCTCGAGTTAAGGAAGTTGATGACATTATAATATACCGTAGTATTTGACACTAAACTTTCTAAACTTCATGTCATAATATCAATTGCAAACAGAAGTTTCGACGGAAATCGGTTATATTGCACTTAATTTCATAAATTCAACCCTTGGACCTTTACGGTCCGATTCTATTTTGTTTCTAGTGTCCTTAATTACATCTCAGGTCACACAATAATAAAGGGATAAATTATTAATCCAGTGACACAAATGGAGCTAAATCAGATTCCGAACAAAGAAGTTACGGTCGTTTTACGATCCACTTCTCAACCGATCGCTAGAAGGACAACTGGACATGGGGGACGACGTATTGTTCATGTAGAAAAATCCATAATCACTCCAGGGATAGATCCATCTTGCATACAGATAATGGAGTAGGTGCGTCAATGCTGGAGGCTTTAATACGATATTTTTGGAGCTTATATAAGGGCAACTCATCTTCACTTCGAAGACACACTATACACACGCCATATCAGACCTCTAAAACTTGTTACTCTGTCCTAAGACATACTCCTTCAATCCAAGAGCGTGCCACTTCAAACTGCGCGTAATTCGGAGCCCCGGAGGTGAAGAAATCCATTCCGGAACTTTCGTTCTGCATCGCTGGCATTGTTGAATTTACGACGACGGAGAGTTCTTGAATATCAGAGCTCCGGGTTTATGTATTGTCTCCATTTGTGTGTTGTTAAGTTGATTACCATATGTAACTAAGCTCTACCTCTATCCGGAAATTATGAAACCCTGATTATGTGTTAATACGACATTATTTCAATTATGTTATACGGAACTATAGTTAATTTCGTTCTTGTTTTTCTCTTGCATATAGCTACTGCCATATCTTGCAATTGTCAAATTCCAGTTGCAACATTATTGTTGAGATTTGGTTTAGATAGGAAAGTGCGACTAAATCCTAGAACGCCAATGTTTAGAATCGACGTCTCCGCTACACTCGAGAGAGGGGCGGAACGTCGATCCACTTTGGAATTAATTTTCTGATTCATCATTATTCTATATTAATGCACTTGGTAATTCACTCTAATTAATCTTGGGAGAGAGTTTAGATTAATATCGGCTAGGGAACCTATGCTACGAAAGTGCTTAGATTCGAATTATGAATTAATCGCGATAATTACTTTTTAACGTATAGTTAAGCATAACACTTCCGGAATAGTTTACTTAATTATCATTGCTTCTTGGTGAATTAATTTCCGAACAGGTTTCATTCATCCATTAAACTCGATTCCGATTCTGGTACTTCCATACCCGCTATTCCAACGACTAGACTTTCATCCTTGCACTTTCCGGAGTAAAACTCGGAACGCAACCCCGTGAATACGACCTCGGTTTTACCGAGTTTATCTTTGAACTCGCTTACAGGTGTGATTAGAAGTTGCTGGAAAACTGACAAATGAAGGTACGTAGTTTACTTTCTATTTAGTTTATGACTTTCTCACATTGTGTTTACCGAATTATGTTATTTATTTGTAGTCGTTTATGATTTGGGAGAAACCGTACGGGAAGTTGAACACCGAGGTCAGCTTATGGGCGATTCAGCTAGTGGTTGAAGATCGCAAACAACTTAGGTCATGTTTGTGTGTGTTGCGAACTAGTAAGGGGCTGCTTTGAAAATGTGAAGTTTGGGGGTATATAGAGGAGGATAGTTTGTTGTATAAAAGACACCTACCTCACTTTTGGTCTACGCGACATCACGTAGCAAGAAAACGGGAAGTATTACTTGCGATTGAATTATTTATTTTTCACTCTCCTTCAATTTTTTGTATATGTATGTTAATTTTTTAGAGATTGGTTTAACCCCGAGAGCAACGGAAACTATGGATTTCGCATCATTACACACATTGTTTATGGCAACAAAGAAAAGTACCAGGAGGTAGGGCAAGAGCTTTGGAACTTTGTGTCAACGGGGTGGTATTTCGGGTACCAGCAAGTGTACGGGACGACCAACCAGGACCACGACCAGGTGAAAAAAAGACTGTTGGGTAGTATGAGAAATTGCGGACCAGAATACTGGATGTCTGATGCCGATCTTATCGGACTGGAATCCTAGTACAATTGGGCTTTCGTGGTGTACGCATCCAGTAGAGCATCGATTATTGAGAACACTTTCGGAAGGACGTACTTACCGGTCTCCCATGGTCCTGACATGATCCGTCCTGATCAAGTTGTAGAACTGATATACACGGGTACTCATTGGCTGCAGATACATTTAAGGGAGGTCAATAGGGTGAGACCGATGCCACCTTTTCATGTAGTGTGGGAAGGAGTACATACTGATGCTTGTAAGGCATTATGGTATACCATGTACGCAACTGAAATTTTGTTGTTCTTCGATCGTGGTGGGGATAATCCGATCAGCAACAATGCCGAAGATGAGGATCTTATCAATGTTCGTATTATGAGGGGGACGATTAAACTGTTTGTATAAACACTTTCTACTTATGTAGTGAATTTATGTTTCTGTCTACTTTTCTGATATACTACGACTATGGATGCAAATATGGATAGAATTAAGATACGGACGGAACACCAATATGGAATGAAAAAATGAAAACCCATAAATGAAAAGTACTGATAATGTAAACCAAACATACAACTACTTATGTAAACATGGTTGAAATAAATAATAGTTGAAGAATGAAAATGTAATGAAAACATGGAATCTGAAGACATGAAAATATGGAATGAAAACATAATAATGTCCACTACATAAGAAATGTCAACTAATAGAAAATGTCACATAACAATGACGCATAACAATGACGTATAAAAAAGTACCGGTAATGTCAACCGAACATACAATCCAGGTACAAATTATTAAATATAAAGTATGAAAAAAGTACAAAACGAGTGCCTGAATACAAACATCTATGAGGCATACTCACTCCACAACCCTCCAATGCCTTGAAGGACTTGGTAATACTCCCGAGCGTGCTCAACGAATCCATCCTCTTCAGCACCTTATAAGGGGGCCAAGCCTGCGCAGAACGTATGCATGGCATGCTCTGGTACCTGCACAGTAATGAAGAATCAATATCACATCCAGTCTCACTGATTCTAGGTCCATCCCACCTTCCGCCAAGTGCCTCCCCACTCGAACATGTGCAGGGGACGATCTACGATGCGAGCTTGAAAAGTACTCGTAGATCCACGACTACATCAAAGTGAAGCAGCCTGACAGGACGTAGAACCTGCCCAAGAGGCAACCCCGAGCTGCCTATATAGGTAAACAAGTGTAGTCACACCCCAAATGTATGTCCCAGTCATATGAACATCTTGTACACCCTCAAAGACCCTTATATGGACACGATTCTGAATGCGATCTGCAAAAATAGTGGAGCCCAACAACACCATCAAGTAGTAGCTGGATGTTCTCAGATCATCAAGCACACTAGATGAGGCAATGCCTAGTAACTAGTATTAATGAAAACCACATGTTGCATAGCATTTCACTCTCATCGCCTCATCTGAAACTTTAAGCATGGATGAAAGCTGTGACACATAATTAACACTCGCCGTCTGAACTAAGTTGGGTGCCCCGTATGGGAAGCCGGAGTATGTACAGTACATCATATAATGTAATCGTCATCTCTCCAAAAGGTATGTGAAAGGTGTTGGTGTCTGGCTGTGACCTCTCAATGAATGCCAACAGTAGCGGAAGATCCAACCACCACAACATAAGGGGACTGAGGTGCGACAACCTAGAACCATATCGGAATGCCACTAGAGCCTCTCCAGCTTACGAACCCTAGACTTCGCAAGGTGGAGCCTGAATGGTGATGTCAGGCTCGAGTTCAAACCGCACGTCCAGAGGCGATGGGCTATGTGACCGCCAAAACTATGAATCAGAATAGGGACTGCAAAAACTAGGGATTAGAGTAGGGATCTGTTGCCTACCAGGTACTAGACGAGTAAGCATCCACTCCTCGATAGTACTGCTGGACTGGACCCCAGTAGAACGCCCAGCTCTGCCCGAGGTAGAAGAATTCAGCGATCTATGAGATGATCTGCTACCTGCTCCTGATGTAGGGCTCATACCCCTCCCTGCTGGTCTCTTCCACAATCGAGCACTGACAAGTAAGAAGGAGTGAAACGAGGTATCACGATCATCATCCTCAGTACCGTCACCGTCCGACGGGATCAACTCATCGTCGCTTTCTGAGTCATCTTAAATGGTATTAATTTTATCGCCCAAATTTGGTGGTTGGCTAGCAAAAATCTCATCAACGCCGCCGGCGCAATTCAACGGCGACAGAATAGTTTTTTTTAATCGTACCTTTAAAGAGCGGGGCGGGATTTTTCCCTTGGCGATAGCGGCGACAACGTAGACAATGGCGGCGGTGACCGGGGAGTGACAGCGGCGTCGAGCAGCGGGCGACGACCGAGGAGTGACAGCGATGGCGAGCGGCGGGCGGCGGCGACTTGCAGCGGGTGGGGCGGCGTGAGGCGGTGGGGAGCGGCAAGCGACAGCGAGGAGCGGCGAGCGACAGCGGCAAGCAGCGGGCGGCACGGCGGGGCGCGGCGGGCGGCGGTTGCCCAACAGTTAGGAGAAGAAGATTTTTTTCAGAGAGCTGAGAGTTTCAAATTAGGTAGTATGTTTGATTAGAGTTACTTCATGTGTGTATTTAAACATTACGTTCGAAATACATTCGTGTAATTTTACTCACTGAACTCAAATGTCAAAGCGTGTTATAGTAAAAAGCAGGGCGTCATATAGCAACCCTCAAGTGAATCATCATTTCAAATACAAAATCAATTGGAAAATTTTCTATAACTGAACCCTAGTTTCAAAATATTCATTCAGTACAAGATTACCGTTAGATATAATTAAGGCTGTCGGAATTCAGAGAAGGAGCGGCGCTGGCGCCGGCGCTAGCTGGAATACTTGGAGTAGTCACTGATTGTTTTTATCAAGCTCTGTTTGCACTTTTGCTCTGTTTGTTTGATTATTTTCTTTGTTTCTTGTTTCCTCACTTTCTTCTGTTGATTTCTTTTTTGTTTTAAAATCATGAAGTGCTTCACGTGTGTATCATCATGTGGGCTTTATGATTAGAACATTCATATTATAATGTGTTTGGGCTCCAAAATGAGATATTTTAAATTAGTTTTTTGTTGGGTCTTAATTAATGGTTGAACATTAGGTTAATTAGAAAATACTATAGGAAACTTTCAAAAATACACTAAGCAAAATTCTAAAACATGAAAATTTTATATAGGAATTCGAATCTGTGTGACTCGAGAACCCTGGGTGGTTGCCCAATTTCGCCCGGCCTCAGTTCCGTCATTACTACCAATAACATACAATTAGTGAGAAATTCATCGCTCATTTTATTATTGCATAAATAAATCTTCACATGTTTTAATTGTAATATATATATAATTCTCTCTGCAGAATCAACTTAGATGAGATTGAGTTTGAGAAGGGATCATAAAAATATCATTGTTTGATATAGTAAGTTTGATATTTACATGCATTTATGAACATGCCCTTAATTTTAGGCCGAATTGACCACATATATATATATATATATATATATATATATATTGTTTCACCAGATCCACACATTCTCCCTCTCTCTCATCACTTGACGCGATTTCAGTCTGGTCTCCTCGATTTTGTTCCACGAGTATAAAGTCGAAGAGAGAGGAGAAGATGCAGTTGGTGGGTGTAATCATTACAATTACACAAGATGACGTTGCGTGTAAAAAGTAGGGGTCTTTTGTCGAAATGAAATGATATTTCGGAGAGTTTCTAATGTCATGATTTTATGATATTGATATTTACGAATATCGTGGTATTCGTACCACGAAACACAAAAATATCTCGAATACCACGATATTGGGTGATATCATATCAGATATCACCCATTACCACACGACACCTTAGATATTAGTTTGTAAGGTTTGCCCAAATCTCCCATGTCCCTCATCTAGTCGATACCTATCATGGATCGACTTCTACTCTTCACTCTCTCGACTCCTTACAACAAAACCATGCATGTGTCACAGCCTTTAATTCCAACTCAAAGCTATATAAACCACAGTCAACGTCGTCTCGTGATTATGCTCAAGGTCAAATAGGATAAATTTATCGAAAATCTGAAATATCGGGCAGAGAAAAGTGTATTATGCCTAATGAAAGAGCACCAGTCATTCACAAGCAATTAAATGTGTTTATTATTGGAAACAGATCGAATATCTTTTGGTAGAACATTTCGGACATAATATACAATTCCAATGGTCAGTAGATTGGAAAATTTCTTCCTTTTTGTTTCCCATATTCCTTAGTCAGTAGAGTAAGGCATCTACATACATATTATAAACAAAAAGATAAAAAGAATATCCATCGTTCTAGCAAGTGGTGGATTCGCCGTGAACGTTGTCCAAAACCGCAATGACTCCGAAGACGAAAGCCTGATCAATCCCAGGGTTGACGACCACGTAGTAGAGATCCATGCTCGTCATTCCTTTCTCAACACCAATCTGAGCAATAACACGACCCAAGTGGTCAACGATAGACGCGTCTTTGTCAGGGAAGTGGCCTTGCACCTCGAAATCCCAATCGCTTGTGTTGGACCTCCTTGGCTCTGTCGAAATCCTGATGGAACTTTGATTCTTCTTGGACAACAAGCATGAATAATTGGGCTCTTTGAGCTTGAATACCATCTTCTTTATCCCTTCGTAGTCGAAACTGTATCCTTTCCATTTCCTGTTTATGCTTACCGCTTGTACCACCCCTTCCTGCCATTTCATTCGTCAATTGAATAATTAATCAGCAACAAATGAAAGAAGATCATATATATGTTTCAATTGAATAAATAAATAATGAAATTGGTGGGTATGCGTGCGTACGTACCTTGCGACGAATGAGAAGTAAGGCATCTCCAAGGGCGTCACGGAGCATAAGCTCACCATGGGAGCCAAGAACTCCGCAGCCTTCCACTCTGAAAACAACCTTCTGGCTACAATCAGTCACCACAAACCCTCCCCCGCTGACGGCGTGAGGTCTTTTCCGCACCGTCAGTATCACCTGTGACGGCGAACAATACATCTTACTTATTATAGCCACCGCCGGCGCCATGTGCCGTTTCAAATATTCGATCGGAAGAAATTAAAACAAAGAACATGTGTGTATATTATGTTTTTTTTTTGTTTTAAATGTATTGTGTACTACTTTCTGGTTGATGATAATATTTAGGGAAAAGAGACGTCTCCTCTACTTATAGAGATTGAGATAGAAGAGAAAAAGACAGATTTATTGGAAGGGTGGGGGTAGGGTAGTGGAGTTGGCTGAATGTCCGATTTGGAGCCGATCATTGCTTTGTAGATCCGATTTAAGAGTAATTTGGACTTTTGGATCTCCCTTCTTATGATCTAAGATTTAAGAGTACTCAGGGACAATATGGTCATGTTACTTTAGATATTGTCTATTCGACCATAACCCAACTATCTCCGATCGCCGGATTATCGTGTCCAGTGATCAGACCACCATCTTCGATTACCGTAAAATTTCTTGATCAATTTCTCGACGATTTTGACCTCCTTTGAAGAAAATTTTTACATTCACGTGATCACCGTCATCGACTCTATGTTTTTGAAAATGTTATATTTTTCCGTAAATATTTTCTTACGACTGGTCATACAACTTTGTAATAGGTTTGTACAAATCGATATAAGAGTACACATTTATATGAATTTTACCTCTATCTTTTCAGCCTTAGATTTAAAATACAATTTTCGGATGGTTAAAATTTACACAGGCTTTTTGGATTGGATCAAGAGGTGGCTCCAAATTCGGACTCTTGACGGAAACTTTAGTTTGAGTTTGGTGATACGTACACGGTATAGCTTTCTTTATATGTTTTGGGAAGCAGAAAGATGAAGATGCCAGCTCAATGCTACATGGCCTAATAGAGTATTTGCCCGAGTTTATACTATTTAATTTTGACAACTACTTCTACTTGGCGGAGACGGGGGATGACGTGGTATGCATGTTCGGCTCACGCGCCGCCCACTTCTGTGTTTCCGGCCGCTTCTGCCATTGCTGTTCTGCCACGTACATGTGTAAATTTGTGGATGTGGTTAATTGGAACCATTTCTTCCAAGTTGTGAACATGTTTGATGCGAATATTAGCTTTAACTTCGTTGACGAACTGAGCTCAGATTCAGAAATCCACCAAAATTCATTTGTATCATGTACGTATTCTCATGTGTTTTTTTTATTTTACTTAAGGGCTCGTTTATTTTGGGTTGGGGAAAACAATGAAATTTTTTTGGGTAATTTAGACTTCAAAATTTTATATTTGAAATTTTATCAAATAGATTATTTTACTTAGGGCTGGAAATCAATACCATAAGACTTTGTAAGGTATTATTAAATCATATTGAATACTGAAAATAAGGCTAATTCGAAATCTAAAACCGAACCATTACCGAAATCATGCCAAAATCAAGAATCATTACCAAATTTATTTGTATAGTCTTTAGTTCACCCAAGGATCCCAGAGTGAAGAATCTCATAGCTTTATCAATATTGAAGAGAACCACAAAGTCCACCGTCCGAATGCACTAGTTCACCCAAGCTCGCTAGCGAGCATCAAAATATTATCCAAAGCATCCCAGTCTACTATGAATATAGGCCTTTCTCATGTCTAATTTGAGCATCATATCATTGCAGAGCCCCTTCATGCGAATCTTGAACTAGTAAAGAATTTCATGAATAATAAGGATGTGGTCTTGGATAATTCAACTAACGTTATTTGTCTTTCAATTCGCAGAAATTCAAACCACTAAACACTCTTCAACATCTCTTCACACTGTCCTACAAATGCCATGTTAGGAATCATGCATGATATGTTGCACCATTGCCAACCTCGAAGCTACTTTTAGCTAAACTCGGGATACTAGGGTCTGGAGGATTACATACGTACAATCCACTTGGAAATTAGTGCATTATTAGTCTGCAACTTCTTTTTATCAGACCTCATGAACCTCAAAGAAGGTATAGTAGCCATCATAAAATTCTTGAAATGGGAGTTCTTGAATCAAATTTGAAGCCAAAGAAAAGCCATCTTAAGACCTTGTATGGAATATCATTCATTATACAGGCCGAATAACATATATTGTTTGTGATGACTACTTGTTTAACGTCTAAGGTCGAAGGCTTTCTTTGTTTCTCAAACTTAGGCACACTCAATAAGGAATAGCCCATTACACTAAACAACAACCCTACTGTTAGACTGCAGAGTTGCGGCACTAGCTAGGCTTACAACTCTGACCATGAAAATGCAACAGGGCTCCTCACTTGGTGCTCATCATTTTTCCAAACTATAGAACCAAACTCCGACATTGCATTCCCTCCTCTGTTCTTGGACACAAAAGTCACCGTGTACCTCAGCTTGTCCCCTACTTTCTTGAAAACAAGCTTCGTAGGCTTCACCGTTGCAGTCACCGATCGAGGAGTGGTTACAACCACCTCGTATGTAGAATCGGGAGCGCCCACATTAGTGAGCTCCCGGGTGTACCGGATGACCCTGGTTCTAGCAAAAACAACTGAGAAAGATGGATAGTTGAGGCTGCCGGGGTCCTTGAACTTCCTCGAACAAGTGATGTTAGGACGCTTCACAATGGCCTGGACACGGTCGATTGTGTAGTCTAGGGAGCACAAGAATGCAATGTACTCCTCGGTGGAGATGTCGTAGACAAGGCCCGGAGATAGAGCCTTGTGAGGGTCCACGTGACCTGAACCGTGAGCCCATGGGGTTGAAAGCGACCCATCGGTAGCATCCTTGAGAGGGGAGTTGGTGTTGTCGACAACATAGGAAGTTGTCATGAGTGCAGATTTTATGGCACTTGGGCTCCAGGTAGGGTGAGCAGCTTTAAGCAATGCAGCCACACCGCTGATATGTGGGCACGACATTGATGTTCCTGAGAAACAAAGATTAAAGGTGAAGCAAGCAAGAAATAGATTACTAATAATGTGTAAAGAAAAGGCTGTTAAAAGTGTGGATTAATCATCATTGATGTTGTTAAAGCAAACCCTACCAAAAGACAAAAGTGCCGGGGGGGGGGGGGGGGGGGCTAGTCTAAACAATCAATGTGATTGATTGAGAAACTATGGAAGTAAAGACCATAATAGAGCAGACAAGAGGTGGAAATTTGCTCCTTTTTACTGTGGCTTTAAATGTTTGTTTGATTTTTCAAAAACAAAAGCTTGTTTGGAAATAGAAGTTTGAATTATCTTTTTTTTTCCGAAGATAACAGTTGCCATATTTTTATCTGAATTCAAACTTGAGACCTCCAAATTGCTCAACCATTTGAATTATTTTCGTAAAGTTAAAGTAGTTTTTTGAAAAGTGAGTAGGGAGTCCATACTGAGTCCAAAACACATTCATAATTCAGGTATTTTGTTCAAATAAACCATTTCAAGCAAAACCCAAACCCTGGAAACAGAGAAGGGGGCTGCTACAATGAATCGAGATTGACGAGGATTTGACTTTGTTAGCCTAGACCAATCAATCGTCCAGCCTAACTAATCGCTCTATAAATTGAAATTCAATAGTGCATGAACTTTGCCTAACTCTATTAGGGAAAGCCTGAAGGTTAGTACACAAGAATTTGGACAATCATCCACCAATACAGAATAATCTAATAATAGTTAATGATCTGCATTTCATATTTATAATTGACTACAGAACATTTGTTAGTGAAAACAAAACAAAGTAATAGACATAATAATTCAATAAAGTGGCCCCTTCATTATTGGAATTACCGGGCCACTACACTTACACTACATAATAATAATAATAATAATAATAATAATAAAAGCAGACTCCCCACTTCACACTTCACTAATTTCGACATCACCATCATCACCGTGCGTTCGTCACAATTTATATATTTTGCCTTTTTTTTGTTTTTTAGTTTATTAAATTTTTAAATATAAAAAATACAATTGCGTTGTAAACAAACAACGCTACAGAATAGAGTGCGGCGCACGAGTTCAAAGGAAAACATCAGTGGAGGAGGGTGGTCAATGGTCACTGTTTGCGGCCTTAAATTAATAAGTTATATATATAAAGTTTCCAGATTTTTATCAGTTCCCTAAAAAAAAATGAAGCCGATGAAAATTAACCGTTGAGGAATTTTGTTTGAATACCTGACATAATGTTGAACTGTGTCTTTCTGGAATCCTTGTCTAAGCCTGTAGGTCCAATAGCTTCCGACCATGCCGCTAAGATGTTCACACCGGGGCCAATCAGATCCGGCTTCAAAATCTGCGCTGTGACCATATTCGGCCCCCTTGAGCTGAATGCTGCCACCACCGGCGACGGCTTCACATTCACCTCCGTTCCTCCGAAGCTCAACACCGCTTTTGGATTCGATACGCTCCTCGCGTACTCCTTTATCACATCACCCAATTTCCTCCCCACCGCCACCGCCGGCAGCAAGTGACTATCGGCCACTAATTCCTCCCCGCTTGCAGCTGTATTCGCCAGTATCATCCCCATCGCACCTGCGTCCCGCACAACCGCACCTTTCTCCACGCGCGCGTTTATTCCCCTATCGCAGACAACCACTTTCCCCTTAACCAACGCCGGCTCGAGCGAACCGGGCAGACACAAATTGCTCGAACTGTTACTTCCCTTGTTATAAACCAAACTCACAAGTTTCTTACCCATTCCGGCTCCACTGTAGAGCGAAACCCCAGTGATCCGCTTCCCGTTACCCAGAATCGCAAAAGCAGGGAAATCCCGGTCCAGCGTCCCGGCCCCAACCGTCATAATCCATGGAGCCACGTTGGCAAGACTAGCCCTCGTGGGCCCACTGTTACCAGCGGAGCAAGAGACGAAAATACCCCTCTCCATCGCACTGAACGCCCCAATCGCGATGGTATCACGGTAATACGGAGCGGATCCTCCACCGAGGGAGAGAGAAAGAACGTCGACGCCGTCCTGAATCGCCCTATCCATACCGGCGAGGATGTCAGATCCGAAGCAACCGGAACTCCAGCACACCTTGTAAGCCGCCACGCGCGCATGCGTAGCCATCCCACGCGCCGTGCCGCTGGCGTAGCCTAGCAGACTTGCGTTAGCCACCATGGAACCTGCAGCAGTACTGGAGGTGTGCGTGCCGTGACCATCTCTGTCTCGTGGGGATTCCTCCTCTTTGATGGTAGGACGCTTAGCGAAGCTTCCACCGGAAGCCATGTGGAATCCCTTGGAAAAGTAACGGGCGCCGATAAGCTTCTTGTTGCAGAGTTTGGGGCTGAAATCCGGCCCGGACTCACACGTGCCTTTCCACCGGGCCGGGATCTCGGGCATACCGGAGTCATCGTAGCTTTTGGACTCGGGCCAGACACCGGTGTCTAGGACTCCGACGACGACATCGTAATTAGAAGCCTGATCGACATCAAAAACCCGGTGGCCATCGAACAAGCCGAAGTTGTCACTGATGCCGAGGAACTGAGGAGTACGAGTGGTGTGGAGAGAGTAGACCGTCTCTTCGTACACATCGACGACATAATCGGACTTCCGTAGTGCATCAGCCTGCTCCGGTTCGAGGGAGGCAGCGAATCCGTGAAATGCGGCATCATAGGTGTAGAGAAGGGATGGATCGGCGGCATCGATGGAGAGGAGGCTAGCAGAGTACCAATCACGGTGGGTGACGAAGGATTGGGGCTTGGAATTGTGCTTAATGTGGACAATGTACGTCTGCTTGGCAATGGCGGAAAGCGAGAGTGTTGAAAGAAGAAGTAGAAGTGGTAAGAGGCATCTGCATGCCTTGGAAGCCATTGTTGAAGAAATTCAAATTTAGGTATGGAGGATGCAAATGAGATTCAAAAAAGAGAGGAAACTGTTTAAAAAGGAGAAAAAGGATAAGCACAGTCGCTTGAAGCTGCGACTGTCAGAGGAGTGGGGATGGAGGAGGGAGGGAGGGAGGGAGACCAATGTCCGGATATATAAAATAAAACTGTAGCTTGTTAAAATGGAGTTCAATCTTGGGGTTTATTACACTTTGCCACTCTCAACCGAAAGCAAAACTTCAAATATTCATTGGCTTCTGGACCATATTATCATCCAAACAAAAAAATAGGCCTCGTACAATAAACATCATCAACTCTACAATGTCAAATGTATCAGTGTTTTGAAAACGGTATGGGATAGGCCGGTCAAACTGGTTGAATCGCAAACCAGTGATTTAGCCGGTCGATATATTACCGTTTCAGTATACTTGCATATTGGCCTAAATCCTCACCAGAAAAATACAATATTTTACCAACTAAGCTATGTACATGTCGTGAACGTTTCTGTCCATGGCGTCAATGGCTTGATATTGATTTCGGAGTCGCCACCAATCTTTTAGAAGCGGATTGGACGCTTTCGACATAACCTAGGCCCTTTCGGACGCGGGTTATGTTCTGGTCTGCGAAACGGAGATCTTGGGTTCGGGGGGCGGTTACGTGTGAGGAAGGATTAGCACCCCCGCAACGCCCGGTAAACCGGTACCACGAAATTCAATAAGTTATGCTTTGTTTTCTTTGTTTTAGTGGCTAAATTATATTTTTGTTTGAATGTGGATGGTTATGTAGTTTTTAGTTAATATTTCTATTTAGTTGTAAGTATTTGCGAATTCCCGCTTTCGTGGAAATTCCATTTTATGTTCGTAAATATGTTTAATTGAGTTTTTTTTTTTTATTTAATTGTTCCGAGTTTAAGAATTTTCACTTTTTTGAAAATTTCATTTTATGTTCATAAATATTTTTCATTAAGTATATTTTATTTAATTATTTGGATTTATGAATTCCCACTATTGTGGAAATTTCGTTTATGTTCAAAAATATTTTTAATTAAGAATATTTTATTTAATTATTTAGATTTACGAATTCCCACTTTTGTGGAAATTTCGTTTATGTTCACAAATATTTTTTAATTAAGTATATTTTATTTAATTATTTGGATTTACGAATTCCCATTTTTGTGGAAATTTCGTTTTATGTTCATAAATATTTCTTTAGTTAGTTAATTTTTATTTAATTATTTGGATTTACGAATTCCCACTTTTGTGGAAATTTTGTTTTATGTTCATTAATATTTTTAAATTAAGTAATTTTTATTTAATTATTTGGATTTACGAATTCTCACTTTTGTGGAAATTTCGTTTTATGTTCATAAATATTTTTTAAATTAAGTAATTTTTTTAATTATTTGGATTTACGAATTCCCACTTTTGTGGAAATTTCGTTTTATGTTCATGAATATTTTTAAATTAAGTAATTTTTATTTAATTATTTGGACCCGAGTCTTACGACTGCCTACGTACCCAATTCTTTGGGATCAAAGTCCACGTAGTTCGCTGTGTTAAAAAGTTGATTGGAAGAGTTTGCATAATCTTTACTATTCTAAAAATTACACTCATTTCTATTAAATGATATTTATTTAATGGTTTTGATTGCAAAAATTTTAGAACGAAAACCCTCGTGCTTTGGTTTTCCGAAACCGAAGGTGCTGACACGCTAAGGAGAAACACACATTTTAATATATTTACTTACGAATCTCTTGATTCGTAATTGGCTTATTATTATTTATAAATTTTAGAGGAGCAATAAAGATTTATAACGACTTATACCTTGGACACTTATTCATTTTACCTTTAATTTTTAGATACGCTTGTCGCTAATATGAAGTTCATAAAAATGTTGCCATAATATCTTTAAAGGATTATTTTTAAGAAATTTTCACACTATTTTCCAAATCACAAATTAAATAATTTGCATTAACTCGATTTGACTTAATTGGAAAAAAAGACATTGCAAGACGGGAAACGAACCATTATTTAAATCAACATGTCACGAATATTTTTGGCGACTTGGTAGTTCTATTGTCGTTATATTAATATTAATTAAAGTACTACATTGATTCTCATAAATGTAAAGTTTTGAGTTTTTTTTCTTTTAGTTCGCAATACTGACCTAACAACACCGAATAAGATTAAAGAATTTAGGGTCTTTATTAGGCTTTATTCCACTCTTATTTCGATTTTAATAGGGCCTTAATGAGACATAAATAACTAAAAAAAAATCTAACCTTTCTGAATCCATTGGGCCCAAACTTAAGCTGGGCCCAATCAAGAGACGGCCAAATCCAGAGGGCAAGGGCGGGCAGCCCGCGCGTTCGACCGGTCGAACCGGTTAACCGCGTTTCAGTCAGAAAAGCAAAAAGACGGAATTGCCCCTGCCACACGTGTGCTGAAGAAGGAGGGTCAGGGGTAATTTCGTCATTTTTCTCAAACCCTAATCGGCCGTATAAAAGGACCATTTTGCAGCCACACACTCTCTCTCCTCTCTTCTCTCTTCTCTCTTCTCTCTGTCTTCTCTCCAACTCTCCTCCTCTCTTCTCTCCTTCTTCCTCTCCGCCGCCGTCGCCGTCGCGACTCTTACCCTTCCTTTTTTTACTTTTTTCTCTTCTCGGTTGCCTCTTCCCCTCCACCTTTTTAATTTTCAGCGACGACGACCGCTGCCGCTGCCTATGTCTTACCTCTCCTCTTCCGGTCACCACCACGAAAAGAAAGAAGAGGTAAAAGATCTCTGAACCCTCTTTTCTGCTTTTTTGATTTCATCCAGCTCCAGACTTGCATGTCATCGGAGGAGGCTCCGGCGAGTCCTCCGGTGACATACATGTCCTGTTCCGTAGATCTAAGTTTGAAGCCCCTTTTTCTGATTTTGTGAGTTCTATTGGTTTTGTTGTTTTTATTTTTTGGTTAGATGCAGAAATCGACGGCAACAACGGATGGAGAGGAAAGAGCTTGGTAAAAAAGGTTTAGTATATTTTTTTTAGCTGATTTCCATTTCGTTGCCCAAGTTTCGTTACCGGGGTTGTGGTAATAATCTAAATGCTCAAATTTTTTTAAAAAAGTGGTTTTTGCTAATGTCAAAAGAAATTTCTGCAACTTCAGTTGAGTTTTAAATCTTATTTTAGGGCTTGCTAGCATATTTACCAACATGAAACGTTCACTCGATTAGTCATAATGAATATTAGAACCGAGGATGATTTTTAATAGAGTATAAGTCCAACAAGATGTATGTATGAATATTGCGTGAATGCTTTTGAATATGAATGTTTGAATGATTACCTGTAAATCGAATCTTCTTGTTTTTTGTCGTATTTCAGGTGGCGACCCTTTTGCGAGTGACGACGAAGCGAATGACGACAGATGTTTTTTAGTGTTTAGTCTTAATGTATTGTGCTGTAATACCTTCTTTCTTTTTTTGGACTGTGTTTTTAGGGGATTATGGGGGTCACGTTCTTGGGGGAAAAACTCCTTTTTCAAACCCCCTCCTTGGATGTCCTTTTAAATCAAAAAATGAGGCAGCCACCTCCCCTTTTCTCCAACCACAATTTGCGACGTTTTCTGACAACACATGAGAGGTGGCAGCCTCTTAATTAATAATAGTAATGGGTCCGAAATTGGGCCCCAAGATCGGGTCTGAAATCAGGCCCGAAAAGCATTAACACTAAAACTCAAAAGCCCGGACAAATTGGGTTACTACAGTTGCCCCTCTTTGTGTTACTTTTGTTTATAACAGAAAGTAGCACAAAGATAGGAACCAAATTTTAAAAGGTTCGCTGAACCTATTATCATATTTTTTCTTTTATAATTTTATTATTATTATTATTATTATTACATGGAGTAGTAATAATGTGATGGTGTGAATAAGGTTTATTGACGCGCGCACGGTTGGACAGTCCTATGACACTGGGGTGATTTGTACTAGGGATTCAGCTCGACTTATTTCCCGTTCCAAGGTGCGATCCTTTTGACCTAGGATGCTAGGGTGAATGTACTAGGGATTCAGCTTGACTTATTCCTCATTCCAAGGTGCGATCCGTTCAACCCCGGATGCTAGGGTGAATGTACTAGGGACTCAACTTCACTTATCTCCCGTTCCAAGGCGCAATCTGTTTGACCCAGGATGCTAGGGTGATACACTAGGGATTCAGCTTGACTTACTGCCCTTTCCGTGATACGATCCGCTTGCCCCAGGATACTAAGGGTTGATGTACTAGGGATTCAGCTGACTTATTTCCCGTTCCAAGGTGCAAATGCGTTGATGATGAATGGTTTTTGCCAGAATTTGAGTAAGGCTCCCCTCTTTATGAAAAATATGCATGTGATGTTTTACTTTCCGAGGACATTGACTATTTTGTGGAAAACACATTGTCAAGTGCTAGAAACTGTGCCTTGTTCCCAGGTCCTCCTAGGACCGCTCGTTGCAACAAGACACCACTTCCATGATGGTAAATATTATGGTAGGATTTTTTGAGGTAAATGTCCACCGGACGATCCGAGTTTGATGTAATGATTTTGCTAGTTTTAACCGTCGCTCCTTTTTGCTTGGGACGTGCCCCCCTCCCAATACAGGTAGGGACATTGCCGACCCATCTTGAGCGTCCATGATTCCTAACTCCGAGAGCCGACTTGCTACTTGGTTTGTGCCACATGCTAGCGTGATGGTGTCAAACCCGTTGATAGCTGGGTAACCTTATCGTACGCACTCCCTTTCCTTCGTTTTTCCTCCTAACGTCTTCATATTGTGCTCTTACCCCATGATCTTGAGGATTTCCTTCCTACTTTGTCTCTACTTTTGGTTATAATGGTAAAACCACAACGACCCTTGTTAATGGCTTGTTGGGGTTAGGAATGAGTAGAGAAAACCTGCCGTTTAGGCTTCTTTTCTATAGCCTCTCTTTAACTCTTTCATTCCTTCAATGATTTTTATTATCATTACTAGCATTACTTTCGTTTAGAAAGACCTCCTAATGATTAATTAGAGTGAAAGTATCAGCATGAAAGCATTTGTACCAAGTTCATGTGGAGTGTCGTGGCTCGTCCATTCTATTTGGTGGCGCGTGAACAACGTTTAGGAGAATAGTGTTTGAAAATTCATGAAGTATCCAAAATGTAAAGTTGACTTAATTATTGATGGAAAAATGATCTCGTACATCTCCGTCGTGAACTTTAAGCATAGTACTTGTTCACTGAATCAGAGTTAACTGGGTAAGGGAGCTCGTCTCCATCCATGTTCATTAATATCAAAGCCCCTCCAGAGAAAGCCCTCTTCACTACATAGGGCCCTTCATAGTTCGGCGTCCACTTTCCTCTTGGGTCCCCTTGTCAAATAGAAATCTTCTTTGTTACCAACTCTCCCTCGTGGAATACCCGTGGGTTCACTTTTTTGTTAAAAGCTCTAATTAATCTACGCTGATACAGATGCCCGTGGTGGATGGCTGTCAACCTTTTCTCATCAATTAAATTTAACTGATCATACCGCGCTTTTACCCATTCAGCTTCTTCCAACTTTGCTTCCATGATAACCCTTAGTGAAGGTATTTCTACCTCCATGGGAAGTACTGCCTCCATCCCATAGACCAATTGGTAAGGAGTCGATCCCGTTGAGGTTCTTACTGACGTTCGGTAACCGTGTAGGGCAAACGGTAGCATTTCGTGCCAATCATGGTAGGTAACTACCATTTTCTGTATGATTTTCTTGAGATTTTTATTCGCCGCCTCGACCGCTCCGTTCATCTTTGGTCGGTATGGTGCCGAGTTATGGTGCTTGATCTTAAACTGGTTGCAAAGCTCGTCCATCATCTTGTTGTTGAGATTTTTTGCATTGTCGGGTATTATTCTTTCCGGGAGCCCATACCGGCACATGATTTCCTTTTTTATGAACTTTGTGACAACGCTTTTGGTGATGTTTGCATATGACGCAGCCTCGACCCATTTTGTGAAGTAGTCGATGGCTACTAGGATGAAACGGTGCCCATTCGACGCTTTCGGTTCAATCATGCCTATAACGTCGATCCCCCATGTTGCAAAAGGCCAAGGCGATGCCATAACGTGCAATGATGATGGAGGCACATGCTTTTCATCGGCGTAAACCTGGCACTTGTGGCATTTTCTCACGTATTTTACACAGTCAGAGTCCATCTTCGTCCAATAGTAACCCATTCTTATTATCTTCTTAGCTAACGCGTGACCACCGGCATGCGTGCCGCAAACTCCCTCATGGACTTCTTTTATGACTCTCTGAGCTTAAGGGGCAGTCACACATCTCAGGAGCACAGAGTTGTGGCTTACCTTGTAGAGGGTAGTTCCATCATCATAGTAACCCATCACCAACCTCCGTAAGGTCCTTTTATCATTCTCGGATGCCCCAGCTGGATATTCCTTTTTCTGTAGGTAGGTCCTTATGTCATGGTACCAGGGATTTCCATCATGCTCTTCCTCAACACTAGCTAGGTAGGCAGGTGCGTTTTGCTTTTTGATTTCGATTCATGGATTAACCTCGGTTTCATCTAGTTTGTACATTAAGGACAATGTGGCGAGAGCATCTGCTATTTGATTTTCGACTTGTGAGATGTGCTCAAATTGTATCGACTCGAACTTTGCCACCATCTCCCCTATGTATTTCTGGTAAGGACGAGCTTATGATCCCTAGTTTCTCACTCTTCCTTCAACTGTAGATTACTAGCGTTGAATCACCGTATACCTTCAAATTCTTAATGCCCATTTCCAGTGCAGCTCGGATTCCGAAAGCGCATGCTTCGTACTCCGCTATGTTGTTGGTGCAGTCAAATCCTTCGGGAGAAACGAACACGACCCCGACGCCCTGTCCCAATGAGTTTGAGGCCCCGTCGAACTTCATCACCCATGTTGTTTGGATCAAGCCCCCCTCTGATTTATTGGTATTCATTATACTTTCATCCGGAAAGTCCATCCACATCGGACCTGGGTCCGAGATTGCATGTTCTGCCAAATGATCCGCCACTACACTCCCTTTAATGGCCTTCCACGGGGTATAAACGATGTCGTACTCTGCTAGCAGCACTTTCCATCGGGCTATCCGCCCGGAGAGGGCCGGCTTTTCGAAGACATACTTGATAGGGTCCATTTTGGATATAAGAAGCGTCATGTGATATAACATGTACTGTCTCAGCCTCTTGGCTGCCCATGCAAGTCCTCCGCAAGTTTCTCGAGGGATGTATATCAAGATTCGTAGCTAGTGAATTTCTTGCTGGCGTAGTATATGGCGTGCTCTTTCCATCCTGATTCATCGTGTTGAGCCAACATTGTGCCTACCGAATTTTCAAATACCGTCAAGTACAATATTAGCGGCCTTCCCGAAGTTGGTGGCACCAGCACCGGAGGGTTTAATAAACACCCTTTGACTCTTTGAAAGGCTCGATCACAACTTTCATCCAATTCGACAGGTTGGTTCTTCTTTAGAAGCTTGAAAATGGGTTCACAGGTCGGTGTCAAATGCGATATGAACCGACTAATGTAATTCAAGCGTCCCAAGAACCCCCGCACCTCTTTTGTGTTTGGGGAGGAGGCATGTCAACTATTGCTTTCACTTTGTCAGGGTCTACTTCAATCCCCTTTCGGCTAACCACGAAACCGAGCAGCTTTCCCGAGACGACTCTGAACATACACTTTTATGGATTCAGTCGGAGCTGGTACTTCCTAAGTCGCTCAAAACAATTTTCGTAGCACGGCTACGTGGTCGTCTTCCTTTTTTGACTTTGCTATAATGTCATCCATATATACCTCTATTTCTTTATGTATCATGTCATGGAATAGTGTGACCATGGCCCGCTGGTAGGTTGCCCCAGCGTTCTTCAGCCCAAAAGACATGACTTTATAGCAAAAGGTTCCCCACGAGTGATGAAGGTGGTTTTCTCTCGATCCTCCGGAAACATCCTGATCTGGTTGTATCCTGAGAAACCGTCCATGAAAGAGAACATATGGTGATTGGCGGTATTATCAACAAGAACATCTATATGAGGCAATGGAAAATTGTCCTTCCGCCTTGCCTTATTTAAATATCTATAGTCTACACACATTCTCACTTTCCCATTTTTCTTAGGCACGGGGACTATATTAGAGACCCAATCGGTGTATTGTGCTACCTGCAAGAACCCGGCTTCATATTGCTTTTGTACTTCTTCCTTGACTTTGAGTATCAATTCCGGTTTCATCTGTCGTAACTTTTGCTTTACTGGCTTGCACTCCTCCCTTATTGGCAAGTGATGTGTTACTATTTTTTCATCAAGGCCTGGCATATCCTGATAAGACCATGAGAAAACATCTTGAAAGTTCTGGAGTAGTTCGACGAGCCTAACCTTTTCTGCTCGATCGAAACTGTCCCCTACCTTGACCTCTCATCGATTCTCCTCTGTTCCCAAATTCACTATCTCTACTGGCTCGTAGAATGGTTCCAGGGATCGCTCCTCTTGTTCTGCCATCCAATCTGTCTCTAGGTCAGAACCATCACTTCCTTCCTCGATTTCCATCTCATAAACTGGGTGGTCAAAGTCAACTTTAGTGTTTCGAAACCCTTCATTGTTTTCAAACACATCTGTAACCCTGCCACGCGGGGCAAAAATAGAAAACGAAAAAGAAAAAAACGGAAGTGAATAATATGGACGATGCACGGATTAATACTTATGAAAAACATGCTTTATTAAACTCGGGAAAATGCGATACAAGCATCCAGGATCACTCAAAAAGACGCTTGGAGCTTCTCCCCTCCTTTATTTAGTATTCATTTTTTAGAGTTATTACATTTTTGATGGTGAAGGTAACTCCAGAGACACCCAGTTGCTCAGTTCTTCCTCCGGACGGAGCTGGCGCACCCATTCTATTCCGGCCGTAATTCCCATACCTAGCATGCTGATGGAGAGATCTGCAAAATCCAATAGTAACCCTTCGGTGCTCCGATCAGTGCAGTTTTTCCTCACATTTATACTTTCACCGCTCCTTAATGTGCTTGTGATGTGAGGTATGAAGGTAAATCCTTCATCATCTTCTCTCCCACTTAACCTGGAAATTCTCCTCCTTTTCCGTTCCCCTTGGATCCTCCTCATATCATCACTCTTTGGAATGTATCCCAATCCCGCATGGTTCTTGTTTTCCTTAACTTGGATGGGTTCTTTCAGCACCTCCTACCATTCTGAGTAGTGGAGGCCCTTAACCAGGCATTTTGTTGATGTCAGAGTCGCTTGGGAGATGTGGGCCTTGTGAGCTGCACTACGCCCTACATATGCGACATACTCTATTTTGAAAGTCTGGAATGCGCTTTCTAGGGCTTCCTCCGCGGCCTCAATGTAGGGTGCGTTCGAAGCACTAGTTACCAGCGGATCCTCCTCTCCGAACACTTCAATGAGCTTCCGATCAATTGCAAACTTCAGTTTCTGGTGTAAGGATGATGGCACTACTCCTGTTGTGTGGAGCCACAGGCGCTCCAAAGAACAGGCTGTATGCAGTATTTATGTCCATTATGTGGAAATCCAATTGGAAGACCTTAGGTCCTACCTGAATGGGTAGCGAGATTTCCCCTATGACTTTGCACTTCGTGCCATCAAAAGCCCTAACGATTGTGAAACTTGGCTTAAGGTAAGTCATCAATCGGCAGCTTGTTTAAGGTGGATTTAGGCATAACATTCAGTGATGAACCGTTGTCAACCAGGCATCGGGCTATCATGAAATCCTTACACTTTACAGAGATGTGCAGTGCCTTCGTGTGACCCATTCCTTCAGAAGGTATCTCGTCTTCATCGAAAGTGATTTTCCCGTTTGCTTAAACCGTTCCGACTATCCCATCAAAGCGCTCTACTGAGACATCGTGGCAGACGTGCGCTTGGTTCAACACTTTTATTAGGGCTCGTCGATGGGGCTCAGAGGTTAACATCAGGGACAGGAGTGAAATCCTCGTCGTGGTGCGGTTAAGCTGCTCTAGTACTTTGAACTTGCTATGCCTTACAAGCTTCAAGAACTCGCATGCATCTTCATCACTAACTTTTGGTTCATAATCCTAATCTTCTTTCCTCCCCTCGCATTCATCCAGAGGAGGAACACTATCTGGTCCAGCGACTTCAGAATACTCTCTTTTTCCTTGTTTTATTTCTGCCCTTCTAAGCCTTTCAGTCTCGTCTAGGTCATCAGGCCCGCTATAGTGTCTTCCGCTCCTTGTGATCTGACTGAAACCAGTTATGTTTGTTATAGCTGGAGTCAACATCGCTCTCATTTTCAGCTTGACACGCATACTCCCACGGGACGGCCTTGGAGCTTTTATACTCGAAAGGTCTAGGGACCCTTATAACCAATGGTTTCACTTCTAAAGACGGTGGTGGCGGTTTAGCGGAGGCCTGATAGCGAATCACAAGTTTAGGGAAGTCGAATTCTGTGCAAATGTCAGCCGCTCCTTTGACCCCTGTGTAGAAAATGACCAGTTTGGAATCCATGAGCGCTTGCAATTTCTCTTTGAAAGCCTCAAAATCATCAATAGTATGGTCGAAATTTCCGCCATGGTATAGACATTTGTCCCCTAGCATTGCAGAAATGTTTCGCCCATTGACGGTCCTTAGGTAACCACCGTCTATGAGCAGCTTGCATACAAACTTCAGTGGCGTTTTAATTTCAGCAATGCTCAGCTTCTTTCGATAAGATTCTTCTTTTCCGACCGTAGCAACATTGTGCCCCCCGTGGTTAGGGAGTGGATTCTTATTGACATCGGGGCGGTTGGGCTGGCAGTCGAATTTCAACCACCCTGCCCTCACTAACTGTTGTACTTTATATTTAAAGCTCCTGTAGTTTTCGATTACATGACCGGGTGCCCCAGCATGATACTCGCACCGGACTTCTGGGTCGTACCAGCTGGGGTACGATGGTTGCAACGGTTTGAGCGGGATTGAAACAATCTGCTTGCTTTTTATTAATTGAGGGAAGAGCTCGGTATACGAGATTGGGATGGGGTCGAGCAGTTTTGGGGCCCTTTAATTGGTAGGACTGCTCCGCCCATAATTTCCACCCTGTTGGCCTCCATGGTACGACCTGGGTTGATTCCCCTGATATCCTCCTGGCTGAATAGCAGTATTGGGCGTCGTCCTTTGTTGAGGTGCGAACGGTTGATTGTGGGTCACTGGCAGGGCCGCATCTATATATGGCGATGCCTGATTACCTATGGGTGGTCGAACCCATCCTCCAGTCCTTGGAGTTTCGCCTCGTGTGGCATTGACTTCTTTCCTTTTGCGGGTGGTATTATGCTTTTTAAGTGGATCATGACCAACCACTCTGCCATGCTTGATCCCCTTTTCAATTCTTTCTCCGATTAGCAACATGTCGGAGAAGTTCGTCGTGATTAGCCCTAGCATGTTGTTGTAGAAGGGGGCTTAAGAGTCTCAAAGAATATTGAGACTAGCTCCTTCTCCGACATAGGCGGCTGCACTTCGGCGGCCTTTTCACGCCACCTGTGGGCATATTCACGGAATGATTCATTCTCCTTCTTCTCCATATTCTGCAAGTCTTCCCTATCTGGGGCTAGATCCTGATTATGCTTATAATGTCTCATGAAAGCATCAGCGAGATCCTGCCACCTTCTGACTCTTGTTCTTTCGAGTTGCATGTACCACCTCAAAGATGAGCCTCCCAAGCTATTCTGGAAGCAATGCATCATCAGCTTATCATCATATGCATGGTTTGCCATTTTGTTGCAGTATATTACCAGATGACTTCTCGGACAGGTGGTGCCGTCATACTTCTCAAAGTCTGGCATCTTAAACTTGTTGGGCATCACAACATCCGACACGAGGCATAATTGTGATGCACTGAGGGTTCCATAAGAATCAACACCTTCTACAGCCCGCAATCTCTCTTCTAAGCACTCACGCCATTCTTTGGACGATGTATCTTCGGGAAACTCAGAATGCTTCACGTGCTCAAACTTAGTATGAACACCGTCCAGACTACCTTCTCCGGTTTCCCTTTCAGTATTCTGTTGTTCATTACGAATCACGAAGACTTTCCTTTTTGAATGTCCTTCCTCAGTTGGTCTCATAAGAGGAACTCCCGAATCGACCTTTTAGTCTTCATCCTCCCTAACCTTCTTTTTGTCCGCCATAAACCTTACAAGCAACTTCATCTACTCTTTCATTTCATCAAACCCAGCTAGTCGTCCTTTTATCTCGTCCATCTCCTTTTGGAGATTTTCCAGCATCTGTTCTGTCATGATCCTAGCTTTAAGGCGAGTCCAATACAGGTGTGATGGGACTGCCGTCTGTTGGTGAGCAATGACGAAAGATTTCCCTGGTGAACAAGCGGTACCAATTTCTTTATTCTCTTTTTTTTACTTAAAACAAAACAAGATTTGCTCATGATGCATGATGGGTATGAATTTTGAAATCATGTATGGATGCAGGGATGGCATCATCAACACATAACAACTGCTTTATAAACAGGATCATTGTTAGTAGTACAACACACTCATAATACTCTACATACCACACTCATACTAGTACGGTACTAGGACCCACGGTGCTTATTATTACACCACTTTTTACAAGCCAAACCACGACACACAGATCATTTATTCATTACACAAAAAAGGTAAAACTACAGTTCTGAAATTTTAACTCCAGTTCCTGGCATGTTTCCGTAAGAAGCTAATTCTTCGTAGAGGTGGCTTAAGAAGGTTGTCGTCTCACCGCCCTCTACTCCCGTGGCTTCCATCATCCCCATGTGGTATTCGACATCTGCCGCCAAAAAGCTCTTCCTTTTTTTCGATGATGTTCTTCATCCTACCCATAGCCTGCACTACTGTGTGTATATCACTTTCATCGGCCCTTCGCTCATGTACCTCTCTTTCTAGTGCACTGGTTCGTTCCTCATACTCTCTAACTTTTTCCTGAAGCATCCCGACCTGCACTCCTAATCGGTGAATCTCATCCCTCTAGCTTTCAACAGCCCCCTTATGCTTTGGGTCGTCCTTCTCTAATTTCTTGATTATCCTATTCAGATCTCGATTATCCGCTTCTGCCACACTCAGTTATCCCTCCTTCGCTTTCAGCTGTCCCTTTAGCTTGTGACTCTCAATCTGCAGGTCTTCGAACTTTCCCTTTAGCTCGTCTTACTCCTCTATACTGACTCCGACATCTCGAGAACTAGATGCAGCCATTCTCCTCTTACGCCCTCCCCTTGGGCATCTTACGGACCGCCTGCTCCCGCAGATCTCTTGCCATTCAGGATAATCATCAGTTACTCGATGGTGGATATCCCTTGTGTCTGTGCAACTCAACGTACATGTCGTACACCTGTTGCGGTTGTATCCTAGAAAATATCTGATAGGTAAATACTCACCAGTTGTCCCAATCTGGATTTGGCCTTTCAGCTTATCCTTTGTTACCCCCAGAATGCGGGACAATGACTTTTTGACCTTGGGCCTGGATTGGGTTGTGTACACCTTGCCAAGTGGGAGGTCCCTGAGACGGAGGATTGATCCATACTCCTCGGCCAGTGGTGAAATGTCGATGTCATTGATTGTGAAACAGTCAAACTGAGGATCCTAATACTAGAGGAGGTCTCGCATCATCACTCCCAGGAACGGGGTGTCGATCAGATCGAACAAACATCTGTATTTCTTGCTAAACAATCTTTTTTCTTCATTGGTGAGCATTGACCAGGTGCCCCTCAACACATCGGTTTCGTACGTCGGTACCCGAATCGGGCAGCTTGGCAGGTTTGGGGCGAGGGTAGGGAACGGTGGCTCATCGCTGTAAGCTTCGCGTTGTCGTTGCCGACCACATAAAATACTCTTCCTCATCAACAGTATCCATAAAGCTGGCCATACTTTACAAGATGAAACTATGTTATAAAACAGGTGCGTTGTGATGATGATACCTAAAACATTGACTGAACGTCAGAAAAAAAAATTTCTTAAAAAACAAAGACGAATGCAAAGGTTTGTTGCGCGTAACTAAATCCGAGAATCAGGCGCCGAGCCATTAGTAGAAATTAGAAGGCTACTTAATCCATTAATATTATGATTTTTCACATCCATCCCAAAATTTGCAGGTAATGCCAAGAGTTTTACGCATGTCACCGTGCGTGTGTGATGTGGTTTACCCTATTGCTATTACAAAATTACGGTATTCAGCTGAAACCTCAAGACAAGCGAGGCGCCGAATACCGTCTTATCTACTTCCGATTACCATCCTATGTCTGCGCTACCCGTCTAGGTCCTACCAAGGTTCTTCCGCGATACATACAAAATTGGGAAGAACTTTGACTACGCTACTTCCGATCTTTAGCCACTGCCTTCCCCATTTCTGATAAACAAACCGGCTCCGTACAATGGGATCCCAAAACTTCTCCTAAAGTTGACATCCCTGAAGACTTCTTGGCTATACTCTGTCTCAAGGTAGAAGGTGTTCTCGATCTGTACCTCTGAGAGAATCCCAGTGCTTTCCTTGATTCTGCCATCACAGTAGTAGTTGTCGGCTGACTGTAGGACGGTTGAGATTGGGTCGTGCTCTATATTGTTCAGCACCATTAGTAGTCGTTTCATCTCTGCCTAACGAACAGGGTCGTCCTCGGGCTGAATAGTTGGGTTGGTTGGCCAAGAGCCTTCAAAGACAACTTGACTTCTTTCGATTACCACCAGCTCATCATCCCAGTAATCGGTAGCTTGTTCTATGTGGAAGGTGAACAACATGTATTCTCCTAGCCATTCCTGTTGTAGGAATGTATTCTACTCGCTTATGGTTAGGAAACTACTAAGCCAGCTTCCTAAATGGGTGACAGTCTCACCACTAGCCTCCCATTTGGCGACACAAGCCGCCAATCGTGTCATGTGAAGTACTACCCCTATAGTTCCGTTCCTGACCATGAATGCCAATAGGAGTCGGGCTTCAACAGGGAAGGAGTCCTAGCAGTGCGGCGGGATGAAGAAGATGTTCATGCCCATGTAACACGGATGCCAATCAAGATGTCAGATTGGGGTGTCCACTCGCCCATTTCTAAGCTGTGTAATCCTTCAAGGCCTCAACCATGAATGCATTTCTTTTGGGAGCGCCAAGAAGGGCTCGAGTTCACCAACCATATTCATCTAATGGCAAAGGACATATTAATCTTGGGATTAGCCACGCGCAATAGCCCTTGATTTAAAAAAAATGTTTCATGATGCATGCTCATATTTAATAAGGACTACCAAAGAGAATTAAAAGGAACTACACATGTTGAGTAATAATAATACATTGAATCATATAAATCCTTATCTCCGGGCTTTTCTAGGTTGCGAGCTGACGAACGGGCTTCTTGAGGCTCTATCCTAGGCAGGCTAAGGGAGGCTTCTAGGCGTACTATAATGAGGCGAATATAGCTAATCCTAGTATGACTCAATACTGGGATAAGGGTTCACGCGCCCTTACTATTGTAAAGGCAAACACTACTTCGCTCAAAATTCTACCTAAGGGTGAAGCTCGGGTGTAGAGCATGCCTATGCATGAACACTGGAAATTAAATAACGCATATAGGGAAAGTAAAGCCACGTTACAGAAATTAAACACCCAAACTTATCAAGAATTTATTTTTGTAGTCAGCCTCCTTTGGAGAGTTCCTATTCGCCAGCGGAGTCACCATCTGTCGTGAACGTTTCCGTCCGTGGCGCCAATGGCTCGAAATTGGTTTCGAAGTAGCCACCAATCTTTTAGAAGCAGATTGGACGCTTTCCACATAACCTAGGGCATTTTGGACGCGGGTTATGTTCTGGTCTGCGAAACGGGGATCTTGGGTTCGGGAGGCGGTTATGTGTGAGCAAGGATTACACCCCCGCAACGCTCGGTAAACCGGTACCACGAAATTCAATAAGTTATGATTTGTTTTCTTTGTCTTAGTGGCTAAATTATATTTTTGTTTGAATGTGGATGGTTATGTAGTTTTTAGTGAATATTTCTATTTAGTTGTAAGTATTTGCGAATTCCCGCTATCGTGGAAATTCCATTTTATGTTCGTAAATATTTTTCATTGAGTATTTTTTATTTTATTGTTCCGAGTTTAAGAATTTTCACTTTTGTGAAATTTCGTTTTATGTTCATAAATATTTTTAATTAAGTATATTTTATTTAATTATTTGGATTTATGAATTCCCACTATTGTGGAAATTTCGTTTATGTTCACAAATTTTTAATTAAGAATATTTTATTTAATTATTTGGATTTACGAATTCCCACTTTTGTGGAAATTTCGTTTATGTTCACAAATATTTTTTAATTAAGTATATTTTATTTAATTATTTGAATTTACGAATTCCCACTTTTGTGGAAATTTCGTTTTATGTTCATAAATATTTTTTTAGTTATTTAATTTTTATTTAATTATTTAGATTTACGAATTCCCACTTTTGTTGAAATTTCTTTTTATGTTCATTAATATTTTTAAATTAAGTAATTTTTATTTAATTATTTGGATTTACGAATTCCCACTTTTGTGGAAATTTCGTTTTATGTTCATAAATATTTTTTAAATTAAGTAATATTTTTTAATTATTTGGATTTACGAATTCCCACTGTTGTGAAAATTTCGTTTTATTTTCATGAATATTTTTAAATTAAGTAATTTTTATTTAATTATTTGGATTTACGAATTCCCACTTTTGTGGAAATTTCGTTTTATGTTCATAAATATTTTTAAAATTAAGTAATTTTTATTTAATTATTTGGATTTACGAATTCCCACTTTTGTGGAAATTTCGTTTTATGTTCATAAATATTTTTTTAGTTAGTTAATTTTTATTTAATTATTTGGATTTACGAATTCCCACTTTTGTGGAAATTTTGTTTTATGTTCATGAATATTTTTAAATTAAGTAATTTTTATTTAATTATTTGGACTCAAGTCTTACGACTGCCTACATACTCAATTCTTTGGGATCAAAGTCCACGTAGTTCGATGTGTTAAGAAGTTGATCGGAAGAGTTTGCATAATCTTTACTATTGTAAAAATTACAGTCATTTCTATTAAATGATATTTATTTAATGGTTTTGATGGCAAAAATTTTAGAACGAAAACCCTCGGTATTTCGAAACCGAAGGTGCTGACACGCTAAAGAGAAACGCACATTTTAATATATTTACCTACGAGTCTCTTGATTCGTAATTGGCTTATTATTATTTATAAATTTTAGAAGAGCAATAAAGATTTATAATGACTTATACCTGGGATACTTATTCATTTTACCTTTGACTAATTTTTAGATACGCTTGTCGCTAATACGAAGTTCATAAAAACGTTGCCATAATATCTTTAAAGGATAATTTTTAAGAAATTTTCACACTATTTTCCAAATCACAAATTAAAGAATTTGCATTAACTCGATTTGACTTAATTGGAAAAAAACACATTGCAAGACGGGAAACGAACCATTATTTAAATAAACATGTCACGAATATTTTTGGCAACTTGGTAGTTCTATTGTCGTTATATTAATATTAATTAAAGTACTACATTGATTCTCGTAAATGTAAAGTTTTGAGTTTTTTTTCTTTTAATTCGCAATATAAAAGTTGCGCAGATTCGATATCCAAAAGGTTTTACCATCCATTAGGACTCGGTAGATGCGATTTGCTTAATTACTTTCTCTATTTCTAACATTAGGGTGGGACAGATACTGTTAGAATGTCAAGCTCTTCTAAAGAATTTGCCCTTGGTTTCTCTTATTCGTGTTTCTTGTTCTGATAATTGCGCAGCCCATTTTGTAGCACATACGTCTCTGAATCACCTGAAAAATGTCTCATTATTTCCTCTTACTCATGTAATCCCTACAGCGTTGTAACTTTCTTACATAAAGTGTCTTTCTTACATAGTGAGGTCAGGGTATTAGTTTATATGGACACGATATCGGCTTCAACAAAATATCATGTTCCAAATAATTAGTGTCCACTCCGGAACGTTGAGTTACCCCATAAGATCGTGTATACGATCAACTCAATATTATGGAGAATGTGCTTCAAAGCAAAAAAAGCCCACATTCAAAAACATGGAGTGGTGTCCTCGGGATGTCTTGTACACCAACAACAATCAACATCTTCTCGCCATCATTCACCTTCATGGACATCAGTGAGGCATAATAAGGAAGAATAAAACATATGCTTGATGCAATGATGCTAGGTTCTTCCGAAGACAATATCGGGTGCCCCCTTCCTTATTCAACTGAATCATGATATATGTTGTTCAACACAACTCATATTTCTAACAACATTGGGATGTTGTTGGTCTCAGCTCCTTCTCCCTCAAACATAAGCTTACAAGTTCCTTTCGGATGCTTGCATATGGATGCTCAACTAACTCTGTAGATTGTTGTTGAATGGGGGACAACACCACATTGGAGTGATTGAGGAAATTTTGCATGACCATCATCACCATTTATGGTCCTCAATACTTACGAGCACCAATTGTTGAAGATCTTAGCCGCCTTCTTGATCACAGTTCTCATCATGGCTTTTCGGGTATGATTGGGTCAATTGACTGCATGCATTGGGAGTGGAAAAATTGTTCAACTGCATGGGTTGGCCAATATACTGGATACAAGAAGATACCAACCATTTTCCTTGAAGCTGGTACCACATATGATCAATGTTATTACTTGGTTGGTAGTATTTACCCTTCTTGGGCCACATTTGTGAAGACTATTAGAAACCCTAATAACCAAAAAACGAAGTTGTTTGCAAAGTATCAAGAGGCATATCACACTGATGTTGAGTGGGCATTTCGCATACTACAAGAAAGATGGACCATTGTGCGAGGGCAGAATCGTTTTTGGGATGTGCAAACACTTGGAGAAATTATGTTAACTTGTATTATACTACATAATATGATAGTTGAAGATCAACGGGTAGGTTTTGGAGAATATTCGATGGCGAACATTGAATATGATACAAATCAAGATGTGACATGGGATCCACTTGATCACGAAACTCCGACTCTCATGGAGTACATGGCCATGCATAATAGGATTCATGATCATCCAAGGCATCACGCATTGAGAAATGACTTGGTTGAACATTTGTGGACAAAGAGTGGCAAAGAGTAGAATGCACTTTAATTTTGGTGTATTCATAAGTATAAGTTGTGTTGTATTTGTGTTACATTAGTTTGAGTCATGTTAATTTTGTTTGAGTAATAAAATTTATCTTATATTGAGTCATGTGTTTCATTTCGGTTCATTCGTATGTTTTAGCAATGCAAATTTCCTTATGTTGTGTGATAAAGAAAGATGTTACATTTTATAAAATACACTAGCATAAATAATACCATAATATAGCATACATCAAAATCATAAATAAAACATACATCAATCATAAATAAATAAAATACTACATTTGGGGCTATAAGTATCATCTCACGGGCTAGAGTTGAAATTTTTCGGAGTTGAATTTGGATCAATATGGTTTGAGGCAAAAATTGCATCCTTTTTGTGTTTGATACCAAGCCCTAGTTTAAGGATCATATTGAGAAAGATCCATATTCAAGTATCTTTCATCTTCTTTTCTCTTTGCCCTTGCTTCTCTTGCCTTTTCGCGTTCATCCATAACGAGTACTAATCTTATATGTGTGTTCGAATTTGTCACTATCTAGGCCATATATTTTTTCCAAGCATCTCGGCCATCGGGAGTTCCTCGTTTCATCTCGGACATTGTGACGTTTGACAAAAAAGGAGACCCACTTAGTTCAACGTTAGGGCTATCATTTTGGCCGGATGGCATGCTTGATGAAGGCATTTTCATGGGAGGAATTGGTGCTACTGGGGCATAAAGTTGTTGGAAGAATTTTCAGTAATGTTATACTATATTCCAACAATGTTCTAATTTGAAAGACTTATTTTGATTATCCGTCATGTAAATAATTTTTGGTTGATGATTCTATACAAGTAATTGTATTAAATATATTAGTAAGTATAAACTTATTAGTTCTTAGCATAAATGTTAAACACACGATAAATAGCATTACTAACAACATTATGTAGATTAGATCTGTTTGTTGGTGTCGCGATTACCCTCGCATTCCAAGACCCATAATGAGTATCGATCCACCTCCAACGAGATTGCAACCCAACAACTGTACGAGACATATCTCGAATCCTTTAGCATAAAATATGACTTTAACTTGCTCCCAAACCCCGACCGATGTTTGACCAATGTCGATGCTCCCATCCTTTGATATTGGCACCTAAGCATTGCATAACGTTTCATCTTTAAAATGCATCAATTTGGATTTCGGATACTCGTAGTTATTGTCAAATTCGGAGAGATTGGAAAGAAAAAATATTATATGAAGTTTATGAATTGAATGAACCAATATTTATAAAGTTGTACATAATATAATATGACGGTTAAATTTGCAGCCGTTGTTACATTCTCAAAACTTAGTAGCATCGGAAGTGGAATGCTTCTCCCCAAAATAAAATTCATGCACGTCATTTTTAAATTTGGCCAGAACCATTAAAATAAATAGGGCTTTTAGTGTAAAAAAGAAGCAATGCGCCAATTTAAGGCGATGGGGTTGTACGCACTAAATTTTTCCCACACATCTCTAACGTATACCTCTTCCATCATCTCTAGTGCGTCTTCATTTATTTTTTCAGCCACTAAATATTTCAGGCCCATTAGTTTGACTTTCTTGTCCTTTTCCCAACAAAAACTGGGTGAGACTTTCCTATTTTAACAATTTTCTCTACCCATTGAAGACAATTTTTATCAATTTTGACAATTTTCACTCTCTATTAAAGATGGTCAAACATATTAACATTTCAAAATATCAGTGACTGACCTCTAATCCCTCCCCTAGGTTTTTTGTGTAATTCCCCAAAAAATCCCCCCTCCTTCACTCCTTCCTTTGCTTAATTTCATTTCTCTGCCCTTCTCCAAATTGATGCTATTTCTGGTACCCTCGGTCCTAGCAGACACGTAGCGTGTTGTTTTTGGCCTCTCAATTCGCCCTTCCACATGCTTATAAACATTATTACATATTTCTTAAAGGCCGATGTGATATATCATGCATACTTAAATCTGAATCTCTATTTGATACCCTAACATTCGAATTAAACGACGCCCTAACTTGAGTAAATCACAATATTATCCTTTCGTAAAATCGAAATCCATATAAGAAGTTGTGTATATTGACTAACTCAAACACAATCAGACACTCAAACCTCTCAAAATCACTATCAAACGTTGATCCAAAGAAGAAATCGACGATCGGAAGCGAACGTTTCAGGTACGAAATAAAAAAACGTGCCTTCAGAGGCCCCGATCGGCGGCTCGTTTTGGCCGCGAAGGGCCCTGACCGGCCGCTGGTTTCGGCCCAGGCTAGTGCCAGACGGAATGAATTTCCTGCCACAGCTTGCCCAGGCCGAAACCAGCGGCCGGCCGGGGAACTTCTCCGCCAAAACGAGCGGCCGACCGACTTTTTTTAAAAAGTTAATTAATTAGTGTAATTAAGATAATTAGAGAATTGTTAGTGAGTGATTAGTATAATTAGAGATTAGTAGTGAATATTTAGAATAATTAGATAATTGTTAGTGGTGATTAGTGTACTTAGATAATTGTTAGTGATTAATTAGGATAATTAGATAATTTTTAGTTAGGGTTTAGGATTTTGTTAGGAATAGTAAGTGAACCTAGTTTAGTAGAATGAGAAGTTTATTAATACCATTCATTTATTTAAATGCAGTTTGGTGAAAAATATGACGAAGACAAAGGGTGGAGGTAAATCGCACAGTCACGATCCGTTAGAGGAAGAAACTGATGCGATCCAAAAAATGAGAGGGAAAGGAAAGCCGACAGGCATTTTAGATCGGATGAAAGAGCGATTGATCACCGCTTCGGGGTGGAAAGAAGGCGAGGCAAAGAAAGAAGAACAAGAAGTTGAAAATCAACGGCTCCCCTAACCGGTACCCTCCTGTTACGTACCCGGTTAGGTTGTTTCCGGAAGATGATGACGAGGATGAGGGTCCACCGTCGGGTTTTGAATACGATGACACACATACTTCCGTGCACATGGCTTCTCCGCACACGGCTTCTCCGCACTTCGTCACATGACTCCGCGAGTGTTGGCGTTAGAGGTGCGAAACCTAGCCGACTTGCGCGGGTCCAGGAGGAGGAGGCTGCCAGTGGAGTGGACTGGCAGGAACTCAGTCGTACTTGTGAGCTTACTGCGGGGCTTCCAGATGGTGGACCGAGGACGCCGACAGTGATCCCCAGCTTTGGAGGTCACATTGCGCACTACTTGTGGCAGTCTGGCGAGGGATATAGAGATCTAAAGGTCTTCAGGTTCCTGAAGCGCCCTAAGCAATGGGACACGGTGAGCAAGTTCGACATCCAGACGAAGACCATTTGGCCGATCATGTAGGAGTCGGGATTTCTTCACTAGGGTCAGTGCATGTCGACCCACTTTGATTAGCCTCTTCTGGAGGCATTTATTGCGAGGTGGCAGTCGGATACTAACACATTTCACATGCCGTGGGGGGGATGACGATCACTTTGCACGACATCTTCCACATTCTCCGGGTCCCGGTGCCTAGACGACCGCTTCATAACCTCTAAGCTCTTGTTGATTTGAGGGCGGGTGTAGCTGAGTCGCTTGGGTTTAGCTCCACTGACGCGTTGGAGTATCCGGTTAGGGGTGAGGCTGTTGGCCCACTGCTGTATGATCACAGAGCCATGCACGAGAGGGACATGATCTCGCTCGGCAAGCATATGGGGGATGAGACTACCTATAAGGTATTCTTGTTCTGTCTTCTCGGATGTACTCTATTCTAGGATAGATCTGCAGATCGATCACACCTTGTAGGTTGGGAGTACTTCATGGGTTCAATGAGTGATGTATCGGAGTACCCTTGGGGTGCTGGTGCGCTAGTTTGGTTGTACCGTGAGCTAGGGAAGGCTAGGTGCGCTAGTTTGGATGCGAAGGTGATGTCAGGCTGTGTTACGTTACCGCAGCCTTGGATTTACGAGTACTTCCCCAGTGTGCGGCCTCCCAGGATGGTTCGATGGGAGCGTAGGGCGGGAGATGCGTTAGCTGGCCTGTGGGGCAGTGCTGAGACACCTAGTTGGGATGCCGGAGTCCTACAGGAGAGGTTGGACTACTACCGATGCCTCCTCGATAGCATGGACACCCGTGATATGATTTGGCTGCCATATGGGCCTCACCCCGATATTGAGGTTCTTGAGTCGAATTTCTGTGTACTCATTCGCTGCGCCGACATCGGTGAGTACTACGATTCCTATCGTGTGCTCCGATAGTTCTGGTACACACATGTTGTCCCTCTCTTAATTGTTGTGCCGCTATGGGCGAATAGTCCTCGTACGATTCAAAACTATGCGGTCTAGTGGGCCCCGGAGGATGATAGGACTTGGTCGGATCAGGAGTTCATCAGAATTCAGCGCCTCCACCTTGTGTTCCAGAGGGTCGTGGCCGAGGAGTATGTTGCTCCGGAGTACATGGACTGATATCTCGAGCACAGTCACCCGCGCATTGTGGCACCGGTCAATTCCGGAGTAGGCGTCCCTCCTAAGATTGTAAGTTTGATTTCACCTTCACATTTGATGGGTTTAGAGTATGTAAATGTCGTTTCAGTAACTCTTATTTTCTACTTGTGCAGAGATTACTCAGCGAGTCTATGATGGTATGGCCTCCTATTTCAATGGGACGTTGGGGCAACCACACCTGGACTCACCTCATGAGTACTACAACCATATGGAGGGGATGCGACAGTAGTTTCAGGGCCTCTACGTGGACTATTGGAGCCTAAGGTCGTCGAGATTAGAGACTGTAGTTGTTGTACTTTTCTTCCTCATACGTTATAGCTGAGTGTTGTTTTTTCATTATCGTACTTATGTTTACTACACTCATACCCAGTAACTATGACTTCGGATTATTTATGTGTTATTATGTCATCTTCTTGCATTAATACAGTTACCGTTCAATTAATCACACATTTAACCACGAAAAAAAGTCCAGAATCAAAAGTCATTAGGGTCGACCGACATTAGTGTTTGGACGACAGTCTTTTCGTCCCGGCACTAGTGCCGGCCGAAACGACCTTCCAACCAGCACTAGGGCCGGCCGAACTTTTCGGTCCGGCACTAGTGCGGGACGTAACATATTTACGATCGGCCTTGGTGTCGGGCTGAAACGACCTTCTGGCTGGGCCTAGTGCCGGCCAAAACGACTTACGGGCCGTCCCAGTGCCTCCCGAAACGTTGTTGCGACGAGAACCACTGATTGTTCGAGACCATATTGTGCGATTAAAATGAAAACCAACCATTAATTCATTAATGTATCATCAACTCACAGACACAATAGAGAAACTGGTTAATAGTGACAGAGGTTATTACGAAAGTAATACAACTACATACACTAAATTGAAGGAAAAGACCTACGGATTCAACCGTGCATACTCTGCATGCTCGGTCCGGTATAAGTCAAGTTGCCACATCTGTTTAGCTCGGTCTTGAGCCCAATAACTCCAAAACGACGACTTACCCGAGATGGGTAAGACTCGGATATCATCATCTATGGTGAGCACGACCCAGTGATTTCCGACACACACTATATACAACACACCTCCTGGTGCCACTCTGTCCTCTTGTACAATCAACGGTAGGTATGGCTCCCCATACGGTACCCCTCGCAATCCAGGTCCAAAAACAACAAAAGTCCAGTTAAATATGGTGGTATACTCTAGCAGATCCACGTTCCAAAACCACCATGGATCATCACATGGTGTCTCCCATAGTCAACCAAACCGGTGAATGACGCCGGTCAAGTTAGTGTTATACACATTACTGTACAGATCGTACCAATTCAGCGTAACATGTTTAATTAGACGTCTCCGCATGTCCACATACTAATTATCGTCGCCGGACATCACTATTTATGAAATGCACTGAAATCCGCAATGTCTATCACCATGTAGGTTGAACACGTCACTTAGCATGACATGCAAACCCGCTAGGATGTACTGCCGAAACGGTCAAACTGTAAAAAGAGGAAAACGCATGAGTAAGACTGTTACACTAAACGAGATCGCAAATGCTATATCGACTATTTAACATACCCCTAGTTGGAAGTGATGAGCCTGGAATTGAGCTAGTGTTCGAAGGTGCAGATCTGGTCGAGCTACCTCTGCTTTTGGGAGGAGCACACCGTGCACTAGCATTCTCATGCTAAGAAGGATTTTGACGGTTCATCTTTCTAGCACAAAGTCGACCTTTAGGAGCATCGGCAACCTTGGGCTCCTTGAAACTCTCAGACTCGGGTTGAAATGCTGACCGAACTAATCGACTCAACGTCCGGACGGATGGCCCCCCTCTATCGCAAATAGTCTGAACCATCCCATCAAGAATGTGGCGGTCCGTAGCATCATACTCAGCCCAGATGTCGTGATCTGGTGGACTCGTATATGACAATAAACGCTAAAATTGATGCAAGTGGTATTGTTTCAGCTCCTCGTCGCCAACCTCCTTAGAGTATATACTATAATTGCACGAGATTCCATGAGTTGTCTCAACTACATAGTTACATGGTGTAACCTTCGAGAGCTCCTCTGTCAAAAGCTCAATTGACCACGCCGAGACTGCATTATTGAGATATATGAATGGTGGTTTCTACGTGTAACGGTACACCTAGGTGAAATGAAACAAAACAACTTAGTGCTTTTGCCATAACTAGTTACAACAACAGTGTGTGAATAACTAGTTACTGACACATGAAATATATAACTAGTTACAACTATAGTGTGTAAATAACTGGTAATTGCCACATGAAATATGTAATTAGTTAGGAAATCAGGGTGAAAATACCTTTGCGCAAAAGTCATCCAAGGCCTTCTGGATTTCAATGATCTGTCCCCCGATGGAAGCATGGTAGCCCTCAAATAGAGAATCAAAGGCCTGATTCGAAGAGCTGTACAACGACTTGAGTGACAAGTGTTGGGATTCCACCCTATTAGTGCTCGTGTTTCCAATATGGAAAACCTGATTCGTGTCGTAATGGGCCCACTTGGTCTTATAAGGTAGCCACTGACTCTCTAAGTGCAGGATCAATCCTCCAATGTTAGCCCAATCACTAGAGTCACACCGGTCATCTATATTACTGGCTTCCTATACTTGTTGGTATTGAACGTCGAATCAACTAGAATGACGTAATACCAAGCCCCCAACATCTGAGCACTCTCGGGGTAGCTGAGAAAAAGGTTGGCCAGATTTTTTTCCTCATCCTCTGTAGACCGAACAAAGTACACTAGTCGTGTAGCGGCTCTCAATGTCCAATCCTTCGAACTCATGCCTCCTAATTTTTATTTTCTAATCTTGTACGACTTGTTTTATATCTGATTTGTATTGTGGTGAGAATTGAACTTCTTGTTCAGAGCGTACCTGATCTTGTTCGGCTGTGTGTGCGTCGCAAGCATGTCCCTAATATCGCTCTTCTTTTCATTCGTAAGTGCATTGCTTTCTAAGCTAGCTTCGAGATATGGCACACAAAAATGATTGTGGTAACCTTTTAATACTGTACGATTGTTGGTGTGGCCTACACCATCAATAAAGAACTTCCACTTGCCACCTATGACCCAACACCTCCCCGCCAGTTGGAAGGAGAAGTCACACTTCTTTGTCTTCGTAATCCGTTTCGCTGGGTCGGAACATGAGGATTTACGAGTAGGTCCTCGAGAGCAATACAGATACACACGATACTCTTGCTCTGCCTTATTTATTTTGTTCGATCCTTTAGTCAACTTGAAATTAAACGTCTGGGCAATTCGCTTGGTGGCTTCACAACCTTCCTCGACAGTATCGTAAACATCGTTGAATAAAAAGTGTTCGGTATAATTGATGTCGTCACCCTTACTCACCGATGAATCTCCCTACATTATAAACACACGAAACATACACGTCAATTTTTTATTATCTACACAACTTCATATTACTTCAAAACTTTCAACAGTATCATTATCGACCTCTTATCGAATTGCTCATGCCGAGTCAGTACATCCAAGGAACGTTAATACCGTGTGAAGAATGTGATTATCTGAAAATAATATTACAGGATATCGTTAGAAATTTCAAAAAAAATTCGGCCGGAATGAAAGTTCGGTAAAAGAACCACTCGGCGGCCTCGAAAAAATTGGCCGAAAGCTGGCTAGCCTGGATGCCTTTCGCCGATTTTTTTGAGGCCAGCCCTATTTGTGTTCACCAAATTGTAAGGAAACTTGTATCGTGAGAGAGGTTTTCGAATTATAAATTTTGATAATTTCGTCGGTACATAATTTTTCGAATGAGTAAATTTGGATAGTTTCATCTTTATAAAGTTTAGGGCATCATATAATTCAAAAATTAGGGAGTCAAATAATAATCTTTGCGATCGCTAAAAAATTCAGAACTAATTTGTTCTTTTTTCTCAGGCGAAGTAATTGCATGCGAATTTTGGGTACCTGAGCACTTTAAGCATGTGCCCGAATAACTTAATATTCCTTTCAGCTATAAAAAATCTAACGATTAGATTGTATATCCAAATTCAAGGTGATATTCATCTCTTCCTTTAGTTACATATTTATATTTATTTTTTATAGTTAATTTTAAACTAATAATCGTATTTTTACTTATAAATTTTTTTGTGATACGATGGATATTGTGACATAACAAACTTGAGATTTGATGGAAGTGCAACTTGATAAACCACGACCTTATGCACTCGCAACATGAGAAATCTACAACCTAATGAATCAATGAACCGACAAATCTGGGACTCAACGAATCTGCAACCCGACTAACTTAACTCATGATCCGGACAACAAGTCCATTTGACAGGTTTAACGCCCCTATACTAAATCTAGCGAAGATTTCTTAGAATAATAGACCACGAATAGTTAATTGAAAAAATATAATATTTTTAGTGCAAAGAAGCATTTTAAAAATTTAATTGTTAACCCTACATATATCATATAGTTTGTAGATTTATTGTCACATGATGGACAATTCGTGTTAATTCGATGAACCACCTAACTCGAGACCCAATGGACCCACAACCTGATAAACCCACGACCACTGATGGGCTCGAAACCCGATGAATCTGCAGCCTAATGGATATGTGACCCGACAACTCGTAACCAAAAAAAGTCCACAAATCGAAAAATCTGCAACCCAACTTACCTGACTCGTGACCTGCACAACCCGCCTGTTTGATAAGTCTAAGTACCTCATAATGCAATTAGCTCAGTCCATAAAATAAACAACCACATATAACTAATTTTAAAATATAATATTTTAAGTACAAAAAATATTATTAAAAATTTTAATTGTCAATTCTATATATTTGTACCTTAAATTACATCCTTGGTTTTATATAGATCCAATAAACAAATCTTTATTGTAATGTTTTTTTGATAGAAAGATATATAGTAGTTGTTATTTCCAAAAAAAAGAAATGATTTATGAATGATTAGTTTCGTAGAATAGTACTGAACCACACAGACCTCATAGTAAAATTATATTCCACATGAGGGCTAAGTTTTTTTTTTGTGTTTTGAAATAATGGAATAATTATATTTTATATTTAATTTAACATGAAATTATTATTAATTTGAAAAATCATGTTATATATTACATCATATCTTATTTTATATTGCATTATATATATAACATTTAAATATTAATTTATTTTAAAAATATCTAAGAAAATATATATAGAAATACAAAAAACTAGATTGACATATTACCGTTTCAATAATTTTTACTGGCCCTTTTTTTCTCTATTCCACCAATCAAATTCCATCTTCTTTATTTTAACGTTTTCTTTTATTTTTAGTATTTTATTTTATATATTTTTCGTTTCCCTTTAAATTTGTTTTCTTTCAATTAGGCTTGGCAATTGTAGTCTGAAAACCAGTACCCATCTGAAACCCGTCTAATTTGGGTGGGTAAGATCGGGTCAACATGGGTAATTGACGGGCACGGACAAACTCGGTAACGGGTTAAAGCGGGTAACGTGAGGGGACGGGTTTTATAGTATCCTTCCGATGGTTACCCACTATATATATTGTGTCATCTAATTACATATATATAATCTAAAACTCATGTATAGTTCACCAAAACCCTACCCTCTTCTCTTTCTAGTTTACGAAAGCCTATTCAAACTATTTAGATTATATGGTTCATTGTGAATGTTGGATTTCTTCCATTGTTATTGAATATGACTCATGTTTTTACCAATATGAGCAACTATATTTCGATCATTTTACAATAATTTTTTTTAGAAAATGAGTAATTTTTTTGAGTAGTCAGGGATTACCCGACTAAACCGGTATACCCAAAACCCGCAAACTAATGAGCACGATTTAAAAATTATATCTGCTTATACAAACGGGAGGGTAGAGGGAAAACCTGATAACTAAACGGGCGGGTAATGAATATACCAAACTCGTACCCATACCCACCCGTTGCCATGCTGGCCATTCTTTTTTCTTACTAAACTTCTGTTCGTTTATAAAACAAATTTCTTAAGGGCCACTTGACTTAATTACAATTAATATTAGACATCAATCAATTATTTACTTCACACGTTAGTAAGCAGACATGGTTAGTTAGTATGTAAACACCCGAACATTTATAATTCACTTACTGGTCACTATAAATTTTGAAATTGAAAATTCATTTTCATTGACGTAATATCATCCAATTATTTATTTTATGGATCCGAATAATTCCTTTCAGTTTATTCATCAATTCCTTTATTGTGTTTATTATTTTTTGACGAGCGATTATCTATTATTCATAAATTATGCAAAGGTTGTTACTTTATGCAAATCTAAACTTCAAAATGAACAATTGAAATCTATATTATTCAAAGACTATCTATTAGGTAATGCTACAGGTGCAAAGATTCAAACAAGAACTTACATGCAAAGACTCGTGTACCTGCAAAGTCAAAGGGGACTTTCCCATTGCAGAACATGGATTTGAGGCAAACTTACTATTCACTCATTTCTATTATTATGAACGAATGTACAATTATTACTGGTACTGCCAACCATCCTCATTACCGTCTCATTAATTGCCATCACACCAATCATACAATTATCTACCTTAGCTTCTTTCTTTCAATATATGTCTGCTTCCATACTAGCTAGCTATATGCGGCTAATTAGCTAGAAAGCATGACGAGGATCTTCTTATATTGTGCGATCATGATCATGATTTTACATTGCAGCATATTTGCAGCTAGTATCACAGAAAAAACACCGGCAATGTTGATATTCTGTGACTCGATTTTGGATCTTTCCATTTAAGTATTGAAGGATCTTTCGAGTTCAAACTGGTCACTTTGTCTCTTTGCATCTAATTAAATGGATCTTTAGATACTTACATGTCAGCTGCCGAATTCTTGTGTAGTGTTAGTTTGAAGAATGGTTCTCTTTTCATTTTTTCACGACTAGCATTCCTAGGCTATTCGGGAAGGAAAACCTACGATTCTACAATCCAAGATCTTTAGAATAGTAGAATCTTAGCATTCGGTGCATGTCTAATATGTCACTTTAAGCCCGCTGGCTTAAATGCTAATATGAAATCCAATGATAGCATTAGAGTCAAGTCTTGTCGTTGAGTTTCTGTAGACAGTTAAGAGTGCAATTTAAATGTTTGTCGAGGGATTCAAAGTGAGTAGAAATAACATGATTATTTTAATCTGATTTCTATACCAGTAAAGGACGTACGCACATGCTATGTAGTCTGTACTCTGCAATTTCTTTTTGCATACAATGCTTATTGAGACTTGTTGTTTGATGCACGTAAGTCTCACGATGAATGTAACTGCTGGAATCGCTCTTCACATGGAACACAAATTGCAGGTCTGTGCTATTCCATGCCCCTCGTCGATTTTCCGTGTCATGTCTTTGATTCTGAGATTGTACATGTAAAGCAAAACTTGAGGATTTCATACTGATACCAGGCAGTTTAAGTCAACGGTGACCATATAAGCATACAAATAGTTTCCCTATGCATATTCTGTTCCTTGAGTGAACTTCTACAGAAGAAAATTTATGTTGAATGCACGTATTATATCTTGCTGAATTATTGGTTGTTTTGTTTGAAACGTCTTTCTGGTAGTTCGATTTGCAGACATGAAGCTGTATGCAATCTTGTGGTTTTTATGTTTTCAGTTTTTTGTATTCGTAGCTGCAGAATATGAGACTCCAAAGAATGCGCTAAATCGGGTACTATGTTCAGTTCTTTAAATTCATTAAGCTAGGAGGAGCTTCAGAAGACCTTATAAACTTTAGGCTGACTAATTACCTTCTTGAACATAACCTTGAGTTTCTCACATTCAAACATCTTTTCCAGAACTATATCCTCCAGATCCGGAGGGACTTGTGATGAAACCCTTTTACAGCCATCGGCTCCTTTAGCAGAATGAAGGACCAACTCTGACATTTGGTCCTTTTCGACCTGCGCCAGAACTTATCCTCTTTAATGGAAGTGATGAGATTGTATACATGAACTACTTTGAACATAATTATGGTGTAAGTGCAATATTAATATTAAGATGTTCATATATGAAAAAAATTAACAAAAAACATCAAACTGTAAAGATAAAAGTAAACCGTATCGTATATTAATCGGAATTAAGTTAAGTGGTCCTTAAAGAATTTGTTTAAAAAAATAAATTAAATTCAGAAATTAAATATAACGAATGGCTGAGATTTAATCTCATCAAGACAGAGATCAATTTCAAATACTGGGAGTATTCAATAAGCCGGGAGTACCAAAGTCTTTTCCTTACTTAAAACATGTTATTATCTTCACGAATGTTGTTTATTATAATTTTTCAAATCCAATGAGATCAATTTTGATATACTTAATTTATTTTTGATAAAAAGATATTCATCTATCATTGAAAGTAATGCACAACATAACCAAAAAAGTACAGTACTTAGAGATACACTACGCAATAAAAAATTCCAGCTATATTTTTTTTGTCATAGATAGCTCCTGTAAAGGAGGACCAAGATAGTAACAAACAAACAGGACTAAGCATCAGCCCAAGTCGTGAGATCGGTCTCAACACTTCAATCATATTGTTCATTGACAATGTAAACGAACTTAATATGCAATTTATTCAAAATCTCAAATCATTGTAAAATATATAAGAACATCTTAAATCAAAATAATATAAGGTTCAACTAACAATTCTAAAAGAGTTCAACCAATATACACCGTATAATTTGAAATCTACTGTACGATAAAAAATTTCAAGCACATTCAAAAAATTTGTTCATTAACAATATTAACAGGTCAATGCTATAATTCATTTGACATTAAATCCTAGTATATAATAGCATATATCTTCTTAACATATATGATAGCAATTCATGAATTTAAATTTGCCATATAAGCTTCTACTTTTCTCTCAAATTTCTGCATCATCACTCCTCGTATTAAATGCTCTCATATTAATTATCCCTTTAAATCAATTTAAATTTTATATACAAAATTCATAACAAAAACCATTTTATATACAAAATCAAATATAAGAAATAAATTATATAATATGGATTTCGTAATTATAATCATGAATGAGTTTTAGGTGATTTCGTATTATTTACTGCAAAGTTCATCATCCATATATGTTTTTTCAGATGCTCTTGATCCCAATTAGAAAAGAAGACGTGATGAGTTTGATTGAAAATTTAGTGAGCAATCGGTCTAGAAGGAGAGGGGTGGTGATCGTGGGAGAGTGCCTCCGTACGGCTGAAGGCGTTCTGAAAGAAATGATGGAAAAGGTCGAGAACGGTAAAGTACCTGAAGTTTTTAGGGGAGCTAAGTTTCTATCCATTGTCTTTAGTTTTGGGCAGCTTTGTACGATGGAAAAGGTTGAACAAAAGGTTGAAGATGTTAAGGAGATAGTGAAAAGTTATATGAACATATAATTTGAATTTAGGAGATCCAATAAAGATTTGCAATTCTATCTACACAAAATTAAAGATTTAATTCAAGCTGCAAATATGTGAAAATAACAATTAAATTTTTCTATAATACTTTATTGTACTTAAAATATTATATTTTTAAATTAGCTACCCGAGATTGCTTATTATAGGAACGATAAGTTAATTTCATTGTAGGGTACTTATACTGATCAAACTGGCAGGTTGCGTGGGTCAGTGGTCTTGTTAGTTTTGTTGTGGATTTGTTGAGTTGTAAATTTTTAATTTGGTTACAGGGTCACAAGTTAATTGGATTGCAAGTTCATTTGCTTGTGGGTCCATCAGAGGTAGTAATGGGTTTATCAGGTTACATGTTCATCAGGTCTTGAGATGGGCGGGTCACCGAACAGACACAAATTGGCCATCGTATCATAATAAATCTAAAAAATGTTAAATATATGTAGGACTAAAAATTAAAATTTTCTAAAATGCTTTTCGTATTAAAAATATTATATTTTAAAATTAGCCATTTGCGATATCTTTTTCTAAAAAGGCTTAGCTAAGTTTAGTGCATGAGCCTTAAACCTACCAAACTAGCGGGTTGGGCTAGTCATCTGTCAAGTTAGTTGGGTTGATGATTTATCGGTCACAAGTTCATTGGCTTGTATATTTCCAATTGCGGGTCCACCGTGTCGTGAGTTTATCAAGTTGAGAGTAGGCCTGAGAGTCAGTTAATTCGGTTATTAACGGTCGGTTAACGGTCGAGCAAATTGACAAGAACATTCAAATCGATTAACTTTTTTAACCGACCGATCGACTGCCACGGTTAATTAACCGACCGATCTACCGCCACGGTTAATTAACCGACCGATCAACCGCCACGGTTAATTAACCGACCGACTAATTTAATTGATACTTTAATGTCAAAATTGTGATAGTTTCCATTGAATTTGGGGTAATTTCACTTAGGTTTGAGGATAATTTAATTGCACTAATGCATCGACCGTTTCACCGACCGATCTAATTTTGGTTAAACTGATTCGGTCGGTTAACTGATTTAACCAATTAAACGAAACCGAATTCTCAGTCCTAGTTTAGGTCCATCAAATCTTGGGGTGGGAGTTTGACGGATTTGCCCACCATGTCAGAATAAAGTTAAGCAATAATACGGTTATTTTTTTAAAATGAGAACTACAAAAAATGAAATACAGGAATATGAATAAAAGGTAGGTATGAATATTAATATCTTCACATTGAATTTAAATATGTAACCTAACCGCAAGAGTAATCGGTCAATCGGCGGGCACATAGCTAGTAATTAATGCGAGAGTATTCAATAAGAGTATATGTGGAAATTTGAGAGAAGAGTTTTTGTGGCAAACCCAATTTTAAAAATTGTTTTGACTAATGACATGAATAAATTTAACTGTCCAATGATAATTGTATTTATTACCTAACATTTTTGTTTCCTATGTACCTCTATGTCTCCTTATGGACGTTTAAATTCTGGATTCTTTTACCATGGTTAGTTTATTTTTCTAACCTAAAAGGTTCTAAACAATTCTTAAGCAGATATCCGTTATGAATTATTGTCAGACGACCACCTCTTCATCTGTTTTCCAACCTAAGTTTGCTATCTAGTACTCACCACATTCCTTAGCCCTCTCCGACTACCGCTGTACGACTTGGCTTAGAATCAATGCTGCCCCAAGTATAACCCGGTTTCTAAAATACCCAAAACTCAGAAAGTTCAACTCAACCCAGTAAAATATTCACATGTTTTCTATACAAAGTCTGATAAAACGAAGACGCGTTTCAATAATATTTTGGACTAAAAAACCATTAGCTGTTTTGAAAATGCGATCATGTCCTCTTCCCCCACCTCCGTCTTCTCTCTCGCACTTTGCTTCCGCCAGCTTCGCCGGTTCCGTCACAATGGCCGCCGGAATCTGCGTCTTACTAGGCTCCGACCATGGGAGAAATCATAGTCTCCACCCCCAATGTACCCTTTATTATTTAATCTCCCTCGTTGATTTCTATAGAGGCTGCCATCTCTCATCTATTTTCAGATCTGCGGAAGCTTGGGATCTAGGGCTCTCTGCCGTTGTAACTAATGAAGGCATTAAAAGAGCTGAAGGGATTGTCTCTGCTTCGATGGCTGCTGTTTCTCCAGTCCTCTCCACATACATGCCCCTCCTTCATTCAGGCATAATCGTCATCATCACTCAATCAGATCCAAGATCATCTTCGTCGGATCTGCATCCATCTTCTTCAGATCTACCGTCGCATAGTTGTCAATTCGACAGTCATCTAATCCCATCATTGGAAAAGCTCCTTCTCCTCGAATCTCTCGTCTCTGCTTCTGCTACAGTTCTGCAAGCATAGACAAGAGGATAAGAAAGGAACATCGACTTCAGAGACTTCCAGATCTCGACCTTGTCGGTTCGGATCCCGGAGAAAGAATTGATCCGGCTGACCTCATTGGTTAGTCGCCTAAGGTTTGTTTCTCTAGTAATCGTCGTGGGGACAAAACCCCTTCAGTGGTCGCCGTAGGAAGTTAACTGCAATTTAAATTCTGTAAAGCATTTTCAATAAATTGTGCTATTTTTTTAGAAAAAAACTCAATATGTTAGGCCTCCTAAGATCAAATAATTCTTTGAAATTTTAGGTTAAACTTTTGAAGTGCAATTACGATTGATGAATGCATACAAGAATACTATTAATGTTAGAGGAGGATCACACATTTGGAGAACCGCCACAACATACCAGATTATGAAGGATGTAAATTTGGAGTTTGGGAAGCATTTGGGCCACATGTGGCCTACAAGGAGCATACATGAGAGTCTTTATCGAGGGGTCTAGTGCATCAACAGGACCTGGCGAGAAGGCCACTGAAAATGCTGAAATCACCCACTTACGAGTGGCCCTGACATTTATGATGCACTAGGAGACGATGTTGATATTAGAAGCTATTGGGCGTTTGCAAGCATTTGAGCAAAGCCTAAACATGCGTAGAGGAGAACAAGATTTGGAAAGACGTTATCAATTGTTTTTTTGTCACACGATTGCAAGTCGAGAAGATGATTCGTAAAGGACGAGTCAATGAAGAAGTGTGCGACAACGGAAGTCGCAAGTCATTCGACCATAGTAATGGTAGAGTCGATGACGGTGGATCTGATCCGGCGAGCTTCAAAGGCAAAGAAGAAAGAAGCAGCGTAAGTTTGACAAGAGTAAGATTAACTGCTTCAATTGCGATGAAATGGGGCACTTTGCATCGGAATTTCAAAAGTAGAGAGGAGAAAGAGCAAATCTCGTAATGGAGGAAGATGACATGGATGACCCAACTTTACGTTAGAAGTATGTTTGAAGTTAGACGTTGGAGTCAAGACTAATGTGTTAAGGGAGAAAATGTTAGGATCAAACACATTAGGTTGGTTTTTTTAATTAAGTTACTATTAGTAAGTAAGAGAAACGTTAGTTTATTAGGAATAAGTTAATTAAGATAAATCTTAGTTTAAAATAGGTGGTATGCTTCAATTGTGATGAAATGGGCACTTTACATTGGAATGTCAAAAGCCAAGGTGAGAAAGAGCAAAGTTTGTAATGGAGGAAGATGATATGAATGATCCAACTTTATTTTAGAAGTATGTTGGACTCAAGATTAATCTTTTTAAGGGAGAAAATGTTAGGATTAAATGTATTAGGTTTGGTGTTTTTTAATTAAGTTAAGAGAAACAACAGTTTATTAGGAGTAAGTTAATTAAGATATGTATTAGTTTAAAATAAAGGAAGGGGTGTGTTTGTAGTTTTAAAAAGGTCGAATGGTTGCTGTTGTGTGTATAAATAAATTAGTTTAGTTTACTTATAAGTTGGGGAAAATCAATATAATAATAAGTAGTTTTTATTTTTTTATAAAAACTCTATTTTCTCCTTTTTTTTCTTTGTTGACAATAAAAGTGGACTTTCAACAACTAGCATCAGAGCCATAGTAGTCGACAAAAAGATTGAAAGCGGCGGTGTTTCGAATGTGTGGGTTGGATGAAGTCTAGATGTTCCAATCCAATATCCAATGTTAACGGATACGAACTATGGATTGTGGACCGTGAAGATGAAGATTCTCTTAAAGATGATGGGAGTTTGGGCAGCCATAGAAGAGGAAGAAGAAGGGCCTCTTGACAAAAGTAAGGACCAAGGAGTCATGAACGTTATTTCCTAGGTCGTTCCTAACTTGACTATGATGCAAATTTCGAATTGCAAGACGGTGTAAGAAGCATGAGACAAAATCATGAAGATGCAAGTCGGAGAGGATCGAGTGAAGAAGTCTTCGATTTAGTCCCTATGATGCCAATTCGATCGATCAATCATGGATGAATATGAATAAATTGGAAGTTTCCGGATGAAGTTAATGTCATTGGTGTTAGAAATATGCACCTTGGACTTGACCTTGATGTGATGGCAACACCTTGGACTTGACCATGGTGCAATGTCGGCATAGGTACGAATGCGTGGAATCATGGGGAACCTCACCTTAGCTCATGGCAAGCGGGAACAAGCTAACATGAGCTCCTTTGTGAGCTAGCAGATGCTAGGAGCTGGCACTCTAGCTCATCCAACTCACTTTGAGTTTGATGTCGTTGGCACTAGCTGCGATGATGAACTGAGCTACGGTGCTACCCCTTGACCTAGGATGAATTGGTGCATACCTCTTCGTGAAATTCAAATTCAAACTAAGTTGTTTTCCCTCCAAACCCGTCAGAATTCAAGGTAGTTACTTCGTAACTGTAGTCAAGTATATCCATAGACTTTTTGGTGCCTCTTGGTGTCTGGATTTGTACCTCTTCGCCCATGATCCCCTTTTCGTATATAAAGAAGGAAGTTTTCAAGGGAGAACACATAGAAAATCAGACATCTATCCTAACCTATAAAATTCTAAGTTACTCTAGTTTCTAAAGCCTAAGAACTCGAGTGTAGACAGTCTTATCCTCGAAAAAAAATTTCCGATACCCAAGGCTTGTAGGGTGGAAATACTCTTTTCGCAAAGTGGTGCCATGACTTCTTTTTTGATCCAAGATCTCATTACTAGTCAAGCTCGAAATGTTGTTTCTAGGAACCTCTAGATCCAACATTCGAAAAGAGTATTTTTCCATATCTAGGGTGTCCGTAATCAAGGAGATGACAACATCATTCAGTAAGCTTGACAAATTTGAGGGTGTGGAGTTTCGCCTGTGACTAAAAAAGATGGAATTCCTACATACCACGTTGAAGGTTGTTTATGTTCTCTCTTCTCCATATCCCATAGAAGGAGAAGAAGATATCGATGAGTAGAAGGAAGAAAGGGCGTGAAGGCAGAAAAAGTGGGAAGATGTTGACTACATATATCGTGTCCATATTCTGAATGGGATGGCTGATTCATTATCAATATTTGATATATATCAAAACTATGAATCTGCTCATGAGTTGTGGGATGCAATGCACTATAGTGAAAGTACTTGCGAGGATGCTTTGAGTGCAAAATTCCTGATTAGTAATTTATTAAATAACAAGATGGTTGAGATAAGACCAATCATGGAGCAATACAATGAAATGCTGCAGATTTTTGAGACATTTTTCCCAACATGATATTAAGATGGATGATGCCATTTCAATGTCGAGCATAATTGACAAGCTTCCATGGAAGGGCTATAAGCACACGCTTAAGCATGCTAATGAGAGCTATCCCTAATCCAACTTTGAAGCCACTTGCGAATTGTGAAACCCGACCCTAAAAGACCCAACATTTACTCAACTATCACATAAACAAGCATTAAAGACAAGTACATAAACCTTAATTAAACCCTTAAATAAGTCAAATCACAGATCACATATCCTTAAATACAAACTTCAAATAAAAAAGGAAAGAAGATGCAACTCCAATCTTAAAACATGAAAACTGATAGAAAACCCCGACCAGCTCTCCCCACCTCTAGCTCTAGTACATGTGACTGAACACATAGATACAAACAGAAAGACAATAGCCAATAGGGGTCAGTGCTATTCACCAAGTGGCTAAGCATCATTTAAGGTAGACATGCATTCGATCAAAGGAAAGGGGAAATCATCATATAAGATAACACAACAACTCCTCAAGTCTAAACTAGTTATTTGACCCTACTAATAAACGAGTAGGATACCTAGCATTAGCCACCTCTATATGTGTGGATAGCCTCATAGTTGATCAGACCATGAAACCACCCTAACTGTGTGAGCAGCATTTGTAGGCATACTCGACACATCCTGAACCTTTCCTATAACACCAGTGGATTTCACAATCCGGGGGTGGGTGACCAACGTATTCACAACATTGGGATATAGTCTAGCTAGTCCTATCTTATCCTATTTTGAATAATGAATCACATGTCACTGTTTAGTCTGTAGAGCTTTATGATCAACATCATTTCATCTTCAGCATTATAGATCACACGCTACTGTACAGCCTCCGGAGCCCTCACTCCACATCATCAATCATCACTAGAGACACCAGATATGAAGGTTCTCTACATCTAGCTATAGTTCTACATTAAGCACCCACCTTTAAGACCATGTTACACCTTTAATTATAACTTGATGTGACTCCCTCACTGCCAGAAATCGACAGCTTCAGATTGTGCATCGTTTGGAGCTCAATTAATCGAGTTATGCTCCTACTACTCCTTTGCAACAAGCTCGAACTTGCAGGGGAATAATCTTCATTCTATTGCCTTGCCGGGCAAACTATAGAAAAAATCCTACAAGGTCTCTGTTGCACTGTTTGATCTAGAACTTCCCAATGCTGACAAAACAGACCCAAGTCCTTGTGAAACCCTCCCCTAAGCGACCAGATTGAACTACGCGATTCACTCATCATTACATAACATACATAACAACGCATAAATAATGAATCAATGTAAACTTCTCATATCAAAGTAAACGACAAAATATTAAAAATAGAGCATCAAATGCTCGAATCAAGTACTAAACAACAATGAATACATCCCAAAACAGGGGAAGTCAACAACGAGAGATAAGTATTGAAACAACTTAAAAACAATTGAAATCTCAAAACATGAAAGGGGATAAATGAGGTCCTCGTTGGTTCCTCTCTCTATGACTCCTAGAGCCACTCAGTCGAACTGTCGCTCCTGCTCGTGTAGCTATCTTAGGCGGCATTTGCTCATGAGGTTCCATAGTTGTTCATACAAGAAGAAAGAGACAGGGTGAGTGATAAGCACTGAGTGACTAAACTAACCTCGTGTAGAATTGAACTAACATCTAGTAATGTGACCATGTGGTCCTAAAGCAGCCTAACATCAGCCAGCCCTAATTGTAAGCGGAAAGTCTCATGGTGGATTAGACTATGAAACCACCCTGAATATCGTGTGAGCAACATTTATAGGCATACTCAACACATCCGCCTGAGCCTAATTATAATCTGGGGATTATGCAATCCATGGGTGGGCGACCAACACATAATCAAGAGCTAATCTAGTCGAGCCTAATCCTATCCTAACATGAATTGCGCATCATACGTCACAGTTCAATCACTAAGAGCTTATGTTCAAAATAGAATAACTGTTTGTATAGTAGATCACACGCTACTGTATAGCCTAAGAGCCCTGCTTTGAAACACAACACTTGTATAGTAGATCACATGCTACTATACAGTCCTGAGATTCCTGCTCTGAATCACACCACCTCTATAGTAGATCACACATTATTATAAAGTCTTGAGAACCCAGTCATTGGATTCATGATAACCTATTATAGTTCTACGCTTAAAGCAGAAAAGTAATCCTTGAGTGTTATTGTTGTGGTTGTCATTCTCATCCTCATTATCGTTCAACCCCTAATTGTTATTGCAATTGCATGTATCCACCTTGATATATTTCCTCTTCGTCCTCTTCACTGACAACTGTAGGGAAAAGATCGAAAGTAAGCTTTAGAACTAACTTCTTGCAAGACTTCGGAGCAAGATAAGTGTACGAAGCTATCTATTTTTTAGTTAGTCGTTTACTTCTTCGGGGAGATACTATGCCTGTAATTTAGAGTTCTTCTCTCGAGTTAACAGTCTAGTCGATCCCTTTCACTCACAAGCTAATAGAGAATCTAGAGTTCTTCCTAAGTTTTGTATCAATTCTTGTTCCTCTCGGACCCACTAATTGATAACAAAGATTCAATCAAAGGTGATCAAACGAAATTGAGTCTGAAATTTAGGTTTAGCAAGAACACACGATAATCTTGAATAATATCGATAGTAATATTAAGGTGTTAAAAACCTATCATCCACACAAAAGCTAAGCTAAAGTTTCATCTAATTCAAACAACACGAAGAGTTTAGCTGTTCATGGTTCTGGAAACAAAAAAGCAAGAAGAAAGGAAAATAACCGGAGAAGAAGACATCGAGGAATCTCCATCTATTCGTCGATCTTTAATCTGTCTCCAATCGTTGATGTAATCTTGCTTCGATCAATCTATGGAACTCTTTCTATCTCTAAAAGCTCGAAAAGCTGTATGGAATAATGTGTATCTCGTTAAAATGGGTCTCTCCAGTATTTATACGATATGTTCCCAATTGGAGAAGGAAAAGGTCGTGTCCTTAAGGAATACACCATGCTCTAGGAGCACACCGTCTTCTTAAGGAACATGTCGTGTTCTTCTTCTTTTTCAACACCTCTTTTATCCAAGCCACTCTAATCAACTGTTCTAGTTCCAACTCGTCCCCAATGGTTGTGCATCACCTGAAATGCACCAAATATTTTTTGAAACAACGTAACACGGCCCCAAGGGGCAATAGAAACTAAACATGCACTCAAAGTCCTAAATTTGAACACATTTAGACATTTAGACACACACAAATGTAGTTTAAGATGAGAAAAAATGTGTGAATAAACAAGAAAATCACCTTACAAGTCTTTAATTCTCGATCCATTACAGAGTCAACTCCTTGAGTTAATTAGATTAATTCGGTTCCAATTCCTAACTCCTAATTAGCGAGTAAAGTTGAGTAAGATTCTAATCAAACCGAAATTTAAACCATTGAACCCAAAATCAAGGTGTCACACGAATAGAGGAAACTCTACAAGTGCAAGAAGGAGGGAAACTGAAGGATTCTTCATATTTTCATATGAAAGAAGAAGGTGAGCTATCTTCTTGATAGAAGGGGGAAGAAGCGCCCCTGAAACAACACCAAAGGAGACCCCAAGAAGAAGCCGAAATTTGCTTGTTGGACGTGTGGGAAATTTGGTCACTTCAAACGTGACTGTCCCACCAATAAGGCTCAGAATTGTGACAACAACCATCATCAAAAGCCTGGATCAAAAGATCAAGGTGCTTCCACTTCAAAAGGTTAGTCTTTGAACCTTGATTTAGATATTCGTGTGAATTTTGTATCGCTAATTTCAGAAGCATTTTATATGTAGGATGACGAGGTGGCATGGTGGATTGACTCGCGTGCCAACAGACATGTATGCAAGCATCGTTACTGGTTCAAAACATACAAGCCATCAGATAAAGATTATGTTTTCACAGGGGAAAGGAGTCAACAACCCCCAATGTTGGACGCAGATTGATGGTGTTGGAGCTTAGTTCGGGAAAATTCCTAGACTTTAAAGATGTACTTTACGTCCCTAAGATTAGGAAGAAATTGGTGTTGGGTAGTATGCTTAATAGATATGGTTACAAACAAGTGTACGAATCTGATAGATATGTATTATCTAAGGGTGGTATATTTGTAGGTTTCAAATATTATAACAATGACATATTTATGCTTAATATTAACAATGCTATGAATAGTTCTGCTTACATTGTTGGTTCCTCTGATTTTACGTTATGGCATGTTCGGTTAGGACACGTTAACTATAAACATCTAACAGATATGTCAAAAGAAGGGTTGCTGCCCTTTTTTCTGTTGGTGCTGAAAGATATAAAACTTGTATGGTGACAAAGAGTACACGTCAACCATTCCCTAACATTCAAAGGAAATTAGTGATGCTTGAGTTAATACACAATGATTGTGTGACTTTCATAGCACTCTGAACATTGGAGGAAAGAAGTATGTCATCAACTTCATTGATGACTACTCTCAATTTTGTTATACTTACTTGTTGCATTCGAAAGATGAAGCCCTTGAGAAATTATATGTGGTTCAAAACCAAAGTTGAATTGCAACAAGGTACCTCGATCAAAGTATTTTGTACTTATCAAGGAGGAGAGTTCTGTGATCCAATATACTTCCAAAGTGCGGGAATCATTCATCAAAACCACTGCTCCATAAACACCACAACATAATGGTGAAGCTGAGAAGAAGAATCATACTCTAAAGAAGATGGTAAATTCAATGTTATCATACTCAGGTTTGAGAAACGCGTTCTGGGATGAAGCCATGCTCACGGCTTGTTATCCAACTAAATGGATTTTCTAACAGAAGGAACAAGACTACCCCATACGAATTGTGACATAAGGCGAAACAAAACTTAAGCTATCTTCGAGTTTGGGGTTGTAGAGCTATCGTGAAGCTCACTGAACTTACGAGGAAGACTTTAGAAGAACGAGTCATGGATTGCATCTTTGTTGGATACGTTGAGAATTCAAAAGCTTATACTATGTCATAGAACCTAATGATGAACACTTAGTGTATTCTATAATAGAGTCTAGGGATGCCATCTTCGATAAAAATCATTTTTCATCTATCCAGAGACCAAAAGACTTGATGCCGACATCAAGTGTGCTTTTTCATATGCATGTTCCTGAGCCTATGGACGAGTAGCCGAATCCTTGTAAGAGCAAGAGGCTGGCCTTGAAGAGTTCGTTGGATTCTGAGTTCAAAATTTACCTGATCAAGGGATCCATAATGGAACTACAATATTGACGATGACCCTAGTAGGTTTGAAGAGGCTATGAGGTCACAAGACGATGCCCTTTAGAAAGAAGCAGTCGATGAAGAGAAGCATTTCATCTTGGGAAATAACAGTTGGACATTAACGGATCCCCCATTGGGATGTAAACTGTTAGGAAGCAAGAGGATCTTCAAGAAGAAGATGAAAGTCGATGGTTCCGTCGATAAGTTTAAAGCTTGATTAGTGATCCAGAGTTTCAAACAACATCATGGGATTGATTACTTCAATATATATGTTTTGGTGGCTCAAATCTTGACTATTAGGTTGGTAATAGCTCTTGCATCTATTCATAACCTAGTGATCCATCAAATGGATGTCAAGACATCATTCTTGAATGGAGATCTCGATGAGGAGGTGTATATGAAACAACCAAGAAGTTTTTGTTATGCCCGTGAATGAGCATAAGTTGTCCAAACTAATCAAATTCTTATATATGGGCTTAAGCAAGCACCAAAATAATGACATCAGAAGTTTGATGATGTTATCTTGTCAAGTGGTTTTTGTTTAAATCAGGCAAACAAGTGCGTATATACGAAATTTAATGAATTTGGTAAAGTATTCATCATTTGTTTGTATGTGGATGACATGCTTATTTTTTGTACTGATCAAGAGCAAGTTGATAGTACTAAGGAGTTCTTATCATCAAAGTTTTCCATGAAAGACATGGGGGGGGGGGATGTGATTCTTGGTATTAGAATCACACGAAATGGGAATGAAACTTTTTTGAATCAATGTGACGACATTGAGAAGATGCTTACTAAATTAAATAGAAAGGGATGTCGTGAGTTGAGAACTCCGCTTGACCCTTGTGTAAAATTGGTGCCCAACACAGGAATAGCCGTTTCTCAACTTGAGTACTCAAAAGTGCTAAATTGCTTGATGTATGCAATAACAAGCACGAGGCTTGACATCGCTTATGGAGTTGGTAAACTGAGCAGATATATAAGTAATCCAGTACTCATCATTTTCATGCGACTAAGCGAGTGCTTGGTTACCTTAAAGAAATCTTGGATTACTATGTAACATATACTAGGTACCCTTCGATTATTGAAGGGTACTCGGATTCAAGTTGGATATCCAATATAGCGGATCACACCTCTACTACTAGATGGGTATTCCTACTTGAGGGAGAAGAAATTTCGTGGGCTTCTAAGAAGCAAACTTTCATCGCCACATCTATGGAATATAAACTCATAGCTTTTCCAGTTGCCGGTAAGGACGCAGAATGGCTAAGGAACCTGGTCTATGAGATTCCATTATGGTCGAAACCTATCTCACTGATTACTATCTTATGCGGCTAGGGCTTATAGCCAAGTATATACCAGTAAGTCTCGACATTTAGGGGTGAGGCATAGTGCTATATGTAGAACCCCAACCTAGAAGACCCGATCGAACCACTTGTTCTACACATGCAACCTACTCGGGTTCCACTAGACTCGACTCAAACCTACAACTGCTAGTAAATGCAAGATAACAAGCATAAAAAACTGAACTAAAAATCTTATTAAACCTTTTAAATCCAAACAGATAAGGATCCCGGATCCCCAAATACAACACATGAAAATAGGAGATGCAACTCCAAAGTTCTAAAACACTTTCAAAGCATATATCAAATGATATAAAAACTCCAACCAGCTTATCCCACTTCCAGCTCTTACACATGTGACCATGCACATAGAGATACAACATGCCCCAGCTGTTAGGATTTCTACATAAGTTTTCTAACATGTAGGATTAAGAAGGAAGAAGGAGATTGGTTACCTTCCGATGATAATCCGAACTTCTCTAATCCCCTAGTAGTGATCAGAGACCGATCAGATCCACCTTTCACCCTTCATCGATCTTCTCCTCTTCCTGAGATGAGAACACCACTGATGTTAATTTAGGTTTCTGAGTTCTGTATTCTGAGTTAGAGATCTGGTTGCCAAATCGGCAGGAGGGTTGAGACTTAATTCTATCTAGATTTCCAAAGATAGGGCACCCAATTCCCCTGTAATACAACGTTACATGCTGAATTCGATGCAAAAGCCTATGGATGGAAACTGGAGCACACGGTTTGAATCATCCTGAAGGTAAGTGCTCAAAACCAGCGAGTGATTGAGGTTGAAGGTCAAACTTCTTAATTGATTCCTTGACAAAGTGTATTTGCAGGTACACGATGAAGGAATTCACCTATCCGAGCATGAAATTTAGCCTATGCAAGGAGTTTGGACTTGGTTTCGTGTGCGCTCGTGAAAGGAATGGGACACTAATGTGTATGATATATTGGAATAGATAGGATAAACTCATGTGTATGTTATCTTCATATACTGAAATGAGTAGACGAGTAGAAGAGCTCAATCCTTAGTGTACGCCCTTATATTCGAGTATTATGGAATGTGTAATATACTTGATGGAAATTCAACCTTCATGACAGTTTCGTTGATAAAAGAGTTTTAGTTTGGATATTTTTTGTTATTTTAGTGGATTCACAGACTTCACTAAAATGGGGGAGGGATGTTATAAATATGCACCTTGGACTTGACCTTGGTGTGATGGCAGAACCTTGGACTTGACCTTGGTGCGATGCCTATGTTAGCATCACCGTAGGAACCTCACCGTAGCTCATGGAAAGCTGGAACAAGCTAGCATTGGCTCCACTATGAGCTAGCTGATGCTAGGGACTGACACTCCAGCTCATCCAGCTCACTTTAAGCTTGATGGCAGTGTCACTTGCTGCGATGCTGAACTAAGCTATGGTGCTGGGAGGAACCAAGGTGACCCTTCACCTAAGGCGAATTGGTGCAAACTTCTTCATGAAATTTAAACTCAAACTGAGTTGTTTTCCCTCTAAACCCGTGAGACTTCAAGGTAGTTACTTCGTAACCGCCCTTAAGTCTATCCATATACTTTTTGGTGTCTCTTAGTGTCTTGATTTGTATCCCTTCTCTACTGGTCCCCTCTACCTATATAAAGTAGGCAGCTTTTAAGGGAGAACACACAGAAAATCAGACATCTATCCTAACCTACGAAATTCTAAGTTACCATAGCTTCTAAAGCCTAAGAACTTGAGTGTAGACGGTCTTATACTCGGAATGGATTTCCTGATACCCAAGACTTGTAGGATGGAAATACTCGTTTCATAAAGTGGTGCAATGATTCCATCTTGATCCAAGATCTGAATACCAGTCAAAGGTTAAAATGTTGCTAGTTGGAACCTCTTGATCCAACATTCTAGAAGAGTGTTTTCACATGTCCAAGGTGTCCGCAATCACGGAGATGATAACATCATTCGGTACACTTGACAAATTTGAGGTTGTGGATTTTAGCTGGTGGCAGAAGAATATGCACTTCCTACTTACCACATTAAAGGTTGTGTATGTTCTCTCCTCTCCATATCCCATAGAGGTAGAGGAAGAGATCGATGAGAAGAAGTTAGAAAGGGTACGAGGGTAGCAAAAGTGGGACAATGACGACTACATATGTCGTGGCCATATTCTGAATGGGATGACTGATTCATTATTTGATATCTATCAAAACTATGGATCTGCTCATGAGTTGTGGGATGCACTATAGTCAAAGTACTTAGCTGAGGATGCTTCGAGTATGAAGTTCCTAGTTATTAATTTCTTAAATTACAAGATGGTTGTTACCAGACTGGTTATGATCAATACAATTGATTAGTTTAGTTTACTTGTAAGTTGGGGAAAATCAATATAGTATCAAGTAGTTTTTATTTCCTACGAGAACTCTTCTTTTCCCTCTCTTTTCTCTATCGACAACAACAATGGAATTCCAACAATTGGCATCAGCGCCATGGTAGACGACAAAAAGAAAGAAAGCGATGGTGGTTTGAATGTGAGGGTTGAACGAAGCCTAAATGTTCCAATTCAATATCCTATGTTAACGGATACGAACTATGGATTGTGGATCGTGAAGATGAAGATTCTCTTAAAGATGATGGGAGTTTGCGCAGTCATAGAAGAGGAAGAAGAAGTGCCCCTTGACGAAAGTAAGGACCGAGGAGCCATGGTCGCTATCTCCCAGTCCATTCCCGATTCGACTATGATGCAGATTGCCAATTGTAAAACACGCATGAAGCATGGGAGGAGTTTAGGAAGATGTAAGTCAGATAGGATCGAGTGAAGAAGTCTTTGATTCAGTCCCCAAGTCGCCAATTCGTTCGATTGATTATGGATGACTCTCAAGAAATTGGAGGTTTCTTGACAAAATTTATGTCCTTGATTCAGAAATTCGCTCGCTTGGTGGGGATTTAAAGGATGAAATTGTTGTTGAGCACTTGTTTTCGGTAGTTTCTGACAAGTGCACTCCAAACGTAAGCACAATAAAGCAATGGAGAAACTTGGAGACGATATCGATATCAAAAGCTATTGGGCATTTGCAAGAATTTGATCAAAACCTAAACCCAGGTAGATGAGAATGAGATGAGGAAAGACGTGATGAATTGTTTTTGGTCACGCGATCGCAAGTTGGGAGAAGATGATTCGTAAAGGAAGAATCAATGAAGAAGTGTGCAGCAGCTGATGTTGCAAATCATTCTATCAAAGTAATGGGAGTGTCGATGATGATGGATCTGATAGGGTGAGCTTCGAAGGAAAGGAAGAAAGAAGAAGAGTAAGTTTGACAAGAGTAGGATTAAGTGCTTCAATTGTGATAAAAATGGGGCACTTGGGATCGGAATGCCGAAAGCCAAGACGAGAAAGAGCAAATCTTGTAATGGAGGGGTAGACATGGATGACCCAACTTTACTTTAGAAGTATTGTTAGTAAGTATGAGAAATGCTAGTTTATTAGGAGTAAGTTAATTAAGATAAGTATTAGTTTAAAATAGGTGAAGGGTGTGTTTGTAGTTTTACAAACGCCGAATGGTTGTTGCTGTGTGTATAAATAGATTAGTTTGGTTTACTTGTAAGTTGGGAAAATCAATATAATATTAAGTAGTTTTTATCTCCTACAAGAACTCTTCTTTCTCCTCTCTTTTCTTTATCAACAACAGTGGAATTCCAACACCAGGACTACCTTTAAGGCTAGAATCATGGCCACCAAGTCGACCGAGGCCACGAAGCACACTGAACAATTCTATCGCAAATCTACTACCTGAATGGCCAATGCCCGATGAGTAACAATGGGTTTTTGGGTTATGGTCGGATATTGGTTAGGGTGAGTCGTCTTCCTCCTCCTCTCGGACAGTGAGGTTTTGACCGTTACGCGTGATCACAATCAAACACTAGTGTATGCATCTTTACCGCTTACCCCCAACTTCAACTTGTTTCTCATTGTTATTTGCCTGACCGCCCCTCCCCTTCTCTTGATTGCTTTTAATCTTGAGTGAACTTCTCATATATAGCTCCTTATCTACCGCACCAATTGTTTTGCCATATTAGAACGAGTGATATATATACTTTTGGATATCTCGTTGAGCACCTAGGACTCCGGATTAAAAGCAAGGAAAAAAACCCTTCCTTGCTGGCGGCAAGGAGAGATCTAGACCGTCTATTTTCTATTTTGGAACTGATGGTCGAGATGTTTATTTTAGTCAGGGGTACAATTGACATTTTACTTTTTAACTATTTTTTTTTTAATTTATTTCGGTTTGAGTTTGGATTTAGTATTTGAGTTTTGTGTTTAGTATTAGGATTTTGGTTTGATTTTTTGTTTTAAATTTTAAGGGTTAGGGTAGTATTGTTTTTTCAATTTTAGATTTTAGATTTTGAGTTTCAATTTTGGGTTTTAGATTTTTATTTTCGATTTTAGGTTTTAGATTTTTAGGCTTAATGTTTAGAATATTGAATTTTCAGTTTTGAATCTTAAATTTTGAGTTTTGAATTTGGGTTATCAAATATTTTCCGTTTCTTTAATTTTTGTTAAAATGACAAAATTGACCCCTAGTTGATTTATTTGATGGTGGTAAGGAATGGATTTTCTTGCCACATGTCCGGACTCAGCACCTAGGATTAAGGTCATAACATGTACTATATTATTATTAGAATATATTTCATATTTTGCAAAATAATTACCGTACAAAAATATAATATGTAACTAAGCGACAGGATCTGTAGGAACCCCTCAACAACCGTCCAAATAGCTACACCTTCGATGATTAATCAACAGCCAGGGAAGTCAACCACCCTGCTACATTCATCGCCGTCTGCTTAATTTGGCTACAAATACGTATAAATTCCGCAGTTCTCGCAGCTTTGATCCTTCACCATCCAACCCTATCTATCTTGATTCTGATTTCATCTTTCTTTTTGCTTCATCAAATCATTTCAAACTAATCATTACATGTTTCAACTAACGAACTAGTATATATATGCAACGAACCATAGATTTGCATCATACCAAGTTACTTTCTTATCCTTTATTTTCTGCTAACTGGATATAAAATATTGAAGGGGGGCAGATATGGAATATATTCATATCTCAGATATATATTATATTATAATATATTTAGTAATTGATAATGTCCTGCTGTTGGGAACTTAATTAGATGGCTCAGCAACATATGTGTTTCTAGAAGGTTTTAGACGTATAAAATAATCAAGGGAGATGGAACAAAAACGTACTTGTCATTGGAAGTAGACCAAACTAATAGGTCAATTGTAAACTATGTTGATAAATTCAACATTTTCTGTTCAGTTCACATATACCGTATACATGTTTGGTTTAACTCAAAATTCATTCCATTTTTTTTTTCTCTTTTTCAACATAACTGATCTAACTTTACCACACAACAATGATTTTTGAAGCTCATGGTTGATCCAATTCACTTCAAGTCGGTCCAACCGACAAATAATTCGTTGATGAAAATATAAGATCGTTTGAATAGTGCCTTCTAACTTGAGTTACATGTTAGAACCCGTGGGCCTTTCCTACCACATAAGTAGAAAATTATATAAGTCTACTTGTTTGGTACCACAAAGAGTGGTCGTTGTAAGCTATATAGGCAAGTGGGGAGGTTAATTTTAATAGTAATTGCATGAGATTCTAACCTCATATTGATGTGTCACAATTTGGTTGGTCGATCCATTATGAGCTAATATAAATACTTAATTATTACCCAACAGTCCATCCCTAATGGTTCGACCATTGCTTGTGATAGGTCGAATTGATATGGTGGGTCAAACATCTTCACACTTCTGGCCTGGAAAATCATAAGTGAGTTCATGTGATTGTAAATCATAAGAATAATAATACTTTATATATCACGAACACTAAAAAACAAATAACAATTTTAAATACATCTATAATTTCACTATTATTATTTGTTATTTGTATAACTAATGAACTTATTGAAAATGATTTATGTTTACACTATTGGACGTGTGTATGAGCAGCTTAGATAAACACATGCTTCCAGAATAAAACACACACCAATCAAATGTTGTCATGTCATAGACAAGAAAGTTGCGCCAAAATTGTTGAAAATCCAACTCCGTCGTCTTCTATGATTGGTACTAATTCCCGCGTCGTCCCTCGCCGGCCAGTCAGTCAATTCGTCGCCTAGCTATCCTGTAGTAAATTAAAATCCTCAGGGAAATTCGTCATCATGTGACACACCATTTCAAAAATATACACCTTCAGGAAATTGCCAAGTGCTTTTTCATCTTTTCCTCCTTTTGTTTTTTCACCTAACTTTATATATGGCCCACGCGATATTGCTAATCGCTAAGACGGAAAAATCAATCCATATGAAATTTACACACAGTTTACCGCTCGTACGTGTACTATTCACCATTTACTAACGTAATCATCATCTCATATGCGACGTTTTATTTAGAGGAAAAAATGGGCAACCAACCAGGCTGGATGTCAAAGCTTGAAGTAGTAAAGGCGATGGATGGAGAAAGTCAAAAAGTGGGAGAGGAATATAGAAATAGAAATCCCATGTCATTTTCGTACGAACCAACTTGGGGTAGACTTGTTCAGCCATACATACTAATACACTGCTTTTTAAGAAATTAAAACCACAATTACCAAACCTCTATCTAATCCTTGTTATAGTGGGGAAATAAAAATCAAACCCGGGAAAAATAAAAGGAGTCGCACGCCTCTTTCTTTCTCCAAGGCATCCGCGTTTTCCTCTCATATATGGTCCAGGTCAATAATACACTTATTTATATACTCCACCCAAGCCCACATTTCATTTCCTCAAACACACCTCCATACTCAATCTCTCTCTCTCTCTCTCTCTCTACACTTACCACTCTCCGATTGAAGAACAATATTAATGGCAACGGTGGAGAAATCTGGATGGGCTTCATTCTTCTCGAGCTGCTTCGGTTCCGAACCGGGCCAAACCAGTGTTAGCCAGAATGGGAAGAAGGACAAGAAGAGGAAAAAGCGGTCCAGCTCATCGTCCACGTCATCACCGAAAGCAAAGAACAAACAGGGGATGATGACGATGACGAGGCAGGGTTCGTTTCAAGGACGGGTTTCGATATCAGATCTGAGTAATCCTAGCTCATCGCTGCTTTCAGAAGACCTATCCATTTCCCTTGCCGGCTCGAACCTCCACGTCTTCACCTTGGCCGAGCTTAAGATCATCACCCAGAGCTTCTCCTCCAGCAACTTCCTTGGCGAAGGCGGCTTCGGCCCTGTTCACAAGGGTTTCATCGACGACAAGCTCCGGCCTGGCGTCTTGAAAGCTCAGCCTGTCGCCGTTAAGCTCCTCGACCTCGAAGGCCTCCAGGGCCACCGGGAGTGGTTGACCGAGGTCATATTCCTTGGACAACTAAGACACCCTCATCTCGTCAAACTCATCGGATACTGCTGCGAAGAGGAACACCGACTGTTGGTTTACGAGTACATGCCACGTGGCAGCCTCGAGCACCATCTCTTCCGACGTAAGTTCTTACTTCAATTTTTAAATTTTATTTTCATATATAATATTGCAGCTAGGCGCTAGCTACTAGCGTTGACTGTTGAGATTGGTTGTGATGAATATTGACCGTTGACTTGGTTATAAAAAATGCAGGATATTCGGCATCTCTACCTTGGTCAACGAGGATGAAAATAGCAGAAGGAGCTGCAAAGGGACTTCAATTCCTCCACGAATCGCAAAAGCCAGTCATATACAGAGACTTCAAAGCTTCCAACATTCTCTTGGACTCCGACTTCACCGCCAAACTGTCCGATTTTGGGCTGGCTAAAGACGGGCCGGAAGGATCCGACACCCATATTTCGACAAGAGTGATGGGGACCCATGGCTACGCTGCACCGGAATACATAATGACCGGCCATCTCACCTCGATGAGCGATGTATACAGCTTTGGAGTCGTGTTACTAGAGCTCTTGTCGGGAAGGAGATCGGTCGACAAGGCTCGTCCTCCCAGGGAGCAGAATTTAGTAGAATGGGCCAGGCCCATGTTGAACGACCCGAGGAAACTGAGCCGGATAATGGACCCGAGGCTAGAGGGTCAATACTCGGAGACCGGTGCTCGAAAGGCGGCCGCATTGGCTTACCAGTGCTTGAGCCACCGCCCTAAGCATAGACCAACGATGAGCATGGTCGTTAAAACGCTGGCCCCACTCAAGGACTATAATGATTTCGCTATGGGTACTTTCGTCTACGTGGTACCCACCACCACTGCGGAAAACAAAAAGGAATTAGGTGGTGAAGAGAAGCTTCCGGCGGAAAGTGAAGAAGTCAAAGTAAAGGCAGCTAAGAAGAAGGAACGAGGAAGCAGCTTGCAGCAGGGTGGTGGCAATAATATAAATGTTGTTGGCCAGCAGCAATATCATCATAAACATAAGCTTCACCACGGTGGTGACGGCGAGAGGAAGCATCACCGGAGTTCTCCGAGGTCTCCAACTGTTCACTCCGATGCTGGGTATCGACACAGTCCCAGATCAAATAGGTTGAACTCTCCGTTGCATCCAAAAGCCAATAGTGCCTGATTTTTTAATTTCTTTCTCTTTTTGTTTTTGTTTTTGTTTTTGAGCTTATTCTAATGGAAGTGTAATTAATTTCTTTCAGTGTATATACACATTACACACGGATTTTGATTTTACTTTCTATTTGTTCGTTTATTTCAACTATAGGTTGGTATAGCCTAGGACTTTTTCTATATGTAAGAAGGAATGAATATTACATGGTTGAATTAACCTATAAGAAAGGGAAAATAATTCCTGTTTTTATTTGTTGATGAGAAATTTCTTGTCTGTTGGTAGTATCTTCTTTTCTTATAATTGTCTGTTGGTAGTTCAAGCATTGAAACAAAGAAAATATCAATAAGATGTTTATTTTTATTTTTCTACCTGTAGAATATAATAATAATAATTTCATTAGGTGACAGTAGTCTAATAGAGTAGCTACCAAAGTGATTTTGTGACTTATTGGGTTAGTGATTCCCTCTTCATGATTACTTTTGAATCACTACACAACATGTTGATGAAGTCAGAGTACTAAGCAAGGGGATGTAGTCTTTTTGACATCTCTAAAGTTTGTGATCGGGTGAAATGGAATTACTTGCAAGCAATTATGTTGAAGATGGGATCCGATCTTGGGTGGATGCAGTGAATGTTATTGTGCTATGTGGGGTCCACTACTCAATCTCGGCGAGCTCTACACGTAAGCAGAACACACTAAAGGTATTCGATGAAATGCCACAACTAGAACGTTGCAAAAAGTCTAGACGATCCGTTCCTCTCTCTAGATAACCGAGAATCTAGAGTTCTTCCTAAGCGACCTATTGATCTGTGTTCTTCTCGGACCCACAAATCAATGACAGGGATTCAATCAAGATGATCAAACGAGAATGAATCTGAAAGTTAGGTTTAGCACGAACACACAATAATTTTGAATAACATCGATAACAATATCAAGGTTTTAAAAACCCATCATCCATACAAAAGCTAAGCTAAAGTTTCATCTAATCCAAACAACACGAATAATTTAGCTATTCATGGTCTGAAGAACAAAATCACAAGGGAAGAAAAGAATAACCGGAGAAGAAACAATTCTTCGAGGAAATCCAATCTTCACATTGCTCTTTGATCCTAGGCCAATTGATGATCGATCTCTTCCTTTCAATCGTTCTCTCTTGCTCTTCGTATCTCCAAAAACCCTTCTTCTCCTCTCTTTGGCCGAATTCTGATCTCTATTATGTCTTTTCCTCCTTTTCCTAAGTCAAAAAGGTCTTATCTATGACCCACGAAAACTGCAGGCCCGCTGCTGAAAAAGTGATCTCTGGCCGAAATAGTGTGCACACTTCTTCGTCCATGGCGCATTAATCTCCTACCTCGCCAGCTTTCACTGTTTTGATGATTCACGCTTTGTTTTAGCTCTAATTTAGTCCCTGTTCGATGTCAAGTTTCGTGGAACACCTGAGAATGCATAAAAAACATGCAAAACAACGTAACACGGCCCAAAGGGCAAAGGGGAACCAAATATGCTCCAAACGTCATGAATTCGAACACGTTAAGGCATTCAAATATCTAAAAATGTCAATTAAAAAAGGAACAAAAATGCTAATAATCGACCACAACGGGGTTTCAATAGGGGTGTCCATTGTCCCCTTTTCTGCTCATCCACGTTTCTACCAAGAAAATGCATTTAACTTATTATTAAAACAATAGAAATTAATAGACACAAATGAAATTAGTTATGCGGTCAATGCTTAAATGTGTTTGACCAATTATAACTAGGGTATAAGCTATAAGGGAACTTAAATGAAGGTACTAAACTTATAATTTAGCGAGTTCATTAATTCAGCCCAATAATAATATGATACATGTCTAGAGCTACCGATACATCCAAGGCACCAAGTGCTTGCCCATCTTATTTGTATATATATGAAAAGTAACACTAATTTCTTAGCAAGATCTAAATATCTAATATCTAATATCACTAATGTTCTGAGGGAGGAGGTGCTTCAAAACTTTTTTTAGGATCATAGCACCTCCCTTTTATTTGGAGTTGCTTACTTGACTATTTAGCACTATATACTACTAGCAACAAAGCTGAGTTGTTGAAACTTTGTTTCTTTTCTTTCCTTGCTTTTCTTTCTTTATGTCTTTTTTAGATAGCGGCTTTTTCCAAATGGGAGAATTAATCACAACCTTAACCGGACTCGACAATAACCAGTCTATGGCCCATGTCCCAAGCAAAAAGGTTGGGAAGAGGACGGACCTCTAGGGTCGCCCTATGTATTTCCGTTGTAATCAAACCCCCATGCCTTTCGTTTTTATTTTAGCAATCTCATTCAGACTCCCCCGCCTATTTTATCTTCATAGCAACCTAGGAAAATGTGCTGGGATGGATACAAATATACTCTACTACAACATAGAACAAAACAGTGGAAGGTAGAAATTCATATGTATCATATATATGAGTCTTTAGTATACTAGTGTCGGGTAAAATGACAAATGGTTCGAAATTGAATTCCTAACATCCAAGACATCCACAAATAAAAATGAGAACACTAAACATGCAACAATTGATATCCACAAACTAAACTCGAGAGGGAGTTTCGTAAAACAAAATCATGTCGCAATTTAAGCAGAAACAAGGACACCAAATAGGGAATCACTAACCCAATAAGTCACAAAAGCCCCCCCCCCCCCCCCCCCAACACACACACACACGCACTTAAATAGGACATTTTCCTCAATGGACCAGACAATCAGTGGGAGAAAAGGGTACAAAGAAGAGGGTACTAACTTAGAGATCGTGAGAAGGAGCAATGTAGAGTATGGATGAGGACCAAGTCTCCATAAGAATACTCAGATTTCATGTGATGATCGTGGAATACCTTCAGAGAGTTCTGGAGAGTTTTAAAGTGAGAGAGCGAGAAGCTGGAAGAGAACACCAAGTGAAACTGACACACACAAAACGAAAATAAATATCAAAAGGAAACAAGGTAAGTGCCTTGAATCCATACTAAGAAAATGACATTCAACAGAGAGAAGTTCATGTTGGAACCAAGGCAACATCGTCGAAGGAGAGCACAACAAGCAACAAATGGGAACCATCCTAACAACCAAAATTCATGTTAACGTATTTTAACGCGATCAATTTCAAAAAGCCTTAATCTAGAAAAAATGGCGTTCTTGACCTAACTAACATGCATTTCCAAAGTCTCGAAACAGGAATCCAATTATATAAAAAGGTGAGAAATAGAGTGGAGAATATTTTATCTCAAAGACTTGTAGGCTAAACACCAATGAAGATCGACGAATCAAGCCAAAAACCATGAAAAATAGGAGTTAGAGAAGAAGTGCCCATTGGTCGTCAAACTATTAGCACTTACTCAATCAGGAAGCACTTTGGCTTTTTAGCTCAAAACGATCAGGAGATTAGCGCGCCCTGGCCGAAGAAGTGCGCACACTTCTTGGCCCAAGGAGCACTTTTACACTAGACTTCCAAAAGTTTTCCAACACACGCCTTGAAGCACCAGACACGTAATCTCGACCTAAAACTTGCTCAAATCACACAAAAATTGACTCAATGATTCAACGATGGACACAAAGTATGTAATTTAAGACTCCATACTTGGGTTGCCTCCCAAGAAGCACTCTTTCTTTTACGTCTTTGAGCGAGAAGATACCTGCATTAAGTTGTACTTGGCAGGTGAGAACCTCCCTCATAGTGGCATCCTTGTTCTTGAATTATATCTTTGGTATTCCACCCTTCACAAGGAACTTCTTCCGGCTAGCATATACAAGCTCCAAATCACCGCCAAATCTGATAGCTGTAATCTCGAATGGTCCAAACCACTCTTCCTTGTCGACTTCTATGTCTAGTGGGATAGAAGTGAGAGTCCCATAGTCATATTTTTGTTTTGCTTCTTTCTTTTTCTTGGTGACCTTCTTTGGAACACTCGCCTTTACTCTCATGAGTTCTTCAGCAGCTGCAGGTAACTGCACTTTTAAAGCAATGTCTGGTGGAGCAGGTTCAGTAATAACAATATAAGCAAAGACATAATTAATATCATTTAAAAGGGGCCTAGCTAGTGAGAAGTTTTTAGAGGTAGGGTTACACATCTCAAATGTGATCTCATCCTCCTTAGTACTTAAAGTCAATAGTCCAACTCTCACATTAATGGTTACATCAGCAGTTGCTAGGAATGGTCGACCAAGACATGGGTTTGGGCACTCTCCTCCATGTCTATCACAATAACATCTACTTCAAAGCTACCTTCGCCTACTCTAAATAATGACATTCTCAATAATTCCTGCATCGTAGTAGGGCGTAAAGTAGGGCGTAAAGTAGGTAAGTCGAGATGTTGAAACAAGGAGTAAGGTATGACACTAACACTAGCACCCAAATCCGCTAAAGCCCTATCAATTTGATGAATACCAATATAATAGGATAAAGTGAAACTCCTCGGGTCAGAGCATTTCGTTACCACTTTGATTTTAAAATCCGCTATGTTTGGTACGTTGATGGACACTGAAGCTACCTCTTCCTTCTGCTCAACCTTCAAATTTTGTGGAGTGTTTTTAGGTAGAGGGACAAGTGTCTTATTAGGTGCTTGATCTTTCACTTCCTTATCCAAAACCACGGCTCTGAGTTCTATAATCACTATAGTAGATGTTGTATCTTCTAATTTCTCTTGTTGGAAAGAATCTTCTTCATAAACTTAGCAAAGTTTGGCATCTTCAACAAGACCTCTAATAGTGGGATGCTCAAACTCTGTTTGTTGGGCACATCTAGGAACTTCTCAAAATCATCATTTGTCAATTGCTTCATGTTCAATGTAGTAGGATATGGTATCATAGGCTTATAAAGTGAGTCTGGGACGACCTGTTTGGGAGTTAAAGATGCAAATTTTTGTTGTATCTCCATTGGCATTGGTTTCATTGGACAGCCAGGAAGTTCCTTCCCACTCCTTAGTATCATAGTTCCGGCCAACTCCCCATGTTTTGGATTTGGAATAGTAGCACTTGGCTTCGTATTGATGAATTTCATAAATTCCCCAAGTTGGTTTTCCAAGTTCATGATTGATGTATCCGTTTTACTTTGTTGCGTGATATTAGAAGCTATGAATATTTCCAAAAGAGCTTCCACTAATGATTGCTGTTGTTGATGAGGAAATTCCGGGGGAGCCTAATTAGATGAATAGATAATTTGATTCTTTTCACTGTAGCTCTCATTAGTACACCCCTGTTGATTTTGTTGGTGGAACTAGTTCTGTTACTTATATTGTTGGTTATTCCTTGAATAACTTGGTTGCCCTTATCGCTGATGCAGATAATTATCCTGATTCTTGTAGGTGTTTTGACCTTGCTGCTGATAATTACTTTGAGTTCTGTAGGTATTTTGACCTTGTTGCTGATAATTACTTTGATTCTTGTAGGTGTTCTGACTTTGTTGTTGGTAATTACCCTGGTTCTTGTTATAGTTCTAACCTTGCTGACCCTACTACTGATAATTATTCTAGTTTTGCCCGCCTAAATAATCAACCTACTCTTGATTCACTCCTAGCTCAAAATCTTCCATACAGATTGAAATATCCATGATCAGCTCCTCCACATCCTTCACAAGTAGAAACACAAGCTTTAGGTGTATTTGCAGGCTTGTTGGAGCGCTGTTTTCTTTTTCTAAGCTAGATGGAAAACATACATCTTCTTGGTTAATAGTTGCAGTTTATTAAGCAATTAGCTCGTTGAAACTCAATTGTGGACGAGTCCGGTTCTCCTACAACTAACTTGGACCTCACTAGTTGAACTTTGACTCTTAGGCACATTTAGCTTAATGTCAACTAGATTTGTAAGAACAAGGGTCCTCATCTTTTAACCATAGGCCCAACAAGTTTCAAGGGCATGAGTTTGTGTTAGATCTGAAAGATTTCCCGGTATAAACATACTAAGATCCTTCTGTTTGTTATAGTCAAAGCCTCGGATGAAAGTCTTAAACTTAGTGTGCACATCTAAGTCATGGCGAGGGCACGAATGAAGGAGACTCTGGAACCTATGCCAAGCATCATAGAAAGTCTCATTAGGAGGACTCTTGAACTGAGCAATTATAACCTTCAGTGCCTTTGTTCTAGATGGAGAGAAGAATTCCTCTAGAAACTCTGTAGCAAAACCATCCCAAGTAGTGAAGTGCCCTACTTGATGCTCATACCACCATTACAATGCATCCCCTTTGAGAGAAAATGCAAATAGGCTAAGATTGAGGTCGTCGATACTCTTTCCTCTTACTCTGTTCATCTCAGCTAGATGAACAAAATCCCTGAGATGAGCATTTGGGTCTTCATCTGGTCCTCCAAAGAATACCCTTGATTGAATGAGGTTAATTAGGGGCACTGGAGTTTGATAAGCTTGATTTCTCCTATTTGGAGATTGATTGTTTGAAGCAGCTCCTCCGAGAGTAGGTCGGCCATAGTGTCTTAATGGTTTCTCGTGAGGAATAAGAACAAACTGTTCATCATTATTGCTATCGTGGTGCCCATCCTCGTGGTTGTGGTTGTTGTTTTTGTTGTGGTTGTCATTGCGATTGTTGTTGTGGTTGTCGTTGCGGTTGCCATTCTTGTTGTTTCCATCCTCATTGTTGTTTAACCCGTCGATCTTGATTTCATATTCTTCCTCATCTTCGCTTTCAACAGTAGGAGAAAGGTCAAAAGGAAGTTCTACCACTAACTTCTCGTGAGACTTAGGAGCAAGATGAGCATATGAAGTTGCCTCCTGTTCAGCTAGTCATTTACTTCTTCAGGGAGATGTTAAGTCCGCAATTTTTTCTGCACAACAAGAAACAACATTACTGTGTAATATGAAAATGCGGGAGGAAAAGAGATGATCCGATGAGTGAGGGAAAAACTAACAATCAAAATCTTTCTTAGTATTCGAAAAGTCTCAGGCAAAGGCGCCAATTTGAATGCAATTTTACCCCGCCTTCCAAACCCACTAGATTGCTCTAATGGAATCGTATTTCCCTAGGGTCGTTCTAACACCATTAATCAATTTAAATGTGCTAACTAGACCAAGTAACAGTGAATGTTTATTTGTTTGAGTGTTTGTGTAACCAATTATCAACTAAGAATTCAAATGAAAAGTAAACAAATGCAAGATATCATGTATCAAATATGGAAATGAAGGTTGTTTGGAGTCGAATCCACTAAAGCTATCAATGCATGGATTATCAATATGCAATCTCAATTAATCAGGTTATAAATGGCTCGGCGATGTCCTATGATAATCTTAGAACACTCTCACGACTCTAAGAATCTATTATTCATGATCGTAGACTCCTCTATTGAGCTAATCTACACCCATGCTAAACGTACTAAAGGTGTTCGATAAAATGTTACAACTAGAACATTGCAAAAAGTCTAGAAGATTCGTTCCTTTCTCGATCTAACGGAGAATTCAGAGTTCTTCCTAAGCAACCTATTGATCTATGTTCCTCTCGGACCCACAAATCAATGACAAAGATTCAACCTCTATAATCAAATGAGAATGAATCTAAAATTTTGGTTTAGCAAGAACACACAATAATTCTAAATAACATCGATAACAATATCAAGGGTTTAAAAACCCATCATCCATACAAAAGCTATTCTAAAGTTTCATCTAATCCAAACAACATGAATTTTGTAGTTACTCATGGTATCAAGAAAAAAATCACAAGGGAAGAAAAGTATAACTATACAAGAAGACATGATTTTTCGAGGAAATCCAATCTTGACGTTGCTCTTCGATTCTTGGCCAATCGATGATCGATCTCTTCCTTTCAATCATTCTCTCTTACTCTTCGTATCTCCAAAAACTCGTCTTCTCCTCTCTCTTGCCGAATTTTTAATTGTATTAGGTCTTTTCCTCCTTTTCCTACATCGAAAAGGTCTTATATATGGCCCACAAAAGCTGTAGGCCCGCTGCTGAAAAAGTGCTCTCTAGCCGAAATAGTGTGCGCACTTCTTCGTCCATGGCGCACTAATCTCCTACCTCGCCAACTTTCAAAAGGGACACACTACCAGTCTTGCCTATAACCCCCTGGCTAGATCGACCTCCAACTCGGCTCCCATGCTCCTCATCTCCACCAGCTCGGTCAATCTCTTCTCCTGCACAAGGCATCAACCACTACATTGGTCTTCCCTGGGTGATAATCTATCACTCAATCATAGTCCTTGAGAAGCTCTACCCAACGCCTCTACCTGTTACTCAGCTCATGCTGCTCCATCAAGTACTTAAGAATCTTGTGATCAATCTTGATCCTAAAAGTCTTGATGAGCACACAGGAAGGTGATTTCTAAAATAAATTGGGTAAAATGAGGTCGTATTGCACGGGGTTCCGTTCCGAGTATTACTCTTGAATGTGCGAGAATGGAAGTTTAGTCGTTGGAATAGCGGGTACGGAAGTACGAGAATTGGAATCGGGTTTTCGTAGATGAGAGAGTCTATCCGGAAATGAATTCACCAAGCTGCAATGATAATTAGGTAGATTATTCAGAAAGTGTTGTGCTTGACTAAACGTTAAAATGTAATTACCGCAGTTAATCAAAAATTAGAATCTAAACACTTTCGTAACATAGATGCCCTACTCGATAATAATCTAACCTCTCTCTTGATACTAATTAGTATTAGTTTTCTAATGCATTAATTTAATTAATGATTAATCGAAAAAATAATTCCAAAGCGGATCGACTTTCCGCCCCTCTCGAATATAGCGGAGACGGTGATTCTAACCGTCGACATTCGGGAATTTAATAGAAATTTCGTATAAAAACAAATCCCAACAATAATATTACAATTGGAATTCGACAACTATAAGATATGACAATAGCTATATGCAAGAGAAAGACAAGAACGAAATTAACGATCGTTCCGCATAACACAATCGAAATAATGTGGTATTAACACATAATCAATGTTTCATCAATTCCAGACAGAGGTAGAACTTAGTTACACATGGCAATCAACTTAACAACACATAATAGAGACAATCCATGAGCCTGGAGCTCCATGATTCAAGAACTCCCCGCCGTCATAAAATTCAGCAATGACGGCGATGCCGAACGATAGTTTCAGAATGGATTTCTTCACCTCCGGAGCTCCAAACTATGCATGGTTTGAAGTGGCACGTTCCTGGGTTGAAGGAGGTCATCCTGGGACATTGTAACAAGGCTTGGAGTTTGCGCTTCCTTACGAAATTATGAAATTTTCTTTCTATTTTTCTTTTAAATTGTTTGAATTATGAATATAATTAACCCATAGCTGAGCAAGACTGGTGCGTTCTATACTTAAGCTCATGCAGAGGGGGAGGAAAGTTAAGCAGGCAGGCGTAATGTGCCTTTTAGCACGTTTCTTTCTTTCCACACGCACCTTAATCAAGTCCCTTATGGGAGGCATTTGAACTGGCTGCCTAATTAGCAGGGCATCTACCGCAGAGGTGTCAGTCATCCACCACAGGCGTTAAGTTAATCATTGAATTATTGAGACAAACTAAACATGCATTTTTTTGCCCAAAGAAACATTGAATCTAGTTTTGAATTTGTGGATTTAAACCAAACATTTTAAGTATTTGAATCAATTAATCTAAGATGCACTAAATACAAAAAGGAAACTCTTGTAGAAACGAGAGTTCACTTCGCAACAACTACGATATCACGCATAATCGCTATATTCTCCTTCTCGGTTTTAATGTGATCGCTAAATTAGTAGATCTGTAAGCGCCCGTAGTTTTTGCGATGACATGAAAGTAAAGTATGGATGAAATGTTGAACAAAATTTAGAAGTCCTCTCGTTACACCATCACCCCATACTTGAATTATACATTGTCATCAGTGGACTAAGGATAAGGAATAAGAGTGAAACAAGTATAACGAGATATCGAGAATGCCAATTCCAAAGTAAACTGCTCCATAATACCCATTTGTCAGATGATAACCGCAACACATAGTGATAAAACAAAACAAAACTGAAACACATATAGAAAATGCCACAATTAAAAATCATACTAAATCACATCATACAATGATGCATATCCAAGATACATATATCCAAATATGTAACTATCCGGAAATACATCAAAAAGAAGAAAAGACAAATACACATCCTAGAGCCAATAAATCATAACTATTGGAGCACTTTAAGAAATTTGGGGAGAGTCAAGATGATTTGAAGGGTCTAGGATGATTTATTGAATGAAAATAGGAAACTTGGGTTATCTGTCAAGGAGCACTTTTTTATCGTCTTTAAGTTAGACGTTTCCAAGAAAATTACTTAGTTAGCTAGATGAAACACCTCAAACGTGGCAAGAGAGTCGCTCACAAGGTACAGTTTCAACCGATGACCATTAACATTAAACGTACAGTGATTAGGGCTAGAAATTTCAAGAGTTCCATAAGGAAAAACTCCAATCACTATGAATAAGCCCGACCAATGGGATTTTAATTTTCCCAGAAAGAGGCGAAGCCTAGAATTTTACATGAGAACTAAGTCTCCTAGACGGAAGTCTTTTCGAGGTTTTAACCTTGTGGTCATGAACATGCTTGTCCGTTCCTTATAAAACTTAGAACTTTCATAGGCATTTAGATGAAATTCCTGAAGTTCATTTATTTGGAATTGACGGTTAGGTCCAGTGACACTCATATCGATGTTTAGAGACTTCAAGGCCTAGAATGCCTTGTGGTCTAACTCAACAGGCGGATGGCATGCCTTCCCGTAGACGAGACAGTAAGGGGTAATGCCAATAGGAGTTTTAAAAGCCGTTCGATATGCTCAAAGAGCATCGTCTAACGTTTTTGACCAATCCTTGCGAGACTGGGTGCCAGTTTTGTCCAAAATCTGATTGAGTTCTTTGTTCGTACTAGTCAGCGGGTGACCACTAGTATGCTGGTGGTACGCATTTGACAGATGATCAGTGACACCAAAGCGTCAACACACATGATCAAACTGTCCTTGGAAGTGGGTTCCTGGATCATTGATGATAGAACAAGGTGCTCCAAACCAAGTTAAAAGACGGAGAAGTTTTCAATTGTCCTTGTATCATTAGTAGGTAAGGCTTGTTCCTCAGCCTACTTAGATAAGTAATCCACCGAGACAAGAATGTACATATGATCGCACGATGGTGGACAAGGTCCCATGAATTTGATGCCCTATGCATCATTTCAACCGGTAAGAATAAGGTCTGAGCCATTTCATTACTCTGGGAGATATTGTCGGCGCGTTGACACAGGTCATATGTCTTTGTGAAGAGGTCGCAATCTTTGTAGATCAAAGGCCAGAAAAATCCAGACTCTAGAACCTTTCTAACCGTCTGGTTACCACTAGGGTGGCCACCGGTCGGTCTTGAATGATAGTGTTGGATTATGGCGTGTGCCTCAGAAATTGTAACACAACGACGGATGATCCCGTAAGACCCTATGTACAAGAGAAAATGGTCATTCCAAAAGTAGTGCTTAAGATCAGCAAAAAAATTCCGCTTAACTTGCCCTGAAATATCCTTATGGAGTTTGCTGGTGGCCAAATAGTTGGAAAAATTAGCAAACCAAGGACCTTCCAATTCTTGAGCAACTACCCCCAAAATTTGTTTGTCTGGGAAGGAATCATTGATTTTTCTGGACCTTGGAGTCTAGATAAATGATCTGCTACTACATTTTTTGCACCCTTCTTATTGGGAATTTCAACGTCAAATTCTTGCAACAGCAAGACACATCGGATCAATCACGGCTTTGCATCGGGTTTTGCCAAAAGATACCTAAGTGCTTGGTGGTTAGTAAAGACTACTATGTGAGATAGCATGAGGTACGATTAGAACTTATCAAAGACGAAAACAATAGCCAATAGTTCCTTCTCAGTGGTGGTGTAGTTGCGTTGCGTATCGTTGAGCATCTTACTCGCATAATAGATAGGGTGTAATCAATTTTCCTTTCGTTGCCCTATAACGGCCCCAACAGTGAAATCTCTGGCATCACACATTAGTCCGAAAGGGAGTGTTCAATATGGAGCCATAATGATGGGAGCATTTGTGAGCTTCTCCTTTATGAACTCAAAAACAGAAAGGCACTTTTTATTGAAGCGAAACTCACCATCTTTTTCAAGAAGCTTTGTCAAGGGCAGAGTTATCTTTGAAAAGTTCTTTATGAATCGTTGGTAGAATCCAGCATGACCAAAGAAACTCTGAATAGTATTAAAAAAAGTGGGAGGAGGTAGACGAGAGATGGTCTCGATCTTGGCTTGATCGACCTCGATCCCGCGTTGGGAGATTTTTTGGCCAAGAACAATGTCCTTAATGAATCTCTATAGACGGAAAAATCATTCATAAAGACTTCAACCACATCTTCCACTAAGTCATCAAAAATGGCCATCATATACCTTTGAAAATTCTTCGGCGTATTGCAAAGACCAAATGGTATTCTACGATACGCGAACGTACCATAGGGACAGGTGAAGGTACTCTTTTCCTGATCTTCAGGATCAATGGGTATCTGGAAGTAACCAGACATCCCGTGTAGGAAGCAGTAATAGGAATGACCAGATAGATTCTCAAGCATTTACTCAATGAAAGGGAAAGGAAAGTGGTACTTCCTAGTAGTGTTATTCAACTGGTGATAGTCTATACAGATTCTCCAACTAGTAATGGGTCGAGTAGGGATTAATTGCCCCTTATCATTTGGGACCACTATCATGCCCCCTTTTTTGGCACTACATGCACTGGACTAACCCCATGGGCTGTCGGAGATTGGATATATAATGCCAGCATCAAGTAATTTCATCACCTCCTTTTTCACTACTTCTTTCATGTTTGGATTCAAGCGTCATTGTGGTTGCACAACTGGCTTGTAATCCTCTTCCTTACGAATTTTGTTGGTATAAAAAGAGGGAGATATGCCTCGAATATCAAAAAAAATTCAAGCAATGGCCTTAATATGCTCTTTCAAAAGGGTGATGAAACGTCACTTTTGTTCCAGAATGAGGGAGGCATTGATAATGACCGGAAGCTTCAATTCATCGATCGAAAAAGCAAGGTGCCTAGGTACTACTTTTATCTCCAAGATTGGAGGCTCCTTGTATGAGGGTTTGATGGGCTTCATCCTTGGGAGCTTGACGGGAGGTTCGGGAGTTGAGTCAATCTCCCCCTCCGGTTCCAACATGGCAATATGCTAAAGTTTTTGTACCTCGTCAGAAACATCCCGAAAACCAGAATAGAGGCACAAATCAAGAGGGTCTTAACAAATGCCGTCATAAAAGAAGAACACTAATCCAACCTTAAAAGAGTCAGCAGAATATTTTGGGTCATCATGGACATATTGCATCCCATCGGCAAGACGAAATGTGGCCTTTCCTTGACCGACTCAAAGAGTAAGCTCACTTTCATGAATATCAATGATGGCACGAGCAGTGTTTAAGAATGGGCAGCCAAGAATGAGGAAGAAATCTGATTCATTGGTCTGAAGGATGAAAAATTCCACTAGAAACACATAAGCTCCCACATGTAGAAGTACATCTCTTAGGATTTCACAAGGAATGTGAGTGGACTTATCGGCCAACAGGATGGTCATTTGAGGCAGTGCTGTATGGCATTACATTGATACTTGCCCCAGAGTCAGCCAAGCTTATGTCGATGCTGGTGTTGGCGATGTAGCAAGGTATGGTGAAATGACTTGGATCCTTAAGTTTCTTAGGTAGCTGGTTATGGATGGTGGCAGAAAATTCATCTCCAAGAGTAATAGATTGAATCTCATCCATTTTCCTCTTATTGGTCAGAAAGTCCTTTAGAAATTTTCAGTACTAGGGCATTTTGGTGATTGCGTCAATAAACGGGATAGTTACGTTTGTCGTACTCATAAGTTTGTTGAACCTCTTGTAACAGGCATCCATCAAATTGCTACTTAGATGAGCAGGATAAGGAGGTTTTGGTTTGTAGGATGATAACTCTAGCTAAGAGGAAGAAACGACCCAGTAGCCTTGAGAGGCGACCGAGATGGCTTTCTCATCTGTCTTCTCGAGAGTAGGGTTAGTGACCACCGCTTAAGAAATGATGGTAGGTGTGGACTTAGGAATGGGAGGATCCTTAATGATGGTTCCACTCCTGAGGGTGACAGCTTCACAAGATTTTGAAGTGTCGAATCCTTCATTAGTAACAAAGATTGCTTTTTATTCTTCTTGCCTAAGATTGTTATCTGTGTTGCTCGGGAGAGAGCCTTGAGGTCTCTTACTGAGCATTTTTGCAACATTGTTCAATTGAAATTCCATGTTATGCAAAGAGGTTTTTTTCCCAAGGACAATCTTTTCCAACCGCTCTAATCAGGAAACTTCATCAGACTTGGATGTAGAAGAGGCTTCAATAGGGGGTTCTTGAGGCTTTTGACCCAAACCATGGGGTCGTTGGTTATTGGTATAGTTCCTCGGCTAATAGCCTTGATTATGGCGAGAAGCAGAGTTTTCTTGGTAGAAGTTTGATCTATAATGGGCATGTTCGTCGGACTTGTGAACATTTTGCTGGTGTGATGGTCTCAAGAATTGGGTATGTCGGTTGGTTTGGTAAGAGTTTTGGAAAGGCTTGAAGTTACCTTGATTTCAGACGTTTGACTTCTGGTTTTGACCAAAATTTTGTCAATCTTGTGGGTAGGCGGGGTGCTATGATGGTTCCCACGTTGCCTAGCTCAACTTTGAGTTTTGGTAGCATGCTTGATAGTGCTAGGATTGGTAGAGATTATCTTACCCTATCTGCATGCTTTTTGAGTGAATACTAGCTTGTTTGTGCTTCAATCCTGTGTGATTTTGCATTTTGGCATCGTATTCCTAGACCCGTTCATGTGGACTATTTCGGTCCACTTGATGTGTTTCTTTGTAGTATTTTTTATCCACGTGTACTTTAGAGACAAGTGGTAGGTATGAGGCTATGGACGCGAAATAGAGCACGGTTGAAGCTCGAACGGAATGACGGTGCAAGAATTGATGAAGAAGTAGGGGTGCACGTCGTGCATGTCTGCACTTCATGGAGGCCCTCATGCTGCAATTATCCTTGTAGCAAAAGGGGGTGCATGTCGTGCACCTCCCGGGTCCAGCAATTTCCATATAAAAGGAGCGATTTGAGGAAAGAGAGAGATCATCTTCTCCAACGAAATTCCTTCGATTTTTCCCCAACTTTCCTCTATAAAAACACCATATTTTCATCCCTACGAGTCTGATTGAAGATCCAAAGGACTCCCCATTGAAAATTGAAGTTAGGATTGAAGTTAGAAGATCAAAACTAAACATTGATTATCAATAGCTTAGGTGTTGATGGACCAAGTTAACACTAATCGAATTACTTGTTATTTCCTTTAATTCTTAAAGAGCACCTTAACACTATGTAGAACTTCTCGGTGTTCATTACCAGTTAGCCTAGTTGAGGTTATTCTAACCTTTATTGGGAAACTAGTAGTTATAAGAGGATTCATATTATTCAATCGAAGTCCAATGTTTGCCCGATCCCAGTACTATTAGAAAGTTGAGCTTGATGAATCATCCCTTCCAAGAACTTGTCTTCTCCTTCTGTTCAAACCTTAATTCTTAGTTTTAATTGAATCAATAGATTAATTAGAAACCTTTCCCAAATTGGTATGTGTGAACTGTGTTGATAAGTATAAGTAAAATCATAACGAGAGTAATCATTGGACACATACGAAATTTGTGTTGTCGAGATAACTTCATAGTTATTCTGGAGATAGTACTCTTGGAAGAGAGTAAGACTACAAATATCACCACCGGCAGCCTGGTTGAACATTTGTTTTCTCTCCCGATCGAGGATTCGAGTGAAGATTTCTGCTTGGTTGCGGTCATCGATGCCGTGTTAAGTGCAAGAATGGAGGAGGGCTTGGAATCGATTCGATGCTTCGTCAAATTGTTCATTATCTTGTTGCATGAAATGGATAATTCTCTTTTGATCTTATCGCGCTTCCATGGAGGAAAAAATTCCTTGCAAATTGCTTCAGCAAGACCGTCCAAGGTGGTAAAATTGCTCGTTGGTTGAGAAGCAAGCCAAATATTCGCGGCTCCCTTGAGAGAGAAAGGAAAAGCCAGAGGCGAATGGCATCTGGGTGCACTTGTTGGAGTTGTAAAGTGTCACATATTTCGAGGAAGTCTTTGATATGTTGAGTGGGGTTATCATCCTCTTTCCCTGATAATTGGACTGTTTGCTGGAACATGTTTATCATAGCGGGTCGCAATTCGAAATTGTTGGTTTCGGCCCGAGGTCGGGTGATGGAGTACCCCATGTTCGAGAGGCTTCGTTTGGCATAATCGCCAAGTATCTTCTCTTCATCCATGGTGAAGGATTATTTGGTGGAAATGCTTATATGATCTTCGTCGGAGTAGTCGTCCACGGAATCGATGTTACCGGGAACCGGACGTGAAGTTGCAATGTCTTCAAGGAGAAGTTTAGCAAATTACCGAGTAATCCGTCGAGTTATTCAGTTGACCGAATAGGAGTTCGGAAGACGGGAAGGGAGAGGGAAGACAAGAGAATGAATTCGTTGTGTTTTGAGTTTTGGAGGTTTGAAGAAGTATAGAGAGAGTGTTAAAGAAGTTGAGCGGGAAGATTATAGAGTACTTTTCTTAGAAACGTCGCCTTGTTGTCAAAATAAAAAATTTCGTTTCAATTCCCAGGAAAGTAGGAGACTTCTTAAATCCCTTCGAACGTTAGGTAGCATCTCTTTGTGAAAGCCCACAATAATCCTCTCATCTTCGTTAATTTTCTTTTTTTATTTATTTTAAATTTTATTTTTATTTTTATTTTTATTTTTTGGTGTTTAAATTTATATAATAACTAGCACCACATTTTTATATTTTTATTTGCTGAAGTTTTATTTTACTTTGTGGAATAGGAAAGATTCAAAGTGGAGTGGAAGTTATGGAAAAAATTGAGATTTGAATTGAGAATGATGAAAAATTGGATGGCTGAAATGTGCAGAAAGAAAAGATGAATGCATGGAGTGGGAACGATGAAGAAGGTTGTGGATATAATTGTGAAAAATGTAAGGCTGCATGATTAAAATGCGAGTGAGATAAAGTTGGGTGGTGGAAAGCAAGATTACAAATTTGAATTAAAATATAATATTGGATCAGCAAAATCAAATGCTCGGGATTTATTATTATTATTATTATTATTATTATTCTTTATATATTTTTGTTTAAAAAATAGATTCCATTTGTGATGCTCTGTAGGTTGGCAATTGCAAAACAATAGAGTATGAAGATATTAATTCAAGGATGGGAAGGGTGGCACTGCAAATCCAAGTAAGAGATTGAGTTTTTTTTGTTCTTAAATAATAATAATAATGAAAGGAAGAAAAATAAAACTATTATTATTAATGATCAAAGTTTGCTAACTGTTTCGTACAAACGGAACATGTCCCTAGTAACGGCGCCAACATTTGATCACACCCGAAGGTGAGTTCAATAATAAATTCAGTAAACCAAGGCACCATTTCAATTATTACTCCGTAAAGTGCAAGAATGGAAGTTGAGTCATCGGAATAGCGGGTATGGAAGCACGAGAATTAGAATCGGGTTTCGATAGATGAGAGAGTCTGTCCGAAAATGAATTCACCCAGCTGCAATCATAATTAGATAAATTATTCTGAAAGTGTTATGCTTAACTAAACTTTAAAAAGTAATTACTGCGGTTAATCCAAAATTAGAATCTAACCGCTAGATAATATAGATTCCCTACTCGATAATAATCTAACCGCTCACTCGAGACTAATTAGTATTAGTTTTCAAGTGCATTAATTTAAATTAATGATTAATCGAACAATTAATTCCAAACCGGATCGATGTTGTGCCCCTCTCTCGAGTGTAGCGGAGACGGCGATTCTAACCCTTGGCGTTTGGGGATTTAATGACACTTTCGTATTAAAACCAAATTCCAACGACTATATTACCATCGGAATTTAACCATTACAAGATATGACAGTAGCTATAAGCAAGAGAAAGACAAGAACGAAATTAACGATAGTTCCGCATAACACAATCGAAACAATGTCGTATTAACACATAATCAATGTTTCATCAATCCTGGACAGAGGTAAAACTTACTTACACATGGTAATCAACTTAAAACATAGAAATGGAGACAATACATGAACCTGGAGCTCTGACATTCAAGAACTCTCTACCGTTATAAAATTCAGCAATGCCAGCGATGCCGAGCGGATGTTCCGGAATGGATTTCTTCACCTTCGAGGCTCTGAATTGCGTGCGGTTGGAAGTGGCACGTTCCTGGGTTGAAGGAGGATGTCTTGAGACAGAGTAACAATGCTTGCATGTCTAATATGGTGTGTTTTCGAAGTAGAGATGAGTTGTCCTTATATAGTCTTGAAAAACGCCGTATTAAAGCCTCCGACATGGGCACACCTACTCTATCAGCTGTATGAAAGCTGGATCTATCCCTAGAGTGAGTAAGGACAGTCTTACATGAGCTGGACGTACTCCCCCCTGTCTGGTTGCCCTTCTGGCCATCGGTTGATCGGCGTATCGTAAATAGACCGTAACTTCTTCGTTCGGAATCTGATTTAGCTCGGGGTTGTACCGACGGATTTGTAATTCATCCCTTTATAATTTTTTGACCTAAAATGTCATTAAAAAACTAAAAACGACATGAAATCGGACCGTGAAAGTCGAAGGGTTGAATTTACAGAATTAAGTGCAATATAACCGATTTCCGTCGAAACTTCCATTTGCAATTGATATAATGACATGAAGTTTAGAAATTCTAGTGCAAAATATTAAGGTATATTTTAATGTCATCACGTGCCTAATAACTAACGTCTCGACAGCTTTAGTGCAGAGACCACTACTACAAGCTCCAAATCATGAACTGGGTAATTCACTTCATGCACCATCAACTAGTGAGATGCATAAGCCACCACGCTGCCATCCTGCATCAGGACACATCTTAACCCCTAGTATGAAGCATCACTGTAAATCAGACACTCACCCCCAACAACTAGTAAGGTGAGCACTGGCGCGGTGGTGAGCCTCTTCTTAAGCTCCTTGAAACTCTCATGACAGGCCTTACTCCAAACAAAAGGTGTGTCTTTCTTGGTCAATATGTGGAGTGCTCCTGCTATTTTATAGAACCCCTCTTTAAACTTCTTGTAGTACCCTGCCATACCCAGGGAACTCCTCACTTTAGTCACGCTTCTAAATGGTGACCAATTCACTACTTGCCTCTACCTTTTCTGGGTCCACCTTAATGGCCCGAACACTTATTAGGTGTCCTAGAAACAAAAGTTTTGTCAGCCAGAACTCGCACTTACAAAACTTGGGGTGCAGTCACTCCCTCCTCAAGGTACCAAAATAGCTCTCAAGTGTTATGCATGCTCCTCGTCCATCTTGGAGTAGACCAAGATGGCATGAATAAGTACTTTGAAATTTTTTTTAAGTACCCATGAAACACCTTGTTCCTCATAGCCATGAAAGCTGCAAGGGTGTTAGTCAACCCGAATGGCATCATTAAGAACTCATACTAGTCATACCTAGTTTGGAACGTTGTCTTAGGAACATCTTCCTCTGCCACCTTCACCTGGTGGTACCCCGATCTCATATCAATCTTAGAGAACACAAATGTTCCCGGAAGCTGGTGAAACAGTCACCAGTTTCAGCCTCCTGTAATCTATGCACATCTGAATAGATCCATCCTTTTTCTTCACAAATAGCATCGGCGTGCCTTAGGGTGACACACTATATGGATGAAAACCTTCTCCAACAGCTCCTATAACTGCTCCTTGAGCTCTTACAAATCTACCGGCGCCACATGGTAGGGTGCTATGGACATAGGTGATGTGCTTTACACAGACTCTAAATAAAAAACCACCTCCCGCTCGAAAGACACCTCCGTCAGGTCATCTGGGAAGACGTCAGGGAACTCCTAATTCACTGGCACATCCTCAATTTTCCCCTGTGCATCGAGGAGGATATGGGCTAGAAAAGCCTCACATCCACTTCTGATCAACTCTCTGCGTTTAAAGTAGAAATGAAAGGATGTCCATGGTGCATCTACCCCTGTATCCTAGTGACAATTACATCCTTCTGCTTAGGTGTCAAGAACCTGATCGTCTTCTTCTTACAATCAACTATGGCCCCATGGTGCTCCAACCAATACATCCCCAAAATCACACCAAACTCATCAAAAGGAAGTACGATGAGATTCAATATGAATTCCCTATCCTCGAAGAGCAGTACTCCTCCCTCCACCAAAGACTCTAACTCCACTAATAGAGTCTTCTCTACTAGGGTACTCACTCTAAAGGATCTACTCATCATAACAGGCAAAAGTCCAACGACAGCCACAGAGATGAAAGAGTTTGAGGGACGCATATTAAACAAAGCATGAAAGGATCTGTCAGAAATAATAATTGTATCCTTTATGGTATTCAGAGCATCCTCTACCTCACCTCTGGTGGCATACACCCTACTCTATGCCTCTGGGATCCTCCCCTGCGGCATTCCCCGTCCCAAGGACACTGTATTAGCTCTCGAAAGTGGAGCCTTATAGCCTCCACCTCTCATCCTGCTCCCAGATGGAGCATGTTCCTACTATACGAGCCTTCGACACTACGGGCTTGCTCGGCCCAGTGCACTCCCGAGCATAGGTATCTAGCTGTCCACATCAAATCTTGAAATTTCCAGAGACGCCACCATAAGAACGCAAGGCGAATTAAAATATCAGAGTGGTTATCAAGGTTAAGGATCTCACTCCACAAGATATAAATATTTGACGTAGTCAAAGGCCCAGAGTGGTGCAAAACTTTAAACTCAAGCTCACATTTACGAACAAAAGGATAATCCAAGAAAAGATATTCCACAGTTTCAACTCTCTGAAGGCAAACAAGACAAAGAGGAGAAATGAAGAAATCCTAGCATTAAGAACATTACCGGGAGCATGCAAACTCTAAAATTTTTCTAAAGGAAGAATCTGAGTTTCATCAGAACCGAAAGAAGCCAAATTGACTTCTAGAAGAAAGTAACATGGAGGTGAGGGCCAAAGGAGGGACTAACATCAAAGAAACAACCATTATGGAGATCGATGGAGAAAAAAATAGGTTTAATAGTGAACTCTACAAACGGGGAAAAATGTCATGAGGACTCATAGCTTATCAAGGACACTAGCTCGAGTAAGAGGAATCTTATGTATCGATGTGATAGTGTCTGGGGAAAAGTACCCCCTTAGCCGATAAGGGATCCATAAGGACTGATTGCGAAAATATAGAAGTCCAGGGAGCTGGCGAGCCGCTGTAAGAAAAATAAGACAATGGCTAGGAAGGGATGATGGAACCCAATTGTCTGAGTAGGGATCAAAGTCGTGACCAAAGCCAACTTGCCAAATGAGCCTTTCGGAAGAAGTTCCCGATCAAACAGAATGCTACACCAAATCCAATAAGGTTATTACCCAAGTGGTGTTTTGCAGAAGAAAGTGTGAGGGAAGTAATTACCATGAAGAACCCATGCAACAAGAGAATTTGGTTCTATGAGCAGAAACCAACCTTGGAGAAAGAGAGAAATCACATCCCTCTTTCAAACTTACTTTTTTTCATGTCCGAGCATTTAACCCAGTGAACCGATCGGTTGGATCCTTGATTCTCCCACAACAAACGAGCCATATGACGATCGAGGCAAAGGTGTAACAGAAAGAGGAATTTTGAAGAATATGAAACTCCACTCTAGGAGTCTCGGTCAAACCACGGGTTCAACCAAAAAGTCCTACTCGGATTTCATCCTAAATAATAACTCAACTTTAATCTACTAGCCAAGGCATTAAAACAAGCATTAAAAGCTGGATTGAAAGTACTTTAAATAACTGACCAACTAGGATCTCGGATCCCTAAATAGAACACGACAAAAGGAGATGCAACTCCGGTTAATACATCAAAAGCGATATCATCTTATATCAAAACCCCGACTAGCTCTCTCCCTACCATCAACTCCAATACCTGTGACTGAACACACAGATACACCAAGGAAAATAATTTCTAATGGGATCAGGAATAAGAACTGAGTGGCTAAATTAAACTCATGTAGAACTGAACTATACTGAGATTAGAACATGAAAGTCTAACTAGTCACTAATCTAGTAATGTGACCCTACGATCCTATATGCAGCATCCTATCATCAGCCACCCCTAGCTATGGTAGATAGACTCATAGTGGATCAGACCATGAAACCACCTTGTATCTCGTGTGAGCAGCATCAATAGATATATTCGACACATCCTTTATGACCGTAGTAACAATTTGGGGGATTGTGTAATCCATGGGTGGGTGACCAACCATATCACAGTTCAAACGCCATGAGCTATGAATCACAGTTTAAACGTCATGAGCTTATGCATGAAACATGTACACTGGCTGCACAATAGAACACGTGCTACTGCACACTCCTGAGCCTAGCTTTGTATCATATCATAAATACATATACATTAAATCACACGCTACTATACAATCCAGAGAGCCCAGCTCTAAATTATAACGTATCATAACACATGCGATTCTTACTTGACGTGATTCCTCTCGCTGCCACGAGTCTGTAGCTTATGATCGTGCGTCGTTTGGAGCTCAAACGATCAAGCTATGCTCCATTAACGACTTTGCAACAATATGGAATTTCTAGGGTTGAAACGTTGTGCTAGTCCTCTAACTGCCTCTGTTACACTAACTGATCCAGAACTTCCAGTTGTTGAAAAACCTGGCCCAAGTCCGTAATAGTAAACCATTCAAAAGTTCAAAACTACGGAAGCAAGAACTCACAACTAACTGGAGAAATTACCTACTGGTCACTTATCTTTTGGGAAGTCTAGTTTGGTCCCCCTCCTTCTCAGGAGAAGGGCTCGCCGACGCAACCAAACCCAGAATCCAGAGAGGGTTTTCCGGCGGCCTCCAAGAATCACTGCCGCTTGCTCTCTTCTCCTCGATTTGTGTTCCCGACACAAAACTCTCGAGCCTGCTCCGAGCAAGCATACGCCGCTGACATCGATCCCATCCCTCCTTCAACACCTTTTATCAATCGCCGCATGAGAAGTTCGGAGAAAGAGGAACTCTCCTCTACATCTCTGATTAGGTTTAGGGAAGTGGGCACTCCACAAAGTTCTCGGTCACTTGAATGTAACTTTGGCTCATCTTCCCGTTAGGCTCATTCAACGACCCAAGCCACTTCCGTCACCACAAAAAAATGGGAGTTGTTATTCGACGACCTAGGTTTTTTTTTTAAAACGCCCTAATTATTATAAATGACTTAACCGCACATCATTAAAAAGGTAAATCGTAAATTTTGTTTTCTCAATTTTTATTCGAACGAAACTCCGATGATCGTCTAACGAGTTACCTATCGCTGACCTATCACCGCCGAGTTTTAAACTTAGTTTAAAAAATTGTGACTGCCATATGGACGGTGCGATCCTTACCATGGGGTGCAGATGGGTTGCCGTCCCATCTTTACCCTTGAGGTGACTGTCTTGTTGCCTGTTTGCAACCCGGTAAATGGACAGTAAAACCTTCACCGCATGGTGCAAATGGAATTTCCTAATTAATAGTTAATACTAAATTGAAAGTTGTTGATATTCCGAATATCATTCTTAAATATTTTCCTTTTTTTGTTTTATCTTCTGAATATTTTGATTAGTTAAAAATGAAGGTAATTATTTATATTTTATTTGCTAAGTAATATTTTTTTATTAGTTGTGTTATTATTTATTTAATATTCGGAAATTACATAATATATTTTGAATTTTTTTTTTCGAAAAGAGGCTAATGATATTATTAAAACTCTTGACCAAATGTGTTCATCTCATCAATCGAACCCTTAGGAGGACTACCACCCGAAACGGGTATATGGTGTGGCGGCACAAAGCGTTAGCGGGAGCTAGCACATTCGGATTACCAGTCGACCTAAATAATGAAAACCTTGAACGGAGGCTCACAACCTGAGCGTGAAAAGCAACTCGACGACCAAAGCAGGAAAACAGAAATTGTTCAAACATCGAACAGAAAACAAAACTAGGAAAAACATAAGCGACCGGTGGAGCCTGAAAGTGGTCACCCAAAAAATTGAACACTCGAAAAGGCCGAAATCTCAAGTGAGTTTGCCAGTGATTTACTCCGACTAGAAGGACCTCAAGAGGACTACTGTTGCTAGGTTTTTTGGTGTTCCTAGGTACCCTTGATCTGCTTCGATGGACTTTCGAAGCTCTGCTCCACACCTTCCATTGCGCTTGTGCTCCCGCCAAGCAACTATTGACGTCTGCGCTTCCTTTCCTCCTGTAAAGCCAACTTAGCTGCTTCTAATGTCTTAGTTGCTGTAGTAGTATCGACCGGTTTCCTTGGTGACAAGGGGTGTGTTGCGAAGTTATGTTGAAAGACCTGCAAGTTTGGAGCCAGTGTTGGCCGAGACAGGGCGGACCCTATTTGGCGATTGAGGTCGGGCGCTGCTTCCTCCTCCAGAGCGTCCACTATCCATTACTCGCCACCCAAATGGTTCAGACTTCCTTTGACTGTGGCACGTACTGCATCGCTCAACAAACGTTCAGGCTCCACTCCAATAAAACAGAAGAGAAACTGCTGAATTTGCAGAATTGTCTAGGTTTGTCTGGATGACAAGTCATCTTTTCCTTCTTCAACGGTGTTGTAACATCAAGAGAGACAGAGATTCACATGTATGATGTGCTCGATTTTTAGATGTTCTTCTCACCATACTTAACAAAATTTCCAACAAATTCGGCGAGACTGCGACCAACTATTTATGTGAAGAAACTTTTTGGCAAGTCATGAATCTGCACCCAATAATTTGCAAACTGCATCGAGACGGTGGTTAGGTCTTCCCCGTCACATAGTTCGTGTAGAACGGCGAGTTTTCGGTCAAACAGCCACAGTCCATTTTCAATCACCCATCGAAAGTCAATAGAGTTATAGAATCAAAACATAATTAGGCGATTACCGAGATCTTCCGATGTCATGCCTTCGCCTGGTTGCTAGACGGCTGCCATCTTGTGTTTCACAACATTGAAATTGAAGGGACACTTCGACATGATAGAACCGACAGCATAGAGATTGTAGTTAGCTGCACTTATCGGTTCTGTCAGAGGATTGAACTATAGCGGGGTGTTCTCCGTGACAGCTAGTTGGACTGCATCCATCCTCCCTTGCATAGTTGTTGCTTCCATTATTGGGGAGGGGGCTGCTATGCTGTAATTAAGAGAAAGGGGGGGCAATTTGAGAGGAGGGGGGGGGGGGGGGGGGGGGGGGGGAAAAGAAGAAGAAAGAAGGATAGGGACGTGTCGGCGATGGGAAGGGGGAAGGGGGAACCCTAGGGGTGCTTTTCCTCTTAAAAGGAGGAGTAATTTGGTAATTTTATTAATAAATTTTGTATAAAACTCTTGAGTATTTCATAGTTTTACTAAAATTTAACTAATTAAAAAATAAATTTAATTTTAGACGAGTAAAATAAAATAAGTGTAATTATACTACATATTTAAATATGATTAAAATGCATAATTAAAAAAATATTAACTAAAGTTCCTTAATTAAAGAGGATAATTAAGACAAAATAATTAACTAAACTTCCTTAAAATAAAAATATTCTAACTAAGCGTTGAATAACATGTGAGTTCTTATTTCATCTATCTGGCGATGTATGGAGGAGCTTACCATCGCCGATTAAGCCCATAAGGATAACATGGTTTGAGTGGCGATGGTATTTCTAACCGTTCGTCGATGGCCGGAAAAATAATTTAATTTCTGGACAAATTAGAGCAGACATGGATGCATCAGGTAAAACAATTGTACAAGTGATAAAAACATTAACCAACATCATGTAAAGCGACACATAGATAAAGTTGTATTTTGAATGAACCAACATCAGCTATAAAATGATAAAATAACTTTTAAATCAACCAACATCATCCATAAAATGATGAAATAGCTTTTAAATCAACCAACATCAGCCATAAAATGATGAAATAGCTAGCTTGAGTTTCACGTAGAGTAGTGTTTAAAATAAATTTATGGGTAATTTTGTAATGTCATATGATGTAGGGCGATTAATTTAAAAAAATAAGGCGTCGAATAGTGATCAAGCTAAAAATAAGCTTATAGGCCCACAACCTAAGTTCCTAGTTCAACTAAAAGGCAGCCCTCTTCATATACTTGAACCGTTCAAGGCTCATCTTAACCATTGGATCCACCCAACGGTCCAGAACTCTCCAAGCTCAAAATTAATCACTTAAAGACTCTACTTCTCTTCCGATTGACTTAGTCAATCCGATACCTATTCAAAGACTTGCAATCTTTTAATACTTGGTCAACTGCTGAGTTAACTTCTTGAATTATTTAAATTAATTCGGTTTTCTAACTACTGACTTCTACTCAGCGAGTAAGATTTTAATCAAACCAAAAATTGGGGTGTCACAAAGCATGTTGTGGCATAAATGTTAAAAGTCGAGTTGACTGATTGTCTAATTTAATGAGCGTCTCTTTGCTAGCAAGTGAGAGTGAAGATTGTTTCCAACCAACAAGAGGCATATCATGAAACAAAGAACGAAACCCAAGATACTTATCCTAGTGACTAATAAATCAAACCCCAAGCGGGTCAGCATACCGCAGTCGACAAGACACATCAGCAAAGAAAATGTGAGAAATTATTGGAGAATGCCTACCAATCTTAATACCCTTGATTTGATGGTCATGAATTGCCTTATTGAGGAGAAGGGAAACCCCCTTAGAGAAGATGACAAACAGAAATGGGGGATAAAATCTCCCTAACGCAGACCACGAGAAGGACGTAAAAAAAAGATCGCTACCCGTGAAGGGAAATAAAGTAGGAAACCATGGTAACACACTCGTTGACGAGGGCGATAAAGCGAGGATCAAACCCGAATCGAGAGAGGGCCTGAAAAAGAAAAGACCATTCGACACGATCGTAGGCTTTTTCCAAATCAAACTTAAGAGCTATGAAATGTTTCTGTCCTGAGTTTTTACCTTCAAGATAGTGCATAACTTCATGGGCAATGATAACGTTATCAGTAATACGTCTATCGCGAATGAACCAAGTTTGATGGTTCCCCATAACGGAGGGGAGAATCTTTAACAATGGGTCCGCCAGAATTTTGGAGATAATTTTGTATAGGACTTGGCACATACTAATGGGCAGAGCTGTTTCATTTCCTTGGGCTAGTCCACCTTAGGGACGAGAGTAATAAGAGTATGATTAGTTCCCTTAAGCATTTTCCCAGAGTGAAAAAATGACTTAAGTACAACACAAATTGAAGATCCAATCAAAGGTCACAGTTTCTGAAAGAAATCCGTTGTAAAACCATTAGATCCTGGAGCTTGAGTAGACCCCATCTTAAAAACAACCTGACGAATTACATGGTTGGGGACTGGCTTAGTGAGAAGATCATTGGAACGATCTGAGACCTTTCTTTCGAAGGTCGGGAAATCAACATAAGGCTAGAATTCAGGATGAAATTTTGAAACAAAGAGTTGTTTATAGAAATTAAGAGCAATATATTTTTTATCAGCTTCAGATGCTCGGAGAGCCCTTTGCCTGTCAAGTAAAGTAGGGATGAAATTTCTCTTCTGGCGGGCATTAGTAACCCTATGAAAATAAGAATTGTTTCTGTCGCCCAAGCGGAGCCACGAGTTTCTAGCTCTTTGCCACCAAAACACTTCTTCCTGATTGAGGGCAGAGCGGAATTCTAACTCATGATGACGAATCAAATTCCAATTAACCGGGTCAGCGTTACGGTGGGGAAAAATTTATTTTAAGAGCAATAATCTTCTTTGCTGAGTTCGACGTCCCAAAAGGCTCACATTGAATGAGTTTATGCCAGATTGCCTTAAGTTCAAAAACAACTTGGAAATAATTTAGACCGCAAACCGCCTGCAGAAGGCCATGTCTCATGAATAATTCTTTGAGTTTCCTCATTAGAAGACCATCGACAATCAAAATTGAAGTATCTATGAGAGAATCCTTGGGAACCATCTGGGTACCATGCAATCACACGGTGATCAGATCCTAGATCATACAGATGCTTGGTAGAGCCATGGGGGAAGTTGATCATTCTTGAGGGAGAGGCAAGGAATCGATCGAGTTGAAAATTTACTTCAATGTACTACTTATTAGTCCAAGTGAAGGAGGTCCTAAAGGGGAAAAATATGATAACTCGACATTCTGAACAAACATTTGGAAAAAAGCGATGTTCTTAGTAGAGCTAGACGATGAAGCGCTTCCTTTTTTCACATTATGAAGAATGGAATTAAAATCTCCACAAATAACAAAAGGGTGGTTCAACATGGAACAAAATTCCCGGAGGAAGAGAAATTGAGATTTGCGAATTGTGAATATGAAAATCACACGATAAGTAAACAATAATAACAATAGCATTAAAATTTTGAGGAAGGACGACATCAACCATAATAAAGAAATCGACACCATGTTGGACACAAGACACAATCCAGGTAAGAGAAAGCCCTCTCTTACGATCCCTAGGTTCCACAAGATGGAAATGAACAAAAGACAAACATTCCAATTTACGACTAACGACTCGATTCTTATTCTTAATTTCTTAACGGAAAAGGATAGCCGGACGATTTTGGCGACCCAGAATTATATCGTCTCGTCCTTGGTCTTTTGGATTGCTTTTCTCATGTCAGTGAGTACGTAGAGAGTAACTCCTTTGCCCAAATCTTTTATTCTGCCTCTTCATCTCTTTCTGCCAGCGCCATCACCCCTCTTACCAGTCTTATAAAAGCCTTATGGAGTGATCTAGGTATGGGTGCTTATGGCTTTGGTAGAAATTGCGATTTAGTACTGATTGGATTGGCTACAGCTGTCTCTATTAACACAAATCCAGATGACTTCCATGCTGGAAAGAGAAGAAGGCTCCTTGTCGAAGGAGACGAAGGTTCCAACAACATTAGTGAAAAAAAACATGAGAGAAGAGTTTTTCAGTCTGATTCTAAAGTCAGGGATATTGCTTCCTAGATCTCCGTTTAGGAACAATATGGATCTTTGGATCTCCACATGATCTAATGGTCAAGATGAGACAGGGTCAATATGGTCATGTTGTTATAAACATTTTTGTTGGAGCAAAATCTAACCATACCACCATCCACGGTCACCAAAAAGTTTCCCAATCACTTTCCGGTGATTCCGACGTTCGTTAAAGAAAATGTTTACACCCACGTGATCTCCGTTGTCAGTTCTAAGTTTTTAGAAATTTTTTATTTCCCTAGAAATAGTTTTTTGACGGCCGACGGTACAACTTTGTACGAAAAGTTGTGTTGATCATATAAATGTATTTAGATTTTTACAAATTAGACCCGTATAAAAGCGTATATACATTTGTATGGTTTTGGCCCTAATATTTTTAGCCGTTAAATTTAGAGTATGATTTTTGGACACGTACGATTTATCTAGGGTACAAATAAGATTCAAAAGCCATTTGTCTAGCCCAGATCCACTTGGAGTTTTTTAGCAACTATGGCGTACAATTCTTGTGCCACGAAAAATTCTTTGGCGTATAATTAGATCTTTCCCATGTTCACCAATATTTTGTTTTTGGTTTCGATGATATGATCTAGTTTAACCGTAAAGAAACGATGACAACATTACAGTTTCTTTAGTGAATGGTACTGCCATTTAACCTTCCGTTACAACAGGAAGCCGGTAACCACGTCACCGTGTGCGTCAACCCAACCCAGAAGTATGGAGTTCCCGCAGCATACGGCAACTTGCAGGCAGCAGGCAGCCAATCGGAAAATCACATCTATTTCGTCTCGGTATTGTCCGTCTCCAAACTGGGTGGAGCCCATCTTACAGATTCCTTTATTGTCTTCATCAACCCCGCTATCGCCCTATTGAATTTCTTTATAACCCCAACACTCTCCGTCTCCACTCCCTCCCATCAATAAGTTCGATCATCTACCTCTCAATAATCATTATCCAAATATGGTTCGCCCAGCGTTGATCTCCTCCGTCCTTCTCCTCCTCATATGCTGCGCCGCCGCCGTTGCCTTAGAGGACGACTTGAATCCCATCCGGATGGTCTCCGATCGTCTCAGCGAATTGGAAGCTTCTGTTGTCAAAGTCGTCGGCAACACTCGCTTGGCTCTTAAATTCGCTCGATTTGCTCACAGGTATTATATATGACTTCCTTCTTATCCAGCTGTTTGCTCTTAGTGGTTTCCCTTATCCGTTTGATTTTGACTTCAACTTATGCCCGTCTGAGTCTCTGCTTGCTTGTTCGTTCAGGCATGGGAAGAAGTATGAGATGGAGGAGGAGATAAGGCAGCGGTTCTCCATCTTCAAGGAGAATTATGATTTAATCAGATCCACCAATAGAAAGGGATTGCCTTACACCCTTGGTGTTAATTGTAATTCCTTTTCCCTTTGATCCTTTCCTTCAATCATCCTGATAATCTTCGAGTTCTATTTTTAAGTTTTACTTTGACGGTAGTATTTTAGAAAATTTCCAAGAGTCATAAATTCAGTATAATTTCAATTCAACCTGATTGAGAAACATGATATATTTTTAGTTATGTCTATATAGAAATCTGAAATCTGTTCAAAATCATAAATATACATGTGGTTGGGGTTGACGGCCTTCATCTCACCAAGTTTGAATATGACATTTGGAATCAATCATTTAAACACTAAGATTTCAAGGTATTCATTGAAGAAACTAATTAGTCATTTTATAATTTATTTCTTTTAAAGAAAAGATAGCAACTATATAACTCCGACAGCCGGAACCAGAGCTCCGATTACCAAAAACAAAACTTGCTAAATATTGTGAGCATTTTTGTCGAGTTCATAATAGAATTACGTACAAAGTCTTGAAATTTAGAACCCAATTTAGATAAGTGCATTAAGTGTGTGGAAGACTTTAAGTTCATTTCGTTGTGTTGGTTGATGTGTTGATACACGCAGTTTATGCTGATTGGACATGGGAAGAGTTCCAAATGAAAAAGCTAGGAGCTGCTCAAAACTGCTCTGCCACCAGGAGGGGCAATTTAATGATAACCGATGCTATCCTTCCGGAAAAGGTACTGCCATACTCCTAATAACGAGTTAATGCATTCGACTACGAATGTTCCTTTACGTGAGAAATGCATGCTATATATGTCTATGGTTAACTAAATTTAGCTGTGGCTATAACGTTACAGAAAGACTGGAGGGATGAAGGAATTGTGAGCCCAGTTAAGAATCAAGGCGGGTGTGGATCTTGTTGGACATTCAGGTAGACGGGCTGGAATTGCTTGCTACGTTTCAAAATTAGAGTTACTGAGATTAGGTGGGTATATAAAATGTTGAAATTGTGCAGCACGACTGGAGCTCTTGAAGCAGCTTATGCCCAAGCTTTTGGAAAAGGAATATCTTTGTCTGAGCAGCAGCTTGTAGACTGTGCTGGATCTTTTAATAACTATGGCTGCAATGGTGGACTCCCATCCCAAGCTTTTGAATACATAAAATACAATGGAGGTCTGGAAACCGAGGAAGCATACCCTTACACAGGAAAGAATGGGTTGTGCAAATACTCAGCGCAGAATATTGGTGTCCAAGTTTTGGACTCCGTAAACATCACATTGGTAACTGCTTTTCAGATCAACTATTACTACAAAGATCACATCACACTATCTGATCCCCAATTCTGAATGTATGGTATGATATAATTGCAATTTCAGGGAGCAGAAGATGAGCTGAAGCAAGCAGTAGGGTTGGTTCGTCCAGTAAGTGTGGCATTCCAGGTGGTGTCTGATTTCCGATTATACAAGAGTGGGGTTTACACCAGTGAGACCTGTGGCAGTACTTCCATGGTGAGCATTCTTCTTTTAAAATCCTAGAAGAAATTAAATGTGTTTCCGATGGCCAGCTTAATTATAACGACGCATGCATTTTGGGTAATATGGTCAGGATGTGAACCATGCTGTTCTGGCTGTGGGATACGGAGTTGAAAATAATGTTCCATATTGGCTGATCAAGAACTCCTGGGGAGGTGATTGGGGTGACAGTGGCTATTTCAAGATGGAAATGGGGAAGAACATGTGTGGTAAGTTCATAAACCTAACTTCCTTCTTCGATTTCTTTTCCATATTCGAAGTTGAAAATTCGAATTCACTTGTGGTTGTTTCTTTTGATTGCAGGTGTTGCAACATGTGCTTCGTATCCGGTTGTTGCCTAAGCGTGGCGATGGAATATGTTGATCGTCGATGATGCCTACTTGATAGGGGAAAGTCAACGTACGATGCAGTTTGTACCAAGTGTTTTCTTAAGTTTATACCAAAATGACGTTGGGGGTGAGGGTCGATTGTACAAAATAAGAACCCAAATTTAGATTGTTGACGCATGAGCAAGAAAAGATACTTGTGTAAATCTCATGTATTGGTTGTACTGTAATCATAAACCTATATGCATTATAAAAGTAATGGTCGAGGTAGTATGTTATTTATGTTTTCCTCTCGTTTTTTTGTTAATTTTTTCTAATTTTTAGATGATACAAACAACGAGTATTTTTATTTTTTGAAAGCAACACAAATTTGTATCATTGATAGAGAGATTTCATACGAGATGATTATCCGGGAGGTGCTTCCCACAAGTAGATTGTAAGGGAAAAGCAGCTAATTCTAGCAGCTCTTCAAAACCATAATTTTTGTGACACACAGACATGACAAATACTACACTACCAATAAAAAGGAAAAACCAGGAAAAAATCGAGATATCCTACTAAAGGTCGATACCAAAATTCGGCGCTTGAAAACAGTACCAAAAACACCAAAAAACAAACAAGGGGGAGGTAGCTTACCATTGAGGTAATTATCGGAGGGCGACCTAAAACTCCACACGATTGTTTCCATCACCGAAATGAGAACGGGCACCTGCCAACTGGCCTGCCTGTGGTTCAAGCCAGGAGGGTAAGGCAAAAGATTTTTGCTATTATATCCGGGGTACCCTAAGAAACAGACATGATTAAGCAGAAATAAATTAAGGATGTTATTTAATTGAGAATCTGTATTTTCAGATTTTAGAATTGGACACATCAGTATAACCGCCCATTTAGCCTTCAACCCATATTTTTAGGGATTCCACCAATCAAATTTTTCCCTCTTACATCTATATATATATTATGTATATTTTTTTTTCTGACTGCCACCTCAACTATTTTTGGAGTTTCACAAAACAAATAACCTCTCTTTTTCCCATTTCTCTAAAACTATAAAATTACCGCATCACTTTCTTGAACCGTTAATTTCTTCATTTTCTGTCTACTTTTTCTCTGTTTTCCCATTTTTAACTCTTCTATTTTTTCATATAAGCTCTTCATTCTATTGTTTCATACTTTCATCATCGAAATACTATACTACAATTTGTTTTTATAAATTCATGGGTTAATGGGTAAAATATTTTTTATTTTATAAATAAGTAAATTATTTTTTATTAATATGAGTAATATTCATTCTGATCAAATGAGTGGATGTGATTCATATTAATTCTGCTATGAATGAATATATTCATTAAAACATTTATGAAACAAAGAAATAATGAAGCATCGTACATATATGGTGATGTATATTAATTATTTAAATAATAATACTTGAGCTTATAAGTTCGAGCATTGAGGTTCATAATTTTAAAATTATATCTTGACATAAGAATTATAAAGTCATCGGCATTAACCGCCAATTATATTCAAACTAGAGTAATTCTTTATATCAACTTTTCATATATAAGACTATCGGATCTAAGTGTTATATCAATCATGCTTGAAAATTATTGAATGACATAAAATAACTTGATCATCGAATTAACCATTAATTATTCCTACTAAAGTTATTAATTATATTTAGTTTTCATATATAAGACTATTAAATATAAGTGATACATCAACTCAATATTTTTGTATAGATTTAAATAATAATAACAAGACTATTTGGATTAACAATTAATTATGTAAAATCAACTTTATTACATTGCACCATAAATACTAAAGATTAATATTAAAATCCTAAATATTAAAACTTAATTTGCAAACATGCATTATAAACCAATCCTAAATTATATTTTCAATTCTAACTTTTGACCATACATTCAAAATAAAAAATCACAAACCCCAAAAATTAAACTTTAAACCCTTAACTCTTTATCCTAAACTCATAATAAAATAAAACCTAAAAACTTTTAATTTTATACACACCATACAATAAAATGTGATAGAGGGTACGTAATACCAACAAGCTGCGAATACACAAATTGTTACCCATATAAGTTTATCGGGGAGTTTAGATCCTATGCCAACTTATATTTAATATTATGATTTTACATATACCAACTAAAACTTAAGTATTTTCATACATTTATATGTTTTTATTTTTAATTTAAGTATTACAATTTATTTTCATAATTTAATGGCAGTAGTGACCTATAAAAAATACAACTCATCACCATCCAATTACAAATAAGAAAATGATAGAAAGTGCTTCAACTAAAATTTAGCAACATTTATATTTTTCTGTTTATTTACAAAATAATTATATATTACACCATTCACAAGCTACACTTTTAATTTTTAAAACATTTTAAGAGTTATTTTGTTCAAATTACATGACATGTCTTCCTCTTATTATTTGTAAGACTACCTTTAACTCAAATTATTTTTAACTAAATTTTAGATTCATTTTTAACTACTTTTCATACATTGACAACAATAAATTGTATGTTATTAGAAAAAAATCTGATAATAGAATACACATCTGAAAAATATCTACGTAAAAAAATGATATTGGGAAACTAACCCAGTAAACAAAATAAGACGGAAAAAATTAACTGGCCAATAGACCGGATGACAAACTAGTTGAGAGTAGTTATTGTATCTTGGAAGCGACGGATTAATAATATGATGTGCACCATCAAGGTAGTGACAAAGGTTTTGTATATTTACAAAGGCTTGATCCTCTTTTCTTCTATGTTGCTTGACCCCGACTCACATACGCATATCTTACGATTGGTAAATAAACCTGTTATAAACTTGTAATGACTGCTTATATACACGGACTACGTGTGTGTGTGTGTGTCTCTATAGATTCATCTCCTACATTCACTATTTATCACAGATTTGTGTGTCATATATACAAAATTCTGAATTCTGTCTCATCCTTGCTTTAATTATTCCCTCCCCTTCTCCTGCTTCCCCATATGGCCAAATATATCCCCAACGTTTCTCCAATTGTCTTCAAGTTTCTGCCTCGGATAAAGAAGGACCGCCATTGATAAAGAAAATGCAAGACCGATGACCCCACTGAAAGGTTGGAAGGGATGAGTCCCTGTGACCCAGAAAGGGAGCGTGTCTTTGTACGTCAAGACTCCTCTGCTCTGAAGAACAAAGCTCGAAACCACCATTCCTGCCCGTAAACCAATCACCGTCAAAAGGCTGCCTTGGCTTCTTTCCCTTAGCCCGGACAGAGCCAAAGACAGAAGCCAGAGTGCTGGGACCGTCAATGGAGACCTCTGCGCAAGTGCAAATACAAGTCCAGAAATGATGATTCCACGATGATAACCAAGGTCCGCCGCAATTTCTCCAGGCAACCACGACCTGAATAGCAGCTCTTCAACAAGGACAACTGCGGTTGCTGTTATAGTACCTTGTACGGAAAACAAAATCATTTTACCGTACACTTTCAGATATTCAATCAGATTCGCCGAAGGAGGATGACTTGCGGGCCAAGAAAAGCTCGCATAGCCCAAGCAAACATTTACAGATTGCATAAGTAAAACGAGTCCCACTCCGCCACCTAAACCAGCGAGAAAGCTTTGTATCTGCAAGCAATGGAAATACGTTTAAACTACATACATATTACATCAACCCCTTGTCATAGTACTGGATACCAACCTACACAAAGACGCTTTAGAAAGGAAGCCAGAGTAGTTATATGCCAAATCAACCACTATATATGCGTAATCGCCGATGTTTCTAACTGAATTTAGTACATCAGCTTGGAATAGAACGATTAAGAAGTGCATATAAGATGGCCAGTTAATGAAAATTTTTTAATTCAACATAATAGGAAGACTCGGAATGAGGGACTGTTCAACTTCTTAAAGGAAAATGAATACAACTCCTACATGTTGGGCAGCAAGACTGGTCAAATATTAGGGCCGTCTAATGGATTTTGAGGTTCTTGTTCCAAAATTATGATTCGGCCTATGTTATGAATGACGGATGGACAACCATCTCGGGTCGTGCTGGCCCGACCTAATTTAGAACGACTAATACCGACCTAATTTTTCATCTTATACTTATAACTCCAACATCATAAACACAAAAGACCACTTAAAAGGGACAGCATGAAAACAACATTGGTTAAAACAATAAAAATTAATAATTGTCACAGAAATCAATCAAATCATAGTTCATTAGTACCAAACAAGTAATATACATGCTAGCTAAGCCCGTACACCAACAATTCATCTGTGTCTACTTTTCGTTGAGTTTGTTTATAATACCTTTCTGAATTATTCCTAATCCACCTGAAAATTTTAAAGACCTGCCAATTTGGAGTCCATGTGCCATAGGGACCACAGACGCACTGTTTCGGGCGGCCCTGTAAAAAAACCTTAGTGGTAGTTTGAATTGAATTGATGAAATCACCCATTTAGGACGAAAGAAATGAATGAGTTTTGGGAAATTACCAGATTTAAAAACTCGTGAAATCCTTCTTATGTAGGTGGGTTATTTCAATCTCTAGTAATTTAAGTGGGAAATACTAAATTGTCATACAAAATAATTCGCATTTCAAATCTCATTCGCCCAAATTCCAAAATCAAACGACCACTAAAACATAATGAAGGCCATATAGGTTCTGCAAGAAGAGAGAAATTCTCCAAACAGTAAATCTTGAAAGTTGTAACGACAGTCTTACCTTAGGCAATGTAGTGAAATCAAGTCCATATTGTTTGAGTGGATGTTCATAACCACGTATTTTACTGGCCCACTTCATAACAAGCAACAAAATAGCAGCATAGAGGCCAAGAATTGATATAAGCTCAGCAAACCTTGAAGGAGTACCAGTCGTCCAACCCTGAACAAGTGTCGGAAGTAATGGGATAACCACCGGTGACCATAAAACAAGAGCCATCCCAACAAACCCCAGAATCCTGAAACAACAACCTTGTACTGAGTGCCACAGAGATATTCAGAGATTCACAAATTTTTTGTAAGTGTTTGATTACCCAAAATATTTCACTTGTGAAAATTTGCGAGAGGCTTCTTGATAAAAAAAAAAAGAATTTGCGAGAGGCACTTGTCTAGAGCAACCAAATGTCTCCATGCAATAAAAAAAAAGAATTATTTGGCCGCTGCAAATTACCTTTGGTAAAAGGGTCGGTCAGCTATATCCAAAAATGAGATAAGCCTGTCAGTCAGACTCATAGCTGCACGTAGACCACCCCACAGTAAAGCAACTTTCCCGACCACTCTCAAAATGCCCCCTCTTTGTCCCAGGCCGGCTAACATTGAAACTAGCCTGTGTAATTGGGCCACGTACATATTGTAAGAAAATGCACACCAATATTCCGGGACAAACCCATCTATAGATAGGTTATTTACCTGTCTTCATCCACCTCACCATCTCCCTTTGTAGGAACCACTGGACCAGCAACTGACATGGCTTTCTCAGCAAAGCTTGCAACTGCGTTGTTTTGATCGTTCTCAGACATTCCATCATCAAGCTTGTCTAAAGCCATTTCAGGGCTTCCACTCTCATTCATGTACTCTGCTGAGGTTTCTACTATCCCATTTTCGTTCTGCACAATTGAATAAAGTGGCCCCGTGGATCATTGATGCTAAAACACAACACAATATTTAAAACAAGAAAGGCAGTAAAGAATCCTTCACAAGGCAATCATGCATAGTATTCTGCGGATTATGAAAACAAATAGTTAATTAGTAATGAAGGTCCCATCCTCTCAAAAGATGCATGCTTTATGTTGAACCATGAATGTATCGTGTTAAGCTCACTGGCCTAATGGTATAAAACGTCATACCACCATTAAGGCATATAACCTGGTTGGTACATAACAAATGCTCATATTTATAAGTTCCAAGTCTTCCCTTCAGAAAATATGGAGACACTTCCACATATGTCTGATTATCACTGAACTCTTGAACACTACAAATCTTTATCAAGGCTCACCAAACCAAAATATATTTTTTTTATCAAGGAAAGTCAAACATATTAACAAGGAAGTAGAAGTACAGATTTTGAACTTCATAAATAGTTTTTTATACAACCAATTCCCGTCTTGGGATGCATGGTTGCTTTATGCATGCATGAAACGACACAAATATCGATGGTAAGACAATGTGGTGGTCACTGGTCACTGGTCATCGCTATAACACAATTAAGTTTCTATTAACTAAGCTCGAGCAGAAGTTGATAAACCAAACAATTCTGCAGTTGTGATTACCTGTAGTCCAAACAAAGCAGAAGCTCCAAGGGCAGCAGTAACAGCACCAACCATAACACTATCATTGCTCATGTTCTTGAAAACATTATCGTCACCCTCTTTATTTCTAGTAGGGTTCGAAGTAGGAACTCCAAGTCTTTGCTTTTCATCATCCTTTTGCGTCTTAATTTCACCTTGATAAGTTTCCAAAGATCTATTATTTTGATCATATGATTCAAGATGGTCGTCAGGTAATGTAGTTATGTTGAAATGTTTCCTTAAAGCAGCTAAGGTACAACCTACTATCACTCCTACTGGCAAAATTTTTCTCAAATAAGTTGTTCGCAAGAAAGATGATGATATGGCCTCCAGAATTTTTTCAGCGTGTATGGAATCAGCTATTTCTGAAGTATGATTGACCATACTGTTTTTCTCATTGAAGTTCCGGATTTGATGCTTGTCATTCCCAACAACCAAAGACACAGCATTAGCCAGAAGTTCAATATCGCTTCCAATATCAGATTTCATTTTTCTCAGTTCAGCTACACTCAGCTTGCGACAAACCTCAACCTTCAATGCACCCAAGATAATGTTCTTCACAAAATGTATAAGATCTTCTGTGTTGGCACTACCATTGTCTGCCTTGTTGAAACTTTCCTGCCGTGTTTCAGCATCTAACACAACATATGAGGGTTCAATGAAATCACTTCCACTATTCACCCTGGCATTTAGATGGACCTTGTCCTTTCCTTGAACATCGTTACTGACTGAAGCATCATTGACAGATTGTTCCAAAAGCTTCCATTGACCATCTTCTGGGACATAGTCAACCAGTTAAGCAGTAGTTTTATCCAGATCCAGTGGTTTGGGTCTTGGCACCTTATCCAGAAGACACTCGTGGACGTAAACATTCTGGGGATTTTTGGTTATAAGCATTGGAATGTCACTCGTCATGCTATTAAAGTTGACCACACTCTTGTAACCAAACAACTGGTCCGGCGTTTCCTCCGGACTTCTATAGTTATTGACAACCCTCTCAGCATTACTAGAAATGTTTCCAGCCTGTGCTGACTGATCGATATTCTTCTGTTCAATGGATCCAGGATCATTCGACTCATCTTCAACCTCATTTCCATCATTGAAGTCATCTTTATCATCCTTCTCCTCTTGCAACTGATCAATCATATTTTCAATCACACCTAAAACACTATTAACGGCTACTTGAGTAGCATCATCCATCCCCGTGAAAGCGTCCAAGGCTTGAACGACATCAAAATTAGGAGGACTTGGGTCAGAAATAGGAGGCTTGTTTTGTTCAAGTGCAGGCTGCTCACTTTTTTTATCACTCTTCTGATCATCATTTCCTTCATTTCCTGTCGATTGGGGACTACGGATTTCTTCTTCACTTGCATCAGCAGATGCGGCCTTACTCTGATCACTTGAAGGATCCACAGCCTTTGCTCCATCATTGTTCTCCTTTTCCATTTCTAGATGCGCTGATAAGTTATCATATTTTTGCGATTCGTGATCATTAGTACTGGCTTCCTCAGTACTACCAGCCCCTTGAGTAACAGACTCAACACTAGCTTCTAGTTCCTTATCCCCAACACTTTCTCCTGTAGCTGCATCACTAGCATGATCCGACTCATTCATTCCCACCCTAGAAGAAGCAAGAGTATCACGTTGTCGATCAGTCATATCCCGAGGCTGACCTGAATCAACAGATTTCTTTAAGTTATCAGAAGAGACAGGCTTTGAATCACCAATAGAGTCTTGGACTCCGGACTGATCATCACCATTCATGTCTGTTGAAATATTTTTCATATTCATCTGATCTAATGGAGGGACTTTTGGCTTGCTGTGAGAAGTTGATTCACTTTGCGAATTTGACTCGAACCCTGACACACTCGGCAGCTTATTATCTCTGGTACCCGTCAGTCCATCAAATTTTAATTTCATACGATTAGCTTGCATAATTCCAGATGCTGCTGTAGTTAGCTTTTCACGAACTTCTTCTGGTACAGCACCTTCCAAAGCTTTCAAAAGCGTCTCTCCTTGATTTACAGCTGCCAACACCTATAGAAACAAAACAAAAGTTAAGCTGCTTCATCCAATGTAATGTACATTGGCCATAAGAAAACCGGAGAACTCTGAAGCATTCAGCAACGAGGTGGACCACCTACGAGCGCATAGTGAGACGAGGGAAAGAAATCACTTAACATCAGTTGGTTAACTACGAAAATTTGACTAATGTACTGCTCATTTTTATAAAAGTTCAGTTTTGTTGCTTCGGAATCCATCCTATTGGGGATGCTTAGAAAAGGGATACTAGTTTGAATAGGAGAACTAAGCATGAGATCATATTTGTCTGACAGAACTTAAGAGGGCAATTTACAGAGACAATATTTCACAAATTCCATGTAGTCGGAAGACAGAATAATGAGGTTATCTTCCACCACTATTTTCTGATCTCAATGATCAACTACATATAAAAGGGAACTGAACTTTAAGGCGCATTCTATATGATCTCTAATGTACAACAAAGCTAACATAAAATGAAACTGGCTTCTAGAATACCATGAACTTTCGTATTACCTTCTTCTTTTCATCTTCTGCCATAATACCAGGCATAGCCACGTCAAGCATGTTCATGACTACTTGTGCTGATTGTAGCACTTCACCGTTTTCAACGTTCGCTGGATTTGGTGACTCTTCTTCAAGCAATTTTGTATCTGAAGTATTCTGCGCAACCTGTCTTTCTCCTTCTTGTAATCCACATTCAATTTCTAAATCATTGTCATGGTTTTGTTCTGATCCTGAATTAATTCGCTCGCCACTAGAGCTACCTTCAAGAAGCTGGTTAGAAAGGTCTACTGAATTCCCATTGGTATTAGTTACGGTCAGAGCCAGGGGGTCGTTACTTTTACCATCAATGTCAACCACTGCACTTTCTGAAAGAGTTGATCCTTTAGATAGGTTGATAGTAACATCTAAATCTGTAAGAAGAGGATGACGACCCTTCAAGAGTCCAAGCTCCACAGCTGTGAGCCACTGCATATATGTACAGACATAGAAACAATAATCAGATTATCACTTGTAGTTAGCCAAACTGAGGAACTAAATTTTTGTAGAATATTCTGTATAGGGTCAATAAGTGTTGTTATTTTCATGTAGTTAGCCGTATCATTTGAGATAGTGATCAATTGTAGATAGCAACTAAGAGTTAGCTGGAGATAACTATGTGTAAAACTAAAACTAGAACTGTAACTAGCAACCTATAGAGGAGCTGTATTTCCCTCTCTGCAATCGTTACATCAAGCAAATCTAAAAAAATGACAATGGCAGTGGTCAGTTTCTTTGTAAGTTTTGAGTTATTAGCTTCTAATCAGCTACTATACCTATATTGAAAAATAATTGACAGAAACAGATCTAATGCCTTCTAGACCAGAAGGATCCATCACCTCCATTGTAAGATTTTGGCACCAAGACAGAGCTGCTCTGCTGTTTGTTTTGGCTCCAGATGGTGGGCAAGAACATAGAAGGAGGTTAGTACAAGGATTTTCAGCGATTGAACTGCGGGGAATTGAGAAGAGTGGCACAGTGTCATCATCATTCTGATAATTCAAATACAATTGCAAGTCATTAGACTTTGAAGAGTGAAGCGTACCACAAAACTAATACAATGTGGACAAAGGAAACACACCTGGATAAAGAGAACAGGAACTTTCACATGGTTTACTAAACGTGCCGAGTTGGATTTGGAATAGAACTCTTCTATATCTTTGAAACCATAAGACACCATGGATATTGCCTCCTCAAAATCTCGAACAGATTTCGCTAACAAAGCCTTGTCCACATCGAATCCTTTTGCTTTACCTTGAAACAGTCCCTGCAAAGTTCGTTTAGTCATTGACTACCTAAATAACTTAATTCTGACTGTCTAAAAGAAATTGAGCAATTACTTCTGTATCATGCATTGCATTGTACAAGAATGAACATATTAAATTTGAAAATCAACAGTAATATGTGCAGTATATCTTCTTTTTCTTCTCCACCTTGTTAGCTCGTAGAATATCAACCAGCCCAGCAGTGAGCTGTTGATCCAGACCTACATGATAGGGTGAGCTCCTAGTGACCTCCTTTAAGTCAAGAGGGTTGTTAATGCAAGTGGCAGCTGTAAGCGGAGTCCTATCCCCAACTTCTCCAAGATATTTTGTTAGCATGTTTGCACCGTAGCCCCATCCAACAGCCACCAACGTTGTCCATGGCCTTGCTTTGTTGATTAACTGAATAACTGTGGATATATCATCGCTGTCAGCAGCTGAAAACAACCTACATGAAATGAAGTACTGAAGAAGCTGAAAACAATATCGGTTCACAATTCCTTGAGAATCGACGTTAAAAAGAAGAAAATTCCATGCCGCGTTACCTATTCCATTTTGATCCGTATTGAATGCTCGAAGTAAGATCAAAAAGTGCGTACCTAGCAGTTGTGAGTGGTGAACCAGCACAGCCTCTAGGGTTCATAACAATGGGGAACAATCCGCGACGCAGGGCTTCATAGACAAATGATCTGACAGTATGATCCGTGCTGCCGTCCGGCGTTCCTGGCACCAGCAATAAAGTAGTGTCCAAGCCATGCTCATCCTCGAAGTTCAAATTCGCCGGCCAATCGAGTGACACAACCCCACCGTCCTCCATACTCACGCAAAGTCGTTGGTAGTTCAATTTATCCACAATCGAGCCGCCATCGCCATTTTCCTTTAGCTGAAGTCCGGCGCTGTTCAGCCGCACGAAATGCATGTCCTGCTCCACCAACTTCTCACTGACTCCCTCGAGCAGCTCGCTCCCTTGAAAGGATATGGAAGGGCAACAAAGAACAACAAACCTATTGAACGGCGTGGGACTGGTGAAAAGAATCCATTCGCCGATATCAGAGGATGCTTGGCGGTCGGGATTGTTCCTGGACTTGATTTGGTTGAGGTAGAGACTCAAACCGGAAGCGAGACCGATGGCTGGAGCGAGAAGGTCTAGTGAATTAGAGGAGGGAACCTGAGTGAGGAAAGTCTGGAAGGGGTCAAGGAAAGCGGTGCAGAGGAGGAGGGATTTGAGACGGTGGCGGGGGTGGTAGAGACGGAATTGAGGAGGTGGGACAGGGAAGCTGCGACGGAAGAGGAGAAGGTTAAGGTGTGGCGGGGGATGAAGTTGAAGTTGAAGTGTGGAATTCATTGAAGTGGAGTTAGAGTTGGTGCTGTTGATAAGGGGGGGAAATGAAGGAAGAGAGCATAGGACGAAGGTGAGCTGAAAAAGACGCGCCAAGTTTAGGGCGGCGGTGGACTGGAGTCTGGAGGAGACGATGATGGTTGAAGAGGGAGTGTTATTTGATTCAGAAGCAACGGTTTCTGTTGATCAGAGAATGGATCCATCCAAAGACTGGGGACCAGGGAAAGATTGATTAATAAGAAGCAGAAGAACACTCGGGACGATGCTCCCAGATTTGGCTTCTCTATGAAAATACCAGCACCAATAAGGCTTTTTTGTTTGTTCTTTCTTTTTCTTGCAACCACGTTTCATCCTTCCCTCTTCTTCTTTTTTTCGACCTCGGGAATTCATTTTGATATATAAACAAATTGTTATTTATTGTGATCTGTTTTAGCAGTTTGGGAAATCAAACGTGAATTTGGTGTTGTCACGTTGAAACTTGATAATATATTATATTGATTATAGCCAATAGTTCTATTATTTTTGTACGGGATTCGGTTCGGGATTTATGAGAAATGTCAGTAGTAGGCTTGGAATTTTGTCCGGTCTAGATTAACTGTAACCGGTTAAACCAAGTTTTTTGATAACTGGATCACTAAAATTATTAATCGATCTCGGAGCGGTTAGAGCGTCCTGGTAGCCTATATCCGAGTTGACCGCATTATATCCGGGGTTTTTGCTTTAAAAACTCGGCAAAAATCATATCGGTAACCAGTAACGAGGTGAAATGAGATATCACACCCGATTCTAAACATCAAAAATCTGATTATAAGGGTACCGGCTATCCGGGTTTGGCCGGTCTGGTTACCGATTATTAGAGTACCTAGCCCTACTAAGTGCATTGTCGATTCCTATAAAGTTCAACGAATAAGACTAAGAAAGAAGCTTAGGTGCAACCTCCATTTAAAAGAGAGCTCAGAAGCACTCCTTGAGACAACCTAACCTTCGCATTTTTTCATAACAGTTTGGCAAACCTTCTTCGTGCGTTCCTCATGATCCATCTTACCCTTTGAATGAGTATAATAACCTCTTGGAGACAAATACTCAATATTAATAAACTAGCTTCGGTCTTCAATGACACCTCCTTCAATTCTTCAATTGGACTTCTATGGATGAAGATTGATTTTGCACAGAAAACTCGAGGGGGGGGGGAGGGGGGGAATCGATGGAATTGTTGATGACGATCTCTTTCTCTTTCCTTAGATCGATCCTTTTATATGAAAATTTCCGGAACAGGGAGGCGAACGGTGTGCATGTACGCACGATGTGCATGCATGCAAGGGGTGCACCCTTAACTCCGCCGTGAGCTAATTCAAATTTAGGACATGCACAACGTTGCCGTGAGGTAATTCCAGGTTAGGGCATGCAGGGGGCAACCCTATTTTTCACTAACTTTTGCAACGTCGTCCCATTTCAGCTCCAAGCGTGCTCTAATCCGCACCCATAGCCTCATACCAACTGTCTTTAAAGTACATGTGGATGACAAATACTACAAGAAACACACCAAATGTACCAAAATGGTCCAAGTGAACAAGTCTAGACAATACAATGCTAAGACACAAAACCACACGGAATTGAAACACAAATAAGCTAGTATTCACTCAAAAAACATGTAGATATGGTGAGATATAAGCTACAAATCCTACCACTATCAAACTTCCCCCCCCCAACCCCCCCACACACACACTTGAACATTGCGAAAGGGAAATAACATGCTTGGCAGTTCAAGCCTACTTCACGGTACCTAGAATACACTTTAGATCATCAAACCACGCAGTTACATTTACCAAGTCTCCTAATCCAAATAAAGAAAAAACTTATGCATATTGTTAGTACAACTCAACACCTACCGACAAAGGACATTCCCCCGATCACTTATGCTCAAAACAGATGGTCCTGGCTGGGTATTTTTCCCGTCTGAGGGGAGGGAGTACTTACTTCAAAACATATCCAAATCAGAGCACTCCCCTCTTTCTTTACACCTTTTGATATACCATACATTGCTAGACTTCGGTCAATTGAATTACTCCATTAATTGCAGACCCATTTTTTCAAAATTGGTATAACTTTTGGGGTATCTTTCCAAATAAGGGGTAATTGCGACCCTGATCGGGCTAAGGCTCTCATCTACATAGACCGAGTTCACCCGAAAAAACCCGACTGATGACTAGGAAAAGGTGATAAGAGAAGCCTGATGGGATGAGCTTATAGGCGGCAGACTCAAAATCATCATGCGTGTTGAATAGCAATTGAACCCCTCCCACTATAAAATTTTGGGCACATTGCCTCCGTTGCACCGTATTCGGACCATCTAGTCACATATGACTTTAAACAACTAAAGCAAACTCGATAGGGGAATCAATTGTTCACAAAGTTGGTAGGCATCAAGACAGAGTAACCGAGTGCATAAATCCCTTATAGACTCGTTTCAAAAATAACGGGACGCGGTACCGAAACATGCATCCATGACATCCACAATTTCAAGTTTAAGAGGGAATTTTGAATGTTGAGCAACAAGGGTTCAACTAAAGCACAAGTAAATCAACCAGCGCCATAATTCATACAAGGAACCAAAACATTATCCCCAAAGAGGTCACAAAAGGGAAGATATAAGTTGATACCGAGGTGAGTGAAATGGAGTAGGGTGGCGAGATATGATAGAAGAACCATTTTGAAACCTGTCAATCATAACACATACACACGTACTAGTGATAGATGTAACAAGTGTCATCATCCATTAACAATAGTCCAATTAAAGCATGGAGGTTAACCAATCAACCAGTTAATCAGAACTAATTCCCCTAACACTTAGAATTTTCACGTCCTCGCGAAATATAAAATGTGTAAGGCAGGGGCACCAACTCAAACAGTTGGCTTTATTTTTATTTTTTTGAAACTGAGATGCACTAAGTGCATGGGTGCACGGTGTGCATGCCAATTGTCACCGAAGGTAATTTCATGAATTAGCTATGCACGCCATGCATGCCATTACTCGCCAAAGCTAATTAGACCATATAGATATGCATGGCGCGCAGGGGTACACGGCGCACATGCTAGATTTTCAACAACAATATTTTTCAACCTTTAACGACACCCAACTACCACAAACACTCAACATTCATAGCTCCTTGACATTCATTTGGCAGCAACAATCATCTAGCTCCTTCACATTCATTTGACACTCAAAAGTCGACTCAATCAGAAGACTGACACAAAAGACATACCACAAGACACACAAACCAACAAGCCTTGGTCTTTTATTCTCTATTCTAACCATGGATACACAAATGGGTGCCTCCCAAGAGCCTGAATGCCTTTTGGATTGCGCTCTCTAACATAGAACCTCCATGAATTCCATTAGCTTCTTCAAGAATTGGAGTTGAATGTCAAGTAGCACCTTAGAGAGAGATGGAGGAGCCAATGCGGTTGTGAGCGCCAACTCTTTCCTTACTGCGGCTTCCTCTTTGTGAATGTGTATGTTTGAGGAGAGTAGAGGTAGGTTGGTGATTGAACACCAAGCTCTACAATGCTCCTTAAGCTAATGGTAGTGCTTGGGTGGTCGGTGAGGTCATCTAAGGGTGGTCCCGAGATGGAGGAGTCTATTTAAAACCAATGTGGGAAGTACTCCCTGTGAGTTTCCTCACATAGGTACTTCAAAACCAAACATGAGTCTTGAAGAGTATAGTTTGGTCTCATTGGAACCACGAATCAAGAAAAATGCCAAATGATGGATTGCTCAATGGGAGGTGCAATGTCGAATTTGGGAGGCCCCATATCTTCATGTACTTCTTTCTTCCACTCTCCATCATCCTCCCTTTCGGACTCTTCTACCCCAACATCAAAGAGAGGTAGCTTGTCTTCAAGGAAGGTTGATGCCTTCACTTCTTCTTCACACCATCTTTCATACACCTCCGATCCTGGAAACAATTGAAGTAGATAGTCTTCAAGGGAAGAGCCTTATTCCCTTTCTAACTCCTCTCCCTCACCATCATGATCCGTGTATTTGTCCTTTGGGATTGAGAAGTCTTCAAGGTAGATTTTTTATTCACCTTCTTCTCCACCGGCTTGTGTATACATCTCCAATCCCAAATACCATTCAAGAAGGTGGTCTTCATAGGAGGAAGCTTCCTCCTTTTCGAACCCCTCTACTTGTTATGAGGCGTCGTTGGTTGGTGTTTGGTTATTGAAGATTCTTCCACTTCCTCATCTATTTCCTCGGACGTCACACCCAAATCATGATCATTCATCTTAACCTCCTCCAATTGTGGCAGGAGAGGAAGTTCCTCAACAAGTCGTGCCAAAAGGCGAGTTTGTTCCTTTGATATCTCTAGTTGGCGACCACTCTCTTCAAGTTTCATAAGGTGTTGCACGGAAGGAGGGGATTGATATGAATAATTGGGTCTTGAGTATTCATCTTGAAAAGGTGGATGCTCTTGATTGTAGACTTTCATAAGGAGTTGCTCAAACATTAACAACCCAAGTAAATCAATGAGAGAAAAAACAAAAACGAAGTAAAACTATACGTGAAGAGAATGCTTAAAGCGCGCTGACTATGTTCTTTCAAAGGAACGAGAGAGAGTTCCCGGCAGCGGCGCAAAAAACATGATCGCCAAAATAACTGAAGTTATCTCGACAACGCAAGTGTCATTTGTGTCCAACGATCCTCTCGTCATGCTTTTACTCAAACTAAGAAACACGATTTAGACTGCACAATTTGAGTTTGGTTTGATTTTATACTACTATCATAATCAACACTAGCGATGAAAACTACGAAATAAGGTTTGAACAAAAGGAGAAAACAAGTTCTTGGAAAGGAAGTTGATCAAGCTCAACTTCCTATCAGTATTCGGTTTGGATAGATGTTGTACTAGAATTGAATACGAAGATACCCCTTATCACTCATAGGAATCCACGGCACGATCATGCATGCAGATTACAACTATTAGCTTTCCCAATCAGGGTTGGAATCACTTGAAATGAACACCAAGATGTTCTACAAAGTAATAAGGTATTCTTCTTGAATTAATCGATCTCACAAACAATTTAAATTGGTGTTAATTTGGTCCGTCAACACCTAAGCTACTGATAACTATACCTAATTTGGTCCATTAGATGCAAATCAGAATGCCTACCAATTGCTCGATGAAAAATCTTTAAAACCAAAAGAAACACGAAATTAGAATCAAGCTATGGCTTGGTCCACCGATAAATTTCTTCTCTCTTAGATTGTTAATCATATGAATTCCAAAGTTCAATCAAACAATTAAATCCATAGATTTGACCTAATTCAAGTCGTAACAAGAACAAGTTTGAAAAATAACAATCAAGCAGTCTTTTATTCAAATCCAAATATCTAACAATCACCGACCCTATACTTTTAGGGAGAGTATCATAGCTCAATTCTTACATCCCAATAAAAAACTCTATGGATTTAGCTATTCATATCACGAGAGGAAGAGAAAATAAAGAAAGACCTAACCATCATCTTTTTAAATAGGGAGCAGTCACACACTAATGTTCACATAGGTGAGTCTATCATAAGAACTGCTATAAGTAGGTACTACACTCCACGTGGAGTATAGACCTCGATACGAATTTCTATAACCTCCACCTCTTTCCGTTTTAAGAATTATCATTCACTATATATGATATATCACATATTACACACGACTAGTCAGCACCTACCTATTAAACCCATTTTCTGGGATAGCTAGTCTATGGGTTGAGTTAACAAAATGTGTAATTCATGGTTCTAGGGTGCATAAGTTACTGTTCAACTTCCAGGATTTCAGTAGTTCCAAGATGTCCAAGACGATCTTGGATCGTTAGATCTCAGGGTTTTGCCTTTAACTAATCTAACAGTTTGTATAAAAAGAGTAGTAAAGTCTTCTAACACAAATTATTTTAATTACCTGGCAAAGAGACCAGTTGACGAGTACGGGTACATCTGAGACCCGTGATTATCGGGTAGCCGGCGGGGACGAATTTAGTAGTATTCACCCCGATACCGACCCGACTGGTAACCCGGCAATACACTATGTCGTTTTCCCTCAAAATATTCTACCTTAATTTTAAATTTTTAATTGTTAGATCCAACTCCAACTCCACCCTGCTCGTCCATCTAAGCCGTCTTGGCTCGAGAGCCAATTAATACTCCCGCTCCGCCCGGCTCAAGGCTGGTTCTACTATACGTCAAGTTTTATGGGTTTGGGGTTTAGGTTACCGCGCGTTTTAGGAGAAGGGATGTTATGAGGGTTTTGGATTTTTAGGGAGAGACTGATTTAAAATTGATAATTTTGGTTTGCTATCCATTTATACTGTAATGCTCGAGTTGAATTCTTTTGATATTTGGGGTAATATTGGTCATTGACTTAAGGACAAACATCAAATTTTTTGAATAATTATTCAAAAGTAGCTAATTCTCACAAATTAACTATCCCAAAATAATTGTAAGAGAGATTTTGAGGGTTTTCCTAAATTTTATTCTATTTCCAGAAGTTATTTTTGGGGTTCGAACAATTATTAAGGATAGCTAAGTCGTGAAACTTAGCTTATTTGAAGTAATTATACGAACAAAGATTTATTCAGTTATTTATTTTTATTTTTATTGGGGTTTTCCTGTGGAGAGAGAAATCATAATACAAAGTAGGGGTTTTAACGATTATTCAGAATAGCTAACTCGAAGAATTAGCTATTGCGAGATAAGCCCAAAAGACTATATCTTTTGGCACTTGCTTAACTATCCTTTATTTTTAAACAGTGATTTTTATGAGTTTTTGTTTAATGTTATTATTATTATTTTTCATTATTATAGGGGTTTTAGATAGATTAATGAGATTAGGAAGAATGTTTTGAGATTTCTCGATGATTATTAGGAATAGTCGATTGTTAAGAATTAACCATTCCGAAATAATCATGGAGAAAAGATTTTGAGGGTTTTTATGATTTATTATGCTAGATTAACTAAAAAGGAATAAATTCTAAAAACTTAATTGAGGTGATATTTAAATCATGGACATGTGGGTTATTAAGCTACGAGTTTACCATGAGATTCAAATCATGGACCTGTGGGTTATTAAGCGACGGGAATACCATTGGACCGAATTGTGTTTTGTTGAATCATATTCGTAAGCGTGGTCATGTCACCGTCCGCTGGATAGGAGTGGGCTGACCTGAAAGGAATTGACTTGGGCCCTCAATCTGAGGCTCTCCATTTGAAATGGAGCCCGCATTGGCCACGACCGGTCTGACACGGCCTAGACCCTCTCTGCTTATCCTTAGGCGACCTAGGGTTCTCGTCGAGCAATTAACTTTATTAGTTTGGGAACAGAGAGATGAAAGGAAGAGAGAAAGAAAGAAATAAAGAGAGAGGAGGGGATGTACCTGGGAGATGAATTTTTATTTATTTTTTTAATTTTAATTTTTTGATTAATGATTAGGATTGAGGGTGATGTGGCGTACACGCGTGGCCGGTACACGTTGCCATGACGGGCGGAACTCGATGGAAATTGTGGACGACATCAGTGATAAATTACCACTTGGATCAAAAAGCCGTAAAACACGACCTTAAGGTGTGCGCTTAAAAAAGCTAAACTTAACAGACTATTAATGGGGATTGTCTGGTTCTGGTCTTCCTCCACTCCTTAGATCATAGTCTTCTCGAACTCTCCCCTCTTCTTCAGAGTTTTGAAATCTACTCCACCTCGAAATCAAGGGTGTTGACGGCCTCCATATTCCATCAGTGGCCTTCCCATTTTCACGGTCTCCATTTGGATCTCCATTCTCTGATGATTTGACGGTGACGACGATAGTATTGACGATCCTCCTCTTTCTATTGAGATTGTTATCTCACTCTCCGGTGACACGACTTCGGCAACACGACAGGTACAACCACAACTTCTATCTCTCAATTTTGATCTATACTTGTTGACTTTCCTAGTTTAGTTGTAAAACATGAATCTTCTCTTTCTAATAAAAGTTACAACATGGTTGCAAAAATACAGTCGGTCCTAAGGGCGGATGATTCCCTTTGATGTGGGCTCTAGATCTTGGACCTAGGATTGAATCAAAAGAGGTAGGTCTATCCCATTCGTTCTCTACTCGATTTTTTTATTTCCATCTAGCTCCTAATCCTAGATTCATTTTACACTTTTGATTTAATCATAGATCCAAGATCCCATATGCGACCAGGAAGTTCCACTCTACCGTCAGGATCGCGAATTACACTTCTACCTGAGAGGCGGGTAGTATCACATTTCGGCTCGGAGTTTGGGGGTTCCCTTTTTCGACAGATGAGCTAGGAGAGCATATATATGGGTTTTCACACTCGTGAGCAGGTGGTCAACTTGGAGATGTTGTCACTAGCCACCATGGAGAAGAAGGCAATTCCGAACCCGAGGGAGTTCTGGCAGGATATGTCGTGGGGACATAGCCACTACTCTTCTCGCTCGTTGAAAGGGAGATGGGTTAAGCTGCCGACACTGAGGCTTTGCCACTTGCTTTTTTGATGCGCCATCACCGCGAAGAAGCTGGCTAGCAACGGAGGGGTAGTGAACTCCACAAACTTGTGGTTGTATTACTGCCTCGAGAAAGAAGTGAAAGTTTATCTCAGAGACTTGTTGGTTGGGTTGTTTAGGCATGTCCTCGAAAAGAGAGGGATGTGAGTTCTGTTCGGAGGGAGCTACATCGCATGGCTGGTGTGACACCTTGGAGAATTAGACGCCTTTGGGGAGAACCCATTGTATCAGCACATGTTTCCCATCACTGTTCGAGCTCTTCATGAACATGGAATTCCCAAATTGAGAGCTTATGTTTGTCCAGAGGGACCAGAAGTGCGAGAGAAGGAGGGGACCGACTTCCCTCCAAAGTCAGTTGAGACACTCGCATCCTAGATGGGGGGTGTGCAGATGAGTGTGAATGATGTTCTTGACAGTTGGAGAGGGCTCAAGCAAGACTTTTAGCAGTTAGACGGAGATAGCAGAGCTGCTTGGGAGAGCCCAAAGCAGAGGGCAGAGAGAGTTGAGAGCAAGGTGCGAGGACTTTGCCAGGATCTTGAGCAGTTTGCCACTGAGAGTAGGGACGCTTGGGGACGTCATGATAGGCGAGCTAAGTAGTTTGAGCAGACTCAGGCTTAGCACTACCAGTGGATACATTACATCCATGGGCAACATCATTGGCAGAGTGGATAAATGTCCTACCACCAGGCTAGCATATCAACCAGCACCACAGTGGCTCGAGTATGACTTGTAGTCTAAGTTCCCGGGGTACCCATATCATCTGCCAGATGATTGATCGTTTGGGACGTATCAGCGACTTAGACTCTTGTGTTTTGTTTTTCATTTGAGACTTTGTGATTTTTCTTTTTGATCTATATAATGGATGATAACAGCTGTTACATCTATCACTATTTCATGTGTTTGTGTTATGATTGACAGGTTCCGAAAATTGTTCGAGCACATCTCACCATCAAATTCCATTTCATCGGTATCAACTAATCTCTTCTCTAATGTGACTTCTTGTGAGGGTAATGTTGTGGTTTTCTTGAATGAATTAGGGTGCTAGTTTTTTCACTTGATTGCTTTAATTGAGCCATTGTTGCTCAACATTTGAAATTCCCTCTTAAGGTTGAAAACTTTGGATGACGTGGATGCATGTCCATAGTATTGCTACTTGAGGGTGAATAGGATGCATGATAGGACATTTTGTCGGTAGGGGGATGTCTTTTGTCGGTAGGTATTCGGTGGTACTAAGTATATGCATAAGTTTGTTCTTTATTTGGATTAGAATACTCAATAAATGTAATTGTGTGGTTTTGGTGATCTAAACTTTATTCTTGGCATCGTGAAGTAGGCTTGAACTGCTAAGCGTGTTATTCTTCATTCACCATGTTTCGAGTTTGTATAGAGTGTGAATAGTAGAGTTGCTTGTGGACAAGCAATGTTCAAGTGTGGGGGATTTGATAGTGCTAGGATTGGTAGTGATTATGTTACCCTATCTGCATGCTTCTTTAGTGAATACTAGCTTGTTTGTGCTTCAATCCCATGTGATTTTTTGTTTTGGCATTGTATGCCTAGACCCGTTTACTTGGACCATTTCGGTCCATTTGATGTGTTTCTTTGTAGTATCCACATGTACTTTAGAGATAGATGGTCTAGCTATGAGGCTATGTTTCTTTGTAGTATTGGTTGGAGCTCAAACAGAAAGACGGTGAAAGAATTGATGAAGAAGCAGGGTTGTACGCCATGCATCTGTGCACCCCGTGTAGGCCCTCAGCACCTCCCGAATCTAGCAATTTCCATGTAAAAGGAGCGATTTGAGAAAAGACATAGATCATCTTCTCCAGTGAAATTCCTTCGATTTTGCCCCAACTTTCCTCTGTAAAAACACCATATTTCCATATGTAGAAGTCACGATTGAAGATCCAAAGGAGTTTTCGTTGAAGATTGAAGTTGGGATTGAAGCTAGAAGGCTAAAAGTGAAGATTGGAACAAGATCGATTCATTGTCTCTTCAACAAGATGGTGGTTAGGTCTTTTTCTGAATTTTCTTCTTCTAGAGTTATGATTAGCTAAATCCTTAGAGTTTTTTGTTGGGATATAGGATTTGAGCCATGATACTCTCTATAAAAGTATAGGGTCGACGATTGTCGGATATTTGGAATGGAATGAAAGATTGCTTTGATTGTTGGTTTTTCAACCTTGTTCTTATTTCAACCTGAATTAGGTCAAATCTATGAAATCCTTTATTTGATCAATTATGGGATTCATATGATTAACAACCTAAGATAGAAGAAAGTTATCGTTAGAGTAAGCCAATATCTCGATTCTACCTTTCGTGCTTCTTTTGGTTTTAAAAGTTGTTTGTCGAATAATTAGCTAGCGCTCTGATTTGCACCTAATGCACCAAGTTGGGTGTAGTTATCAGTAGATTATGATGAACCAAGTTAACACTAATTCCAATTAGTTGTGATTTTGCCTTAACTGCACCTTACCACTTTGTAGAACTTCTTGGTGTTCATTACTAGTTAGCCTAGTTAAGGTTATTCTAACCTTGATTGGGAAGCTAGTAGTGGTAATCTGCATGCATGTTTGTGTCGCGGATTCATACGAGTGATAAGAGGAATCGTATTATTCAATCCAAGTCCAACGTTTGCTCGATCCGACTACTATTAGAAAATTGAGCTTGATGAATCATCTCTTCCAAGAACTTTTCTTCTCCTCTTAATCAAACCTTAATTTTTAGTTTTAATTAAATTAATAGAATCATTAGAAATCCTTCTCAATTTGTTCAGTCTAGAACGTGTTGATAAGTTTGAGTAAAAAGCATAACAAGAGGAATCCTCTGACATAGGCGAGGTTCAAACGAGGAAAGGCTTACAGTGGATACCTAGGCACCCAGAGATGAGGAAGGGCGTAGTAAGCGACAAAATGCTTCGGGGAGTTGAAAATAAGCGTAGATCCGGAGATTCCCAAATAGGTCAACCTTACGAATGGGGGATGACTCTCGAATTAAAATTTTTGTTGTATCCCGGAAATTTTTGTTGCAAGCCAAAATGAGTTGCAAATTTCACGATTCCCCTTCGAAAGAGAGTCCCGGCATGACATATGACACTTGTGTTGTCGAGATAACTATGAAGTTATTTTGGCGATCAATGAGTCTATCTTATACTAATTTATGGGATTCGGTGTTATATGTCTAATTATGTGCTTTGTTAATTGACTTGCATTCCTTAACACCATGATAGAGTTAAGGGCCTAAACTATGCCTTTTGATCAACTCATATTGAGTTCTTTATAGAGTACGATTAGTCGATTCGCTTGAAGACAAGCAAATTTTTAAGTGTGGGGTGATTTGATGTGTTGGATTACCGATACATTTGTTCTCGTTGTAAACAACATTTTTGTGTGTCTAGATGCCTCAACTTGATCAAATTCATGACGTTTTGTGCATATTTGGTTTCTCTTTGGCCCCTTGGGATGTTTTACCTTGCGTTGCATGTTTTGGTACATTTTAGGTGTCATATGACTTCTCGAGATGAACCAAGACATGACGGGAAGGCCGGAACAACTCAGTACGTTTGAATTGGGAAGAAAACATCATTGTTTAGTATTTTTAGCATAACACATCGCTTGAAAGTCTGATTGATGCAAGGTCAGCGGCGTTGGAAAGCTAATCGATTATCTACAAATTTTATATACCATCGTAAAATTCTGTATATTCAAGAACATGACGTGTTCATAAAAGAACACGGTCGGGTTCTTCCTATTGATGCCCACGGTAGAGAAGAGCAGAAGACATGACACGACCATGCCCTTTTAGGAATATGCCATGTCCTCATGGAACACCGCATGTCCTTTTGGGAACACATCATGTCCTCATGCAACATGGAATGTTCTTTAAGGACACAATATGTCCTTTGTCCATACGAGAATTTTAAGGTTAATCCTTCTCCAACTTGGCCCAGAAGTCTTTAAATACCTCGGAGACCTCTTTGGACGAAACACGCTTTAGTCAGACATATTTTTGAGCTTTTAGAGAGATAAACGGTTCCCGAGATCGATTGAAGCAAGGGGTTCATCAACGATTGGAGACAGATCAAAAATCGGCGACAAGACGAAGATTTCTTCGACGAAAGACGTTTTCTTCTCGGGTTATTTTCCTTTCTTCTCCCTTTCTTGTTTCCCGAACCATGAGTAGCTAAACTCTTTGTGTTTTTTGGATTATATAAAACTTTAGCTTAGTTTTTGTATGGATTATGGGGTTTAAATCCTTTAATTTGTTATCGGGGTTATTCAGACTTGTGATGTGTTCTTGCTAAACCTAATTTCTTATTCAATTTCGCTTGATCACCTTGATTGAATCATCATTATTGATTTGCGGGTCGGAGAGGAAAATAGATGAATAGGTCGCTTAGGAAGAACTCTAGATTATCCGTTAGCTCGAGAGAGAAACGGATCTTTTAGGCGTTAACATCATTTATCGTTGTGGCATTTCATCGAATGCCTTTAGCGCGTTCTCTTGGGTGTAGACTAGCTCGAGAGAGGAGTCTATGGTAGAGAAGAATAGATCCTTAGAGTCACGAGAGTGATGTAAGACTATCGTAGGAAATCGGCAAGCCATTATAACCATAATCATCAAGATTAAATATCGTTCATCCATGCATTGCTAGCTTTAGTGGATTCGAGTCCGAACAACCATCATTCCTATATTTGAAACTAAATCTCTTGCATTTGCTTTCTTTTGATTTGAATTCTTAGTTGATAATTGGTCTAGTTAGCATAATCGAATTGACTAATAGCGTTAGAAAGACTCTAGAGAAATATGATCCCATTAGAGCAATCAAGTGGGTATTTGATAAGTGGGGTAAGATCCGCTCGTCGCTCACCTTTTTAAAAGTACATTTTATTACCTTATTTGGAGCATATCTCTTTCTTTCCAAGTTCAATTTTCATATTCTTGGCATGAAAAGACACCTTTCAAAGATAAATTTATAATGATATCAATATTTAGAATATTTGAGAACTTCTAAAACTGTGTAATTTTTCTAGGGGAACTCGTGTTTTTTAGGGGATTTGTCATTACTTCATTTTGAGGGGCTTATCTTATGTCATTTCGACATAAAATGTATATATTAGGAACATAGAGCGCTCAATATCCCCAAGTTAATTGTTAATAACTACGGGAAGTTTCTCAATAACTACGTCTAAGTTGCTAACAATAATGTTTTCTCATTTATATTTACCTTACGTTGAAATTGTTAATAAGTACGGCTAATAACTATCTCTAAGTTTTTAATAATTACCTAAGTTGGTAATAACTACGTCTATCTAAAAATTACTAATACTTATATCAAAATTGGTAATAACTACCTCTAAATTGATAATCGAGACGTGCAATATCTAGGTTATTTTGAATTAGTATTGGCATATCTAATATTATACTTGGGCATTTTTTGCTTGGGTTAGTTTCTGTTTAATTATTCTGCTAATAAACTATCCTGTAATTTATAACAAAAAAAAGAAGACGGGAAACGTTTTAATCCTGAAAAAAGTTGCATCCCAGGACCAACGTAACCGAGCTAACAAAGCCAAAATCAGCAATGTAACGGACAATGCATGTTTTGTCATATCAGCATCAACTGCCGAAATTTAACTGGTTTATCATCGTCACTTTCCTCACTCGTCAAACTACATCCATTCTTTTCCTTCCTTCCTTCACAAAAACTGCCCCAAAACCCTCCCCAACTTACATCTAAGAGTACTAAGACGACACCTATACACACTCCCATGCATATCTTTCTATTATCTAGATAGAAAGATAGCTGCTTGGATCTATAAGCTATTTAGCTTAGAAAATAAAATGAAAAACACTCTCCATCAACTTCTTCTTGTCCTTGGCCACTTGATCTTTTGCATGCCGCATGCAACATCGCACCCTCAGCTAGTCCCCTCGGATCCAACCAAGGTGGCATCGTGGGTGGCTCATCACAACCAAGGCAGTCATGACCAGCGGCTCTCGGCGGCCGAAACCGGAGAGCCAAGGCTCATCAAGGTGGCTGCCGCCAATAAGCCAGGGGCCGATTTCCGTACAGTTACTGAAGCGATCAACAGCATACCGGAGGGGAATAGTAGACGGACAGTGGTTTGGATCGGAGGAGGGTATTACTGGGAGAAGATCACCATCTCGGTTAGAAAGCCTTTTGTTACTCTGTACGGAGATCCCAATGACATGCCAACCATCGTTTTTAACGGCACTGCTTTACAATATGGGACCGTGTACAGTGCAACCGTGGCTGTTGAGAGCGATTATTTCATGGCTGTCAACGTCATCTTCCAGGTCCGTATTCTTTCTTTCTCTTTGGAAACGGATTACTCGTTTACTTCTTAATATATTTTAGTTTCCTGATTGATATTATTATTATTTTGATTTGGTTAATAATAATAATAATAATAATATTGTTTCATATGGTGAACCCATTGCATGTATATTGTTTGATATGGTCCAACTACCGATTTTTTTAGGTGAGCTAAGTGTCGTCTAACATCAGTTACGTACAAACAAACAAACCAGGCTTTTAATGCAAGCTTCTGCATTTTTTTTTGTTTTCGATGAATGCAAACTTCTTTAATATATTCATAATTTATAAACTATTGAGCTATATATATATATGGTACATGTAGAAATCGTGAAGGTAAGGTTAAATTCTTATATTTATTGTCATAACATCATGCATTCATTTTACAAATGACAATGTGGTTTGTTTTACCATTAGAACATCTTGCATTAGTTCACAAATAAAAAAGTTAGCTGCAGGCTGGCCGGCTATATGCATGCTTAGGAATACGGGCCAGCGAGTGAGTTAATTAAGAAGCCAAAATTGTTAAGAGTTAAGAGGTCAAAGTATTATTATACTCTAATAGATATCTACGCGAATATATGTAGTTAGTTTATTATAATTAAGCAGCATTAGATACTCACGCTAACATAAGATAAATTGCACACTTAAATCTATTTTTTTATAATTATATATTTTGTTGAATAAATATATTTTACTAGAAAATAGAGAATAAAATTTGTCCATTTAATTTTAGGTTTTCGTTCGTTTATGTGATTAAAAGTTCTAATTAAAACGATATTAAACATATGATGTTCATTTATATCACTAAAAATCATAATTAGAATGACAATAAATATTTATCGTTTATGTCGCTAAAAATATTATAATTTTATAACATTTACTCAAATGACGCTGGAATTCACAAAAATTAACACTTTAGCGACGTTTGTGAAGTTATCGTTGTATACTATTAAATAAATGTAGCAATTGGTTGTAACCGGTGTTTGTATTGTTATGAGCCTCCCTTAGTGAAGCTTGTCGTAACCTGAAAGTTCTCTAGCTTATAGCCCAAGATTATGGTATTGTCATGTACTGATCTCGTTATCTAACTAGTCTCTAGATTGAGCTTCAACTACTTCCGTTTTTTTTTAATGCGAATTCTTCAGTATACCTTGTATACCAAAACTTTTGGTGTGCCCAGTTTTTTTTTGTAATGTAAATTCATCACCACCATTCATTTTCAGTTTGCGATCTCGACGGTTCACAATTATTCAAATATTAAATTTCTATTTCACATTTTATTTTTATCTCAAATATTAAATAAGAAACATAACGTACTATAATTGGTGATTCGTTTTCACTATTCAGCTTCTAATCTATTTGTTTTACTGGGTTGCAACACTAGTTGAAGAAACTGCAATGTAAGATGAAAGATTTGGATGAAATGGAGGCTATCATGGAGAAAGAACATGCTGAATTAGAAATTTAATATTTGAATAATTGTGAACCGTCGAGATTGGAAACTGAAAATAAACGATGATGATAAATTTACATTACCAACAAACAACTGAACACACCAAAAATTTCAATATATCAAATACACTAAAGAATTCACCACAAATAATATATCTAACTTAATCTAAAGTGAAAAACAAATACGAAGAAAAGGAGGGAGGAAAGTGGGGGACAAGGGGGGGCCACTCAACAAGGACCTGCGACAATCAAGAGATATCTCTAGGGGAAATTATGAAGGGATGTGGAGGCTGGCGGGAAAAAATATTTATAGCGTAAACAGTTTGATTTAAAAAATATTAACTTTGAGGTTACTTACTGAAATTAAAGACTTCTTGCTTCAAGATACTCAAATCATGCATGTTAAAAGCTCATTCATTTTAATAATTCAATCTAATTAACCTGAGTTTTGTACTGATTTACGTGCATGGATATATATAACATAGAATGCGGCTCCAATGCCGACCATACAAAGTATAGGGGCTCAAGCAGTTGCGATGAGGATCTCAGGAGATAAAGCTGCATTCTACAACTGCCATTTCTTAGGGTTTCAGGATACTTTGTGTGACGACCGTGGCCGCCACTTGTTCATGGACTGTTATGTCCGTGGCACTGTCGACTTCATCTTCGGCAATGGCCAATCCCTCTATTTGGTAAGGTGGTAATTTTTTAACCTTTACTACACGTACATATAGAGAAGTTAAGTTCTTGGAGAGCTCTCTCCTTAAATTTATTTATTTTTAAATAATTTTTTGTCAATACACTAATCACTTTCTAGTTTCTATTGCCAAAAAAGAAACTTATTAATTGTTTTGATTTCCTATTTCTTTCTCTTTTTTAATTAGTTTTTTTCTCATAATATTTTACAAAAAATCACACAGAACGTAACGTTAGAGTCAGTGGCAGAGGAAACTGGCGTTATAACAGCTCAAGCAAGGGAGAAATCAAATGAAGGGAGCGGATTTTGCTTCATTCACTGTAACATACAGGGTTCTAACAAGGATTATACTACGTATTTGGGGAGAGCATGGAAGGAGAGTCCAAGGGTTATTTTTGCATACACTTTCATGCCAACTCTCGTCAACCCTGCTGGTTGGTACTCCGGCCACGATCCTAATCCTCGTATCCAGTACGTACTTACTATCTATCTTCTCTTTTTATTTTTATGTCATTAAGCCTCTTTCACCGTCAGTAATATATACTAATTGATGTAAAAAGGTTGTAGTCGAATCGTTGTAGAGTCTGACTTTACTTTTGGAGATTTTGGGTTCAATGCCCGAAATTCACAATTATTTTAATCCATGTGATGGTATCACTGGTATCATCTAAGCCGATGACTTTGGTGGCTTTCAAAGGGATTCTTCGTTATATATATAATAGTTCTTGATTCCTACATACGTATGCAGGGGTGTGTACTATGGAGAGTACAAGTGCAAGGGACCAGGAGCATTGGCAACTGGACGAGTTAGATACGCAAAGTTTCTTAATGATGATGAAGCAAAGCCTTTCTTAAGCATGACATTTATCAATGCACACAAATGGCTCCTCCCCCCTCCACAACTCACCATCTAACTCCAACGTAACTCATCATCTTTTTCTCCTAGACATTCTTACTTGGTTTTTATGTTCTTGTGATTTTCACCGCTCCTTTTGGCTATACCTAATTGTGTAAAATAGATTTTGTCCTCCAAAAAATATGATTTGTGTATGGTGTAATCAAATAATTAATAATTCTTACCATAAACTTCCTCACTAATACTTTCATTGCCTTTTCCCTTATTTTTATTATGGATTCTAATACATTTTTACTTTGGACATTGATCAAATTTCAAAACTCTTTCGCAACCCACACAAAATCAACAATGAAACTTTCACTCGCAATATCCTAACCGCGTATCTCACGGTCGGATTTTTACCCCATGATCTCCAAAATAACGTCACAGTTATCTGGACAATACAAGTGTCATATGTGAGGTCTTGGATATATTACAATTACATTGAATTTTCACTTGAAGACGTACTTCCTTGAGCTTGATGAGGATTGTCCTTGGTTTGAGCTTCGAAATCCTTGACCTTGGATGTTCGTTTGGAATTCACTTTGATTAGAACCTTGGTTGTTGTTCCAAGGAGGTTGCTTTGATAACCACATTGGTTACCTCCTCTATAACCACCTTACACGAAGTCCACTTATTTGATATATTCCTCTTCCGGTATAAAGGCCGGAGCACAAGCTTGGAAAGTTGAAGCACCATTCCTTCATTGCCAAAACTCTCACACACGAAGATTTGTGCAATTGGAGGCTTGATTTTCGGGTTGGGAAGAGGTGTTTATGCTTTTTGAGGCTTGACAACTGGTTTAGCTAAGGCAAGAGCATTAATTTTAGCATTCATTACATCCATCCTTGAGAGAATTAAGTGACTGAGTTTCTCTTCATCCTTATCTCAAGGTCCGATCATCTCCTTGAAAGTTTTGGGAGCGGGAGTGTTGGTAGAGATATAAGGGTCTCTACTCACCGCACGAGAATCCCTAGGTTCTTGTTGTCTTGCCCAACTTTTTATGCACGCCCATCTCTGGGAAGATTTGACGACAATGCTCGGGAATGAGTGATAGCAAGTCTCCTTTCGTCGCTTGGATAACCATTTTCATGTCCTCGATGGTAAGGCCTCGAGTAAAAGTCTTAGCTAGCTTCCACTCATCTAAGTTGTGGTAAGGGCATGCGTAGAGGAGAGCTTCAAACCGCTCCCAAACTTCATAGAAGTGCTCACCATTGAATTGTTGGAAGTGAGAGATCCTTCCCCTAATCTCATCTGTCTTATAGGGGGGGAAGAACTCTTTCAAGAACGCATTGGCTGGATCATCCGAAGTACCAAAGGTGTTTTGAAGTTGATTGTCGAGCCATTGTTTGCTCTTTCTTGGAGCAAGAATGGGATGATCTAGAGTTGGATAGCCTCTTGGCGCACATTTTTGAACCTCATGAGATCAACAATCTCCAAAAAGTTCTTGACAATTTTATTCAGACATTCCTTGTTGAGGCCTCCATATGCTTGTTGTTACACCATTTCAATGTAGGAAATCTTCAACTTGAAGTTTCAATTGTCAATGGGAGGGCACATAACACTCGGAGTGGTGCCATCAAGTGTAGGCTTGGCATAACATCCAAGAGTCCTATCTTGTTGAGCCATGGTGAACATTCTCAAACACTTCCAGTCCTCCTTCGGAACTTGAGTCAATACTTGAAGCTTCTCTAGATAGAGGTGTGGAAGACTCTTCACTTAATGTAGGGTGAGGTGGAATCTCTTGTGGTGCTATGATTGATGGAGGGCAAAGTGGAGTCTATATGAATATCGTTGGTGCTCGTCAATTTTGCTTTGAACATCTCATGCACAACAAAGGTGCATAAGAGAGTACTACACAACAAAAACAAGCACACCAAAGTAACATCCAAGGGGAACAAAGCACAAAAACAAGGGTAACACAAAGTAAATCAGGGGTGAATGCCTAAAGCGGCGGTCATAATCGGTCTTTCAAAGGAGTGAACAAATCCCCGATAACGACACCAAAAACATTGTCGTAGAGAATGTGTATGGAACACTCCCTAGCAAAGCAAGTGTCATTATTATTCTCTAGAGCCATTCACTAGCCTTTACTTAATCTTTTAAACCATGGTTCAAGTGGAAACGAGTTTTAAGGAGGTTATTCTATGATTACCAACTAGATTAACTACAAGGACTATAGAACATGCAACTAAAGTATCAACTAAGTAAGCGAGAAGAGACAAGTAACAAGTGAAATCAATGGAGAGAAGGAGTTGCTAAACTTCGAGATTAGTCGATGCTCAAAACCTCGGACAAGAAAGTGATACTCGATTTGGATTCATTCTCTATACAAGCTTCCATGCATTCCTATCTTAACTAACTCTATATGCATGGTCACATCTAACTCACTTCCAAAGGTCCTTATAACTTGATGTGGTCACAAACAAATCATAGGCCAAAAGTGCATTCAATGTTGCTCAATCGGAATAATACAATGATATAGGATGCAATGAGACACACCAAACACCTAGGAAGGATGTAAATGTAGCCACACAAACACTCAAACACTTTAACTCTACCTAGTTTGGTCCATTAATCAAGTATTGAAATGAACCCCAAGTGCTCGATGAAATTCCTCAATGCAAACTACACTAAAGATGGATGAATTGGGTATGGAAGATCCTCATATACTACCAATTATTCATTCAATGATATTTCCCTAGATAAATCAAGCATGGTCATGCATAAATCTTCCTACACTCATCCAAATGGAAGCCATAGAAATCAAGTAGAATCAAGCACATGTATCAAAAAACAACTTATATATCAAAATCATCCAAATCTTGTCTGACCCCTCAGCATGATGGGAATATCATAGCATCAAAATCATTCATATTCTAACAACAAGGATTCTAGCCAAACATGATGAAGGTAGAAGAAGGTGATGAAAGCTTATTTTGATCTTTAATCCTTGCTCAAGCCTTCAAGCACTCCAATCCAAGCTCCAAATGATTTTTAAGCTCTTCTCCTAGGGTTCCAATAGAGGGGGAAAATGAGAGCAAAGTTGGACTATATTCTATTATTATGAGAATTATGTTTTCTCACTCTTCAATTTGCCCTTTAATAATCTACCTACACACTCACACGGCGTATTGACCCATATGGGCTCCCCACGCCGTATGACTCCTTTTTCAGACCGTTCTGATTTCCTTTTTTTGGTCATATCTCGCTCGCCCTGACCTGCGTTTGACCTTCGACTCGAACCATTGGTTTTGTATTTGAATTATCTATCCAACAGATACCTATAACCTTTGAGAAAAATCTAGGAAACAAGTGAAATGGATCTGAATGGACCAATTGATAAACAAAGGACAAAAACCCTTCCTAGCTCATCCAATCATATCACTCTAGTCGGAAATCGGTCAAATCGAGTGAAATAAAGGTCAAGATGGAGGTGATTCTCATACAATATGTAGTGACATTAGTCAGCAAAGTTAATTTATATTTAGTAGATTAACTAGTAAGAATAGTGATAGAACTAAAAAGCTCTCATTCAAAGGAAATCTAACATAATGGTTCACATTATTGGTACATACTAATATATAATATCTAGTTATAAATTTTGTTGTAAGTTTTCAACTGAACCTTTGTTATTTAAAGATCGGAATCTAAAACAACTCGTATACATGCATTACATGGCATCCAATTATATATATCCAGACTCACAAAAACAAACCAATGGAAATCGATTATATATTTACTATCAATGAAAGTGATAACAAAATTGACAATAAACAGGGGCTAAAGTAATAATTTAATAGTACCTCGTGATGACGGATATCATTCTATCTAACTGATCCTCAAGATACTATTCAACATAGACATGTACTGTGTAGTGGTAGTCTTCATAGAAATACCTCATTGATCCATTATCACTCATCTCCTATCCATGCCACGCCACACAACAAGCCATCATATAATATATCTCAAGAATTCCACCAATGGGCTCAATAAAAACTTTAACAAACAGGTTTTATGTTTAACAATACTATTTCATCCTGGATTTTGAATTTTATTGCCTTAAAGTGTAGTGAAAATATCACATGCATATTTTCCTCTCCAATTTTTGTTTTTAGTGGGAGATTACAATTTATTGGATTATCTACTCCTATCAAGTTTAAAACCTTTGTGGTTTCTACTGAAAACGAGATTAAAGCCAAAGTTGATAATAGCAAGAGAAGGAAGCATGCAAGAAGGATGAAAATTAATCGGCTAGAACGATATGGGAATTCTTATATGTATAATAATAATATGCAAGGAGTCAGCTCACTTGTTGTTCGTGCATTTGAACCGCTGTGTGAAAGAAAAGTTCTAAGATTATTATATTCTCCAATTCTTTTCATCAAATTATTTAACTTTTACTTACATCTTAGTCATTATATCCTAGATGATATGGATCATTAAATTTGGTTTTCACTTTAGTTCTTGAATGGCTGATGACGAGCGGATTTTACACAGCCTTTCAAATACCCACTAGAATGAACTAATGGAATCGTTCATTTCCCTAGGGTCTTTCTAACGCTATTACTCAGCTTAGATTTATTAACTAGATCAAGTAACAATGATTAGCTGGTTGTTTTAATGTTGTAATATCCAATCATCAACTAAGTACTAAATTGAAAGACAACAAATGCAAGTAATCAAGTTTTTAAATAGGGAAGGAAGGTTACTTAGATTCGAATCCATAATAGTTAGCAATGTATGAATAAATTAATGCAATATCAATTAAATAGGTAGTAATGGCTTGGAAATTTCGTAAGATAACCTTACACCGCTCCCACGAATCTAAGGACCTATTCTGCTTGACATATGATTCCTCTCTCGAGCTAATCTTAACCCAAGCAAATGCCACAAAAAATAAACGATGCAAAAAGCCTAGATTAAATGCTCCTCGCTCGAGCTAACGAGTAACCTAGAGTTCTTCCTAAGTTTCCTATTGATCTATGTTCCTCTCGGACCCACAAATCAATGACAAAAATTCAATTAAGATGATAAAAAATAAAGAATCAAAACTAGGTTTTAACAAGAACACACCATTATTATGAATAACATCGATAACATAATCAAAGGGTTAAAATCTCATCATCCATATAAAATCTAGCCTAAACCTTCATCTAATCTACATATGGTTTCAAGAAGAATTAAACAAATAAAGAGGAAGAAAACTGGAGAAAAAGACATCTTATAACCAGAAATCCTAATCTTCAAACTGAAATACAAACTCTACTCCGATTTGACTTTAATCTTGTGTTTCCTTACTCTAAAACCCCTGGTTTACTCTCTCTGGTCAAAATCCAATCCCTATTAGGTCTCCTCATATTCCTACGTCTAAAAGGTATTATATATGGCCCATGAAAGACTGCAGGCCCGTTGTTGAAAAGTGCTCTCTGGCCAAATTAGTGCGTGCACTTCTTCGTCCAGGGTGCACTAATCTCCTGCCTTGCCAGATTTCACTATTTTGATAATTCCTGCTTTGTTTGAGCTCCAATTTAGTATCTGTTCGATCTCAAGTGTCATGAAACACACAACAATGCATCAAAAATATGCAAAACAACGTAACACGGCCGAAGGGGCCAAGGGGAACCAAATATGCACCAAATGTCATGAATTCAAACATGTTAAGGCATTCTAACATCCAAAAATGTTAATTAACGAGTGAACAAATATGTTAAAAATCAAGCACATCAGCTTATGTGCCTGATTATTAGCTGAAGGTAACTACAATAAAGGTTGGGATTATTCACCCAACCAATATTATGAGAACCAGGGTTCACCAAGCTAGGACCAGCCTAATAATGAAGGAGAGAAACAATAATGGAACAACTTTGGACATGAATCAGATTCATATTAGAATCAGGACCAATCTCCACCACCTTTTTTCCTAGACTCATCACTAACTTTCTACCACCAAAACTTCAATATTCGGGGCCTAAATCATATCAACCTCCGCCTCCTGAGAATACATACACATATATGCTTTTGGAGAAATTCCTTGCCCTGAATTTTAAAGCCATAGCCAGGCATAATGAACAGATGAGGTTGTCTGGCCATATGGTACAATAAGGAGAAAACTTCATTTATCAATAAAATGAAGTCTCAAAGATGACTGATAAACTCTTGGCATGCCTTAAAGAACAATATTCTCATCCTCAGCCACAAGTAGAGGTTGATTATGAAGATGAATATGATTTGTGAGTATAAGTTGAAGTAGTAGATGAAGTGGTGGAAGAGTACCTTTCTTTGAAGACAATTTAGTTTTCCAGGATGGAAAGTTAGAAGAGTTTGAAAGGGCGGAAGTACCCATCCTTGAAGATAGCCTAATTTTCCATGATGGAGAATTATAAAATTTTGAAGAGGAGAACGATGAAGAGTTTGTGAAAGATATATGGGAACATGTAGAACCTCTCCATAACGATATTCAAGCTACCGTTGAGCGCTGCATCATTTGGTGCTCCCCTCCAATTGTGGTTTCGCCAAGAGAAACTGAGACCCTTCTTGATTCTTGTTTGATTGTGAAGTACTTATGTCGAGAAATTGATAATGAGTGCTTCACATACCAGATTAGAGAGGACACTATCTCAAGACCAAACATGCCAGCCCTAGAGGACTTCTCAAGCTTCACCATATAGTTGAGGATACCAGTATTGGCACACCATACTGCCTCTTCCCTCCTTCATCAGTGGCAGTCAAGAAGAGAATTCCACTTTAAGGCATGAATTAGAGCTCACAACCACTTCATCGGCTTCTCAATCAATCTCTGAGGGTGCTACTTGGCATTCAACTCCAATCCTTGAAGAAAATAATGGAATTCAAAGAGTTTCTATGTTGGGTGGCCGAATCCAGGTATCGTCTAGATCAAAAACGTAAAAGAAAGAGCGCTTATTGGGAGGTAACCCGAGCGTTGAGTCTTTATCTTTTATTTGTTTTTGCTTATGTCATGTGGTTGAAATATTTTCTGTTCTTTTGTTTCTTATGGTTTGATGTAACGGATTGGCATTAGCCTCTCCTCTTTTGTTTTTTATTATTTCTCTGTGGATGTAGAAGTCTAATCCCGTACAGATGATGTATCAATCTCATGCACCAATTGATAGGAGTCTTGATCCTCATCCAGACTCTGGATTTGCTCCATCTATCGCCTTTCAAGTTAGTACCAGGTTCTCATGTTTCTCTGATTCTATGGACATTGAGGATAATGTCTTGTTTAAGTGTGGGGGGATTTTGTCATTACTTGTCGGGTTTTTTATTATGTATCTTGTGTCCTCGTTTGTGCTTATAATGTGACATATTTTTGCTTTTCGACACTCCCTTAGTTTGTGGAGGCCAGTGGATGCATGTTTAGTGTTCTCATTCTATTTGTGTATGTCTTGAATATTAAGATATCAATTTCGAACCACCTGCCATTTTTCTTGAAGTTAGTATCTCGTTTATATGATACATGTGGATTGCCACTTTCCACTGTTTTGTTCTATGTTGCAGTAGAGTATATATTGTATCCACCCCTAATGAATTTTACTAGGTTGTTATGATGATAAAACAGATTGGAGGAGTCCGAATGAGGTTGCTAAAAGAGGCCAATGAGTCAAAAAAATAAAATATGTCGTGGGGTCGGGGTTTGGTTACAACCTAAACACGCAGGCAACCTTCTTGTCCGTCGTCTTCCCAACCTTTCTAAGGCTTGGGTCGTGGGCCGGAGACTGGTTACTTTAGAGTCTAGCTATGGTTGAAACTACCCCCCATTTGGAAAAGGTCGCTATCTAAAAAAAGCCAAAGGAAAGAAAAGCCAAAGAAAACGAATTTTAGCAAGTAAACTTTGTTTGTAGTCATATATAGTACTAGATAGTCAAGTCAGAAATTCAAAATAAGAGGGAGGTTCTAGCATTACTTCAGTGTTGTAATCATAAATGAAAAATGCAAGCAACTTCTCCCTCATGACGGAAGAGTAATCATCCTAGCCAGGACGAGCCATCAGTCTGTTTCTTCTGCTGGCAATTCATAGGTATAAGTGTTTGGGGGGATATAGATACACTCTAGTGGTTAGATGTCAAGTCATTTGTATCATATGCATGAGTCTGTCTTCTACTAGCTTAAGGGATTCGGTGTTGTATACCTAATTTTGTGGTTTGTTGATTGAATTGCATTCCTTGACACCATGGTACAGTTGAGATCCTAGATTATATTTTTCTATCACCACATTTTGAGTTCTTTGTAGAGTGCGATTAATAGATTTGCGTGAGGACATGAAAACGTTTAAGTATGTGTGGGGGAGGGGGGTTTGATGTGCTTGATTATTATCACATTTTTCCCTCTTTAATCGACATTTTTGGATGTTTGGATGCCTCAACTTGATCGAATTCATGAATTTTTGTGCATACTTGGTTCCTTCTTGGCCCTTGGGCCATGTTACGTTGTTTTACATGTTTTTGGTACATTTCGGGTATTATACAATGTCTCGGGATGAACTAAAGCATGACGCGGAGGCTGGAACAATCAGTAGGTTTACTTTGAAAGAAAATATCACAGTTTAGTATTTTTAGAACAACCCATTGCTCGGAGGTCCGATTGATGCAAGGTTAACGTTGTTGGAAAGCTAGTTCGATAGCCTACAACTTTGATGTTGACATCGTGTCCAAAATTCATGTATTTATAACACATGGTCGTATGTTAACAAGCAATAGCCACATATTGTCTATTACACGATCGTGTGTTGTAACACACAACGTGTGTTGATAACACATGGTCGTGAGTTGATAACACATGGTCGTGAGTTGATAACACATGGTCGTGAGTTTGCCTATAATGGGATTTTTTGGAACGTTTTACTTGTGACTTTTCATCGAACACCTTTAGTGTGCTTGGGTGTAGATTAGCTCGAGAGAGGACTGTGCGGTCGAGCAGAATAGATCCTTAGAGTCGTGAGAGCAATTAAAGACTATTGTATGAGACCGCCGAGCGATTATAACCTGATTACTTGAGATTGCATATCGTTCATTCATGCATTATTAATTTTAGTGAATTCGAGTCGAAGAAACCTTCATCCAATTCTTGGAACTTGATTAATTACATTTGCTTTCTTTTAATTTGAATCACTAGTTGAAAGTTTGACACACCGACAATTGAAAAACCAACCAATCATTGTTAATTGATTTAGTTAACATAATTAAATTGAATAATAGTGTTAGAAATATCTCAGGGAAATATGATTGCATTAGTTTATTTTAGTGGATATTTGGTAGGCGGTGTAAAATCCGGTCATTAATAACTTCAGAGAAAAAAACTAAATTTTTCTTTAAAAGTGGAAATGTCCAAATCTTAAAAACTAAAATAGTTAATGAGAAGTGACTTACCAAAAATCTGTAGCAACTCCAGAAATAAAGAAGATGGTGAAGAAGAAGAAAAGATATGATGCAAATTTTCTCTTGAAATAAATGATGAAACGAAAGTAGCTACAAACCCTAAAGAATAAACGAGAGATGCCACAAATGAATCAATGTTTGATATTTAACTTGTAATATGGGATCTTGTACGTAGATAGGACAAGGCTAGCTTGGGAGCAGCTCTTCACCTCACTTTTATTGAAATACAAATTTGGGGGCAGTTTCCTTTTTCTTTTAATTATACAAATTAAGTTAACTTTTTCATGGAAATGATAACTATATATATTTATAATCAAAAGTGTTACATGTCAAAGCCACAACAAAACAGAGTGAACAGAATTTGGCAGTTTTGGGGTGCCATTAGGTGGGTCACTAGGGACCATATCGGCAAGATGTTTGAGATGGGGAAAAAGATCTTCGATGATTAAAAGGACGTTGTTATTCTTGAACTTTTAAAGGCAGTCTTTTGGGCAACTTCGAGAAAAATTCAAAAGGTTATTTTTTAAGGTGACTGTCTGGAGATCATCTCTCATCTTAAGGCTTGAAATATTAATCATGTAAAATATGAAGTAATTTTCGAAAATGTTCTAAAAAGGTCTCCGTCATATTACAATTTAAATTTTCTTATGTCTCTAAATCCTGTAATAAAGTTGTCGATTATGTGATAAAGAAAACTCTCTCTATCTTCTCCCTAACTGGTATCTTTGATTTTGGCCATTAACTAACATGTAATTCTTCTCTCATCTAATGAAATTGAGGTATATTTTTGGGAAAACAAAACAAACAGAACAGGGTGGAAAGCGCCCCCAGATAATTATAGACAATATAAAAAGAAAATGAGTGTACAAAAAGCTAGAAAGACAACAACTGACCAGCAAAACATGCTACCACTCGTCAAATTGAGTGGAGCAAATCACTCGGTAGTCTACCATCACGAGCCATCCTCGCCACACCACAATATGAACATGATGTACCAACTGTCTGGGACAATGTGCAACTGTAACCTATGTAGTAGTCGAAAGCTTCTGAACAATACTCGCAATTAACGCAGCACATTCCCACGGCCACTGGTGGGGGAGGGATCTGCAATGCCATCGTAAGCACTCTACAATCTAAGAAAATGACAGTAGGTTTGGGATACCTCTGAGCTAATGAGAGAGCTTCGAGAACGGCCATAGCTTCAGCATAAATGGAAGCTCGACAAAATAACCGACCAGCCTTCCCATCAACCATACGTTCATCCACATCAAGCATAACAATGTCATAACCCACCTGCTACATGTCTTGGTTAAAGGAACCATCACACAAATTTCATCAACGGAGATTGGAGTGACCGGAAAATTAATTGGGAAACTTTCCTAAAATGGTGGTTCAGTCAACGAAGATGGTGGTCCGACGATCGGAAATTATTAGGTTCTAGTCCAACAAAAATATTTAAAATAACATGACCATATTACCCTTCTAATTTAAATCTTTAAATCATATGATGATTCAAAGGCCCAAATTTCTTCTGGTAGGCGGTAACAACTTTGTGCTTTAATGCTAGCTAGATTTAATTCATGCTTAATGCAATAATGCTTCACTAGAGTTGGAGACTCGGCTGGTCTAATCCACACTTTGGATAATTTTATTGTTTTTTAGTCATCTTGGAGCTTTTCCAACACTTTCATAAGTAATTATTGTTTGGTTATCTATGAACACATGTTAATATCCCAGTACTTGATTGTGTATCTGGGTAGTGACTTTGATTTTTCCAGTAGTTTAATGTCGCTATATTGTGTTGTATCGTTTCTTGAGTTTTCATCGTAACATCCCGCGTATTCTGCTGCATAAATTGAACTTGTGCTTCAACCCGAGTCTATCTATAGTCGAGCATTACATTCAGTAATCCATGTAACATTGACTTTTGGAACAAAAGCAATTATTCTTGCGAGAAAGAAGATCACTTCCAAACTCTCCATGGCCTCTAGCTCTAGTGCTTCAACTAGTCTTGGCCAAAATTAGAGACGCAGCCCCCATTTGAATCAGATAGAAATGAGGGAAAGAAACAGTTATATATCTTCCTTCCTGGATAGAGTTTTACAAGTACGTACAAGGAGTGGGAATTCAGGAGTAGAAGGGAAGACAAGTGGAAAGGGAGTAGTATAGTCAAAGCGTTTGAAGTAGCTTGAGAGTTTCATCAATGTGCTTCTCAGGTTGGAACTGGTTATTATAGATGAGCTGAACCACTCCCTTCTTATCCAAAACATAAGTCTGTCTCCCAGGCAATGCTCCAAAAAGATCAGAAGGGACACCCCAATCTTTCCTTACTTTGTTACCCTCGTCGCTAAGTAATGTAAATGGCAGCCTATACTTCTTAGCGAATGACTACAACAAACATTTACTCAAAAACAGTTAAATGAACAGCAGGTCAAAGTATTCCTAATAAGAAATGCATGGTTGCAGTTTAATTACCTTGTGAGACGATGAATCATCACCACTAATCCCAACAACCTCAGCTCCTGCTTTCTTAAACTTCTCATACGAATCCCTGAAAGCACAAGCCTGCAATAGAATCATTAATTAGTGGGCATGCAGTGTCAATAATTAGTGGTCAATCAAAATACCTGTTTAGTGCAGCCAGGGGTTTCATCAGCCGGATAGAAATAGACAACTACAGGCTTGCCCTTGAACTTGTTGAGGCTTACAGCCTTACCATCTTGATCTTTCAATGTGAAGGATGGTGGTACCTGTCCTTTGTTCACCTGAACCCATATCATCAAAACAAATACCAAATTAAGCAACTTTCACAAAAATGCAATTTTCCCATATCATCCCAAAAAAACCAAATTAAGCAACTTGAATAAAAATGCCATTTTCCCATCCGACCAGAAGCCCCAAAAAGAATGTACCTTTGCAGCGACAATGGAGGTCATGAAAGCGCGACGACGAGGAGCAGTGAGAGAATTGGAGAAGACGAGGCCATGGAATTTGGGCTGAGAATTTGTTGGTAGATGTTGGGAAGATGGGTGAATGGGTTTATTAGGAGACCAGATGGTTGGACAAATTGAACAATGCTTCGGAAGCGAAATGGAAGCCATTGCTGGAAGCAAGGAAAAGCAGTTGGAGGCTAAGAAGGAAACAGAGAGGGATAGGATCCCAAAAAAGAGACTAGTAATTGGTGATGATGGGAAGATGAGGGAGATGGTGAAATAATAGATTGATTTTCTTTGGTCGTGGCCAATTGCTGTCCCCAACTATCAACTGGCCACTGCAAGGGCAAATCAATTTTACTTTGACATAAAAGCCATCGAACTTCAATACAGAAAAAGATACTCCAACTTTCGGGCATAGTCTGCTTCAAAAATAAAAACTTTCGGGCATAGTCACATGGTCTGATGTTCACATGGCCCAAGCCCATTTCTTAAAACCTCTAACCTACTACATCGTTTATATACGGTCCGTCTTTTGCTTCCCGCAATCCGTAAATAGACTAAAAATACTTTTATATTTACTTCGTGCCGTCCGTTTTTACTAATTCAGTCTTTACTAATATAGTCTGTCTTTACTTCTCGCCGTCCGTTTTTATAAATTCAGTTCGTTTTTACTTGGAGCAGTCCGTTTTTACTTTGTACAATCTGGTATTAATAATACAATCCGTTTTATAAACAAATATTCCAAAAATTATTAATAAATACCCAAAATATTATAAATAAATATCTAAAAATGAAAAAAAATATAAATAAATATTCCTAAAATTATAAATAAAATAAAATTATTCTAAACATTCTAAAAACAAAAGCCCTAAATATCTAACTCATATTTCACTAAAATTTTGGCCCATCTTCTCAGCCACCCAAACCCTAATGTCCTATACCAAGAAATTCGACTACATGAAATTCGATTAGAAATTTAAATGGGGAAGAATCGAAAATAGTGACGAAGATCGAGATTCATCTATCGGATTATTTACACGGCCACACTCGTCATCCGGCAGGGACCTACCTACATAGATACTGCCCGATGCTTGTTTTTTATGAATCGAATCTACGAACGAGACTACAAGAGAAACATTATGTGGAAGTTAGAGGTCGTTTGTGCGGATGAATTCGTAGGAAGAGAATTCAAATAGCTAGAGAATATGAGGGTCATGCTATTTCAAGAAATAGAATGTTTGGTTGTGTCATTTTAGGTGATTGTTGGGATTCGAGAATTAAAAAATTAAATGAAATGGAATGAATTCTCCCAAAATCCCCTTCCTAACCTAGTGATTTCAATATGAGCTCAAAATCTCTTGGGTCCCACATCAAGAATTCAAATCTCTAACATTCTCCCACAATTAATTGTGATCCAAACAATCTATTTGACAAAATCTCTAACGAGATTTTAGAGACCAAATCACCCAAAATCACTCAAAATAATCATTTGCACAAACAACCCTTAATTTTGATTGTGGCTGGTCCAATTGGGGGTGGTGGGGTTTTATTGTTAGAATTGTTGGTTTGGAACTTGATGATTACCTCAGAATCGTTGAGATTCTCCACAAAAGGTCCTTCCTTTGTTCTTTTTTCTTGATACTCTGCTCTCATATTCCTTTTCTTTGCTATTTTGAATTTGACTCATTTGTTGGATGGATGATCAGTTTGGTTAAATTTGAAAGAAAGAATTGGAGAGCAACTTACCCTTCCCTAATGTTGCTGGAGCGTTTGCTTATTATGGTCCGGAAAGTGTAGCCAAAGAGTTCCATAAAGATAGAGAAGCCATTAGAGAAGCGCAGACTTTCCAGCACATTGATGAGAAAGGGTATGTTCTGTTCAAACTTTATCCCATCATTTTAATTAGTGATTCTATTTTTCTTAAGTTGGTTTTTGGTTTGCAGGTTCAATTGGGGGTTAGCTGTAAGGAAGAAATCAGAGAGGATTCTGAAGCTGCTGGAGAATGAGGGTTTGCTCAAGGAAGAGAGGGATAGATCAAGAGACATTACTAGAGGGATCCAAGGCTTTGGTAGCTTCTCGGGAACATGTGGAGCACACGACTTCGCTTCTTCAAAATCTCCAATGGCAATTTCGTTATAGAAGGCAGAGGCGATGGGCTTATAGAAAATCGAACCCCCAACTCGGCCGGCTACTTCTCAGCAACAGGAGAGCACACGGCTAAGCTTCTTCCGAATCTCCAATGGTGATTCCGATTATAGAAGGTAGAGACAATTGGATAATATATAATCGAGCCCCAAGTTCTGCCGGCTGCTTCTCGGCAACAGGCGGACCACACGGCTCCCCTCCTTTAAGAGATAACAATTAACCTCCAATGACTTTTGCGATGATGGAAGGGGCAAATGCAATAGGATAATAGACTAATAAGAAATTGGTGGAAGCAATCAACTATGTGGCTGTCAAAGTTGAGAAAAACAGTGTCGAAAAGGAGGTTTATAAAGTTGGAACAATGTAATCGGAAAAGTTTAACCTGTAAAACAAGATATTTTTGTTGACAATGGTGGAGTACTACATTTTTGTGATCATAAAGAAGATAAGATATAAAAAAGAGAAAATTATAATAGAAATAATGGATGGCAAAAATGGGTTATATCGAATAAACTTGGGTGTTCATATTGCATTTTTGACATATTTAGGTGCTAACATGACATTATTTTATTTTAAAAACAAAGCACAATGTAATGTCGTAACGTAGTGTTTGTACCGGTGCATGTTTCCACCGGAGTGTTACCCTTTATTTAATTATTTAGTTTTGTTATCAATTATCTTTTAATTATCGATTTTCTTCTATATGTTGAACTAATTTATACTTTAGACCATTAGTCAAATTAGTCTATATATTGCCGAAAATTACTCGTAGACAATGGTTACCAGTGTTTACTATGTAAATCACACGCACCAGAGCCTTTATCCCATCTGGAGTTGTCACTAGTAGAATGGTCTAGCCATATGGCAACCCCGTAGTAGAGTGTGGGGCGTATACAACAAATGCAAAATTTTATATAGTTGCGAAGATGAAAAAATCCAAAAGATCCATCCAATGGCCTTCCGGGCACCATTCATCGGACGCCCATGTCACCCTATTCAACATCGCAGCATTCGGCACTCCGTAGAATCTCGCATATGGTTGCCAATTATTAGTGACTTCCAACACAAGTCTTTCCGGAATCTCCAAGAACCGTTCTTGGTATCCATATATGAATTGAGACATTACCCTAAACCCACAATGACCATCTCCCTTAGGGTTGAAGCACTTGCCAGAAACCAAATTACGCACAACACGTGGGATATACAACAAGTACGGCTCCACTGAAAGTAATTATAAGTCCCGAAGAAATTAGTTGAATTTTTAAATAAAATCAACTGACACATAATAAATATATAACTAAGTATAAAAAGAATGAATAGATAGTTATTAACCCGAAGTTAATGCACTCGAATTAGGGGGTGTGGATCTCGTTTTGGTTGATGTGCTTTTACCTGAGCCAACAAAAAAAGTTACAACAACTGAAAATAACTAACTACTTATATGAAATACATAATGAAAACTAACCTAAAGTAGGATTACTTCGAGAACATTGTACTTTCTTGTGCTCATACTAAGACTTGTTTCTAGTGTTGTCTTGTCTAGGTGGTCTTCCCTTTGGAGCATTCGGGTCCTCCGACTCCTTGATGTCCTCGAACTCTGGACGCACATGAGATCGAACTACTTTAGTTAGGGCCCGGACATCAGGTCCTCCTCTACTACAAGCCTCATCCACCAACTTATACAAAATATCACGCTGGAAGGCATCATGGTCTTCGCAATCTGAATGGTCAGAAGGTGAGAGATAGTCCAAAGACCTCCAAAAGTAATCTAAGTGATCCGGTCCCACCTTGTAACCGTGTGCAATAAACTGCCTCAACTTACATCTACATGAAATACCATATGTCTCCCAGATCACACATCGACATGTGTACGTCTTTTTCCCGTCTGCATGCAATAAATTTATCGCCCATAAATTTACCTTCCTGTTCAAAGTCACAAAGGGTTGTCCATGCTCATATCCATAAACCTTGAAATAAGCTGAAAAACAATTACAGAAAACCGAATAACTAGGACTAGAGGTGGTTTGGTACAAACAATTATGGTAAAATTCAAACATAATATCATGCATTAGGCTACTGTACGTTCATTAGCCATTTAGCATGCATGATTATATTTACAGACTACTGTACAATAACAACCAATTTAGCATGATAGAAGTTAAACTACCAATCATTAATCAAATTAATGTACGTTCATTAGCATGGTAGAAGTTACTACAATCACAAAGTTTAGAAATTGTAATTTAATTTTATATTCAGTTTGTTCGGTTTTACTTTGGTTAATCGATCGGTTACTAATTTAATCACTAACCATTCATTTAATAAAATCCTTATTGGTAACCAAACCGCAAACCAGAATTCGATTAGTGGTTAACCACCGTATATTATGGTTTTGATTTTTGATTCAAACTACTAACCACAAACCAATTTTTACCCTTACAAATAACTAGTTAGTTATAATAAAACATGGTAACAAGTTACATAAAAACATAATAATCAGTTATAAAAAATAAGAATAACTCGTTACCAAAAAAACAGAATAACAAAGTTTTGTTTCAAAAATGAATAACATTGTATGTAAAAAAATAAAATTGGAATAATTAGTTATATAGCAATAAATAATAAATACTTATATATACGTCAGGCACAAAAAAATATCTTCACCCGCTAACCTTCTAAGACCTTTTGTACCTCAATTAATTGACCCTTAATGTATTGATGATATCTCTAGCAAAGTGAGTCAATCTTGTTGGTGGCCGTGTTAAGCCAAGAATTTAATTAAGAATGCGACGATTCCAGTGCTTGTGTTATCAAAATGTCTGATATGGTTTGTGTAATAACGAGCCCAATTAAACTTACAAGGTAGCCACTCACATCTCAGGTAAGCCATGAACACATGATTAGCCCCCATTTGGAGGATTCCATTTTTTCATTCTCAAGTTGCAAAGTCCAAACATAAGTTTCCATTTTTTCATTCTCTACCAAAGCAAACCCAATGCTAAAGTTCTTCCTCACTAGAGTCACACCTATGAACTAAATCAATGACTTTTTGTAGAAATTCGTCTTGTATGTAGAATCGATTATAATCACAAAATACCATGCCCTCAACGTTCGAATACACTTCGGATGGCAGAGAAACAGGTTGGTAAGATTCTTGTCATCATCAAACGAACATTATACAAAGTAGTCAAGGTCTTAAGCAATTTTCAATGTCCATTTCGTCAGTGACGGGCCGTTAAACCTCTCTAGTCTAATCGTATGACAAGCATTGTAAATCTCGCGCGTGTTGTGTTCATCATTGTAATTGTTGTTAATCAAGCTCCTAATATGTTTAGGCTGCGTACAACTTGCTTCCAACTCCCAAATATATGCCATCTCTACCATTGTCAAACCATTTTTTTGTCGACTTCCTTGTGAAAAAAGCTCCAAATCGTGATTGTAAAATAATCTCCATAATCTAGGACTCTACTTGTCATCAACTATGAGAATCCTCCATTTCCACTCGGATACAGCCACCCTAAATGCACACATTTGAATTTGAAACGGGAAACCAAACTTTTCAGAACTACAAGACAATCATTTTAAGAATACATAATGTATAACTAATGTAAAATATTTTAAGACAAACTAGTGAATACTAAATACTTTTTACAACAAAACTTTTAATAGTAACCTGCGCGTTTTACATGTTATACTAAACTTATTTTTACAACCGTGAATACTAAATTAGTTACAAAATTTATTACAAAAATTTACAAAATACGTATCTTTATCTGATACATCTTTTCCTTTTTTGATCGGATAATTATCTTTATGTTTAGTTAATCAAATTTTTAATAAGATAAGATAAAAAAAGTAAACATCAAATAAAGATATTCATAAGGAAAATAATTTTTAATTTAATATTAAATAAAAGATTAATCAATCATTAAGGAGAAAAAGACGCCTCCACGGAAAATCCTAAATATCCTAATCTCCGACGAAATTCAGACTCCATCTCCGCGGGGTGCAGATGATACGGTTGCCCATCCGCACCTCACGAATATGGACTCGTCGTCCTTTCGTCGGCGGCCAAGACAAATAGTTGAACTCCATTTTTTGTTGACTCGAGCTATTACTGTAAACCCTTTTAGTACATGGGAGATGCATAGAAGAAACATGGACAATGGTGATGATCAGCCAGGATAGGTGACTAGTGTTGGACGACCGACGATGGATGACCGGCTGGGAGGTAAATGGTGCTAGAAGGCTGATGATGGATGGGTAGCCGAAGTTGGATGGCTAGCTCGTGAAGATTCTTCCAGAAAATGTTGAGAAAAACTAAATTTAGGGTTATGTGTTTAATGATAGACAATTAAGGTATTTACATTAGTTAGGGTGTGTTCTAAAAAAATCTAGGGTGTCGAATAATAGCCCCTTTTTGAATTATTTTGTATAAATTATATTGTAGGTTTTCCACTTATTATTTGTACAACTACCTTCCGTTCAAATTATTTATAACCAACTTTTATATTCAACAATTGAAGGTTTTTTTTGCAATAGATTAACACTCTCGGTTGATACAAGATAAAAACAGAAAAATAAACACTACATGTGTCCATTTTGTAGGGTGCATTACATTCAACCCCAAAACCTCCAAGTCACCAGATACACAACTCTACCACTAGAGCAAGTTCACTTAAAAAGTTATTGATCGGACTCCACAACACCAATTAACAAATAAAAATTAAATAATTTATAAAATATAAACTAAGTAATGGGCCGATAATTGATCTAGTGACCTAGGTAGTGATATTGTCGATTCAACATGAGATCGGAAAATGACCTGAAATTGTAATCGTAGAATCAGATCGTGAAATCGTAAGATTCCACGACTTTCTATAATAGCAAATTTAAAGAAGAAAATTCATTAATATTATACGATTGTTATTATTTTAATTTTCTCTTATTATTAAATAATAAAAATCTATCTATGACTAAAGTTGATGATTTAAATTCCGAACAAGTTGATGATTTTCTCTGGTTTTTCTCTTCCCTTTGGTGCGCATCGATCTTGCCCCTGTCGGGGCTTCCCTTCCCCCTTCTCTTCTCCTTTATTCAGATCATGCTTGGATATGAATCTCCTTCTTGCAGCCCTTCCTCCTCCTTTCCTTCACTATCATGGGTAGCGGTTGTGGCCGATCCAGCGATGGATATGCAATTTTTCGAACACTCGCTATCGGCGGTTGTCGATGGAGTTCTTCATATTCCGCGTGAGATGATTGATCTTTGATTGAATCGTTTGGAGACAACAGTTGTGGCACAGTTTGTTGGAAAATCTCCTCTCGTCCGAGTGCTTGCATCGTTGGTAAATCGGTTGTGGAGCGAGGGTGAACCAATTACCATCTCACAGCTTGAGGAAGGCTTTTTTTTTATTGAGATCCTCTCCTTTTTTACTTGTGAATGGGTGCTTGCTCAATTCTGGCATGTGCACCATCCTCCAATGATGCTCCATAAGTGGCACTCAGATATTTCTCCTCTCCAATCCTCAGCTACGAAAACACATGTATGGATTACATTCCGCAAAGTCCCTCCGCAGTTTCTTACTCTTACAGGAATCAACTGGCTGGCCTCTCACATTGGTAAACCGATTAGCAAGTCCGATCTTAAGGGCCATGATGTCAAGGTACGTGTTCTCAGAGATTCCAATATTCTTGACAAAGCAGAGATTAGTGTCCTTCTGGATACGGGTGAGGTTTACCGAATCCAAGTTGAATTGCCACATGCTAGAGTATAAAAATATGGAGCGATAACGAAGAAGTCGATACCTAAACCCCATCCTCAAACTCCAGTACAGTCAAAAATTGTTGAAACTGCTGGTGCTAAATCTCCTGTGAGATAGGAGGTAGTAGTTCTTAATACTTCTCCTTCAGTAGAGGAAAGAGGGGGACTAGGCAATACGTTTGAGGTTTCTCATGGAACGGAGGATGCACCTAGTCAAAAGGAGGTGGTTGAAACTTGTTTTGAAGTGGACGCTAGTCCCATCCTAAGCCCTATTCATGGTATTCATAACACACCAAACAAATATGATGTTCTTGTTTTCATAGAAGATGAAAGTGCCCTATATGATAAGGCAAATGAAGATGAGAATATTGTAAAGCTTCCTTCTCCAAAAGCTGTTCTTGGTGATTACCCACAACATGGTAAAAGAATCCTTCCTAAGTAGACCAAGGCTAAAATCCGCAAGTCTAATCAGAAATGATGAGATTTTGGATTTGGAATATTAGAGGTTTCAATGAACGTAGTAAAGTAGATATTCTCTTATCTTATATTGCTCATAATAAAGTTGATGTGGTTGCTCTTCTTGAGCCTTGGATTCGAAAGGATAAAGCTAACTCTCTCTTTGTTGCTCGTTTCCCGGGTTGGATGGGTGATTTTTGTTATGAGAAAATTTTGGGGATGATATGGCTCATTTGAAAAAGAGATGTGCCTATTAAGGTGCTAAGAAAAACATCTCAGATTATTCACTTCTTTGTGGATCTGCACTGCTCCTATTATTGCATTGTGGTCTATGTTGTTACCTCGACCTCTCATTGTGCCTGGTTGTTCGCCTGATCTCTCCGCCATTAAGGTTCCTGATACAGACTCTATGGCAAACATTGCAGTCATGTAATAAACAGCTTTTGTGTACCTCAAATTATTCAAGTCACACTGATATGAATGTTATTATTTCTACGCACGTTTGGGAGGCAGATCAAAATATGCTTAAAACGTGTTACAAGGGAAGAGATGAAGAATCCACTTTTAGTATTAATGGGCATAAGGACCCTAGGCCATATGGATATACTACTACCGTTTATCAGTCCTGCTGGGATACGATGGGAGAGGATGTTCTTTCCGCCATGGAGAGCTTCTTTGATACAGGTTTCCTTCCTCCTACTGTTCATTCTATGATTCTTACCTTGGTCCCGAAGAAGCTTAATGTTGTGAATATGAAAGATTATAGACTCATCTCCTATTGTAATACTATCTACAAAGTTATCTCCAACGTTTTGGCTGCTCGAATGAGTAAGGTTCTCCCTGGTCAAATTAAGCCTTCCCAAACTTCTTTTGTGAAAGGAAGGGTTATTAGTGACAATATTATACTTGCTCATGAGTTCATTAGCAAATATCATAAACCTAGTAGTCTCCCCTTGATGTGCAATGAAAATAGACCTTATGAAAGCCTATGATTCAGTGGAATGGCCCTTTCTTCTGGATGTACTCCATGCCATGAGATTTTCCTCTTTTTACATTAGCTAAATTAGTAGTTGTTTGGAACTATTTGGCTCTCAGTTAACCTCAATGGCTCTCTTTTTGGATATTTTCCAGCAAAAAGAAGTTTAAGGTAAGGGGATCTGATCTCCCCTTACCTTTTTTTATTACTATGAAAGTTTTGGAAGATCTCTTCACTGCAGGTACAAGTCGTTCCATGTTCACCTTTCATCCTCGGTGCAAAGGAGTTTGTATCACCCATCTCTACTTTGCTGACGACCTTATTGTTTTCACCAAAGCGAGTGTGGAGGCGGTGGGCCAAGTTAAGAAGATTCTTAATCAGTTTTATACCCTTTCTGGTCTCCAACTGAATGAGCACAAAAGTGATATATATTTGGCAGAGGTTAGTCGATCTCTTGCTGATGATATTACTTGAGTTGCTGGTTTTCGAGAAGGAACCTTGCCAATGCGATATTTGGGCATTACTCTTTTAGCTGGGAAATTATCCAAAGCTGACTGTAAGACCTTGCTGGATAAAATTACTGCTAGAATTCAGGATTGGAAAGCAAAGCTCCTTACTTATGTTGGTAAGGTGCAGCTTATAAACTTGGTGATTTATAGTATCTTACAATATTGGCTTTCAATATTCTTTATTCCTAAAATGGTGCTTAAAGAGGTGGAGATATTATCAGCTATATTCCTTTGGGGGAAAAGTGAAGGGAAGCATGCTCGAGTGGCCTCGACTCAATTAGCTTTTCCTTTTCGAGAAGGGGGACTTGGCTTTAAAAGTGTATGTAGTTGAAACACTGCCAATATTATTAGTTACCTATGAAATCTCATTATTTGAGTTGGATTCCTATGGGTGGCTTGGTTTTACTACTATAAGATCAAACAAGATAATATCTGGACCTATAATCAGAAAGAAGGGTCATGGCATATGAGACGGATTATGGAACTTCCCAACCTTGCTCATCAATTCATTTCCCATGATGATGAGGGAGATGTTCAGTGGGATGGGTTTTATATGGAGCGTTACAAGGTTAGTAGAGTTTGGGATTCTATTCGTTTTCGACGGGCTGAAGTCAATTGGTTTACCCTCCTATGGACTAGGTATCGCATTCCAAAGAATAGCTTTATCACCTGGACCATCATCCAGGATTATATCCCGACTCGTGATAAGATGGTACGTTCGAATCCGGGGATTGACACTGGTTGTCTATTTTGTACTAACCACCCTGAAACCAGAGATCATATTTTCCTACGGTGCTCTTTTGTGAAAACTGTTCTTGCTGATCTTGATCCTAGCCTATTTAATGCAGGATCCTAGGATAGTATGTTGCATATTGTCAATTTGTGGGATCAAGGTCGTAAAATACATCGACTATGGTGGTGTGCTGCTGTCAGTGAAGTTTGGCGGGAGAGATGTTGTCGTTACTTTAATAGGCCTAAGTGGTATGCAGAGAAAACCATAAAGAAGATTAGATCTAAAGTGCGAGATTATAGCAGTGGAAGACCAAATGAAGATGAATTCTTTGTTGAGATTAGCTTAATCCTTTTGCTTTCCTTCTTCTCTTTATATTGTTTTTTCTAGTCCTTCTCCTTGCTTCTTCCGAGTTGCCTCTCTGATGCTTAGGAACCATGCTCACCTCTCTAAACATGGGACTGGGACGCTCCCTGGAGGTTGGAAGGGAGGCTGATTTTATTCACCTTATGCTTCATGTAAGCGACAGGTATTTTGTCCCCCCCTCTTTTAGGGTCTTGTCTAGATTGTCTTTCTTATTTTGTCTTTGTACTAGACTTTGTTATGACCCTTGATCTTTTTTTTGATGGAACAAGAAACACCTAATTATTCATCAAAAAAATAAATAAATAACTAATAACATCTAAATTTTATTATTATAGGCCAAATGAGTGGAACAAAATGACAAATAGATAATTTTGCCTTAGTAAATAGAATCGTAAAATACATGAAAAATCGTTGATTTACAAGATTGTAAAATTTAAATCGAGATTTTACTTGATTTCACTAACCATCAATATTCATTTGAATCAGAATCGTTAGACACCACTAAAATCATTAAACTGTAAGATTTTAAAATTTAAATCGTCGATTTAATAGTGAAATTTAAAAGCGTAAAACAATGATAAAATCTAAACTGAATCTCTAAACGATGCCCTACCTTTCAGATTAAACAACGCCTTATATTGTGTAAATTACGTTATTATCCTTTCGTAAAATCGAAATTCATATAAGAAGTTGTGTATATTGACTAACTCAAACAGTTACAACCACTCACAAACAATTTCAAATACTCTCAAACGAAGATCCAAAAAATAAATCGAAGATCTGTGGAGCTTCTATGAAGGTACGAAATAAAAATAAAGTAAATGGGGTTGGCCGGCCGCCGATATCGGCCGAAGCAGCAGCCCAGCCGGAACGGCTTCAAAGCCGGATGCTGCTTCGGCCAAAACCAACGGCGGGCTGGTCGGGTTTCCTAACGAAACCGGCCCCATTTTATAAAAACATTTAATTTATGTAATTAGTGTAATTAGGGTAAGCCCAATGCTATATATAATCGGTTTTTACTTTGTCCTGTCTGTAAATAGACTAAAATACCCTTAATTAAAAACATTACTTCGTACAGTCCGTTTTTACTAATATACTCAATTTTTACTTCGTACAGTCCATTTTTACTTCATGCACTCCGATTTTACAAACTACGGTTTATTTTTTTATAATATTCACAAGATATATTTATTTAATATTTATATTTATAATTAAGATAAAAAATAAAAATTATAAATAAAAAATTCAAAAATAAATACTTGTTATTTCTTGAATATACGGAAGATATATATATATATATATATATTATTTTTTATTTATATTTATAATGTTTGTAATTATTTTTAAAAAATATGTTACGTTTTTTAAGAGAACTTGGTAAGTAATATTTATTTAGCTCTATTTTTTATTTATAAATTTGATAATATTCATTTATAACAAAGAACTACATTAATGAAAATGAACGACACGAAGTATAAAACGGGCTACGAAAAAGTAAAACTGGACCGCGTTAGTAAAAATGAACTGAGTTTGTAATTTTTTTCATTAAGGGTATAATAGTCCATTTATAGTAAAATACGGATTGTACAAAGTAAATACAGACTGTATATAACACCACCCTAAGATAATTAATAGTGAGTAATTTGGACAATTAGTAAATTGTTAGTAAGTAATTGAATTAGGATAGATAATCTACTACTCAAATTAATTAAGGATTTAGTAATTGGATTACTTAGTACTCAATTGCTAAGTTGATAATGTTATTACTAATAATTGATTTTGGTAGGAAATTGTGTAATAAGTGAACTTAGTTTAACATAATGCGAATTTTATTCGAAATTAACTACATTAGAATATTAATATGTAATTAACTAGTGTTTTATTTGGTATAATTTAGTTTGTTGAAAAAAATGGCATGGACAAAGATGGAGGTAAATCGATCAATAGTGATCTGGTTTAAGAAGAAACAAATGGAATCTAGAAAATGAGAGGTAAAGGCAAGCAAGCGGCTACTTTAGATCGGCTGGCAGAGCGACATATCACCGCTTCGAAGTGGAAAGAGGCAAATATCTTGAAGAAGAACAAGATGTTGAAAATCTACGAATCCCAGACCGGTACCCTCCTGTTACTTACCCGGTTAGGACCTTTCCTCCGGATTATGACGAGGATGAGGTCCTACCGCCTTCCTTTGAGTACGGGGATGTATCGGCTTCTCAGCACATGGCTTCTCCGCATGAAGTTCCTCCGCGCTTGACTTCTCAACACTTGGCGTTGTACTGGCTCGTCTCATGCCTCCGTGAGTGTTGAGGTTAGAGGAGGGAAACCTAGCCCACTTGCGCGGGTACAGGAGGATGACGCCACTAGACTGGACATGGAGGGACTCAGTCTTACTTGGTAGCTTACTGTGGGGTTTTCAGATGGTGGATCGACGAGGACGACAGTGATCCCCAGTTTTGGCGGTCACATTGCTCATTACTTGTGGCTGATTGAGGAGGGATACAGAGATCTAAAGACCTTGAGATTCATGAAGTGCCCTAAATAGTGGGCAAATGTGAGTGCCAATTTTGAAATCCAGACTAGGACCATTTGGTTGATTATGAAGGCCTCAGGACTTCTTCGCTTGGGAGATTACAGTCGACCCATTTTGATGAGCCTCTCCTCGAGGTATTTGTTGAGAGGTGGCGGTCTGATACTAACACCTTTCACATGTCGTGGGGGGAGATGACGATCACACTGCATGATGTCTTTAACATACTCTATATCCCGGTTAGCGAACGTGCACTTCATCTGCCTCGAGATTTGAATTCGTTGAGGGTTGGAGTAGTTGAGTCGTTTGGGCTTGAGTCTGTGGCGGCTTTGGATTGCCCTGTCAGAGGCCCCGGTACTGGACCCAAGTTGTACGATCATGACGCTAGGTACGAGAAGGATATGATCGGGATCTGTAAGCATTTAGGGGATGAGACTGCCTATAAGGTATTCCCGTTCGGTCTTCTCGGAGTTACTATTTTTCAGGACAATTATGCTGATTATTCCCGTCTGGTGGGCTGGGAGTACTTCATGAGGGCATCCAGTAAGATACCAGAGTACACTCGGGGTGCTGGTGCGTTAGTTTGGTTGTACCACGAGCTCGACAAGGCTAGTCGTGCAGATGCGAAGGGGATTACAGGTTGTATTACTTTGCTCCAATCCTGGGTTTACGAGTACTTTCCTAGTGTTAGACCTGCTAGGATGGTGTGATAGGAGTGTAGAGCAGGTAAGGCGTTAGCTGGTAGATGGGACAGTGCTGAGACGCCTAGGAGGACTGCGGAATCCATTCCATGTAAATATAAATAGCTATGAAAACAGTGTATAAATGACTATTTATAACAGTGGTGTATGTATAACTAGTTACATAAAAAATATACATATAACTAGTTATTGTCACATAATATAAGTAACTAGTTGTTGAAATTGATGTTAATACCTTTGCGCAAGAGTCATGTAAGGCCGTCTGAACCTAAATGACTTGTCCCTCGATAGAAGTTAGGTAGCCCTCAAATAGAATATTAATTGCCTAATTCGAAGAGTTGTACCATGACTTTAGTGACGAGTGTTGGGACTCCAGCCTATTAGTGCTCGTGTTTCCAATATGGAAAACCTTATTTGTGTGGCAATGGGCCCACTGGGTCTTATAAGGTAGCCACTCACTCGCTATGTACGGCATCAATCCTCCGATGTTGGACCAGTCACTTAGATCATGCGTTCCCACTCTTTGTGGAACTCTTCGTCTGAAAGTGCATGTAACACTACATTCCATGTCCCGTGCAAGAAGGCCGCGATAACTTCTTCCTTCTTCGTGATCAACTTAATTTTTGCAGCTTTTCATATGCCACACGTAAAGTAAGTATGTGGCGTTTTTGGGAAGATAGTGCACAATCCGACAGCCAATCCGCGCTCATTGTCGGTCACAAATGCCTTAGGTTGCCACTCGCCCAACAAGATTCTCAACTGATTCAACACCCAAACATAAGTTTCGGCCTTTTTGTTTTCAACAATTGAGATTCTGATGTTAATGTTCTTCTGCACCGGAGTGACGCCAGTCAACTGGATCACTAGCTTCCTATACTTGTTGGTGTTGAAAGTCGAGTCAATTAGAATCACATAATACCAAGCCCCCAACATCTAAGCACACTCGGGGTGCTGAGAAAAAGGTTGGCAAGATTTCAATCCTCATCTTCGGTATACTGAACAAAGTAACCCAGTCGTGAAGCGGCTCTCAATGTCCAATCCGTCGAATTCATGTCACCTAATTTTTGCTTCCTAATCTTGTACGACTCATTGTATATTTGATTCATATTGTGATGAGTGTTGAACTTCTTGTTCAGAGCGTACCTGATCTTATTCGGTTGTGTGTGAGTTGCAACCATGTCCCTAATATCACTCTTCTCTTCACTTGTAAGGGCATTGGTTTCTGTGCTAGCTTCAAGATATGGCACGAAAAAAATGATTGTGGTATCCTTTCGATTTTGTAGGATTGTTGGTGTGGCCTACACAGTCAATCGATAACTTCCACTCGCCTGCTACCACACGGCACCTCACTGTCAGTTTCAAGGGCCAGTCACACTTTTGGGTGTTCAACATCCGTTTTGGAGGATCAGAACCCGAGGATTTGCTAGCAGGCCCACGAGAGCAATACAGATACACCTGGTACTCGCGCCCTGTCTTGTTTATTTTGTTGGATCCTTTAGTCAACTTGAAATTAAGCGACTGGGCAATTCTGTATGCAGCTTCACAAGCTTCGTCCGAAGTATCGTAAACATCGTCGGATAAAAATCTATCAGTGTAACTGATTTTGTCACCCTTATTCAGCGATGAATCTCCCTACACACACAAAGTATGCTACATTTATCAATTATGTACACATCTTCATATTCATTCACTTATTTCTCCAACAAAATTAACGACCACTTACCGAATTACTCATGACGAGTTAGTGCATCCAACGTCTAAAGAACGCTAAAACCATCCGACCAATGTGATTACCTTAAAAAAAATTAGATGAGATTATTAAAAATTAAAAAAAAATCGAACTGTCCCGACCTCTGGCCAAAAGACTGTCCGGCGGCGTTGGATTTCAACCGCCGAAAAGACCCAAACGGCCGGATGGTTTTTGACTGAAATTTCGGTCCAATCGATAAAATTTTACCTAATTGTAAAAAAAATATACCGTAAAATAATTTTTTGATATAATAAATTTAAACAATATTATTTTTAAATCTAAAACATGGTAGGGTGTCAAATAATACTCCTCACACTAAAATCGGTTCGCTGGTTTTTATTGTCGTGCCGCAAAAAAAAATTATTATTCCCGTTCCGGCGGACTGGATTGTTAAACCCTACCGCTGGAAAATCCTTCTCTACATATCGCAATAGTAGTTGACCTGAATCGGCTTATTCCCATTTGTTCATTGTATATCCAGCCTGAAGACTGAAAAAGCAAAATGGAAGGATTACAAAATTTCGTTCGCAACGTCTCTAAGGAAATACAGTCAGCAACTTCGTCGTCTGAGAAACCGTACGATGTCGGAGGGAAGTTAGGAGCCGCCACTACTGCTTCTTTATCTTCTTCTGCTAATCACTCTCGCGTTTTGATGGCTAGGCCCTCCAGGTACTTCCCAAATCCTGAATTTAGGTTTTGATGAAACACTGTTTTTCAAAATTTCAGTGCACTCTGCCTTGAGGATTCGAATTTGATGCCGATGCTGTTTGGTTACCATGTTCCAAGTGCTCTTAGATAACAATAATAGTCTTGATCCGAAGCCTTATACCATTGAATTTCAGGAGACTCTTGTAAAAATTGATTAGGTAGATTGTGCTCAAATGCCATATCCCTTTCCAGTTATTGCAATTGTTTGATGGGCAATTTAATATGCAATTTTGCAGAACCATGGTGTCTGCTTGGACGTGCTCAAAGCTATGCTTGTTCTTCTTTGCTGCGGGAGTGGTGACTGGTTATACATTAAAGAAACGCGTCCGAGGCTGGGCTTCTAAGCTTCTCAAGAGAATTAAAGACGACTGACCAGTAAGCTTTTTCTTCTTTCATTTGGATCTTTTGGATAAATGGTATGTATCCCTAAAGTCACAGCAGTGGAATAGACAGAATGGAGTTATAGCCATTTAGATTGTTGCATTTCTTGTTATCGTCTTGCTTGTCACAATGAACTGTTGTGAGAAGCTAGATTCATCTTCTCTTCTTCCTTTTGGATCGTCTTACTGGTTACAGTTACACACAGAGAAAACATATAAACCCTTGTAATCACGTATTTGGAAACTTGTTTATGGAAAGATTGTCTTGCACATTAGATGATTATGGCTTCTGAAACACGAGTCACTTAACTCATTTTAAATCTCTGTATGTAATGTCATGCTCTCTTACAATTCACAACACTGATTGCAAAGCTGTGGAGAGGTTAGATGCTGAAAATTCTCCTTCAGCTTATGGCTCTTGCCTCTAATTTATCACTCTCTTTTAGTGTAAATTATCCTATGTTTGTGCAACTTGCTTGATAGATACATGCTTCCTTAACCTTGATTAACAACACCATGCCGATCGAACCCTTTTTCGTTTACACTCATGATACAAACATGTTATCAACAACGAGTAGTCATATAGAAAAATGATATTATTATATTCTATATCTGAAACAAGGTTGTGTAATGAATATAACCGGATTTACATTGTCTCGAGCTCTCTTCACCTTCTATATAGGGTATATATGTATATATTTTGTATCACTCTCTTCAATTATTTAATTTATTAATTACAGAAAGAAAAGGGAAAGAATTGGGCAACAGGGTTAACGAATTTGAAGCCATGTTGTTCCCTTGTCTCAGAAGTATTCCTTGTGAAATTCGAACCTTGTAGACGTCCTATGACTCATCTCTTGACTTAGCTTCTTTAGCTCCTTTGCTAACATAGGCATCCCGCAATAGAACACCCCTGCAGTTTTGGCCGGTATAAGTTTGCATCTCAGATTGCAAGGTATACTTAGATTCAGACAGCTTCTGTTTGTTTACCTATTGTTGCGAACGGATGCTTTGAAGCTATTTTGGTGAAAACTTCTCTCCAATTTGGTCTGGCGAAGTGTGTTCTTACCTGTAAAACAGTTTTGTAAATGCCAATTTTCTATTATCTGAGATGTGACAAGGAGATAAGATATGTTTCATACTCTAGTGCCAGAAACGATGTCAACTCCATGTTTGGCGTGGTTGAGCGCTTGAACCATGGTAATCAAAGTTGACCTTGCATCACCCTCTTCGTATACACTTGTCAAGTAGTTATGCATCTCAATTTGGCCCTTTCCATTTATTTACAAAAAAATGAGCCATGTCAGAAACCATATTTTTATATTGACGATGAAGATCCAGAGATGGAGATTTCATGTGCTTGTGAATTTACTTTGTGGTCCATTTCTGCAACTTCGTCCATGACTCCTTTAAACCATTCAAATGACCCTGGTTCTCTTGTAACCCAGTAGAAGTGAGCGTTGGTTGTTCTCACGGTTTTCTTCTTAATAGTGTTCCCTCCTGTCCCATTCGAAGATGCACAACTGTTTGAACTGTAATCTGATCTGCTTGTATCTGTATTCGAGTCCTGCACCATTCTCGTAAACAAAATTGAAACGGAAACTGTAGAAGAAGCCTAATATCTAATCCATTAATTTAATTCTGCATTGTGGAGGGCGAACATACCGTCTGATAGTCTGTTGTTCTGGTGTTGTTTAACAGATCTCTGAGAATGCTGATGAAAGGGGTAGCCCCAATACCCAACCCTACAAGGAGCAGTACATCATAGTTCTTATAGTCTTGTGCGGGAGCCCCATATGGACCGTCAACATACAGTTTTGGTTGCCTGCAACAATTTTTTTTGAAACCTTAGTTTTAGATTGCTTGAAAGCCTTCAGTATGTAAACAGGAATGCTATCTTTATATTCCGGGTTGGTGATTACCCTCTATGATCCATATGGCCAAGTTGACCGAATTTAGCTCGGCCAATAACAGTTGGTGAGTCGTTAACCTCAGTGAAAACTCGCTTCAATTCTTGTGTCCAGTCACCCACAATCCGGACATGGACACTAAGGTATTCGTCTCCTGGAGCTGAGGTTATCGAGAATGGATGCCTGCATAAGAAGGAAAGTTTGATGTATATGGATTAGTCGTGACCCTATTAAGTATTCCAGCCTTATCCTTACAATATGCACACTCACCACTCGAAGGGAGAAATGGATGGACATTGAAGAAATATGTACTGGCCGCTCTTGTACTTAAACCCTTGTGGCTTCGACATTGTTAGGCTGAAAACATCTCCTGGCAAAACAGTTACCTGCCCGGAGAGAGTAATAGTCGATTGAGAATCAAATGATGAGGAACAGGGAAAAACTCTCTGCAACTTGATAATCAATCAGATTACCCTTATAATCTTGGCAGACTGATGTTCTGATCGACACGTTCGAATGGTCCTCTCTACTACGTAGAGCAGTAGCGGAACAGATAGATACATCCATGTCTGCAAAATCAACAAGAAGAAGACTTTAAGATGCCAGATAACGTGACGTGCAATCAAATTAAGGTTCCAGTTATATAGGCTTACATTTTTGTCATACCACTTGTCAGTGAGGTAGAGGAAAGTCCCATGTACAAACAGCAAGATGTAGACTATTCCGGTAAGGTGATGAGAGTACCAGAAGGCGTTGAACCCAGTCAATCTGTTGAAAGGCGCCGGCAACTTCACTAAATTCCTCCTGAACTGACTAGTTGCGAGAGTAAATGCAATGGCCATTAGGACCACCATGGAGATTCCTGTCATGCCTTCAACGCCGCTTATAAGATCTCTGTAGGTGGGTTTATTGCCGTCGAAATCAGATGCTATCAGGGAAAACTTTTCCGGGGAGGCATTCGTCAAACGAGGGAAATCACAGACCAAATGGTTCCCCGCGTGTAGAACAACCCCGATTATTATTGAAACTGCAATCATCTTGTGGAAGTTGATGTTGTCGTCAAAAGGAATGACGGTCCTGACTTTGGTGGATCGAAGCCAAGTGATAGTGTTTCGACAGACTGGCAAGAGGATTAGAGCCATGTTGAGCTTAAGAGTCTCGGCAGCGCCTTTGGCAGTTGCGAGGCAGTAGCCCATTACTCGAGATGCAGCTCTGTTTCTATAATTGACGAACTTCCATGCGAAGAGCAGAGTCATTAGCATTAGCCATAGAGTCAATATACAACCACGTTGCCAGTTCTCGACAATGATGCTCCTTAGCATAAAAGTAAGCCTGCGACCCATGATTTGGGGTTGAAATCTAGTGCTCAAATTCTGACTCCACCTCGAGCTCGCCGTGCTTAGTGGCCTGCTGTAGTTCATGTATGGGTCTCTTCGAAGAAGAAGTGTTTCTAACTGCCATAGCTATCCATTACCAGGAGAAAAAGAAGACAAACAAGGATCATATATTAACTTAACCCTCTTATGAAGGCATATATAAATCAAAACCCACTCCTCATTTGTTCATATCATTGTAGATATTAATAAAAAAACATCCTCTCCGATATTAATTATTATTGCATATTTGCATGTTTCCATGTATATTATGCATGACTCAACTAAAAGCAGGACAGTCAATAATAAATCACTGATCTTATGTGATGTGAGCGATAAAGATTTTTACTAAAAACAAGTTTCAATTATGGTGGCAAATGCAAGATGATCTGATTTCAACATTATTAAACTAACTACTAGAGAACAATTCAAAATGATGCGTGAGTAACAAATGTATGTATAAGATCAGATTATGAAACTAAAAATAGTTATAAAAGATAAAGGTCCAAAAAGTCAACAATAACAATGCATCACGTACACTAAAAAGTAACTAATTATGAGTTGGTGGGGGGTGGAGACCCACTATAGGATTGATCGGGAAGCAATTAATTAATAAACTAATCTCACCATCTTATAAATTAGAGGCAAATACATAAATAACTTGGAATTCCATGCTCTGGTGATCGGTGAATATTTTTGGATCTTAAATAACAAATAATGAGATTTTGTGTGTGTTGGAAGATAATTTAATTTATTTACCTCAATGTATCCAAGATTTTCAGGATCAAGCTCCTCCATTATCAACCCTGCATATTCTTCAGCTTGTTCTTTCAATTTGGAGAGTTTATTGACTGAAGCACTCAGTGTTATCAACTGTTGATTTACCATATTCAACATGTTTAGAGACATTGCTAATTAAATCGGTTACACAATAAGAAATATAATTATTTATGGACCGTTTATAATTACCTCCTGCACCTCATCCCTTGTGATTCGTCCATCATCATTGCTGTCTGCCCTGTTCAATTATCATTTTATTAGTTAGCCTTAGAAACAGATTATCAAAGTAACTGGTTTAACCTTGAATTTATAGCTAAAAGAACTAAAATATTGTGAGTTATTGGTCACTAATCTATCAATAATAGATAGTTTGTGTCCAGCTGTTACTATTTTCAAATTAATTTATTTCTACGAGAATTTTAATTTCAATATATACATCGGAATCTTGTTCTAGATATAAGTATATAACGATTTAATGACATTTTTGTTACACAATTTAATGGCTTTTATATTATTCGAAAGAGAAAGACATTGGTTAAAGTTAATTAGGTCAGGTAAAAAAAAACTGAATCCCTATTTGACGCCCTAAGTTTCAAATTAAACGACGTCCTAATTTGAGTAAATTACAATATTATCCTTTCGTAAAATCGAAATCCATATAAGTTGTGTGTATTGACTAGTTCAAACACAATCAAACACTCTCAAACATTGATCGAAAGAAGAAATCGAAGATCGGAAGCGAACGTTACAGGTACGAAATCGAAAAAAGAGGGTATCAGAAGGCCCCGGCCGGGCGCTTGTTTCGGCCGAGAGGGCCCCGGCCGGCCACTGGTTCCGGCCCAAGGTAGTGGTAAAGGCTACTCACATGTCGAAGAAAATTTGTAAGCGTGCATCAAAACTATTGTCTGTAATCTGCAACCAAAACTCCCGAAGCTCTGCCTTTGTAATTCTACTTATCCTCTGCCCTTTCCTCCTCGCCAATGCGTCGAATATACTCCCCGCGAACTCTTTCGAATCCACCATCCCTGCACCCAATCAATTTAATGAATTCTTTACTGTATACCTGATAATACCGATCATCCAAAATCTGCAATTAATCCAAAATACCTATGCACTCTCCGAAATCATCCCTTGCGAGGAATCCGTCTATGGACGACAGAGAGTCAAACCGAGACTCGACTCGCCGCCACAGCTGCTCGGCATCGCCGCCCCCACCGGCTGCCGTGCTGCTGCTGGCCTTGCTTATGAACTTGAGCCCCTTCAGTGCCCGCTCCGCGCTTGACTTTGACCGCTGGAGGTTGGCCCTGATTCTCCTTGCATCTCTCTCCGTGATAACCCTTCCGTCGATCTCTGAGGCGGTGGTCCTCGACGATCCCGATCTCAACCACCCGAACTTCTTCCTTATCCTGGATGTGGCAGATAAGCTCCTCCAGAGGCTCTTGTTCGGGTGATGATCAGGAGTGGAGGCGGCAGCTGAGCCTGACGGAGTAGCTGTAGGCGGCGGCGTGACGCTGCAGAGAACAATGGTGGAGTCGTTATCTAACTCCAGCGTGATCTCCACCAGCTCATTGCGGCGGTTTCGCCTGATGTCGTTGAGGAAGATGGGCAGCATTGAGCCAGTGCTGACGTCACCGAGTTCGGAGTCGCAATCATCGTTATCGTCGTCATCAGGCAAGTCAAAGGAGCGAGCGTAATTGGAGAGCTTGCCGGAGGTGCTTCTGGCGAAGGAAGGAGATGATGATCTCATCGATAGATCAGATAATTATTTAAGTAATTAATTATGCGCCCAGACCAGCCCAGCGCAGCTGCGTAAGACTTGTTGCGTAAATTGAGGATTGAGAAGCTAGCCAGCTCTATAATAATAATAATAATAATAATAATAATAATAATAATAATAGATGTATTGTAGCTGGTGGCGATGTACAGTGACGGGTGAAAGGAAAAGGAAGTGATAGTTGGTAGTTAGTAGTAGTAGGAGTATCCAAAAGGGAAAGGAAAAAGGGGGAGATTTATAACAAAAATAAGACAGACACTTCTCAACCGATTGCCACCCACGATTTCAACGCCTTTGCCTCCTCAGTCGTGCTTAGGCGCGCCATGAAACAGAGAGAGAGAGAGACACAGAGAGATGAACGAATAGTAGTAGTTGAGAATTATTTTTTTTATGCCCTCCTCTCCCCGCCCATTTTTAACCTTCCCTCATGCCCCATATGAAGCCGGACATCCAGGATTGGAAATTCCGGATTAGGCTCGTATTTTGACCGGTCAAATCTGGATATCGGGTATCTTGATCATCAAATTTTACTGTTTAGCGCCTGATGTGGTCACCTATTTATCTCATTACCGATTACAAGGCCAGTTTTTGCCGAGTGTTTAAACAAAAAATTCAGATTTAATGTGGTCAACCTCAGATACTGTCATAGCAGTGTGTAGCAAAAATATGGGGTGTTGCAAGAACCAAACTCACGCCCTTTCATACCCAAAAAGAAAATCATACTACTAGACCAAACACCCTATTTGTATTTGGTTTAGAAAATGTTTTTAAAAATCTTTGGGTCTCTTCTATGACATGTTTGATTCCTCATTTTTTGCAGGCTGGATACTACTGTTGCCAATTAATACTTGAATCGTCTTTTTTGTTCAGCAAGGAAAGACAACAAAAGATCAAGAAGCTGAGTTTATGGATCCAAATATTGCAGCAATGATGCGATTCAGAGGTTTCGGTTCATCCAAGAAGAAGACAAGTGCAAATGAACTTGATCCGGTTTTAGCAAGTGCAATGTATAGTTCTGAAGCTAGTAGCTAGATAACTGAAATCGCAAAATTTTGATAAATGATGATAACAGAAATATAGAACCTCTGTATTCCTTAACTGCTGTAGAACAAACAGAACATACTAACAACTTCAAAACATAGCATTAACCAACAAGAAACTATATAATCTGTGTAATAATATAACTGTGTAAGCCACCCTTCAGTAGCATATATATATTATCCTCAATGCATCTTAAGACTCTTAAGAAGGTCCACCACCACCCCCAACCAGAACCTTGACTTTCTCCTCTTGTTTGACATTCACCTCTTGCTTCACTGTGCCAGAAGAAGTAGCAGTAGCCGGAGCTTTGACAGACTGAGCAGCTTTGACTTCCTCCTTCTTTGGGGTCACAGCAGTCGTGGACTCCTTCTTAGGAGCCACCACAGGAGTACAACCTCTTCTGGAGCAGCAAGTCATCTTTTTCTCTGCTATTAAAGTTGTAGTCTTTGCTGGTATAGGGGATGATGATTTGGATGGAGAGTGAACTTTGGTTGGTGGGTTGAAGGACTACTGTGGTGGACGACAATTTATAGTATAGAGGATAATAGTTCATTAATTTCTTTGTTCATTTAAATGTGTTTAATGAACTTGATCAAGGTTTCGACAAATGCAATGTATTTGCAGGTTACTCAACAGTCAAACCATTTGTCTTCTCCTTTCTCATTTGTGCCTCTTCTTATTATACGATGATTGAGGGATTCATTCATGTAGATCAGCTCTACCTGCACAGGTTTCTTCATCTTATTCTTACTGGTAAACTTGGTTAAATTTTGTACATCTGGTTAATCAATGGTGGATTCCGGTGGAATTGACCGTACCACCGGAATTCAATTTCACCGGAATTTATAGAGGGAAACAACACCTTAGTCTCTTTGCTGTGTTATTTCCTTGTACTTTAATCAGTTACATCAGCACACACGTACAACATGAAAGCTGTTTTTTCAATTTTCATTATCGATTGATTTAGTTGATTTAGTGAAATTCTAAACGATCGACAATAGATTTAGGACGGCTCAATATACTTAGGCCTGAATTAGATTGTATAGAGTTTGAATAAGCACTTGACCTATTGATTCATTTGAATATATAAAGGAAATTACGATGTAAAATTGAAACGTTAAATTCAAAAATATACCGAATTATGGTGTAAAGAGACTTTTCTAGAAGGTCCTTTCGGCTCAAAAAATGAATATTATGAAATTGCACTCGCGCGAACTATTTTAAAAAACAGTTAATAAACTCCCGCCAAGGAAGAAACCTTTTTATACCGTAGTGCTGCTCTAAAGTGTCATCTCATTAGTCATTACCGCGAAACAAGATGAACCAATCAATCAGGGAGGTTGAGAGGAAGGTTTTGCGGCTTCTCCACAATAACAAGACGTGGAATCACCTCCGCCAAATCCACGCCCATATCCACCGCCATGGACTTAACCAGTGCAACCAAGTTCTGCCCCATTTCGTGTCCGTTTGCGGGTCTCTGAACAAGATGGAGTACTCTGACCGTGTCTTTGACCAAACTCATAATCCGAACATATTCCTTTCCAAATCCATGATCAAGGGATGTTCTGTTTGTGGACCGTTTGAGGAGTCCCTGCGTTTGTTCTCGTGGATGAAAAGGGAATGTGGCATTTGGGCTGACGAGTATACCTTTGCTCCTTTGCTCAAGGCGTGTTCTAGTCTTGGCGACCTTAGATTTAGGCAGTGTGCTCAGAAGGAGGTTGTGGCACGTGGGTTCGACGGGTTTAGCTCGATAAGGATTGGGGTTGTGGAGCTGTACACAACCTGCGGAGCTATGGAAGATGCACGGAAGGTGTTCGACGAAATGTGGGTCTGGAGGTGCTTCCAAAGGGAACCGATGTCAGGGTAGGCTCCCTTCTATTCCCTAATTAATTCAAACTAATCAATTTTGTCATCACTTCTATTCCCTTTTATTCCTAATGCTTTGTTAGTCATAAACTTAAACTTCCCTTTACTGATCCTTCTCATGCAGTTATGCCTTCCCACCATCAAAAGCTCAAGCTGTAGTACAAGAGACATTACTTGTTTGGTGGTTGCTCGCTTCTAGGTTGGGTTTATCTTCAGTCCAACCAGAACTCGAAGATCTGTGCTTCAGAGTTTGTCATGTTTGTTGTTGAGTGTAATCCGACATGATGCTATTTAGGTTGGACTTTTAGATTATTCAAAATTTGATTTGACCGAACCGTACTAAACCTGATTGAAATTTTACCCAATTTCCAGCTCTACCGTCCCATATTACTTTCCTACATCCAATTTGACTCCTTAGTCCATCAGCTAAGCACATCACAAAATGGGATAACTTTGAAATATTAAATAAACCAAAACAGAAATAAGTTGACCCAATAAGTTACAACTTTCTAAGAGCTTCAAACTTTGTTGATAATTTAGACTCCTTGTACCTTCACGGACCTTAATTTAGAGGAACTATTTCTCATCAACACTTAGGCCTACTCATTATCTTGTGCTGATCAGCCCATCAGCATAGAATCTCACATCTTTAAGGCTTCTAAAATATCGGGTCATATTTTATTATAATATTAACAAATAAAGTTCAGTTTTCAGTACATAAAGCCCACAGAAAAGGACATGGCCATCTTTAATTTTGTATTGGGGCTTTTCAATTTACTCATAGCATTTTTGTATTTATTTTGTTCGTTGCAAAATAGGGTACATGTATTATGTATATCAGGGGACCTAAACCCTAAACGGACTTGGGTTTATGTCATGAAAACGGAACAAATTAACGGTAAAATATTTTTAGTGAAAAATTCGATAGGTCGTGACAAAATATTTATATCCAAATGTGGTGACAATGTTTGACATATGGCCAAAACTCGTGATATTTTAGAGTTTTTACCATATTTTTTTATTTTTTACTGTTTACTAAACGTGCACTACGTTTTTAAGCAAAAAACTCTAAGATGTCACGACGTATAGGTATATCGACCACCGTATCGATATAGTTTCTACGTCACAACCTATTTAGTTTCGAACAAAAAATGTCTCGTTGTTAATTTCCTTCGTCTTCCGTTAGTCTATTTTGTTGTATTATGACACGTAACTGATAGACTTTCTACATGGCAGGTTAGCGAACGTAATTGTATATCTACGTGGAAAATAATTTCGTGTATTATTTCTGACCGTTGATTTAGCGAATTTAATATGGGCCGTTCACTGGTGTTATTAGGGTTTTGTACTGATTTCCATCTTCTCCACTTAAGCGCCTTTTCTACTTTCCCTTATCCCTAATTAGTGAAATTGTCGATTTTTCCCATCTCTCTGACTTCAATCTCATATCATTTACTTCTATTATTAATCTTCCATTCATATTGCACGGCGACTGTTGGGTTGGTAGAGATCTTAAACTCAATGGGGTTTTCTCTGGAGAATGTGAGCGTGTGCTGTTGCTTTCTTTCCTTTTTAGAAGTTTTGTGAAAGGCACCAAACGACAAAGAACATGCTTAAAACTTGCTGGGTTGTTGTTGTCGTTTCTCTTAAAGGCTTTGGGTGCCATGCAATTCCTTCCGTTCTTTATGATTTCGCTCATGTAGGGTCATGGATGTAAGGTTCCGTATTAAAGTATTTGATAAGGATTTGATTCCTCCCTTTCTTTATACTTTAAGAATTTGTTAACTAAATATTTTTTTGTTTGTGGCCATGCAAGATGGGAGACATTGTCGAGTTTGTTGTCCACCACGGAGGAAAGATGATACTGTCCAACGATCCCACTCGGGTTCGCAACTAATACAAATATTGACCTGAATCACCTCAGTTATAGTGACCTATTGAATGCTACTGATGTTCTTCGATATAGCTCGATCGAGAGGATGTGGTACACTAAGCAAGGGGATTATCTTGATGATGGAATCAGTCCGATTGGTGGTGATGAAGATGTGTTAGAAGTGGTTGTAGTAGTGAAGGATGGGGTGGTGATCATTTACATTGAAGCCACTAACAATGTTGAAGTTGTATGCGACAATGCTTCTAACAGAGAGTCATACCATGGCTATGGAACGATCGATTCTTATGTTGAGTATTCTAAGATAGCAGAGGATGAAGGGATCATCCATCTCATAGATGATTTAGATAGAACTTATGATCCTGAGTTCTATGAAGCCATGGAGAGTCTTGGGATTCTAGAGAAGAGGAGACCTAAAACTACTTATGATTTAGAAGGTGATGAGGAGGTTCATTTTGGCTGGCACACCACAGAGATGTTGCGAGGGGTGCTAGAGCTATTGTTAAGAGAGTGAAAAACGAATCAAATTAATTCCCAAGTGTGTTTCCTGAGGTATAATTGAATTCTGGAAGGGTTGAGGACGTTCTTGAAATAGGTGGTTCTGATGCTGATGATGAGTCTGCAGATCGAGCTTATGTGGCATCCATAGACTCTCCATTTTCTAGTTACTGGGACTTATCTGACTTTGATCATGATTGTGAAGACAAAGTAGATGGGGAAGCTGATTGTCCATTTGATGGGGAGCCTTATTATGACCCAAATTGTGACCACAACAAATTGGTTTTTGTGGAGAAGATGTGTTTCGTCGAAGGCACGTAATTCAAGGAAGTAGTTTATAATCATAGTTTCGTCGTTGGTGGAAGCATAAGGTGGAAAAGGAGCAACTCATTTAGCAAGGAAGCTGTGTGTGACTTTGAGGGGGTGCAAGTGGCGTGTATATGCTAGTTGGTTTGGTCGTAACAAGGCATTTGTTATCAAAGTTGTTGGGGAACCACATTCCTGTCCCCACACCATACATGTTCAAAGTGCTATTGTAAGTGGCTAGTAAGCGTTACCTTACCGGTTTTAAGCTCAACCCATACATGAAAACAACAAGGTTGGAAACAAAAATCAAGTTGAAAGTGCGTGTATGTAACAACCAAAGGAAAGAAGCTAAGAAACTGGTAGAAGGGACATTGAAGGGTGCATATGCCAAACTTAGATCTTATCTGCTACAACTTAAAAAATCTGATCCAGAAGGTAGATTTGTTCTTGAAGTGGAAATAGTAATAGGTGAGTAATATGTACTATTTTCAGAGGATGTATGTTGGTTTCTCATGCCTCCATAAGGGGTTCTTAGAGGGATGTAAGAGGATGCTTGGTCTGGATGGATGTTTCCTTAAGGGTAAGGTAAAAGGGATGTTAGTAACTGCAAAAGGGAAGGATGAGAATAATCAAATGTTCCCTATTACATGGGTTGTCGTGGAGGGTGAAAAAAAATACTCTTGAGTTGGTTTATTACATTGTTGTATGAAGAGTTAGGATACTTTGATGGAATTGATTGGTCCATAATCTCTGATCAACAAAAGTTTAGTAGTCACGTGTCTATTTTTTATGTTGTCTTTAAGGCTGCCTTTCTTTAAAGTATATAGCTCACTAAGGTCAACCTCTCTCATGTAGGGCCTAGTCAAAAGTTTACAAATATTCGTCCCACTTTCTGAGCATCATAAGTGTGCTAGACATGTGTCCACAATTGGAAATCAAACACAAGGCATGACCTAGTTGAAAAGCTTTATGGAACTGTGTTTACTCGTATAATGAACCAGAATTCAGATTCATCTAGCATAACTCAAGCATCTCCAAGACACATGTGACGATCCCTTATGCCATACTAAGTTCATGAATGTGGATCCCATTAAGTTTTCACGTGCATTTGTGTCAAGAGTCCCGAAGAGTGACTTTATAGAGAGTAATATTTGCAAAACATTTAACGGTAGCATCGTCAAGTGGACAGGTCTTAGGATTATATACATGCTAGATGGTATCCATACGTGCATGATGAAACGTTTGGTTACTAAGGTGAAATTATTTCAGACTACAAAGGAGAGGATAATTTGTCCTAGAGTAGCAGCCAAAATCGAGAAAGGAAGTTAATTTTTAGACACTATATGGTTAGACAGCCCTTGGAACTTATTTGTCAATGTGAGATTTGAGATTTTGGATACGTCGTTGACATTGGACGAAAGACTTGTGCGTGTGGTTACTGGGAACTAGCCGGGATCCCATGTGTCCATGCCATAGCTTGTTGCGCATTTCTGAGGAAGATGTACATTACTACACCACTGAGCATTTTACCTTAGAATATGTGAAAATGGCTTATGGCTATGGTAGAATTCCATCCATAAGCGTGGGAGGAATCTCAAGGATCCGTAATTCATCCATCGGTTATGAGGATCCTTCCTGGAAGACCTAAAAAATCGTGTCATAAGGAAGCGTAGGAACTCAAGGTCAAAACTGCAAAGAGTGGGGTTGTAATAGTGATTGGTAGGAAAGGAATTTGCATGCTTTGCAGGTCTTGTGGAAATCAGGGACACAACACACAAACCTGCTCTAACTGGGAAGGGAAGAGGTGGATGACCATTAAGAAGGCAATAGGGAGGGAGAAGCTCAACAAGCTGAAGGTCCAATTGAACTATGAGTTGAACAAAGTGGGGTATCATGGAGGAGAACCAGAGAGACGGAACAAGAGGTTTAAAGCAGGCCTGTTAAAAGGACTGTAACTTGTGGAAAGTGTGGCACCACTAGACACAGTGCTCGGCGTTCCCATGTTGAACTTGGAATTCAGGTACGTAGATTGTGCTAGCATTGTCAGACAATAGGGCAATATTCATATTTGGGAAGTTGTAAATTGTTAGAAATTATGATTATGTTTCGTAGGCGCGATATGCTCCAGAGACTAGGTCCCAAATGTGGAGGAGAGAGCTAAGTATTTTCATGCCAGGATATGGAACATACGTCAACCGAGACACAGGTAACATCTACTATAGACAAGGGAATGCGACAAATAGGGGGCAAGAAGAGATACTAAATCCCTCGCAGCCACCCCAAACATAAAGTTCTGAAAACTTACGTCAGTGGAGGAGTCACAACATGTTATGGCCATTAAGGTATCCATATTAGTCTTTTGTAATTAATGTATGCAATCACTGGAAATGCCTTCTTTTGGGGAACTTATTACTTTTCAATTCAGGGTGGGACTTAAGGAAATGTAGTAGTGTTTTGTTGCAAGAAGGTGGATATTACCTATAGGCAGTATGAATGTTGGTATATATTATGGTATGTATTGTTGGATGGTTAAGATGTTTATTTTACATATGGATGTTTAAGATGTTTATGGAATGTATTGTTGTTAAAAATGTTTATGGTAAGTTTGCTGATGTTAAGAAAGTTGTTTCAAATTATGTAAGTTGTCGTAAGCCATAACCGTAACTAAATAACCATAAATGTTACCCCAAAGAAGACATCACCCTTATAACCATTGCCACATAGAAGACATCACACAACTCGGTTGCTTCATACATCTATTTGGTTTATAGAAACATGTCTGCTATGAGCTACAACTAATGGGCAATGCATCCTTTGGCAAGCAGTAGAACTATAGCCCAAATACTGCCTAACAAAAGGGTAATTCGACTGTCCACACATTCGATCTTGTTTTGGACCCCGGATTTCCTTTAACAATGTCTTGACACTGCTTCTTCAACCCGCTTGGAACTCCCGTTAGCGTCAACTTGTTCCTCCTTATGGATCTTTGAACGATCAGAATCCCACATAAAAAACCCACAATCACTAGTCCTCCAGTACGGGCATCTAAAGAAAGCCCGACCTCTATTCTTCTCAGTTGCGGAAATCTTAAGCACCACCTAGCACCGCCTCGTAATCATGTGCACACTTAATTGAACTGGACCCGGTTTCAAATAACCCCCGGGATGCAACCATTGCCTTCCGACCGCCGCTTGCAGTTTGGGACGAAAACAATCCCATGGTTTCCGTTGGCGATAACAAGAATAAAGCAAGAACAGTCCATTGATTTTAGGGTTTGAAAGGAAAGGATAAGGTGAAAGGATAATAAGATGCCCTTAGTATAGCCAAAATAATGGTCATGATTGATGGTGCATTTAATATTTATCACATTTTAATTAATTACACAGTCAGTAATTTGTGTGGCTGCAACGATCTGCGTGGCACTGGAAACGGTCACATTAGCTGACTCATTTCACGTCTTCTAGTCCACATGGGCTTCAAATGATAGAAAACTAACAACGAGACATTTTTGGTTCGAGACTAGATAGGTCGTGACGTAAAAACTATATCGATATTGTGGTGACATTTTTGACAATATGCCTATAAATCGTGATATTTTAAAGATATTTTGCCTTTTTTATTGTCAAAGCTTGCAGTTGAAACTTGTTTATTTTATGAGTAAAGAGTCTTTATTTATTTTGTAATTATATATTTGTAAACGTAATTTGTCTATATATTAATTATTAAAACTTTTGTACTATAAGATTAAGCTTTTATTAATTTTCTAATTTTATTTTTAATAAACATTGGAGAAGAAAATTCGGCCACAATTTAAATTCGGTATAAAGCTTCGTATAACCTTTGGGTGGCCCGGATAACACTTATTCTATATGCCGAAAATAAAATAAAAAGTTCATAACAAAACCCAATAAAAAACAACACATAAGAGCGTTATGATGGAGGAATTAAGATTATAAGACTATCTCCATCCTAAAATTAGCCATTTATAATATGACCTTTATAGCCACATAAACAAGTTTAGCAATCATCGACACTTTAGTAATTTCTAATGATTATAATATATTATATTATTTATTATTTTTAAAGCATAATTTATATTGGACAATTTTACCTCATTAATTAACTGTACATAAATATGGATATATGTGAAATTGCTAATTAAATTTCTAAATTAAAAAGATTATTAATTTAGTAAGCATTCTTCCATCCCTAACCACTAACATAGTATTTTATTGATTGGTTCGTCAGTTGGTGACCGATGCGAGCGTGGGGCGCAGGAGAAGGAATATGTTTATTGGAAAGCTACTCCGCCAGAGGCGATTAAGATTACTTGACCTATGCCCGCCCGATGGGAAGGTCTTCGATTGGACGTGCTCTTTTCATAAGGCAAGGAAAGGTCAACCATCTTGGCTCCTTCTGTCTGAATGGCTGGTTTAGGGTCCAAGGACCCGCCGGGCACTCCGTACAAGGTGGATCGAGCGCGAGTGATTTTTCGTCATCTTCTTTTTAATTCTTTAAAAACTTATATTGGATACAATTTCACTCATTTGATGTAATGATTAATGAACCAAATTATTTAATATTTATTAAGCTACATTAATATATTAGACATATCTAATTCATGGTTTTTTGAACATTTCATAAATAATTGTGTTGAAGACACTTTTGGTCATTCAATTTTCAGTGACATTTCAGTTATTTGACCTTTTAAAAGAATTCATGACCCAATTATTAACAAGGTAAAGAAACGATGTTTCATCTACTTTGATTGTATTTTCCATCTAAAATCCAACATAAGCTCGCCACATCACTTATAAAACCATTTTCAAATACCATGTCACTTATAAAATCATTTTCAAATGCTACGTCTTTTAATACTTGACATGAATCAAATTTCAATTAACCCAACTTAAATTCAAACCAAATCAACATATTCTCTTTCTTCCCCTTCCTTGGAGATTAACATTTCACCATTCCATAAATTAATTAGCAATTTTCAATTGAAATTTTATCGCCACTTCAGTAACTTTAGTATTCAATTTCTAACCTTCTCCATCCCTACAATTGATTAACAATTTATAATTATCATTTCGACAAACAAACATTATAAAAATGAACCAATCAAAACCATTAGATATTATTTATCTTCAATTTATTTTTTATTTATAAATGTATTTCTTGAAAATTGTAGTAATTTGCCTATATTACATTGCTAATTGACTTGCTAAATTAGCAATCTTGCTAATTTAGAAAGCACCTCCTCCATCCCTAGAAATTGCTTATGGAGTGCGACCTTATCCTCCACATCGCATAACATTTGCTAAAGAACTAGAGATGTTGATGCTCTTACCGTATTGGCAATCTAAATAAATCAACTGATGTAGATGCTCTTAGATCATCTCCATCCCAAAAGTTATTTAGTAATTTTTAATTATCAAACCATCAACTTTAGCTATTAATTTATTAACCAATTTCTAACCATTTCCATCCCTAAAATCCTTTAGCAATTACTAAAAATCATGTAAGTGTTTTAACACTATTTATGCACAAATGATAAAAGATATATTTTCTAATCATAAATGTTTTCTTCTTGAAATGTGATCCATTGCCTATGTGACATTGCTAATTAACTTGCTAAATTAGCAATCTTGCTAATTTAGCAAGCACTCCTCCATCTCTAGCAATTACTTATTGGATGCCACATCACCTTCCACTACACTTAGCAATTGCTAAAAAACTAGGGATGGAGATGCTCTTAGATCATCTCCATCCCATAACTTGTTTAGCAATTTCTAAACTGTCACATTAGCAACTTTAGAAATCAACTCATACATCAATTTCTAATCACCTACATCCCTAAAATACTTTAGCAATTTCTTAAAAAGTGTTCTTTTTAGAAAAATGTTCCAATAAACTTATGCGGCATGACTAATCTAATTGTTTTTCTTAGGGAATTGATCCATAATCCTATGTTGCATTGCTAATTAAATTGCTAATTAGCAAGTACTCTTTCATCCTTATAAATTGCTAAATAAAGTGCCACATCACCCTCCACCTCATTTCGCAATTGCTAACAATATAGGGATGTAAATGCTCTTACTATACTAACAACCTAAATAAATCAACTCATAGTCTTTCTGCCCGTCGATCAATTTGAATATTTTTTTCTCGTACTTTAGTACTGATAACCTAACTAAATCAAGTGATGCATAAATGATTGTAAAAAAGTTCCAGAATTATTCCAAACCCAAGAGCAATAGTGAAATTTTGTGCATAATATAACTTAAGTGTTTTTTTATTGTATATGAAATTCTTCTTCTTCTTCTTATGATGTTAAGGTACATGAAATCATTAATTTGTAACTCTTTTAATATGTGTAAACTTAGAGGAATGTTAAACATATATATCACTCCCTTTCATGAAAACAATATATGCATCATGTATTATTTATATCAAAAGTTCGATGTACCTTTAAATTCTTAATATGAGAAATTTGGGAAAATAAAATGGCGTAGAGGTCTCTTGTCCGGGAATGCATATCGCCGGCGCTCGACCCTCTTTCGCCACGGGAACGAGGATGATTGGCTAGCGTTGGTGGTGTAAGGTTGAAGTAGTAGGTTGGAGTCGCCATCGATAAAAAAAATAGGGATGAATCAAACACCCTGGTCATCCGTCTAAGCCGTCGACGCTCAGGACATACGCTTTTGGCTCGTTCTGCTAAATTACGAATCTATGGTACGTGGGTCGGTTACGTAACGGAAGCAACTTAATGCTTTCGTTCCACCCGACACAAGACCGGTCCAGCTTGACAATAAATTCCTATGGGTTTCGGGTTACCGCACGTTTTAAAATGGTTTTGGATTATAGGGAGATATTGACTTGGAAGATGGGTGGACTTGAGTCACAATGACTGCCTATATCTCGGGATCAAAGTCCTCGTTGTTCGAAATTAATAACTTTTGGTTATGGAATCCATTTATACTTTGGTGCTCGAGTTGAATTTTTTTTGGAAGTTGGATTATATTGACCGTTGATTTAACAGTGAATATGGAATTTGATTTTTAGGGATGATACTTTCCGTAGATTTTACGGAAAATATCAAATTTTTTTGGGTGAATGATTTATTTCCGTAGATTTAACAAAATTATCAAATTTAATATAGGTTGACTCGAATCATGTCTGATTGCCTATGTACTCGGATCTCGGGATTAAAGTCTGCGTAGTTCGAAGTTGGAAGATTGATTTTTTGGTTAGTTGGGTTTGACCCGAGCTTTCGGTGTTGTACACGACTTGTGAGGAATTAACTCTTTGTAACTTTTGAATTTTCGAGAGAGGGGATAATTATCCATAATAATAATTCCAAGGAATTAATTATTAATGGGATGATAAAAACAATTATTTCTCCTTTTAAGGGATTTTTGAATGCTTATTTTATGTTTTAATGGTTTTATTGGGATTTTTTAAAAGAAACAAAAAATAAATAATTATTTTGGTTCACTAACAATTATTCGACATAATTAACTCTTGAGAATTAGCTATTTCGAGATAATTGTCAAAAGGGTTTTCAGGAATTTTGAAGACTCATCAAATTCTTTTGAATTAATTTTTAGGGATTTACAAGAGAGAGAAGATTCACCAAATGTTTTGGGTTTTTTAATAACCGTGAAACCCCACCCTAAGAGTCCGAGTTGAATCACTGGTTCAATCGAAGAGTCATACTCGGGTTTCAACTTGAACCATGACTCAACTCTAATCTACTAACCAAGCATTAAAAACTGAATTGAAAGACTTAAAAGAACTGACCAACTAGGATCTCGGATCCGAAAAACACGACAAACAAAAGGAGATGTTACTCCAGTCTGAGAACACATCAAAACGATATCATCCGATATCAAAACTCTGACCAGCTCTCTCTCTCTCTCCACCAGCATCTCCAGTTTCTATGACTAAACACATAGATGTACCAAGGAAAACAAGTCTAATGGGGTCAGTGATAAGTACTAAGTGGCTAAAGTAGACTCGTGTAGAACTGTGACTATACTGAGAAGATAGAGCAAAATGATTTAACTAATTCCTGAATCTAGTAATGTGACCATGTGGTCCTGTAGGCATCATCCTATCATCAGTCACCCCTAGCTAACAGTTGGTAGCCTCATGGTGGATCAGACCACAAAACCACCCCGTAGACCGTAGATATCGTGTGAGCAGCATCTTTAGGCATACTCGACACGTCCTTCCGTAGCCGTAAAAACATTCATGGATGGGTGACCAACGCATATCAGGAGCTAATCTAGCTACACCTGAATCGTGTCCTAAACACGATCTGTGAATCACAATTCAATCGTCATGAGCTTATGCTCGAAGTTAGACAAAACCATGTATAATAGATCACACGCTACTACACCGTGTGAGAGCCCGGCTCTGCTTCACATCCCCTGTTCAGTAGATCACATGCTAGTGAACAGTATCGAGAGCCCGTCTTTGTAATCACAACAACTGTATAGTAGATCACACGCTACTGCATAGTCCTAGGAGCCCGGCTCTGAAACAAAAAATATGTACAATAGATCACAAGCTATTGTACAGTCCTGAGAATCCGATCATCGGATTCCTAACAATCCTAGTTTCAGGTTTACGCTTGAAGCATAAAGAAATCCTAAGCCCCCAACCTGAAACACGCTTTCCTAGTAGGGTCTGATCTGAAGCAGCCTCCCTAGAGCTCAATCTCTTGTTTTATAGGTCTAAAGAGATCAATCAAGGATCGAATCTTCAAAAAACCCTGACTGCCAGGTTTTCCTATGTTGGTTTCAAATCATAGGGATTAAGAGAGAAAGGAGAGGATTGATTACTTTCTCATGAATCCCTAGCCTCCTTAGTCCGTCATCCCTAATCATGGACTGGCCCGCTCTGTCTTCTCCCTTTAATCTCCCTCTCCTACTGGAAGAATTCGTTGTCAAAAGGCTTTTCTCTATTATTTGTGTTTCTAAGTTATTGGTGACAATTCTGACTTGTATAAAAAGTCCAACACGCCCGTGGCCGACTTACCACAATGTCTGTGACTGCCCGTTCATAAAGTCGGTGACCTATTGATGGTCACAGTCGTGATCTCCTGAAGGTCACGTCTGTGACTAACTGTTGGCCATGACCTTGGCCAGTCTGGCAGCCACGCTCATGACAGACCACTGGTTACCCCCATGATGGTCCATTTATCTGACTAAATCCCAGCCGGTTCAACTCTAAAATGCAACCCAACAGTTGACCTGAAATCAGGGTGTCACAACAACTATTTGGAATAATTAACTCTCGGGATTAGTTATTTCGAGATAATTTTTTGGAGGTTTTCAAATGTTTTTTTTATAATTAGTAGAAAGGAGTAAAAATAGGTTATGTTTTGAAAATGTCAGAGATGTGAATCGAGATCTAGACCTACAGATTATTATACCTAAGTGTTTAATCGTTGGCCAATTGAGTTTCGTTGAGTGGATCAGCGGTCTATACCCTCTAAATTTTCTTAGTTTTTGGTCGGGATGAGATAGAGAATCAGCCCATCAACTAATTCGGGTATGATTCATGCGTAGTTGGTGAAACGATACTTGGGGTCGGGTTTAGTTCCTGACCCGGCCCAACCTTATTCGACTTAATCCTAGGAAAGGAAATGAAATCCTTATCCTTCTTCTCACTCTGTGACCGAGTTTTTGTCCTGAAACCCTATCTCAAGCCTTTTTTTGCTTCCACCACCACTTTCACTCATGATTGAAAATTATAAATGTATATGTTGGTGGTTTATAATGGGACTCGAACTTACAAAAAATAAAAGAGTGAATATCACAAAGATGAGAAAAAAGATAGAAAAGACAATTCAAAGAGAAAAAAAAATCTCAAATTTAAATCAATTTTTTCAAATATAATCCTCATCTTTTCTTTTTCATTATTTTTTCATATTTTCTTCTTGAGATCTTGACAAATAACTTTTTTTCCCTTTTTCTTTAGATCTCCTCTTTCTCTTGTTATCCTTTATGAAATTAATTAATTTTTTCCTCTATATGGGTTAAGAAAACATAACAAATTAAAAGAAAGAGATGGAAGAAAAAAGAAGTATAAAAAAAGATTGAATAAAAAGTGGAAAAAACTATATAAAAGGAAAAAAAATTAAAATCTGGCTAAAACTTTGAACGCTGTTAAATTTTAGATGAATTATTTATATTACAATTTTTTGACAGCTACTTTAGATCTTATGTTAAATTTATCCCGTTAATCATTTTTTTGTTAAAATTTTAACACTGTTAGACCATCATCAATGGTCAAAGATAAAATTATCAAAATTTGACAATTTTAGTTTTGGGAATTGGTTTCAATGGTGATATGACTAAATTTGACTATGTTTATTTAAATGTTTGTTCAAATCAAATATAATGTTGATTTTGTCAATTTAATTAGATAATTCGTGTTTGATTTTTTGTAGGTAATAATAATTAATTAAAATGAACATTTTGATGTAATTTTTTTATTTTGATATATAAATTTTAGTCATTAATTATGACATCATCATTGACCAAAACACCATAATTAGTCACCAATTGTCATACATACATCCAAATTTTGACAGAATGAATTATGATTGAAAGAGTTGTACCAATTAACTATTCATTCTTACTTTTGACAGAATGTGTTGTCCAATTAACTATTCACCTTTACTTTTAACAAAATGCATTGTGCAATCAAATGTTCATCTTTATTTTTGACCGAATAAGTTGTATCATCAACTCTTCATTCTTACTTTTTTCATAATAAGTTATACCACCAACTATTCATCCTTAGTTTCATCATATTGGTGTTGAAAATATATTTTCATCTTTCTATATATCAAACCAATCCATTCTACTCATCTCACCATTCAACAGGTTCTTCGCTATCTCAACTTCATAAATTCTCTCCACACACCTTCACTTTTTGTTTCATGTCTTCCTCTAGTAACTCATCAGATGAAAGGGCAAGGGAAGTTGATGATAGCCAATGGGAAATAACGTGTCAACTTAAACGTCAATGTGTAGAGATGATGATGATGTATGGAGGCCTTGCACACGAACAGCAAGCAACGTCATCGTCATCGTTCATCTTCACAAATGCCAGTGAGGTGTAATAAGGAAAAAGCTCACATATGCTTGATGCAAGATTATTTCAACCCAAGTCCAACCTACGACGTTAGGTTCTACCGAAGATGATACCATATGCCTACTTCCTTATTCAACAGAATCATGACAGATGTTGTTCAACACGACTCATATTTCAAGCAACGTCGGGATGCTGCTGGTCACAACTCCTTCTCCCCGCAGCGTCGGGATCCGCTTGGTGGTGTCGTGTTTGCCTTCGTCAATGCCGCATTTCAAGACCCACATTGAGTGTTGATCATGCTCCAACGAGAATTCAACCCAATAGCGTTACGAGATATCCCGAATCCATTAGCATCGAATATGAATTTAACTCACACCCAAAAATCGCCTGATCTTTGACCATTGCCGATGCTCCCATCCTCCGGGATATGCACCCAAACGTTGCATCATTCTTTATCTTCGAGAATCCTCCAAATTGGTGGTCGAATAACCGCATTCATGATCAATGATTCTGAGAGACTGAGAGTGAAGAAAAATATTGAGAAATTGTGAAGTTCACAAAATGAATGAACCAATATTTATAAAGTTGGTACAAAAATATAATTCTTACATAACGGCTATATTTTCCAGGGGACGTGCACATGCGCGCCAAAAAAAGGTAGGAATGTTTGCATCCACAACAACTCCTTGTCAAGCACGTCTTCAAGCTTCTATCCTCCGTTAAATGATTAGGCCTAGTAATTTTGACCATTTTGTCCTTTTCTCAACTAGATTTGGCTGGATTTTATCACTATTTTCAAAGTTCTCATTATTTTTTTATCTCTTCATTGGAGATTTATTTTACTCAAATTTAACAATTCTAACAATTTTAACAAATTATTAAAGATGATCTTAATAACAATAAAGATAGAGCTGACATGACATCTTATTTACCCATCAAATATATGACACGTCATATGCTACGTTAGCCTTTTAATCCGAGTAAATGCTATGTTATTATTTCCTAAAATATAAAAAGAAAAAAAAAATGTTTCTTCATCTCCCCAAATTTACTTTTCCTCGAAGGACTTTTCGCCTCCGTATATTTCTTCCACCCTTGGTCGTTCTTCTTCTCCTCTCCCATCTCCTATCACTTTGCCTCTATGTACTCTATTCTTCTTCTTCCCCTACAACAATCCTCCTCAGGCAGTTTAAAGTTCCTTCATTAAGTTCCAGTACTCTTCTCTCCATTTTCTTTCTTCAATTTGTCTTTATTTGGTAGAAATGGTGGATTTGAAAGTCCTAATTATTAATTATAATGGCTCGTGGAAATGAAACCCTAATCATGTTTGCATTAATACAATCTACAATATTACGCAAGAAACAATCAATTTTATACATTCCAATAGGAAGAAAATGACCATGATGAGCTAGTAGATCCACCACGTGGTTGCCCTCACGGTAAATGTGTGTAACAACCACTGTCCAATCCCAGTGGAGGATTTGGTGCAATTCCAAGATGCTGGTTGTATGACGTAAATCAGCAGTATGAGAATTATGTGCAAATGATTCCACAACGGCGGAATCGAGTTGTAAGTTTACTTTTCGATACCCCAATTGCCATGCCAACTGAAGCCTGAGGATAGCAGCTCTGAGTTCAATGCGTGTGATAGTGCAATCACCATACTTCGCTGCAAACATTACACGAGTTGCGCAAAATTCCACCCCAGCCAAGCTCTTCAATGACTGTAAAACCGAACCATCAGTATTCAGAGTAATCTCAACATCCTCACGGACAGTCCATCCCACCATATCCATAACACGCTGCGGTTTATTTTCAGAAAGCGCCAAGTCTCCCACTCTCATTGTCTCCCAACCCCGACGATCTCGTAGGCGGAGCTGATCGCAACATATAGACACATTCGTAAAAATAACCTCATTATGTTTCCAAATACACCAACAAATAATGTCACACTCCAACATAAAGTTGGATTAGTGGCACCTGCTAGAATCCAATCGTTCCAATGTAATTGAAAAAAGTCAGGTGGCAGAAGTCTACCCAAGGTGAGTGCCCAAACCTGCCTCGCCACTGTGCAGTCTCTAATAGCATGAGTGAAGGTCTCTGGATTTTGGTGACAGAGAGTACACGTAGATGAATGTGTGATGTGTCTACCATGTTGTTCTGCATTTGTCATAAGACGATCATGATAAGCTAACCAGAGAATATGCATCACTGTATTAGACCCCTTCCACTTCCATAGGTTACGCCAACTCGCAATGCTATTGGAAGGATCAATACCTGCGAGTTGTACGCACTTTTAATAGTAAACTACCTTTCTTGTCTGGTCCTCAAATATAAGAATCATTTTCCTCTCCTTGCGGGGATGGCATACCTCAACCAGAGCCTTGAGCGAGTCAGGGAGTATTGGGTCTAAAATCACCCAATTCCAATTACCCTCCCGTCACTAAATCTCAAACAGTAAGGTGACTAAGATGTAGGAATTGACTCGAGGGAATAGCATCCGCCAATCTAACTCCATTGTCCATCCACACATCATACCAAAAATTTGTATATTGGTCACTCCCGAAACACCACCTCCCAAACCTTTTGAATACCTCGCCAAAGGGCAGAACCTGTTTTTATGCGAATTGGAATCGCTACATCCGAACCTTCTTTAGTGGATAGGAGAACCTTGACTACGAGATCACTTGGTTGGGTAAAAATCTTCCAAACGAGCTTCATAAAAAAAGAATCATTCATTTCTTTAGCCTTCCAAAGTCCAATCCCTCCCCGGTCCTTAGGCCTGCACACAACGTCCCAAGATATCAAATGGGGTTTCTTCTGATCCAGGGGACTACTCCATACAAAGTGACGAATACGACTATCAATTTTATTAAAAATATGGATTGGAAGGATAGCAGTTTGCATAGCATAGGAAGGTATGACATTACAGACAGAAACATCAAGAGTCACCCTTCTTGCTAAAAAGAGAGTTTTGCACTTCCAACCAGCTAACTTAGAATCAATACGATGAATAATATACTGATAAGTATCTCTTATAGTCCTACCATGCAAAATAGGAACATCAAGGTATATGCCCAAATCAAAAGTCAAGATTAGCACAGACAATACGACGAAAACCCACTCACACATTCTTAGAAAAGAAGATGCGAGATGTTTTGTTACTAACAACATGGCCGGAAGCTGCACAGAAAGCATTGAGACAATCATTAATAAAAATGACATGATCCCTGTTAGCATGCCCAAATAAAACCAAGTCATCCGAGAAAAACAAGTGGGAGAGAGGGGGTCCTCCCCTACCGAGAGGCAGAGGATTATATAATCCCTCTTTGATTTTATCAATAATCAGATGAGAAAGACGCTCAATGCACAAAGTAAAGAGCTAAGGAAAAAGAGGACATCCCTGCCAAAATCCCATACTCGGTTTGAAAGGCTTGGAAAGGCCGCCTTTCCATTGAATTTGATTGGATTGGGGTCAAGATGCATGCCATGGTTACATTGATGAAATTGTTCGAAAAGTTAGCTCTTCGAAGGGTATCATCCACATAACTCCACTCCAAACGATCATAAGCTTTAGACAATCGAGCTTGATGATGAACGCTCTTTTTTTTACCTATCTTGAGCCTAAGAAAGTGGACCACCTCCTGTAAAATAGTGATATTTTCCGAAATTTGACGTCCTGGAACAAAGCTGGTTTGGTTAGGACCAATGATCCGCTTCATAGATCCTCGTATATGGTTTTTACGCATTTGGTCAAAGCCTTATAAACCACCGAGCAGAGGCTAATAGGCCAAAACTGTTTTATATCCACCGATTTGTTGACTTTAGGAACGAGCACAACATTCGTCTCATTAATGATGGGAATAAGGGAATTGTTCCTGAAACACATAGCTACAAAATCATCAAAAGCATGACCAACCGTATTCCAACATTTTTGAAAAACATAAAGGGTGAAAACCATCCTTCCCTGGATATTTAAGGGCCCCCATCGCTTTCAAGGCTGTTTGAATTTCAATCGGGATAAGGTCACACTCTATAGGTGAAGCGTCATTGGCATCCAGAGACCGATGATGGATATCGTGAAGTTGCAGAAGCGGCCCTCCCCTAGATGCAAATTGATCCATGAAGTAGTCCCTTGCCATAGTAACAAGAGTTTGTTGATCCCATATCCACTCACCATTAGTATATGATTGAAAAGCGAGATGTCAGAGAGTGGAGGTATGGAAAAAACTCGTGTTATGATCGCCTTCTAAAGTCCATTGGTATTTAGCTTTCTGTAACTAGAGCATGTTCTCTTTCCAAAGAGTAACTTTGAGCTCCTTCCTGACTTTATCATCCACTACAAGCTAATGGTTATCAGGATTGGTTTTGGTTTCGGTCCTTTTTTCAAGTTTTGCTAGCTCCCTTTTTAGTTTCCGTTTCCTTTTTGAATATATTACCAAAAACTTCTTTATTCCATTCGATGAGTTTGTCTTGAAGTTCCTACAAAGAAATAGCAATACCTCCCCTGTAATTCCACTCATCTGAGATGACACGATGGAAATTCTCATGGCTACGCCAAGTCACATTAAAACGAAAAGGTCTAAGTAAATGAATACGATCATTAGAATTTTCAAGGAAAATCTGGATAGATTGATGATCAGACTTGATTTTGGTAAGATGTAATTTCATTGATTCTGAAAATTTGAGGAGCCAGTCTTTACTGATCAAACCACGATCCAGTCTAACAAAGAGGGATCCTCCACTTCAACTGAAACGTGGCCTCATGAAATCCAGCAAACCAAGTTGAAAAACAAAAGCTCTGAGCAGCAGCAACAACATTATTAATTGGGTAATTTTCAAACAGAGCTTTATTTCCAACCCATCATTTAATCCCCATTTCTCTCTTCTTCTTTCTTGTGTACTGTTTCAATCTTTGAGATTTGTGTGAAACCAAACCAGATTTGGAATTGGAATAGTGGTATTCAGACTCTATTATTGGTGCCTCCCTTTATGCTTAGCTTACATCAAGTGAGCATCCACTCAGGCTATTTTGCTTTCATGTATTGTGTTCATAAGATTGATATTGATAAATGGTGATGTGTTTCATTTCAAATTTCAATTCATACCCATATAATTTTTTTTGTAATCTCACTAATATAACAGTAAAGCTAACCGTAACCTTTTATGTATAATACAAAACGGTTAAATGAAGTTTTAGCCTTTTAACAGTCTCGAAAATTACAATTACTCTGACCATAAAACTAGCAAAATTCCTAAACTCTTATTTTAGTTTCAATCCATCTAACTTATACATAATTTTATTCCAATCTTTAGATATTAGTTTATTATAATTTGATAGGAACATTTCAATAAATTCATAGATAAATTAACTTTGATTTAATTCTGGGATAAAACTAATACGAAAAATACATTAGTGATAACTTTATAAAACATAAAAAAGGCAACATAATAAGCTGCGCAGATGCCACGCGTGTGTTACAATTGAAGTTTTAAAAGGAAAAATGGCGGGAGTGTATGGCGCACAGCCGACCCGCGTCTCTCCTTTTTTTCCGCAGTTAATGCAATGTGACCCCATTCATTTTAGCAGCCTTATATAGGCTTGGCACGGATACGGGTAGATATCTTCTATCTATTGTCCGTGAATAATGCTTACGAGTTTTGTCCGTCACCAATCCATTAAGTTTGATGGGTAAAAAATTATTATCAAACCCATATTGATATGGTTTTCGGGTAAACCCATGATTGTCGGATATACCCAATGTGAAGTAAAAACTGTGAAATTTCATTACTCAGAATTCAGAAACTGAAATGTAAAAAGTACCCAACAAATATGAATTCAGAGTTAAGAACATTTACCCAGATTCCAGAACTCTGGGAAATAAACTCGGAAAGAAAAGCACAAATTGAAGTCTGACCCTAAAAATTGTTTATATCCCATTAACCATGACCGCCTGTTGCCCAAATTTGGTGAGTCGCAGGTGTGTCCGAAACCGACAAAAATCCACGGTTGATGGGCACAAATCGGCTCAATTCGGACAGATTTAAACGAATAACCGAAACCCACGGGCGGCCAGCCTAGCCTTATAGCAGTTGTTATATTTAGTGGATTTTATAAGTTTAGTTATCAATTTTTTTCAAGTTTAAGATTTGTATTTTATAAGTTGGGTTGAAAGTGTTTGCAAATTGTGAGTTTACAAATTTACGCGGTAAATTGTGGACAGTTTAAAAAGGAAATTTGACGAAATATAAGTGTAAAAGGGGTGGCAAATCGGGTGTGGATGTGAAGATGGAGGTCGTGGTGTGGGGTGAAGGTAGTGGGTAGCTGACGGCGCTAGTCGGATGTGGGGAAGAGAGAATTTTATACTATTTAGTTTTTTTGAATTATTTATTTTATTTGATAAAGTGGTATTTAATTTTGTCACATGAGTTGATACGTGACTTTAGGTGTTTAAATTTTGGCTAGTTTTTTATTTTTGCCAAAAAGGTTCTCCAAATTTTCTTCCCAGGTAAATGTCCAGGTACCCGACTCAAGCTCGGACCCGGTCAAACTAGGTTTGGGTAATCTAGCTATCACAACTGGATCAAGTTTGGGTTCTTTAAATTGTTATTTAAAAGCTCGGAATATGGTCAAACCGAACCTGATTTAGCCCGATCCAATTCGGATCTCAACTCTAGTATCGGTACCTGGGGTATCAGAGCGTTTACCTAGAAATTAGTGGGTGATGCTATACACAGTACGTATTTTACTTTGTGCAAGTCGTATTTTAACGTAAATAGACTATAATATCCTTAATGAAAAAATTACAAACTCAGTTGTTTTTTACTTTGTACAGTTCGTTTTTATTAATGTAGTCTAGTTTTATTTTTTTGCACTCCGTTTTATTAATGCATTCTTCTTTGTTATAAATAAATATTATAAAAGTTAAAAATAAAAAATGAAGCTAAATAAATATTACTTACCAAGTACTCTTAAAAAACTTATCATATTTTTAAAAAATAATTACAAACATTATAAATATAAATAAAAATAAAAATAAAATGTATATATCTTCCGTATATTCAAAAAATAATAAGTATTTAATTTCTAATTTTTATAGATAATATTAAAAAACAATTTCAAATATTAATGTTAATAAATATATCTTGTGAATATTATCAAAATTGGATTGTAATTTGTAAAAACGGTCTACATAAAGTAAAAAAGGACGGTACAGAATAAAAGTGGATTGTGTTAGTAAAAATAAATTGCCCGAAGTAATTTTTAAATTAAGAATATTTTCATTTATTTACAGACTACAAAGTAAAAGACGAACTGTATATAGCATTGATCAAAATATAATACGCATTGTATAGCTGATGTAGTTTGGTATGCGACATCTTCGTTGTCTAGTGTTATACCCACCCTTTCCTTTTCTTGCAATACATACCAAATATAATCGTCCATCTTTCCGAAAGCATCGCCAGCCACAAATTAATTTCACATCTTGTTACTATATATAGAAACATGTCATATTTTTACCCTAAAAATTCCTGTTTTGAAATTTCATTTCTAACAAGAAAAAGAAAAGTACAAACATAACACAAAAAATATATTCTCTTTCTCTTTAATTTACTTCTTTTTCATACCTTTTGTTTTCCTCCCTTTTAATCTTATCATTCCCCAAAAGAACGATCAATCAATCCTCTTATTGTTTATGCTTTTGTTCTACCTCTGCCAACCACCACATTTGAAATAATGGATTTTCTCTTAGCTGGTAGTTGATTATGCCATCTCCATCCAGTTCTGCAGTCGATCGGTACGTTTATTTGATAATTAAACTTATCAAACATTAATTCGTACATTATAGGAATTTAGGATGTAATCTTTATATTTTATAGTTAATGAACACCTAATGTGGATTTTAATTACTTTCACATTTTAATTTATTGTGTTTTTTATCTCTTATTTTCGTTTTATTTTGTATTTTTGTTTGTAAAAAAAATATAATTATCTTAAAATTATTGAATCACTAGAGGGATCTTTTTGAATTTCGTCAAATTTGGAGTTTTCATGTCCTTTGATGTTTATTTATCAGTTGGTCGAACACACACGATATAGCTAGTGTACATGGTAACGTTAGTAACAAACTTTTTTAAAACATGGATGGAAAGATGTGTACTTTTGCTTGAATTTCGATAAATATGTTGCAGCCAATATGTTAATGATGGATGAAAGGTTTAATGTAGGAGTAGTTGTTTGTTTCACACTGATCTCGATATATTTCACACTGATCTCGACATGTTATTTTCTTGATTGGTTGTTTATGGAAAAGAAAAAAAATTTGAGTGGCAAACGGTGGTGGAAGAAAGAACGTACGTGTGCAGACGCAAATAAAAGCACATTGAATTCAATCATGGGAGCCATTTGAATCGGCTAAGTTGTTAGAGATGGATGATCAAGTAAGCAATAATAATAAGGCAACAGGAATTCGACAGATTATTAGGCTAAGAGAACTTCTTCAGAAGTGGCAAACAGTGAGAACCGGGCCAAGGCCGAGCAACCCTCCTAGTAGTAACCAAGGTGGTGGTATCCCACCAGCAATTAACAAGAGGGTGGCATGTATTAGAAATATTTGTGATTCAGATGAGGAAGGGTGTCAAAGTCCAGAACCCCCAGTTGATGTCCCCAAAGGGTATCTCGCGGTTTATGTTGGGCCAGAGCTTCGGAGGTTTATCATCCCCACCAGTTACCTTAGCCACTCTTTGTTCAAAGTCCTGCTAGAAAAGACTGAAGAGGAGTTTGGGTTCGATCATAGCGGCGCACTCACTATCCCCTGCGAGATTGAGACCTTCAAGTTTCTACTCAATTGTATGGAGCATCATCCTAAAGATGGCAATAACGACGGCCAGAGTAAGATGTCTTTCTTCTTCCCGACATATCTTGTGATTGATGCTTCCATGATATGCATTTCTTGATTAAATTATACGAACATGTGTTAGTTAAGTGGTTGTAGTGCCTGACTTTGTTTTTAGGGATCCTGGATTCAAAATTCGGGATGCGCAATTAATATGGTGTCTGTCAAATACCTACATTGTACCAAAAAATTATTAACACAAACATTACGTAAAATGAATATTGGTGGGTGCTATTGGGTCTTCTCACCTCAAAAGGTACGTTAAAGGGTGAGTCTTTCCTTCACACTTATAAGTGCATGCACCCAGCTTTTTTCATTTTTCGTTGTGAGATAACCCAACAATCTTTCCCTCGCACATAGGTGTCTTGGTAGGCATATCCATCTACTAGATTTGACCAAATTACACATCAGTCTCTCGATGGACATTACTTCTAAACAACACTCAGCCCCGTGCTATGGGCTTCCCACCCCAAAAGCTAACTCTTGAAGTGAGGCTTTCTCTCATATTTCTAAGCACAACAACTCAATTTTCCTGTTCAATATAGGTTAACCTAACAACATCTCCCTCACATATAAATCTCTTGATAAAATATTTTTATCTACCGATTCTAACATATTCATCATTGATCTTTCAGACTATATCTCAAAAAATATTATAAACCTGAACTACGATACTATTGACGGATGTTATTGAATTTTCATATAAGCCCAAAAGCAAAATTTGAACATTAATTTTTTCTCATTGTTGTTGCGGATAATTTGATATTGGTATACTGCTTTTGCAGGCGAAGACTGGTCAACTGTCAAGGAAGGATAAAGTAATTGAGGCCCCTAACTTGATCAAATTCCTTTTTTAACTAGGGTTATATTTAGCCGTTAAACAAACACGTCTCATTTCATGCAAACATATCTTATTTTCAAAATTTTGTAAAACAGTACACTGCCACTTTCTTAATTAGAGACAATTGGAAGGGCTATGGAATCTTTGTTTTGTATCAAATGAAATTGGGGGATTTCCATAATTGTTGTTCATCTATGTGTCGAATTTGATCTCATCTCCCACTAGTACTATTGATTGAATTAGAGATTGAAGGTCTTTCGTAAGCAAGTGCATTGTGTGACTAGACCTTTATATTGACAGCTATATATTATATATAAGAGGTAAATAGCCTTAGATATTACTTACGGTAACACCCTATTTTAAAAGAACTCTGTTCAATTATTGGTTAGCGGACTAATGGGGAGTTATGATGCCAACAACAACAAAAAGCAGTGTATATGAATACACTTGAATAGAGTTGTATGAACAATACCATTTATGAAAAGAAAGTGTGAACATTTACTATTAACTCTAGTCAAGTCAATTACATAGTTGTACATATGGACAATGGGGAGATACACAACTATTAACCTTAGTAAACACTGTCAACACTAGTAAGTACATAAACATATTACAACCTGCGTCTTACAATAGCACCTCTGGTTCGACCACGACTAACATTCCACTAACGATACGATTTAAACTCATGCATATCGTTACCCTATTGGCTCGCACCTTAATGAAGGAGAATATCCTACCATTGCACGTACTTGCGAGGTATTATCGAAAGTAGCAAATAGACGAGGAACCGGGTCGGGTGCTTTCGTGCATGGGGTGATCTCTCATTTACTCACCATTTGTAAGTGCCCTAGCATCATTACTCTTTCAAGGCTTTTTCATATAACCTACTAGTTTATTGATTTATTGGTTTATTGACTTTATGGGTTACGGGTTCAATAACGGGTTTGTATTTTCTAATACACTCTCTGCATAAGGATTACACCCTCAGTAAATATTACTATTTAAATTAGAGTTCGATTTAAAATTTTGTAACAGTTGCATCTCTTTGGTGTTACAATGTACATTGTTACATGATCTAGTTATTGGGAATGTATAGAGGTTAGCAAGTAATTTATGCATTTCTTTTCTAATCTTTTTATATATTTGAACTTTATCGTATTGGTGATTTGTTTTTTTTCGAAAATGTATTGGTGATTTGTTTGGAGAATGGTTTTCTTGGTTTGTATATTATTACTTTGTACCCCTCATTGTCGATTGTCTAGGTTGAATTAGTGGTCCAATTAGAATTCTTCTAAGGTGGTGTGTGTTGCACCAACTCCACATCTCGACACCTAATAAGGTCATAGATGATGGAATTGTGACCACATATAGGTGTTGTGACGGTTTGATCGTGAGTAGCTAAACCTAAAACCGGGACAATAATTTATGTTTTCTTTTAGTGGATTTTGTCATTAAAGCCGTGACGAAAAAAGATAATGAGGTGTATGGAAAAATAAAATTGTCCAAATTCCTATTTGAGTGCTTCCTCATTCTTCATCATTACTACGACAATAAACACCTCCGACAAAGCGTCCAAAATCAATGGAACAATAACCAGCGATGAAGTTTTGACCTCTTGATAGTGTTAGGATTTGTAGTAATTATCTATTCTTATCTGCACGCTTTTTGAGTGAATACTAGGTTGGCCATGCCTCATTCTTGTGTGGTTTCGTGTTTTGGAATTATGTGCCTAGACCCGTTCACTTGGATCGTTGTGGTCCATTTAATGTGTTTCTTTGTAGTATTTGTTATCCACAGGTACTATAGAGATAGAGGGCCTGGTTACGAGTCTCTGGATAAGGAATAGAGCACGATTGGAGCTCCAACGGAAGAACAAGATAGGAAATGGTGGAACAGAAGAAATGCACACCGTACAGGCCTAAATTGCAAAATAGCTTCGTAGCAAAAAGAGGTGCACGACTTGCATAGTTTTTCCGGCCGTAAGCAATTTCAGCACAAGGGGTGCACGGTGTGCACCCCCCAGATCTGCAGTTTCCCATATTGAAGATCAAAAGGAGTCCCCATTGAAGATTGAAGCTAGGATTGAAGCTAGAAGATTAAAAGCGATGATTGGAGCAAGATCGATTCATCGTCTCCTCAGGAAGATGATGGGTAGGTCAAATTCTGATTTGTATTCGTCTAGACACATGAGTAGCTAACTCTTTAGATTTTCTTGGTTCAGATGTAAGATTTGGGCTATGATACTCTCCCTAAAAGTATAGGTCGACGATTGTTGGATATTTGGATTCAAATAAACGATTGCTTCGATTGTTAGGATTTCAACCTAGTTCTTGTTACAGTTTGAATTAGGTCAAATCTATGAAATTCTTTATTTGATAGATTCTTGAATTCATATTATTAACAATCTAAGATAGATGAAAGTTATTAGTGGGGTAACCTAATATGTCGATTCTACCTTTCGTGTTTCTTTTAATTTTAAAGGTTGTTCATCTTGTAATTAGCGGACGCTCTGGTTTGCACCGAATGGATCAAGTTGGGTGTAGTTATCAGTAGCTTAGGTATTGATGGGCCAAGTAAATAATTATTCCGATGACTCGTGATTTTCTTTAATTTTGAAAGAGCACCTTATCACTTTGTAGAACTTCTCGGTGTTCATTATCGGTTAGCCTAGTTGAGGTTGTTCCAACCTTGATTGGGAAACTAGTAGTGGTAATCCGCATGCATGATCGTGCCGCTGATTCATACAAGTGATAAGAGGATTCGTATTATTTAATCCAAGTCCAACATTTTTCAATACGTCTGGTATTAGGAAGTTAAGCTTGATGAATCATCTCATCCAAGAGCTTGTTTCCTCCCCTTTGATCAAATATTAATTATCTGTTTTAATTGAATTAATAGGATTGTTAGAAACTCTTTCCAATCTATTTCGTCTAGACCGTTTTGACGAATTTGAGTAGAACCATAACGAGAGGAATCTTTGGACACATACGACAATTGTGTTGTCAAGATAACTTCGCAGTTATTTTGGCGAGCAAGTTTTTGGCGCCGTTGCCGGGGACTCTCTCTCGTTCCTTTGAAAAAACTTAGTTAGCGCCGATTTAGACATTCGACTCCATGTATAGTTTGATTTTATTTTTATTGTTTCTCTCTTTATTTACTTGGGTTGTTAGTGTTTGAGTTCATATGCACGATTCTAGTTGGAATGGGGAGTGGCAAGGTCCCTATGGTGCAAGTAATGAAGATGAAGGTTGGAGCTCATATCCTAACCAACACCAACATTATGAGCATCAAGGTCCACCAAGATACTACCAACCTACCTATGAAGGAGAACAACAACAATGGAGTAACTTTGGGTAAGGAACAATGCCAAGTTGGGGTGGACACCAATCTCCAACACCTTTCTACCCAGACACACCTTCCACTTACTATCACCAAGACTCACCTTCAACCTACTTCCACAAGACTACAATCAAGATCATTCACCTTTTGAAGATCAATGCTCAAGACTCGATTATTCATATCAATCCTCTCCTTCCATGCATGAGCAACTCTTTATGCTACTTGAGGTGAGTCGCCGCCAACTAGAGATATTAGAGGAACAAAGTCATCGTTTGGCATGACTTATGGAGGAACCTCCTCTCCCACCATAATTGGAGGAGGTTGAGATGAATGATCATGATTTGGGTATGATATCCGAGAAAATGGATGAGGAAGTGGAACCATCTTCAATCACCAAAGACCAACCAACAACGCATGATGATAAAGTAGAGGGGTTAGAAGAGGAGGACGATTCCTCATATGAAGACCACCTACTTGAATGATATTTGGGATTAGAGATGTATGCACGAGCCGATGGGAAAGAAGGTGAATAAAAAATCTACCTTGAAGACTTCTCAATCCCAAAGGACAAATACACAGATCATGATGGTGAGGAAGAGGACTTAGAAAGGAAAGAAGTCCCTTCCCTTGAAGACTATCTACTTCGATTGTTTCTAGGGTTGGAGGTGTACGGAAGATGATGTGAAGAAGAAGTGAAGACATCAAACTTCCTTGAAGACCAGCTACCTCTCTTTGATGTTAGGGTAGAAGAGTCCGAAAGGGAGTATGATGGGCAGTGGAAGGAAGAAGTACATAAAGATATGGGGCCTCCCAAATGCGACATTGCACTTTCCATTAAGAAACCTATCATTTGGCGTTTTCCTCGAGTAGTGGTTCCAATGAGACCAAACTAGACCCTTCAAGACTCAAGTTTGGTTTTGAAGTACCTATGTGAGGAAACTCACAAGTAGTACTCCCCACATCGGTCTAGAATAGACTCATCCATCCCGGGACCACCCTTGGACGACCTCATCGACCGCCCAAGTACCACCATTAGCTTGGGGAGGATTGTAGAGCTTGATGTTCATTCACCGACCTACTTCTACCCTCCTCAAGCATACACATCCACAAGGAGGAAGCCGCAAGACAGAAAGAGTTTGCGCTCACAATCGCTTTGGCTCCTCCATCTCTCTCTAAGGGTGCTACTTGGCATTCAACTCCAATCCTTCAAGAAGCTAATGGAAGTCAAGGAGGTTCTAAGTTGGGTAGCGTAATCCAGGTATCGTCTTGCTCAAAGATGAAAAAGAAAGAGCTTTCTTGGAAGGCACCCCTAGCGTATCCATTGTTAGAATAGATAATACAACACAAGGATTGTTGTTTCTATGTTTTGTGGTATGTCTTTTGTCTCAGTCTTGTGATTGAGTCGAGTTTTGAGTCCGTTGATAGTGTCCTATCAGATCGTTGTTTCCAAATAAACGCTAGGGAACTGTGATTATTGAGTGTTTATGTTTGATGAGTGTTGTCAAAGGTTAAATTAAAATGTTGATGTAAATCTACCCTGCATGCCATGCACCCATTCACACCATGCATGGTTAGATTGTTTCAAAACCTTCATAGCAAAAAGGTATGCGCGTTGTGCACACTTGCACGCCGAGCACCCTTATTCTGAAAAACCAACTACATATAGTTTGTTTCCCTACCTTCCACATTAGTTATTTCATGAGGACACAAAACTTCTAAGTGTGGGGGGATTGGTTTTGATTGATTGGTCAACATGTGTGCTTCAATGGGATCCTTGTTAACAGATGATAACACTTGTTAAATCTATCACTAGTACGTTATTTTTGTGTTTTGGTTATGGTTGGAAGGTCTCAATAATGGTTCATCTATCACATCTATCTATCACATCTCACCATCAAATTCCATTTCATCAACTCAATTCGGTATCAACTTATCTCTTCTCTAATGTGACTTCTTGTGAGGGTAATGTTGTTGTTTATGGGATGAATTAGGATGCTAGTTATTTCACTTGATTGCTTTAATTGAATCCTTATCTCCCAACATTTGAAAATCCCTCTTAAACTTGAAAACTTTGGATGGTGTGGATGCATGTTTAGCATAGTATTGCTACTTGAGGGTGAATAGGATGCATGATGGATCATTTTGGGACCACCTCCCTTTTTCTCGAAATGAGTTTAGAATAAATTTATGCACTTGGTTACTCGGTCTTGATATCTACCAACTTTGTGAATAATTAATTTCCCTATTGAGTCACTCTAGTTGTTTAAAGTCATATGTGACTAGATGGTCCGAATAAGGTGTAAAAGAGGCTAATGTGCTGAAATTGTCGTGGGGGTTCAGTTGCGATTCAACACACTGACGACTTTGAATCTGCCACCTGCAAGCTAGTCCCTTCAAGCTTCTCTTCTCACCTCTTCCTAGTTGTGGGTCAGGGTTTTTTGGGTAAACTCGGTCTATATGGATGAGAACCTTAGCCCGATCACGGTCGCAACTACCTCTACTTGGAAAGATACCCCCAAAATGCTATACAAAAACTTGGAAAAGTAGGTTTGCAATTCAATTGACCCAAAGTGTTTAGCATATCATGTATAACAAAACTATATAAAAAAGAGGGGAGTGCTCTCATTTGAATAAATTATTAAACTAAGCACTCCCTCCCTTAGGACGGGAAAAATACCCGGCTAGGACCATCTATTTTGAGCATAAGTGATAGGGGATATGATTTTGTCGATGGGTGTTGAGTGGTGTGAACTATATGTATAGGTTTGTTCTTTATCTGGATTAGAGGACTCGGTAAATGAAACTGTGTGGTTCAATGATCTAGACTGTGTTCTTGGCATCGTGAAGTAGGCTTGAACTGCTAGCATGTTGTTTCCTTCTCGCCATGTTTAGAGTTTTCTTAGAGTGCGAATAGTAAAGTTGCTTGAGGAAAAGCAAGATTCAAGTGTGGGGGATTTGATAGTGCTAGGATTTGTATTAATTAACTATCCTTATCTGCACGCTTTTTGAGTGAATACTAGGTTGTTTGTGCCTCATTCTTGTGTGGTTTCGTATTTTGGCATTATGTGCCTAGACCCGTTCACTTGGACTGTTGTGTTCCAATTGATGTGTTTATTTGTAGTATTTGTTATCCACATGTACTCTAGAGATAGAGGGCCTAGTTACGAGTCTCTAGATAAGGAATAGAGCACGATTGGAGCTCGACCGGAAGAACAAGATAGGAAATGGTGGAGTAGAAGAACTGCATGTCGTGCATGCTTAAATTGCAAAATAGCCTCGTAGCAAAAAGAGGTGCACCGCATGCACCTTTTTTCAAGCCGTGACCGATTTCAGCACAAGGGGTGCATGGCGTGCACCCCTGCAAGGCGTGCACCCCCTAGATCTGATTTTGAGGAAAGAGAATCAGACTTCCCTAGAACGAATTCCTTTGATTTTTTCATGATCTCCCCTCTGCAAAACACCATTGACCATCCCTAGAAGTGAAATTGAAGATCAAAAGGAGTCCCCATTGAAGATGGAAGCTAGGATTGAAGCTAGAACATTAAAAGCGACGATTGGAGCAAGATCGATTCATCCTCTCCTCATCAAGATGATGGTTAGGTACTGATTTGTCTTCCTATAGAATCAAGAGTAGCAAATTCTTTATATTTTCTTGGTTGAGATGTAGGATTTGAGCAATGATACTCTTCCTAAAACTATAGGGTTGACGATTGCTGGATATTTTGGTTCAAATGAATGATTGCTTCGGTTGTTAGGTTTTCAACCTAGTTCTTGTTACGGCTTCAATTAGGTCAGATCTGTGAAATCCTTTATTTGATAAATTCTGGAATTAATATGATTAACAATCTAAGATAGATGAAAGTTATTGGTGGGGTAAGCCATTACCTCGATTCTACCTTTCATGTTTCTTTTAATTTTAAAAGTTGTTCATCTTGTAATTGGTGGGTGCTCTAATTTGCACATAATGGACTAAGTTGGGTGTAGTTATCAGTAGCTTAGGTATTGATGGGCCAAGTCAATTCCGATTACTCGTGATTTTCATTAATTCTGAAAGAGCACCTTATTACTTTGTAGAACTTCTCGGTGGTCATTACCGGTTAGCCTAGTTGAGGTTGTTCCAACCTTGATTGGGAAACTAGTAGTGATAATCGGTATGCATGATTGTGCCGCAGATTCATAAGAGTGATATGAGGATTCATATTATTTAATCCAAGTCCATCATTTTTTTGATCCGTCTGCTATTAGGAAGTTGAGCTTGATGAATCATCTCATCCAAGAGCTTGTTTCCTCCCTTTTGATCAAACATTAATTGTCTATTTTAATTGAATTAATAGGATTGTTAGAAACCCTTTCCAATATATTTTGTCTAGACCGTCTTAATGAGTTTGATTACAAGCATAACGAGTGGAATCCTTGGACACATACGACACTTGGGTTGTCGAGAGAACTTCGCAATTATTTTGGCGATCACCTCTGCTCCACCTTCCGCCTCTCAAACTTACTTTTTTGGTTCATGCGCTTCAATAGTTATAGATCCAATAAGCGATCTCAAATGAGATTTTTTGTGTAATGACCTTATTCTTGGCATGTGCACCGATTCTCTCTCCACCAACGAATTATTTATTGGTTGGGTCGACTCAAGGTGGCTGAACCGATCATACACATTTTTATACATGATCTTTTACATCATTTTTATACCCTTCAAACTCATGTATTTATTTTTTTGGCGGCTTAGATAGGCTCTTTGCAGGGTTAAGAAGATAGGAAGCACCCATAAAAATCTAAATCAACCCAAGGGGTGAGGAAAGCTAGCAACACTCCTTGAAGATATTGAAGTGCCATGCGAGCTACTCAATGAGCAACTCCTTTACTTTACCGCCAAACTGTATGTAGACAACTCTCTGAAAGGGAAACACGAAGCTGACAGATGCATTGATGGTGGCCGCCACTACCTCTACTTCCTCTTCGATATCTACGGTTTGAACGAACAAATGATTTTGGTCTGGGAGGGGCCAAAAAATTTATACCGTAAAAAGTAAACATGAAAAAAATAGAAATATTACACAGTTTGAACGAACAAATGATATGAATGAGTTATAGTTCTATTTTGTTATTGTAGAATATTTAAATACCATATAATTAGTAATAAAAATTTAAAAATGATGAAAATGGAATGGAGAGAGGAAAAAGAGGAATAAAATTTAATGTAAAAACAGTAGAATCATTTCTATTAACCATCAAGTACGAACTTTGGACGGCACTATTAAAGAACAAAGCCTACAACCATCTCGCCAAGTAACAGATTCATGTCTCATGTTTGAATTCGTTATTATTTCTACGGTTTTAGAACTCCGATGTATAGAAAATTGAACGGTCGCCGGTTGCTAGGGATCTCCATCTAGAATACTCGATCTCCAACCAAAAAGCTCTCAGCTCTGACTGCTAGGATTGGCATTTTGAAGTGAACCGACTAAATGATATAAGGCGATAGTAATTACTTATATACTAAGTGCCCTTTCTCCAAGATGCTACGTTTTGACTAACAGCCACAAGACTATGCCAGTCGAACCTGTTTTAGTCAGTTGCCTTGTTGTGTCATCCAAGTCTCCTATTCAGGGTTGGTTGGATTATATCAACAATTGCCCTTCTAATTAAGCCACTACCCTGACACACCTTGCACTTCTAATGAATTATTCTGGTCATGCGTTCCTCTTTCATTATTGACTCGGGATGTTTGATCAACCAACATCCAAAATGTGAAGGTAGTCCTTGCAAAACTCAAATTTTTTAGTGGGAACTACTTTCGTACCAAAGTGATCACCAAAATAACTATTAAGTTATCTCGACAACACAAGTGTCGTATGTGTCAAAGGATTCCTCTTGTTATGCTTTTACTCATACTTATCAACAAGGTCTAGACTGAACAAATTGGAAAGGGGTTCCAATTTAACTAATTCGATTAACAATAACAATTAAAACTAAGAAATAAGGTTTGAACAGAAGGAGAAGACAAGTTCTTGGAAAGGATGATTCATCAAGTTCCACTTCCTATTAGTAGTCGGATCGGACAAACTTTGGACTTGGATTGAATATTACAACTCTTCTTATCACTAGTATGAATCCATGACACGTTTATGCACACGGATTACCACTGCTAGCTTCCCAGTCAAGGTTAGAATAACCTCAATTAGGCTAACTAGTAATGAACACCAAGAAGTTCTACAAAGTGATAATGAGCTCTATTTGAATTAAAGAAAATCACAAGCAATTGAAAATAGTGTTAACTTGGTCCATCAACATCTAAGCTACTAATAACTACACCCAACTTGGTCCATTAGGTGCAAATCAGAGCACCCAACAATTACTCAATGAACAACTGTTAAAACCAAAAGAAACATGAAAGGTAGAATCGAGCTATTGGCTTACTCTACCGATAATTTTCTTCTATCTTAGACTACTAATCATATGACCTCCTAAGTTGATCAAACAAAGGATTTCATAGATTTGACCAAATTCAAGTAGTAACAAGACAAGGTTGAAAATCCAACAATAAAAGCAATCCTTCATCCAATTCCAAATATCCAACTATCATCAACCCTATACTTTTACAGAGAGTATCATAGCTAAATTCCTACATCCCAACCAAAAACTCTAAGGATTTAGCTCCTCCGATCATAAGAAGAAGAAAAATCAGAAAAGAACTAACCACCATCTTTATGAAGAAGTGCAGGGCGCGCATGTGTGCATGGCGTGCATGCATGCAGGGTGCGCATGCATCCACGTCATGCAACTCTTTTCCGCTGTGACATAATTTCATGTTAGGGCATGCACGGCGTGCATAGGTGCACGCCGTGTAGCCTTTTTTCTTCACCAATTCTTGCATCGTCCTTCTATTCGAGCTCCAACCATGCTCTAATCCGCATCCATAGCCTCATAGCCAGACGTGGTGTCTCTAAAAGTACATGTGGATAAAAAATAATACAACGAAACACATCAAATGGACCGAAATGGTCAAAGTGAACGGGTTTAGGCATGCAATGCCAAAACGCAAAACCACACAGGATTGAAGCATAAATCCTAGCACTATCACAAAGCCGTCTGGGGTTTCCTCCCCATCAACTTTCAAGACCAGAAGCTTCTTATTTTCAACTTCATCCCTTATGAAATGGTAACGAACATTGATATGTTTAGTCCTTTCATGATAGATAGGATCTTTACAGAGGTGTAAAGCACTCTGACTATCCATGAAAAGAGTTGGAATATATTCTTTGTTCTTGATTTCACCAAGAATGCCTTTCAACCAAGTGGCTTACTTACATGCCTTAGTAGCGGCAATGTACTCAGCCTCAATGGAAGAAATAGTAGTGATGAGTTGTTGCTGGGACTTTCTAGGAAACACAGTTTCTAGCCCATGTCTAAAAGTAAGAAGTAATAGACTTCCTAGTATCCTTGTTGCTCGCATGATCCGAGTCAACCAAGCCAGCTAGATCAGTCTTAGCAGTATGTTGAGAGTATACCAGCCCTAGTAGTGCATGATGTATATCTCAGAGCAAACTTCATGGTAGTCTAGTGCTTATCACCTGGATTAGCCATTTACCTACTCAAAACACTGATAGAGAAAGCAAGATCGAGATGAGTACACAACATACATACATCACAGAGCCAACGGCGGCATCATAGGCCACAGGCTTCATTCTATCAGTTTCAGCGAGGGTGGAGGGGCACAAAAGCAGCTTCAACATTATGAACATTAAAATTTTCTTATACCAGTAAGTAGTCAGTTTGAGAAAGCATGATACTTATGTATTTCCTATTCCTATTCCAAAATCTTCCTAGCTGGACCTAAGGTTTTCATGTCACAATGTCATTTGAGATCATTCTTGACACTAGAAATACTCTACTTGGAACTGCTAATTAGAAGAATATCATCAACATATAAGGGGGATTTAGAAAAAAACATTCTTATAGTAAAGACAAGTATAATAATTGATAACTACTTCTAACAAACCCTAAAGACTTCATGTAGGTATCAAATTTAATATTCCAATGCCTAGGATACTTTCTAAGAAGAAAAATGTGATTATGATGAGTTTTATCCACAAACCCTTCTGATTGCTTCATATAAATAGTCTCATCAAGATCCCCATGTATAAAATCAGTTTTAACATCCATTTGCTCAAGTTCCCGATCAAACACAGTCGTCGTGTCAAGAAGTAACCTTAACATTTTGCATTTGACAACCAGAGCAAAAATGTCATTATAGTCAATTCCTTTCCTCAAAGGGAACGCCTTAACCACTAAACCAACTTTGTATCTAGGAGGTTCAAGCTCAGAGGACCCCTCCTTAATCCTAAAGACCCACTTATTATCTAAACATGTAGCAGCTTTAGGTTTCTTAACTGTATCCCAGTTCCTATTAACATGCCTAGATTATATTTCTTCTTGACATGCAATATACCACTCATTCGATTTAATAAATTTCATAGCTTGTTTATAATTTTCAGGAGTTAACAAGGAAACTAGATCAAAAGTACACACACCAAATTTAGCAATAATGGTAGTGTATCTCTTTGTGGGAATCCTAACTCTAGGTTCTCTATCACTCGCCAATTGATAATCAGACAAATCATTCACATGACTATTCAAATGCAAGTTTAAATAATCCATGTTATCATCCAAGTTCATATCTACTCTAATAGAGACATCATCAAAGGAAGAATAGTTAGAGAGAATGTTAGGAGATAGACTTACTATTTTCTCACCAGATTGGTGAGGTTGCTGGCTTGGGGACTCTGGCTAACTTTCCTCTTGATTAGGAGATCCACTAGGTAATCTTTCTTCATTTGTGAAGGAAGTTTTCCATTCCAAACTCAGGTTTGGTGGATCAGAGTAGTAGCCAAGATCAAATTCTTCTCCATCAGGTCCTTGATTTCCCTGATTAGGTGTGCAGAATTGTCCTAGAGGAATAGTAAGAGCATCTTTAGATTCAATACTTGCTATACACTCAGTTTCAGATGTCATTTTTGACTTAAAATGGAAATCAAGCTCATTAAACATAACATCTCTAGCTACAATCACTTTATATCCATGGGGGAGAATCAACAAGAGTTTATAAGCCTTTACTCCCTCCAGATACCCCAACATCACACTCTTTTGAGCTTTAGGGTTCAATTTTCCATCTGAGATCCTAGAGTAAGTAGTGCAACCAAGAGGTTTCAGGAAACTAACATCTGGAGGTTTTCAAGTCCAAAGTTCCTGAGGAGTTTAGAAACCAATAGTTGTGGAGGGAGACATGTTTATAAGGTAAGTTGCTGTTGTAACAGCTTGTCCCCGTAAACTGGTCTTAAGTTTAGAGCTTATTAGCATACACTGAACTTTTTCAAGTAAAGTTCTATTCAACCTCTCAGCAGTACCATTCTGCTGAGGGGTGCCAGGAACCATAAGATGTCTTTTGATGCCATTAGTTTGAAAAAAATATGGAAAGCTTCATTACAAAATTCCAAGCCATTGTCAGTTTTGAGACATTTAAAAGTATGCCTAGTTTGAGATTACACCCCGATCTTCCATGATTTGAAGGAATCAAAAGTCTCATCCTTAGTTCTCAAAAGTCAAACACAAAATTTTCTGGAGTAATGGTCAATAATGGAAAGGAAATACTACCTACCACCAACTATACCAACTTGCGATGGACCTTTGAGGTAAGCACGCAAGTACTCCAGAACAAGAGAGGCAGAAAAACTGGATTTTGGAAAGTTGTGTCTAGTCTTCTTTCCTAGAACACAATCTTCACATAAATCCAAGTTTCATGGATGCTTACTGAGCAAGCCATTTCTGAATAGTTAAATTAGACCATGTTGTCCTATATGACCTAATCTACTATGCCAGAGTTTAGTATAAGAGGAGTCGCCGTATTTATCTATCCCAACCGTAGCATGAAATTCAGTACAAGCAACAACATATTAAAGACCATCACATTTGACACTTCTAATGACAACACGACCATCTTTAATAATATCTTCACCCCATTTTCAGTCCTAATTTGAGTGTTCATCTCATCAAACATAGACTCAGACATCAAGTGTCACACCCAATTTCGGGCTAATCAAGGATTTTGGGTATGTTTCGGCTATGCTAAATTCTGGAAAAAGTCGGGGCTAATGGTCGACGAAGCGTGTGACTGATAGTCTGTCACGATCGTAACTGTCGTGACTGTCTATGGGCAACGGCTGTGGTAGCCATGTAACCACGGGTGTGGCTGTAACTCGGCCACAGGCGTGGTGGACTGTGTATAAAAACAGGGTCGTGACCTGTAACTCAAGATTACAAAAACCTAAATTTAGAACTCCTCTCTGACGAACAGCAGTCGATTTCAAGAAGAGGAGAAGGTCAAGAGGATCAATCCCGAGCTTGTAGAAGAGGGCCATAGATCATTCAGGAATCTCCATAAGGTACTCTATCTTCTTTTTCCTTTCTCAAATCCCTTGTTTGAATCCTACATAGGAAATCTTGACATGTTTGAGTTTCGGAGTTTGGGGATTTCAATCCTATGGCTCACCCCATCTCTTTTTCTATGCATGATCAACTTTGGGACTTCAGGAGCAAATGCCGCCTTGGAGAGCAAGACAACTGACGCCATCTCGAGCTAATGATTTTGGGATTCGTCGAGAGAGGTACCTTGGAGGACCTCGAGTTATCCCTTTTTATGTTTCATACGTTTTCATGTTTTCATATGATTTGACAGACTTATCTCTCGATGCAATTTTCCCCTATTTTGGGATGTGTTTCATTGTTGTTTAATACTGGATTTCGAGCCTTGTACCTTTGTTTCTTTCCGATGCCGCTTTACTTATCAATTGATGCTATTCAGTACTGTTTTTCCTTATGCATGTCTTGTAATTAAATCGTTGAGTGAACCCCGTGCGTAATGCATGGGTCGAGCCGCGTTGTTCGATCGGGTGGCCTAGGGGCGGGATTCACATCAAGTTTCCTTAGCCTTATTCTTATCATCACACATTTCTTGTGACAATACTTAACAAAATGACCTTTCTTATCACAGTAAAAACATGTAGTTTTTGACTTCTCAGAATTGATCTTGTTTCCATATGTTTTATTTGACTTTTTCTTACGTCCCTTTCCTTTGCCTTTATCCATTAAAGCCTCAGACTTATCTTCAATCTTAACATCTCTAGTTTTAACCTTATTCTTAGGCTTAGACACTTTCAAACTTTCACCTTTCTGTATTCTGACCCCATAAATTTGGGTTACACTAAGATCATCGCCACCATATTGGATAACCTCTTTTAGAGTATCAAACTGGATGGAAAGAGAACTAAGGAGAATCACAGTTTAGTGAGTGTCCTTAATCTTATCCCCACATATTTCCAAGTCTCGAGTCATTCTAAGGAATGAATCTATATTGTCACCCACGGTGAGGGACACATCCATTTTAAAGGTAAAGAACTTGGAAAGTAGAGTAAAGCTTATCCCCACATCATACGGAGGCCGCAGTGATGAGGAAGGCGACGTGTGATGATGATGATGACGACAACCAAGGAGGAGGGTTGAGTGGAAATTGCCGGCGACACTTAGGGAGGCGGTTTATAGAGTAACCGCCTCAGAGAAAAGCTTGGTTCAAGATGATGTGCATGTATGTGTACTAGTTTTTCATAGTATACACACTCGTGTAAGTTTCTATGCACTCTTTTACGCATTTTTGTACACGTTCATAGTCCAAGTGGAGTTACTTCATGGTAGAGCGTGTGTCTGGTTATCCGAAAGTCTCTGGTTTGAATCCAGTATACCCCATGAAATGAACGCCAATTTATTTCCTGTGTTTTATCCTTAAAAAAAATGTATACACATTCATGTGATTTTGTACTAGAGTTTTATATTGTACTCACTTGTATACTTGTCTTTGAACTCATTATTTTATATGATACACATTTGTGTATGTACTTGTGTGCATGTTTTGCCAACATCTGTAAACATTTACATGTTAGTCAAAGCTGAGAGCAGAGTAGCACAACGTCACACACTCGTTGCTCTACCCACATTCAGCCGCATTTTTATTCTTCTTCATAAAAATAAAAAAATTGATTTTGAACAAACAAACTATTCCATACAAACAAGCTAACAGGTTTTACCAAATAAGAACATAGTAAAGGAAGTCATAGAAAACTATCCCCATACGTTCTTACAAGTTGAGAAAATTTGCAAAACACTTCTTATCCATCTTAATTTATTTATTTGATCTTTACTTTTATTCCCCTTAACTTTTCTCTGTTTCTCCACGTCTGCTCTTCTAAGTTTACGTCGATGCTTATGCCAGCTACCCACTTCTTTGATTTCGTCATGTTCTGAGAACTCTGCGCAGTTATCCAGAAACAAAGGATAATGAACAGTAAAAAACAGAGAAAGATCAGTTAAAGAGAAGTCGTAAAAAGATTGACAGATACCTTCCTGATTCCAACGCCTCGGATCCGACTTTGGAGTTTAAGGGTCTAATTTTTGAGTTTAAGGATATGATTTTGGAGTTGTAAATCTAATTTGTTGATGGGTTTGATGTTATAGAAGAAAGAATGGCGCTGGTGTGAGATGAGGGTGCGTGGATAAGAAAGAGGAAGGGTGACTGGTAAGAGGGTTAGGGGTATTTTAGTCTTTTATGTGTTGATTAAATGCAAATTCAGGTATGTAAAATTGGGCTTAATCATACGGAAAACATTGTCTTTTTTTGCTGTCAATATGAGTTCCACAGTCAATTAGACACTTGTATTATTAATGATCCAACTAGAACCAGATATCTTTCGGTACAAACTCTAAATCATCAAGAAGCAATGCATCTCCCCTAAAAAGGATGGACGCAAAACTGTGGGAACGATAAGCAAGCTCATGAACCACCCCGTTTCTAATTGTCCTAACACAAGATACCGGGAAGAAGTATACTTCTAAAGATCCATCAACACATCTCGACATCGTTACCACAGCTGTACACGACACGGTAAATAAATTAATAACGATTGCTGAAATAATTAACTCAAGGCAGGTAGGCTAATTCATTCAGCATATAAAATGGGGGCTCCAATTCTGCCTATGTTATGTATGTATGCATTTAGATCCATCCAATAAACATTTGAAGCAAAATACCACTTAATCCAAACTCCACATAACAGTTGAAATGCTCTTCCAGTTCCTCCCTCAAACCGCAAAGTAAAGAGAGTTAAATCTTCTTCTTCATCATCCATCGCCATTTCTCTTTCTTTCCGCTGTAACAGTCGCATTTACATTCGCTGCTGTGAAACAATGAACAGCATCGCACTGTCAAGTACCACGAGCAAATCAACTCACTTTATACATCATTATAATTCTATAACACCCACCATCTTTTTTCATCAATGAGGGTTTTGAATTGAGTTATTTGGTTTCATATACCATCCACATACCCAAGTATTTTGAAATAGCTTGATTCGAATTTTTTGAAATACCACATTTTGAAATATCATGAGTTTTGTTTTGGATGACAACCGAGGTATCGTGGCTCATGTTTGAGTTATTTTGGATCAAAATACCTCATCCATCTAAACAACTAGCAAGAGACAATCAAAGTACATGTATGCACCTATTTTAGCAGTCATCATACAGCGAACTCTTGTAGGCATCCAACTTCACTCGTACGGGGCAAAAATGATTGACGAGTTGTGACCACCAAAACCAAATGAATTTGATAGTGCAGCTTTCACATCCAGTCTTTCTTTCTTTGGGCCGACCAGCACACTTGGATTCTGCGTCGTTACACCAACATTTTAGCAAAAGCTTCCTTATTTACGTCCATTGGAGAGAAAAATTTGCAAATCCAGGAGAAATTATGCAAGTGAAAAAATGGAACACTGAGCACATACTATGCCATCATCCGGACTTTCCAGATTTATATTTGGATGAACCCATCCTGTCCGTATTGCCTACACCAGGAATCAGTCAAATAGTACATCAGAAACTGATAATAAGATAAGTAAGAGACCTCTATCTCCATGCAAATGGAGGAGAAATCAGACACTACAATGTTCACTACACCCATTATTTCTATAGGTCTACTTCAAATTAAAACCAATGATCAATACCACTTAAACAGGATACCTGTACTGCTGCAATAGCTTCCACACCACCAGCTGCCCCAAGTAAGTGGCCAATCATAGACTTCGTAGAGTTCACCTTTAACTGCAAACACAAAATAGCACAAGACTGACCACCCTATATTTGTGTATTTTAAACAAAATAATAATAATATGAAATTGCATCCATACGCACATCAGGATTTTTGCCAAAACAGTGCATTAGAGCCTGATACTCTTTAAGATCTCCAGCAAGAGTTGATGTAGCATGTGCATTTATGTAGTTCACATCTTCCCTAGCTACCCCAGATTGTGCTAAAGCCCTCTCTATGCATAGAATGACTCCAGAACCTGCATTTAAGAGGACGAAATCAATGTTAAATTGGCATAACAGCTTGAAGATCTAATCCAAGTAGTTTGCAAAAACAGATGGTTTCAACATACAGGATATAACCTAGAGCAGAAGCACGACATATAGAGTATAAACAATCTGGCAATGCCACTTTTATACAGTTCATTACCATCCGGGTGTGGCTCAGTCATATGGTAAGCATCGCAAGTAAAGCTACCCCCAAGAAATTCTGCATATATGTTGGCACCTCTGCTCTGCAAATGAAAAGCTGAACTTACATTAACTATTAAAGTGGTTTCACAAATCATTCTCAGTTGACCTATGAAACGAACAAACACAAACTAAAGGGTTAAGGGGCACATACGAAGAAGTGGGTTTAAAGAGAAGACAGCTGTACAAGGTCGAACTAACAAAACAGTTATTTACAAAGAATGCAGCCCCAGAGAGCCCTCCCGAACAACCCAATTTACTGGAACTAACAAATAGAAATGGAACCCACATGATGTGCTTCTATGAGCCATACCTTTGCATGTTCTAGCTCTTCCAAAAGAAGAACGCCGGCTCCTTCCCCCATAACGAATCCATCCCGATTCTGCTCATTAAAAAATAGAAGGTAATTTTAGGTGAATCATGGAATGCAAAACAATTACTAAAATCCACGAAGGGTACATCATGCATTGTATACAAAATTGAATCAGGTATGTCGCAAAATATTGGACCATAGTGTTTCAGGTACAGAGGTTCATGAACATGACAGATAAGGGTTTCACAAGTTCTAGAGAGATTTAAAACTTACAGTGCTATCAACGTACTCATTTCCCGAGAGCCAATAGATTACCATGGTAAGTGAACATAGTATAGTTAAAGGGTTTTAAGCTTCAGTGCTCATAAATTAGCACCACTGGCCTCGGTGACATTAATAAAAAAATGGCACAGTAAGAAACGGACTAAGAATCTCAGAGCACAGAGAAAAACTAGGCATTACTACTATGCACACTAACTAAAACAATTCTGACTGATAAAATCAAACAGCAAAATATATTTTTTAAAATCAGATTAGAACTCTTTGGAATAAGACTCTGCCTAACCAAACTTGGAAATCTAGCAATAAAGCCAGCAATATGAATCATCAGAGTGGCGTCTGTCCTCTTACAAGCACCCATCAGCAGACATCAGATCAACACGTAATGACTTTTCGGCCAAACGACCAAACGGCTTTTGGAAAATTATTACATCAGCAACTCTCTTAAAGCAACCTAAAGCTTTTACAGATGTATAATGAGATAAGAGAATGAATTTGTTACTTTATCCCAAGGTCGTGAGGCCTTAGTAGGATCTTCATTCCTTTTTGACAGCGCTCTGCATGCCACAAATCCTCCCAAACCTGTAACAAGAATCACCAAACTGTAATGTTAACTGGGAGTTATGTGTGAAAGTACCATATCCGAAGTAAATAGGAAACAAATACCGATGGGAATTATTACTGCATCTGAACCACCACAAAGCATCATGTCCTGTGCAATGAAGACAAAACAACAATGAAGGCCAACAGAGCTGCATTGTAGTAATTAATATTTTTTCGTGAGGTACATTCACTGAGTATTAATAAAAGGACTTACAGCTTCGCCTCTAATAATATGGTTAGCTGCATTTAATATACAAAAGTTGCTTGTAGCACAAGCTGTCGAAATGGAATAGTTCGGCCCCATCCAACCCTGCAGCTAGATCATTAAGAAACAGGAACCAAATCAAGTATGATATATCACCGTTCTTTTCAGTTACAACTTACAATATCCATTGCTAGCATGGCGGAACCCATATTTGTAGTTGCAAATGGTACACAGAACGGGTTCATTTTTCTGTACGAGACCCTTAGAGCTTCAATTGCATCGTTGAAAACCTGTGCATATATGAATCAAAGAAGATATCACTTTAGACCTTTAAGTACAGAAATCTTATGACTCTTGCATTCTGGCAAGGGCATAACAAGGATTAACACTTCATACTGACAATATCACTAACAATTCAACAGCAAGACATATTATTAGTAAACTAAATAGCAATTGATCTTTTGTAAAAGTAATGGTGAGCAGCAAAGAAGCCAAGCTCTTGTTTTTCTGAGCTGCAAAAGCAAAAGTGACATGCTTAAGATCATAAGATAGATGATCTAGCTAAATATGGCCAACTCCAACGGACTGGTAATTTGGAGTCAGTACTGAAAGTAACAAGGCTCTACTTCTATGGTATATTGTTCTCCTAGTTTAAGTACATCTGCCTCAAAAGAGTAAACATCCTAGAGCTGAGAGTTACCTTCATGCCACCCATTCCTGAACCAATCAGAACTCCACATTTAGTTTTATCCAACTCATTCATTACATCCTCAGTAACTCCACCATATGCCAAAGCCTTTTTCCCCGCAATAAGCATGTAAAGCATGAACTTATCCATTCTCTTGGAAAATTTGGGTGTAACCCATCCATCCGTTGAGAAAGACTTGATCTCCCCAGCAATTCTCTGGCAAGTTGACAACAAAGGAAAAACATAGACAAAGTGAGCCGAGGAAAAAAGTGGTTACGCCAATTTTGATAGCAACCAAATGTGACACGCATCTTACAGTTGGGAATTCGGAGCAATCAAAAGTCTCTATCTCACTTATACCACTAACACCTTGCAGCAGATTATCGTAAAAGACATCAACGTCATGACCAAGCGGAGACACAAGACCCATGCCAGTCACCACTACACGCCTTTGCTTTGTAACTGGTTTTGTTTTGGCGCCAGCTTCTTTTGCAGGTTGCAGAGCCACAGCCATTGCTTCTCCTGAAATATTGAATGAATCAAATAGCGGTATGTACGTGTAAATGCACATAAAAAGACAAGTTTAATCAAAATGACAGCTATGAGATGTAAGGAAAACTACAATCCAACTGGTAAGAAAACAAGTGAACATCATGTCATGTTTACCCAAAGGCCATGCTTGGTAGAGGGATTTGGAGGACCGGATTTGTTTTAAAATTCCATGTTTTGCAAATCCTTTGTTTGTTTACTGTTCTCTCAGTACCATGTGTTTGAATACAAAATATACACAAACAGACACAAACGCCTGCAATTCCAGGGAATTGAAATCTTACCCATCCCACTAAGATTCAAATGCATGCTAAGAATGGCCAGAGAAACAAATGCATCCAGGTGATTCAACCTCTAACTTTCACCTTCGATAAGCTTAAGAAGCTATGGATGTATATGATAAGGAAAACTGAAGTTCTAGCGCACAAACAAGCATCAAGCAAGCTTCTAGAAGAACCAAATCGGAAGGAAGAGTAAAAATCACAAACACATGAAAGCATAGTAAAGAGAGTAAGTTAACAGCAAAAATCTTGGTCAACAATGACAACAATCCAAGACCCGATTCACACAAAATGAATTGCGACGGAAGACATAAAGGCAGAGACAGAAATGAAAAGCCTAGCGTACGGATAAAACGAAGTAATTACCCGGATAGGCAGGGCGACGGAGTCTTCTCTGCTTTCGATTGAAACACCTGGATCCGAAGACGGCATTGGAGGTGTAGTAATGGCTACAAGGCTCAAAAGCCAAACAAGAGTTCATCAAATCTTGAAAGCTGGATCCACAGATTGAAGAGACGAAACGTCTGGAGAGCGAGTGAGAAGTGGCTGCAGCGGGAGAAGATGCTGCGGCGTTACATTTAGAAAGAAGGAGCTTCCGCCTGCGGCTAGTGGTGGTGAGTTTGGAGCTTGAGGAAGAGGAATGGAACGCGTGTGAATTGGTCCGGTGGTCCTTATCGCACGTGACGGACATGCACGCCGCAACCAGCCACGTGCACAACGGAGACGAGAATGAAGTCGACCCCGCCATATCTCCTCCTCTCTTCTTCTTCCTTGTCTACCTTTACGCAGAGCTCAAAGAGAAAAACAAAAACAAAAAGAATCTAAAACGAACTTTGAAAACTGATTCCGGAAAATTTTTATCGTTTTTATCGAAGGCCTGAAAGAAACCAAAACGATAGTGACTGATAATGATGGTGTACAGAGATTTAGGCCAGCCAGCCAGCCAGCCAGCCTCGGTCAAACCAATTCAAATTCAACAAGGTGGTGGCAGTTCGGACGGCGGTGGAATAACTGCCGCGGCGGAGGATTTGAAAGGAGGAATCCGAAAGCGCATTCGATCTCGTTATCGGCGGGGTCGTCGACGTATTCGAGGACTTTGGGTGTTTGGCAATCTGAGAGGCGGAGGTACTCACAGCAAACAGTGCCAAGTACGCTCCGTTTCTCTCTCTCCCTCTGTGAATCAAGGGGGATACTGAGATAGCGAGTAAAGCGGGGCCATTCACTGTTACAACAAAATAATATAAATATCTTTACCAGAAAAACAATATATAAATATATTTTTTAACAGAACAATAGGAATATCAAATATTTAAATTAAATAAAAGGTAACACTAACACCACAGCCAACAAATCAGAAAAATGAAATTTGCAATAAAAATATTTGTTTATTTGTCAATTAGAATTTTTAAAAAATGTTATGCCGTGTGTCTAACCTTCATTTATGATGGTGTATTCTCAAAAATATTGAATACATCATATCATATTTGTCAAATAGAATTGTTATGCGGCTAACGCTTCTCAACCACTGCATCTATGATATGTCATCTACCATCATACTCCAAATACGCCCACCCAACTTCATATGCTTACACCCAACTTCATATGCTTACAGCACACAAAGAACTTCTTTATCTGTCTTATTGGTCGTATACGCTTACCCCTTATATCACTCTCTCATACTACTTTTTCTTTATACGCCTTACGAGAAACCTTCCACTAAAGAATCCTATACGCGCACCATGGTCGCATACACTTACTTCCTTATATCACTCTCTCTTACTACTTTTTATTTATACATCTTGCGAGGAACCTTCCGTTGGAGACTGTTAGAGTCCACCAAGAAGGAAGACATTCTCTTTCTCAACCGACTCTCTAGCCAAACAACTTAACTATTGTACCAGTGACTAGCTGGTCAGAACAATTCACCTGTCAGGAGGAGGTGTTAGAGCGCTTCCACAACAGTACCAAACATATTGAAATCATATGTTTAAGAACCATTTCATGCAACGCGTATAGTTTTGGGTAGAAGTTTAGAATGTCTTGCACATTTCTATCTTCTATCTCGATTTAATGTCTCAGACCCGTTCGAGGTCCTTTTGATGTCCATCTTAAGGAAACCATATCAGACCGGCCGGTCTGACCGGGTCGATCGTGAACCGGTCATGGAGCCGATACTGAGTTACCGATTGATGAGAATGGTCATAATCGGGTGTTAACCCGACTTGACCGGAAAACCGGGCGGTTCAATCGAAATTATTTGTTCGGTTGGACTCGCTTTTTGTGACTACACTTTTTATTTTTAAAAAAATATGGGATAGTCTTTTAAGTAAAGAGTATGTATGAGTGATTATCATCTCTACTAATATCACAATTTGATTAAAACATGCATATAATTGATAATAATAAACGTTATGACAGTTAATTAACACTAAAAAGTAGCATCTTATCACGTAAATTGTACATGAGATATAATTTGATTAATAAAAACTTCAAAGCATTTATATAATTTGAAATTTCTTAAAAACTTCAAACCATCAAACTCTAAACCCCTAGCCTCACCTGTTCAACTTTCGGTCCGGTTTTCAAAACCTTGCATTTTGGACAGGTTTTGTAAGATTTCAGGTACATGACAATGTCAAAGCACTATTCAAAATGATATGGACGTGTATGGACGAGCTAAGATGGTTTGAGGAGTGAAGAAAACACAAATGATGGATGATGTCAAACATTGCGCTATAAGTCATCAAACATTACGCTATAAGTGGTCAAACATTGCGCTATGAACATAGCGTAATCTTTGACATATTTATAGCGCAATAGTTGACAGTCCATTATGGAAATCTTGTCATTGTTTGCACTATACTTGGTCAATCATTGTGCTATGAACATAGGGAAATCTTTGAAAGCTCCATAGTGCAAAGACTGACAAATCCGACAATTTGAAAGATTTTGAAAGTTTTATATAAAGCCTGATTCTCCTCCATTCAAAGACAGAGCCTTTTGGACTAAATGTGAGCTTTGACTTGGAGGAGCTTGGATCGGCAACGACATTATCAAGATCGTTCGGTTTCTTCAACAAAACTCGGCGAAATTAGGTTTTTGAGATTTCTTCTCGTAAATCTGATTTCAATGTCTTCTTTTGTTGATTTTGATTTGTTCTTCATGGTTATGAGTAGCTAAACTCCATTTTTCTTAGATTAGATGAACCCTAGGTTGTTCCTTATAAATGAATGATACTATGTTTATTTCGATTTATGCAAGTTTCATATATTTCAGTTTATGATTGATTTTGATTGGATTCTTGTTTTTTTCTGTTCGTCTTGAATAGGATCTTGATAGATTTGCGTCGTCTCGAAAGAGCTTTTTTATCTTAAAACACCGAAATTAATCAATTAGGCTAGGTGTTAACCCTCATCCTGGAGCAAATAGACTAGTCCGTGAGTGAAATTCTTGTTTGATTTATCACCGTACAGGTCTCAGATCTTTGACTCGAGAGAGCAAATTTGGATACTAGGATGGTAGTAGGTTAGCAGACCTGAAAGTGCATGACCTAAGTAGAAAAGGATTGCAACTGTGAATTGTTTATAGCTTGTTTTGCATAAATTTAGTTAATTGGTATCGTTTGTTTGTCTAGATAGCTTAGGGGATTCGAAATCTAAGCAATTTTATCCATTAGTGTTTCTCCACCATTATTCGTGCAGCCTTGCAACCTTTGTTTTCTCTGTCATTCGCAGATTTAGTTTAATTGATAGTTTTAGAAATTCGTGGAACCTACACCACACTATTTGATAAAACTAACTAGTTTTAGAAATTCGTGGAACCTACACCACACTAGTTGTAGAAATACATAAAGAGACCCTAGGGAGATTATCATCTGTCTAATTATTAAGAGGAACCGGGCCTTTCTAGAGGTGTAATCCTTGTGTTTGACGGTCAGCAAAAAGTTCACTATAGCCGTTGTAATGTGGGTCGTGCTTTTCAACGGCTTATGACGCACTTTTTCCAAAAGAGACTAAATCTTCTGATATCGCCGATGTAATATGCGTTATAAATGGGTGCATTGTGCGCCGCACTTTTGACCCGTCTCCAACGGTTTGTGATTTATCCATTCTTTGATGGATCAATTCCTGCTCACACATCATTCAACTCAGAATAATGCCTTGATATCATTGTGTACTTGAAATATATCAAGAAACACTCTAAAATGACATCAAATGGACCATGAACAGGTCCGAGACACTAAATCGAGATAGAAGCTAGAAATGCACAAATAACTCTAAACTTTTACCGAAAGCTATAAAATTATGCAAGAAAAATCGCTTAAATGAGAGCGATGAACGTGATTAATCGAACATCATATAATAACCCCACACTTAAGCTTTGTTTGTCCTCAAACAAAAGCAGAATAAAAGCTATATGGAACACACCGACAAGTGAATCAAATTACGAACATGGCAAAGTAAACCCATATTACTTAATGCACCCCTAAAATGCTTAACATATAGGTGAAACTTTAAACAAAACCGAAATAAGAAGTAAATGTCTAACAAGAAGTTCCCCAACTTGCCACACATCATCACGCATGTTATACTATCCTTCTAGACTTACTCTCAAAGGATAACGGCTTAAAGATGAAGCCGAAAATGTATTCACTCAAAGTGTTTAGGAGTTGGTGTTTATGCACTCATTCATTAACTATGAGGCGTGCTTCCAACACTTGCACATCAACCTACTTTTACTCATCACATGAAGGCACTTCAAACAGTAGTCCAGAGGTCTTTTATTCAAAGTAATAATGTGGATAAAAAAATAGAAGAGAATGCGAAATGAGTATGGTGGTAGGTGTAGATAGTGGCGGACGACTCGACTTGCTCTAATATGGAGCTAAACTATTAAAATAATACAAACTATGCAAGGATCCAATTTCTTATCAAGAGCTTCAAACTACTACCTCGAGCTGTTCTACTCATTTTTTACTATTCTACTACCATATTTTTCTTTGGCATTTTTTTTTCTTTTTTTCTTTTTCTTTTATGTCTAGGACTGGGTTTTTCGCTTGTCTCCTCCCTTTTTTGGAGATTTTTAATTTTTTTCTTCTTCATTTTTTCAAAATTAAAACTGTACAACAATTAAACTAAGGAGGACTCAAATATCCTGCATTCTTCTCAACTTAGCAACTTTATTAACTCCTAGACTCGACCGAGTTACATGTCACTTATGTACACATCATCAAATGATAGGCTGAAAGAAAGGGGATATGATATTATAGGAGCTTGAAAAGGCTTTTAGGCTATGTTTGGGTTATACCTAGGGAAAAAAATAGGGACTTGATGGATATTTTGTGGTTGGAGATTTTCTAAGTGCATCAATCATCCTAGTGAATCACTACTGAGTGAATTTAATTCGGTATCATGCAAGTGCTGGATTAACAACCAAATAATAAAGACCACACAAAATATTTTTAAGAATAAGTCTACAAATCCTATACTACAAATGGATTTTAGGCCTCTTGGGGCTGCTAGATGGTAATTTTATAACATGCATGCCTGGTAATCCTGAAGTTTGAGAGTTTGTGCTACAATGAACTAATCAAAGTAACTCTAACGAATAAATCGTTAAACGTTTATCATTGGCCTATACTCTTATCAAATCTAGGTTCACAAAGCAAGTCTGCAATTCAAGTGCACAAATCACAGGGAAGTTTCCTAAACATGCCAAGTAACTGATTCAAAGATGGTTCCATTAAGCTTGAGTTTAGAACTCACATGCAAAGACAACGACCCAACAAGACTAGCGAACAAGATATTTTGTGCAAACCCACCCGACACTTAGTTTGGATAGTGTCATAACTAAACGAAACGAAAAAGTTGCATAAAATACATGAAAGCTGTGAGAAGCTATGAGCGATCCGAGAAGCAATTAAGATGCATGATCCATGAAGCTCAAACTCAGCTGTGAAACTAACTCCTAAAAAATACTTAAACACACAAAACAAAAAATAAAGTAAAAAGGAGCTAGGACAAGTGTCTAATTTCCGCACAGAATAAGAAGGATTTTAAGATCCTAAAATAAATGAAAGAAAAAGTGGTAAGAGAAATGAGTAAACCTGATCACTGATCCTCCGGATGAGGGGAGGGTGGAAGATAGTATGATCCGGTCTAGTTGTAGGAGAAATGCCTAAGATAGTGCATCTGCTCCTCATGGTGTTGTTGCTCCCTTCTATGCTGATTCTCAAAGTGGCTTCTCGGTGCCTCTTACTCTACAACAATCTCAACCAGCTGGTTATCCTAATGATCCTACCACATCGCCCATTGTTGCTACCAAGGAAGCTGTCCCTCGGAGAATGACGTCTGCCAAACTATATGTTGCTGTAAAGGTAAACTGTCCTCCTCGAAAGATGTTTGCCACTTTTGCATAGACTCTCATACCCCAACTGGAGGCTTCTAAAATCAAGGATGATGTTGTAGCAAAGGATGCTAATAAAACTCTTGTGCCTATGGCATCTCTTCATATGCCTGCTCCTCTTCCCTACCTCTGAGCAGCTCCACGAAGGTGGCCTCGACCATGGTCCTGCCTCGGAGCCCTATGTGCGGATGGGAACCGCAACGAGAATGGAGAGCCCGGGTGCTTTCTATGTCCAGGCAATAGGGGTCGTGATCAATGTTCATCGACTCCAAAATGTTCTCCCTAACAAATATATGTCGCCAGCGGTAGTGGCATAGGTCCTCCAGCCCAAAAGTGGTCCAACTCCTTCTCATGCATCGAAAAAATTGACCATAGGGTAAGGCGACCATCTTCCCACTATGGTTGGACTAAAAAACTTCATGAACACCCAACCTAGGTGAAGTAGTCGATGTTGTTGCATGGCGTGGAAGAAGATGAGCTCTCCTTAAGCACATGGTGAGACCCAAACTCCTCCTTATCCTAGTAGGCAAAATCGTAGCGCCAGAGTAGATGGAAACATGGGAGTATGGTTTGAGGATCTGAGTGTAGGAAGAGGTCGAGGACTTGAATTTAACCGTGGGGTCTTTAATGTACATGACATTCCTTCATACTTCATGGTTGCCTTTATTGATAATGGTGGGGTTATCGTTTTCTTTGTAAGGCCAGGAGAGCCGATCTAAGTTGTGAATGCGAAATGCCAAGGACACTAGAAACTCATCCAGTGTCTCATCAAACTGCCTCCCACAAAGGTGATATGAGATACAGTTCTTATCCCGGTAGTCTTTATGATTCCCGAATGGGAAAGAAAACCAGAACTCCTAGAGGGCGACAAAATTTGGTTGTGCATGAAACGTGCACATGCGATGAAGCCTATGACGGTCGAGGTTCTCCTCGACTATATCTGCCCAATCTGGGTTCTTCGCTCGGATGCTTGCGATGTCAATGACAATAGTTGGTCCAGCCGGTAGGTTTTGGTGCTCCCAATAACAGATTCACGACTTGATGTCCAGGGCGGTGAATAATCGGTTCATATTGTGTACATCTGCCTGTCGCAGAATATGAGCATTGAGCTCTGGTGCTTCATCCGAAGAGGAGAAGGTGTCTGAACTAGGGGGTGATGGTGGTGGGGCTCGACTCGAGGAATGAAGAGTGTTCGGAAGGCATCCACGCTTAATGGAAAGTGAAACAGTACATAACAAATGCTCAAGGGCCACCCCACACTTATCCCAACGAACCAATCCAATCTCAGGGTCGCTTTCATCATCCCCGATTCAAAAATCAATAGCAATGTATATCATCATGCCAATATCTCAAAAATACCCCAAAACCGCCGACCGAGATTCTAAATTTCAACAAGCAGAACTCATCCAATGAAGGGGCAAGTCACATGCTCTGACTCCTATCATACCCAATTTCAAAAATTAATTTTGAAAACCCCCTAACTTTGAAAAATTAATGTTACGTTTATCCCAAAATTCCCAAAACAATAAATTCGGCTCAATGTGCACAATTCAACGAATCAGATCAAAGGGAAAGCAATCAACGGGACTTACTTGTAAGTAGTCATGGAAAATTAGTCGAAGAAATACACAAATTCTTCAAAAATCGTTTTTGGGTGAAAGCTGGATTTGGGTGAAACTAGTTTCGAAATGGGATTAAAGTTGATGCAAACGATTGGAGATATGTTGGGGTAGGTCCAGTTGGCGGCGAGAAATCCGGCGGCGGCGGTTTCCGATTTGGTCAAAAGTGAGTACCCCTATCGCTAATGATAGCACGAGGGGTGTCGAAATGCATGAAAAGGCATTGGATGAAATTTCCCACTGTCCTAGCATCGTTAGTAGGCCGCGCTTGCGCTTCTGCCCACTTTGACACATAACCACTTTGACACATAATCCACAACAACAAGAATGTACTTGTTGCCATGAGATGGTGGGAAAGAACCCATAAAATCTATCCCGCACATATCAAATACTTCAATAGGATAGAGATAGTCATAAGCATTTCTTTCTTATTGCAAATCTTACATGTACGTTGGTGAGCATCAGAATTCTCCACGTAGTTGCCACAATCCTTCCAGATTGTCCTCCAATAGAAACCCGCTTCCAGGATCTTGCGAGTTGTGTGATTTCCACTATGATGCCACCAGCGGGGCCCGTGTGGCATGAGAGCATGCTCTTGAGAGATTCGTACAAGGTGACACATTGTTTGATGACTCTATCTGAGCCTGAATGGAAGAGGTGTGGATCATCCCAGATGTAGTGCTTAGAATCGGAGACCAGTTTCTTTTTTTGTTGATAAGTGTAATGCTCTGGAAGTGTCCTGAAAACAAGAAAGTTGGCAATCTCTGCAAACCAGGTATATTTCCTTGCATGGTAATCCGAGAGTTCCTTGCTTCTTCCAAGAGTAGTATTTGTTCATCCGGGAAGAGTTCATTGATCTCCGCTTCAATGAATTGAACCAAAGAAGGCCCTTAAAGATGTCACGCCCATTAATTAGCCTCGGCTTCGCATCCTGTTTTGTTAGAAGATACTTAAGAGCAGAATGGTCAATGAAAACAATAGTCTGGGACAACACTAAGTAGGGGCGAAACTTTTTGAATGAAAATACAATTTCAAGAAGCTCTATTTTAGTGGTTGTGGAATTCCTATGCTGATCATTAAGCATCTTTCTTGTTAAGTATATGGGGTGGAACCTCTTCTCCCTTTGCTGTCCCAGTACTGGTCCCACTGTAGAAGCACTAGCATCACACATTAGTTCAAAGGTCGTCTCCCAGTCCCGGGAGACCAAGATCAACGCAGTCATAAGCTTCTTTTTAGTACATTGAATGCCTGCATGGAGTTATCATCGAAAATAAAGGCACATCTTTCTCTAACACCCTAGTCATAGGCAATCTGATCTTAGAGAAATCTTTGATAAAATGATGATAAAACCTAGCATGACATATGATGCCATGAACATTCTCAAGATTAACAGAGAGGAAGTTGAGAGATGGTTTCGAGCTTAGCTTGATCCACCTCAATACCTCGTCTGGAGACCTAGTGGCCTAGCACGATTTCCTTCTTCACCATGAAGTGACACTTCTCCTAACTCAGAGCTAGATGAGTTTCTTAACACCTTGCTAAGGCCTTTTCCAAGTTAAATAAGCATCTAGAGAAGGAATCCCCATAGATTAAGAAGTGATCCATGAAGACTTCAACAACATCTCATACTACATGCCCAAAGATTATCGTCATACACCATTGAATGGTCGTTGGTGCATTGTAAAGAACAATGGGGAAGCGCATGTATGCAAATGGGTCGAAGGGGCATGTGAATGTGGTCTTGTCCTCATCTTCTGGTCCTATCAAAATCTGAAAATATCCTGACATCCCATCCAAGAAGCAATAGAACTCATGACTCGCAAGGCGCTCAAGCATCTGATCAATGAACGGTAATGGAAAGTGATCCTTCTTTGTAGTGTCATTGAGGCGTCTGTAATCAGTGAACACTCTCCATCTAGTTACTATATGAGTAGGAATGAGTTCTCCTATGTCGTTAGGAACGACTGTGAAACCGCCTTTCTTGGGCACAACCTGTGTAGGACTAACCCAATGAATGTGATAAATTGGATAAATTATACATGCATGAAGGAGTTTGATTGACTCCTTTTTCATGACTACTAGCATAGTTTGGTTGAGTCGGTGCTGAGGCTATGCTACATGCCTGACATCAGCCTCCAAATTAATCTTGTTAGTGCAGAAAGAAGGGCTGATTCCCTTGATTTCTTCTAGCTTCCAAGCAATGTTCTACTCGTGCTTTCTCAAGAGGGTTAAAAGCTGCTTCGAACTAATAATGACTAGAAGTTAGAAACCTTACGGAGGAAGGCGTACTCGAGATGTTCTAGTAGTATTTTTAGCTCTCTCGGATGACGAGGAGTGGACCCTCAGTTACGTCGAGTGTTCCTGAACAAATCAAAAACAAGAATACAGTCCACAGAACATGCCACTCCAAACACAACACATTCCCACCCCACACTATGAATTCGACAAATCTTACAAGGAAGTATCCAACAATATAGAATATTGCATAATGCTTCCAATCTTGAAGTATCCAACAATATCAACTCACAACATCTTATCTCAACACAACTTTACTTCACATACTCAATCCTGAACGAAACAATCATGGCTATTTTAACATATTCATTCTTGATAGGGCAGCAAATTGGGGTTCATATCACCTTCAAAACATGCAACCAAGGCAAATAAGCAATCAAGGCATGCTAGAGTTTATAATCACCAAGCTAGGAAAAACACCCTAAAAATTTCGACCGAAATTCAAATTTTCTGACAACCTAATCATGCAATTTCAAGGGTCAAATCATATCAATATATTAATATCATACCCATTTCTAGTTTGATAACATCAATTTAACAAACTCCTAATTTCGAAAATTAGCACCCTTAAAGCAATTCAACGATTCTACTCATATCCTCCAAATTCAAGCAATGAAAATTGAAAAGAAGAATATAATGGATGTTTACCCGATAATAGCCATTGATTCCAAGGGAGAAACAAGCTAAAATCAATCCAATTGAAAGTTTCTTCAAACAATGTGAAAAATCCACCAATCAAGTTCCACACACAACGAATTGTGAAGCAAAACGAAGGAGGAGGGGGCTTCGCCGGCAACCGCCGCGTAGGCGGTGGCGAGTGTGGACGGCGGGTACGGGGGACGATGGCGGTATTTTGGGTGAAAGAGGTGATGGTCGCGCGCGAGAGGAGGGTGAATTTGAGAGGGATCGGGAAAAAAACTAAAAATAAGGGGAAGGCACGCGTTTATATTATCTCACTATGCGCTTGAAATGTTTCGTTTTAGAAGCATTGTGTGACAGGGTTAAGGCGCATAGTGTACAAGATTTCTAGAGAGTCCATGCGCCTTAACCCGTCACACCATGTGTCATAAATTGTTACTAATAGGCGCATAGTGTGACAAAACGTACTAAGACTTAATTATGACCAAAATTCGCTCGACTCAGCCGACACGACTGATTCCAGCACTTCACATGTCAAACATGTAATTTGACTCAAAGAAAATTCAAAATACTGACTCCATACATCGGTTGCCTCCCACGAAGTAATATTTCTTTAATGTCTATGAGGTAGACGATATCTGGCCTTTTATTGAACATCTTTGAAGTAATGAAATTTGACTCCATCAATAGGCTTGGCACCGAGATAGCGCTTGAGACGGTGACCGTTGACCTTAAATGTTCCTTGGTGCGGATGTGTTATCTCCATCTTCCCGTAGGGGAAAGATTGCGTGACTTCATAAGGTCCCAACCATCTTGATTGCAATTTTCCTGGAAATAGTCTGAGGTGGGAGTTGTAGAGCATCACTTTATCTCTATTCTTGAATTCCTTAATGCCTTGAAGCTTGGTATCATGGATTCATTTCATCCTTTCCTTATATAGCCATAAGCTCTCATAAGCATGAAAGGTGTATTCCTCTAGTTCAAGGATTTGATATTTTCTTTTGGAGGCTGCGAAACTAGCTACCATGTTCAGTAACTTCACGACCCACCACGCCTTCTACTCTACCTCGACCGGTAAATGGCAAGGCTTACCATAAACCAGTTGATACGACAAGGTGTCGATAGGAGCCTTGAAGGCGGTTTGATAAGCCCATAGAGCTTCATCGAGAATCGACCTGTCCTTATAAGACTGTAGGTTGTCCTATCAAGAATCCGCTTAAGTTTACGATTCGTCAACTCTACTTGACTGCTTGCCTCTGGATGGTAAGCGGTGGTCAATCGATAAATTATACCAAATTTTTGGCAAACTCAATCGAATTGACCTTGGAAGTGAGTGCCCCTATCGCTAATGATAGCATGAGGGGTGTCGAAACGCATAAAAATGCGAGTGATAAACTTTCCCACTAGCCGTGCTTCATAAGTAGGCAACACTTATCCCTCTCGCCACTTTGACATATACTCCACAGCAACAAGAATATACTTATTACCATGGGATTGTGGGAAAGGGCCCATAAAATCAATCCACCACACATCAAAATTTTCTACAGGCATCGAGATAGCATAGGCATTTCATTTCGATTTGAAATGTCACCTGAATGTTGGCATGCGTCATTGTTCTTCACATATCTTTCACAATCCTTCTAGATGGTCCTCCAATAGAACCCCGCATCCAAAATCTTTCGAGCAGTGGGATTTCCACTGTGATGTCTTTCAGAGGGGCGGGTGTGGCAACCGACATGCTCACTAACACATCGCCTGATGACTCCTTCCAAGCCCGATTGGAAGAGGTAAAGATCATCTCAGATGTAGTGTTTGGCATCAGAAATTAGTTTCTATCACTCCTGATGAGTGTAATCATCTGGAAATGTCTCAGAAGCAAGAAAGTTAGCTATCTCGGCAAACCATGGGAATTTGTAAGGGTGATGCTCCGAGACTTCCTCTGTGTCTTCTAAGAGGAACAGTTGTTCATCCGTAAAGAGCTCATTGATCTTTGCTTCAGCAAATCGACTCGGAGAAGGCCCTTTAAGGTGCGAAAGATTATCTACTGCAACGTTTTCCACTCTCGCCTTGTCCTTGATAGTGATGTCAAACTCTACGAGGAGTAACACCCATCGAATTAATCTTGTCTTTGCATCCTATTTAGCTAGAAGATACTTAAGAGCATAATGGCCAGTAAAAACTGTAGTATGGGACAGCACTAGATAAAACCTGAACTTGTCGAATGAAAAAACAATCACCAAGAGCTCCTTCTCCATAGTTGTGTAGTTTCTATGAGCATCATTAAGCATCTTGCTAATGAAGTAGATTAGATGTAATCTCTTCTCTCTCCTTTTTCCTAACACTGCTCCAACTACAAAATGACTAGCATCACATATCAGTTCAAAAGGACCCTCCTAATTTAGGGAGACCAATATTGGCACCGTCGTCAGCTTCTTTTTCAAAGAATATAATGCCCATAAAAAATTATCATCAAAATACAAATGACACATCTTTCTCTAATAACTTAGTCATAGGTAATGTGATTTTAGAGAAATCCTTAATAAATTGACCATAGAAACCCACATGTCCTAAGAAGCTATGAATAGTTTTAACATTCACAGAGGGGAAGCTGAGAGATGGTTTCGAGCTTAGCTCGATCCACCAAATACATCGTTTGGAGACCCTGTGGCCTAATACAAGTTCAGAAAATACAAAGAAACAAGCACTAATAATCTAGATTTTCGTATTGTTCTTATTGAGATCATCATCTTAACGATTATAATCCACCTCAAAACTTTCATACCTCAAAGCATAATTCAGCAGAGTGTTTCCGATCAGTATTATGTGGTGGCCTTCGTTTCTCTCAAGCATATTAACTAAGGGCCGATATTTTTTATAGAACAAACACAATGGGAATTAATTGATTTTTTACATTAAGAATAAAGCAATAAAAGGTCGCTGATACCAGTACCTCGGCCTCTTCACTCAACTAATAAGCAACGAGAACAGTCCACTGCTACGCCACAATATGCGCCGGAGATTTGTTGGCAAGATTTGAATCATTTTTGTGATTCGTAAAGTATTGCTTCATTGGTTTTCCTTTGTGAGCTTTCCACAAAGCATTGCATGATCTTAATCAAACCTCTTGATATCCATTAGGTACGTTTAATAAATTTTCTTACAAAAAACCATAGAGATTGATGCTATAATAGAAAAACAAAGAGAGGTGTATCGAAAAACATAACTTGTGAGGGTTTTACAAAAGGAAAAGGACATAACACAATGAGAGCTGCAATAGCAAAATTTTGAGCTCACAGATAAAGAAATACCTTGATCTCATTCCATATGCCATCTTTCACGCTTTGATCAACATATGTCCAATCTAGTATTGTTAAGGGAATTCGATAGCTATCTCGAACTATTTTCCCCAATTGTGATTTTAATTGAGAAACCCTATCTCCCACAATTTGACAAAATGAATTAAATTGCACATCAACTTTAACACCGGTGTTCCACTCGGGAATACCTCTACCTTGTCCTCTGCCCTTAGTATAACTAAGGGTATGAAAAATATATATTAGTAAAGGATAAAAATTATAGTGACTTGGTGTAAACGAACAAACATCTGATCATACCCGCTGATGGTGATGATGTAGGTGAAGGAGAAGGCGGAGCCGGAGCCGGAGGCCGAGGGGTTGACCTTGTAGATCGAATAATTGAGGTGTTATTCGAAGCAGATTTCAAAACATCTTTCATTATGCGTGCCGATCTATCTTCATCCTATTCATGATGATACGAAATTATGCAAAGCAGAACAATCCATTGGTACATTAAGAATAACAAAAAACATTCAACCCATTTTACCTACTTGGGATGCCAAGTCTTATGCAGATGAGTTAAGTTTGAAATTTCACTACTAACTTCATCCCTAGCAATAGCTGTTGCGATTTCGGATACAAAATTATGCCTTAAATTATTATATCATATATCAATTCCAAGTAGCTGCAATCATTCTCTCTAGGTTTTATGCTTACGAAACTTCTATTGATGACAGTTTACAAAACCACTATCTGTCTTTCTCTTGAACTACTCAATATATCAACAAGGCTTTCAATGTCAACTTCAACGGATTTGGAAGAAGGATTTGCCAATAAAAAATCTACATCCCTAGAAATAGCATCCATGGATAAAGTTTGTCCAACTTGATGAATTGAAATTTATAAATTTAATCCCCAAAAATATTCAGATTCATAGAAAATCTAATCTTTAAAATTAAAAGAAGAAATCCTAAATAGTTGGTCAGGGAGACTGCTAATACCTATCTCCGCCTGAGTAACAGTTGTGAGGGTGGCGAGACTTCGGACTATGAGAAGATGAAGAGGGAGATAGCGAGGAGAGAGCTATGGGGGTGGGACAGATCGAGAAGATAGGAAAGGTAGAGAAGCTATGGGAGGAACAGATTGAGAGAGATAGCCATGGGTGAGAGAGCTATGGGGGGCGGGACAGATTGAGAAGATCGAAAAGGAAGAGAAGCTGTGGGGGAGACAAATCGAGAGAGATACATAGGCAACATAAAATCGAGAGAACTTAGGTTTCGCGGCAATGGAGTTTAGGAAATTAAGTTTCGCGGCACATGAAAGTTTTATAAATGAGAATAAAAGGATTTAAGTTTAGTTTATTTTTCTTCCGTTTATGTATATTAGTTTATAAATTCAATAATAATAAGATATATTAACTAAATCCCTAAACGACGCCCTAGTTTTCGAATTAAACGACGCCCTAGTTTTCGAATTAAACAACGCCCTAAAACAGTAAATTACTAAATTATCATTCCGTAAATATTGAAAATTTATAACAAGTTCAATCTTCGACAATCACATTCAATCTAAAATACAAAAGACTCAAAGTTTCGGCAGAAATTGAAGATCCTAACTCGAAGATTCGATGAGAAATTGAAGTTTTTAGCTTGAAGATCGACGACTTTCCGATCAGGTAACCCTCAATATTTCGTGTAAAATTTGTTTTTTTTTTTGAATTGGACCCAGACGGACGGCAGATGGACCCGCCGTCCGTCTGGGTCCATTTTTTTTTTCTTTTTTTGAATACAGGGGCAAACGGACGGCGGCGGACGGAATCGAGTTCCGTCTGGGTGGTTTGACCGGACGGAACGCCGGTCCGTCTGTTTGGTCCGTCCAATTTTTTTTCCAGATTCAAAATTCAATTTCGTACCTTTTGATTTTTGAGCCGTGGTTCGTCGAGAGTGTTTTAACATACTAAATAAGGGTTTTTTGGATTGAACTAGTAAGTTTTTCATGTTTTTCATTTTTACGGAATGGACGTTTAGGTCATTACGAATGTAGGGCGTTGTTTAATTCGAAAACCAGGGCGTCGTTTAGTAACCCTCTATATTAATAGATTATTGTATTTACCATGGCATATGTGACGTAGTAGCAAATTTTTTTACTTGGCTATTTCCCTTGACTACGACATCACCATATGTAGCAAATGAATACAATCTTTTGCTATGGACAATTGACACTGTCGCAAACCTCAGCTATGGCAATTCAGATGTCGTAGCAATATTCCTTTTATTAGCTATGGTATTTGTTTTTCGTAGCAAACTACAGTAGCAAAAGAGAAGTTTTTTTGTAGTGGTGGCACTTCTGCTAACTTAGAGCTAAGTTGGTTTCCTTGCACCTTTCTAGCACCTTTTGTAAGTTGGCTAGACATTTAAAGAATGAATATCCATAAACAGAGAAGTCATCCATGAATACCTCAACAACATTTTTTAGTAAATGCACAAAGATCATTGCCATACACCTTTGAACCGTCGCGGGCACATTGCATAGACCGAAGGGAACACTTCAAACATCTCTAACCAGCATATGGGATAATTCAAACATTTCAGAGGCATCGTGATAGTTGTCAGAAACATCATCATCATCCTGAGCCTTAAAATATTTCATTCCGTCTTTCAAACGAAATATGACCTCATCATGTCCTACTTTCAATGTTAAAAATCCCTTGCAACATTAATCACAGCTTCAATAATTGCTAAGAATGGATGTCCTAACAAAATATTGCAATCATGTTCATGGGTATCTAGCACAACGAAATCAACTGGAAATTCAAACGACCCTACATGAATTGGCACATCCTCTATAACTCGCCTAAGTTTCAACATGGACCTATCAGCAAGTTGAAGAACCATCTTAGTCAGTCTAAGTTCACCTATATCTAGTTTCTCAAACAAGCTATGTGGCATCACATTTATACTAGCACCTAGATTAGCAAGACTTCTACTTACTTTAATCTTCCTAATTGTGCAAGGTAAACTAAAACTCTATGGGTCTTTACACTTTGTTGGTCCGACATGGATAGCTTCAACTTCTTCATAGAGGGAAACCTCGTTAGCATCATTGAGATTTATCTTCTTGTTGAGCACATTCTTCAAGAACTTGACATATGCTGGAATCTTTGTGAAGGCTTCCAGGAAAGTTAGTGTAACCTCTTGCTTCTTGATGATTTCAACAAATCTCTCAAACTCCTTTGATAGCCCCTTATTCTTGACTATAAATGGATATGGGATCCTAGCATGCTTCTTAATTTTCTCTGAAGTGAGCACAAAAGATGTGTTTGCCGGATTTTGAACTTTAGGAGAGGGGGTGGCAGTCGCCATTGAGGTCTCCTCCTCTTCCTCTGGAATATCCACAGAAATGTTATCTGGCACCATCTCTAACTCTTGAACTGATTTGGGATTCCCCTGAATCGTCTTTCCACTTTTTAATGCAATTGACTTCACATCCATATGTCCCTTTTGTCTATTGTTGGGGTTTTGTTGTGTGTTCCCCGGGAGCTATCCAATAGGTCTCTAATCAACTTTATATACCAAGGATGTGTAGGATGCTTCAATGTTTTTAATCATTGCTTGTTGACCCTGCAAGATAATATTTTGGTTAGCCAACTGCGACTACATGGTCTTCATTATCTGGAGGATGTCCTTATTGATTCTTCCAACAGGGGTCGGATTTTGCTACTGTAGTGGCTTGATTGGAAATCTGGGAGGCCCTTGGTTGCTGTTGCTTGTGCCTGAAGGAGTGATGTTTTTGTTAACATTTTAATCCTCCACTCTAGGCTTATAGAAAGTAGAGCGAGGGTATGCATGGTTGAACTATCGGCCTCCGACATTCTTTGCTCAGAAGTCTTAATATCCCGGCTGACTAAAGTGATAGCCCCCTTGATCCTCTAAAAAGAACCAAACAAAAATTGATCGACTAAGAAAAGGGACTACTCCAAAATCCAAGGTCTGAAGTGTCAAATTCAAGGAGGAGCAGATCACCAACCTATACTCAACTATTTAAGACACGGTTTAATCTAACAAAGGTTCAAAATGCTAGTTCTCTAGGTTATCCACTAAAATACTTAGCATTCACAAATGGAAACAAATTATATTCAAGCAAGCTACTAAGAAATTAAGAGAGTGAACAGGTGAAACACAAGGAGAGGAGGGTTACTAGACACTTCAGGTGTTGTTTTTGCAGTCAAATCCGATTCACGAGAAATACAATGGACAAGGTTTATAGTTTTATCATCCTCTAAACATTCGTAGGAGTCCAATTCAAGGTCTTGAATTGAACTACCACTGCCAATTGGCAAGTGATCAAACCAAATGGTACTAAACACCAAGTGTTCGAAAAAATGCCTAGGTGCTAAAAGACTCTTAATGGCATCACAAACACTTGACAAGGGTGCTAAGTCACTATTTGACACCCTAAGCATCCCATCCCTTAATTGTATCACTCAATTGAGTGATTTCGGGAATGCACACCAAGTGTTCAATAAAATGCTACTAAGAGAATCTTCACACTAAAGGTTGAATTGGGGTGTGTGTTTGGTCCACACAAACCTTACTTCAATCTTGGACTACACATATATTCAATCAATCAAAATTAAGTAAATGAAAGAACACATTTGGATTAGAACAAGCCATAACACATTCTAAGTTGCAAAACCCATAATCGAATCACTCATATACCATAATCCATATCCAACATGTATCCAACCCCTCATTATGAGGGGATCATCCTAGTACATATCAACATCCTAATCTAATAACTAACAAACTAGCTAACATGATGATTAAACTAGCTAAGGGAAAAGAAGGAACAAACACAATCTCCCAAGTGTGCAAAGAAGGTGAGGATGCTCTAATCTTGACTCCAAGATCTCCAAGATGATCCAATTTGGTCTTCAAAGCCCCCACACATCATAGTTCAGAGATGAGAGCTTAGTATGAGGCACTGAGGGATGAGGAGTTCAGGAGATCGCGGGCTGAGCACTTAGGATACATCAGACAGGATCTGAGTGGGCTGCAGAGCAACTTTGATGCCTTCAGAAGTGAGACAAGCAGCACTTTCCAAAGAGTTGAGGAGTATATGTAGATTGGTCAGACAGAGACACACTGGATTCAGCAGACTCATTGCTCGTAGACTAGGCATATGGCATATTATTAGGATGCATACTCTGGGATCCTGAACACCACCCCTGACTACCCGTCGCCCCTCAACATCACTTTCGGGATGCCTCGGCTGCATACCCAAGATACTACCTCCACCAGAGCGAGGAGGTCAGCTATTATGGGTATTATACACATTTTCCACCACACCAGCCACCACCTCATCCACCATCGTTCTAGTGATGTTTGTTTGCCTCTCTTTCTCTCAGACTTGATCATGTGTTCATGTTTCCTTTGTTTTTGTTTTCTCGGACTAGACTTGTGTTTTGTTGTATTGTAGTTTGGGATTATTTGTTTTCAAATGCATGTTTTGAGATTGTGGACTCCTTAGCTATTATTGTGTATTATTTTCTGTGTTTCTTTTTGTCTTGGTCTTTCTTGATGACTCCAGGTGCTCGATCCTAGTTTATCATTTTCTCTTGGTCTGGCTTCGATCCTCTTCTCGTTTGGTACTCCTTTTCCCCTTATCTCTTTTCACATTGAGAATAATGTGTTGTGCAAGAGGAAGGGGGGGGGGGTCTAGCAATCACCATCCCATCCAAGAAGCTCCTTGTAGTTCATGTTATCATCTGTCTTTGAGTAGATATGATTAGGGAAGTTGACTTGAATATTTTCCCATTGTGCATGAGTAAACTCAACACAACTGGTAGGAGTGATATCAATCTTCATCAAAGGACTAAGCGATGGCTCTTCTTCCTTTTTCTTGACTGGCTTGGCTTGCTCATCCATCATCAATTCTTTGTGGAACCTCTTCCTTTTTCTCCTACTTATACGCTTTCTTTTGGTTCCCTTAGTAATAGGTTCGATGTCATCCGTGGATGTTTCATTTGAAGAAGAGGTAGAGTTTCCATTTGGAATGGTTGGCTCTTCTAAGACCTTAAGCTCTTCGGGTGCATCTTGAGCATCTTTGACCAATGGAGTGGTCCTAACATTGTTAACTCCATAAAGCTTCTCATCTTCTACACATCCGAAAAAGAAGGATGGAATATCAATGTCTTCGGCCAAAGAAGGAGGACTAGGAATTTTACCCTCTCTCTCAACTTAGCCATATAAACATCCGCATCTTCATCGGAGAAGTATAGATGATTGATGGGTGGCTTCTCCTCTTTAGAATCCACATCGATTGCACTAACATCCTTAATATGTCCCGCCACTTTAATTCTTTCTCCAATGTCCCTATGCCATTCCCTAATCATGTATTCCAATTCACAAAAAACATCTTGAAGGATTCCCATTGTAACTTCCAAGCAATCAATCCCCTTTAATTGCTTTAGCAATCTAGCCCCAAGCTGTTTTGTGAAATCTCTCAGCAACTCCTTAATACTTGTTATTTCCATAATAGGAGGAGAGGGTGGCTCAAGTGAACAATTAGTTTCATGTTGGGAAGCTAGGTAACTATCATTTCCTTCTTTGAGTTGGACGGTGATGGCATTGATGGACTCTCGAAGCTCTTCCAACGATGCTCCAATCCTTGCATTATGAGCCGCTTGAATAGATAAATCGACAAGATAACGAGCTTCATTTTCTTGGATTAGTTTTACAATATCTTCATTGGAAGTGCGGGATTTCCATTCATCGAGCCATGAAACTGAGAATCTCCATGAAAACCATATTGGCCTTGCCAATTTGAATAGCCCTAATCATTTGAACTCCTATTGTTGAAACCACCATAACCATAATCATACTCATTCTAACATCCATATTGATTCGGTGAGAAGTCTTGATTGGAGAGTCAAACTACATTTGTGCCCGGTTATCCATACTTTATCCTGCAAACAAAGCTGAACTATCCAAAACAATAAACAACTGGACGGGTGAAACAGAAAAAGCAAACTACACAAAAAGAAAAAAAACCAACTAAGCAATAAAATATGTACAAACAGAAAAATAAAGACTAAGCGAGCAATCCTACACCTTTTGTGAAGTCAAGTATTCCCCGGCAACGGCGGCATTTTGATCCTAGTCAAAGAACCAAACAAATATCCCGAAGTATAACCTTGGAGTCGATTTCTCACGGGTCTACTTGGCCTCCACTACTCAGCCTCGGTTCGCTGGTCAATCAATCACAGTTTGTAAAGGGTTTTTCATAAACTATAAAATGAAATAGAACAGCAAGCTAAAAGAAGCAGGAAATCTAGGATGCAAATAGATCACTCAATGTGTACGGATAAAACCAAGGTGAGAACGACTGTGGATAAAAGGTCTTGCTTGAGTTTTGGATCATACTAAAGACTATGGGAAACTGTATAGCAGCAGGATAGACATGACATGGATGATAACATGTTTTGGGTCCTTAAGATCGGGTCCTTCAACACAACGACCTAAAACCACTTGCAACACTCCCTAACATCCATTCGACAAACAACTCAATAATCAATCTCAATAGAATACCTAAAATAAGAAAACTGGAAAAAACTACAAATCACATTGAGTCTGGATAAAAGGGGTGGCAACATATCAAAACATATCATAAATCGTCATGCATCCATAATCCTATCACTACATACTAGAAAAATCCCATAAATCCAAAGGAATCCACAAAGCCCAAATAAGAGGAAAACCTAGATCTCTCCATGAGAGGTGTAGAGAATGCTTCAAATTGCCAATCCATCAAAGTAGGAAGTAGATCCTCCCTTAGGCTTCGAATCCTTGGCTATTTGGCTTCCAATCTTCATTCTCATGGTGCTCCTAGGCTCCCAAGCAATTCCCCCTTCATCAATTTGTGTTTTAATTAATCTCCATGGCTCTCCTCTCCCCAAAAATCTTGAATTGGGGATAAAATAGAATTTTTTCCAGAATATGCATCACCGTCGTGACAAGTTGTGTCACTGTCGTGACTACTCAACAACAAAAACTCCCGACTTCTTTCGGTCATAACTTCTTCGTTTGGACTCCGATTTCGCTCCAGAACGTACCATTGGCTGCGTAGTCAAACCCTCTATCCAACAGATATCGGCACTCAAGGAAACCACTCCAATAAACAAGCAAAACAGACTAAGATGGCCCGTTCTACAGGAAATGAGTACAAAATGCAATTATGATCAAACCGGACGCTACTAACAAGCAAATAACATCAAAAACCTGAGCAAAAATTATTCAAGGTGGGGCCAAAACGGCTACCAATAATTGTGCTATCACCCCTCGCGCAAAATCTACCTCTTTTATTGTCATGGGTTTGTTGGTGAGGAAGTTCTCACATTCTCCCTGGCTATCACAAATACCACACCAACCACATGTGTATACAGAAGCAGCAGGGGGATTTGAAATTTTCTAACTGCCAACCCACTTCTTTAATGCCTTAACCTGAGCTCTCAAAGCAATATTATCATCGTTATTAGAGGATTCTGCATTTGCTGGCTAAATAGTATTTCTTGCCTAATTTCTTGACTTTGTTGCACATGAAGCAAAATGTTGCAAAGCAGCTTCAGGAGTAAGAGCAGTGACATCTCAATTTGCTAGTTGATATACTAGCATTGATGTTGCTCCGTCTAAGGAACTACTGAACATATATGCCAGCTGACTGTCTATGTAACCGTGGTGAGGGAAATCAGATAAAAACTCTTGAAATATGTTCCACATGTCATATAAGCTGTCTCCTCTCTCTGATGAATCCAATAGATTGATTCTCTAATAGTTGTACTCTTCACTGGTGGATAATACTCCTTTACAAAAGCTTGGGCTAGAGTATCCCAATATTTAAATGTGCCACCAGGTTGACTAGTCACCATCTTCTTGATGCTCCTCGGAGAGACCACTTGAATAGCTTGAGCTTCATTGCTTCATCAGAGAAACCTCACAGTTTGACAGTCTCGCAGTAAGCATAGAAATCCACTAGATGAGCACATGGATTCTCGTTTTCCCTCCCCTCAAACTTCAAGTTCCACTGAATTAAGGAGATGAGATTCCCATTGATCTCATAGTTACCATCTTATTGTTCAGGAAGCACCACACTCGATGTGGAATTTGCAGCACTAGGCTTAGTGTAATCGGCAAGAGTTCTAGCCGTCATTGGTTCAGTAAGCCTGGAAGTGTAATAGTGATCTTAGTCTGAATCTGACGATTCTGAGTACCGAGATCCTTCTTCGCTTCCGAGAAGAGCTTTGAGAGATTCAACAATCTCTCCATCTTCTTCTGATGAGCACGAGTCCTAATGAGAGTTTTGATTAGATTTGGACCGTGTCACTACCGGTGACATGTAATGAATTCTCTCATGCGCAAAGAAAAAAAATACAACGTACAACATAATTGTGAAAGCAACAAATTAAAACGGGGATGAATGACTAATACTAATCGAACTACTTTCAGATGCTATAAAGAATTCCCCGACAATGACGCCAATTTGATGAACGTTTTTAGGTGTTATCAAAATAATTTGGCTAACGAATTAACCGGATTCAAATCTCCCTAGGGTCTCTTTAAGTATCTTACTCAAAGTTGTAATTAGTACTAATCGAAGTATCAAGTAATGTGATTTAGGTGCTACGAGAATCAATCGAACAATCAAAGTGAAAATGAAAATTGCTTTAAATTAAATTGTTTACAAGACTGCACGATATAAGGTTTTAAACAATTAAAGATGAAACTGCTTAGAAGTCGAATTCCCTTAGGCAATTCAAATTCACAATGATAAATTTCACGATGAAACGAAACAGGATAAATTCAAGAGATTCCATGCACCTTAAATATTTTGTTTTAGGCGCATGGTGTGACATCTTAAGGCCCATAGTGTACAAAAGTTCCAGAGATTCCATGTGCTCAACTTGTCACACTATGCGGCTTAACAATGCACAATTTTAGGCGCATAGTGTGACAAAGTTCAGTTCTTGACATTTTCTCCACTTCTAATCCGTCTTAATTCACCCATGCATACCCGTATTGTTCTGAATAGTGCCTTGGTATCGTCATGTGTCTGAAATCTAAAAAAAAATTCCAAAACGACATCAAAAGGACCCTGAACGGGCCTAAGATATTAAATTGAGGTATAAGATAGAACTATGTAAAATATCCTAAACTTCTATCCAAAACTATACAAATATGCATGGAATGTCGCTCAAATGAGGGCGATGAACACGACAAATCAAGTGTCATCACTTGCACGCAGTAATGATATGACCAGGATTCTTGCAATAGTTGCACTGATTGCGGTTGCGAAAAATAGATATCGGATGACCCAATTCATTACAAAATCGACAGCGAACCTCTCATGTAGGCGGCAACAAAACCTGAGGGGAGGTGACGGTTCTGGATTGAGATAAAGTATGATGTTAACTAACCTTTAGATTATTATTGGCCACTCTCTGACGTCTGATGGAATCGTCTGCATGTATAAACAATTTGGAAATCTATATACAAGTCATTTTGGGTGATGTTCCTTGTGACCCCAGTTTGGGTGCAGAATCAGCATCCATCAACACCAATCCAACAGCTTAGGACGGACCTTTAAAATCAATCAGCTAGCCATGTCCTTTAAAACTTAATTAAATTAAATTTCTTTTTCTCTCTCTGGTTTTGCGGCGGTAGAACTCTTCCTCCCCCCTCCTTCTTCCCGGTCATCACAATCGGCAGCGATACAACCATCAGCCCCACCAATGATTCCTCAAGACGAACAAATCGTCTTCTTCTTCCTCTTTGGCCAGCCTCGTCAACGCCTTGGAAATCTCCTTTTATTTAACCAGCTCGTTATCCCTACTCCTACTTCCTCCACCCCCGCCGCCGTTGCTTCGTCTCTGTTATTCCGTTAGAAGAATGATAACAAAAGAAGGGCTCCAGAGCAACCTAGGAATAGCCTGGAGGCTAGAGCTGTTGGAGGAAACGGATTATAGAGCTTCATCAATCCTGCTTGGGTGCAATTTCATATCCAGCGAGTACGATGAAGTCCAGCGTGGATCTGAGGTTTGGATTTGGGCGTCTGGGTTTGTGATTCTCGCCGGAGATATTACCTATGACTCTGGCTTTTTATTTATTAAAATCAATTTCCAAAGATAGAGAAATTTAAATTAAGAGGGCTACTATTTAACGCCCTAACTTTCGAATTAAACGACGGCCTAAACTTCCTAATGACAAAATTATCCAAATTTACTAATTCGAAAAACTTAGTATCGACAAAACTATCAAAATGTATAATTCGAGAAACTTTGTACCGACGAAACTATCAAAATACTTATTTCGAAAACCCTCACGGTACGTTTTTCGTTAAAATTCGGTGAACACAAATCGGGATTAATCGAAAAAATCGGTCGCAAGAGGCCCCGACCGGAAGCTCGTTTCGGCCGTAGGGGGTCCTGGCCGGCCGGACGTTCCGGCCCGCAGTAATAGCTGGCCGAAACGGCCGGCCGGCCGGGGCCCCCTCCGCCGAAACGAGCTTCCGGCCGGGGCCTCTTGCGGCCGATTTTTTCGATTAATCCCGATTTGTGTTACTCCGTCGGAACTTTCGTATTTGCCGAAATTTTAAAATCATAAACCCTAAATTCTAAACTCTAAAATGATATAACCCTAAACCCTTAAACTCTAAACTCTAAATTCTAAAACTCAGAACCCTTAACCTTAAAATCCTAAATCAGCAGTACCGTAAACCCTAATTTCTAAAACGCTAAACCCTTACTTTAAAACCCTAAATTATCAAACCCTAAATCCTAAATTCTGAAATCCTAAACCCTTGATCCTAAAATTCTAAACCATGAAATGCTAAACCCTTAACCCTAGAATCCTAAATAATCTAATCCTAAATCCTAAATTATAAAATCCAAAATCCAAAATCTGATGAAGTCCTGCTCCAACCAAGTCCTATCATCAGCCGGGGCCAACTGGACCCCATAGGTCCAGATAGATTTGGGCCTAATGGCCCGCAGCGGCACAGGAATCGAGGGGGGGGGGACAACCTGTGTGTAGCCAAACTGTCGGAGCACACGATAAGAATCGTAGAACTCCCCTACGTCGGCGCAACGGAGGAGACCATGGTAAGTCGTGGCCGGGACCTCACGGTCGGGATGCGGCCTAAAAGGAAGCCAACTCACATCACGGGAATCCATGTTATCGAGGAGGCGACGATAGTAGTCCAACCTCTCTCGTAGGAACCCGGCACCCCGAGTAGGTGTCTCTGCACTGTCCCACCTACCAGCTAAAGTCTCTCCTGCCCTACGCTCCTGTCTAAGCGTACTCGGAGGCCTGACATTAGGGAAGTACTCGTATATCCAGGACTGAAGCAACATCATACAACTTGACATCGCCCTGGCATCCGCCCTGCTAGCCTTCCCTAACTCCCGATACAACCAGGCTAGCCAAGGGAGATCATGTCCAAGAAGACAGAAGAGGAATACCCTATACGCAGTCTCGTCCCCCATATGCTTGCCAAGGGAGATCATGTCCCTCTCGTGCATGGCACCATGATCATACAGGGGTGGCCCAACCGTCTCGCCCCTAACCGCGTACTCCAACGCAGCAGCAGAGCTAAAGCCAAGCGACTCCGCTACACCCGCTCTCAAATCAACCAGAGGCCGGGGTTTATGAAGCGGTCGTCCAGTAACCGGGACCCGGAGAATGTGGAAGACATCATGCAAAGTGATAGTCATCTCTCCCCACGGCATGTGAAAGGTGTTAGTATCCGACTGCCACCTCTCATTAAATGCCTCGAACAGAGGCTCATCAAAGTGGGTCGACATGCACCGGCCCAAGTGAAGAAGTTTGGATTCTTGCATGATCGGCCAAATGGTCCGAGTCTGGATGTTGAACTCGCTCACAGTGTCCCACTGCTTAGGGCGCGTAAGGAACCTGAAGACCTTAAGATCCCTGTAGCCCTCGCCTGACTCCCACAAGTAGTGTGCAATGTGACCCCCGAAGCTCAGGATCACTGTCGGCGTCCTCGGTCCACCCTCAGGAATCCCTCCAGTAAGCTCCCATGTACGACTCAGACCAAAAGAGTCACCTCCACTGGCGGCATCCTCCTCCCGGACCCGCGCGAGACGGCTAGGCTTCCCTCCTCTCACGCCGACACTGGCGGAGGCATGTGACGAGCCCGTAGAAGCGAGGTGCGGAGAGCTCGTGTGCAGAGGAGCCATGTGTGGAGAAGCCCTCTGCGGGGAAGTCTGTGTGTCATCGTACTCAAACCTCGGCGGTGGACCCTCATCCTTGTCATCATCCTCCGGATACGACCTCGCCGGGTACGTAACAGGACGGTACCGGTCAGGGGAGTCGTAGATTCTCAACTTCTTGTTCTTCTTCGCGGCCTCTCCCTCTTTCCGTCGCGAAGCGGTGACCACTCGCTCCTTCATACGATCTAAAACACCAACTTGTTTTCCTTTCCCTCTCATCTTCTGGATCCCATCGGTTTCTTCCTCTACCGGATCTCGACTGTGCGATTTACTTCCGCCTTTCGTTTTCGCCATATTTCTCACTAAACTGCATTTAAACAAATAAATGTTTCTAATAAAATTCGGATTCTACTCAACTAGGTTCACTTCTAATTATTCCTAACTAAACCCTAATACCCTAATCCAAAACCCTAATTTTCCTAAATATTCACTAACAAAACCCTAATTATGGTTCACTAACAAAATCCTAATTTTTATTCACTAACTACCTAAACCCTAATTATTATTCACTAACAAAACACTAATTATTATTCACTAACAAAACCCTAATAATTCTAAATATTCACTAACATTCTTTAATTACACTAATCAAACCCTAAAAAATCTCTAAAACCCTAATCACAATAAACCCTAATTAATTTCAGAATTAAAAAAAAAATTAGGCCGGCCGGAGCCCCTCCGGGCCGAAACGGGCGGCCGGCCGGGGCCTTTTTTTTTTCAAAATCGTACCTTGAACGTTCGCTTCGATCTTCGATCTTCGATTTCTTCTTCCGTTCGACGTTTGAGAGTGTTTGGGAGTGTTTGCTACTGTTTGATTGTGTTTGAAATAGTGAATACACACAACAACTTATATGGATTTCGATTTTACGAAAGGATAATCTTGTAATTCACTGAAATTAGAGTGTCGTTTAATTCGAAAGTTAGGGCGTAAAATAGGGATTCAGTAAATTAAAGAAAATAAAGTTGTAGGCCCCATAAATTTTCCCGCGAACCGTTTGATATCTGAAATTCTTTCTCAACCGTTTGATTGATTCATCAGCATGTGCTGACAGATGCTTAATGTGCAACTAAGCTGAACTTCCGTGTGACAGTCCGCACGAGTAAAATGAAAAGTAACACGTGCTGAAATAAAGCTTGACTGGAAAGAAGTTCAGCACCGCGTAATCCAACAAGGTAAAAGAAATGCAGCGCCTGGCCACTGCCACGTGTACACTGATTCAAACATTATTGTTAACAGGGCTCTGACTACTCATCCAATTCAACGCGGCTCTTTCAGTTGACCACCCGATCCGCATCCTTGAATATATAATTTCAGGACAGCCGCCAAATTCTAAAACAGAACACACATCCAAACTCTAACATACAAAGCCAGCCGCCAAATTCTAAAACTACAAGAATAAAATTCTAATCATCATGGTGAAGCAATCACCAACTAGAGTGGAGAGACGTACAGCAGCAGCAGCAGCAGCCGCTGCCGACGAATTGAAGTTCAAGGGAGTAAGGAAGAGGAAGTGGGGGAAGTGGGTGTCGGAAATCAGGCTACCAAACAGCCGAGACCGCATTTGGTTGGGTTCCTACGACTCCCCAGAGAAAGCTGCTAGAGCATTCGACGCCGCCCTTTTCTGCTTACGTGGACCCACGTCCAACTTCAATTTCCCCGACAATCCCCCCGCACACATCCCAGGTGCTGGATCGCTTTCTCGAGACCAGATTCAGGAAGCCGCCGTTCGGTTCGCCAATTCAGAACCGAATCTTTCGGGTTGGTCTAACTCCGGGTCGGCTGATTCTCCCTGCCCATCTTCCGACGTCGAATCAGTTCAGTCCCCTCCACCTGCTGAGCTGCCTCTCGACGACTGTTTCTTGGATCAGCTTGCCAATATCGGGTCGGGTCCTGCTACTTTTGCATTCGACTACGGGATTTTCCCCGGTTTTGATGATTTGTGCAACGATTACTTCGCACATACTACTGGAATGTTCAACTATGAGGAAGAGCAAACTACTCAGGACCAAGTTTTAGGTGGTCATGATTCATTTCTCTGGAATTTCTAAACCCGCAACTCGACCCGGGCCGGGAGATATATAGCTACTCTGAGAAATTAGTCTAGTTTGGTTGGGGTGTTCATTTTTGGTTTTGGGGGCACATTGACCACTTTTTTGCACGGTCATTCTCGGATATTTTATTGGTTTTCTTGTTTGACAGTCGAAATTATTTGTATAATTTGTACAAACAACAGACTGTAGATTGTGTTGCTTGACGAGTTTAGTTGAACTATTTTCTTCTTTGAAACATAAAATTTCAGTTTTCCCAACTAGCTTGTGTATCCACCAGACCAGACCACCACCATATATACCATTCTTCATTCTTTCCTAAGTCATTATGGGTTTATGTTAACAACTTTTTATTCATATTTCCCAGCAAATTTAATTTCGAGTGGATCATTCTCTTTTTACCTCATGAGTTCGATTTCATAAAAAATTGATGGTTCATTAAATTAAGTAAAATCTCAATTAAATATCTTAATTTTTTTTATAAAATCAACAGTTTCTTTTATATTTTATAATTTCTCTTTTTAATTAGAAATTATGTATTTGTCATTTTGTCTCATTCATTTTGGCTTAAAAAACAAGTTAATTATTTTGTTTTTGTAATCAAGCAACTTTCATTGATGAATCAGAGAACAATAAGGTGTAACAAAATCGGAAATCCACGTTATTAGCGTTACATTGTACCTACATCAAAAGTTGAGTGAAGCTATGTCATGTTGCAAGTATCATTTCACAAAGTCGAAGTGTAATCACGCCAAATCGAGACAGAAACTGGACCAAACTGCAAGTGTGGTTTCACAAAGGTGAGAGAGTACATACACTAAGTTTTTAGTACAAGTGTACATACATCATACACCATAAGATGTGAGTGACACTACTCTTAGTATCCCGTAGAGTAGTGCAATATTGCAATTGATTTCGTTGTGTTGGCAATTTGGAGATTTTGGATTCGAATCCAACCCCACATATGGACACCGTTATTTTATTTTTTTCCCCTTTCTATCTTTTGTAATGAAATCTTTCATCTTGTCTATCTTGGACAAAAAAAGTGACACTACTCCTAGTTGCAAGCCTGTTTCACAAAGGTGGGAGTGTACGCTAAGTCAATGTGCGAGTGAAATTACACAACTAGTTAGTGTCATTTCAGTATTTCATAAAGGTGGGTGTGTATGTACACAAAAGTGTTAGTGATACCGTGTCAAGTTGCAAATATGGTTTCACAAAAGTGGGATAATGTACCTAAAACGAAGAGCGAATGAAACTGCAACCTTTTGGATGTACAGACAGACTTCAAGCATGATTTTTGACAAGTAGAGGTCAAGAAGTAGCAGCTTTCAGGAAATATAACATATTCATCAAACAAAGAAAACATGAACATCCTTTTGTCTTGAAACCATCCTGGGCTATATTGGAACAAATGGATATTTAGAAGAGACCAAACTCTCCGCCGTGACCAGAATCCAGTCAGTCCGGCCAAACTGTTAATGCACAACATTATGACAACATAAACATCCTGGGCAATATTAGAAAGTGACTTTTGCCCCATTTCCCTCAAAGAAATACACAATTTGCAGAAAGTATGTCGAAGGATGTGCATTTGCCTTAAACACTGTATTGTGGGTTGTCCTCTCCACTTTCTTGCATTTTCTTTCGCATCTTGTATTGCAACGTTGCCGGTGCGCAATCAAGAGGAGTTTCCCCTACAAAACAAGACACATATCAAACTGAGCCAAGCCAAAAACTAACAATTTTGCACCGTGTAGTATTCAGAAAATAAAAAAACTGCCCCAGAAATGTTCATTGTTCAACCTTCAGTTATTGTACCAAACCAATAGAACTTGAGTCCCCACAAATGATCTTTGTTGAGCCTCTTGCTGGTAATTGTTATTGATAAGAAAACAACTCCATTTATTGGAGATTAAGTACCATCCTTGGTAGTACACGTTAAAGAACGTCAATAAGAATTATATCTAAGTGGGAGTTATCTACTAAGTACTAACAAGCCTAATTACAGCTAACTACTTATTCACAAGATATTCGGGAGCCCATATCAATAGATGAAACAAAGTATCTATAAAATAGATGATGCATTGTAGCCGTTGATCTAAAGTACATCTTAAGGTTGACATTTAAGGTATTTAATACTCTCAAAACCCTACCTCTCTTCCCATTCTTCAATCTCTGTCGCCCCCCAATTTATTTTCCCGATCCGGCGACTACAATATTTCATAGGGGATCAGTTAGTCTTCTGACGCCAGGTAACCACCAGTGTCGTCGTCGACGGTACTAGTTCATGTTTTTAATATTCAATCTTTGATTTGGTGTATTTTTTTAATGATTTAAACCCCGATTTCCTTCCATACGGCCGCAGTTGTGTAGCCGATCTACCCAACCTTGGAAGACAGGTAACCAATTAAGGGTTTCTGTGGGTGGTGAAATTGCCGTCGCCGTTTTTTTTGTACTGTTCGAGTTTTTTTCCTAAATCGTCCATATCGTGTTATTGTCGCAGATCTCATTCAACGAAGGCCATTTCCATGATCCCCCCACCTCCGATTCGGTTTCCCTGTCTATCGTCTCTTCTCCGCTGATCTTAGATCCGATGTCTATTAGCTACCAACTGAAGTGTTGCTAACCAGCGGGGTTCAAGAAACCGTAGCAGCCAACGTCGCCACATAGCAACCCAGAGCACGACCAGTCTTTCACTAGTCTGTTGTATCACCAATAAAATATATAGTGTGACTAGTTCGCTTTGATTGTCCAATATGCATCTTCATTTTGATTGCTCATGATGTACTTCTATGCATCCTCACTCTCTCTCCAAAGATGGTTGTACTTTTGTTTTCGTCAATTTATGATTTATGCGTTTTCTGAATTCTGATCTTGTCCTTCTTTGCCGTTGTTTGTATTCAGATTACATCTACCCTCTTACTCAACCTTTGTACTCCACTTCGATCATTCCAGCTGTTACTTTCTCATGAATAAACTGACAATCGTAATTTGTGCGGTTTTGGTGTACTGGGTTCCTTATGACATTTATAGCTACCCGATTAGATCACAGTATCATTTTAGGTCCCTTAATCTCCACCTTTAGCTCCTGCGGTATCCTTGTGAGCCAGATTCCCACGCACATACATTGTGCTAATGCTCTAATTTCAGCCTCTACTAGACAGTAGAGACTACAGTTTGCTTTCTGTTTCTCCAAGTCACCATATTTCCTTTTTTTTTTCGTCTACAAATACTATTAGAATGGCCAGTTTGCCTCCAGTTCCATGTTTTCCAAACATGGTGTGATCAATCTGGCAAGGGGTGTAGTTGTTCCGAAGTATATTTATGAATAGCTTCTTGCTCGTAATTGTTAGTGATACGTTAGAAGACAACTGCTTTTATAGGAGATACAATCCTACTGGTAACGCAAATAATTTCTAGCTACTAAGTAGGACTTACCTCTACTTAGGGGTTTGTCTACTGATACAACCTAATCACACGACCAATTTTAGTTAACTACTATAATCATTCACAGCATATTCTACAAACCTCCATCCCAACAAGTAAATGTATGTCACTAGACATTTCTACTGGAGAGTTTTGACATATGTTATCCCAATCTATTTCACTAATGCGTTCCCGGCCCATCCATGGATATCTATCATGTTCATTCGCCAGTCAAGCACATGAACTTAACCAAGGGAAGAGACCATTTAAGTGTGTGTAAGATGTACTAAATTACCTTGCGGGTTTCTGCAGTCTAGACTTGCTCCAGATTCCATCAGGATAAAGACAATGTCCGTTCGGTTGAATACAGCAGCCTACACTCAATCCCAATCATCAAGTTAGATAATTGTTCCTAAAAGGCAGCACTCACGGCAAGAAAGGGTGTGTACTAAATCAATTACCCCTGGCCGCTCTGAAATGGAGAGTATGTATTGCGGAAAACCGTTACATCCCAATGACTCGAGTTGTTGGGAAATATTCATAATTGATTCATGTAACCCTTCTTGAAATGCTACTCAAATGAATGCCTAATGAAGATATTGCAAGTTCAGTGCAAGTTAAATGGTTATACTGGAGGCTAAAGAGATTCAATGTCAGGACCTCTCAGTGAAGAATCAACTCTTTCCAATAACTCGAGTTATTCAGAGAGGTGTTTATAACTAGTTTATGTAACATCCTGTAAGATTCCCTTATCATTACCATATGTAGGAGAGACATTCCTTGTCGGTCTTGATAATTTGCATCTACACCCTGCCAATAGGACAATGATTTGCTATATCACTCAAAATCAAGTTTTGATGGAGAGTGGGGATTATTAATGAGAAGTTTATTGATACCTGACTGACAAGCTTCCTTACAGCAGCAGAATCATCATTCTTTATCGCTTCCCTTAAACCCTATCCAATTCGAAATTTGAAAACCCAACAAATTATTTATTATTTTTAAATGTTAGCTTAAAATTGATGCATCTAACAGTTTTGCATAGATGATACCTCCCCGTTAGCTTCATAATGCTTCTGAGGTTTATCAGCAGCGCCACTAGTCATCTGGCTATGGTTGGAAATCGAACTGTAAAACAAACAAGTTTGTTAGTAATTGGGAGAATTCATAGAACATAACCACAGACAGTTCCATGTCATCAGGTTATGACTACAAAATGAATATTATACAAATGAACAAACAGAGAAGAGGTTAATTGTACATTAAGCTCTAAAAACTATCTCCAATCTCTCAAATAATGTCAGAGATCAGGTTCTCCATGGTAAGAAGACATACACAGGATTGGCACTGGAACTGGAAGCTCTGATTTTAGAAGTTGCATCTATCTTCTTAGGTCTTGGATTTGAATGTGATGCAAATGCTGCTTTTGCCTACTACATAACGAATAATATTAGGGGATTCTAGAAAGGAAGGTATTGAAAGGGTTGATTATTTATACACCGATTACTTCACACCTGGGGTGCAGCAATTTCAGTAGTTGTGGGTGGAGCTTGACAGATGCATAAAGGCATTCCACATTTGCATTCTACAACAGTTGCGTTGGACTGATATTGTGAACCCAAATTTTTGGTTGGTTCAACTTCTTCCTCAATGTCTAACCTAGAAACTTGATCTGTTATGGAGTTTACAGGATATGTACTTGTTTGATGATTCACGGCCCATGATCTGAGTCAAATAAAGTACAAGCATGACTATGTTAGGAAAATTGATACTGTTGCCCTGAAAAATGACAGGCTAACTACTACACGTATCGATTGATATCAACATAGATCATAAATGCAATAGAAATTCCTATCAGTAATAGATTCAGCGAAAGGTAGTTATGTAATTGTTAGATTTCCAAAATAATCTCATTATATTATGCAGCTGCACTACTGGTATTAAATGTAGATAATGATTTTGACTGTAGATAACTAAAACAAGCAACATCAGTTAGCATCCCTAAGTTATAGAGATTGAGTTACAGAGAGATTGAATTAGAGAGAGAATTGGAGGTCTTAGTGTTGTTAGTGTAGCATATATATGTACTCTGCCTTCACATGATAATACAGAACATTATTCCTCATCTCTGAATACTTATATGGTACCAGAGCGCTACTCTAAATAATTCCCTAAAAGTTCTTCTCGTGGTATTCTTTATCTCGCTCCAACAATATCAGATGACTCTGGAAAATAAAATGCAAAAACTAACACATATACTACTAATGAGTAAGAGTAGTGACATACTGACATCTATATTCAAGATAATGAGCTATAATGCGAGTTGGTTTATGATTAAAGAGCAATACAATTGAGTTTACAAGCGAGCTATGTGTCGAGCCTGCTCACAAGCTTTTAAATTAGTCAGCTCACAAACGATATACGAGCCAACTCACTTATCTGGTTGAACGAGCCAACTAGCCGGCTAGTCACCCATAAACGAACCTGTTCGCAAGTGGGCTCGTGAATTAGCCGAGTCGAATAACCATCCGGCTAAGGCTTGATTTGTTAAGCTTTCGAGCCGGCTAGCAAACAGGTTCATTTCGAGCCGAATCGAGTTATGCACACAAATTTTTTCGAGACGAACACCGAGCGAATCACGAGCAGTTTGGCTCACTTGCAGCCCTAACTGGAACATATTGGGATGCCAGCAATGTGTGCAAATTCACGAAGACTTTATATGGCCCAAGACAGTTACCAAGGGATTTACATGTTCCATAACAGTAAAGGGCATTTGCAAAAAGCCTATAACCAATGCCAAACTGACCACACTAACTTTGTGAGACATGGACACACGAGGGTTTGATTTTGTTATTGTTATTGTCTATGTTAATGACATCATCACAGAAATGAGTCAAAAGAGACTAGTAGACTAAAGGGTAGACTAGCCACAGAGTTCAAAATAAAGGATGTGGGAGAGATGAAATACTTCTAGGCCTATAAGTTGTAAGGTCGAAAGATGGGATAGTGGTTTCCCACAAGAAATACATCATTGATCTATTAACCGAGATAGCTATGTTGGGACGTAAACTAACAGTAACACCTATGGAGGAAAATAAGAAGATTCGGAGTGCGGATGACATGGAAATATGGAATCAGTGAAAAAAAGAGAGATAATTGATAAGTTAATCTATGTATGTCATACTAGACCAGACATCACCTGAACCGTTAGCATTGTTAGTAAATATATTCACAATCCAAATGTGGAGCACATGGAAGCAATAACCTGAATCCTGAGGTATTTAAACAGAACTCCGAGATTGGACTTGATGTCCCGAAAACAAGAGAACGGTTTCAAGTGAATACTAATGCTAGCAAGGCAGGATAACTTACAGACAAAGATCTACCACATGATAATATACCTATATGTGGGGAAATCTAGTTACTTGGAGAAGCAATTGAGACGAGTACAGGGCTTGGAATTTGGACTATGTGAAGGAATGTGGCTCATTATACACCTGTAAGAGTTGAGGATGCAGATTGAACGACCAACAACTATGCTAAGCGAAAGTCTGTCTGCATTATGGCAGGACAAAGCACATGGAGAGTAGTCGTCACTTCAGAGAAGTTTCAGCAAGGGATATTCAGAGCCAGCTATGTCCCTTCCAGGCAGCACACTACAAATATTCTAACAAAGGCACTACCAGAGGACTTACTTGAAGGCTTTATCACCAAGCTTTGGTTGACGAACATCTACACCAAACTTCGAGGAGAGTTGAAAGATAAGTTTTATTCGCGATATAGTAAATTTTCCTGTTGCATTTTAACCTGAAGTAGGTTTCTGTAACCCTAACTCTATATTAGAGTTAGCCATATTATCTATTCAATCAAAGCAAAGAAAATTTACCTCAAAAGTTGGCACATACATTTTATCAAAACTATATAATATGTCCATTATCACTTATAATATAACATGGATGGGATAAGGAGCTCCTTTGTATCATTAACACTAAGATAGTGGCAAGATGGGCTATAGGGCTGCTATTACCACTAAGATGATAGGTTGCTGTCCATACACACAGGTGGTGGCGTCTAGAACCACTTGTTACAAACATAATTTTAACAGCATTTGATCTATAAACTCGATAGAAGGTAAATAAGAAAACTTTTTCATCTGACTGACTATCGGGGTAGAAAGCAGTAAAGCTTGAGACCTTGAATCAAGAGCAGGGGTGAAAACTACACTGCTGACAGTAAATGAGCGCCTATCTGTTTAAACTGGAAAGTTGATGGTAAATATCCGCGCCTATGGCTTATGTTTCAGATACAGTGCTGGATTTCAATTAAGTTCTAGAAGATTAAGGAGAAACGCAAAGCATAACCAACTCACCGTGCATTATTAAAACAGTCAGAACAGACTCTGACATTGGTGTAGATTCCAAACTGCGGTAAAGTCTGGATGAATGATAAGAGAAGAAAAAGAAAACAAGTAGGCATCAAGTTTATAAAAAGAAAGAACTCATCTCTGAAGATGCTCTGAATATCCACAGGGTACAAGAACGAAAAAAAAACAAATCAACAGACCGTTTGATTGGAGGAATGTTCGTGGCACAATGACCTTCCACAACAGCGACAATGGTGCTGCAACGAGGAGGAAAAAGATTTCATGAAATTGTGTTTAGCCAAAGCATATTTGCAGATGAAAGATTTGCTCAGGAACATCAAAATTATCCTCGAAATATTTCCAGCATCAACCGATTGCCTTGTTCAATCAGATCATCCACATAAATAAATATGAAATATAGAAGCAACAATGAACAAACCCACAAATCCCGATCTACAGAAACCGACCAATCGACGGCAGATCATATGCCCAGCCACCACTACAATTGAATAAGTTGATTCATTTCTTCGATGTAGGTATGCTGAATTTGATCGGTTGATTAACTCAGTTTCTTCGTTAACAACTGAGGATAAGTTGAGTAGACAAGAGAACAACCAGAGAAGATTAGAAGGAATTACCCGGCGGCGAAAAGCGCTAAAGCCACACTTGCAAACATCGCAACGATCTGCTTCTTGGAAAGGTGGAGGCTCCAACGCCATTATTATACTTTAGTGATCCAGTATTAGCTCCGTCTCCCCTTCAGCTGCAAGCTCTCACTAGGCTAAGATGAAAGGGAAACAACGCTCGACAATATATGACCGATCCGATCATCCGATGTACCCGACCCGAATACGTGCACTATTTTTTTTTACATTGGCACCGTTCTGAGATAAATCTGGGCCTTTTAAATCCCCCACCCCCTACACTAGATTAATTAGCAACAATATAATCATTGATGATCGTTTTTATAATTGGGTCACCATTTTCGTTATGAAAAAGTTTTTCAAACAACTTTTTAATAACTCTGGTATCTGTCGACGAAAATATTTTTACAAAGGACTAATATTTTAGAAAGGCCCACCTAATCAAAAATATAAAAAATGATATAATCTATTGGAAATGTTTTTTATGACACAGAGTCAAACATTCCGTCTCGTCCGTTAAGTCAAAATAAACGGAATATTAACGAATGCTGACTCTAGAAACGACGTGCTGACATGGCGACCACGTGGCTCCTATCGCCGGACGTTGGTTACCTAGTCAGCTAACGATAATTAAAGATATTTAATTATATAGATTTTTTAACAGAGCCTTATCCACTCTATGACCATCCATTTTCCTCATCTTCTTTACTACCATGTTTTGAACTCAAACTTTCTAAAACGAAACCCTAGAACTTAAATTACATCATCGTTGTCGATATCACCAATTAATTCACCTCAAATAACCAGCAGCGCATTACATTATGTGAACTTTTGCCTGAACGGAACCTCGGTATTCGTCGGTGACGACTGCCCGAACCACAAAATCCCAGCCTCGCGAGCTGTAGCAGTTATCTCATTCTCCTTAGCATTCTTGTTGTTCTTATGGCGAAGGGAAGGAAACAGCCCGAAGTGAGATATGAGGTAAGAGAAGTAGTAGTTTACATCTTCCGATTTTGATTCTTGTTGGAAGAAAGTGTTTTATATACAGATGCGCAGGACCACTTTATTGTTTAGAGGAAACTTTTTCGAGATTTCATTTCTTTTGTGTTGTTTCTGGGTGGGTGGGTATGTTTATGGCATGTTCTTGTCTCTTGTACTTTTTTTAGAAAGGGCATTTGCAGTTTCGAAATTCCTTTTGGTGTAAAAAATTGCAATCTTTTATCCTACTATGTGGTCCTGTTGAAGTAATTGCATCATATGTTGCCATATTCAGTTCTTGTCAATATTGTATACTATAGGCTTTATATGGAACATTGGTAATCGCAATTTTTGGCAGACCATGGCTGAGTTGATAACTCTGACGATCTACCATAGAGGTAAGATGAACTGGCATAGAGGAATCCCTGACTACGTCGGATAACTACAGGTCCATTGTCGTTACAGGAGGATAAACTTTCGTTTCAAGCACTCACATATATTGCAACGAAGGAGTAGGGGTATGATTGGGTGGACAAGATGTGGTACTTAATTCCTAGGAAGAGCTTCACGGATGGTAGCAAAACCGTGGTGGAGATATTCAACAATATTGAACTTGTTGGCGGCTTACTACAAGTGGCAGAACTTAGACGTATCCAGTTGTTCTATAATTGTGTGAAGAAGCATGTTAGTGATAACCTAACTACAGGGGGAGTTCAAGGTAGAGCACAAGACAGTGATTTAGCTTACGGAGAGGAAGGTGATCAGTCTTTAGGAATAGGAAGACTAATTCAAATTCTACCAGAAGAACTAGGCATGGCAAATGGGACAGGGTGGTCAATTATAACAGATCAACATAACTATGTAAAGTGCTTCAATTTTCAATTTTTTGGCTCTAGGGTTTTACTACTTGTTTTAATTGTAATTTGAAACCTATCACCCTCTATGCAAGGGTTGATTGATGCTCTGAACACAGTACTTCCAAATGCTGAACTGATGTGTTGTATTTTCGACACACTTATTCTCGTTATAAACTATATTTTTGTGTGTTGAAATCTATTCAAACTCAAGATTTTGAGTACATATTTAGTTCTCTTACCCCTCGGGGCCGTATTACGTTGTTTGGGATGTTTTTATGCATTTTCAGGTGATATAAGACATTTGGGGACAAGTGAGAACTAAGACGGATGGTTTAAACTGTTCAGAGCGAAGATTTGCTGAAGTTGAAAAGGAACACGACGGTGTGTCCTTGGGAACATGGCGTGTTCCTCAGCGACACGGCCGTGTCCATTTCTCTAGAAAGTAACCTGAGACCTTTTGTTGGCGAGAACACGCTCGTGTTCCTTAAGCAACATAGTGTGTCCTTCAAGGACACGACGTGTCCAACCTTCAGATGGGTTTTCAAGTTGTTTTCCTTCTCCGATATGGAAGAGGCAATATAAATAGCCCGAGCAGCCCTTAGGCGAGACGAACTTTATTCCAGACATATTTTAAAGTTCTTCTTCAAGAAAAAAAAGAGTTTCAGAGATCGATTGAAGAGACAGAACATCAAGGATTGGAGAAGGATCGAAGATGAGTGACAAGACAGAGATTTCTCGACGAAACATGTTTTCTTTCCGGGTTATTTTGCTTTCTTATTCCCTTCTTGTTTCCCGAACCCTGAGTATATAAACCTTTCGTGTTGTTCAGATGCGATGAAGCTTTAGTCTAGCTTTTGTATGGATCATGGGGTTTTAACCCTTTGATTTGTTATCGAGGTCATTCAGACTTATGATGTGTTCTGGCTAAACCTAATTTTTTATTCAATTTCGTTTGGCCGTCTTGATTGAATCATCATCATTGATTTGTGGGTCCGGGAGGAACATAGATTGGTAGGTTGCTTAGGAAGAACTCTAGATTATCTCGTTAGCTCGAGAGAGGAATAGATCATTTAGGCTTTTTGCATCATTTATCGTTGTGTCATTTCATCGAACACCTTTAGTGCGTTTTGTTTAGATGTAGATTAGCTCGAGAGAGGAGTCTACGGTTAAGCAGAATAGATACTTAGAGGCACGAGAGTGATCTAAGACAACTGTAGGAAATTTCCAAGCCATTATAACCTGAATAATTGAGATAACTTGTCGTTCATGAATGCATTGCTAACTATTGTGGATTTGAATTCGAGCAACCTGCATTCCATATTTGAAACCCAATCTCTTGCATTTTTTTCTTTTGATTTGCATTCTTAGTTGATAATCGGTTACTAAAAGATTCTCATGAACAATCATACACTGTTACTTGGTCTAGTTAGTTAATAAATTTGTGTAATAACCTTAGAAAAACCCTAAAAAAATAAACGATTCCATTAGTTCATTCTAATGGGTATTTGATAGCGTATGAAAATCCGCACTTCAAACACCAAAAGTGTGTCAGGCATGTTAACGCCAACTGGAAAGTTAAACACAAACACCATGGCACATGCAGAGCATTCTGGAAGGCGGTTTATGCCAACAACGTAGTAGATTACAACAAGGCCTTGACTCACCTGAAGGTTCTGCAAGACACAGGTGATGATACGGGTTGTTATTCTGATTTCATAGCACAAAACCCTACAAAATTTTGTCGAGCATTTGTGTATAGGGTCCCCTAGTCTAATAGCATAGAGAACAACATATGTGAGATGTTCAACAGGTGCATAATAAAGTATTGTGGTTTAAGGATTCTGAAGATGCTTGAAGAAATTTGTCTCTATATGATGGATAGGGTAGTCAAGAAAAATAAACTGTACACAGATGGTGGGGATGGGTTAGAGTTATGCCCTAGAATCAAAACTAGGGTTAAGAGGTCAAGGTTCACCTATCGTAACTACCAGATTCGACCTACATTCCATAAACAAGTTTGAGTGCACATTGGATGATGAGGGTTATGTAGTGAATCTTGAAGGTAAGACGTGTTTATGTGGTTATTGGGATTTGAGTGGTTTCCATGCATCCACTCAGTCGCTTCCATGTCATTCATGCCCATGGACCCACATGGATACATCCACGAGTGATACACCATGAACTTTGCTAGGAAGGCTTACCAGTTTGGGATCCCTCCACTAGTTGGTAAGCAAGCATGGCCACAGGTTACCGGGTCCATTGTATTTCTACCAAGGACAGTCAAACTTCCTAGATATCCAAGGAAGGAAAGAAGGAGAGAGTCGGTGACTTAGAAAGTAGGCCAGCTCGAAATGGTCGAGGGACTGAAGTGGTCAGGTGTGACATGATTATGCACTACAGGAGTTGTGGAGCGGAATGCCACAACATTAGGAAATGTATCGAACCGGTTCCATAAGCACATGTATAATTAGTTTAGGTTTCTGTGTGCATTTGGTTCCACTATATCTGTTGACATATTTTAGTTTTACAATAAGGTTACTTATTTGATTTTGTTTAGGCTGCCAACGTCAATCAGGAACAAACTTCACCGGCAAAAGATGTTCCTCCAGCTGACATTCCTACTCGTCGAGCACCTAGGAGAGAATCACCAGTGATTAGGAGGCAGTCCAGGAGTGCACAACAACTAGTAGCTGACCAAGGACCTAATGGGATACCACCACCATTTCAAACCCGGGGGGGGGGGGGGGGGGGTGCAAAATGGAGGTGCTCATTATGAAGAGGGGACAATCATAACTCTCGGTGATGCCTCCGACTACGTGGTATACAAGAAAATCAAGTGCATGCCACTAGCAGACAGCCGGATGAGTTTAAAGTAACACTTACTATAGGGGTAATTTGGGACCGATGCCTCGTCAACTAAACCCACAAGTAGCTGACGGAGGTCAGAGCCAACCATCAAACACTGAACAGGAGGAGTAGGGACTGGTATGTTTGGGGGTGACCATTTTGGGGATATTTAACGACTCAATAGGGGTTATTTTGGGGGTGTAGTGGTCATTTAGGGGTGTATGATAACCCTAAGAAGGCTAGACCATATTGAAGTATGGTACTATAGTCAGATGTATGCAATATTTGTGTATTTTTCTCTATTTGAATTGTTGGAATCTGTCTGTAATGCAAGAATCTATGTTTATTAGGTCAAGAGTAGTTACATTGTGAAGTTAATTTAGGCCACCCTAAACCCTAAAACAAGGGGAAACACTTTGATCTGATGTATTTTTGACACACCTTTTTTCGTTATAAACTATATTTTTGTGTGTCGAAATGTATTCAAATTCGGGGTTTGAGTACATGTTTGGTTCTCTTGCCCCTTGGGGCCATATTATGGTGTTTGGTATGTTTTTGGTACATTTCATGTGTCATATGACGTTTAGAGATAAACCAAGACATGACGGGGAGGCCGGAACAACTCAAAGCGTTCGACTTGGGAAGAAAGAGCCACTGTTTAGTATTTTGAGCATAACTCATCGCTCCAAAGGTCAATTGATGCAAGGTCAGCGGAGTTGGAAATATAATTCGATTGTGTACAACTTTTGTGTTGACACTATGGTCAAATTCCGTATAATTGGAACACGGTGTGTTCCTCCGCTGAAATTGCCCGAGAAAGTTACAGGGGCCGAACACGGCCAGGAACACGGCCGTATTCCTCAAACATGGCGTGTTCCATATGGAGCATGCCGTATCCCACCCCCAGACGGGTTTTCAAGTCCTTTTCCTTCTCCAACTTGATTCAGAAGCCTATAAATACCCCCGAGACCCTCGTGAACGAGATATACTTCATTATACACATATTTTTCAAGCTCTTGGAGAGAGCTAGCGTTCCTGATCATTCATTCTACATATATTTTCGAGCTCTTAAAGAGAGAGAGAGAGAGTCCCAGAGATCGATTGAATTGATAGATTATCATCGATTGGAGAAGGAGCGAAGATCGGCGGCATGATTGAGAATTCTCGATGGATCATGTTGTCTTTCCGGGTTATTCTCACTTCCTTTTCCCTTCTTACTTCCCAAACCATGAGTAGCTAAACTTTTCGTGTTGTTCAGACGAGGGGAAGCTTTAGCTAAGCTTTTGTATGGATGATTTGATTGGTTATTGAGGTTTATTCAGACTTATAATGTGTTCTTCCTATAACCTAATTTCTGATTCAATTTTGTCTGGCCATCTTGATTGAATCATCGGCATTGATTTGTGGGTCCAAGAGGAACATAAGTTGATAGGTCGCTTAGGAAGAACCCTAGATTATTCGTTAGCTCGAGAGAGGAGCAAACCGTTTAGGCTTTTGCACGTTTATCATTGTGGCATTTCATCAAACATTATTAATGCATTTTGTTTAGGTACGGATTAGCTCGAGAGAGGAGTCTACAGTAAGACGAAATAGATCCTTAGGGGCACGAGAGTGATCTAAGTCTACAATAGGAAATTGCCAAGCCATTATAACCTGAATAACCGAGATAACTTGTCATTCATCCATGCATTGCTAGCTTTAGTGGATTCGAATCCGAGCAACCTTAATTCCATACCTGAAACTCAATCTCTTGAATTTGTTTTCCTTTGATTTACATTGTTAGTGTTAATTGGTTACTTGAAAAATCTTAAAAACATTCATAAACAGTTACTTGGTCTAGTTAGTTAGTCAATTTGAGTAATAGAACTACAAAAACCCTAGGGAAATTTACGATCCCACTAGAGCAATCTAGTGGGTATTTGAAAGCGGGGTAAAATCCGCACATCAAATTGGCGCCGTTGCCAGGGACCATTTTCTATTTCTAGGAAAATTTTGATTGGTAGCTATTCCCTCATCCATAATATCATTACTCCTCCCACATTTTTATATTACGCGATTTTGTTGTTTTGCAGGAAAAATTGTGAACTTAACATCTCTCCGGAAGAGTAAACGTCTAGTTAAAAGGGAACAACTTCATACACTCACCTCGGTCCCAAGGCTCGCAAGAAACTAGTGTTGGAAGTTGCTCTCGATCATCCTTCATCAGTTGTACACGCAAAGAAGGAAGAAGAGGACGTAGAGATGGATGCGTTCAACAATAATGAAGATGGGAACAACAACAACAACAACGACGACCATAATCACAATGATAACCACAATCAGATTCCTTACAAAAACCGTAATCACAAGGATGGAGACCACAACAACCACCACAACGCACACCTTCCGCTCATTCCTCAAGAGAGGCCATTAAAAGACTATGGCGGACCTACTCTCTGAGGAGCTGCTACGAGTATTTTGTCTCTGATCAGGGGAGACCAAGCCTACCAGACCCCAGTACCCCTGATCAATATCATTCAATCAAGGGCATTTGCGGGAGGACCAGACGAAGATCCCAATGCTCATCTCATGGATTTCGTGCGTCTAGCTGAGACGAATAAGGCAAGAGGAGTACACATCGACGATCTCAAACTCAGTCTATTCCTATTTTCCCTCAAAGGGGAAGCACAAGAGTGGTTGTATGAGCATCTAGTAGGGCATTTCACTACTTGGGATGGCTTAGCTATAGAGTTCCTAAAGGAATTCTTCTCTCCATCAAGAACGGAGGCATTGAAAGCTATAATCTCTTAGTTCAAGAGTCCTTCTAACGAGACGTTCTACAATGCTTGGCATAGGTTCCAGAGTTTCCTTTGCTCCTGCCCTCACCATGACTTGGATGCTCATACGAGGTTTAGGACCTTCATCAGGGGTTTGGACTACCAGAAGCGGAAGGATCTCAGCATGTCCATTCCAGGCAACCTTAGAGATCTTACACCTTCTCAAGCCCTTGAAGCATGCAGAGCCTATGCTCAGAAGATGAGAACACTTATCCTTACCAATTCAGTAGACATTAAGCTCAATGTGCCCAGAAACCAAGTTCAACAAGTGAGATCTACAGTAGTGGCAAGAGAAGAAACCTCATCCACTATGGAATTTCAGCAAGCTCAACTACTTGATCAGATAAAATTGCTCACTAAGAAGAGGGATAGTCTAGATTTAGCACGGAAAAGCAGCCAGCATTCTCAGAGGCCTTCTAATACACATACAGCTTGTGTATATGTCTGTGAAGGATGTGGAGGAACTGATCATGAATTGTGGAACTGTATGGCAGAGTTCGAGCTTGGCATGGAACACGAGCAGGTCGACTATGTGGGCAGTTAGAACCAGAATACCTATCAGCAACCTATTCAGCAAGCACAGAACTACAATAAGGGTCAGAATAACTACCAACCACTAGGGTATTATTTCATCAAGAACCAGAATAATTATCAAGCCAGAGGACAGCCGGGACAGAACAACTACAGAACTACGGGTAATTATCAGCAACATAACCATAACACCTACAGAAATCAGGGCATTAATCAGCAGAACCGCCAAAGACAGCCGAGTAACTCAGACAACAACCAACAGGGGTATGTCAACGAGATCTATGGGAAAAAGGATCAGATCACCTATTCATCTAATCAGCCCCCCCTGGATTTCCCCCTCAACAACAACAGACAACAATAGATGGTATTCTGCAGCGGCTTGTGGCTAATGATCAAGCTCACCGACAGTCAATCCGAAATTTGGAGGCCAGGATAGGGGAGCTAACTAACAACCACATCAATGCAAAACCAAACGGGATGCCAAGCAAAACTATCCTAAATCCTGAACATGGGGAGTTAGTAGGAGCAGTGACACTACGAAGTGGTAAGGAACTTCCTAACAGTCCAATGAAACCAGTAGTTGTGGAGACACAAAAGAAGGTTATGCCTTTGAATCCTAAACAGATCACCCAGACTCACCTTATACACCTAGAGTGCCATACCCCGTTGCATTGAACAGGAAGAAGATGACAAAGGAGGATTTTGAGAAGTTCCTTGACATGATCAACAACTAGAGGTTGAGCATTCCACTATTAGAAGATTTGCTCAAGATGCCCAATTATGCAAAATTTATGAAAGAGATTCTAACCAACAAGAGGAAGTTAGGAGATGCAATATCTGCTACAATGGTTGAGGAACTCAGAGCAGTGATTTTGAACGAGAGAGTAGAAGACCCAGAACCTAATGAGACATTCAACCCTCTACCTTAACATACTCCATAGAAGCTGATGGTTGAGCAAAACGAATTAGTAGCTTCAGTGTTCCTAAACATCACAAGGACAACGGATCATGAGCCCACAGTGGTGAAGAAGCACTTTGACCCATGGAGTTTTACTTTACCTTGTTCTATTGGTAATCATCGCATCTATAGGGCTTTAGCGAATTTGGGTGCTAGTGTTAGTGTCATGCCTTACGCCTTATTTGAACATCTTGATTTTCCTGCTTTATATCTCACTATGATGCATATTCCACTAGCTGATCAAACCATCCGTTATCCTAGGGGAATTTCTAAGAATGTCATTGTTAGCGTAGGTAAGTGTAGATTTGAAGTAGATTTTGTGGTCATAGACATGGATGAGAACGCCCAACTCCCTATTCTCCTTGGTCGGCCATTCCTAGCTACTGTTGATTTAACCATTAATGTCAGAACTGGACTACTGACCTTAAGGACTGAGGAAGATGAGATCACATTTGAGATGCCTAGCCCTGCCTCCAACAACTCATCACTAGCTAGGTCTCTTTTGAATGATCTTAATTATGCTTCTGTTTGTATTGTTATTCCTGATCCTGCTCCACCAGTCATTGCTTTAAAAGTGCAGGTACCACCAGCTGATGAAGAGCTCATGAAAGCAGCAACGAGTGTCCCAAAGAAGGGCATCAAAAAGAAGAAGGAAGTACAACAAAAGGACGAGTCTAGGAATTTCACTTCAGAAGCCGACAAGGATGAGTGGTTCAGACCATTTGAAGTCACCGATGTCAGAGGTGATGGCACAATGGAACTTCTTCATGCTGGAAAGAGAAAATGGATGCTTTGGAGTGGAGCAGACAAGCTATATGTCAAAAACAATGATGCCAGCATTTAAGAAATTTTGAGTTGGGTTGCTCCAACTTAATCATCCAGGTATTATCTAGCTCAAAGACGTAAAAGAAAGAGTGCTTTTCGAGAGGCAACCCGAACTTTGAGTTTTTCTCTTTTATTTGTTTTTGCTTATGTCATGTGGTTAGAATATTGTGAGTCTGTTTTGTTTTTATTTATTTCTTGTGGGTTGATGTAACAGATTGGCACTAGCCTATCCTATCTTGTTTCTTTTGTTTCTCTGTGGCTATAGAACTGTAATCCTATCCAGATGATGTCTCAATCTCATGCCTCGACTGAATGGAGTCTTGGTCCTCGTCCAGACTCTACATGTGCTCACTATCACGATCCCCAAGTTAGTACCATATTTTCTGGCCCTATCTCACTTGATTGTTTGGTCCATTGAGGATAATGTCTTGTTTAAGTGTGGGTTGAATTATCGTGCTTCTTAATTGATGGGCACATAACTTGTAGTAATATTGCTGAATGGTTGTCCTTACTTTTCGAAACTCCCTCTTGAGCTTAGTTTGTGGATGTTAGTGAATGCACGTTTAGTGTTCTCATTCTATTTGTGGTTGTCTTGGATGTGAGGATATCATTTTTGAATCACCTATCGTGTTGCCAAAATTAGTATACTAGAGACTCATATATATGTTAAAAATGAATTGTTACCTTCCACTATTTTGTTCGAAGTCGCAGTAGAGTGTATGTGTATCCGCCCAATGAATTTTCCTAGGTTGTTATGAAGGTTCAAACAGGCGGAAGGAGTCTGAATGAGGTTTCTAAGTAAAAAATGTCGTGGGGGTTTGGTTGTAATCGAAACACGTAGGGCGACCCTAGTGGTTTGACGTCTTTCCTACCTTTATGAGGCTTGGGGCATGAGCCGGAGACTGGTTACTTCCGAGTCCGGCTGAAGTTGTGATTAATTCCCCCATTCAGAAAAAGCCGATATCTAAAAGAGCAATAAAGAAAGAAATAAAAAGCAACATTGAAATATTCAAACTTTGTTTTCAGTAATTCGTAGAGTTAGATAGTCAAGTAAGAAACTCAAAATAAGAGGGAGGTGCTACAATAACTTGAGTGCTATTAAAAATTGAAACACCTCCTCCCTCAGGACGGAAGAGAAATCCCGGCCAGGACGAGCCGTCGGTCTATTACTTCCGTTGGCAACTAGAAGGTATAAGTGTTTGGGGGACATGGATACATTCTGGTGGTTAGGTGTCAAATCATTTATATCATATGCATGAGTCTATCTTATACTAATTCAAGGGATTCGGTGTCTCATTCCTAATTGTGTGGTTTGTTAATTGACTTGCATTCCTGAACACAATGATAGAATTAAGGACCTGAGCTTTGTCTTCCGATCACCATATGTTGAGTTCTTTATAAAGAACGATTAGTAGATTTGCATGAGGACAAACAAGCATTTAAGTGTGGGGTGATTTGATGCACTGTATTTTCGACACACCTTTTCTCGTTATAAACTATATTTTTGTGTGTCGAAATGTATTCAAATTTGGGTTTTTGAGTACATGTTTGGCTCTCTTGCCCCTCGGGGGCTGTGTTATGGTGTTTGGTATGTTTTTAGTACATTTCATGTGTCACGTGATGTTTGGAGATGAACCAAGACATGACGGGGAGGTCAGAACAACTCAAAGCATTCGACTTGGGAAGAAAGTGTCACTGTTTAGTATTTTGAGCATAACGCATCACTCGGACGTCCAATTAATGCAAGGTCAGTAGCGTTGGAAAGATAATTCGATTGTCGAAAACTTTATGTTGACATTATGGTCAAAATTCAGTATAATGAAGGAACACGGCGTGTTCCTCCGCTGAAATTGCCTGAGAAAGTTACAGGGGCCGAACACGGCCAGGAACACGGCCGTGTTCCTCGAACACGGTGTGTTCCATATGGAGCACGTCGTGTCCCCACCCCTAGATGGGTTTCCAAGTCCTTTTCCTTCTCCAACTTGGTTCATAAGCCTGTAAATACCCCTGAGACCCCGTGGACGACATATACTTCATTATACACATATTTTTCGAGCTCTTCGAGAGAGATAGGGTTCCTGATCATTCATTCTACACATATTTTCGAGCTCTTAGAGAGAGAGAGAGAGGGAGAGAGAGTACCAGAGATCGATTGAAGCAATAGATTATCATCGATTGGCGAATGAGCGAAGATCGGCTATAGGATTGAGAATTATCGACGGATCATGTTGTCTTTCCGGCTTGTTCTCACTTCCTTTTCCCTTCTTACTTCCCGAACCATGATTAGCTAAACTTTTCGTGTTGTTCGGACGAGCTGAAGCTTTAGCTAAGCTTTTGTATGGATGATTTGATTAATTATTGAGGTTTATTCAGACTTATAATACGTTCTTCCTAAAACCTAACTTCTGATTCAATTTTGTCTGGTTGTCTTGATTGAAACTCATATTATTTTCAATAGTTGTCCCAGATCTCGCGAAAGATGATTCTCCGTCAACCCACTCAAAAAATTTACTGTATGCATTGTTGTCCTACCAGCAACATGAATACTACAAAATCAGGGGAACCTAAACCTAGCCCATTAATAATGATGATGGAAACATGGGAAATATCTTCCACAACGGGCATCAGTAGAGTGTTTGCCTATCTGGATTGTCCGTTGTACCAGATACGAGAACTACAACCACTTCTCTATGCTTGATGTGCCTATGATTCAGGGTACATCCAGTGGAAGACACGGTGGATGCTGATACCCTTTTCATTATCCCAACAGGGAACTAGGATTTAAGGATTTTGGGTTTATAGGGATTAAGGGTCCATGGGGGAATCAAATCGGAAAACTAGGGAAAAGGCGGTTCTCGAAGATGGTGAAGACAAGGATTGGGGATTGAGTTAGGAGAAGCCACCAACGATGAGCTTCAGAGGTGATGGATTATGGCGACGAAAAAGATAAGAAGAAGAAGAAAATAATAAGAGGAAAGGTCTAGGCTGAAGGGTTCAAATTTAAAGAGGACGATGGGTTACTTTTTTTTTTAACAGGCCACGTGTACCCGTAACCCGCCTACGTGGTATTGCTTAAACCAACGTGGCACAACCATCCATGCATTCTGTTAACGGTGTTACTTCGTCGTCGTATTTGACGGCATAACACGACGTTGACCGGTAGCCGATTGTGTTGACCAGATTTATGTTCCATAAAAAACATTTCCAATAGGTTGTGCCATTTTTCGTATTTTTTGAATAGGTTCGGCTTCCCTGGAACATTAGTCCTTTTGCAAGTGTGATCACGCTTTCTTCTTTGGTTTAGCAACCATAATCCATCCAACTATAGCCTTTTTCCTGACCCCTTAAATCTAATAGACATAAGTCACTACATGTCTGCTCAACCGATTTAAAACACTCTTCGGTAGCAAGAAGATTGAAACCCAATACTGGCTCATGGAAGAAAGCACTGAGCACTAACTCTGGTAGTTCAGTTTTGGTTACTCGATGTAACCGAATTTGCACAACTGAAAATCGAATTCAACTGTAAATTCGATTTAAATATCATAAAACGCTAGAAAAATTTGTTGTGAATTCGAATTTGGTTAATAGCCGAATTCAGATATGAAATTGGCATTTGGGCTATTTGTGATATCTTATTAGTAATTTTATTTGTTAATATGTAAGTACAATTGAAATCTAATAGACATAAGTCAACAAAAACCAAAAAGAATCCCAAAAATTAGATTTCATGTCTTTTCCCAATTCGGTTTTTGAACAAAGTCCCAATTCGGTTATGAATTCGGCGAAGTTGGTCAACCGTTTTTTAATTGAATTCAAATTTGTGAAACCGAATAAAAATCGGCCAGGGTTTTTTCCGAATTCGAATTTGGCCGAGTTCGGTTTCGAAAACGAGTAACCAAATTAGATCAAATTGTTAACCTACCGAGCACAGCAATTGAAGACGACTCACACTCAATGTACGTAGTCTGCACCCAGAAATCTTCACACTCTAACTCCAACTCCAGCTCCACTGTCTGGAACTCTAGAAGCGTCAGTACCTCGACGGTGATCGATAATTTCGAGGATCTGGTGCTCATGAACATGTATGGTCGAGTTTCGTTCTTACTTCTGATTAGGTTCAAACTTCAAATTGGAGGTCGGGTTCAACTTTAGATAAGGGTTTAATGTTTTGCTTTCAATTTTGTAGGGAATAATTATTTAACACTCCGCTATTAACATACACTCGATAAAAACACTACGTAGGAAAATATCATTAACTATTTCCTATAATTCTGTTAACTTTCCTTCCATTGAAATTGGTAAAGTTTACCTTTCTGTTTTATATGCCGGTACTATTCTCGATGAAAATGGGGGAAATTCTTGCTTCCCTTGAAGTGAAGGTGATTATTTATTTTACATCTATTTATATGTTATGTTTGTATGCGAATTTTAGTTAGTAGTTGTTCTATTCTCTCTATTTTAGCAACATAGTTGCATTTTTTTTATATATTTAGGTGTTTCAGTATTATTTTTTATGAAAACCAACCAATAATAGTCCCCCCAACTGACGTTTGTACTAGATGCATGTTTCGACCAAAGAATATGCTTTAATTATAATTTTATTTTATCATAGTATTTAACCGATTAAATAAAATACTACATCACACTATAACAAAAAATGGATATGGAAGCAGAGGTTAATTGTCTCCATATGATCGTTATAGCCTCTATAAATTTGTAGAGACAAATATATTTTAGGGGCATCGAATAATTTTTTTGCAAAATTTCTTTAGAGGCATAATATAACATTTGTCACTAAATACAGTAACAAAAATTATTATTTTGATAGTTTATTACTCTCTTAAATAAAAATTGATTGTCATTTAAACTAAATTTTAGAGAAAAAAAATTTGATTATGTTTTTTTAATTAAAAGGCATAAATATTGTCTCAATAATACTTATGTTTTGATACAAATAAATGTGATTTTCTTGAATGCTCTAAAGACATAAAAAATTGTATACACATAAAATGTAAAACTTTTTTATTCTCAAACTTTATGGAGGCACACATTTACGCCTCTATTGATTATATTTCGTGATAATTTTATTTATCTTCATTTCGATGTATATTACTTTTGATTAGAAGCTATTAAATTGTCTATAAATAGTAATTTTAAAACAAATTAATACTGCTTGTAATTTATAGTTTTGAGAGATCAATATTTTTGGTAAAAAATTAAAAAAATCTTATTATTATAAAATAATAAAAAATACATGAAATATCTACAAGTTTAGAATGCAATAAATAAAATTACAAAAATGAAAATATTATATTCCAAGCCATTCTTCATGGTAAGTGGTGTAATCCCAAACTCCCGAAAAAAAGCTACTCCATATATGTCTTCCTACCTGTTTTCATCATATTTTAGTTAGTATGATGATTATTATTTCAATATAATAAATACGAAAATAAGTTGTTGGTTTATGTATAACAATTCTTACACTACCATGTCGTACCTTGTGACAAAATTAGCAATTTTCACATTTCCATGATCAATAATAAAAAAAATTGAACCCCACAAAAGTGAAAAACAAAAATAAAAACACATAACATTGTAGAAAAAGTGAAGAAGGAAATTGTTTCCAATTCTACAAAATGAACACATTCATTACCAACAACTTATTCACATCAATCCAAGAGCAAACTGAAAAAAAAAGAATAATTACTTTATCTCTTTTTAGGAATTCAAAATCTAACTATATCGACTAACATATGTAGATAAGTAGCGGGGGGAAAACAGAAAAAAAAACAATAATCGTAAATGAGAAGAAGAATAATAACTTTTATCGAACTTTTAATTTACGAGATGAATTCAGAATAAATGATTTATTCATTCAATACAAATACAATTAACTGGAATGGAGAATCAATTGATGAACTATGAATCTTTCATGATTAGATAATAACCGCTCTCATATAAAAAAAGATTTGGAGTGAATATTATTAATTAAATAAGAATATGCATAGACAAATTGTAATATTTAATGTAACTGTTATATAAACATATTTTAAGAGGCTAATGTTATAAATGACATAATAATTTGAAGGAAAATACTATTTTTATGAAAATAAATAATATATGAACCATCTTAATTAATTATAGTGACTAATATATCAATTGTTGCTACATATTTATAGTAAAAAAAATCATATTATTTTATTTGATCAGTTCCGTCTGGTATTAATAACCTAACGAAAAGATAAAAATAAAAATAAATCTTATGTAAAGAACGTAACGAAAATTTTGGTCACTGAAGAGTGAAGACCAAAAATATTTGCCGAGAAACAGTAATAAACTAATTCAGGTAAATAAGACAAACCGATAATAATTTGCAGGAGGAGGATAACTGGATAAGACATTAAGACTATTAGTATTGAAGAAGGGGAAATCTTATCCCCTGTGCACCGTTACACTGGCTTCCACCCATAAGTGACGCAGGTTCTTCTCTTGGTATTCTAAAACAACAGTCACATTTTATTATTATAAAAAAAAATCAATTAATCATCACATAATTCTTTCCGAAACATCCAGCAGCAGCATCGTTATCCGAAAAAAAACAGTGTACTTCTCCCGCTCCCTAGCACCCAGTTTGCACACTTGAATACTTAATATATTTTTTATATATATTCTCCAGTTGTTCAATTCTTCTCAATCAGTAGCTACAAACAAGAAACAACACAAAGAAAAAGAAATAATTAACAAGTAATAGTAATAATGTTGGGGATATTCCAAAAAACTTGCGCTCACCCACCGGAGGAGTTGAACAGCCCATCACAAACCAAGCATCCAAAGATGCTTCCAGAAGCGCTGCTGAGGGAGTTCATCGCCCGCCACTCGAACAACTCTTTCTCCGTCAGCTTCGGTGCCGAATCGGCGGCGGCGTTGGGTTACGTCCGACCAGAGAACCCTTTCTCCCGCGGGCACCAGAGGCTGTTCTGCGCCGTGGATGAGATGTACTGCCATTTCGTAGGAAGCTTGAATAACTTGTGTAGCCTGAACCGGCAGTACGGGTTGACGGGGAGTTGCAGCAGCAACGAGGCGATGCTTGTAATCGAGGCTTATAGAACGCTTAGAGACAGAGGACCTTACCCTGCTGACCAGGTTGTTAAGGATTTTGATGGGAGCTTTGCCTTCCTTGTTTATGATAGTAAGGCTGCTACTGTCTTTGTTGCCCTGGTGAGCCCATATCATCATGATTCATGACTATTAATTAATTAGCTTGAATTTTACTTGTTTATGGATACATGATGATCATGAATGAGCTTTTAATTTCACTATAGTCGTCAGATGGGAAAGTGAAACTATACTGGGGGATCGCAGCTGATGGGTCGGTGGTGATATGCGATGACGTACAAGTGATTAAATCTGGCTGTGCAAAGTCTTTTGCTCCTTTCCCCCCTGGTACAATTTGTGTTTCCTTATCAGGGTTGTTAGTCGATTTTTTTTTATCGGAGTAATAAAAATTTAAAAGATTGCCGAATCAATTTTACTATATCTTCATCAATTATTTTACTAAATCTATTTTTTCTAAGAAAATATTCAGGTAATGTATATATTACAAAAATTATGGTCTTTTTAGTTAAGAATATATTTCATTGTGCCATCCACGATTTTTTTTTAATTTTGGTATATTTTGATTATTTGTGTAATTATTATTTATTAGTAGGTTAATTAAGAATAATAATTGAGTTAAATTTGATAAATTATTTTAGCTTAAACAAAAAATTGAGAGAATAGTATCTCAAATATAATTATAAAAACATCGATGATTAAATATTTGAAGTTTTTTTAATTTCCTCAAATTTTATTTATGGTCAAAGATCGAGTTGGATTTCTGAAACTTACAAAAATATATCAAATTTTATGTTAGGGGTGGAAAGTGAAGCCAGTTGGGAGTCACCCCGGCTTCCCAGCAAGCTCCGCCCCTGAAGTTAGAGATCAGTTTGATATAAATGGAAATTTCGTTTGTTGGTGTGAATCAATTGGTGAATTAGAGTTTAATGATGAGTCGTGATTACTTGGGCATTGTTTTGAATATATAGAGCAATATGGAAGATTTAATTAAAAGCAAAAAGTGTGGATAGTGATTAATAAATAAAAGTGATAATGAATGAATGGTTTGGGCAATAATGCAGGGTTCATGTTCCACAGTGAAGGAGGGCTTATGAACTTCGAACATCCGATGCATATAATAAGAGCAATCCCAAGAACGGATAGCGAAGGAGTGGTGTGTGGGGCCAATTTCAAGGTTGATTTATATCATAGGATCAACAGTATTCCTCGCAACGGAAGTGCTGCTAATTGGACCCAATGGGACTCCCATTCCTAATGCCCTTACTCCTCTTGCCTCTGCCCACTTTCACTTTGCCTCCACCCTTCCTCCCCTCCTCCTCCTCCTTTTTATATTTATGCTCTTCCTTTACCAATAATGAAACTAATGTTATTTACAGTCTTGTACTTCTTTTTTTTCTTCGAAAAGTTCTACTTATTGTGATCCTCAATGTAAATAATGTTTACATAATCATAATCTTCGCACCCATCAGGAAGCATTTCATCTTAAAGATTCCACACTAAACTAAGGGTCCAACGAGATGTCGTATTATCGACACATTTATTCTCATTATAAACTATATATTTTTGTGTGTTGAAATGTATTCAAACTTAGAATTGTGAGTACATGTTTAGTTCTCTTACCCATCGGGGTCGTGTTATGTTGTTTGGGATGTTTTTGATGTATTCCAAGCGATTAACGACGTTTGGGGATAAGCAGAACTAAAATGAACCATTTAAACTGCTCAGAGTGAAGATTTGTAGGAATTCAAGAGGAACACAGTGTGTCCCTTGAGAACACGATGTGTTCTATGGAACACGACGTTTTCCTCAAGGACACAACTGTGTCCTTTTCTCTGGAAGTTGCATCTGAGAGTTTTATTTGGAGGAACACGGCGTGTTCTGCCTTCAGATGAATTTTTTTTTTAACTTTTCCTTCTCTACTTTTGAACAGATAATATAAATAGTCCGAGCAGCCCTTTTGACGAGATATACCTTATTCTAGACAAAGATTCAAGTTTTTAGAGAGAGAAAGAGTTCCAGAAATCGATTGAAGAGAGAGAACAGAAACAATTGGAGACGGATCGAAGATCGGCAACAAGACGTAAATTTTTGGGCGAAACATATTTTCTTCCCGGGTTATTTTCCATTCTTCTTCCCTTCTTGTTTCCCGAACCATGAGTAGCTAAACCTTTTGTGTTGTTAGCATAATCGGATACTTCAACAAACAAACAATCGTTCATTGTTACTTGGTTTAGTTAGCATAATCAATTCGAGTAATAGCATTAGAAAGACCCAAGGGAAATAAATGATTTTATTAGAGCAATCTAGTGGGTATTTAATTAGCAGGGTAAAATCAGTATGTAAAATTGGCGGCGTTGTCGTGGACCTTTTCTATTTGTAGGAAAATTTTGATTGTTAGTTATTACAGTTGAAAGTGTAGAGGAGGAAGAACAGGAACTGGAGATGGACGGGTTGAATAACAATGAGGATGATCCCATCAACAACAACGACAACAACAAAAACAACCACAATCACAACCACAACGACAACCGCAACGACCACCACAACAACAATGAGGAAAAGTTTATTCTCATCCCTCAAGAGAAGCCATTAATAGACTATGGCCGACCTACTCTCGGAGGAGCTACTTCTAGCATTCAATCTCTAATCAGGGGAGATCAGGCATATCAAACTCTAGTGAGCTAATCAAACTCATTCAATCAAGAGCATTCTCAGGAGGACTAGATGAAGACCCAAATGCTCATCTAAGGGATTTCGTTTGTCTAGTTGAGACGAACAGCGCAAGAGGAGTGAACATCGAAAACCTCAAGCTTAGCCTGTTTGCATTCTCTCTACTTGGGATGGACTAGCTACAGAGTTTCTAGAGGAATTCTTCTCTCCGTCTAGAATAGAGGCACTGAAGGTTAAAATTTCTCAATTCATGGGTCCTTCCAATGAGACTTTATATGATGCTTGGCACAGATTCTAGAGTCTCCTCCATTCTTGCCCTCACCATGACTTGGATGTGCATACCAAGTTGAAGACCTTCATTAGAGGGTTGAATTATAGTAAACACAAGGATCCCAATATGTCTATATCGGGAAATCTTTCAGACTTAACACCATCCCAGGCCCTTGAAGCTTGCAGGGCCTATGCTCAAGAGATGAGGAGCCTTGTTCGCACCAATCTAGTTGACATCGTGTTGAATGTGCCTAAGAGTCAAGTTCAGCTAATGAAGTCCAAATCAGTTGCAGGAGAAGCGGACTCATCCTTAATTGAGTTTCAACAAGCTCAATTACTTGACTAACTGCAGCTCTTAACAAAGAAGATGGATGTTCTAGATCTAGCTCAGAAGCGCTCTAACAAGCCTGATAAGTGATAATGAACCTACAACTTCTGTGTATGCTTCTGAAGATTGTGGAGGAACTGATCATGATATTTCCAATTGTATGGAAGATTTTGAGCTAGATGGTGAATCAATAGCAGATTGATTATGTAGGCGGGCGGAGCCGGAATAACTATCAGCAGCAGAGTAATCAAGGTCCAAACTACAACAAGGCTCAGAGTAGTTACCAACAACAAGGACAGAACTACAACAAGAATCAGGATAATTATCAGCAGCAAGGGCAGAACAACTACAAAGGTCAAGGTAATTACCAGTAACAAGGGCATAATAACTACAAGAATCAGGGGAATTATCAGTAGCAAGGCCAAAATTCCTACAGAAATCAGAGTAATTATCAGTAGCAACGACATGGGTAGCAGGGTTATTCAGGGAATAACCAACAAAATCAGCAAAGAAACCAGTTCCCACAACAAAATCAGTAGGGGTATGTTAATGAGAGCTATGGTGCAAAGGGGAAAATCACTTATTCATATAACCAGGGACCCCCGGGTTTTGCACCTCAACAACAACAGTCCTCCACAGACCTACTCCTGGAGAAATTCATAGCTGCAAGTAGGGCAACTCAAGCACAAAATCAAGCTAGTATCAATCAAACAGATGCATTAATTAGGAACTTGAAGAATCAGTTTGGAGCATTCACTAGACCTTTCACAGAAAAGTCAAATGGGATGTCAAGTACAACTATTCAAAATCCAGGCAAGCAAGAGGATTTGGGTGCAATTGAAACTAGGACTGGAAAGAAGCTGGAAGATCCTCCAATGAAAGATTATTAAACCAGTAGTGCAACCTCCATCACTTCTGGATGAAGAAGATATTGAAGTAGAGGAGCCACAGAAGATCGCTTCGCCGGATAGAGCGGAGGAGACACCCCATATCTGCTTTCCTACTCCTCCACCCATGGAGAATCCTTACAAGCCAAGAGTTCCATATCCTGCTCGACTGAACAAGGAGCTGTATGATGAGCAGTTTGCTGCTTTTATGAAAGTGTTGAATATTGTGTATGTTGATATGCCTTTTTTGAAGGTGGTGAAGGAAATGCCTCATTATGCCAAGTTTATGAAGGATTTGGTAAACAACAAGAGGAAGCTTCCAGAGTGAATAACTCTTGCAAAGGAAGAAACTACAGAGTTGAATGAAGAAGTGGATATGTCTGCAAGCTATTGAGAGAAAGATTTTGGCACCCTGCCATGGAAGCGATGCGACAGGTCCGTTCACTCTACCTTGTAAGATTGGTAATACTCAAATTAGCAATGGTTTGGCTGATATCCTATACCTTAGATAATTCACTAGGATTGATAGATTTTAAGCCAACACACATGAATATTAAACTGGCTGATAAATCTGCAACTGTTCCTAGAGGTATTTTGAAGGATGTGCTTTTGATAGTGGGTAGAAACACTTTATGGACATATTTTGTGGTGATAGATGTGCATGCTAATATGGCTTTGATTCTAGGTAGACCATTCCTAAATATTGCTAAGGCTATTATAGATATTAGTAATGATATTATTACTTTTAGAGTCGGGTTAGAGAGTGCTACTTTTCAATAGAGTTCTGCTGGAATTCGAAATGTGGCTTATGATGATCTGTGTTCCTTTGACAAAACAATGACCTCTATTTCTATCGATCTTTCACTAACCTAGTGGGGGATGACCTGCTAGAGAAGAATATAGTTTATGATATATAGGATTATAGTTCAAGTACAGAGCTTGATGCTGAAGTGGCTTCTATGACTTTTTTTATGGCCGAAGGAGAACTAGACCTTGAACAACCGACTTTGGTGGCTCCTACTTCAAAGTTCAAGACTTCTTATGAAGAGCCACCAAAATTGGGGTTGAAGGAACTTCCTCCAAACTTGGAGTATGCATTCTTGGAAGAAGGTTCCAAACTTCCAATCATCATCAACTTGACCCTCACTCCACCATAAAAGTCTACTCTTGTAGCCCTTCTGAAGAAGCATAAACAAGCAATTTCTTAGAAGCTGACCAATATCAAGGGGATCAGCCCCACTTACTGCAAGCATCAGATCTATCTCCAAGAAGGCCATAAACCACTTTGCCAACCTCAGAGACGTCTTAACCCACCTTTGATGGAGGTAGTTCAAAAAGAGACCTTGAAACTTTTGGATGCAGGGATTATTTACTCCATCTCAGAGAGCAAGTGGGTTAGTCTTGTGCATTATGTATCGAAGAAGGGTTGAATAACTTTAGTTTCTAATACAGTTGGGGAACACATTGATACTAGAACTATTAGCAATTTTCGAATGTGCATTGATTACATATGGTTGAACGAAGCTACAAGTTAGGATTACATCCCTCTTCCATTTATTGATAAGATGCTCGAGCACTTGGCAGGACATGAATATTACTATTTCTTGGATGGGATGCCAGGGTACTTCTAGATTCCCATAGCATCAGAAGATCAAGATAAAACGATGTTTACATGTCCTTTCGGTACATTTTCCTATCACAAGAATTCTTTCGGTCTCTTCAATGCGCCAGCAACATTTTAGAGATGCATGATGGCCATCTTTGAAAATCTAATCTAAGAGATCATTGAGGTATTCATGGATGAGTTCTCTGTGTATGGAGATTCTTTTGAGCAGGGCTTGAAGAACTTGGAGAGAGTGCTTGAGACTTGTGAAGAGACAAATCTAGCTCTTAGTTGGGAGAAGAGCTACTTCATGGTGAGAGAGGGAATTGTGCTTGGGCACGAGATTTTGAAGAAAGGAGTTTCAGTTGATCTAGAAAAGATTGATACCATAGCTCAATTCCCTCCACCTACATCAGTGAAGCTAGTGAGAAGCTTTATGAGACATGCAGGGTTCTATAGAAGGTTCATCAAGGATTTCTCAAAGATTGCACTGCTAATGACTTGCCTGCTTGAGTAAGATGTTCCCTTCCAGTTTGATGGTACATGCCACCAAGTGTTCGCGACTCTCAAGCTTAAACTCACCCTAGCTCCCATCCTTATCACACCATAATGGGACCTCCAATTCGAGCTTATGTGCGATGCAAGTGATTTTGCAGTTGGGTCAGTTTTCGGACAAAGAGTTGAGAAGCATTTCAGACCGATCTATTGCACCGGCAAAACTCTAAATGTAGCTCAAAGAAAGTACACCACTACAGAGAAAGAGTTTTTGGGTATGGTGTATGCTTTTGACAAGTTCATATCATATCTTTTGTTGTCTTGTGTGATTGTCTTCACAGATCATGCATCTATTCGGTACCTCTTGAGCAAACTAGATACAAAACCGAGACTGATCTGTTGGGTAATTTTGCTTTAGGAGTTTGATATTGAAATTAGGGATAAGAAAGGCTCAGAGAATGTTGTTGTTGATCATCTATCTCGTCTAGAAAGGCATGCGGGTAGACAAGACCCTCCTTTCGAAATTCGAGACATTTCCTAAAGAACACCTCTACGCCATCATGATCTGGAAGCTGAAGGACCTTGGTTTGCTGATTTCACCAATTACCATGCTAGCGGGAAGATTGGGAACGAACTTACTTGACATGAGCGAAGGAAGTTTATGTATGACATCAACAAGTACTATTGGGAAGATCCACATCTCTTTCGAGTTGGCTCCGACAACTTTATTCGCCGATGTGTCACACTCATTGAAGCACACGACATCATGACTCAATGTCATTCCGGACTGACTGGTGGACATCGTGGCATGATTAGAACATCTCAGAAGATTCTCACTGCTGGATTCTTTTGGCCCACCATATTTCAAGACTCTAAGGATTTCGTCAACGGTTGTGATTAATGCCAAAGAGCATGTAAGCTCTCTAAATGTGATCAAATGCCTCAAACTGTGAATGTGCCTGTAGAGATTTTTTTATATATGGGGGATTAATTTCATGGGACCTTTCCCTGCTTCTTATAAGAACAAGTATATCCTAGTAGCTGCAGAAGCTCAAGCTCTCCCCACTAACGATGCTAGGCTAGTTGGAAGATTTTTAAAGAAGCTGTTTTCTAGATTTGATACACCTAGAACTATTATAAGTGACCAAGGAACTCATTTATGTGGTCAATTTAATAAGGTGTGTGCTAAGTATGGAGTCACCTACCGTGTTGGTACGGCTTACCACCCTCAGACGAGTGGTCATTTTGAGGTGACAAAAAGGGAGTTGAAACATATCTTAGAGAAGACAATCTCTCGCACTAATTGGTCCATTAGATTAGATAACACCTTATGGGCATATAGAACTGCTTACAAAACTCCTATTGGCACTTCCCCTTACATGCTGGTCTATGGGAAAGCCTGTCATTCGCATGTATAGCTCGAACACCGTGCTTGGTGGGCTTTAAGAACACTTAACTTGGATCCTAGTGTTGTAGGTCAGGATAGAAAAATGCAGGTACATCAACTCAAAGAATGGTGTGATTTAGCTTATGACAGCTGAAAGCTCTAAGCTATATAAAGAACAAAGCAAACAGATCCATGATTCAAAGCAGAAAGCTGTCAAGAAATTCAAAGTTGGCTATCAGGTGCTCCTATATAATTCACGCCTTCACCTCTTCCTAGGGAATTTAAGATCCTGCTGGTCTGGACCGTTCATAGTCACAAAGGTTTTTCCTCATGCTGTCGTGTAAATCACTCGCCCTGATGAGGACCCTTTCAAGGTGAACAGACATCGTCTGAAGACGATTTCACTGGAGAATACCTCATAGTTATTCAACAAATGAAGCTAGATCTTCCAGAGATCAAGGAAGCTAAACCGTAGACTTCAGGCGTTGAGCTCACGATGAAAATGAGCGCTTCTCGAGAGGCCACTCAAGTTTTTGAGTCTCTTCTATTCTTTAATTTTTCAATTTTTCAGTCTCGTGTTGAGTCTAGTGTTGAGTCGTTTGAGTCTGGATATTGAACAATAATTTGGGACGTTCGGGTTTGGTTTCAGTTCATTTGTATGATTCTGGGAGTTGCTGGAAGGAAGAAAAAAAGATTTGGCTGAAGAAGGGAAGAACACGGGCGTGTCCTTTTAAAAGGATCTCTCGGACGAGAGTTACAGAAAAAAGAACACGGGCGTGTCCTTGAAGAACACGTCGTATTCCGAGAACACGTCGTGTCCTCCTGGAACACGGGTGTGTCCTTTTGACAGGGGCTATCGAACAAATTGGGCAATAAAAAGAACACAAGCATGTCCTTGAGGAACACGTTGTGTCCTCTTGGAACATGTCATGTTCCCGTTCCAGGTATGTGAACCTTCTTCCTTTCGATTTCTTTCTTCGATTTCTTTCATTCATATTCTCTTCCCTCTCCACCGTTCCGACATAAAACATATCACCACCACCTATAACCACCGATTTCACGCCTTCATCTCCTTCCTCTCCACCTCCTCCTCCTTTTCCATCCTCCGTTGAAGAAAGAAGACTCTTTCTCCATTGAAGCACCAACTTGAGTTCTTCCCTTCAATCTCGTTTTCAGTCAGTTTAAGGTTGCAAACAAGGTACAATCACTCTCTAAACTCCCTCTTGATCATATCTTGTAATCATTGTGCAAAATTCGAACTACATAGACAGATTGGGTGAAATTGGGGATTATCCTTAAGAACCCTAGAAATTCAAATTTGTTGTTTTCTGAAATTGAACTTGGATATGTGAAATTGGTCTCTTAGTGAGCTTGTATGATGAATTTGGTAATGTGTGGACCATAATTATGCTCTCAATTGTAAACTTTTGAATTTAGGATGAACTGATGAACCCTAATTTTTGAAGTTTGTGATTTTATGCAATTAACATTACCTTGCTTAAATTGATCATATGTTAGGATTATGGAACGAATTTAAACTGACTTGCATACCATTTACCTTGCCAATTGTGCTTAATGATTCGCATTGGTGATTTCCCTCCCTTGAATTGGGGTTTTTGATTAACTGGCTCTAGATAGGTGACTTGTTTTTGCTGTATGACTTCTTAGGACATTTTGATTAGGATGAGGACGCTTGTCTTGTGAACTATGTCCCTAAATGTTTGCAGCTTGTCATTTTTCCTATATGATGTTAATTAAGTATATGGGTTGATCCTGTTTGAATTATGTGAGCCTTTTGGTTTGTGATGAGTGTTTAAACAAGTGCCAGCGATCTTATCTTAAGAATATGTCTTGTTTTAGATTTGACCTCCGAGGATGATCTCTTTTTTCTATCTTACAGGATGGAATCTCTTAGTAAGAGAGGTCGAGGTGTGCTTCAATCCACCTCATTTCAGGTATAGGGTTTTCCAAACATGGTCAAAGCAAAGTGTTTCAACTTCACCGACAAGATAGATAAGGAGGCCTGGAAGGAAATTGTGCAGAAAGCTATTATAGCATCTGGATGGGTTGACTGGGAGGAGTTGGAGGAAGCAGGAATTGGAGAGCTGTTCTCGACTGCCGTTAACGATGCATGCCTTCGACCTTTGTTTGATGTGAAGAAGGACGCTCAAGAATGGGTGACTAAGGAATTTATCACAACTATTCAGGTCAAGACGACCACTGACCCTACTCTAGTTATTGCAACCAAGCTACATTGTGGAGGAGTTCCACATTCCTGGTCCTTGAATGAGTTCAGTGTCCATATTGGCTTCTACACAGAGGATGAGCTGACTTTCGGTCCACCTTTGAGTGTTTACCCTTGTTTTTTTTACATTGCTCACGAGTACCTTTGGCATGAGATTGCTCATGCTGAGCCCTTGAAGCGCTTGAAAGGCGAGAGATATAGCAACTACAAATCGATCACTTATAAAGCAGCAACGATTGAGCGACCACTTCTACGACTCCTACACCATTTTCTCTGTGCCACCCTCACCAAGTGAAGGAGCTCCGGCGGTGTCTGCACCTCTTGCGACATATTCAAGAAGGAGCGGGTTCATTTGGAGCCCTTGGTTTCCAAATTGCTCGTCTCTCAGCGCACCCGCTCCGTAGAGACGAACAACAAGTTGTATGGTGGAGCTTACATCACACATTAGTGAGGAGCTTGAGGTGTCAGTTTTCCTTTGGAGCTCTCTCCACCATTCCTCGGGTTGCTCTATGACGCCTTACTAACACTCTCCTCAAGGCTGCCAGTATACTGGATTTGTTTGCTAATCGGTGCTCTCCTAGCAAGGAGAAGAAGCCTACCACTGATGAGGGCACTTCTCAGGGCCGACAAACTGCTCATCAGGGTGGGCATGATCAAGATTTGAGCCAGCGTGTCAATGCTCTCTCGAGACAGATGCGCGATCTTTAGACTCATGGATCAGTGCTTCGATGCGATCTACGCCTACCAGGATTACACTTTTCAAGAGCAGCACGCTACTACACCTCGCATACCCGGATCACCCTCCGGCTGTCCCGTTCCAATATCCTCCACCATCCCCACCGCATGACATGGATGAGCAGTAGCGAACCCGATCAGTTTCAAGATGTTTGTTTGTCGTATCCATGAGTTGTGTTTTTTTTTCTTTATGTCTTGTAGTTGAACTTAAGTGAGTTGGTGTTTTATTTTGTTTGTTGTGGATTGATGTAATGGATTGGCAGTAGCCTTTCTTCTTTTGTTTCTTTCGTGTCTCTATGGTTGTAGGATACATTTCATAACTCGAGGAAGTTTCAATCTCAATTGCTGTCTGAATGGAGCCTTAGTCCTCGTCCAGGCTCTACATTGGTTCACTCTCACGATATCATGTTAGTACCATATTTTCTGCCCTGTCTCCATTCACTGTTTGGTTCATTAGGGACAATGTCCTGTTCAAGTTTGGGGTGAATTAAGGTGTTTCTAAACTCGGGTACATAACTTGTTAGTAATATTGTTGAATTGTTGTCCATGCTTTTCGAAACTCCCTCTTGAGCGTAACTTGTGGGTGTTAGTGAATGCATGTTTAGCATTCTCATTCTATTTGTGGATGTCTTGGATGTTAGGATGTCAATTTCAAACCACCTGGCGTTTTGCCAGAAATTAATATACTAGAGACTCATATATATGTTAAAATGAATTGCTATCTTCCATTATTTTGTTCTATGTCGGAATAGAGTGTATGTTTATTCACCCAACGAATTTGTCTAGGTTTTATGAAGCTTAAAACAGGCGGGAGGAATCCGAATGAGGTTGCTAAATAAAAATGTCATGAGAGTTTGAATGGAACCGAAACACGCAGGTCGACCCTAGAGGTCTCCGTCTTCCCAACCTTTATGAGGCTTGGGGAGTGGGCCGGAGACTGGTTACTTCTGAGTCTGACTGAAGTTGCGATTATTTCCCCCGTTTGGAAAAAGCCTCTATCTAAAAAAGCAATAAAGAAAGAAAAGCAAAGAAAGAACGAAAAGGAACAAAATTTCAGTATTCAAGATTTGTTTGCAGTAATATGTAGTACTAGATAGTCAAGTAAGCAACTCAAAATAAGAGGGAGGTGCTAGATTAACTTGAGTGCTATTAAAAGTCAAACACCTTCTCTCTCAGGAAGGAAGAGAAATCCCGGCCAGGCGAGCTGTCGGTCTATTATTTCCACTGGAAACTGGAAGGTATAAGTGTTTGTGGGATATGGATACACTCTGGTGGTTAGGTGTCAAGTCATTTATATCATATGCATGAGTCTATCTTATACTAATATAAGGGATTCAGTGTTTTATGCCTAATTGTGTGGTTTGTTGATTGACTTGCATTCCTCAACATCATGATAGAATTAAGAGCCTAAGCTTTGTCATCCGATCATCATATGTTGAGTTCTTTAAAGAGAGCGATTAGTAGATTTGCGTAATAATCAAACTATCGTATGAACTCACCAAACAATTATAACCTGAATAATTGAGATTTGAGTAATAATCACACAATCATTACCGATACTTGGTTTAGTTAGCATAATCAATTTGAGTAAGAGCATTAGAAAGACCCTAGGGAAATAAACGATTCCATTAGAGCAATCTAGTGGGTATTTGATTAGCGGGATAAAATCTGCTCGTCATCCGACAAGCAAGTTCGTGCGTAATTTTGTTTCGACTTTTTCTAATCCAGATAATCGTGTAATAAGATTGAATTTGTTAAAGACGACAACATGATTCAACTCCAACTTCAAACCTAGAACAATTGACAACATTACCATCGATGGTCACCGCAACCACCTAGTTGTCCGTTTCAAAAATAGCGTTCTTGTCACTCCAACGCCAAGAACCGCAGTTCCTTTCACCTCCTTCACATCACCACCACCTTGCTACCTAATGGATATTAAACTACAACAATGTATTTGTTTCATCGCAGACCACCAAACCTCTCCCGTGAAAATGCTCATCTACAAATGTGGCCGCATCAACATTGCATTTCACAAACCTCATCGTTGACACGTGCCATTTTGTACAACATTCCTGCTGAATGGGACGACTCTGCTCCTACACCTGCGCTACTTTCCGCGTTTGAAGATGCTCGATGCACTTCCATACTACTGATTCTGCTGTGGACGATGTCTACTGTAAAGCTCACTCATTCCACTCATCCCAGATTTCCCAAATAAGCTTTAATGTATTATGCATGAGGTATTCTTCCCTTGATCCAATAAGGCCAAAGAGCATTTGTCTGTGTTGATACTGAAGAAATGTGCTGCTAAATCGTCAACTCGAGGAGCTTACTCGACTACTCTGCCCTCTAGAAGTATAAGGTTATTATTGACCTCTTATTGCATTGGGCCTAAAATTTCAAATATGACCCATTTAAGCTCAAGTAATTTAATATGCTCAGTTTGGCCCTTATAAAAGTGATTTAAATCACTGAAATTAACCAATGTAATATAAAACCAAGTTTTAGTGTACACACTAAACAGGAATCCACTTAGATTAAGTCATAGCTCCGACACTACTCATCACCCATGGCCATATTCTTGGACTGCAACATTGACCAACATCGCATCCATGGCCTTGGGAATATTTTGCTACTCTTGGATCGATTTTTAATGCAGATACAGTGAAAATCAAGTTCATCTTGCCCTCTATAAAACACAAGAAGTTGGTTGACTCCGCATCTTGCATTGGTAGTTGCTTGTAAAACTCAGCTATTATAACCGTGTTTTGAGTGGAGTTAATTGTTAAAAAGAAATTAAAAAAAGGTTGAAACCCATTGGTGGCTGCCCCTGCCACTGCCAAGCATGAATAGGTCCACTAGATACCGTTTTATATATTCTGATTTTGTCGTGACATTGGACCTAGCTTTCGCTAACAGTGTAGCACAGTGAATGGCTTGGAGATTCGTGTTTTATTGTAGGGGATGGGAGAGAATCTAGCTAGCAAGCTCGCACCTCGCCAGACATTCAAGTATGGGCTCACTGCAACATGAATATGCATTTTATATATAAACCACGAAACAGCAGTGTAGCCTAATTGTCTGTCGTAATGAATAAAAAATAACAGGGAATAAGTTATGCTCCTTGAGTTGTTCGAGACCTTCCCTAACCTCCATACGACAATAATCTCAGTTTACCAACCACAGCTAGAATCCCGCATCAAAAATGTCCACTGGTTTCCACCGCCGCACACATGCCTACCTACCTAATACACTACAAGATCAACACACAGATTTGAATGTTAAATCTTATTCTTATAGTAGATGGATAGAGTGAGAACTGATTTATTAAGTGACCATGGCCCTGCAGCAGTATATGTCAGATCCATCTTGTGTAAGTGGGATTCGGTTCTAATCTAGAAAATCAACATCCTAAAATTTAAAATAGGGTTCTACTTTTAACCATACTGCTTGCTGTTGGTTTTCAATATTATTTACATTTTCACTCTACTTAATCGAGAGATTGTTTTGTGCCGCAGAAATAGAGTCCACAGAAAAAATGTATCAAAAGATAAAACATAAAGTTGGCAAACACATAGAAAAGAGTATCTTGAGACAGTTACTCAAACCCCAGTCAACATATGTAGCTATCTGTCTTATCATGAATGTCTCCAACTAGGAAAGATTGATGGAGATAGGTCAATAGGATGGAGCTGATAGAATGTTGGCCGTCAGATTAGTTGATTTTTGGTGCAGATTATATTTAACGGTTGAGAACGTGTTAAATCAAAATGACATGGGCAATTTGGGAATAAAAAATGTTAAAATATATGGGCGGGAAATGAAAATGAGATGAGAGTTAAATATTTTTTATTTTTATTTTTATAAACTATATTCTCTCTATTTTATTTTCCCTAAGTTTAATTTAATCATTATAATTAATTAGAGAGAGAAAACTTGATTGATGCGGGGCACATTTAACATTTTCAATTAGTTTCATATTTTTCTCTATCTCATCAATCATATCTAACGTCCAATAATAAATAAATTTTTAATTTATTTTCCACTCTCTCACCAAATTATTTTTCTCTCCCTATTAGTTTTTCTTTCACAACATTGTTTAGCCTACTCAAACTAAATTATTCTCTTCACAAATATTGTTTATAATAATTTTTCGATTCCAATAACATCCATTTTCATATATTTAATTTATATTTCATGCCATTCACAAACATATTCATGTAATATTGAAAACTAATATGCGGTTGTTTCAAAACCCCAAATCATTATAAAATGTACAAAAATTATTAAATCTATGTAATGTATTCAACTAACATATTAAGTGGTCTTAAAATCGTTCAATCCTTCATTGAGTATTTTATAAATGGACCAATTAAGATTTTGTTTTCGTAAGTTAATCGAATTACGCATCATTAACTCTTGAGCAAATCAGCAATGAGTCGATTTGAATTGGAAAAATCCTTCAAACCTAACCATAGTTCATATGATATGACAATTCGTTCAAAATTCTTTTCACGGGCCGATTGAAGTTTCATTTTTTGTAAGCTAATAAGGTTACGATCATTATGTCTTATACTGCGCCGCGCATCCTACATTGTGCGGGCATAGTGGCTTTCATCAAATCATTATTAAGAACCCGAGATCCTTGGACACAAACGACACTTGCGTCGTTAAGATAACTTTCGAAAGTATATAGTGCAAAACCATTTTTAAGCTGAATATGCCAAATGTAAAACCATTTTAAGCCTATTCAAATTGCATCATATTAAGATCCTGAAGGATTTACAAGCTAACGTGTCTGATGCCACAGTAACGCACGTACTACTTATATTTTAAGATTCTATCTAAAAATATATGAATTAGGATAGTACACTACTTATGACCTAACTATGTCTTTCTTTTAGAATTTTTTCAAACAAATAGTGTTTTAGTTCATTAGACTTTCGGCCAACCGGTCGGGCACGATCTAGTATCACATTTATATACGAGAGAATTATGCCAAAACTACACCGATATAATACACCCATTATGTCTTACTACAAATATGTTAAGACTCTTCTATATCCACGTTAAGTTACATTGCTGTTATATAACTATTATATCCGACTTACAAGCAGGTTATGTCGCTTTTATGCTTGTTTTATAAGTATGTTATATGGCATAAAATCGACATAAAAGTGATGTATATAACATATTCAAACCATATGTTGGTTTATATGTGTATTATATGTTCGTTATGTTCACTTTCTGAAATGTTTGTTTTATAAGTGTATTATATGTTTATTATGTCCATTGTATGTCACGGTTACATCCATGTGATCTTTCTATTTTACGTACACTTTTATTCATTCATCCCCAAAGAACTTGAAATCTAGTTAGATTAGAGATAAACGTACCTCCCATAATAATATAATACTTTGAGTATAACATCCATATAATATATACATATATTTTTCTCTTTACAATAAAACTTTTAGAATACATGACTATAAATTAAAGTTTATCAAAGATAAAATTTTTTATAAATGAACAATTATGCACAAAAACAACAAATATCTAAACAAATAAGTATAAATTATCTTTACATGTCTATTTTTTCTCCATTCTAATTTATTTACATACTAACTTTCATAAATGAATATATAATATTAATATAAAAATAAAAACTAAAAACTAAATTACATTGAAAAAAAAGCAGGTCCAATCCCACCCTTCCTTCCTTTTTCCTTTTTTCATTCTTTATCATTCTCTGTTTTCACAGAACCAAAATAAAAAAAGTTTAGAAGAAAAAATAGTACCCCGAAAACAAACATACCTTAGAAGACAAAGATATATTATCTATGCATGTCTCACTCAAGAAGCGTAGTTTTCACATCTCTTGCTCCGGAAACAAAATGGACAATATCAACAAATGGGAAGCATAGATCTATTTAGTTGTAAATTTATCCGAATCTATAAAACCTTGTTTTGGATCTGCACGGTAAACAGAAAACATCAGTGTTTTCGTTCTAGATTCGGAGTGTAGCTCAACTCGTATTAATTCAGATTTGGTTTTCAATAACCCATCAACAGAAACAAGAACACAGAAGAAAAGGAGAAGAGGTTGTTAAGGGAGATGATTGCAGCGCCAAACTTTCATTATCTGAGAAGGAGTTCTAACGGAGGAGTTTTAGCAAGAGGAAGATGTAAAGTATGTAATTTTTGGTTGAGAGAAAATAAAAAAAGAGAAGAGAGAAAAATTAAAGATAGTGTGTATCTTCTGTAAATGAAAAGAAGAGAATGGAAGATAAGTGGGTTGTGAGTTTTTAAAAGATATTTGAATTTTAAATTTTGAAATGTTTACTGAAATTACATTCGGTTAATTTAGGATTGTCTAATTAAATCGAAGATGAAACAAGATGACAACCATCAGATCGGTCTATAGGATAGACCTTGCTATTGGCTGTTTTTTCGTTTTGGGTACAAACGCAAATAAGTTTAGAACACGACTATGCGTGAATTAATGTTAATCTTAAGGTTTTAGGAATATGAGTATTTGGAAACTAGAAGTCCAAATGGATTTAGCTTGTGCGATTACTAGCAAATGGCCCTTGTGCAACGGTTCCCTGTGTGTATGGTGTACGTTCTGTGAGGGGACATGATGGTGTGCTCTGAAGTGTCCAAGTTCTGTTTTTATAGGAGGTAGGGGTACTAGTTCCAACTTTGTATAGAATTACTCTATGTTTTCCTATGTTCAACTCGTCGCTATGTGTTTCCAATATTTATCAACTCCGGGCTCTTAACCCCTCTAGAAATTTTGGGTCGGAAAATCTGGATTGGTAAGTCTGGACCTATCAGTACACTTTGGTGTAAGTCTCAGGTGCTTAATTAATTGGTTAATGAATGAGTTATAATTAATTCATATGAGCCTAAGACAATCGCCATTATAAAATTTATTTAACAATTTTTAATTGTTTTCACATTATCGCATAAGTAACTTTAACAATTAATTTATGAATGGTTTCTAGATAAAATCTCACTCAGTGTCTAGGTTTTTTCTCCCTCGCCGGTTCTTCCCATCATCGACGGTGGCGTCCCTCACCGATAAGTCGATCGTTTCTCTTCCTGTTTCACCCTTTCAGTATGAAAATCTCGAGCTGGAACTATCAGGGGCTTTGCAGTCCACAAGTCGCTCGCATAGTTAAGGATCTGGTCAGATCACACAAGCCTGATATCGTTATACTCATCAAGACCCTAACAACTCAAGCAGCCATGGAAGACATCTGCATTGATATCAGATTCGATGCATGTTTTCCTATTGATGTTATCATTCACAGAGGTGGCATTGGCTGTTTTATGGAGACATGCTTCGATCTGTTCTCTTATCTCTTCCCACTGTCACTACATCAATCTTCACGTTGATGAAGCCGGCGGAAAACTATACCGCCTCACCGGTTTGTATGGCTAGCTGGCCCTCACACGACGATATCCTCCATGCCACCGAGAAACGAGTAATTCACCCTCATCCGCCACCACTCATCTCAGGGTTCTGATCCCCCATGGAGAACTGTGGACTCCATGATCTCCCATTGATAAGCGATCGATTCACATGGGCAAAGTCCTTGTGTTATCCTCAGGCCATTGAAGAAAGATTGGATCGTGCCATGCTAACGAATGCAGTCTTTGATCTATATGCTCGTATTGAACTCCACAACGAAGTTGCACCATGATCTGATCACTCACCATTGATCCTCATCGCAGACATGAGACGATGCCCAACCCCGACGTTCCCTTTTTGCTTAGAAAATTAATAGCGCAAGAAAGATACATTGCATACCATGTTTATTCATGCATGGGAGGAGCATGCCCAACTAGACCTTGACCATAGATTGGATGCGTGTGCCCAGGCACTCAGTCGTTGGGTTGAGGAGGAAAACCCTCAAGTTCGAAAGCAAATGAAAGCTAAGAAAGGAAGACTTGAAGCTCTCTGTTGAGGTCCAGTACACGCCCTTCAGCTAGAAGAAATAAGGAATCAACTCCTGGACCTCTTGTATAACGAGAATACATACTGGCGACAATGTCAAAAATAGGAGTGGTCTCGAGATGGAGATAGGAACACTAAACTATTCCATTCGATGGCTACTGGCCGAAGGAAACGTAAAAGCATTATGGGACTTAAGGATTTGAATGGTATCTACGCTCAAGACATAAATGATATGGGCGACATTGTGGTCAATTATTTTCAAGAGCTATTTGACTCACAGGGGAGTCAACTCACATAAATCCTACCATGCATTAGATCCAGAATCTCTATTTATCATCATGTCGGGCTTATAGCTCGACAGTTTGATTTGGATTTCCGAGAGGCAATCTTTTCCATGGGTCCAAATAAAGCACCCGGTCCTAATAGCTTTAATCCTGCATTCTATCAGGAATTGTGGGAGGTTATCGGTTAAAAAATTATCACCGACTGTAAAAAATGGCTAGAGTCAGATCGGATCACCGAGGTAGAGCAACATATCAATATCATTCTGCTACCAGAGGTTCTAAAACCTGATCGAGTTCAGGACCTCCATCCTATCTCGCTATGTAATGTTTGATACCGCATCCTAGCTAAGGTTCTAGCCAACCGGATCCGAAGTGTCTTACCATCACTAATACTTTCAGAACAATCTGCATTTGTTCAAGGTCGTTCCATAGTGGACAATAAAATGATTGCATTCCATTCTCCACATAGCCTCACCGCCAAACCCCAGACGAAAATTCCAAGTATGGCACTAAAGCTCGATATCTCGAAAGCTTATGACTGGGTGGAGTGGGAATACTTAGAAGTGGTCATGCAAACAACGGGACTCCCTATACTATGGATAAATTTTATGAAGTTATGCGTTAGATCGGTGCGATATTCAGTGGTAGTGAATAATCATCCTTTTCATCTTGCTCTTCTTAGCAAACAAGCTTTGTAAATTATGACTAGATCAGACTCTCTCATAGCTAGATACTTTCCTTCTGGAGAGTTTCTCTCGGCGAAGCTAGGAAGCGAGCCGAGCTTTATTTGGTGTAGCATACTTGCAGCGCAGCTTGTGGTGACTAGAAGAATGTGGTGGAAGATCAGAGATGGGTATAACATCAAAGTTTGCTGGCGTGAACCATGATTACCGGATGAAGAGAATACCAAAATGGAAACCCTGATCAACTTGACTTACCTGCAACTTAAGGTATATGATCTTTGGACTCCAGGTAAGTAGGATTGGAATATGGACCTGCTACAGACTATCTCAATACTTCGATATGTTGAACGGATCCTTGCTTTATTGTTGTTCATTTCCTCCAGTCTCGACCGAAGAATTTCACAATTTGATTTGCGAGGCCACTTCACCGTGAGATCTGCATACCGCGTGTAAATGGAAAAAACCATCAGTCTGTTAGAGCATCATGTCCCAGATGATTGGCGTGCGGTATGGAACCTTCATCTGCAAAAAAAACCATCCATTTCCTCTGGCGTTTCTTATGGGAAGTATTGCTAACCCGTGGTCAACTACGACGAAAGGGAGTGAATGTTGGAGGGTTATGTGGAGGATTGGCACCTTTTTATCGATTGTCTTGGTCGCAGGTACTTTGGGAGCAAACAGACTTTGTTGTTTTGATGAAGACTGAAGCTGCTACTCACCTCCACACTCATGATTGGCTTTGGGGAGTGTGGAGTAGACTGGATAGCACTAAACGGGAGCAATGAATCACTTGTATGTGGGGTATTTGGATCACTTGTTTTCTTCCGTGGTTATTTTTGTTAGCTTAGGAGGTTCCAAGTAGCAATGTTTTGAGCTTTGATAGGTCATGAGATATAGGATCAAGATGGAATCGTGGGTACCACTTTCCGAAAAGAGTATTTCCACCCTTACAAGCCTTGGGTATCAGGAAATCCCTTCCGAGGATAAGACTGTCTCCACTCAAGTTCTTAGGCTTTAGATACTAGAGTCACTTTAGAATTGTAGGCTAGGATAGATGTATGTTTTCTGTGTGTGTTTTGCCACACTATTGCCTCCTTTATATAGGCAAAGGGGTCCAGGGACGAAAAGGTGTGAATGCCTTGCACCAAGAGGTGCCATCATCATCAAGGATAGACTTGTAGGAAACTACCTTGAAGTCCCATGGGTTTTGGAGGGAAAACAACTCAGAAAGAGTTTGAATCAAACGAAAGGGTGTGTGCCCATTCTTCCTAGGAGAGAGAGTTATCACTCCAACTACCTAGCTCCCCACCATCACTCTAGCTCAGCTTAGTCGCAGCTAGTGACACTATCATCCAGCTCAAGGTTTAGTTGGACGAGCTTCAGTGTCAGTCCCTAGCTTCATCTAGCTCACAGAGGAGCTGATGCTAGCTAGTTTCAGCTAGCTTTGAGCTAAAGTGAGGTTTTTCGTGAACTCACGTATCCATCTTAACTTCGGTATCACACCAAGGTCAAGTCCATGGTGCATATTTCCAAAACATTTCCTTTCACCTACCTGTCTGGTTTCACGAACCATGAGTAGCTAAACCTTTCTTGTTGTTTGAATGATATGAAACTTTAGCTTGGATTTTGTATGGATGATAGGTTTTTAACCCTTTGATTTGTTATCGAGGTTATTCCGACTTATGATATGTTCTTGCTGAACCTAATTTATACTTCAATTTCGTTTGATCTCCTAAATTTAATCATATCATTGATTTATGGGTCAGAGAGGAACATAGATTAATAGGTCGCTTAAGAAGAACTCAAGATTATCTGTTAGCTCGAGAGAGGAACGGATCGTTTAGGCTTTTTGCATCATTTATCGTTGTGGCATTTCATCGAACACCTTTAGTGCGACCTGCTTGGGTGTAGATTAGCTCGAGAGTGGAATCTGCGGTCAAGCAGAATAGATCCTTAGAGGCGCGGGATTGATCTAAGACTATCATAGGAAATAGCCAAGCCGTTATAACCTAAATAATTGAGATAACATATTATTCATCCATGCATTGCTTGCTTTTGTGGACTCAAATCCAAACAACTGTCATTCAATATTTGAAACTCAATCTCTTCATTTACTTTCTTTTGATTTCATTCTTAGCTGATAACTAGTTACTTGAACACTCAAAAAATAATCATTCACTGTTACTTGGTCTAGTTAGCATAATCAAATTTAGTAATAGCATTAAAAATACCATAGGGAAAATATGATTCCATTAGAGCAATATAGTGGGTATTTGATTAGCGGGGTAAAATCCGCTCGTCAAGTCGAATTTTACCCCGATATCAAATACCCACTAGAAGTAACTAATGAAATTTTTATTTCACCTTGGCATTACATAAATGTTGTATACAATCGAATTAGCTTTCCAACACCGCTTACCTTGCTTCAATCGGACTTCCGAGTGATGAGTTATGCTCGAACTACTAAACAATGACGTTTTCTTCACAAGTCGAACGTTTTGAGTTGTTCCGGCCTCCCCATCATGTATTGGTTCATCTTGAGACGTGATATGGTATCTAAAATGTACCAAAAACATATAAAGCAACGTAAAACGGCCCAAGGGGCCAAGGGAGAACTAAATATGCACTAAACATCATGAATTCGATAAAGTTGAGGCATCTAGACACACAAAAATGTAGTTAACGACGAGAACAAATGTGTCGATAATCCAGCACATCAAATCACCCCACACTTAAATGTTTGCTTGTCCTTAACCAAACCTACTAATGGCGCTCTATAAAAAACTCAACATATGGTGATTAGAAGACAAAGCCCAGGCCCTTAATTCTATCATGGTGTCCAAGAATGCAAGTCAATCAACAAACCACACAATTAGGCATAACATTCAGGTGGTTTGAAAATGACATCCTAACATCCAAGACATCCACAAATAAAATGAGAACACTAAACATGTATTCACTAATATCCACAAGCTAAACTCAAGAGGCAGTTTCGAAAAGTAAGAACAACAATTCAACATAATTACTCACAAGTTAAGTATCCGAATTTAGAAACACCCTACTTCACCCCACACTTGAACAGGACATTGTCCCCAGTGGAAAAAATAGTGAAAGGAGACAGGGCAGGAAATATGGTACTAACTTGATATCATGAGAGTGAACCAATGTAGAGCCTGGACAAGGACCAGAGCTCCATTTGAATGTAATTGAGATTGAAACTTCCTTGAGATATGAAAAGAGTCCTACAGCCATAGAGACAGGAAAGGAGAAAAAGAAGAAAGGCTACTGCCAATCCGTTACATGAATCCATAATAAAAGAAACTAAAACCACAATTTCTGGATGTGAAAAACTAAAATCTTGGTGGAACAACAGACATGGCAAACACAACAATCTGACAAGCTCATGGTTACAAAAACAATCAAACAAACAATAATTTTGGTTTAGTTAGCATAATCAATTTGAGTAATAGCATTAGAAAGAGGTTAGGAAAACGATTCCATTAGTTAATTCTAATGGGTACTTGATAGCGAGGTAAAAATCCCCTCTTCATACCCTAATGCTAGGGTTTTTTCTCTCCAAGTCTTGGAGTCGTCGCCCTCTGTATAGGGCTTTTTACTCATCCCATGCCACCCCTTTTCACTTTACGCCACATCCAAAAAATACACCCTCAAGCTTTTATCTGTTCATCGACTACCACCAAACACATTTTCTGGCACCCTACACCCTTTCATCAAATACCAACAAATGTATCTTCAAGCTAGATCTTATCATCCACCATGCCCCCGAAGCAAGTCAATCAACAAGGATGAAGCAAGTAGGCGGCTGACGAGATACGCAAATGCCTAAGGCTGGAAGAGATGGCGTTGAACAAACCACGTACGTTCAAATGTGATCGTCTCCCCATCGGCGCTAATCTGAACCTCGTTACGGTGCAAGTCCAAGGACTATCTCTCTGGGATAGTGATGATGAGGAGCTTTCGTTGAAGGAATTAGCCCCACTGCTGCCATCACACAAATACCTCCTCCATTGGCGGAGCCAGAATTTTGTGTTAAGTGGGTTCCCATAACGATTACTTACAGTATTTATTAGTCAAAATATGTAAAAAGTTAAAAAAAAAACTCAATAAAATTTGCAACTTATTTTTTTTTCTTAATGAGCTACGATTGTATGTAAAATATAAAATGTTGGAATATTATTCGAAATATAGTTTTATAGTGGTCCCAAATTCAAAATTAGAGAAAAGACTTGTAATATGATAAATCTTGGAGTAATGTATACAATTATATAGAAATTAAAATTTCGTATATAAGTTAATGGAACACGTGCATCATTTATGTATTGAGCTAAGCGAGATCACGTTAGTATGAATTTTTTTCAATTTTGGTATTATATGTTTCATATTTTATTAAGAATTTCAAATTTGAAATCGTAAATACGTTCATGGAAAATACATATGTGTATGTATGTGGGAACCCATGAACCCACTAGGTCCATGTGGCTCTACCACTGGCCTGCTCTGATTAGTAGGGTGTTTTTGTGGGCGATAAACCTACTTCCAGGGTATGAAACAAACCCTATCACTTGCCTAGAAACCGGAACGTAAGATGGTGATATCGAACCTCGGAGATGGGAGGTATCTATTCCTTTTTCAACACGAGATTAATCTCCATCGTATTGTTAAGGATGGACCATGGAACTATGATGGGAATCTTATAATTCTACATGCACTAGGGATTGGAGAGATTCTGAAATCAGTTCCACTAAACCATGTGTTATTCTGGATATAAGTACATGAGCTGCCATCATACTACTTCCTGGAGTCCATGGGAAAAGTGCTTGGAGACTATGCGTGAAGCTTCCTAGCATATTGCCCGACGAAAAACAACCAGAAAGAAGAGGGACATTATATGCGTCTCCAGGTGAAACTTGACGTCCGTAATCCACTATGGCGAGGTAAGTTGGTTCGTCTATATGAGGATGTTGGTGTCTAATCCCAAATTAGATACAGAAGACTAGAAAAATTCGGTTTTATCTGTGGGGTCATGAGGCACACAGAAAAGTACTGTGAGCTCCTTTTTCAGATTCCAACAAATCAAATTACCCGCAAATGAGATGACTCCATACGGGTGAAACCGTGAAACGCGTTGGATGCCACAACAACTAAATATCTTCAGCACGAGTCCCAAACAAGGCTAGAACATCCTTGAAATCGGGGACATATAGTAGGCCATAAGTCGTACCTAGGAGCCAGGGTATACCACCACCATCAACGGGAGGGGAGGCATGATTGTCACTAGTAGTGTGTCTATTCAATGGGTCAAGGAGCATTGTTATGTAATTCCTGGATGTAACGATAGATCACGTAAATGGCATCGAGAGGGGGATTCCGTGAAACCCTACCCTAGGAGTCCCGGTCGAACTAGTGGTTCAACCAGGAGTCCTACTCGAGTTTCAACCTGACTATAACCCAACTCTATTCTACTAACCAAAGCACTAAAACAAGCATTAAAAGCTGCATTGAAAGTACTTTAAATAAACTGACCAAGGGGTTCTCAGATCCCAAAACTCAACACGACAAAAGGAGATGCAACTGTAGTCTGAATATACATCAAAACCAATATCATCTGATATCAAAACCATAACTAGATCCCTCCCCACCATCAGCTCCAGTACCTATGACTGAACACACAGATATACCAAGGAAACCAATATCTAATTGGGTCAGTCATAACCACTGAGTGGCTAAGCTGGACCCGCGTAGAAATGCGACTAGACTAAGAAGATAGAACAAGGAAGTCTAACTAATCCCTGAATCTAGTAATGTAACTAAGTTTTCCTATAGGCATCATCCTATCACCAACCACCCCTAGTTATAATTGATAGCCTCATGGTGAATTAGACCATGAAACCATCCTCTAGACCGTAGATACCGTGTGAGCAACATCTGTAGACATACTCGACACGTCCTGCATAACCGTAGTAACATCCTGGGGGATTGCTCAATCCATGATTGGGTGACGAATGCATATCGGGAGCTAATCTAGCTAAACTTGATCTTTTCCTAATCATGAACTGTGATTCACAGGGCAAATTTCATGAGCTTGTGCTCAGATCATATTATAATACCTGTACAGTAGATCACATGCTACTGTACATCTTGAGAGCCCTACATTGTATCATATAATAAATACCTGTACAATAGATCAAACGCTACATTATGGTCTAGAGAGCCCAGCTCTGAATCATAACATATCATAACATCTGCATAGTAGATCACACACTACTACACATTCCTGAAAATCCAATAATTAGATCCTTGACAACCTAATTACAGTTCGACGCTTAAAGTAGAAAATTAATCCTAGACCCTCACCTCTTATGAAGAGCTGACATCTCTGATTATGACTTGACATAATTCCTATCGCTCCCACAAGTCCATAGCTTCTGACTATGCGTCATTTGGAGCTCAAATGATCGAGTTATGGTCCATTTACTTCTTTGCAAGATATGAAACTTACGGGGACATATACGTTGCACTAGTCCTCCAACTGCCTCCGTTACACTAACTCATCTGAAACTACCATATATTGACAAAACAGACCCAATTCATTAACTGTAAACCATCCAAAAATTTAGAGCTACGAAACCATGACTTGAGAATAACAAAATTCACAGCTCAGTCAGTTATCTTTCAGGACTTGCAGATTTGATCCCTCTTATTCTCCGATGAAGGGGTTGTCGCCGGCAAGCAGGTCCCCGATTCTGGTGACTCTCCTGCGAGCCTCCATCGATCCTCGATACCAAGAAAGATCGTAAAACATCAACATATGGAGAAACCACAAAACCTAATTCCAAAACTGAATCTGTCTAAAGCTAATCTGAAAATCATATTTACCTCTAATCAGTTTAGAGGAAGCGATCCCAACATCGTCCGTGTCGACCCTCTGAAATCTCGAGGTAATCGGAGCTCGTTTGCACCTTCAAACTTGGATCGTCGTCCTTCGAAATTGCGTTCGAAGGCAGTACATAGAAAATTAATTTGGAGCTTCTAATAATTCTGCCGTCCAAAAACCCTAACAATTCTTATATACTGAATCCACCACGGCCATGGCCACCTTATCACCACCCATGTGGTCAACTTACCACCACGCCAGTAGTGAACAAACAACCAAGCCCGTGGTGACTCCCACCGTGCCCACAATCAACATCCCGCTTTGCTCACGGTCGGCATCCCACCATGTTGATTGCCAACATCCCGTCGTGCCCACGGTCAACATCCAACCTTGCCCAGGGTTTCATACCGTGGGCATCTCACCCTGCCCACAGTCAACATCCTTGAGTTAATTAGATTAATTCGGTTCCAACCCCTGAATTCTACTCATCGAGTAAGATTTAAATGAAACCGAAATTTAAACCGCTAAACCATAATCGGGGTGTCAAGGATTTACTCAGGGATGGCACACTAGGAGACCATCAAGGTATTACACCCTCCAAGTCGCTGAAGGAAGGCCGTCTCGACAACACACCAGTGAACCTGACGGGGCACATGAGTGTGACCCGCCCATCCGCATTGCTCGATTCTGGGGGTTGCGAAGTAGTTTCTTGCTCCGGCTACGCCTCCACCCCGACATCGATTAGCATGCTCGGCCTGAATGTTTGTTTCTTTGTTTTCTGTCAGTTAGACTGTTTCGATTTGTTTGTTATGTTTTTTAACGTTTGCTTTCTTTCGGAGTAGAGCCCTGATCTGCAAGGTAGGCGTTTACTGCTCTGCCCTTCATTCACCGTTAGTAGTTAGTGGTATGAGTCTAGTGTAGTTGATCTGAATGGCTTTGGTATTAAGGAGAGTTTGGACGTGGTGTATATGATCTTAGATCATTACAACCCCATTGTAACCTACTTGCGGACTACAACTCTCAGTTTACCGCCTATACGTTTGTATGTGTGCTTCTTTCGAGATGTTTAATGGAATTACGCGTATGGGAAATTTCCCCAATCATGGCGAGTCCTTCATTGGTCGCAATACTTTTCAAAAAGAAAAGTAAAGCTGCGTATATGTAGTAGCGTAGCTTGGCAAGAAAGGAAAAAAGCCATAATTCAAAAGCAGCCGCAGCTGCAGCACGGGGTATAGCTAAAGCTATTTATGTCCCCGACCCTTACCATTTCTCCCCCATCTCTGCCTCCTCAGTCCTCACTGAACTGTGAAGCAAAGCAAAACAGTTCCAAACAGCACTATGACCACTATTTCCTTTGTCCTCTTCTTCTTCTCCTTCTTCTTCTCCCCCGCCGTCTCTCTCCTTCATGCATCAAAGGTAATTAAAAACATCTTATTATTACAGCAACATTTTTCACATTTTAATTATCTTCTGTTGCATTTTCGTGTATGTAATGTCTCTACAGTACTCTTACTAACCCATTGCTCTGTTTTTACAGAATGAGCCCATGATCAACAATCCGTTTTCCCCCAAGGCAGCATCCATCCGTTACTGGAACAACCGAGTCTCCTCCGGCCTCCCCATATCTCAGTTTCTAATCTCCAAAGCCTCACCGCTCACCGCCTCCCAGTCCGCCTTCCTCACAAAACTCGCCTCCCAAAACTCCCTCTCCTCCCACTTTCACTCCTTCTGTTCCTTGGCCAACTTATTCTGCTCCTTCGATTCAGACAGCACCCAACCCACCTCCTCCTCCTCCCCGGCAAACTTCGCTCTCTACACATCCAACCGCCGTTTTTCCAACTACGGCACCGCCGGAGCCGGCCTACTCGACTCCTTCAAGAACTACTCCACCGGGATCAACTCTGCCTCCGACTCCTTCCTCAAATACAGCCCTCGCTCAAATCGCCACAACGAACTATTCGCAAACTACGCCGTCGACGCCAATGTCGCCAATGCCACCTTCGGAAACTACGGATCCGGCGCCACCGGCGGCTCCGGCGATTTCAAAAACTACCAGGATCGAGTCAACGTACCTGGTCAGCGATTCACTACCTACGATTCCGGCAGCAAGGCCCACAAGCGCTCTTTCACTAGCTACAGCGAGGATACTAACGCCGGCTCACAGTCCTTCATTAGCTACGCCAAGAAGGGGAATCGTTCGCCCGATCAATTCACCAGCTACGCCCAAGGATCGAATACTGTCGATTCTAGGTTTACAGGGTACGGCGAGCTGAGTCAAGGAGCCAACGACTCGTTCACGGGGTACGGCAACACGGCGAACAATCCTCATAACGATTTCAAGAGTTATGGAACCGGCGGAGCTTCCGCGGCTGAAACGTTTTCAAATTACAGAGACGCGGCTAATGTCGGCGAGGATACGTTTCAATCTTACGTCCAGAATTCCAATTCCGGCAGAGTGAGTTTCACCAACTACGGGAAAACGTTCAATCCTGGCAACGACACCTTTAAAGAGTACGGGAAAAGTTCGAAAGGAGTCACTAGCGTTGGATTTCAAAGCTACAGTTCTGATCGGACGTTCACAGACTACAGCAAAAAAGGTGTCACTTTCTCGTCCTACAATAAAGCAACTGGGTCCCACTCCCAAAAACCTACTGATGCTGCTGGCATTTCTGTAAATAAGAGGAAAGTAGAGGCCGGTAGGTTCTTCAGGGAATCTATGTTGAGGGAAGGGAATGTCATGGTGATGCCCGACATTGTTGACAGAATGCCTGAAAGGTCATTTCTGTCCCGGGCGATCGTGTCGAAATTACCATTCTCGTCATCGCGGCTGGGGGAGGTGAAGGATATTTTCCACGCCGGGGAGAACTCGACGACGGCGATTGTTATCGAGAACGCTGTTGCGGAGTGCGAGAGAGCACCCAGCGTCGGGGAGACAAAGAGATGTGTGGGGTCGATGGAGGATATGATTGACTTTGCGGTGACGGTGTTGGGCTCCGACGTGGTGGTGAGGACGACGGAGAATGTGAACGGGTCAAAGGAGGAGGTGATGATCGGGGCAGTCAAAGGGGTCGAAGGTGGGAGGGTGACTAAATCAGTGTCGTGTCATCAGAGTTTGTACCCGTATTTGCTGTATTATTGCCACTCTGTCCCCAAAGTGAGGGTATACGAGGCTGACATCGTGGAAGTGGAGAGCAGAAGGAAAATCAATGTCGGCGTGGCTATATGTCACATGGACACGTCAGCTTGGAGCTCGGATCATGGAGCTTTCGTGGCTTTGGGTTATGGTCCAGGTCTAATCGAGATCTGCCACTGGATATTTGAAAACGACATGACTTGGACGGTTGCAGATTCAGATTGAGAGTCTGATTTTGAGGATGAGTATTTACTATTCATTGACTATTCTGAATTCTGTTCCTCTTCCTTAATTCATGATGGATGGTCATTAATTAGGTTTTCTGTGAGTTGCTTGCCTCTCAGCTTAACTTATAAGTTGGTCGGCTCTCCTTTCACGCAACATTTCAATTGCATTCCGTGGGTGCATTTCTCGCATGGCGCTTATTTGTTATATTACAAAGCCATATTTAAATATCGTTTTGAAATTATTAATTTTCATTTGCCTTTCCATTAGTTTATATATAAATAGTTTGTAATTTTATATATGTTTACCCTAATATATATTGTCATGTTCTTAGGCAATGTACTATTTTTTTTTACGTACGGAATAGAAATGGATTATTTAAAGTTGGTGAATTTTGTGGTGCGCTTGGTATATCAAAATGTTTCGGTATACCCAATTTTAGAGAATGCTGTAAATTTATCATGAACGCTTATTTTAAGTGATTAATTTTAACAGTTTGAAAATAAATATAATTATATATTAAAATGAGAAAGTGTTTATTTTCTTAAAATTCATCTCCCCATCCTCCCTCTGCCTCAGCCTTCTCCAACGTGGAAAGAGCTTGAAAGAAATTGAAATTGGAAAATTGTAGATTGGGGAAACATCTATGCAGGGGGGCTGTTCAAGGCCATAGGAGTGTGGGAACCAATAAAGGAACTATGAAGAGGGTACGAATGCATATATGGTGGAGAAGGCAGGGGATGCCAGAGGAAGGATGGAGAGATGATTTGAATCCAGTTGCACTGGTGGTGAAGCCCATGATGATTTGAAATGATGGAAAAAAAACATTAATTCGTTCAAATAAAGTTGTTTTGGTGCTAGACTTATTTATTAACCGAAAGGCCTAGTCCCGATGAAAAAAAAGAACACTAAGCCAGGACAAGAACCAACAAATTAAAGGCAAACATCCATAACATCTTCGTATTCCATTAACATATATGGTCGTTTGTAACAATTACGAAACAAGCAAAGACAATATCAACGCTTTGTCTTGTTCATTGTGTACAATGGAACTTAATTTTATTAACGTAACTTCTTTCTTGTCCTTTTGTCTACCAATAACATTGGAACCCAAGGCATGAAAACAAGAGAGAATTACTGAAAGGATAATGGGATCCTATATGCATGCACAGAAGAAGAAGAAGAAGAAGAAGCATATTATGAATTTTGGTTGGAATGCGTATAGTCCTAAGTTAAAAAACATTATTAATTAAACTTTAGAGGAGGAGAGCTGAATGTCGGAGAACTCGACATCCTTGTTGGATAAAGTTTGAGGTACGTCATCGTCCTCGTCCCACTTTGTTGTTCTGTAGTAAATCGCGTACAATCCCAGTTGCACCATTGCTGATATTGCTCCAAGCCCATTTGGTATCTGCATCCATGCACGCACTACTTTAGTACATATCGAATTAATCAATAGAAGTGAACTGAGGACCGAGCTAGTAGTTAATTTACCAGGATGTTGATGTCAAATTTGAGGAGGGAATAGATTGTCCAAACAATTCCGTTGCAAAACCCGGCCAACGACAGATAGAATGGCATATACTTGACACTCTTCGTCTTTATCACCAGTTTCTGCCATGTTATACAAACAACATACATGAAAAACCGACCATTGTATATATATACATGTCAGATCGATTGAGGAGGACTAATTAATTCTTGAATTTACGCACCATAACAGTTAAAGGCGAGGCATACATAAGTATGTTGAAGACGATGCAGAGTGTTCCGACGAAGGTGGCTCTCTTGGATGGAGAGTGCAAGCCAAGCATTGTGATGAGTAGTATCCCGGCGAAGAAGAGAATCTCAAATATCAATACCATTATCAATTTCCTCTACACAATGCGAACCAATCAAATATAATTAATTGATTAATCATATATATATATATATATATATGATTTTAATGATAAAATTAAGACAATTGCTAGTAAAACTACGTAAGTAGGTACGTACCTTTTTAGCCCATGGGGAGAAGACAAGGAAGACAGAGACATAGATCAACTCGACGAAAATGCCAAAGCCGTTAATGGTGACGACGAGGGTGCTGTCTGGTTTGACGAAGGGCATCCCATATAAACTCCACATTGCACAATTCAACAGCGTCATCACGTACGGATCTGGTTTAAATTCTTCCACTGCCTTTTGTTTAATTATCTTTATAAACGTTGGTCTGCAATTTGTGTAATCAATCCAACACGTACAAAATCATCTATCATGTTCTAATCCCTTGTACAAAAAAATGCAGTACTCACAGCGGCGATAGAAACAGGAAGAAGGAAATGACATTTCCAATAATGCCAACAGCAGTTCGGACAACCTCCGTATGAACCATTTCGTAATGTGCTGGATTTTGATTTGGTTTGAAGTTAATATGAGCTAGCTAGATTGGAATTATTAAGAACAACAATATAGATATCGGAGAAGAATCAATATCAATATAATGAATGAACAAGTGATGTGATGGTGGAAGTAGAAGTGGGAATGAATGAATTGTGGGATGTGGGGGAAAATTAGATTTGATAGTGGAGATCGATGGAGTTCGTACGTGTTTCTTTATACAGAGTCAAGTACAGATGGAAAAAGTAAATGGTTGGTGGTGCTTAATTAGTTGATGATTTCATCTCTGTATCTGGTTTTGGTTTGTTGTCGCTTTAGGATTTACCCCGAAACTAACGCACACAGTTCAAAATTATTAATTATAGGAAACACACACTTTGTTTCTCTCAATTTTGTCAATTTTAATCATCCACCAACGTAGTTATAAGGCGTCTAAGTTTAACCCACTAACTCAGAACAACAACTTACGTGGTTTTTATTCGGATTCATAAAACTATATGAGTTCATATGAGTTGGATTATATTTTTTATAATTGAATTTTTTTCCAATTTAAACTCTGAATAATCTAAAGGGTCTATATTACAATAATATTTAATATATCACATTAGATTTTTTCTATATAACAAGCTACCAAATTTTCATTCATGAGTGGCAATATTACAATGCGGTCAACTTGTCTCATCGGAGGTGTAGACCCTACTAACAGGGCTACATGGACTGCTGGTCCTTATGATAAGTGGCCTCGCTCCTTTCTCTCCAACTGATAGATCAACCAACGAGCAAATACAACCAAAAGAAAACAAATTCAACAGTTTAAAACGAAACGACAAACAAAGCAAAGACTAATGAGAGGACCTAGCAAGACATGGCTCGAAGCGTCCTTATTTGACACACCGAGGGAGGCTAGGACCTCGTTGTTCAAGATGTGAAACAAAGTGGCAGACCGATTCGTTGGAAGTTGCAGCAGATGCGTTCTGTCCTTCCTTGCATGGTGATTTCTTTGATGGTGCATTGTTGTTTAGCTCCAGGTCCATGGGGTCTGATGATATTAGTTCACAACGACGTCTCTTCTTATCTTCTACAGTCATCAGGTCTTCCTCATCAGTTCCTCTAGTTTCGTTCTGTTGTCCACACCGGGAGTGCCTCCTTTCTTAGGCCTCCTGCAACGTTTGCCCCCATCAGTGTCCCTCCTTTTTTCCTTGTGCAGTTCCAATAGTTTTCCGCTCGTGTTTGTAAATCCTTCTAGGTAGGGACCTTGATCGGGTCGTCCCACTGAAAGATAAGTCGCTCCTCTGGATAGTGGCAGCGTAGCTCACATTTCTTCTCTAGGTGTCTGATCCTGGTTAAGAACCAACCAAAACTTGATCAACTAGAAAAGGGATTACTCCCAAATCCAAGGTCTCAAGTATCGTATTCCACGAGGAACGGATCACCAACCTATACTCAACTATTTAAACTAACAAAGGATCAAAATGATAATTCTCTAGGTTATCAACTAATGCACAAAACGATCACTAGAATGATTCGAATCAATTTAATCAAATGAAATAAGCAAACAAGACAGTGAAAAGGTGGAACACAAGGAGAGGAGGGTTGCTAGATTTCGGGTGTTGTTTCGCACTCAAATCCGGTTCACTAGACGGATTGGATATAGTGGACAAAAGTTATGGTTTGATCATCCTCTAAACATTCATAAGATTCCTCCAAGAAGGCCTTTGATAGGTATTGGTTGGTTGGTTGTCGAGCCATTAGTTTTACCTTCACTTGGAGTGAGAAGGGGAAGATCCGGAGTTGAATGGCTACTTGCGGCACATTATTGAACTTCATTAGATCCACTATCTCAAAAAGCTTCAAAGATGGCTACTTGGACATTTGATCCTCTAAAAAGGAACCAAACAAACATGATCGACTAAGAAAAGGGACTAATCTCAAATCCAAGGTCTCAAGTGTCGATTTTCACGAGGAACGGATCCCTAAACCTATACTCAACTATTCTAGACTTTGGGTGTTATTTTTGCACCCAAATCCGATTCACAAGAAAGATTGGATACAATGGACAAGGATTATAATTTGATCATCCTCTAAACATTCGTAGGAGTTGAATTCAAGGTCTTGAATTGGACTACCACTACCAATTGGCAAGTGATCAAGCCAATTGGTAGTGAACACCAAGTGTTCGACAAAATGCCTAGGTGCTACAAGATTCTTAATGGCATTACAAACATCAAGAAAGGGGTGCTAGTCACCTTATGACACCCCCAAGCATTCCAATCACCTAAATTGTCACTGCCTAAGTGATTACTAGAATGCGCTCAAGGTGTTCCAAAATAATGCCACTAAGAGAATTCTTACACTAAAGGTTGAATTGGGGTGTGAGCTTGGTCCACACACACCTTACTTCAATCTTGGATTACACACTTACTTAATTCAAGCACAATTAAGTAATTGAAAGAGTACATTTGACCTAGAACAAGCCATAGCACATTCTAAGTTGCAAAAACCATAATCCAAGCATTCTCATATACCATAATCCATATTCAACATGTATCCACCCCCTCGTCATGAGGGGATCATCCTAGTACATAGCAACACCCTAATCCAAAAACTAAAAAACTAGCCTAACATGATGATTAAACTAGCTAAGGGAAAAGAAGGAGCAAAGTCCATCTTCCACGTGATGCAAGAAGGTGAGGATGCTCCAATCTTTACTCCAAACTTCTCCAAGTGATTCAATTTGAGATGATGGATGAGGGTGGATTTTCGGACTAGGGCTTGGTTGGGAGAGAATTGGGGGTAATGAATCAAATGAAGGCCAAATAATGGCTCCTCTCTCCTCAAAATACAACTTTTACACACCCTTCTACATCAGCCACATAGGGTGTGGTGTTGCCAGAGACCACACCCCGTGTGGTCCTTTAACCAGACTAGGATTTTCGTCTTCGAACGTACGTATCTCCCTCATCCGACCTCCGTGTGAGCTCTGGTTGGTCTCGTTGGAATCGTATCGTCGTCCTCTATCTTTTGAATACCTGCAACCTCACATATAAAGCGATAAAGCAAGTCAAACGACAAAAAAATGGTCCGTTTGAGAAAAAAAACAAGAAACCCTTGTTTCTTGCAATCAATCATAAAAGAGGGTCAAAACTAGGTCAAACAAGGTCAACAAGCAGTCAAGATATGGTCAAATTGGCAACGAATATTCGTGCTATCACACTCAAGGAAAACATTGCCTAGCATTTCAAGCCTACTTCCCGATGCCAAGATTCCAAGTCAATCACGTAACCACTCAATTGTGTACAGGACATCGAATCTCGTAGAAAAAGTACACACCAAACTAAAAAATATAGCTATTACAACATGACACCTAAACAAGCAAATGTATAAAAGTTTCTCAGGAAGAAATGGACAGACAGACGGTTCTGGCCGGATATTTTTCCCGTCCTGTGGGATGGGATGCCTAATTATAACATAAACACAACTATAACTAAGTATACTAGCATCTTCCTCTTTTTTATTTATTCTGGTTTGCTTTCTCTTGTATTTGGTTTTTAACTAGCTTTTCTTCCTCTTTTTTTTTTCTTTTCGCATGGCTGCTTTTTCCAACTGAGGAGGTTGTGATTCTGATCAGACTCGGATCAGGTTAATACCGGGCATCAGTACCCCAATCCACGCCTTGAAGGGTTGAGAAGAAGATCCTAATGTGGCAAGCGTATGGGCGGCAGATCGAAATCTACCTCGTGTGTTTGAATAAAGACCTTCCCCACGATCATTTTTGGCTACATTGGCCTATTTTAGTATCTCATTTAGACCCGAGCCGTCCATTTTCACTTCATAATACTATAGATAAGTTCAAAAAGGAGAATCAATCATACATATCAAACAAATAAAGGTGAAAACTCATAACAGCCATATGTGCGAGTTTGAAGCAAACTAATTTCAGGAAAACGAGAGGTAGTTCACACATGATCAACTAAACAACCTATTCATCCTCAAGCTTTATAAAAATACAAGTATGCATCCAAAGACAACCAAAAATTCAAATTTGAGGGGGAGTTTTGAAAGCGAGAATAAGTCTAAATTAGTGCTACCAAGATATGCAACGAAAGATCCCAACCCCGAGAAAGTACAACACAATTCCCCACCCCACACTTGCACAACACATTGTCCTTAATATGAAAATAGATATGGGACTAAGGTGTACCTACCAGGGAGAAGAGCGAAGCCGGACCAAGAGAAGATGACGGCTCAGGATTGAGCACCCGGAGTCATCATGAAAGACAAAAAAAAAAGAAACACATAAACTAGTACATAATAATAGTCAAAAGACTCCACGATCACCAAATAAACATCCACAAAGCTTACAAAACACAAAACATCACAAGTCTAGGAACACAAAGAAAACAAAAAGACATGTTCAAGTTTGAGAGAAAGAGATGCAAACGAACATCACTGGAACTATGGTGGAGGTGGTGGTGGCTGGTGGGGCGGGAAGTGGGGATAGTACCCATAGTAGCTGACCTTCTCGCTTTGGTGGAGGTAGTATCGTGGGTATGCTGTTGAGGCATCCTAAAACTGGTGTTGAGGTGGGGGCGGATAGTCGGGAATGGTGTTTAGAAACATGAAGTACGTATCCTGATAGTAGGCCATATGGCCCATCTGCCAGTTCTGAGTTTGCTGCACCCAGTGCATATGGGTCTGAACGATCTGAATCTGTTCCTCAACTCTCCGAAAAGCGCTGCCCGTCTCAACTCTGAATGCATCAAAGTCGCTCCGTAGCCATCTCAGGTCCTGTCTGATGTATCCCAACTGCTCACCCTGTGATCTCTTGAACTCTGCATCCATTTGTACCTCATACTGAGCTCTCTCATCCAAACTCCGCTGCTAGATAGCAAGATGCTCCATGACAGCCTGCAGAGAGGACAAGTCAGAAGCTTTTGACATCCCTAGCATTCAAAACTTAGCACAAATCCAACCAACATCACATATCAAGCTTTCACAACCAATCATCCCAAAACCAAGAAGCATTCCATCTCAAACAATCCAATGAACCTCAAGTTTGAGCACAAGTCGATAAATTCGACATCTACAAGCCTAGCATGCATTTAGTTTCAGTTCAACACAAAGTCAAGCATGAATTCACCATTTTCGTCCAAAATCACAGTATTGCAAAATCGGAGGCAAAATCAACTCAAAACCCATCGATCAACCCTAGATATGCATACTAACATCAATAGATACATTAATTGAATCAACAACATCATCAATTTCGTTCAAATAAGAAAGTTACAAAATTGGGGCAAAATTCTAACCTAATCGGGATGTAAACTAAAATTGAAGGAAGAGGACTTGGGGGATGGCTACTGGTTCCGCTGGGTGCTGCTCGTTGGGAGAGTCGGAGGACAGAAGCTGATGGAGTTGCAGAGGACAGAGGGAGGTTGGGTGGAAGTGGAGTTTGGTGGTGGTGGTTGGTTTGAGGGAAGGGGAGGTGGTAAGTGGGGGTGAAGGGAGGGTGGAGGACGACAAGAAAGCATAGAAGGGGAGCACCGGTAGAGGAGAAGAAATGCGGAGGCGGTGGGAGGAGATGGGGAAGGAGAGTCGGTGACACGGGAGAGAGGAAGCGATGAGGAGTAGAAGTATCGGGGAAGAAGGGGGAAGAACGCGTAGAAAAAGGGGACCACGATGTGTGGATAAGGAAAACCCGCACGATGTGTAATCGGCTGGGCAGGGTTGGTTGGACAGAAAATCTGCGGGTTCGACTCGATTGCCCGGGTCAACGCGGTCAAAATCGAGGATCCGCTATTAAGTTTAGCAGTCAAGTGACGGTCAAAAACTGATCAACCGTTAAACTTAGCGGACGAATAAAGGAAATCGGTTTGGTCAAGACTCGGTTTCGGAATCGGTTCATATCGGTTTGGTTGGAAATCGTCTGGTCGGACCACTTGCATCACATATGAGCTCGAGTGGGAGACTCCAATCCAGAGCTACTAGAATCGGGTGTTCTAGTAAGCTTCTGCTTGAGAAGGTTAAATGCTTGCAAACACTCTTGAGCGAAGTCAAAAGGGACATCCTTCTAAAGAAGCCGGGTCATGGGGGTATCAATCTTTGAGAAGTCTTTGATAAACCTTCAGTAGAATCCTGCATGGACAATGAAGCTTCAAATTTCTTTGATAGAGGATGCTAGGGGGACCTTGTAGATGGTATCAACCTTAGCCTTGTTCACTTTAATACCTTTTCCCGAGATCTTGTGCCTGAGTACCATGAAGTGGCACTTCTCTTAATTCGAGACCAAATTGGTCTCTTCACACCTTTGGAGCACCCTGTGCAAGTTCTTCAAGAATGCATCAAAAGAGCTTCCATATACCAAAAATCATCCATAAATACCTCCATGATGTCTTCCACAAGGTTACCGAAGATGGCAAGCATGCACCTTTTTGAAGGTAGGCGGAGCATTGCCTAGTCTGAATGGCATTCTCCTATATGAAAAGGTCCCAAATGGACATGTGAAGGTGGTCTTCTCTTGGTCTTGGGGAGCAATAGGGATTTGGAAGTAGCGGAACATACCATGAAGGAAACAATATTAATCGTGTCCGACTAGTCTTTCGAGCATTTGATCCATGAACGGGAGAGGGAAGTGGTCCTTTCGAGTTACATCGTTGAGTCTTTTGTAGTCATTGCACACTCGTCATCCCATGATCGTCCTCTTTGAAATGAGCTCCTTCTCTTCATTCTCTACAACCGTTGTCCCTCCTTTTTTGGCAGCACATGGACTGGGCTCACCCATTCGCTATCTGAGATAGCATAGACTATGTCGGCATCCATGAGCTTCATCACCTCTTTGCGAATAACTTCTTGGAAATAAGGATTTTGTGGTCTTTGAGTGTACACAACCGGCTTATAGCTCTCTTCAAGCAAGATCTTGTGTGTGCAAAAGCTCGGGCTTATTCCTTTAATGTCATTTATCCCCCACACTATTTTTTGCTTATGTTGCTTGAGTAGACCAAGAAATTGCTCCTTTTTCTCGGGTGTGAGGTTGGAGTTAATGATCACCAAGAGCTTATCTTCTTCTTGCATAAAATTTCTCAAGGACGAATCCAAGGCATCTTTATAAACAAAGTCGTTAATAGTGCAAACCGAAGCCATATGAACCGAGTAATCAAACTCGTCATCATCTCGGTACTTCATACTATGGATCAATTGGAATGTGGCTTCCTCTTTCCCAACTCTCAAGGTGAGCTTCCCTACAAACACGTCTATAACTGCCTTAGACGTGTTTAGAAAGGGTCTCCCAAGGATCAACGACACATCGACACTTCTGGTATCATTCGCAAGGAAATCCACCAGGAACAAAAAGTTTCCAACTCTAACAATCACATCCTCAATAACTCCACATGCCATCTTAATAGATTTTTCCACTAGTTGGATGCAAATTTTAGTTAGGCTAAGTTCTTCTAGGTCTAGCGTCTTGTACAAAGATAAAGGCATGCCATTCACACTAGCACATAGATCCACAAGACCTCTTTGAATATAAACTTGTCATGTCATGCAAGGGAGATAGAAACTACCTAGGTCTTTGAGTTTGCAAGGAAGATCCATGGAGAGGATGGCAAAGCATTGCTCATTGAGGATGATGTTAGAAGCTTCGGTAAGACGCCTTTTGTTGGTAAATATCTCTTTGAGAAACTTAGCGTATTGTGGCATCTTGGAAATTGCATCCGTGAACGGTATTGTTAATATCAGCCCTTGAAGTCGATGTACGCATTTTTAGATGCTCTTCTCGAGGAGGTCCTTGTCCAAACCGTCTCACTTTCCTCGATCGTTGCTTCATCTTCCCGGTCATCAAATGCTTCTTCCTCACTAACATCTTCCACAAGTACTTCATCATCATTTACAAGCTTTCTAGGTACATTAATCGGAGGGTTAGTTGCCTTAGGTGTGGAGTCTAAACGGTGCTTCCCACTCCTAGTTTTGACTGCTCCACAAGTCTCCTTGCTCCTTGCATTGGTTTCAGTATTCCCGGGTAGTGTCCCTAGTTGCCAACTTGAAAGAGCTTGTGTGAGTCATCCAACTCGATTCCTAAGATTCACCATTTGAGCTTGAGTTAAGGTATTATGGGTGTCTTGAAAAGCTATTTGATCTCGAGTCACCTTGTTTTGCTCATGGAAGAACTTGGCGTGGTTCTCCATGATTTAAGCTATCATCGAGTTGTTATTGGAGGAGATGTTCCCTTGGACTTGAGGGGGCGGATTTGAAAATCCGAGAGGAGGAGAATTGGTAACTTGGAAGTTACCTTGATTACCTTTATTGTCCCAATTTTGGTTAAACCCTTGATTGGGATCTTGTCTATAACCTTGAGATTTGTTGTAACCTTGGACATTGCCTCGGTTACTTTAATTATACCCTTGATTGGAGCTTTGACCTCCTTGGCCTTGATTAGAATTTTGCCTTTGGGTGTAGCTGTTGTACCCTTGACTTTGGTTTGAACCTTGTCCTTGATGGTAGTTTCTATACCATTGGCCTTGCTTGTAACCTTGAGTGTTGCCTTGATTCCCTTGGCCTTAGTTGTATCCTTGAGACCTTTATCCTTGGTTGAAGTTGTTGGTGTGATATCCTCCTAGATTTCCTTGCCTTTGACTATACCATTTGTTTCCTCCATTAAAGCTCCCTTAACATAATCAACTTCTTCAATGAAGTGCTCTTCCTCCGGTACAAAATCGGGAGCAACAAATTGGCAATTAAAGGAGTCATGCCCCTCGTTCCCAAAGAAAGAGTTGCACAACCGGTTTATTCGCCTTTGGGTTTTGCACCTCTTCCTTTTGAGGTGGAGTAGCGGTTGGTCTCACTACCGGTTGAGCCAAAGCAAGTGCTTTGATTTGAGCCGCCATGCCATCCATCCTCGATAGCATCAAATGAACGAGTTGCTTGGAATCTTCCTCCTTATGTACCGGCATCTACTTACGTACCTTCGGAGCTCGAGTGCAAGTAGAAACATAAGGATCCCGGCTCACAGTCTTAGCTTCTCTAGGACCTTTTTGCCTAGACCAACTCTTCGTCTTCACCGCCATTTCCCGATAGACTGGAAGGCATCATTCGGAGAGGAGTGATCTCAAGTCTCCTGCTGCCGCTTGATTGATCATCTTCGTGTCCTCGTAGGTGAGTCCTCTAGCAAAGATCTCCGCAAGTTGCCACGCATTGAAGTTGTGATGAGCACAAGAGTAGAGAACGTTTGGAACCTCTCCCAAGCTTCAAAGAACAGCTCCCCGTTAATTTTGCTCAAAGTTTTAGATTTTACCTCGGATCTCCTCCATCTTATAAGCTGGGAAGAATTCCTCCAAGAAAGCCTTTGCTAGGTATTGGTTGGTTGGTTGTCGAGCCATTAGTTTTCCATCACTTGGAGTGAGAAGGGGAAGATTCGAACTTGAATGGCTACTTGCGGCACATTATTGAAATTCATTAGATCCACTATCTCGAAAAAACTTCAAAGATGGCTACTTGGACATTTGATCCTCTAAAAAAGAACCAAACAAACATGATCGACTAAGAAAAGGGACTAATCCCAAATCCAAGGTCTCAAGTGTCGATTTTCATGAGGAACGAATCACTAAACCTATACTCAACTATTCAAGACACGGTTTAAGCTAACAAAGGTTCAAAATGCTAGTTCTCTAGGTCATCCACTGAAGTACTTATCATTCACAAGAGTAATTTGAACTAATTTAAGCTAACGAACGAAGCAAAAAAGAGAGTGAAGAGGTGTACCACAAGAAGAGGAGGGTTGCTAGACTTCGGGTGTTGTTTTTGCACACAAATCCGATTCACGAGAAAGATTGGATACAATGGACAAGGATTATGGTTTGATCATCCTCTAAACATTCATAGGAGTCGAATTCAAGGTCTTGAATTGGACTACCACTACCAGTTGACAAGTGATCAAGCCAATTGGTAGTGAACACCAATTGTTCGACTAAATACCTAAATGATAAAAGAGTCTTAATGGCCATGGGTGGTAGTCACCTTATGACACCCCCAAACATTCCAATCGCCTAAATAGTCACTGCCTAAGTGATTACTGGAATGCGCTCAAGGTGTTCGAAAACAATGCCACTATGAGAGTCCTTACACTAACGGTTGAATTGGGGTGTGAGCTTGGTCCACACACACCTTACTTCAATCTTGGATTACACAATTACTCAATTCAAGCACAATTAAGTAATTGAAAGAGTACATTTGACCTAGAACAAGCCATAGCACATTCTAAGTTGCAAAAACCATAATCCAAGCATTCTCATATACCATAATCCATATCCAACATGTATCCACCCCCTCATCATAGCAACACCGTAATCTAACAACTAACAAACTAGCCTAACATGATCATTAAACTAGCTAAGGGAAAAGAAGGAACAAAATCCATCTTCCAAGTGGTGCAAGAAGGTGAGGATGCTCCAATCTTGACTCCTAGGTCTCTAAGATACTCCATTTCGGTCTTCAAAGCCTCCAATTGATGATGGACGAGGGTGGAATTTCGGACTAGGGTTTGAATTGGGAGAGAATTGGGGGTAGTGAATCAATTTAAGGCCAAAAAATCATCATCCACACAGGGTATGTTGTTCAAGAGACCACACCCTGTGTGGTTCTTCAACCAGACCAAGATTTTTGTCCTCGAATGACCGTATCTCTCTCGTCCGACCTTCGTTTGAGCTCTAGTTGGTCTCGTTGGAATCTTCTTGTCGTCTTTTATCCATTGGATACCTTCAAACACAGATATATAATGAGAAAGTTAGTCAAATGGACCAAAATGGCCCGGTCAAGAAAACAAAACAAGAAACCCTTGTTTCTTCCAACAAATCACAAAAGAGTGTCAAAACTAGGTCAAACAAGGTCAATAAGCAGTCAAGATTTGGTCAAATTGACAACAAATATCGTGCTATCAGCATCCCATAATACCACATATATAGTAGAAGCTCGGGAGTAGCTCATAGTTAAATCGACAGGAAATTTAGGCTCCAGAGTAGAGGGTGACCGGTCGTTCCTTAAGCAGTGGATTGGATTTATTGAGCTCCACCCTTAATCTCATATAAGCACTCAGGAAAGAAATACGATTTGATTCACCGTACCTGACAAACGTTCTAGCTGCGTGTCCTAGTGCTTTGCCGACCTCTTTCGAAAAGTACTCGAATGGGAGATCGTGCACTTGGATCCAGAAGGCCACCGACTGTAGCGGTACTTGTTACGGGTTCTCACCTGGCCTAAGTTCGTCGGTGAGAAACAAGTGATCATCAAAGAACCATGGACCATTTTCGATCACGTGGAGGAAGTCCAACTCGTTAGCAAATCGGCATAAGAAGCGCCACTTTTCGAGTGCTGTTATCTCCAACCCGTTCATTGGTTGCCTTGTATTGGGAAACATCTTCTTCGATGGATCAACTATTTTTTTTTAGTATTGGGTGAAAATTTAAATTTGTATCTATAATCAATTTGAATTCAATATTTAATCAAACCAACTAAAATGATTGATTTGAATATACAAAATTGATACCGTCGTGTTTTGATATATTAAAAATTACAAGGACCAAAACATACATTTGGGAAAAAATACGAGGTGTCGCATATGTGTAATCCAGTAAGCACCTTGTATGATACCAAATACGTGGAGACTAACCAGACGAACAGGATTTCCATCTGGCCTAACTTGCCGGACAAACACACCGTCCATCCGGCCGATCAGCTAGTTGGGTCAGACGAAAATCCCGTCTTTATGGTTAGTTTAGCCGGAATTTGACATCAACATTAACATAAAAGTTGTATCCAATCGAACTAGCTTTCCAACGCAGCCGATCTTGCATCAATCAGGCTTCTGAGCGATGAGTTATGTCAAAAATACTAAACTGCAACGTTTTTCGACCAAGCCAACGAGTTGGGCTAGGCGGAAATCCCGTCTGTCTGGCTAGTATCGCCAGATTTTGGCCTCTACATGAACATGAAGGTTGTAGTCAATCGAATTAGATTTTCAACACATCCACATAAAAGATGGAAAAAACGTAAAATGGCTCAAGGGGCCAAGATAGAACCAAATATGCACCACCGCTTAGTATCTGAATAACCAAGCAGCTTATGGGCTATGAGTTGTTGAATGAGGAGCTCTCCAAGGTTCTAAGAAGAGATTGTGTGATTGAGGATACACATGGAATCTCGTGTACCTATAGGTTCGACTCTGCTGAAGAGCGTTAAGATGAGTTAAGACCATACCACATGCACCATTTCTCGCACCTCTTCAATTTTAGTGCAACTGTTTTCCCCTATATCCTCACCGGTCAACAACGTGTTTGACGTTATTGACGATGGGTTTAGAGTTTAGAGTTTAGGGTTTAGAGTTTAGGGTTTAGGATTTAATGTTTAGCGTTTGAGGTTTAGATTTAGGGTTTAGGGGTTATTAAGTGTTTTGGGTTTAGGGTTTATTATTTAGTGTTTAGAGTTTAGGGTTTAGGTTTTTGGTTTTTGTCCAAAAATGGGGTGATACCAATTTTGATGAAAAACGTAATATGGAGGCATAGGACCGATTATAGGGCCAGAGAGGCTTGGGAGGGTACTCTATATTGAGGTGAACGTGTAAAGTATGATAGGTTAGTCCAACCGTGTTCGTAGAAGAAATTGTTCTACTTAGTGATCTCATATATGTTGTTAACGAACACTTGAAGTACGGTATTATGTTTCATAACTAGTTATTTTATCTCATATTTGTACTAAATACCATGATAGGGCGATAGAGGTTGGAACAACTCAGAACGGTCGACTTGGTCAAAAAACGTCATAGTTTAGTATTTTTGACATAACTCATCACCTTCAAGTCTGACTGATGCAAGATTGGCGTCGTCGAAAAGCTAGTTCGATTGGATACAACTTTCATGTTCATTTCGAGGTTAAATTTTGGAGATATTATGCCAGACGGACGGGATTTCCGTCTCGCCCAGCTCGTCGGCTTGGTCGGAAAACGTCGCAGTTTAGTATTTTTGACATAACTCATCGCTTGAAAGTCCGATTAATGAAAGACTAGCAACATTGGAAAGCTAGTTTGATTGGCTACGACTTATATGTTCATGTAGAGGCCAAATACCGACGATACTAACTAGACGGATGGGATTCCCGTCTGGCCCAACTCGCCGGACGGACAGACCATCCGTTAGGTATGTTCGGCCAGACGATCGGTGTGTCCGTCTATCGAGTTGGGCCAGAAGGAAATCCTTTTCGTCTGGTTAGTTTCGCCGGACGAAAATCCCGTTCTTCCGGTCTATCCATCCGATCGATTGGTCGATCGGTTCGTTGAATTTCTTTGAATTTTTACCTAGTTTGGATCGGCTGAGGTTTGCCGGACAAGTCAGATCAACTAAAACATACGGAAAATAGTTCAATTGAATGAAATTAGTAAGTTCTCCCTGTTTTTAAGATACAAACGATTCGGTCTTTATAGAGTGTAGGGCGTCGTTTAATTCTAATTCTAAGGCGTCATTTTGAGATTCAGTAGTATAAGAGGGTAAATGGACAATTCAATAGTACTGGGGCAATCACCGGGTGAAGTGCAAGAGGGCAAATGATGTTTTCCCTCTTTTTACCACAAGATTTTACTTGAAAGTTCCACTGTCAACATACTAATATATTATGGGCTCGTTTGGTATGGAGTAATGAAGAGTGGGGGAAAGTAGAGATGGGAAATTGAGGAATTAGAAATTGTGCAATTATTGAGGAACTTTAATTACATTGTTTGGTGATAAGATGTGGAATTAAAATATAATTTCAGTTTGTTAGAAGTTTATTGTGCAATGATCATAATGTCCTTATTTTAAATCCAATTTCAAGCCATCTTCTTCTAGTTAGCAAAAAATTGTTTAATACTCATATAATATACGTATACGTACTATATGCGTTTAAAACTTTCTTTCTCGTAGTATTATAGAGCCGTTTAATTTTTCACTTTTGTTTGATACTTCACGTACTAAACAGGTATAAAATACGTATTACACTTTTAATAATTTTAAGGATTCAAATAGATATTTTAATAATTTTTAATTTATATTCACTTTTAAAATTATAAATTTTTAATATTTTCTAATTGTTACCGAACTTTTAAACGTATTGCTATGTGAAAACAACGTATAAAACTATGAATGTATTAATATTGTACTATACCCGTATCATATGTTATTAACTAACTAAAACAAATATGATACCCACCACTACTAGTATTTCTACTAGTATTTGTGAGAGAACCAATATTTGTACATAACTAAAATTATATATTATAATATATCATGACTAATCATATAATTCTTGCTAAGTATAACTGCAATAATATATTACATACTTTGATTAGATAAACCAATATTTGTTCCTCATTAGACAATGAAGACTAGAGGCAATAATGGCAATGTTGGACAATTATTTACAAAACTTTGAGTTTTGACAAATACATGATGGAGACCATGTATTTGAATATAACTTATTTTGGAGGAAAAGTGCATCTGGGAAATTTATTTTTGTAAAACATTTGCCTATTAACATACCAAACACGACTTTTGCCACTTCCCATGATTTTATGAAAACTCAACCAAATTTCCTCCTCAGCAAACAAGGCAATATGTGTTTTTTATGATATATCAATTGTCTAATACAATTAGTGAAATTGACGATTTTGATTTTAAAATTTTATGATTTTATTATTTTATTGGTGCCTAACAATTTCGGTTCCACTTGAAATCAAGTAAAATCTCGATTAAAATTTTAGAATATTGTATTATCAACATTTTTATGTATTTTATAATTCTAATAAAAATTGTCCATTTGTTATTTCTTCTCACTCGGTTTGATTTAAAAGAAAAAAAAATGAAGTGTTATTAGTAATTTATTTATTTTATTGATAGATTTTTATTATTTTAGTAATAAGTAAAATTAAAATAATATTAATGATATAAACTCATTGCATTTTCTTTTTTAAATGACTGTTCAATAGTTAATTGTCACTCTTATTTTATAGTCTGTATTTTGGATAATGAATTTAATTATCATATAGCTAGTTTATATTTATTTGTCTAGTCAATATTGAGATATTCATTGTCATAGAAAAGTCGTAAAATTATACAATTTTATGATTTGATTCTACCACTACGATTTCAGATCACTTTCCGATCCCACATTAAATCAACCATTTCAGTGTCATTCATATAAACCCACCTATTTCAACCATATTTGATCGTGGATCGATCATTCTGCCACATGACGTATAAAATAGCTAGTATAAAATAACTTCCAAAAGAACTTCTTTTGGCCGACTAATAAGAGGAAATGGAATGGGAAGAAGAAGCCATTCTCAAACAGTTGGTTGGAGTCGTTAGCTGAATCGAATTTGGTAGAGAATGCGATGCCAGGTCCCGGTGCGCATCTGATGTACGCGATGGGATCGGGAGTCGGCTTAACTAGTTTAACCGGCGGCCGATTCACCCCTCACCATACTCTTATCTACACTGTCAACGCCTTCTTGGGTCCCGACATCGGCTCCTTCTCCGACTGGATCTCTTCCTTCTTCTCCCATTCCTCCTTCTCCTTCTTTTCCCGCCTCGTCGACTACATTCATCATCCCTTTTACTACATCCTCATCCTCGGCTTCCCCTTATCCCTTTTCTACTCAAGGCTTTCCCATCTCTTGCTCCGCCGCAAGCTCCTTGATTCCATTTCTGGGGTAATTATAAGACAGCTCAATCATCTAGCTTTTAGTTACTTACTTGTGCTCCTCCATCCGTTATTCAATTTTATTTATGGAAAGTTCACAGTGGGGGTTTGTTTACGGCAATTCCTTAATCTGGTGGTGGTGGTGGTTTTCCGTTACTGATTGCTAATTTCCAAAATTTGGTTTCTTTTAATGAAACATCCGTTCAGTTCCAGCTCTTTATATAATGATTGAAGATTTGATTTGCAGTGATTGCTATATGCAGGTATCACTCGTAAGGAGGCAATGCTTCCTCTTAATAGCTGCAGGATCTTTGTCACACTTTTTCCTAGACCACTTATTCGAGGTCTGAAGGTCTCTTTCTTCTCTCTTCCATTCATGTTCTAATTTCTCTCTATGTTCACTGTCTTGGTTAAGTTCCAACTGTGTGAATTCAACTGAAGTATAAACCTGTTCTTCTTGCCATCAAATTTGATGTGGCAACTCTGCATTCTGTGCTCAGGGTTTGATATTAGAAAAATTGAAGAATGAACCGGATTGAACTAAGAATGCGTACGTACTCTTGCGGCCGCTGTGATAGCTGCAGTACAGTGTATCCAAATTATCAAAGCTATAGAGCTAGAGTTTTCAGAACGGATTCTACGAAGAATTATGCTTTATATTCATTTGCACTGTGTCTGTAACAAATTCTTGCTGTAGTTAGTGCAAATAATTGACATTGACATAAGGTTACTGGAGTTCACTCACCGATGTAATAGGCCGCTTGGTTTGGCAAGTGAAAAGTTGAATGGAATTTTGAGCATTTTCCCGGCTGAACGGGAAAGTTAGATCCCAACAAAGTGATTTTGAGGAGCGAACTTTCCTTTTGTCATCTAAATTCCGTCCAACTTTCCACTTGCCAAACTAAACCATAAAGTATGGCCTTGCAATCTACCCTGAAAGTTATTCAAAACAACAGAGAGCTATTTGAATCATTGAACGATAAGAGATTTTCTTGGAAGTGTTGATGCTTGGATCTCCATCCGAGTGTCTTTTAATGGTCTTTACACTGATGCACTAACTACGAACCCTACACCCAAATTTGAAACTTGTGAAGGAAAATGGACATTCCACAATGTATACTTGGATACTAAGCACTGGTTGGTGGGAAAATCGTGCCCCAATCAATCCAGACGCTGTACTTGTTACCGGCTTTCTCTGCACTTGCTTAATGCTTGGGTTTGTTTATGTCAATAGGTATTTCTCTAAACTCCACTGGAAAGCATTAGTTGGATTTAGTTGAAACGTTGAGACATACAAATCAAATGCATTTTGCTTGCGGTTTCCATTTCAGGTTGAAGTCTAGTACCAAGTCTCTCAGGAAACAGACAAGCCAGTCATACCAACTTATTCTGGGTATAGCCTGCTGTTATTGCCTGTGGTGTGCAAGCCAGATTTACTGGGTAAATCCTCGGCAGCCGGCGGTTGGTGAAGAGGCTGATCTTGGGGTTATTGCATTTCTAGCCATCTATTTCTTCCTGCCTCATTTCTTATGTGCCTTGTCGTTGAACCCAGCAGGTCATCAGCCGGATCCAATTCCACTGTAATACCAATTAATTCATTTTAGGCCCTTTGTATAATGATGTATTGTGTCTACTTCAAAATCCCAACTGTAGCAAATATAATTTGTAATGTCAGTTAACATCTTCTGTACCATTTTGATACTCTTCCGGAGGCAGTTGTAGATTTCTTTCTAGTAACAGATATGAAAATAAGATTTTGAGATATGGGTGGTTCAACTAGCTAAGTGCATTGTTAAGGTTTCTGCGATCTACGTTACTTTGTAGTTTGCCCAACTGAAACAATCACTAGAGGTTTAGGAATACAAAACCCGCATCGTCTTGATTCTATAAACCCAATTCACAATTCACGATTATGGTCATCTAGCTAATGAGTCCATGGCAACAAACAATTCCAACCATGATCTATCTATTATGAAACCTTACAATTCATTCGACTCAAACTTCTGAATTCCATCATCCATGTTTTCTTGTATTTTGTAATCCCTTTCCACTTAAAGCTGTCAACTAATTATACTGCAACGGGTAAGTTGGTATTCCAACTTTTTGACTATCTTTTAAAATAAATAATCGCTTCTTCTTACTATCATTACCCATAAGGCTGTTGATTACAGTGCAAAAATGGTTGAAGGCAATGGAGGGTGAGATGGACAGGCAGAAACCAGCAGAACGTAGAAAAGAACAGAAGCAAACAGAGGCGAAGAAATAGTTATTCCCTGCTTCTTCAGTGTGTCGCCTTCGCTCGCCATTTGTTTGATTATCCCTTTCCACCACTGAAGAAATTTATTGGATGACGCCTTTGTTGTTTGCACCTTCAACGCCCCCCTCCTGTGCGTTCTTCTATCATAACGTTGTCGTGTCAAATAATTAATTGGACTAAAAAAAGTAAATAACTATCTCATCACTAGCTCAAACAGGAACAGTTCCAAATTCCAACTCTCAACAACAATTAGTGCAAGCTCAAATCACTAGAGTATGACAAAATCTTACATCAAGTACTGGAGGCAGCTTCTTGGAGCTAGCTCTACACAAATCTCCTAACAGATAGCTCAGCAACTTATCAAGCTGAGCCTTAGAAATATACGTACGTGTACTCAGCAACATCAGTTTCTGAATACCACCCCGTAACCTGCAAGTATATACTCTGCTCCTCTGAAACCAAATATTATAGCCAGCGCCATTGAAGCCAGAAAATAAACTCCATGCACAGTGACCTACCGCCAATATGAATATATAGATCAGTCACTACTACGCACGTACAATGCGTAAGAATACATTTTATCATAGTATGTAAATGAATACCAAAACGAGACCTACTTATTACCCAGCACTAAATGATGTCAAGCCTTTTTTTTCCAAAAAGTAGATGAAGTTGAACTTGTTGGGCACTAATGGAAATATAGTGATATTTAATGGAAATGTAGTGATATTTAGTATCGAAAAGATAATATTTTAATAATTAATTTAATTAATCACTAAATTTTTGAAATATTATAACTTCACTTGACCAATCCCCTCACCCTCACTCTCACGTTGGAAGACAGAACTTGTTCTTCCTTTAATACTCGCACCTCCTCTTTATTTTGTTTGTCTCACTTTTTAATTCTTTGCACTCTATTATTTCTCTCAACTCCCACTTTGTTTTTCTACACTCTACTCAAAATGGCCAATGACCTATTTATACTAGTTTTACAACATTAAAATATAAGGAGATATTTTTTGAAGACCATGTAACCGACTTGTGTGTGGTGTTGGAGTTTCTTAATATTTTAATCATTCACATCAATTAATTAGGTAGTTGTGATTTTTTTATGGAATGATCTAGGTGATGTTGAAATGCTCTAGATTGGAGAATATATACCATTATTCAACACCCTTTCTTAATCTGCAATCTGTAGTAAGTGTTTGAACTTCTCGAGTTTATCATTCGTAATTTCCTTCGTCATGATATCTATCGGGTGATCATCGGTGTTGATGAATTCCATTTGGATTTTTCCGTTGTTGACGAGGTCTCGTATGGAATGATGTCGTAACTCGATATGCTTCGATCTTGCATGAAATACTGTATTCTTCATCATGGTTATGGCTGACATGTTATCATAGTGAATAATGGTTGGTCCATTTTCACCTTGCTAAAAATCTGCAATTAATCTTTTTAGCCATACTACCTCGCATGTTGCATCTGTATCTACAATGTATTCTGCTTCCGTTGATGATAATGTCACAATCTTCTGCTTCTTTGAGCTTCAAGAAATTGGTTTTGTACCAAAACAAAATATGTAACCAGATGTACTATTTCGGTCATCTAGCGATCCTGCCTAGTCACTGTTGATGTATCCTTTCCGCTTGCTTTGTTCTTCCTTCTTGTACCGTAAACCCAGTTGTTTGGTACCTTGGAGGTATCGTAAGATTCTCTTTGCTGCTGCAATATGAAGTTTGCTAGACTCACTCATAAATCTTGAAATGAGACTCACTGACTGACATATATTTGGCCTTGTGTGTGTCAGATATATGAGCGATCCGACTAGGTTTCAGTAAATTTCCCCGTCCACTTTTTCTGCTCCATCATCTTGTTGCAATTTCTCATTCAACACCATTGGTGTCGCTATAGGCTTGCACGATGCCATGCAAAATCTCTTCAACATGTCTTCAGTATACTTTTGTTGAGAGATGAATATTTCTCCAGGTTTTTGCTAATTCCTATGAAATACTTCATGAGTCATAAGTCTGTCATCTCGAACTCGAACATCATTACCCGTTTGAATTCTTCGATCATTTGTGGATTTTTGCTTGTATAGATCAAGTCATCAACATATAAGCACAAAATAAGAAAGTTTTGTCTTCTCCCTTTTTGATGTAGAGAGATGCTTCACATAGACTTCTTTGAAATCCTTTGTCTTGAAAATAACGATCAATTCTATTATTCCACACACGAGGTGCTTGTTTAAGTCCGTAAAGGGCCTTTTTGAGTCGATAGACTCTGTCTTCTTCTCCTTTCTTCTTGTATCCTCATGGTTGTTTCACGTAGACTTCTTCTTCTAATGTTTCATTGAGGAATGTTGACTTGACATCTAGCTGGAATATTGATAACTCCATTTGAGCTGCTAGTGCTATGACGGTTCTTATTGTCTCCATCTGTGCTACTAGTGCGTAGGTTTCGTGAAAGTCAATGCCAAGCTGTTGTGAATAGCCTTTTGCCACCAATATCGCCTTGTTCTTTTGTATGGAACCATCTTGGTTGAATTTGGTCTTGTAGATTCATTTTAGATCTATGACCGGCTTGTCTTTTGATTTTTCCACCAGCTCCCATATCTTGTTCTTCTTGATTATTGAGATCTCCGTGTCCATTTCTTCTGTCCAGGCTTTGTCTTTTGTTGCTTTTTCAAATGTCTGGGGTTCACAAGAAAAATATGCTATGTGACTTGATTCATAAATTTCTCTTACGGATCTGACCTTTATGGAGGTGAATCTAAATCTATCACGACAACTCTGAAATTGTCTCTCGTTGGACTTGTTGTTGGGCTTTTGTCTTGACTTGGATTTGGATTGCCTGATGTTATTGGTATTATTGTTGGATTCTCCACTATCTTATTTATTGATGAAGATTGAGTATCCTGGGTTTCCTAACTCCACTCGGCCATTTCGTCGAAGATAACATCTCATAAAATCACCATCTCGTTCTTCCATGGATTGTAGAGTCTGTAGCATTTGGATTAGTCACTATATCCGATGAAGATGAGCTTCTCTCCCTTTTGGTCAAAATTTTCTCGATTTGGGATAGAGATGTGTGCATAAGCTATACATCCGAATACTTTAAGGTGATCCACTTATGGCCTTTTGTGGTGCCATGCTTGAAAAGGTGTTTTGTTCTTTACTGCTTTTGTTGGTGATCTATTGAGGATGTAGATTGTTGTGTTGACTGCTTTTTCCCACAATTGGTTGGGAATCTTCTTCCCTGTCATCATGCTTCTTGACATATGCACAATTGTATGGTTCTTCCGTTTTGCTAGGCCATTTTGTTATGGTGTGTACGACACTATCATCTGCCTTTTGATTCCGTTGGTATGAAAGTACTCCATAAAAGGTTTGTAGATAAGTTCTCCACCATGATCTGTTCAGAGTATCTTGATTTGATGTCCGCTTTCCTTCTCAGCTGCTGCTTTGAATTGAAGGAATTTGGAGAAAGCTTCCGACTTTTATTTAAGGAAGAATACCCATGTCATTTTGGTATAATCATCCACAAATAGTAGGAAATATCTCTTACCACCTGTAGATGTTGTTATGATTGGTTCACATATGTTGGTGTGTACCAACTCTAGTGGTACTTTTGCTCTCCAAGTAGTCTTTGGGAACGGCAACCGATGCATTTTTTAATATATGCATCATTCACAGACCTTGTCTTCTTTGTTGATTTGGAGAAGACCGACCACCATATTTTACTGCTTCAATAATTTGAGTCCTTTGTAGTTTAGGTGTCCATATCAGATGCCATAGAAAAGATTCATCCATACTTTGACTCTTTAATGCTATTTCCTCATTCTTCACGATTGAGAGAGGAAACATCCTATTGGAAGTCATCGGAATTTTCGCCACTTTCAAGTTGTTGGATTTGTTGATGATCTCACATTCACCGTTATCAAACAGTAACTTTAAATTTTCAAGCACTAGTTGTCCAACACTCATGAGATTTTGTGCTAATTCCGGAATGTACAAAACTTCTTGGATTAGATTCTTGTTACCTCCCTTTCCTTGTATGAGGATTGTACATTTTCCTGCCACTTCCAGCTTTTTACTATCTCCAATCTTCACGTGGGACCAATATGTATCATCCATCTCGATGAACAACTCCCGATCTCCAGTCATGTGGTTACTACAACCGCTGTCTACCACCCATGGAAGTTGTGATTTTTGCTCGGCTTTGAAGTAAGTATATACGACCAATTTTTCTTTGTCCTTTTTTGCGAAGCTTGATTCGCCTTCTTCTTTCTTGTTCTGGAATTAGTAATCCTGTTGGGAGTGATTTTGAATTTGTCACTTGGTGCATATGAACCTACACTCTTTTTTGGCATGGTTAGATTTTTTGCAAATTTTGCATCTGTTGTTGGAGTTGTTCTATATTTCCTGATTCTGGCGCCAATTGTTGTATTTCTTGAAATTCGGCTTTCCTCTTTTCTTTTGAAAATTTCCCCTTCTTTGATTCTGCTCCTGATTTGTTGATTGTTTCCTTCAATATGGACGTTAGATTGGAAAACTTGCTCGAGTTGTTGGTTGGTTAACCGACTCAATCTCTATTCGTGAGCTATAAGTGAGTGATCCCATTAACTCTCGCATAGGTAGTTTACCAAGATATTTGGTTTCTTCGATGACAACGATGACGTGCTTGAAATTTGGAGTTAAGCTACGGAGGATTCTTTCCACGATCTTCTTCTCGTCGATAATCTCTCCAGTGACTTTGATCTAGTTTACTACCTCTGCAACACGAGAATGAAAATATTTGATGGTTTCACCTTCCCTCATCACTAGGTTGTCGAATTGACACCTGATTCGGAGAAGACTAGGGAGGCATATAGGGAAGCATTGTTGGACACTTTAATTACAAAGCTGCCAAGGAGAAGACGTAAGAGGTGGAAGCTTCGATTGACACTTCAATCACAAAGCTGGATTTTCAAACTGTAGAGCAGACGTTGGAGTAACATCCGAACCTAATTGGCAGCATAGATGGTGCGAGGGTGGTTCGACGATACCCTAGGGATGAGGAGGATGAAGACATGGTTGATGTCCCTAATGATAAGAAACGACATGAAGAGCATGACTCAAGGGAGGAGATCACGTGTGAAGGCATCAATCATAAACTAATGACGCTCGATTTATCATGTTCCTCAACTTCATTTAAGCGATATTTCATGGATATCCATATAGTTTTGGGTAGAAATTTAGGATGTTTCGCACATTTCTAACATATATATATATCGATTTAGTGTCTCAGACTTGTTCAAGGTCCTTTTGATGTTGCTTTTTAGTGTTATTGATTGATTTCAGGGACACAACTACGTCGGGGCACTATTCAGAACTGTTTGATGTGCAAAGAGGAGCTAAATGCATTAAAAATGAATAAATCATAAAGTTCATGCGATATAGTATTTGGGGACAAACAGGAACTAAGACAGATGATTTAAGTAGCTTGGGGCGGATGGTTGCTGCAATTTAAGGGGAAAACGACGTGTTCCTCAAGGACACGTCCGTGTCCTTTTCACTGGAAGTTATGGCCAGGAAGCGATTTTTAGAGAGCACACATGTGTCCTTTTAGGAACACATGTCATGTTCCAAGGAACACAACGTGTCCTTTCGGCACACGGCGTGTTCCTCCTCTAGACGGGGTTTCTCAGCAATTTTCCTTATCCAATTGGGAATAGACGATATAAATACCCGGGTCTCCCTCATTCGAAGACAGACCTTTTTGCACGAAATTCAATGGATAGTTGAGAGACTTCGGAGCGACGAGAAGGGATCGACTTCAAGGAGCTCGAATCAGAAAACATAATCAAGATCAGCAAATCAAGTTCTTTGATGGGAATCGGCGAAATTAGGTTTTTCAGATTTCTTCTTGTAAACCTAATTCGAGTGTCTTCCTTCTTTGAATTTGATTTGCTCTTTGAGATTAGGAGTAGCTAAATCTCTCTTACCTAGATTAGATGAACTCTAGGTTAATTTCTATGAACGAATGATTTGATAAGTTTGGCGATTTATGCTAGTTGGATGGATTTCATTGCATATTTGATTTCATTTTCGATTTGTTCTTGCCTGATCAACTTGAATAAATCTTTTTTAGATTTTTCTTAGACTCGAAAGAGCTTGCATATCTAGAACGCCAAAATCAAATAACTAGGTTAGACGTTAACCCTCATCTGGGAGCGAATGAACTAGTCTGTCGCGTGAGCATTTCTGAATCGGTAAATTGCCTAGCAAGTTTTAGATCTTTGTCTTGAAAGAGTGGACTAGGATACTAGATAGTTAACAAATTAGCAGACCCGAAAGGGCATGATTTGATTAGAGAAGAATTGCGACAATGTAATGCATATATCCTTTTTTTCAATCGTGGAATTTAAAAGTAAACGGGTTGCAAGACTACTCGATATAAGTTTAGAAAATCAAGGATGAAATTTCTTAGATGTCGAATCCTAATAAACTTGTAAAGTGTATATAGCACATAACATAAAAGAGTGGTAAACCGAGCATAATGATGATGAATTCAATTATTCGTAAGGTGGACATAACAGAGATATAATAAGCCTGTAAAATGATCGTATGAACGACTTAACATACTCGTATAATAACCCACAACCATGTAATTTGTTTCAATTTTGTTTGTTCCAAAACTGTCCCATTCAAATTAATTTGTTTTACTCATTTTTCAATCAATAGATAAATGTTAACCAAAAGTAACCTGATCAAATAATTAAAATCTATCGGATGCGTCTCTCGGATTATACCTTTCGAATCAATAGTTGTGTTGATTGCTGTGGAATATCTGCCTCTCGGTGCAGCACAATTATGACGAGAGATAGTATTAGCAAGGGCTGCACATGCAGACAGAAGACATAAGTTAACAAATAAAGCAAACGATATGAAGGAATAGGACAACTGAATGAATTGGCAAAGTTGGCGTATGTTTGAAGGGCAAAGGGATCTATCTAATCATTATTCTGGTTTTTGATAATAACATGACATACATGTAGGATAGAAGCAAAACACCCACCCACCTTCCCAACTCAACTTTTCTCAACTACAAAATAGAAGATGTTGGTGGCAGCTACAACAAATTAATCAGGTAGCTCCCAATCATCTTCCTTTCAAACGAATATCCATCCACCGTGCTACTGTTTCTGCCCACTGATTGCCCAACTCAAACGTTTAATCATTTCCAGTCCGGAATAATGTCATCTTATGAAAGAAGCATCATTTTTGCCTGGTTTTATTGGTAACCCAGGTGACTTTTTATGCTTATTATTTCCAATAAATAAACAAAGATAATAAGATGAATGGTTGATAAAAAATAAGATAAGATAAATGTTTACACTAAAAAAAACTAATCTTATATTAAAATAAAATAAAGAGTAGCAATTTTTTTGGGTTCATCAACCCTACACAAGATGTTGGTGGAGAATCGACAAATAATGATGGAGAACTGCCAAGTAGTAGTTGAAGAGATTCGCAAGTATCCACGTTATGCAATTATTAAATCAACGTTATGCAATTATTATATCACATTTATATGAGAAGAGTAGAGAAAGAGAAGAGAGAAAAAAATGAAAAAGAAAATATTTTTTAAATTTTTATTATACCCCTGTTAAAATTTCAACCGTTAAATTAGAATTGATATAAATAATTTTAAACCGTTGAATTTTCTATCGAATAGATCCGATAAAAATACCTGGATCAATAGCATTTTGGGAACACAACTGTATACCTACCTTTTTTCCAATTGATATGTTGCAATCGTAGTCCGTAGATGAATTATTTCATCGGGATGAAGAAAGCCAATTATCTTCGAGTGGCGGGGAATTCAATTCTAGAGTCAAAATTCATATCATCAGATCAAGGGAAAATAATGATTTCTTTTTATCTCTGCACAATTTAAGCCTATTTTGGTGAACTAGTTTTAAAAGTGGAATTTTTTTTGTAAAATCAATATCAAAGTCTTGGAGGTTTTAGTTTCAAATTCAATTATTCTTACATACAAATATTTATTTTTTATTTTATTTTATATATTCTAGCTTGGCATTTAAGTTGAACAGGGCCGAATTCTGGGTCCTCGTTTCCCACCCACTAATACATTCGGGTGCAAGAAAGCCCGACCTCGGATTTCAAACGGGGTTCCATTGAAGCCCACGCCCGTCCCGTCGGAGCATCGGGTTAGCGGGTAAAACCCGGTATAATTAAAATGCAAAAAATAAATAAATAAAATTAGATAAAACCTGAATGCAGAAACAATAGCAGGCTGCAAATTGAAATAAACCCAAAATTCAATAAGATTGAACCAGCAATATATATGAACTCTGTTGTTTTGCTGCAGTATAAAAACTCAACAAAATAAATACCCTGAATAAAACACAAAAATCCAACCATGCAGCCATCGCTCATCAACATAGCTCATCAGTGCAACAACCAGCAAGAGTCGAATCAACCGATGAAAGTTTCAATCATCACAAAACCCTAATTTCAAGCTTTAATCAGATTAGTTACTGACTTAATTCTTACTCAAACACAGATTCGGAGAGATTTTATTGGAATAAATTGTTCGCTAAGATTGGATTTGTAGAGGGAGATTCGGAGAGATTTTATTTTATTTTTGGTAGTGGAGTGGAATGAATTTGGGAAAGAATGGGAAGTAGTAAGAGAGCTTTTTTTGGGTAAGGTAAGAGCTTTTATAAATAAATGATTATATTTTATTTATTTATAAATTATTATACATGGAAGGTTACCGTATAGATATTCAATTATTGGTATCTATCCCTGCCCGTTTAATAATCTTGTCAAACGGGTGAAATTTGATCAACTCGGGTCAGGATTGGACGGATATTCGATTTCCAGATTATAATACCAAGCTTATTTCTGGCTAGAAAGATTTAATAAAAAAAAACTTTAAAACATTTAAAAGCAGGCAAAAATGTTTTTCAGATTTCAAATACCTCAAAATCCCTCATTTAATCGTTCCAAACCAATAAATTTCATTCAAATCACATAAACTCCCAAATCCCCTCCCACATATAAAAATTGGTTCCTTTACCTTCATTACCTTGTCATTGGATATGGTTTAAGAAAGAAAAAATATACACAGATGAGGATATGATTGTTCATGTAAATCTGTAAACCAGAACGCTGCATGATGAATATTGAATTTTATCTATTTATAAATGTTTCTAGTAAAAGGTAAATAAGAAAGGGTAGGAAAAAAATACTGAGGCATTCACTGTAACTGTAAGAAAACAAGCCCATCCACCCAAGCTCCAGCTGTATCTGTATGCGTTCCCCAGAGTACTCTGCATCCCATCCCCATCACCAACCCAACACCCACTCTGCTTACGGCGCAATTTAGTACTCGACGGCGTACCTCTCTTCCCTACTGAAAGCCCCCAATCTCACTCTCTCAAACCATCGCTCCCGACTCCTTGACCTCGCGGGAGTCCATGTGCAGCGGATTAGATGATCCACAATTCGCGGCGTATCTGGATGAGAAGTCGCGGAATCCGGTGCCTTGTTCCTCGAATTCATCGAAATCCTGGTGCTTCCCTTCGTCGAAATTCAAGGCGTAACTCAAGGGATCGTACTGGAACTTCCCGTGGCGGTGGTTGTTCGAAATTCCCCCGCTGCGGTTCCTGTTGAATCGGCGGATGAACGTCTTCCACTTGGGACCGGCCACGATCTCGGACCACTCCCTGACCTTTTTGATCGCCTGGATTCCACTGGACAGCCAGCGGTGCTGCTCCCACCAGGGGGGGAGAGTAGTAGTCGGGGAAGACGGAGGGAAGGAGCTGGAACGGCGGGAGCCGAAGCAGCAGGGGAAGGCGAAGCAACATCGAGAACTGGCCAAAAGTGAGTTTGAAGAAGTTTCTTCTGGGATGGGGTAGGAGGCGACGGCGTCTCTCCGCCGTGCCATATGATCTGCATCTGCTTCGGCAGCAGCCATGTGGAATCGAGATTCAGCAGTTGGAAACCCTAACTCTTTTCTTTGTGGGTCTTTTTCTTTTGCTTTCAGCCCAACCGGTGTCTAATGAGAGAAGAAGCGGATCGAGGAGGAGCTAAATACGTGCGGACAGGCAGTGCTGTAACGGAAAGTTACGGGCAACTGGGAAATGCCGGTAGTGGAGGGAGCTGGCAGGTGCAATATTTTCGCTTTTCTTTTTATTTATTCGGTGGGTCCGGTGGGTATCAGCGTAAATTGGCAGAAGGGGACGGCCCGTTGACGACTCATGAGTAGCGGGGAGAGAGTGGGTACATGAGAAATGAGCTGTTGTGATAAGATTAAGAATCTGTAGGTTGCGAAAAGCTAATCATTTTCTTTTTGCAACTTAAAATAGAATCATGAGTTTTTTTGACAAAAAAAATGGTCCTATCGTTTTTTTGGCATCCCCATCGATGGTTTGATATCATTTGTAAGACGATATGACACATCATTTACAATTACAAATGCAATTGGAGAAGTCTTGTAAAATTTGCAAATCATGCAATTTTACTTGCAATTGCAAACGTGGGCTATGTAGGATAGATAAGTATTTTTAGTTAGTTTTAAAGTGATAAAAGTAATATGAAAACATGTCATAAAAATGAGATTGAATAGCATGGATGAGGTGAAATGAAATTAAAGAGTAGTAGAATTGCAAAGGGGATGATGTGGTCAATTTGCTATTGCAACTCAATATTATGAATGAGGATGGCCCAAAGGGTCATTCTAAGATACGAGAATGTAAATAGAAGACATCACGCCCTGATGGCGTAACAATAATGACATTTGTGCCTACGACTCCAACTCTGTTCCCATGCTTCAAAGACAAAAAAAAACTTTTGACAAAGCAGGGTCGGCTTAGCCTCGGAGCCGTGGAAATAAGTCCTTTTGTCCGCAGTATCTAACTCGCTTAAGAATTCCACATATCTTTACGGAAGTAAACTCTCTGCCCAAGTGGCTCTAAGTAGTATTGTCTGTCACGTAATCTACCCACGCCAATCAGCTTCTTCGAGAGTAATCTATCTCATATTAGGTAGAAGTCTATCGTCGTCGATCTAACTCGAAATTTCATAAGAGAAGAAAAAAAGGCTTAAAAGCAGGTTTAAATTCGACCTGATTGGAACACCTGTATTTGGGCCTAATTAATTTCCTTGTTTTCGCTAGGGGTCGATTAATCTAATTCAAATTGTGTGAAATTGGGTAATTGGCAGTAAGGGACCGGGGCGTCTTTCCTACCACAGGGATGACCCCTCTCGAGACTTTATGGCATTTCTATGATAAAAAAAAATCCAATCCCGCTACAAAGGACCTTCAAGTTTGGGATGAGGACTTTCTTGCCTTTCTTTTTTGTGAACGTGAATGTCCAGGTCATTCGTGGCATGGCTCCACCGAGCAATGAAGGCGAGAATGTCCGAATTTGGCGCTTGGAGAAACCTGGTTTTTGTCCCGGTGAAGTTGATGTTGGATATTATGTTACTTGGACTTAAAGTAACATTATTGGATGTTACTTGGACTTAAAATAACATGGTTCAATCTTACTTGGATCAAAAGTAACATTGAGAGATTTAGTAACTTTAGTTGCTTAAACTCGGTTTTGGTTGTTTATAACATTATGTTGTAATGTTGCGGGTTTGAGTACTTGATAAGTAGCTCAATGAAGCTTGAATAAGCATGGAGGAGGAACTTGATTACTTGGTACTAGCTCAACAGAGTTAGAAGTAAATCAAAGTTAGCTCAAAGCAGCTAGAAACATCTCACGGTAGCTAGAGTTAGCTCATGATGGCTTAACACACCTAAGTGTAGCTCGAAGTTATGTGATAGTAGCTTTATGATTATTTATTTCAGCTATGAGTAGCTCATGGCGACTTAAGGATTGTTATTACAATCATTAAGTAGCTCTAATTAGGTTTGAGAAGCTTATGATTTTGGAGTTTGGGTTATAACAGAGTGTTGAGGGTCATGATTTAGTGTTTGTTATGTTAGAACTATTATTTACCGTTAAGGATATATGATTAAAAATTAAAGTTCGAGGCATAATTTTGGAATTTGATTTATAATGTAGTGTTGATGTTTCAATTTTAGAAGTTTTGATTGCTGGTGATGAGTGTGTACTAAGTATGCGCATATATGTGAACTTATAACTTCTTTAGTGCTCTCTCTTTATAAGAAAGCTTATGGGGATGAGTTATACTCAAATAGTTATAAGAATATATGTTATGTGCCTAATTGCTAATTATAAGCCTACATGCTAATTTCATACTTAACGATGTGATATGCAATTGGTCAAGTAACATATAACCATGCTTCCAGCACCGACGTTCATGACTGGCTACTCAAGCTTGGCTACTATGTTTTCTAGGTTGCTCCATCTGCTGGTAGGACGTGGTGGAGATTCTGATACCAACTGTTACAACTTCTTGGGTAAAACTTATCGCAAAAAACTAACTTGTGAGAAAAGGGTGCGATGAGATTATAAACTCACTCCCTAATCACATACTTAGGACACGTGACATATTATACATATCTAATTTGAAAGTTAGATTCGTTTACTGGTACAGTTTAGGGGTACCTTGGTCTTTTCATAAATTAGTTATTATTTAGTTTCTTTTAATTACTCTGTCAACTCACCGAACAACCTCTAGTCATTGACCGGCTAGCCTCTGTCGTCTCCAGCGATCGTTCAACGACTTTTCAGGCTCCATTTGATGACTTTTTATCGAGTCGATAATTAGTTATTGCTATCACCGGTTATCGGGCGTCTTATAACCGGTTATAGGTCCCTATAACCCATTATTTGCTCAACTTGTTATCAATCAATAGCATATACTACTGTTACAACCGGTTATCAATCTCCAATACTAAGTTTCAATCGGCCAAAGTGATATCGAGGTGATTGAAGGCATCCCCTCAATACTTGACAAAAACTTGTGACAGTAACACCTGCAATGGTGTCTCTGGCCTAACAAAATCCCCATCCACATTGGAGAATGATGGTGTAAGAGAAAATATCACAAAAACCCTACTTTGTCGATCAAATTGCATTAGATGAAGTTTTACAAGATTCATACTGGCTTCTAACGCAATTTTCCGAAATAGAAAACTATACCATACGCAATAAGTTGCCAACTAACACATGAAGTTGGGTACATTAAGTGGCCAACGTACACAGAAGAATTAACTTAATTGCATACTGGAAAATTAACAATGTTGTTCAATGAACAAAGAAGAACCAACTCGTGTCCTAAAATTTCACCACAACCAGCTGCAGCTGCCACTGTCTTCAATCATTATATATACTCCATATCTGTCTGTTGCCAATTATCAGGTGTCAAACTGGAGATAATAATGGGATCCATCCGGTTTAAGGAGTGGATGCCGTTTGTGGGGATGTTGACGGTGGAATGTTTGGACGTTGGGTTAACGACTCTCAGTAAAGCCGCCATGTCTGCTGGGATGAGCCATTTCGTGTTCGTTGTCTACTCCAACGCCCTCGCAACTCTCATCTTATTCCCTTCTTCCTTCTTCTTCCACAGCCGACGCCAGGAGAAAAAGCCCATCACTTTCCCCTTGATCTGCAACTTCTTCCTTCTGGCTCTATTTGGGTACGTACACACGGTTGATTTCTCTTAGCTTTTCATTGTCTTTAGGATATTTCAAATTTTGAGGGTTTGTGGTGCAGGATCACTGTGATGCAGAATTGTGTTTTCACTGGAGTTGCCTATAGCTCTCCAACACTTGCCTCTGCTCTTAGCCAATTGATTCCTGCTTTCACTTTCCTTTTTGCTCTTCTCTCCAGGTTCATTATCCCCTTTCTCCCGATTTCTAGTTCTTCGATGAATCTTGAATCAGAGAAATGATTTTAGGATTCCATCCAGAAAGCCTGTAATAATCTCAGGCATTAAAAATCGTGTTTAGATCTAACGGTTGAAACTACATTGGGGAAATTGACATTGTACAGCAGTTCAAATGTGTATACTGTATTAATAAGTATTGTAAGTAATAAATCTGTTAAAAAACAATTCCAAATATATAGAAGTAAATTGACATATTGAGTATTGTACAAAAAGCATATAAATGTGTATACAATTTTATATGGGTTTGTACAAATTCATACATATTTGTATGATTCGTATAACTCTCCGTACAAAGTTATATCGCTGGTCGTCGGAAAATATTTTGAGAAAAAAATAAAATAATTCTAGAAACGTTGAGCTGACATAGGTGACAATGTGGGCGCAAAAATTTTCGTCAATAGGTGGGAATCATCAAAAATTGATCGGGAAACTTTCAGGTGACTTGAGATGGTAGTCCGGTCACCAAAGAGGTGGCCGGCGATTAGAGATGGCTGAGTTCTGATCCAACAAAAATATTAAACTTTAATGACCATATTACCCCTTGGTTAATCTTAACCGTTAGATCATGTGGATATCCAATGGCGCAATTGCTCCTGGATCAGATCCAAAACGCAATGTCCCTGGCTCCAGAATTGGACTCTTCTAAACAACCCTCCAGACTAGCCAAATCCAGAGTTTGATATGAATCCTTCCTTTTTCTCTTCTTGTTAAGGATGGAGAAGTTGGATTTGGGAAGCTCAAGGAGCCAAGTGAAAGTAGTGGCTACTATTGTATGCATTTCTGGAGCTTTAATCGTTATCTTCTATCAGGGACCTCCCATTTTTTCCCTTCATTCACTCCCCAATCCAACTGCTGTTCCCTCCATAACAGCAGCAAGTTCTTGGGTCATTGGAGGCCTTTTCCTTGCCATTGCTGGTCTCTCCATGTCAATCTTCAACATTTTTCAGGTCTGTCTCTGTGTATATATATATATATATGCAGTAATAACATAACACACAAGTTAATTACTCACTCTTAAAGTCGTTTAATTTATCTTTGAAATGTGTCTAATTACATACAGGCATCCGTGCTAAAGGAGTTTGATTCCAACATAATCATTGTAGCCTTCTGTTGCCTATTTGGGAGCATTCAGTCTGCAGTGGTGTCTCTGATGGCCGAGAAGGACCCAAATGCATGGAAGCTGCAAGCTAATATCCAGCTTGTGTCGGTGGTCTACTCTGTAAGCTGAAACAAATCATACCATGATTGTATTATATATCTAAAACAGATTCCCTGTATATATATGCAACATGAAAAAGCATCTGTGACTGAGTTTGTTTTCTCAGGCTATAGTTGGGAATGTTGGTACGTTATGTGTGATGTCATGGTGCATCCAAGTGAAAGGGCCAGTTTTTGTGGCCATGTTCAAGCCCCTGTCGATCGCAATTGCTTCCTTCATGGGAGTCGTCTTCCTTGGTGACACGCTCCACCTAGGCAGGCATGTGTTTCAGAGACTGAAATGTTAATGGATATAAAGCACCATTATGTTAACATGTGTTTTGTTTTTGTTTTTGTCTTGCAGTATCATTGGAGCAGTGGTGATTGTAACAGGTTTCTATGGAGTAATCTGGGGACAATCAGACGACAATTGGAGAGCAGAGTCGTCTTCTTCAGTGGGGGCTAGTCTACTAGATAACTACGCTGATGGTGTGTAGGGCGGCAAAGAGATCAATTTTGCTAGCTGCTGTCTTGTTAGTTTGAGCATTAGAGGTTCAAGGTCTCAGTAGAGAGAAGTATCCAATCAATCCCTTCTTGGAGCTTGGATCGTTATAGGAAAAAGTATAATGTTTGATTAATTTATTTTACTAATTTATATCATCACTCACAAATATTATTTTGTGAATCATTTATCTCACTGTGAGACAATAAACTTCTCCCACATCATTTATGATTTCATCTTATTTTTACCACAAATGATTTTTAACAACGGTTATATGGAAATGTTATGTCATCCAAGGTTACAGCTCTTAAATCAATTTTGGATCAGCCTCTTTTAATCTAATGGCCCAAATTTAAGTGAGCATGTAGTTGTGGAATTTTCAAATATTTTTTCCATATTTTATTTAATACTAACTCCTTCAATTTTAAACTAGCTTTCTTTTTATATTTTCAATATATAAAATAATGAATTAACAAGATCAATATTGATTTTATTCCAACCATTTTAAAAACACTAGTTTCACCTTATTTCAAGCATAATTCGTTCATTTTAAAACTGATTTTTGTACTCTTAACATAGAAATTCTGGTCTTTCCAAAACGAATATAATGATACTAATATTGAGAATATTTTGAAAAATTTTAAAATTGTGTATTTTTCGAGGGGTCACTCTTTTTTGAAGGGATTCTTCATCACTCCTCTTTATAGAGCTCGTCTTACATTATTCTGATGTAAATTGTGTATATGGAATATAAACCTGATTAGGGTAGGTTTTTGTTTTCAATTTGGTCGTTTGAGTTATTAGATAACCAATTCAGTTAACAATTGACCCACGACATAATATTTTATTATCTTTAAGTTGATGTGGCAGTTTTTACGTGGCAACATATTTGAAAAATCAACTCACACATATACACAGGACTAAATCATAATAAAGAAAGAAAGAAAAGAACAAAATCATAATAGAGAAAGAAAGAAAAGAGCAGCTCTACATCATTTTGAAATTTCAGAATTAGTTTATAACCATTCCATACTTAGTGAATAATTTGAGTATTTAACCCTATATTAGGATAAACTAGTTCATTAAGAATATATTTTAAAAAAATGATAATGACAAAATACATAGAAGAAAATGATGATGAGAAGATAACAAAATCATCAAACGGTGAACGAGACAAAAGGAAAAGGTTTTTTGTAACTTTTGAGAGAGAGGGCAAAGAGTGAAAGAGGCGTTGGGTTTTCTTGTGGAACAGCTTATGGTGTGCCTTTTCCTGCAGCTGCTCCTTCCATTACTCCTAAAGCTGTCTACATTTTTCCTTGTTAATCCCAATACCCAGAAACTCCCAAAAGGAAATCGTTTCAGAAATTTCTCAACCAGTACAGGAAACCAAACCCCCCAAAAGTAAAGCTCCAATCTTGCCAAATTTGCTGTACTACTGTGGGTTTTAGTGTATGAGTGAGAATCATGTGACCTACCACCTCCACCATCATCACCATCATCATCTTGCCTCTCTCTCTCTCTCTCCAGTAAATTTGTTTGCCAACCAAGACAGAAACACCGGCGTCTTCTTTCTTCTTCTCCTTCCCCTTTTCTTTCTCCTTTCTTCTTTCTTCTTTTTGGTTCTTTCATCAATATGGCGTCGAGTGCTTCCAGGTTCATCAAATGTGTGACAGTGGGTGATGGAGCTGTGGGCAAGACTTGTATGCTTATCTGCTACACCAGTAACAAGTTCCCTACTGTACGATTTCTCCAACCCTCTTCTTCTTATACCTTCCCTTTTCTTTATCTTTTATCACGTTTTCATTTGGGCAGTCTGAGCATCTGGGTTTTGCAGCTCTTTGGTTGTTGTTGTTGTCCTTACGTTTCCTTCAGTTTCTCTAATTTCGTAAGGAGATGGGATTAGATAGGGAGTTTCCTTTTCTTGCCATCCACATTGGGAAGTTGCTTTAAGCTCAGGATTTCGAATTTTAATCTTTATGATGCCAACAACAATGAAGTTTACGATTCTTGCCAGGATTACGTACCCACAGTGTTCGACAATTTCAGTGCGAATGTAATAGTTGAAGGAACCACTGTCAACTTAGGCCTCTGGGATACAGCTGGTAGGTATCCTAATTATGTTTGATTCTAAAGCCTTGTCTTAGATGATACTCTGTTTGGTCACCTTACGTTGAATTTGCTCCCACCACAGGTCAGGAAGATTACAACAGGCTAAGGCCATTGAGCTATAGAGGTGCAGATGTCTTTGTCTTGACTTTCTCACTAGTTAGCCGGGCTAGCTACGAGAATGTACTTAAGAAGGTAATATATATCTATCTTTGATTGCCATTCTGTCTTATGGGATGCGGTGGTTTCTTACCCATTATCTTTCTATGGCTTTTGTGTTTGTAGTGGATTCCTGAGCTTCAGCATTATGCCCCTGGGATTCCTGTGGTCCTTGTTGGTACCAAATTAGGTAACTACTCTTCGATCTCACTTATGCTCATTCCATATGATTCTTACCACAGTTTATATTGCATTATGTCTTGGTCATTACTAGGTGTAGGCATGTAGATTGTTCTTTGTACTGAAAAATATTGCAGAAACCATGATACCGGTTAACCACATCAATTGTAAACATGGAGGCTGCAACTTCCTTTGTATTGCTGAGGAACTCTTTAAGTTTCTACCTTGGTAGCCTTGGCAGATTTGTATTGTCGTCTGCTCTTACGAGTCGGTAGTTTAACGGATTAGTCAGTCTGCATAAGTTATTGTTACTCACTCTTAAGCAGCATGAAGTTGTGGTGCGTGTTATACCCCAGACAAATGGAACAAGACATGCAGGGTTTGAGTATCCTAAGAAGGAAAACCGGTCTAATTGAAGAGCTAGTGTCACACAAGTAGAGAATGCGTTTGGTGAAGTCTGGTTGACGTGAGAGATCAAAGTTTCAGTAGTAAAAGCCATAACAGAGAAGGGCTTTCTAGTTAGTTATCAGATAATTTGGACCGCCCTTTGGCGTAAAGCGCATACTTCTAGACTGAACCGAAATGATTCAGCATATTATTTGCTCTGTTTATGTCATCCGAGACAATGAATCTCTGCTTTTTTAATTTGCTGATGTTTTAGATCTTCGCAACGACAAGCACTATATGGCTGATCATCCTGGGTTGGTGCCTGTAACTACTGAACAGGTAAAGCCATTCATTTACAAGGATTGAGTGATTAATTTTGTTGTGAGTCAGTTACCATAGTTGATAGGCAGCAACTCGTGCTTTCCTCTTAACCAGGGAGAAGAACTCCGGAAAATCATAGGTGCTACGTACTTCATCGAATGCAGCTCAAAAACTCAGCAGGTTTGTAGTGGTTGGTTTCGTATTCCCAGTGGCCCGCATGTTGGTATGGAAATTGGTTATACTCATGGAAATGGATAATATTGCAGAATGTGAAGACAGTGTTCGATGCCGCAATCAAGGTAGTAATCAAGCCGGCAACAAAAGGGAAAGACACGAAGAAAAAGAAGCCTCGTCGAGGATGCCTCTTGTCAGTAATTGTTCATAGTCTGTGTTGTGTATACCTGCCAAATTGAAGGCTGTTGGCTAAGAAATTGCAGTATGTGGTTATGCAGGAACGTGCTTTGCGGGAGGAAATTGGTTTGCCTAAAATGAAATCGACCATGGCGACAACAAAACTCTGATGTATAGCCTTCAAAGATTCACCAATGGCAGCCATTACTTCTAGCTTTTGAGAAACGATCAAATTCTTGTTTAACTTAGTTTTCTTTTGCATCCTTGGGAATGTTGGATTCAATACAGACAGTCACACTACCAATGTTACATATACCAGAAATTTTATCTCTCCACAACCTCTGCTTCTGCCTAATACTTCTTACATGTTTAAAAACGAAAAAGAACAGACACCAACAAACAATCAAGTTACAACCTTTATGCTACCACTTCTCTTACCGTTCATTCTCTGACTTATTATTCACTAGAATACTCATTGGCCCGTTGGCCGGTTTGTGTTGCCGAGTTTGGAATCCTCCTTGATGAGTTATAATTTTTTATAGGTCATTGTTATCATTTATTTATAAAAGATAAATTCATAAATGTAAAGCAAAAGTCATAAAAATACTATATTTATGAAAACATTATACATTTAGCTGATGTATTATACATTATGTAGCACTTAGATCCGATAAGTTTGTATACAAAAAATTGGCATAATCACAAAATACATTGTATATATATTTTTATTTATTTTGAATTATTATTTTTCAATAATTTATTTCATATAGATAGTCTATCAATAAATTTGAACTTTCCAACAATTATGATATAGGTAGAATAAAAAATTAAAAGTTGAGTCGATGTAACATATAGACCCAACAATCTTATATATGCAAAATGATATAATTAATAAACTTGACTGAACATAATTAGTGGTTATTCCGTATCACCTTGCTATTTTTATATTAATTTATAATTGTTAAATTAAAAACTTTGTAAATGCTCCGATATATAAGCTGGAGAATTATTATTTAAACTGTTAATATACATAACCTTTGTTTCACATATGCTTCAATTCATGATATTAATTAATACGAATTACCCCACTTAGGTGGTGAAACTGAAAGTGATTCATATTAACTGGAAAGTAACACTTTGTACATGAATTTGCAAAAATAAAATGAAGCATAGTATTACTATGCAAATTTAAAATAAAAGAACATAATTTAAAGAAGTTTATGGGTAAAATATTAAATGTTTGGTTTACTAAAATAAGTAAATGACGAAGTGATAAAGAAAGAAAAGAAGTTAAAGGACAGACACTGGCAGAGCAAACTGTTCAATATCGTCCTGGTTTTAAAAAAAAATTGTCATACAGTTTAAATTTTGTTATGTGTAATTACACAGAATATTTTTGGTCGAATTATAATTATCGATATACGATCATCACCGCTGACACACCCCACCACTGCTGCCGCCGTCGAGTTTTAAGCCGCCGGCCACCTCTTGCGACAGTCACCGCCTCAACCGTCCAAAGTGAAAAACCCGAACGAGACCCGATTTTTCAAAATGGACGGCCCAAACGAGCCCCAGTAGTCCAAAGTGGACAGGCCGGATTCATCTTGGACGTCCACTGTGGACGGTTTTGGGTCTTGTTTGAGCCTCCCATTTTGGACAATTACCATATCTACTAATATCATTATTTAATTAACTTATGCATTCAGTTGATAATTAATACATTATTTTAGTTGTAGGATGAATAATTATTATCTCTTCTAATATTATTATTTAATTAATTTATACATTTAGTTGATAACTAATAGATCTTTTAGTTTTCTATTAATTACAATCATTATTTATATGTAATTAATTATATAATTAAATTAATTGTTTTAAATTAATTTTAGGATTGTTATAATCAACAGATTTTTTATTTTCACATAGTACTAAATTTTAGTCATTATTTTAGTTGTCGAACATGTTAGTGGATTGTATATGGTGAATGAACAAGTTGAACCTATTAGACCAACCGATAGGTTTTGTTATACTATGTGTACGAAAATCCTATAGGTAGTGATGCAAAATGCTAGAGTAGACGGTAATGAGGAACATATAATGGTTGTACGGCAGTGGTGGTGGGGTGTGTTGGCGGCAGTGGTGGTGGGGTGTGTCGGCAGTTGTGGTTGTGTGTCGGTGGTTATGCTCGATCAGGGGCATTTGCGTAATTATACATACAAAATTTAAACTTTAGGTTATAATGGCATCGTGATTTCCTGCGATAGCCTTAGACCATTCTCGCGCCTCTAAGGATCTATTCTGCTCGACCATAGACTCTTCTCTCAAGCTAATCTACACCCAATCAAAATGCACTAAAGGTGTTCGATGAAATGCCACAACGATAAAGATGCAAAAAGCCTAAACGATCTGTTCCTCTCTCGATCGAATAGAGAATCTAGAGTTCTTGCTAAGCGACCCGTTAATCTATGTTCCTCTCAGACCCACAAATGAATGACAATGATTCAATCAAGGTGATCAAGCGAAATTGAATAAAATATTAGGTTTAGCAAGAATGCATCATAAAGTTTGAATAACCTCTATAACAAATCAAAAGGTTAAAACCCCATCACCAATAAAAAAAACTAAGTGAAAAAAATTCATCTAATCCAAACAACACGAAGAGTTTAGCTACTCATGGTCTCAAGAACAAAATCACAAGGGAAGAAAACAATAACTGGAGAAGAAGACATGATTCTTCGACGAAATCCAATCTTGACGTTGCTCTTCGATCCTTGGCCAATGGGTGATTGATCTTTTGCTTCCAATCAATCTCTCTTGCTCTTCGTATCTCCAAAACCCATTATTTCCCTCTCTCTGGTTGAATTCTCATATCTATTGTGTCTGTTCTCATTTTCCTAAGTCGTAAAGGTCTTATATATAGCCTACCAAAGACTGCAGGCCCATTGCTGAAAAAGTGCTCTCTAGCTGAATTAGTGTACGCACTTCGTCGTCCAGGGCGCACTAATTCTCCTACCTCGCCAGCTTCAACTGTTTTGATGATTCCCGCTTTGTTTGAGGTCCAATGTAATCCTTGTTCGATCTAAAGTGTCATGGAACGCATGAGAATGCATAAAAACATGTAAGAAAAAATAACACGGCCCAAAGGGCCAAGGGGAACCAAATATGCACCATTCAAACATGTTAAGGCTTCCAAATATCCAAAAATGTCAATTAAAGAGAGAAAATGTGCTAATAATCGAGCACATCAAATCCACCTACACTTAAACGATTGCTTTTCCTCAAGCAAATCTACTAATCGCACTCTACAAATAACTGAAAATGTGGTGATAGGAAAAAACATAGTGTCAATGAATGTAAGTCAATCAACAAATCACACAATTAGGCATATAACTCCAAATCTCGTAGACTAGTATAAGATAGACTCATGCATATGGTACAAATGATTCGACACCTAACCACTAGAGTGTATCCATATCCTCCCAAACACTTATACCTTTGAATTATCAGCGGAAGTAACAAACCGATGGCTTGCCCTGGCCGGGATTTTTCTTCCGTCCTGAGGGAGGAGGTGCTTCAATTTTTATTAACACTCAAGTAATGCTAGCACATCCCTCTTATTTTGAGTTGCTCACTTTGAGTTGCTTACTTGACTATCTAGCACTATATTCTACTATAAACAATGCTCAAATTCAGAAACATTGCTTTTGTTCTTTCCTTGTTTTTTTCTTAATGGCTTTCTTAGATAGCGGCTTTTTCCAAATGGGGGAGATAATCACAACTTTAGCCAGACTTGGAAGTAACCAGTATCCGGCCTACGCCCCAAGTCTCAAAAAGGTTGGGAAGACGGCGGACCTCTAGGGTCGCCCTACGTGTTTCAGTTGTAATAAAACCACCCTCAAAAAGGGGATTGATACATATACACTCTACTGCGACATAAAAAAACAATGGAAGGTAGCAATCCATATGTATCATATATAGGAGTCTCGAGTATACTAGTGTCAGTTAAAATGACATATGGTTCAAAATTGAGATCCTAACATCCCAAACATCCACAAATAAAGCGAGCACACTAAACATGCATCCACTGGCATCCACATACTAAGTTCAAGCGGGAGTTACAAAAAGAAAAATCATATTCCAATTTAAGCAAAAACGAGGGAACTAGATAGGGAGTCACTTACCCCAATAAGTCCCCCCCCACACACACACTTAAGCAAGGCATTGTCCCCAATGAACCAAACAATCAGTGGGAGAAAGAGTTTAGATAAGCGGGTACGAACTTAGAGATCGTGAGAACGAGCAATGTAGAGCCTGGACGAGGACCAAGGCTCCATAAGAATTCTATGAATGAGATAGTTGAATACCTTTCAGAGACATTAACAATTCTACAACCAGAGAGTCAAAAGAGAACAAAAGCCACACCAATATGTCCAACTACAGAAATTAACGAAAACGAACACACTCACAATAGTTCATCCATAAAACAAAAGCAAAACAAATAAAACTGAGATGCAAGTGTGAAGTGACAGCTATGGCGCATGACGGGGGCACTGGTCACTGATATCAAAGGACGGATCGGAAGGTGGAGCAGAAGTAGAAGCTGAAGCACGAGTGGTGCGGTGTGTGGTGCGTCGCTTCTCCTGCTGAAGCTTACGCTCAAACTGTGGTGCTTTCTTCTGTTGCTTGTGTAAGGTATTTCGTGCACGATGAGTCATACAGGTCGGCTGGTCTAGATCAAGGCCCTCTGCCAATAGTAGGGGTAAGCCAAAGTAGATGGTGCCCGGTCAAGATCCAACCGCAGTGGCAGACCACCGACCCCAAAGATTAAGTCGAGTGATGATCAGAGACACGAGGTTCCCACCCAGAAGTTGGTTGAGCTTCTTAACTTCACTCATACGGTTGTAGAAGAACTGGTCGACCACCCAACCGAGGTGCAGAAAAATACCACTAGCAATAGCCTGGAAACATCGCCTCTGATCATCATCACAATTGTGCCTCCCAGTGTTGCGATATAGAAGGGATTCCCTCCAAACCAAATGAAGGAAGCGGAAAACTGGATCAATGATATCTCCTGCAGCAGATGTGCTGGTGAGGTATTCCTTATCAGACTGAGCTATCCACCTCCAAAAGGCTTTGTTGGCATCAACTCTATGAAAACAAGCAATGATAGGAATACCCAAGTGAGTGCCAACGAGCTTGGCATCAGTGAACCCCAAGAGGTTAGCAAAGGAATCATACGACTCTTCAAATCAGAAACCTCCTAGGTAGAAGGTGATGTGCCTCTGGGTAAAAGAGGTTGTCGTTGTTTCAACCCAAAAAGTACTCCAAAACTCCCGAAGAGGATCAAGAGCGGGTTGATCTATGATGTTCATCAACCCAAGTAAGTTACCCCGCTCCAAAAGTTTAGCCAATAGTTCACTCCACTATGATAGAGTAGCAAAGGAATGCCAATCAATCAAAATATTCGGTTCAACAGAAAAATCTCTAATGTGAGTATAATAACACCAATGAATGGTTCACAGAAGAAACTTGAGGTACTTGCAGAGACCAGGAATGAATAATTGAGAAGGTATCTCTATATTGGCCACAAGAGTGAATTCCCTATCAACTACCTTACTGTTAATCTGGCGCCGCAAGATCACATCATCATCCAGATCCTCGTCGGACTAGTTAGTATAGGATACGGTCGAAGATTATATGGAGGAGGATCAACATTCATTTGGGCTTCCACTACTGAAGCACGGCGCTGAGCAGCGATCAAAGCAACCCTGCATAACAAGAAACAAACAAAGAATGGCGAAAACCACCCCGCATTAACACATAACACACGACTCCACCCCACACTTAGACAGGGTGAGTTGAAGCCAAAGGAACCAACTTATCCCTATAAACAAAACAATGGCAGCACAAAGATAGCTAATTCATAGTGTAAAGAAATTCGACAAACTCAAAGCAACCGTTCAAAAGACAAGGTTATCGAAAAGTAAGCATAACCAGGAAAAAACAAGGGAATCACCACCCAAACATTCACCTAACATATTCAAGATGCAAATTCAGCTCCAGGGAATGGTCCATTACATGCTAATTCAATCAATAGTAAAAAGCCTCAAATAAAAAATTAGGGTTCTTGACCGAACGAGCTATAATTTACCAAAACCATGAAACAACAATAAAATGACATAGGAACGTTAAGAATGAGACGGGAAACAATTTACCTTAAAGCCATGGCTGCTAATTCTTGACGAAACTTGATGAATAGAACAACATACACAAAATTGGAGTTTCTCGAATTATTGCTCAAAACCGAACCAAATCAAATGCGATTTGGCTCAGTCCGGAAGAGGAAGGTGGGGCTAGCGGCAGTGCTCTAGCAGGGCATCGCTAGCGAGATGGCGCTACCGAGAGGAGGGAACGTAGCGGGTTGGGAGTTTTCAAGGGAGGAGGTTTTTGAGTTTTCTGATTTTCTTTATTTAATTGTTTCAAAAAAAAAATCAGAAATAGAAAATAATTGTTTATTAAGTGCGCCTATAAGTGCGCGTACTAATCAAGGCAGCGCCCACTTGCCCCCGATGGACAGGAGACTAGTGCGCCCTATGCCGAAATAGTGCACGCACTATTATAGACAGGGAGCACTAATTTACTAACTTTTTAGATTTCGACCAACTATCGCCCAGCAGCACCAAAAGTTGAAATTCGGTCTAAATCTCGATTAAAACACAAAAAAACTGACTCAACGACTCAACCACATACAGAAAATATAGAAATTAAGACCCCCAGACTTGGGTTGCCTCCCAAGAAACGCTCTTTCTTTTACGTCTTTGAGCTAGACGATACCTTGAAGTTTACGGTTCGGGTTCCTCAATCTTTAGAGGATCGAGTTTCATTTCTTCAATAACTCCAAGGTATTCTCCACTAACATACAGATTTAGACGATGCTAGTTTGCCTTGAGAGGTTCCTCATCGAGGTAAGTGATTTCCACAGCTCCATGAGGAAAAACTTGCGTGACTGTGAATGGTCTAGACCAGCACGAGATCTTAGCTTCCTTGGGAAGAGATGAATGCATGAATTATATAGTAGCACTTGATTGCCAACATTGAATTCCTTGACACCTTTCAAGCTGTTCAGAAGGCATGAATTTTTTGAGTTATTCTGGTTGCGCCATGATGTGCACTAGTCAGTCCTGAATGACAGTGAATAATGATGTCGTGAGCTTCACTGAGGGTGACACATCGGCAAATGATGTTGTCGGAGCCGACTCGGAAGAGATGTGGATCTTCCCAATAATACTTCTTGGTGTCATAAAGAAACTTCCTTCGCTCATGTCGAGTAAGGTCATTCCTAATCTTCCCACTAGCATGGTAGTTGGCGAAGTCAGCAACCTAAGGTCCTTCAGCTTCGAAGATCATGCTGGCGTTGAGGTTTTCTTCAGGAAACATTTCCCAAATTTTGGAAGAAGTCTCTCGTCCAGTTGCGGGCCCCTATAGGCGAGATAGATGATCAACAACAACATTCTCTGAAGCCTTCTTATCCCTGATTTCAATATCAAACTCCTGAAGCAGAAACAACCAACATATCAGTCGTGGTTTTACATATGGTTTGCTCATGACGTACCGAATAGTTGCATGATTTGTGAAAACAATCGCATGAGACAGAAAAAGATATGATCTGAACTTGTCAAAAGTTTACACCACAGCCAATAACTCCTTCTCTGTAGTGGTGTAATTCCTCTGAACTTCATTTAGAGTTTTACTGGCATAATAGATAGGTCTGAAGCACTTCTCAACTATCTGTCCCAAGATTGCCCCGACTGCAAAATCACTCGCATTGCACATAAGCTTAAATGGGAGGTCCCATTGTGGTGTGATAAGGATGGGAGAGGTGGTGAGTTTAAACTTGAGAGTCACAAACGCTTGGTGACATGCACCATCAAAATGGAATAGAGCATCCTTCGCAAGCAGGCGAGACATTGGTAGTGCAACCTTGGAGAAATCTTTGATGACCCTTCTATAGAACCCTGCATGTCCCAAAAAACTTCTAACTGACTTCACTGATGTAGAAGGAGGAAATTAAGCTATGGTATCAATCTTGGCGGGATCAACTGCAACTCCTTTAATAGAAATCTTGTGCCCAAGCACAATTCTGTCTCCAAATATGAAGTAGCTCTTCTCCCAGTCAAGAGCTAAATTTATATCTTCACATGTCTTAAGCACTCTCTCCAAGTGCTTCAAGCCCTATTCAAAAGAATCTCCATACATAGAAAAATCATCCATGAATACCTCCATGATCTCATCGATTAGACTTCAAAGATGGCCATCATGCATCTCTAAAATGTTGTAGGCGCATTGCAGAGACCAAAAGGAATCCCGCGATAGGCAAATGTACTGAAATGACGTGTGAAGATTGTTTTCTCCTGATCTCTTGGTGCTTTAGAAATTTGGAAGCATCCTGACATCCCATCCAGGAAACAATAATACTCATGACCTGCCAAGCGCTCAAGCATCTTATTAATAAAAGGAAGAGAGAAGTGATCCTTCTTTGTAGCCTCATTCAGCTGTCTATAATCAATGCATACTCGCCAACCACTAACAAGTCTAGAAGCAATTAGTTCCCCAGCTGCATTAGGAACTACAGTTATTCCAACCTTCTTCGGCACATAATGCATTGGACTAACCCATTTGTTGTATGAGATATGGTAGATAGTTCCTGCATCCAAAAGTTTCAAGGTTTCTTTTTGAACTACCTTAATCAAAGGTGGTTAAGGCGTCTCTGAGGTTGGCGAACTAGCTTCTCTCCATATTCGAGAGAAATCTGATGCTTGCAGTAAGTGAGGCTGATCCCCTTGATATCGATTACCTTCTAAGGAATCACCTGTTTATGCTTCTTCAGCAGGGCGACAAGACTAGACTTCTTTGGTGGAGTGAGGGCCGAATTGATGATGACTAGAAGTTTGGACCCTTCCTCTAAGAATGCATACTCCAAGTTAGGGGGAAGCTCCTTCAGCTCCAATTCTGGTGGCTCTTCATAGAAAGTCTTGAACTTTGAATCTGGAGCCGCCAAAGTCGGTTGTTCAAGGTCTGGTTCGCCTTCAGCTATATAAATAGTCATAGCAGCTACTTGATCATGAAGCAGTGTACCTGCACAATAATCTAGCATACTAGAAACTATTTTCTTCTCTAGCGGGTCATCCCCTACTAGGTTAGTGAAAACAGTAGTAGAAACTGAGGTCACAGTTTCATCAAAGGAACACAGATCATCATAAGCCACATATCGGATTCCAGCAGAACTCAATCGAAAAGTCACACTCTCTAACCCGACTCTAAGAGTGATAGTACCATTACTAATATTGATAACATCCATAGCAATTGTGGTTACCGGTTTTCATCCGGGCCCAATATAAATTATTTTATTATTTATTTAACAGTCCATGGCCCATTTTGTGGTTCTATATATGGTTAAGGCAGATCAAGAACATGGAGCTCGAGTGTTTGAAATAGGGATAAGGATGATAGAATTAGAACCGAGAATTTAAGAGCAATTTTGGCTGAATTTGGGATGAGTTTGATCGATTAGGTGATTTATCAGATTTGAATTCATCGTTGCAGATTAGTCCAGTTTAGGCAAATTGATGAAATTTTTGAGCATACTATCAAGTTTAACTAACCTAATCACCTTGACTGCTCATAAGTGTCTAAGCTGAAAAGTTTAGATTTAATTACGATCCAATTAAGTTAATTTTTGGATAGATTTTGGTTAAATCGGATTGATTTAGCTGTCATTCACTGTAAAACAGATGATTTTGCTCCTGAGCAATTATTAGCCTGGCTGACCAGTCAAACTCGGTTTGATACAGAGCTAAATCGGCTGGGTTAACAGTGGTGGTTAGGCTAACTGGTCAAACTCGAGTTGGTTCAAAATCAGATCGGTTGCTTGGATAGTAAGGCAGATAGGTCAGACTTTAGATCGATTAGAGGATTATTTTCACCTTTTAAAATCCAATTCTTTAGAGAAAAGAAGGCTCACTAATGTGTTGAATTCTATGAAAATCCCTAAGTTCATTTCGAAAGATTTAGAAGGGATTTAGAATTTTATCGGATTAATTTGGAGGAAATTGCGATATAAAAAAGTATTCGGTTTGATTTAGCCTGAACTGGTTCGAACCGAACCAAAACGTGACCGAGTAGGGACAAGTAGGACAGCTAGAATAGGAGGTTGGTAAGACAATTCAGAGTGGTAAGCTTTACTAAGGGTAAAAATAAAATTTACCCTCTAGTTTTCTACTTATAAAAGGATGGTCTTGAAAGGAGGGAAAAAAGGGAGATGCTGGAAAAATCTCAGCAGGTTAGTCACTAGATTAGCACCAAAAATCCCAAACCAAATAGAAAATTAATCATTAGCAAAAACGTCAATAAAAAGTCATTGGAGTAGCCACTAATCCAAAATCACACTCAAGCCTTGCTTAAACCATACTCTTGAAATCTCACACTTACTCTCACACCCTCGAATCCTCTCAATTACACTCGACATAATTACCCGTAGCTCATCATTACCGATCAAGAACTCTGGTCCAAGCTCCATTGACATAAACCTTGCAAGAAGAGGAAAGCCACAATATTAGCAGTGTTTTAGTAATCAAAACATGCCTAAAGGTGAAAGGTACACACACTGAAAACGGCTAAAACACTTAATTGCTATCATATTCATATTTAAGATATCATTATCATCATTCTAAGCATGCTTTGATCAAAACTCGAATATCATTAGCCTTGACCTAAGTCATAAATGTTGGCTTGATTGTTTATATGGCTCGATTGGACTAAATAATATTGAAACATGGTAAATACGGCATGACTAGTTAAATAGGATGAAAAGAAAAAATGCAAAAAAACCCAATAATGATTCGAGTTAAGTAAGAATGAGCTAAAACAGACATTATAACTAGTTAGTCAACTCGAAAGCATCTTCGTACACCAAGGAGTGGATTAGATAGTCTCTTATATAGGCCTTTGGTGGATGGTGATTGCTAGTTATAGCTTAAAGTTACACTTCAAATGGTTGATTGAACTAAGAGAACCAACAATAGGGTTCACCCTAGAATGATTCCAACATGCTTTTACTTGTTGAAAATTCTCTTCTGATAGCTAAAATGAATGTGAATATTGGAAAACATTGTGTCATAATTTAGAATGTGTAAGGGTGTTAATCAAAACAGTAGCTTAGGCGAAAAGAGTTGATTCGCGCAAGACATCAAGTAAATTCTTAAACAAAAGTATGATGTGAGTTTTAGTATAACTAAACCGATCCCCAGTTTGATAGCTCACAGAAACAAATCCCATCATAATAGTGTGTTTAAAAAATGACTTCAATAGTGTGTTTAAACAAATGACTTCAGATAGTTATTTTGGTTCTGCCCACCTACAAAATCAACCTGCACTTGATTCACTCCTAGCTCGAAATCTGCCATACAGTTTGAAGTATGATGATCAATTCCTCCACATCCTTCACAAGCATAAACACAAGCTTTAGGTGCATTTGCAGGCATTTTGGAATGTTGGTTGATTTTCTAAGCTAGATCTAGAACATCCATCTTCTTGGTTAATAATTACAGCTGATCAAACAATCAAGCTTGTTGAAACTCAACTAAGGACGAGTCCGCTTCTCCAAAGAACCGATTTGGACTTCATAGGTTGAACTTGACTCTTAGACATATTTAGCTCAATGTCAACTAGATTTGTAAGAACAAGGATCCTCGTCTTCCGAGCATATGCCCTGTAAGCTTCAAGGGCCTGAGTTGGTGCTAAGTCTGAAAGATTTCTCGGTATAGACATACTAAGATCCTTTTGTTTGCTGTACTCCAAGCCTTTGATGAAAGTCTTAAATTTGGTATGCACATCCAAGTCGTGGTGAGGGTAGGAACCGAGGAGACTCTGGAATCTATGCCAAGCATCATAGAAAGTCTCATTGGAAGGACTTTTGAATTGAGCAATTCTAACCTTGAGTGCCTCTATTCTAGACGGAGAGAAGAACTCCTCTAGAAAATCTGTAGCCAATCCATCCCAAGTAGTGAAGTGCCCTGCCTGATGTTCATACAACTATTCCAATGCATTATGTTTGAGAGAAATTGCAAACAGGCTAAGCTTGAGGTCGTCGATGTTTACTCTTCTTGCTATATTCGTCTCAGCTAGATGAACAAAATCCCTGAGATGAGCAGTTGGGTCTTCATATGGTCCTCCAGAGAATTCCCTTGGTTGAATGAGGTTGATTAGGGGTATTAGAGTTTGATAAGCTTAATCTCCCTTGATTTGAAATTGAATTTTTGAAGCAGCTCCTCCAAGAGTAGGTCGGCCATAGTCTCCTAATGGCTTCTCATGAGGGATGAGATTAAACTGTTCCTCAAGGTTATTTTTATGGTCATCGTTATGGTTGTTGTTATGGTCGACACTACGTTTTTTGTTACGGTTGTTGTTGTGGTTGTTGTTGTTGTTGTCATCATTATTTATGTGTACCCTGTCCATCTCTAATTCATGTTCTTCCTCTTCTTTGCTTTCAATAGTAGGAGAAAGGTGGAAAGAAAGCTCTAACACTAGTTTCTTACGAGGCTTTGGATCGAGATGAGCGTGTGAAGTTGTTTCCTTTTCAGCTAGTCGTTTACTTCTTTGTGGAGATGTTAAGCACTATACAGAAAGAAACAACAAAATCGTGTAATGTGAAACTATGGGAGGAAAAGTGATGATAAGATGAGTGAGAGAATAGCTATGAATCAAAATCTTTCCTAGAATTAGAAAAGTCCACGGCAACGGCGCCAATTTGACGAGCAGATTTTACCCTGCTATCAAATACCCACTAGATTGATCTAATGGAATCGTATTTCCCTAGGGTCTTTCTAATACTATTTCTCAAGTTGATTATGCTCACTAAAATATGCTAATAATTTGAGCACATCATCTCCATACCGCGGTTAAGATAGAATCAAAGGTTGAATGCTTAAGCCACATATTAAAGAATTTAAATGGTTTCGGAGGGCTACCAGAATTCACTTCAAGCCGAGTCAGAAGTCCACAATGATCAGAGAGATGAGGTAGAGTGGTCTCAATGCATCTATGGGGGTAGGTTTAGCACCATGCTGAGTTTATCAAAACTCTATCAAGTCTACGAGCAATAGGGGCATCAGTCTGATTATTAATCCATGTAAACCAGGTTCCAAAGACAGTTTGATCTGAAAGCTGAAGCATATCAATCCAATCATTAAAAGCAATTGTGCTTGCACCACCATCAATCCCCTTAGAAGCCTCAGAGAAGTGAATTGCATAAAATCTGAAATATATAAAGTAGGCAGTGAACCTGGAGACAAACCATGATAAAGTTGCCTTCGGAGGATGTCTAAGTTAGTACCATACACAAAGCAAACTTCAGTGTTGCCATTCAGTTGAACTAGAATATGTTCAGCAAAACAAGTGCATACATCCAGCTACGCATGCGGTTTCCAAAGTAACCAAATCCCCCCCCCCCGGGGGGAGTATTGATAGTTGATATGAGAGTATCATCCCTCAAATAGTTTATTGACTATATCTAAAGCTTTATTCTCCTTACACGAGTCTCTAGCAAAGCAAAAGCATCAACATTATTCTTATGTACAAAACTACTCCAAAATTTCTATTTTTGAGGTTTATTAAAACCATGAACATTCCATGTCAACCGTATTATTTACGAGATAAGGGGGCCTTGTTACTTAATATGTCACTCTTACGACAGAAATTAACTTTGAGAGGCGGAAATGAGGAGTCATCCAGGATCGCAGCTTCTTCCAAACCAGCCAAAACATCTTAAGAGTTAGTTAGAGAGGGGGAGAGGTTGTCGAGGCTGGAGCAGGAGAATGAAGAACAACAACATGACCAAGGGAGGGATCATCCTCACCAGCCTTTTCAACAAAGGTAGTTTCAACCCTTCCTTAGTCACATGTGGCTGAATCACAGTCGATAAAGCATCTCCTGAAACAAGAGAAGCAGCAAGTACCATAGTTCCTTCCGTAGGATCCCTCCAAGGGAGGTTCTCCACCTTATACCTTACATAAAAGGCTTAGTAGTAGGAACATCCCCTCCCCCAATCACCACAATAGGTAGAGAGTCAGGTGTTCCCTTCTCTTCTGATGAAGACTCGGGAACATTGCCTGTTGAGCTCTCCTGCTGTGAAATTTCTGTTGAATGGGGGGGGGGGGGGTGATCCATCTTCTTAACCCATTAAATTGCACCTTTACTATCTCCATAAATGCTGGAGGTGAAAAATGCACCTAAATATCTCATTTAATTTGTCCCTTCAGAAGCACAAGGAAGCATGAAATTGAAGGAACATCATGTATGACATAAACCTTCACTGTAAGGCCATCCCTGACGAAATGATGAATTGGAGTGAGAGCGGTAGGGGTCGAGTTGGTCGGAGAGATTCAGACGGAGAGTGAAAGAAGGAGGAGATGGAAAAAGGAGAACACGAATAAGAATGGAGAAGATGGAAGAAGGAGGAGATGGAAGAAAAATAATACTTAAACTTACACATTTTTTTATTTTTCACACAAGTGAATGCTTACTCATCCAACTCTGGTAGGTCAATGTATCACTTTTGTCATCGAAAAATAATTTTTTTGACAATTGGTACTACGTTTCAATAGTATTTGACGCCTAACATATAGCGAAAAGTACGATGCTAAAAATATATTTTTTGAATAATTCGTGACATTTCATGGGATTTAGCCATTTGAAATATATACTCTGAAGGATGTTATTTACAAAACTTTGAATTTTCACTCACCCTTGGTCAATATTACCTTATTACCCCCAATCTTTGTTCTACTTATAATTATCTGATCTTCTTTTACCGTCAAGTCTTCCTCATCAACTCAGTCTCTATCATTTTTATTCACAAAAGGGTAATGGATGGCATTTCTCCCTCCTTGTTAATCGCTTTATATGGGATTTGAATTTGGGTCTTGAAATTGAATTTAAAATAAGAGCATTATGATCATTGCATAATAAATTCTCTAACAAATTAAAAATTATATATCAATTTCAAACATTATCATTAAATAATGTAATTGAAATTCCTCAATAATCATATAATCTTTAATTTCTCAATTTTTCATTTTTATTTTTCCTTCATTTTTTATTACTCCATATCAAACAAGCCTATAATCGTAAGAAAGGGGAGGGGGTGTTAATTGAGATTTTTTGCAAAAAAAAAAAAGAAAAAGTAACGGCTGCTATGTGGGGAGTGCCCCAAGAGTTGATGTGGAAAAAAATGCTATATTTACTTATATAGTTGTTTAAATTTAGATTTAGATATCAAAAGATTATAAACAACTTCATATCATAATTTATTATAGAAGGGAAAAATATAATTCAAAAGTTTCTGATTCAATAAATTTTAAAAATTTCACAATAATTTCTAAAACCGTACATAACATTAATTAAAGTTGAAACTTGATTCAAAAAGTGATTTATGCATAAGTAAATTTGATTTTATCTTAGTCCGTATTTTGATCTCCCATTATTTAACAACAATAACTTATGTAACCTAAAATATATTTCATATGAAAATTTAGGTGTCAAAATAAATCTAGATTTGGGTTAACAATATTATTTACGAGTGTATTGAATATAATCAACTAACTGTAAATATTAAATACAAAATGGTGATAGCCGAGTTGGTAAAAGAGTGTACTCTTTTGATGAGGGCAATGGTTTGATTTTGATTGTCACGCTTCTCTGTACAGACTCATATACTACTTTTTCTTTCTTTTTGGTCGAGTTATTTAATACGGAATATTAATCTCAATCAAACCGAATTATACCGTATGGTTTTAATAAAACCTCGGTTTGAATAATGCTCCAATTTTAATCTGCTAATATGGTAGCAAAATGGAATGGCCAAGTATAAAATGTGGGACCTGAAGGCTTCTGTTCCATATTTACCAGCTCAACCAACTCATATTTTTGTTTGCTTGCATCAGATGTTGATCGAGTATATTACTAACCAACAGTTGAATACTCTGTAACGCCAAATTGATCTGACTCAACTGAAACTATGGATTACAGACATTTCTTAAATTTTCAGATATTAGCCGGTTTGATTAATAATTTATCAGGTTTGATATTTTTCTATTAATTTTTATTTAATATTAAAATCCGTTCAATCCATATAAACCCACTATCGAACATGCAAATCTCATACCGATAAGCTTTTTGATACAATGATCGGTGCGGTTTTGAAAACATTAAAAGCTTCAGATTAACCTGTCGAATCCTTTGCTTAACTGTGCTTGCTCATAAGTGGCCATGGTGGGGAAGCAAGGTTAGAGATATACCTGATAGAAGAGTAAGAGGCAAACAAAACAAAACAAAACCAAACCCCACCCAACAAAACAACCAAAGTAGGAGAGAATCTATATAGTCTCAATCCACAAGGCACATACCCTCGCCGCATATATAAATAGCACTAAACCCTTTGTAATTGACAACCATCACAATCTTCTCATATTCACCCGATCATAAAGCCGGTTTCGGGCCAGCTACACCTTTGCAAAGTATTTGATAATAATTAATTACATTCAGGATGGCTATGAGCAATAGATCAGGTATCGGCGGTCGAGGGGGTTTTACCAGTTACAGGCGCCCGCAACGCCAGCTCCCTCAACCTCGCCCATTCCGTCCTCCTACGGTTTCTGCTACCCCTCCTCCTCCTCCTCCCCCTCCTCCTCCTCCTCCTCCTCCCTCTGTCAAAACGTTTGAACCCAGGCGCGAAACTGAGGATCCCAATCACCACTCCTTTTTCCTTTTACGCCTTCATCTTCCCGGTTAGTTACCTTCTTCCTTCATTTTCCTTTGATTTTAGTTTGATTGAGATATAAAAAACGATTAATTAATAAGAAATAAACCACAACCGTTGGTTTAGGTTTTACAAAGCTGGAAGAAGTGAAGATTGCAAAGGCAACGGACACGGAGTCGGAGCACATCGTCCGGATTCAAGGTGACCGACTCGACCCGCTAGCCAACTGCCACTTCCGCTTTGACACCAATATTTCCATCCCGCCGGAATTCGACATCTCACCGGCGATTGACGCCAAGCTCGACACCGGTGTTCTCACCCTCACTTTCCCCAAATTCTCTTCGTCTTCATGCTCCTCCTCTGATTCCGAATCAGAATCAGAATTCTCCTCCTCCACGGACGATGACGACGACAAATCGCCAGAATCCGGCATGGTCAATTCCAATTCCAATCCCAATCCCAATCAGGCTGCAGGTACAATACACAAGGATCTAGGAAACGCCAGTGAGATTAAGGTCGCGGCGGCAGCGGTGGCCACAAAGGAAAAGATTAGGGAGGCTGAGCACAAGAAACCGGAGGTCAAATCTGGCGGAGGAGGTAGAGATCAGATTGGTAAAGAAGCGGCGCCGTTGATAATAAGAGGAAAGGATGCTAATTTAGCTAGAAAGAATGCGGTGGAAGAAGGGAAAGAGAGAGAGGGAGTAATGAAGAATGAGAAGGAGATAGGCACACAAGTCATGATGGCGACGACGGTGGGAACGAGTGAGTTGGTGGTGAATATGGGGGCGGCCGTTGCCGTCATAGCTGCGCTCGGAACATATACTTACTATTTCATGTTTGGTTAATTAGCTAGCTCTAAATTTCAGTAACACCAGAATGATAATGTACATGATAACAATAATACAGGATTAATGTCATTATGAATTTACGATTCCATCGAGAATAAAATTCCGGCATGAATTTGAATTCTGTAGCAGTAAATTTATTATCTAATCCACTTTCGGCGCCACGTGTCGTCATATATGAAATAATTAAAACCAAAGGGGAAGCGAGATATCGCATTGTAGAAGAAAGCAGAGAACCACCGGCAGTAAGAATTAGCCCATCGGCGGAGGCAACGTCACCTACCTCCCTCCCTCGCTCTACACACACTTTCCCCTTTCTACCAATGAGCGCGGCTTCCATGGCATCCTATTCTACTTCTTCTTTCAGTTCTCTACAATTCTCCCTGTCCTCTACTTCCTCTCATCATCATCTGCCACTTCCGCGTTCCTTTTCTCTCCAATTCCGTTATCACGCAACTCTTTCGTCTAACGGCCGGAGTCCCGTCAACCAAAACCGACGCTGTTCGTCGAAAAGGTTTCCCGCTCTGACTTTTCCGGTAGTCAAGGCCCAAGCTTCCGTCACTAGAGAGCCCATGGTTCCTCCTTACAATGTGCTCATAACCGGTTCCACCAAAGGTTCGTTTCCTATACCATCCTACATGAGTTGAATTGTACATGTTTGAGGGGTTCTACTGCATTTAGATTTACGTTTAGGGTTTTGTTAACTGTGTATCCCAATTCAGTCGCCGAGCTCAGTTCAGTTTTGATTTTCTTTTTGTAGGATCCCTTCATTTGTATAAAAACCATCTTGCATGCTATTCCTTTCTTTATTTCTGAACTTCTGTTTCATCCATTGCTGAAGAATTTACGTAATGGTCGTATAGTAACCTACATTTCTGATCCTTGGATATGAATTTTTACTGATTTCTCTCAGGTATAGGTTATGCACTGGCTAAAGGGTTTCTAGAGGCTGGTGACAATGTCGTTATATGCTCAAGATCAGGTTCCAATTTGCTTGTCTATACAGTTCTTCAATCTAATGGCATCCTAGTTAATACAAGTTTATTTCGGTTATATATATGCGTCCAGTGCTCATTAAAACATTGCAATCTTTCTGTACAAACAAACAATAAAGCGTTCATATAAAAATATGTTCTCAATCCTCATAGAATGGAACTGTTGTCTTTGTGGCTCACTCTTTTGGTTGGAACTTTGTTCAGCTGAAAGGGTCGAGTCAGCTGTCCAGAGCCTGAGAAAAGAATGTGGAGAGCAGCATGTGTGGGTACCTCCTTCTTTGCACTTTCCCCTTCCGAATCATGGATAAATTTCTGACTGATCAACTATCGTTCTTTGAACCTTTATAGAGTGTTGAAGCCTTTAGTTGTTCTGCACCTTTTTAATTTCTCATGAGAACCAATTCCTCTTGCGCAGGGTACAACTTGTGATGTTAGAAAAGGAGAAGATGTCAAGAATTTAGTCGCATTTGCTCAGGGAAAACTAAAATATATTGATCTATGGGTATGTACGACTTTCAACTCCTTGACTTTCTGTTATCGTTCGTATAATGGGGCAAAATCTCCTAACCCACATGTAGCTACGTTGACATAGGTCCTACTTATGACCTATCTGATTAGTGACTTTATATTTTCTAGTTACCCATCTTCGGTCAGTGTATTAAGTATGGCCTCAGTCTCATGCAGTTACAAGTGATGCATGTCCGAGTTGGTTTTGCACTAAAACTTGTTTTGCTGATGATTGAAGAATCTTCAGTGTTTAGTTTTGCTGTTCCAATCTCACTTGATATTTAGAATTATGCAGATTAATAATGCTGGATCAAATGCATATAGCTTTAAGCCCTTAGCAGAATCCTCAGATGAAGACCTTATGTAAGCTTTTCTACCATCTTCTTGTTTGTTTAGGAAGCATAGAAGTTTCTCGTTTCGTAAGCTGATTGACTTGCAACATTGTGTGTTTCTAATTCATTGGACTGCTCTGCAGAGAAGTTGTTACCACAAACACCCTCGGATTGATGATATGTTGCCGAGAGGTACAAAACTCTCATTGCTTCTGAGAATCCATTATAAGGCGTATTGTATGCTTACTTTCTGGCACAATTTGTCAAAGGCAATAATTATGATGCTTAACCAACCTCGAGGGGGTCATATATTCAACATTGATGGTGCTGGTTCTGATGGAAGACCTACCCCCAGGTATCTTCTCGTTTTCTGGCGATTTTCACTAAATGCTTCTGCTGGTCAAGTTATCTGATTTGTAACTATATAATTTTCTTTTTCTTTAGGTAAGTTTGAGATTGTGTCATTCCTGGATTATTTTCCTGTTGTAGTGTTGACATTAAGTATCCGAATCATGAACCCATGCATCAAACTGTTATATATAGCGTATGTGGAATACTTTGTTCCACTCGGAAAATTATGCACAATTCTGTGCAGGATATCATGTGTATCTGTATCTCCCGTAATTCCATTTGACTGTTCGTTCTCATATAATTTCACAGGTTTGCAGCATATGGGGCAACTAAGCGTGGTGTGGTGCACTTGACAAAGTCCTTGCAGGTATATGCGTAACAATCGATTCACTTGATGCAATTTAAGTTGTGCCGTGTACTGTCAATTGAAGTACAAGTTACATCAATGTAAAAAAAAGTGAAGTTACAATAGTCTCAAATAAAGGTTTTATTCCTCTTCACATTCTTTGTAGCTAGGAGCTAGTTATAGTATATGTGAAGGTACCTTATAACTGGTATCTGAATGCATTCAATGGAACTATTTTCATTGTTTATCCATCAAGTCAATGCCAAGAAAATTCCTCAAGTCTATTCTCGACTATGCAGGCAGAGCTGCAGATGCAGGATGTTCAAAATGTTGTAGTACACAATCTTTCGGTATGATGGCTAACCTTTTTCTTAAAAATCGTTGCCACATCAATATATAACCAATTGTCCATGTGCAAGTGTTCTGTTTTGATATGCACAATCCCATGCCCACAAAGAAACTATGACTGCCTGCATTCGTTCTTCTTGCTTCCTTTGTTCTAATCATTGTATAATGCAGCCTGGAATGGTAACAACCAACCTCCTAATGTCTGGAGCCACAACAAAGCAGGTCATAATGATGATGATGATGATGATGATATCCATTTTAAGAGTTGGTTTGCTCCATCTACGAATGACACAAGTATGCTTTTGTTTGCAGGCAAAGTTCTTCATTAATGTTCTGGCAGAACCTGCAGAAGTGGTAAGCCGTCTTAAACAAGGCCATATTTTTTTCGATGAATGAATATTAGCCATTTGTAATGCTGTTCCCAGGAGTTTTCCACTCTAATGTTGTTTTGGACTTGAGGATGAGGACTCTGGTGCCTGAGAGTTGCATTATGAATCCCGAATTTAAGAATAGCAACCGTTGAAACTTCAATTGGTCATAAAAGTAGTAGGAAGAGGGGGGAAATAAATTACTTGCATTGACCAACTAGGGAAAGAAAACAGAAACAACTAGCTGGCCCATCTTCATGATTGTACAGGTTGCAGCGTATCTGGTTCCAAATATCAGATCAATTCCAGAGAATGGATCAAAGAGACCTACATACATAAGGTTCCTTACTGGATTAAAAGCGTATTCTCAGATATTTTCAGTTAAGTGGATTACAAAAAGTTCATTTTCCGTCTGCAAGTAGAAGCAGGTTGTTCCCTTGTTCTAAACAAATCTTGGGTTGGTTGGTGTTATTGTAGAGGATTGCATTTGGTGCAAGAAGGAACAGATACATGGTTGAAGATTGAAATGCAAACCTAGCGAGAGGTTAAGCTGGCTAGCTTATTGTGAAATATTTGAAATGCATTTTCTAGTAGCATGTTATCCAGAACTGAGGTCAGCTATGTTGAACTGCTGGTGCTGGCATAACATGATTGTTGGCTGCTGGTTTTTTTGTGTTGGCTGGTATTTCTGGTGTGAATTCTCTGAAATAGTGGGGCGGTGGGGGCTATGTTTCTCTGTATATGTTTTTGTCAAGGAGGCCCGTGACTTGTTCTGTCTTATTCTCATCATCTAACTCGTGAGGCCGCCAAGTTACGAAATTCTGCAATTACTCTATTTATTTATTGCTACTAAAGTACTGGGACTACTCATTATTAACGTCAACCTCTTCTTTTTGGTGTTGCTGTCGTATCTTCGTATCTTTAATTAAGGTTCTTTACCATATATTTTACTATCAAATGTACTAACATCGTTATAATATTAGAGTCGGTAATGAAAATGATGTGAACGTCCTTTGAACAGTAAAATGGAATTCTTTATAAGACGGGGAATTTCGAAGAACTTTCACACCTCATTCAAACGAACATAAAAAAACCGCCGACGTTGTCGTAATCCTACCGCGGACCGCCGTGCTGCCGCTGCATTTAATAATTAATAAATTAACCTTAATTTTTAAATTAACATAACTACGAATTATAATCATTAATCCCTAATTTTAAATTATTTTTCGTATATGGACTAATTAACCTAAATTATAATAAGTAATTATTAATTACTTATTATTTATTACCAAATTTACTAAATTGGTAATTTCGATGTTAATTGTTACAATATTAATTAATTAACCCTAATTAATTTTTAGTAATTAGTAAATTAACTAATCGATTAATTATTTAATTATCAAGTATTAATTGTTACCTATTTCATTACTAATTCACTCAACTAAATATAATTGCTAATTTAATTTAAATATAAATAATTAAAAAAAAACGGTCGGCCGCCAGTCGGCGTGCTGACGGTTAAATTTTTTTTTTGTACTTGTATGGGCGGCGACAGGCGGGGTGCTAGCGGCGGGCGGCAGCGGGCGGCGAGCGGCGGCGGCGGATGGCGGACGGCGGCGGACGGCGGACGGCGGCAGAGGCGGCGGACATGGGGCTTCGGCAGCGGTGGGTGGGCAGTTTCAGGGATTGATTTCAGAGAGTATTTCGATAGATGAAAGTTTACGAAAAGTGTGTTTCATTCTACCCCCAACTTGTATATTTAAAGAGGGAGTTAGAAGGGCATTCGCGTAATTTAATGTCTGTAAATTAAATGATAGGGCGTTTGACAGTAAAATCTATGACGTTTTATAGCAATCTGGTTAATTAATACCAACAAACGCCCATGACATCACTCTTAGAGCATCTCCATTTTAGCTTTGAACAATTTATTTACCAATTGTTAGGATGGATGAAGGTTTGTTGAATTTTTCGTAAGCAATTCAACTAATAATTTGTGTTGTAAGTAAAATAAGATCCATTTTAAGCATTTATGTATAGTTAATTAATGACGTTTGTAAAGGATTATTAAGAGTGGAGATGCTTGAAATTGATGAATGTCCAATGATTTAATTTTTGATAGAAAAGGTAGACACAGGGTTATAATTATTATTAAAAATAATTTCATTCGAAAAAGAAACTCCAATCATATCAATACGAACACAATTGATAATTTTAAAAGATAATAGAGAAAAACGATGCATTCTAAATAAGAAATGACTATAGTATGTAAGAAAATCAATGACACTATTTCCTTCACGGTAGGTGTGGGTAACACGTACTTGCCAATTGCGAGCAAGCAACTGGCGAAGCTCGTCTATACTTGAATGATGTCGAATGATTTAATTATTAAAATTGGTGATATGAAAAAGTATCTAATGTGCTGTAATTGAAATAGAGTTTAACTTAAGGCTATTAGGAAGGTTCTCCGTAAGAGAGCTCCGTATGAGAGAAGTTAGTGTGGGCTGCTTACTCCTCCGAGCGAGGAATTGACTTAAACCCAAGTGATATGATGGTAGATCTAAACAAAACTATTAATTAGAGGAAAAAAATAAGGTAACAACTGCTCATAAATGAAGATTGTTTATCGTCCTGCACAGAATCAGAATTTAATCCGGCTAAACCGCCAAACAATTTACACGTCCGGTCTGAAGTACTTGGTAAACAAAAAAATCAAAATCCTATCTATCTACCCAATGGAGCAATAACCATGGCATGCAAGTATATATAGAGAGTGAGAGAGAGAAAAACTGAACTTCTCAATTCAACCCTTTTCCTTTCCACGTGATCCCTTCCTTCCCATCCCCTCATTGGATCACTTGTCGAAACAATAAACAAAAAGCCAAGGCAAGAATGGCGTATGATAACATCATGCTCATATTAATATGTTTTCCCATTTCCGCAGACCAATGCCTTTCTGCCTATGAAAGTTTCTCAACCTTAACTCCCATTTCAGCCGGGCCTTCCTTCTCTCTCTCTCTCTCTCACTACACTTTTGGCCTCAAGTTGGCAAAGCAAGCCAACTTTTCCAGAAAAAATCTCCCAAGTGCATTTGAGATTGTAATCTGACCTGAGGAATCAACTGCAAAAAAAGAGCTGCTGCTGAAGAGAAAGAAAGCAACATGGGTGGTGCACTTGTTAAACCATTCCGATATGCCATCTTGTTGTTACTAATGTTTTCTTCTCTATCTCATCCATCACTCCAGCAGCAGCAGCAGCTTACAATCCAACAGTTTCTCATCTACCCTGAGACCCTAACCACCGGTGATGTCTGCACCAACAACAATGACTCTACTACCCTTGAGTGCTATCAAGGCAATATAACTCAGCTCCACTTCATTGGCACCATTGATGATGGTTCCCCTTCTCCATTCTTGCTCCCTCAAGATTTCTCTACTTCCTCCTTCTTTGACTCTCTTGCTGCCATCCCAACCTTGAAGGTCTTGTCTATGGTCTCTCTTGGCCTTTGGGGTCCTCTACCTCCAACTATTGGCCAACTCTCTTCACTTGAGATTCTCAACCTCAGCTCCAACTCTCTCTCTGGTGTGCTCCCGATGGAGTTCTCATCTCTTACGAATCTCCAGACACTCATTCTTGACCACAACCAATTCACTGGTGTGGTTCCTCACTGGCTCACTTCACTCTCTGCTCTTGCTGTTTTGAGTCTCAAGAACAACTCTTTTGACGGCTTCCTTCCCAACACTATTTCAATGCTGGAGAACGTTAGGATTCTTTCTGTCGCTAACAACCACTTGTCTGGAGAAGTTCCTAATCTTCATAATTTGACAAACCTTCAAGTTCTGGACTTGGGAGACAACCACCTTGGACCTCAGTTCCCCAACATTTCCAACAGGTTGGTGAGCCTTGTCTTGAGAAACAACAGCTTTAAGTTTGGGATTCCTTCTGAAAAGTTAGCTTCAGCCCGCCAGCTTCAGAAGCTGGACATTTCCTTTAATGGGTTTGAAGGACCAATTTCAGCACCATTGTTGCTGTCACTGCCTTCAATCAGTTACCTGGATGTCTCGAAGAACAAATTCACAGGGATGCTCTCTGAGAACATGTCATGCAATGGACTACTTAGTTATGTGGACCTGTCGTCCAACCGTTTGAGTGGAGAAATCCCCACTTGTTTGGAATCTACCAGGGTTGTACTGTATGCAAACAACTGCTTGTCAACCAAAAACCAGAACCAAAATCCTTCATATACTTGCCACACTGAAGCTCTTGCAGTGAGAGTTTTCCCCAGGGATGAGGTGAAGCATACCAAAGTTAATAGCAAGGTGGTAGTTGTTGCATCAGGCGCCATGGGAGGAACTGTTGGAGGGATTGCGCTTATCGGCCTGGCCTTCCTGTTTGTGAGGAAAGCTTATCATAAGAATGCTGAAAAATCAACTCCAACAAGGCTCATCACGGAGAATGTATCAAGAATAAACACAGTAAAGCTTCTTTCTGATGCAAGTAAGACCACAAGTTTCTATCTTTTCCCTCCCTTGTTTCTCATGAACAGAATCTAACAAGGCAATTAATCCATGTGTGCAGGGTACATATCAGAAACAATGAAGCTGGGAGCAGGTCTTCCCGCCTATCGAACCTTTGCTTTGGAGGAGCTTAAGGAAGCTACCAACAATTTTAATGCCTCAAATTTACTAAGTGAAGACACACACAACCAGGTTGGTGGGATTTATCAGCTGTAAAACTTCTTGTACCTTGTTGATTTCCACAATATTTGACAGTGCTTGCTGCATATACCGTTACCAGGTCTACAGAGGAAAGCACACTGACGGAACAAACATAGTTATCAAGAGCTTAACACTGAGGAAAAAACAAAATCAGCAGACGTTTACACACCAGATTGAGTTGGCCTCGAAGCTTAGACACAGCGATTTGGTTAGTGTTCTTGGTCACTGCTCGGACTGCTGCCTGGAAGATTCGTCAAACATTAGCAAGATGTTTCTTATATTTGAGTTTTTTCCTAACGGGACACTAAGAGACCACATCTCAGGTAAAAAGTTCACTTCCTTGTGTCATGTTGCTCAAGTTTAGAGGAGCTTCTTCCATTTTCGGGTAATTGAAACTCGTTGATGGATTCATGTGGTAGGGTCTTCAGCGAAGAAGCTGAATTGGATGCAACGGATAGGGGCAGCCATTGGAGTTGCTAAAGGAATTCAATTCCTGCACACCGGAATCGTTCCTGGAATGTTTTCAATCAATCTAAGGATTACAGATGTTCTGGTGGACCATGATTATCATGTCAAGATCAGTAGCTTCAACCTGCCTCCTTTTGATGGGAAGAAAGTAAGCGTGAGTAATTTCATCAAGTGGCTATCATTCCATTTCTGTTTCAGAAACATTCTTTGAAGTTCCAAGCTTATGTATTCAGTTCGATCCATTTTCAGTTGGGCACTGCAGCTTTTCCTCCAGGACAAAAGCAGAGTTTCCAGGCCAGGTATGCAGGAGTTGTTTCTGTTTCTACCTTTTACTTGATAGTTAATGTTTCAGCACTTCGGTTTTAATTCCGGTTACGAAAATTTAACAGGCAGCAGCCTGAAGATGATAAAGATGTGGAAGACCTTGGAGTAATCTTGCTTGAAATAATAGTTGGAAGACCAATCTTGTACAGGAATGAAGTCACAGTCTTAAAAGACCTGGTCAGTATCTTTTCTTTCATGAATTCTATTCACAAAGGCAACTTGAGTAAAATGGTGATATGATTGTTGACTGCAGGTAAGAGCAGCTGCTGATGACGCATCTCGAAGGAGTATAGTCGATCCAAATGTTCAGAAGGAATGTTCAAATGAGTCGCTGAAAACAATGGTAGATACATGCACAAGATGTCTCACCGATGATCCATCGATGAGGCCATCCATTGGAGATGTGCTCTGGAACTTGCAGTTTGCAGCACAAGTTCAGGAATCATGGAAGGGTGACCAGATTCAAGAAGATTCAACTGCTTCTACATCTTCCCAAATTTAACCAACTTTTGCTTATTGTTTATGCTTAGAGCATGCATGAGGATGTACATGTTAAGTTTATTCTTATTCTAAACCTGCTAATGGCTACAATGTAGGAATTATACAGCGTATTTTGATAGCCAATAGATGGATGTTTTGCTAAATCAAGCAGGCGAAATCGTGCAAAATCAATCCGAACTTCAGAAGCCAATGGTGTAAGAAAGCTCAATGTTCATATGAAGTATTTTCCGTGGTAAAAAAGTTGTTTGTGTACATTGTGTTAATTACTCTGTAAAAGAACACTAATTTACAGTGGACAAGTATGAAGATACAACAATTGAAAAGTGTATAAGCTAAATGAACTCTAATACCTATCCTTTGGATAGCAAACAATGGGAAAACCTGATAACCAAAGAGAAAGGGAGAGACAGACTCTAAACAAGCCTAAAGAAGTAAGGGTTTTTTTTTCACTTTACAAAGAAAAAGGGAAGACACAGGAGAGGCTGAAGGGAACGTATTTACCATATCATCATCATCTTGGAGAGCCCAAAATGGCACTCATTTCTACTTCTGTAGATCCAAAATCCCTTCTTAAAGGTTTGAACTTCTCCGCCTCCTTGGCTATTTGGATGTCACTAGGTGTGCAGTATTGATACAGTACTTTTACAACGAACCGTGGAACTAGTGAAGCTACAATTATGCCAAGTAAGCAAAGCCAGAACGATCCGGCTTTCGCGATATGAAAAAAGGCCCTGCAAATTAGGAGAAAGAGCGTTGCCATCAGTTTTCTACGAATAGAATGAAAGCTTGTTTATTAGAAACTAACCAAATGCATATATGAAAGTTAGAGAGAGGGATGACGTACCAGTAACCAACTAAACTTGGTATGGCATCAATGATCATTACAGTGATGAAAGTGGCAACAATGGATCCCCATATGGCTGCATGCATAAGCCAATTCCACCGTGTGATGTCCATTGCCAGGTGCAAATTAACCAAAATAACAACTGCTAGAGTCCACAGGTCCCCTATACTTGCTGCGTCGATTTCACTATTCTGGTAGACAAAGAAAGGGCCAAAGAAGACAACCACACTTTGCCACAAAGTGTCCATTATCGTCAGCCAGAACAGCTTTGAATTATAACCTTCTCGTCTGTGCCCTGCTCCGTAAAGCTGAGGATATTTAAGCAAAGTCTTCCTGCTTAAGTCCTTGTCAAGAACACCGACTATAACAGTAGGCAGTGCTGTGTAGATTACAGAATATAACACACTGTTCCATTCGTTAATGGCAGTTGTCAAAGTGAAAGCGGTAAAGAGCACATACCTGCAAACATAGAGCAAATAACTCAGAATCAAACCACTGCCTATGTCTTTCGAAGACCAGCCACCATAGTCCACTCATTAAATCTGAACTGACCAAAGCACACTTTACTTACCAAAACAAGACAAGAACAAACACAGCATTCCTGTAGAAGTTGTAAATTATCATGTATCCCATTCTTTGGTAATTCCAGTGTCCATGGACCAGCAGAAGAGGAACTAAGAACCTGAATTGACCCATGGCAAAATCAGATGACATAACAGCTTGCCGCCCCTCTTGCCCACTGATTCCCACTCCAACATCAGCCATTTGGATCATTGAAACATCATTTGCACCTGATAAGACCCATATTAGCTCGTATACAGAAACTGATAAACATGTCTTCAAGAAAGCATTTTTAGGAAAACTCACCATCACCAATAGATAGTGTCATGTCAGAAGTCCTGGTCTTCACAAGGGCGACAATTCCAGCTTTCTGAAGCGGTGCCACACGACAACAAAGGACCACGGAACATTTGCTTGATAATTCAAAGAGCTGCATAGCCAAAAAGGAAAATTTTGGAGTGGGGTCAATAGAGAAAACAAGAAAGTTTGTGATGGGGAAAGATTGAGGTGAATTTGTATTGTCCATACCTCTTCTTCAAGTTCGCTATCAAGGATATAGACAAGGCTGGTCCCATCAATGATCAAAGCAACTAAGGTTTCAGAAGATGCAGAAGCTTCTTCATCGTTAGGTGTCCTGGTGGACTCATTGCTAAGCTTCTTACACACAAGCAAAGCATCTTGCAAACTCTTTCGACATGATTCTTTGGAGTTGCTGTTTATAATGATCTGTGTCATTTTGTTAGTTAGGAGCTTTGAGGAATAGCCAATTGATATGGCAGTTTCTTGTTTATCCCCGGTTAAAACCCATACTTTAATTCCTGCTATCCTCAGTGACTCGATGGCTTCAGGGACACCCTGTTGAAGTTTATCTTCAATAGCGGAGGCACCAAGTAAGGTAAGATGGTTTTCAACATTACCGGCAACCTTCCGAAGCAAAGCAGCCCTGCCCATCAAAGCGGTACTAGCAGCTTCAAAAGAAGAATGCCAATTCTCGAATTCCGAATCACTCAATTCACGCATCCCAATAACCAATGTTCTGAGCCCAATGGAGGAGTAAGAATGAAGATGGCCTTCAGTCGCACGTACTATGCCCATGCTTGAAGATCGATCAATGGCAGTGAACATGGACGTATCAGCACCCTTTACGAAGATTTTGACCGACTTGTCAGGAAATCCTAATATCACAGACATCCTCTTCCTGTCACTGTCAAACTCATGCAAACCTAAGACGTTGAACCTGCAGTACCGAAAATGAGTAGTAAGAAAAACGCCAAGGAGAAAACTCAGCAGAAGCGAGTTTGAAAGGCAGTGTATGAAAATGTTGGAAAAGCGAGGACTCAAATAGAATGTAACATTCAAGTACTACCGTCATGCTCAATGAGTCAATGTAACAGTAAAATGTGATCAGAACTGAGCCGTAGGAAAATAGGAATTAATGAAAAACAAAAAAAAATACCTTTGCCTTTCACCAAGAACATCAATAACTATGTGGCCGGAAGTTCGCTCTATAAGCATAAATCCATATGCAGCAGCAGCATAAGCCAATGCTTGTTCATCGGGAGATTCCCCTTGGTAATCCATCAACTTGGAAACAGGATCAGATGTATCAACTATGAGAGGCACAATTGTATTACAAGCTGCTAATGCAAGGAAGAAATCACGGATGTGTTTAAATTCATTGGTCCTGTTTCGACTTCTTAACACTTGCAGAAGCTGAGGATCAACCTTCATCTTCATCTTTGGACTCACAGTCGCCCCATCCACTGCACCACAAGAAGAAAAGGTAAGACATTTAGCGTTTATTAAAAGGCAAGATAACTTTTCAAGACCACTGGTGGAATAAGAATACCTTTAACAGAGTATCCTCCTTGCTCATCTGCAGAGATGGCCTTCTCACCACTGTAGTCTACACCCCATATGCTTGCACATTGGAATTCCATCTTGTTCTCTGTAAGTGTCCCAGTTTTATCGGAGAACACATACTTTATCTGCCCTAAATCTTCGTTTATATTCAAAGCCCGACACTGAAACCTTGTATTTGATGCCTCGTCATACATGTACGTATCTCGAATCATGAAATAAGCCTGACCAACCCGAACAAGCTCCATTGAGATGTACAAAGAAATAGGAATCATGATTTGGAACACAATTACTGCCATCAGAAATGTGAACAATATTTCCATTCCCCATCCATAGTAGTTATAGTTATCAGGCTCGGCTTCACTGTAATCTTTTCGCCTATAAAAGGGTGTAGTATCTAACTCATCATTGTGGCGTCTCAACCATACAGCAGCACATACTGATACAACGGTACACAAGGCAACAAGAAACACAGAGAGCATGATGATCTCAAAGTTCATTCGTGTCTCAAGCCGGCTTCTCTTGGAAGGGGCTCCTGAGTTATTCAACATAGCTTTGGTCTCAGGTCCACAATACACTGCAACCCCAAGAACCCAAGCAGTATTCTTAAGATCACAGCCTCGAAGAATAATATTCGAAGGTCCAAGTGAGAGGCGTTTCCCATCAATCTCCATGTTTCCATGGAACCCATATATGTTCCTATTAGGCTTCTCACACTTGATCAGCCCATTAAACATGACCAAATTCTCAGGATTCTTCAAAAGTGTCTCCTGCTTAGCATACCGAGTCTTCAAATTCGATTCGCCATCCAAGTTAATAGTCTGCACATAAGCAACCCCAGTAGGGTCACTGGTAGAGAGCAAGACCATATCACAAGGAAGAGTACCGTTTGCTTCCACCTTAATGACTTCACCAACCTGAATATCCTTAAATCTCTTTTGTTGGAAGCGACCATCAAGTAAGACCCAAGCCAACCTATTGTTCTCAATCTTATCAGCCCTATGCCTTCTCCAATCCTCATAGGCATCCTTAATAGCAGTAACAAGGAGAACAAAGGCAAGTGGCAAAATGGAAGCTCCTCGGCCGAAAACAGCTAGCTGAGGCAACTGATTGAGGATGGCTATAATTAGGAAGTAAATGTATGCAACTCTATGAAACTGTTCAAACAAATTCCTAGGCAAGAAGGAAATCGCAGAGTATTTAGCAGTCCTAATGGAGTTGCTAGCAAACTCAAAATTCTCATTGGTCCTTCCAGGATCGTCAATGTAAACAAACCTAGCATCTTCTTCGTTGATCTCCTTTTGGGACATACTGTATACTTCCGAATCCGCCCTCCTGGATCCACCATACATGATAGGCTTAGTAGCTCCTCCTCCTCCTCCTACATCAATGAAAGCAACTTCCCTCGTTGAACCGGCTCTGGAATTACGGGAATGGTGGGAAGAAGCGCTTCTCCTGGAGTTTGAACCCAAAGTGATTTCATTGCTTAAGGAACTGTCAAACTGGATCGAAGAAGATGAATCCATTCCCAGCTGAAGGGTTTGTCAAAGATCGGATCTTCAACACTAGTTTCCTTGAATAAACTGAGGCTTCACATGGGTCATGATCCGGGGAGAAAAGATCAAATGGGTGTTGAGAAACAGAGGAAGAATGGATGGGTTTAAGCAATACCCAGATGTAAAACTGGACAAAGAAGACAGATTTTTGACCCAACACAGCAGGAAGCAAGTAACTTCAAAGAAAATTACCCAGAAACAGCTGGGGAGCAAATATAACAGGAAAATGAAGAAGAGTAAGAAGAACAAAAGTCAGGAAAGAGCTGCAGATTGTGGTGCTGTTGCAGGTACAAGTTGTGGCAGAAAAGTTGAAGCAGAATGGAGTTGTTGATCAAAGAAGAAAGAAATGTAGACAGTCAAAAGAGGGGACAAATGCATAGTTATAGACGAGGACGAAAGAGAGAAGGAAGGGGACGGCTGGCTTGGGTTTGGCTGGTTGGAGGGAGAGGGAGTTTATTCCAAAGAAGAAGACAGCAGCCAGGCAGGCAAGGAAGGGAGGAAGACTGACTGGACGAGTCATAGAAGGGCGGCCACAACAGTATCTCTCTCCAGGGAGAGGGAAAGATCAAAGAGGAGAAGACTTGTAACTTTCTTTGTCTAGAAAATTCAAAAATTCAACATCTTTGTTCCAACTACTTCAAAATAATTAACCCCACACACCTTTGTTCATTTATGTCTTTCTTCGGTTCTCACGTCTAGAACAAATGGAAGACAAAACCATGATATCTATTTTCTCGTCAGTGGAAATTTAAAAGAAACCATGAGATGAATTAATTAATCTCTGGGAGGCTGATCATGCCGGCTTATTCGGATTTATCTGCATTCAATGTCAATTTCGCTTCTACCCGAATCATTAGATGATTTTTATTTTTATTTTCCAGTAAACCACAAATCAATTATCTTTTCTTTTTGGATTTGGTACTGTTGGTGATTTTTAGGGTTGTTAAATACCGTTAGTTTCATTTAAACCAAATTAATTTTGATAGCTTGGTTATTTAATTGGTTTGGTTAAATTTTATTATTCCTTTGGTTTAGATGGTTTTGGGTTTGCTTATACATATACCAAACTGGTTAAATCTTTAATCATACATACTTACATCCAACCAATTATCTTTTGAACATATATAATGCTTTCCATTATTTATAAAGTCATATAATTAACCTCAGCTATAAATTTATGATAGCAAAACACTTATTGACTTGACTAATATAATAGTTCTTTTTTTTATATAAATTTCAAACACATCATTGCCTATCTCTTATTCATAGTTATACGGTGCTAGGAAATCACAATCAAGTCATATAAGATATGAAGCGAATAGGATTAACAATAAAAAGAGAGTGAACACTAAGGTACTATGACCTAGGTTAATTAAGTAATCAGTAGTCCGATTGCCTTCCTCATATATATGCTAAACTTTGACCAACCAATCCTGATCCAGCATCTCACGAAAATCGGGGAGCTCAAAAGAGTGTTGGTGTGTGTTACATGCCTACATTTAACGGGATTTTAGATTAGTTAGTAGTGGTACTATTATTACTCACTGTTACAACCTCATAGGTAGAACTCATACCTAAAAGCTAGTTTGTAAGGAGAGCGTTCCCAAAAGGTTATAAATGCACTCAATTTTCTCATTCTTAGCTATGTACGCAATTGGACACGTAACATACCACCATGCTTCTGAACCAACGTCGACGGCGGCTCACTCTAGTTAGTCTACTCCAACTGGCCTACTCTGTTTTCATGTCGCCTCTATCGCAGGTCGCCCCCTCCGCAAACGCAAACCAGGTGTTAGGCAGACTCTGATACCAACTATTACAATCTCATGGATAGAACTCATATTCAAAGCTAACTTTTAAAGAGAATGTGTCCAATATGTTATATACTCACTCACCAATTCTATACTTAGCGGCATGTAAGTTGAACTTTGACCAACTAGTCCTGATCTAGCATCTCAAAAGAGTGCTGATGTGGGGTTGAATGGCAGCACGCAAATGCAACTACATCTATTTAATTCCCAAAATACCCATCCGTATAATTTGATTGAGAAATACACCTAGTCAACCTATTTAAAATTTCAAGAGTTGAATAAAATTCTCTATCGAAATACTTAAACCCAAGCTACATTCTTGAACTTTTTTGTTTTAAATAATAATTATGTTAAGGTTTAAAATTTAAACATAATATTTTTAGGAATTTATTCGAATTAAATGAAATTGTGTAAGGGCATCTCCATCCCCAAATTTTAGTGATTGCTAAAGTGAAATGGAGGGATGTGGCACCTAATTAGCAATTATTAAGGATCCACATATACTTGCTAAATTAGCAAGCTTTCTAATTTAGAAATTCAATTAGTAATATAAATATAGGAAAAAGGACCATCTTTTAAGAACTTAGAGATGAAGGTGGTTAAAAATTTCTGATTAAGTTAATTGCTAAAATTGTTGATGCGGTAATGTGAAAACAATTAGAAATTGCTGAAGAAATTTAGTGATGGAGATAGTCTTAGATTGAAGAGATTTAAATATATATATTTTATATGGATTAAATTGAAGTACGGATATTTTTTTATTATATATTTAAAAATGAGCCTGAAGTCATTAATATATAATAAATTATTATGAAAAAAAGAATAGATAATTATGATTTTAGGCTTTTGTAAAAAATTATGATTTTTGGCGGGTCAATGGTTAAAGAAGGAGAAAGTTTCTCTTGTTGGATTGCGTGACTAATTAGCCGAAAATTTCTTTTATGTTTGGGCCAAATCATAAACACGTTTTCATCATATCAAAAGTAACATAGTCGTCCTTTTCATTATTGGATTTAACTAATGTGTCTGGATTGCATGGAGTTGACTGGCACGACGTAGCTTTGAAGTCTAAAGTTTTAAGTATAACCATGCATTAGGTTTCAGGTTTCCATAAGCAAGATGTAAAAGGATAGTATTGTCTTTATTACTAATCTATTCCTATATATAGTCAAGTAGGATAACTGGGAGTCACTCACTAATTCTCACCCAATCATTCACACACCTTCACATGGTATTAGAGCACCCGTGTGTTGTTTCCGTCTCGCGTTAGCTTTCACGTTTTTTCTCCGTATTTCTTTCACCGGTGGTTTTCCTTCTTGGAAAATTTCTGTCGTTCTTTCTTCATTCCCGTCGATCGTCTCCTCGTTCTTGATTTTTCATGGCTCCTCGAAATACCGCACCGCCTGAGCTACCTCTGTTGGTTCAGAATGAGGCCGATAATCCGTACCATATCGACTCTAGTGAAAATCATGGCATCCTACTGGTCTGTTCCATCTTCGTTCGTCTCAATAACTATTTCTCTCGGGCTCGTGCTATGTGATGTGCTCTCATGATCAAGAATAAGTTTGGACTTGCCGATGGCTCCATCTCTCCACCAGCGTCTTCAGATCCAACTTTCGCTGCCTGGTAGCGTGCTTGGCCTGGTTCTTGGCTGGCTCAATCGTACTGTGTCATAGGAGATTGCTTAGAGCATCTTCTGGTTGAATTCAGCCCGCGACGTATGACTGGATTTATTGGAGAGGTTCATCCGCTCCAATCTCGTTCGGGTCAATGAGTTGCATGATCTCTGGTTTCCGTCGAGGTATCTGACCCGTTTCAAGCTATTCTACTCGATTCAAGCTTATGTGGGATGATTATATGATGTTCCGTCCCATTCCTTCCTACTCCAGTATGCCGAAGTGTTATTGTGATGTAATCTAGCGCGTTAAAGGGTATTTTCAATCCGATCAGATCATTGAATTTCTCCGTGGATTGAATCCTTGCTACACGACAGTTCATTCTCAGGTCCTCCACACAGACCCACTGCCGACGATCAATCAAGTGTTTTCCATGGTTTCCCAGGAAGAATAAGAATTAGGGATCCCTACGGCCCATCCTATTCATGCCAATCTTGTTCCTACTGAATCGATCGGTTTCTTGGCTCCTCCTCCGATCGTTTTTTTCCCAGATTCTTGCAAAGAAGGCCTCCTCACTTCAAGAGAGGTAGTAAGTGTCCTATTTTTACTCACTGTGGGCTAATAGGTCACACAATTGATAAGTGCTACCGTCAAATCAGATATCCACCGGGTTAATGTTAAAAAGGAAAGGGGGTTTCTCTTAACACATTGTTTGTTGGCGGCATTGACCCTCTGAATCCTACTGATACTTCCTCTAATGATGGCATCATGATCTCACACGCTCAATACCATACGCTATACTCCATTTTCAACCAACAGGCTAGCAACGAGGCTTCTTTAGTGGTACATCAGATCCTTTTGTGCACTGTGTCACTGGTGCGGTTCCCTCTGTAGCTGCTAGCCTTCTGCATCTAGATCATGCTCTACCATCTCAAGCACACATCAATCATCTACACTGTGAACTCTATACGGATACACCTTACCATTCAGTTGCTTAGCCAGAGCCTTCCTCTCATGGTGCTTCCTCTAGCCAACAAACTCCATGTATTGTTTGTACCTCTACTATTCATTCTTCTTCATCTCATGTTTGGGTGGTTGATTTTGGTGCAAACGATCATATCGTTTTCTCTGTCGATAAGTACTAAAAACAACTGAAATCCAGAAAGTATGAAAAACATGAAAAGGGATAAATGAGGTCCTTCATGGTACCTCTCTTTATGACTCCTAGAGCCACTCACTCGAGGTGTCGCTGCTGCTCGTGTAGCACTCTTAGGTGGCATTTTCTCCCAAGGTCCCACAGTTGTCCATACAAGAAGAAAGAGATGAGGTACGTGATAAGCATATAGTAGCTAAACTAGACTCGCGTAGAACTAAACTGACATTTAGTAATGTGACCATGTGGTCTTGTAGCCATCATCCTAACATCAGCCACCCATAGCTGTGAGTAGACAGCGTCATGGTCGATCAGACCATGAAACAACCCATGGATATCGTGTGAGCAATATCTGTAGGCATACTCAACACGCCCTGCCTGAGCCTAGTGGATTGCACAATCCATGGGTGGGTGACGAAGGTATCATAATTGAGAGCTAATCTAGCTAGACCTAATCTTGTCCTAACATGAAGTGTGAATCACACGCCACAGTTCAAACTCCGTGTGCTTATGCTCAAACTAGAATTACTGCATGTATAGTAGATCACACGCTACTGTACAACCATGAGAGTCCTGATCTGTATCACATCATAATACATGTACAGTAGATTACACGCTATTGTATAGTCCTGAGAGCCCTGCTCTGTATCACATCATAATACCTGTACAGTTGAATCACACGCTACTATACAGTCCTGAGAACCCTGCTCTATATCACATCATAACATCTGTATAATAGATCACACGCTACTGTACACTCCTGAGAGCCCTGCTCTGAATCAAATCACATTAATAATCTCATAATTGGATTCCTGAAAACCTATTACAGTTCTACGCTTAAAGCAGAACAGTAATCATAACTCCCCACCTCTTATATGTTTTCCTAGTAAAGTCTAATATGAAGCTGCCTCTCTAGAGCTCAAGTCTCCTGTTCCGTATGACTTGTAGAGATCAATCGTAGGATTGGAATCCCAAAACCCCAAATCCTAAACTATATGGGTTTTCCTATGTGGGTTTTCAATCAAAAGGATTGAGAGGGAGGAAGGGGATTGATTACCTTTAGAAGCTTCCTCTATGCTCTATAATCCTTTGCCAATGATATGGGATCGATCAGCTATGCCTTCTCCACCTCTTAAAAGAGATCACCGTTTGTCAGAGGGATTTCTAGGTTTCTATTTCTGTGAAATATGAGTTACAGGTCGAGACTCTAGTTTTATAATAAATCCACTACGCCCGTGGCGGACTTACCACCACGTCTGTGAACTATTGATGGTCACGCCTGAGATCCCCTGATGGGCACGCCTGTGACTAACTGCTGACCATGACCGTGGTTTATCTAACAACCACGCCCGTGAGAGACTGAAGGTCACGCCCGTGATAGTTCATCCATCAGCCGATTTCAAAAATTCACATAAAAACCCATAATCGACAATCAACCCGGAATTAGGGTGTCACCTTATCTCTCTCTATCAGAGGAAATATGCTCTAAGAATTGTCTCTGACACCGGTTTACTCAGCAGTAAACCTTCTAGTTGTCCATCTGTTGCTACTACTCATCTACCACTCTAGTCTGACAATCCCCTGCCTGACCCGACGCTATATCGGCACCTAATAGGAAGGCTTGTTTATCTCTGCACTATAAAACCAAAAATTGCCTTCAATGTGAATTACCTTATCCAGTTTGTCAGTCGACCAACTGATCTTCACATGAAGCCGCCCTTCATGTAGTCCGGTTTCTCAAATTAGAACCAGGCAAGGGATTGTTCTTTCTTGCTACTTCCGAACTCAAGCTTTATGCTTTTAGCGACTGCGATTAGGCGGGTTGCCCAGATTATTAAAGATCCACCACTAGATTTCTTGTTTTTTCTAGGAGATTCGCTGATTTCATGGAAATCGAAAAAGGAAACAACTATTTCTAGATCCTCCGTCGAAGCTAAATATCGTGCCCTTGCAGCTGCCGCGTGCAAGCTTCGTTGGCTGCAATACTTGCTTGTTGATCTACATATCACAATCCCTACTTCGATTCCCCAGTTCTCGGACAGCAGTTTCGCTATTAAGATGGCTGAGAATCCAGTCGCCTACGAACGTGCAAAGCACATCGAGCTTGATTTCCACTTGATACATGATTGTGTTACAGCTGGTTTTATCCATGCCATACAGGTACCTTCTGCCCAACAATTAGCTAATCTCCTAACCAAGCCTCTTGGCTCCATTGTTCTCACTCATTTGGTCTTCAAGCTTGGTCTGCTGAATATTCATTGTCCAGCTTAAGGGGGCTGTAAAAGGGTAATATTGTTTTTATCCCTGACATTTTCCTACATATAGTCAAATAGGACAGTAGGGAGTCACTCGTTAATTCTCACCGAATGTTTTACACAGCTTCATACAAGGAAAAGAAAACTCAGTCATTGATGAGTGGATGCATTGCACCGGAGTTGTTAGCGAGGGATTTTAAATTTTGTAAGGAAGTGTGATGGTCCATTGTTAATTAAAAAGAATAGTCAGTCTATCGTTCAATGTCAAAGAAAAGGACAAACGTGGAAAATAAAGCTGGGAGAAAAGTAAAATGTTATAATTATAGTTGATGAAAATGAAATAATATTATTAGAAAATGAAAGCAAAGAAGAAAAACATTAATTGGTGGCCAATATTATTATTAGTTACTGACATCATCGTGCCTACGTGCACGTACCCATGTTTCTAGAATGAACGACTACTAACGTTGTCAGTTTTCTGATGACGAGTAATTAGTCGTCGCCGGCTGAATTATTTAACCCCAGTCCAGAGTTGACATTGACTCTGCCTTAGCTTTCATGGTTCGCAAAGCTCTTTGCTAACCTGCTGGATTATTGAATTAAGCACATTATTTGATTAGTATATGAACTCAATTTTAGACATTATTAGATATTATTAAATGGTGTAGAGAAGAATTTAAAACATGTTAATTACTCGTATGATAACTCCAATTAATTAATATTAATTAGTAATGATAACTCCATTATTTAAGCAAGCTTAGCTTGATGATAGCGAGCCGAGCTAAAGCTTAAATTACTACTCGTTAAGTTGTTATGGCGGAGTCGGGATTGTTTGCAATATTTACTCAAGCAAAAGTAGATTTCTACTTCTATATGTCACTACAAAAAATCAGATTTTATACTCCGGAAAACTTACAACAACAAAAAAATTATAGCAAAAAAACATATTTTATGCGACGAGCCAAAATTACTGTCTCTAACGAGGTAAAAAAAGTATGTAACGGCGGTTATTGGTTGCAGATGACTAAAGCCTTTTTCGCAACGCTAAAAATTTTCTTCTTGACACCTTATGTCACGGTTGCAACATCCCAATAGTATTAGAATGACCATCTATTTACAATAGACACCACCTAATAGAAATGCCACTTTTCTACTATGGAAAACAAACTCCCTCGCAAGTTCTCCATATAAGATGGAGGCTTGCAACGGATATATAACTTTATGCTATTTTGTAATAGAAGATGAATTTTTTTTGTAGTGTGTTGGTTTATGTTCATACTCGAAAGTCGGTTTGGAACAATAATACATGTATAGCTCTTATGGGCGAGTAACCTCTGCATATTGTTGGTGATATTACATATGTGTTATTGTGATATACTAGCATTTAAAATTTCCCAAGCAGCAAGATTTTGTTATATTGTTCAAAGTAACGATGATATTACGAGTGTGCATCTCGTAAGGCATGCCTTTTTCTTTTTCTTGGATTGGATTGGATCCCTCCAAGTTGGCAAACTTTAATGATCACTTGATTTTTTCACTTACTTTTATTCTGTTTCACCAAATTAATGAGGTCAATGTGTAATTACTTATTGAATAAGAAAACCGTTCTTTTTTGTTTTGTTTTTATAAAAGTAGCTTTTTGCCTTTAGCTAGGCGTCCCACATTCTTTAACGCAGCACCAATTTTCTGTGAAAAAAATATTTCATATGGCTCACTTTGGATTTTTTTTTATGCAGACAACTCACTTCGATACACTTATATTATAATTTAATTTTTTATTTGGTTAAATTGCAATTTTGTTTTAAAGATAGGTGGGCTTCTGCATAAAAACCAATGTTTTCATTGTTTGTAATAGCGCTATTTGTTACTAACATTATTCTAGAATAGATCCATCAAAACACGTGTATATTGTATAGTACCTTGCCATGCCCAATACCATATTATTAATCTAAGTTAAAATCATTCCCTTAAAGTAAAGTATAGTTTGGCTATTCAGCTGATAGACAGGTTAATAGGATGAATTCGAAAGATTCATGACTATTGAATGAGGTGAGTTTGTAGGCTAATCAGATTTAACGGCTCACAATAAATTAAGTGAGCTGGCATGCATAAAGACCAAATCTACACGTAAATGGAAAAATTGCAAACTGGGGGAAAATTAATTATATTTATATTTATTTTATTTATTTATTTTAGATATATTCTTTAATTCATCATCCCTAGATAATTAAATTATTATAAGTACTTATACAATGTTCAAAACATAATTTGTACTTCACAAATCATGTTTATTTTAATTTTTCGAGTATAGTGAAATCAATCTCTATACATTTTTCGAGTCTAATGAGTTTGTTTTTCGTTTTATATTTAGTTCATTATGAGTAGATTATATCGTTGTTATGTACATGTTATGTACATGTTATGAGTTAGACAGTTAATTAATTAATTATGAGTAGATCATATCATTGTTATGTTTACTTTATGAGTAAATTTAATTCCACCATCCTTATATCCACCTTATGAGTAGATTATGTCACAGTTACGTCCACGTAACACAACTGTAATGTCAATGTTATGTCTACTTTACGAGTTTGTAGTTATGTTAACTTTACGCATTGATTATGTCATTGTTACCCCATTTTATAAAGACCCTATGTCGATTTTATGAGAAAATTATATTTGATGTATGCATCGATTATATCACTATTATGTCAATGTTATAAGTCAATTTTTAATACTTCCATGTTCGGAAGAAGGAAAAAGTGATTTGTTCAAAATTTCCAAATTTCAACATGATATAAACAAAGGGGGAGAAGAGAGAAAAGAGGAGTTGGAGAAGAAGATGAGAGAAAATGATTATGTGATTCTGAAAGTTAAATTAGAATAAAGAAATAAAACGCAAGTTTAAATTTTTAATTCAATATTTTTTAGGTGCTGTTTGGTATGGGTGGTATCTGTTTTGATGTCACCCAATACCATGGTATTCGAGATATTTCTGTGTTTCGGAGCGCAAATACCATGATATTCGAGATATCAATATCATAAAACCATGATTTAAGAAACTCTCTGAAAGGAAGAGTTTCTAATACCACCTCTTTATATCATTTCTCGTGGACCAAATTACTCCAGAAACTGACCCGCCACGTTAGCGGGTTGGTGGCTGTCATTATTACACCTTCATCAAAACATCTTTTCTTCTATCTTCGCATTTTTTCTGTTGCCACAGAAAACTTAGAGACGATAAACACGGTGAGAGGAGTAAATCGATGAACACAAGCAGATCGCCAACATCTTCCTTTGCCTAGATCAACCGACGGTGAAGGTATGTTCTTCTTCAACCCTCTCTTACCAACGCTGAAATCGACTACAACTTTTCTTCTATCTCAAAGGTTGTGTTCGATTATTTTCCAACCTAATCTATCTCGCAGCCTTCACTCTGATTTCATAGATTCGGATCTGTACATGTTGGAGAATGATTGACTGATGGGGATCGAATAACGAGGTTGTACGTATTTCTCCACCCTTTGTTCAAATATGGGGTCTATTTGAGCGTGCTTCTGTGTGTTTGTTTATACGAATTTTTACTGGGTTTTACTTTAACTCTCTGTACTGTGTCAATGCAATGATGGTAGTTTTGTATATAACTGAAACTGGTTACTGATTTTAATTTATCTAGGTTTTGCTTCACACGATATATACCTTACTTTTCAGCACAATTTTCGGCGCATACATTCATATGGCTAGACGATCCGGTTGTAGGGAATGAAAAAGGTAATAACCAGAATTGTGACATTATGGTTCCAACTGATTCAACAATATGTGTTTGTTTTGTCCCAACCAGCCATGCTCTAAGTCCTTCTTTTGACCAATAGAAGGGAGGAGCCAATGACCCTCATCACGCTCCCCCCCCTCATGTAGTGTACCGAATAGGATTCCTCCACTACGCCACTAGGGTTTCTAACTAGCTGTGTATTAATATGTGTTGAGTTAGTCAATTTGTATTTCAGAACTTGTGTAAGTTATTGAGAAATGAGTATGGGTTACGACGAACTAAGAATATGGAGATAGACGAAACGGTTGCGCTATTTCTTGTACGGTAAGCCACAACATAAAGAACTGTAAGGCACAAATCCTTTTCGGACGTTCCGGTGAGACAATTAGCTGGACGTTCAAGCTTGTCTTGTTGGCAATTCTAAAACTCAGCCCTCTTCTACTAGCCAAACCCACTCCAGTTCCCCCTGAATGTACTAATAGACGGTGGAAGCATTTTACGGTATGTGGTCTCTTCTTACATTATGAAAACATACGCACATGTCAAGTAAAACTGAAGTTAAACATGAGTTTTATTTTTTAATAGGGCTGCCTCGGAGCTTTAGATGGGATGATGGTTTCGGTTCGATGTTCAACTGAAGATGCACCCAAGTATCGCTACCGTAAAGGGGTTACTGCCATCAACATGTTGGGTGATTGCGACCACACCATGCGATTTGTGTAATGTCTTGGTGGATGGCCTGGTTCTGCACATGATAGACGTGTTCTCCGATACGCCATAGCCCGAACCAATGCGTTTAGGGTTCCAACAGGTTCATTCCCCATGACTTTGGTGTTATCATGTCTTTCATTTACTTTAGTTGTTAGCTTGCCATTGTTATTATGCCTTTAATGTACCAGTGTCCGGAGTTAGTAACATATTTTTCTTATTAACCTGAAGTATGACAGACTCTGTTTCCTACAGAGCTACATGTGAAACTACCCGCTGTGTTTATTCTTAATTCCTGGCTACTGAAACTGCAACTGTGTTTATTATGAATTCCTAACTACTGAAACTCCCACTGTGTTTTGTTGTTCTGTGTTATAGTAGAAAACCCTTCCTAAAGTCCAGTCTTTGAAATTTGCATATCTTATGTCTTGTACTTGTATAAACATAGTGACGACTATTCTGTTCCCTAACAATTACTTTACCATGCTAACTTTGTCAAATTTTTGTTGCATTGGCAGGAAATTATTACCTTTGGGATGCGACATACACGAATGGCAAGGGATTCCTAACCTCATATCAAGGCACACGTGACCATTTGAACGAATGGGGGAGGTATAGGCCTAGGAAAGTAAAGGAGCTACGCAACTTGCACCACTCAAGTACTCGCAATGTCATTGAGTGTGCGTTTGGGGTGATGAAGATGCGTTGGGCTCCTCCGTGAATATTCCTCGTGGTTCTCTCTGCAGAGAGTGTCAATGATCGTGACTGCTTGTGCTTTTCTTCACAATTACATTCATGGTGTCCGTGGACCGGATATCTTCGAACAAGCATATGTCACAACGGACATGAGTGGGCCAGCTATGCCTGAGGAGGAACCACATATCACGGTTGTTGAGACAAGCAATGAGTGGACTATGTTCCACAACAAACTAGCTCCCACCAATTGGGCAAATAGGAATGTCCATTAAATCCCTAGAACTACTAAGAAGCTCTCTATTAGTGTTTGGAGTTATGTCTTAGTCATCTAGTGCACCAAATTTGTTGTAGTTTGTTTTCTGACTTGAACCAGCAGTTCTAACTTGTGCCAGTAATCTTACCAGTTTGTTTTCTCTCATGTGGTGAAATCGAACTTCAAATCTTATTCATGTGTTATGACATTCTCATGTATTCATGCCACTTTGTACAGGTTAGTTACACGATGGCACACAGATATAATGCATGGTCTAAGCTCGAAACAGAAACTTTCTTCCAGATGTTACTACAACTTCATTCAGCTGGGCTGATTCAGAAATTAAATCTGGTAGGAGTTACATAGATAGAAATTGTTGAACAAATCAAGGTTCTACAGCTAGCGACTCTGCAAAATACTGAAATGGTGAAGACCAAATCCCGTTGGTACGAAAACAAATTCAACGCCTAGCTGGACTTGATGAATGCATCGGGTATAGGATGGGATGATCGTCTAGGTTGCTGCACCTGTAACGATTCTGTTTAGCAGGCTTGGGTTAAGGTAAGTTTTGTGTGACGATTCTGTTCAAGTGTGACGATTATGTTTTGCCACTACTGTTTCATTATTTGGCTTACACAATGAAGTCTGTTCTTAGAAGTACAAGTCTGCACAGCCCTGTTTTGAATGGACAATAATTGCAATGTTCAATGTCCCTGTATCCTATGGATTGAAATTAGAATAGGAATGCCCCTATTTTTTATTGACCGAAATTGAAAGTTGTGATGCATCTTCAGTATTGTATGGATAATAATTGCAATGTCTGATGTCCCTGTAATCTATAAACTGAAAGTATAACGGGAATGACCCTTTTTTACAAATAAATTGAAAGCTGTGATACATCTTTTGTATTGTATGGACATTAATTAATAAAATGTTTGATGCATCTTTTGTAGGCTCACCGGGTTGCATGTAGCTTGCACAAGACAAGGCTTGACCACCGGGATGAGCTCTGCAAGATCTTCGAATGTAGTCGTGCAGACGGGATGGAAGGCATGACTGCAACTGACGCGCCAATTGTGCTCGAGGCTGAAATTTGGACGTCCAGAACCACACCAAACATACCGTACGACAACTACGGGGATGAGACAACACCAATGATGAAGGACTTCTTCAATGTCGGTTTCGACATTTGAGCCGGAGGTTTAAGGGATGTCGGGGAGGAGACAATGAACACCGGTGATGAGAACATGAACACTGGACAAGAAACCACGAATAATGGTGATGAGGCAGTCAACAAGGAACCAGAAAAGGCAAAAGCTACATCTTCCGGACATAAGAGGTCAAGGAATCAAGTTAACGATGGGTACATCAGCGCCATTCAATAGAGTATCGAAGGGACGACCACTAACATGAATAGGACCATCGATACCATAGAACATTTGGCTAACAACTTGTGCTTGCTCGTGGACATTAGGGAAAAGCGTGATCATTTCATGTATGAGTTGAATCGTCTTCCAGGTGTCTCTCGGTCCATGACGATTAAAACATGCAGGTTGCTATTGAACAAGCCGGGGGATTTAGAGACCTCTTTTTCCATGCCTGATGATGACATGAAGACAGAGTTCATCAAAAGCATTGTTGAGTGAGGGTGTTTGAAAGGGTAAGGGGTTATGGAGCATAATATTAGTTTTTGGGAGTAACTCCTACGTCGCATGTGACGTTCCCCTCATTTTTTTGTAATGAACGGTGTAGGTAATATGTTATGGTGGAAGGATGTTATTCCTACTATGATGTAATATAGGAATGCTGCTACATTTATGGTGCTGTAGTAGGACATATTTTGGAATTCTCCCATTTGTAAGGTGTTGTAATAGGACGTATCATGTATAAGTTAATAGCTAGAACTGGTTTCAGTTTTTGTCCATGTGCAGGATTCCGCTGGTCATTTTATGTTACGGAGACATCTGTTGCAGGTCATTTTATGTTACTAGAACACCTTAATCATTGTTCCTAATATGCCTGAGACAATACAGATGGATGGCAATAATGAGCTTACTATAAGCAGAGGTATCCCTTCTATTACATTCTAACTAATCCCTAATATAGACTACCATTGTCACCAAACAAACAGAAAGCACAACCACAACCAAACCTGAACAAAGTTGAACCATTACATTAAGTACCAATACGTTAGCTATAGTACAATCAGCATACGAAGAGTGTTAAGAGACGTCATGGACATAGTGCAATTCAAGCAGTTCCATACATTACTACACCTTCAACGAAGAAGGATAAAAAACATGACCCTAAACCCTATTACCATACGCCGAGTCTTTGTTCCAAACCTACTACAGGACACAATGAAACCCTACACTATCCAGTAGCTACCGGGGACATCCGTGGTGGTGGTTATTACCAATCTCTGTCATCGAGGAACAAATTTGTCCTCACCAAGGTGAAGTCGAAAAATCCTATTCTCCAAGCCTTGAATACAGTCCTTCAAGTCCTTGTTCTTCTCCTGCAAGTTCTTGCTCTTCTAATCTAGCCGTACGTTAGTTACAACTAGGGAGTCATAGACATGAACTCCATCGTCATCGTTAGAATCCCTATTATATTTGACCTTGCACCACATGAATGTTCCGCAACCGCCGTTGGACTTGCGACACCCAAAGTAGCTCGTAAAGGGGACATCACACTTACCGGGTGGTAGCTCGAGTGCGTACAGTTTTGCCGGGAGGTTGCAACCACACATCAGAATGATACTCATCCTGTAAGGGTGACACAAAAATTACTCCTTACGAATCAAGAGTGATAAAATCACAGAGAACTCTGTACAAGACGGGAATGACGGACAAAGGAAAAATCCAATGTCCCTTATCACAACCCCTACGAAAGTATGGACGGATTGCACATATTAAGACCCCCAATTCTGGTTGACTAATGTAACCCTAAACCCTAATTTTGCATCTGCGATCTAGCAAGCTTATCCAACCAAACTTACCAAATAAATCGAAAGAATAGAATATAACATCACCTGTTAACAAGGGTTAGTTTCTTGAAGATCGACTGGCGAAGACGAGCTTGGACGACGAGCTTGGAACGGAAAGATCGATTAGGGATTATTTTATTCGAGAAGAAATCGCGTGAAAGGAAGAGTGAGAAGAAGAAGGTGTGGCTAGTCAACTTTTTATTATTATATAAATATTTGGCCAAATAAGAGTTTAACGAAGGGCATAGTAGTAAATGTAATCAAATCTCAAACTCTGAATACCAAAAAATGATATCTATGGACACCTTCTCAAACACCAATCTCATCTAATACCATGATATCTTGAATATCGCAATATTCGAGATATCGTGTACCAAACGACGCCTTAGAATTTTCTCAAACATAAAAAGTCAACAACCCGAAACCCGCCCAACCCGTGATCCGATGAACCCTTGACCCGATGAACCCGTGACCGATAAACCTGTAACCCGATTAAGCCGTGACCGATTAACTTGTGACTCGATTAATCTGTAACTCGATTAACTCATAACCCGACAGCCTGTAACCCGATTAACCCGTGACCCGCCTAGCCCGCCTGATTAACCCGTCATATCATCCGACAAAGTATGAAGTTCTCTCATAGTACAGTTTATCATAAGTTATAATAGATAATTATTCTATAATCTCAAATTAGTTTGATGATATTTGCTTCAAAAATAATTAGTTCATTTTAAGTAAATATTCATAAAAGCAAACTTTTTGTATCCAAGATAACATGATACTATTGCTCACTTGCAAGTTGAAAATCATATTTCTTCAAAAAAAGTTGATAATATGAATTAGCTTACATACAACACAATCAATATTGATAACATAAAACTATGAATCAAATTGAGGTATTGCCCCTATGAAGTTGGGTAGTTGGATTCAACATTATATACTGTTTATTGTTTAGTTACTGGCATGGACAAAATAAATAGTAGGAGCTAACCAAATTTTGTGATTTATACAAAAACAATGAGAGAAGAAAAGACACAATAAACAAGAATGATAAATTCTGAATAGACATGAACAAGAATGAAAAATCTTAATGATACATGACCGCACAATCTTTGGAGGGTTTTTATTTTATTTTTTTCATCATCAGTTTTGTAATTCTAAAATTACAATTTTAATTTGTAATCTAGTTTTTATAATTTTATTACTATTTCAGAATTCAAATTGTAATTCCAATTTTTTTAAATTTTAAATAAAATAATATGTAAAAATGATTATTGAATCTAAATTCTATTTTTTATTATCTAAATAAAACTTATGTGTTATATTTTATTATTGACAGCTCTACTCACCACAGTCTCGACATCACTCTTTTACTATCTATCCTTTGTATACATGGCAATCAACCGTCTGCCAAAATTTGCATGCGCAATTATTTAATTTACTCACTCAAGCATCCAATCAAATCATTTTGAAACCTTTTTGAAATTAGGAAGGATGAGAGTCGAAACCTTAGAGTAATATCAAATGGGCACCGTAGCCTTCCCCCATGCCTTTGTTTCTTCCTCCGTCTTCAGCATTGAATTCTCGCGATCTGAAATCTTCAGAACTCAAGTCGCTTAAGACTCGCCCTAGCTAGGGTTTTTTCTCGTCCCCCACCGTTGTGGGATTTTCGCCGCTGATTATCGGCTTGTGACTTCCGTTCTCTCCCTTCCTTCATCTCAGCTCCGCAGCACTCATCATCATGCCGAGGCACTCATGCTCAGCGAAGGTGATGGCTAACAAGCCGACCCCAAACCACTCTCACAAGAAAACGACTACGAGGCAAATCGCAAGGGGATCAGAGGCGGGTGGGAACAAGATGTCGGAGCTGTCCGTCATGGAGGGCACACCAACATCTGCTCGGGTACCAACGCCGCCGCCATTACATGCTTCATTCTGAGCGGCCAACAACGATGCTCCAATCACGTCGAAATCCACTGAGATGTCCCCCGATGACCTTGTTGCTATCCAAGTCCAGAAGTTTAGCCCGTGATTTGAATTACAAGCGAGTCAGTTTGAGGCGACTCGTCCAACCCTATAAAGCAATCAGCTTGGTGGATCACTGGTCTATCCACCATTGCGATACAAGGACCAGCTACCCCCACCGACCATTCAGTTGTTACTGTGTTTGAATCTTTATTGTTTTGACTTACGTTGAAAAATAATGTGTTTATTTCTTATGTTTTACATAGAGTCAAGGGGGATGGTAGTGATGTTAGTTTAGTAGTCTCAAGTCTAGTGCTGATCAGGGTCGTGGAGATGGAGGATGCAAAATACTCTACCTATCTTAGTTATATACTTTTCCCTTGTGACCTTATAGGAAGCGCTTCCCAGTTGTGTCGGATGTATTCACCAATTATTGCTCTATGAATGGGAAATCTCTCGATTTGTCTAAAAATCATTTATTAGTCCCCCAACCAATTCGGTCGAACATATACATATACATATATATAGTATACCTGGTATATCGAAATTTTCATTGTGCTCACTTTTTAAAACATACGATAAATCCATCAAAAACATCCATTTTAAGTGGTCATTCTCAACCGTTGAAAATAAATTTAATCATACACCAATAAAAGTAAATGAGAAAATAATATTTGTTTTATTCATCTCTGCATTCTCCATCCTCTTGCTCTAAAAAACTAGTGAATCTAAAACCTCTCATTTGGTTTTTTCCAATCCTCAATTTTATTTTTCCTTCTAGGTAAAGGTGGGATAAAGTCCAGTACAAAGGTGATGAAAAAAAATGTTTGGACGTGCTTATGTTAGTGATGGAATTGAAACCCAAAGTATTTTATTTGGATAAGATTGTTGCTGAGCCGGAAGAGGCAGGACGTCAGCGTGTACTTTTGTCTAGCATGATTGGCACAAGTGGAGCTTGCTCGCCGCTGGTGAATTCATCGTTGAAGAACACCCTGTTATTGTTTCGGAACAGATATCGATGTACATAACTTCATCACTGGCGAGTATGTTCTGGTCTCCGGGGGTCGCTAGAGGGGAACGAAAAACAGAGCAAAAGTGGGACAGAGAGCAAAAGGACTTGACAAGCCTGACATCAAAGCGAGAGTCGTCTTCTTGCGAAGAATATCAAAAGGACTCGAGGTTGGATCCGGAATTTTAAGAGATTAAATTGGCGGATATATCTAGAACCAAAGAAGAGATTAAATTGGTGGATTCTTTAACACTTTTAGGGTTCAGTTGAGTTAATTGAAGAATGAAAGATAGTAAAGGTTGGGGCGAATGGATGATGGACAGATGAATTAAATAAAAATTATTTTTGCATACCTTAATTTGATTACTATATAATTAAATTTTTTAAATATATTTATTTTGAACCGTTGAGATCGATACGTAAAATAAACGTTTATAATAAATATACGATATGTTAAAAAAAATAAGGACACTAAAAATTTCGATATACTAAATATACTAAAGAAGTGACCTATAAACACACTTACCTAAACAATATCATTCAAATCTTAGTCCGCACACAATCTAGAAAGTAAATATAAATACATGTATTCGCTAGTAGCTAGAGTAGTGATGCTATGCACAAATATTTCCAACCACATTACAATTAATTCATCTATCAAGATATAGTAACAATATAATACAAGATTTGTGTGCCTTAGGTTAATTTGTTCTGCCCAGGGTTTAGGATATCCTCTCCCTACTCTTGGGACTAGATCTGTGCAACGCCACCATCGAAACGCCTATCTCCAGCCTACCCCTCCATCTTCTCACTCAAGAAACCATCATCGACGCCACATCCCTACCTTCTTATCAACCGATCAATCCCAACACTAATCTTCACTGCAGCTGGGATGTCTTCCATCATCGAAATTGGCAAGGCTGACTCGGAGGGGGCCGAGCGGACGACCGGGAACCTTGACGCCGACACGGAACTTGTGGCTCTACAAGACCTATCCTTAGACGACAGCGACGACGAAGGCGTATCCCTCAAAGAGGTCACCCTGAAACCCCCTCCGCAACAATATGTACTTTGTATCGTCGGCAAAATCTGGGGTGATCAAGATGATAACTTCACAGGGATGAAATGCACCATGGCTCTAGCATGGAAATCAGGCCGATCGATGATTGTCAAGGAGCTGGAAGAAGGCTGATACTTATTTCGTTTCCATCATGAAATCGATCTGTGACGTATTATGACGGAGGGTCCATGTAACTATGATCATAGTCTTCTAATCCTACACGAACTACAAATCGGAGAAGACCCCAAGAAGGTTCCCTGAACTGTGCCCCCTTTTGGATACAAGTACATGAGCTACCATTTGATGATTTCTTTGAAGCGGTCAGGCGCATCTTGGGTGACTATGCAACTAAATACCTTGATTATGATCCTGCAAGAACAAAAACTCATGGACAAATCGGTATATGCACATTCAGGTGGAACTCGATGCCAACAAACCACTTTGGAGAGGAAAGAAAGTCGTTCTTCATGATGACGAGAATGTCAAGTGTCCATTTAAGTATGAACAACTTAAACGCAAGTCATGTCCAAAGTAACACACAGTGTGTGTTATCAACACACGGCCGTGTGTTAGTGACCAGTAGCCACGGGAAGCATAACAAACGACCGTGAGTTTTTGAGCTCTTAGAGAGAGTTAGATTTCCAGAGAGACGATTGAAGCGAGATGATCAACTAGGATTGGCGAAGGGTGAATCATCAAGTCGATGATTGAGATTTCCACTAAGAACATGTCGTCTTCTCTGGTTTTTCTTCTCTTCTCTTGGGATATATTTTCCAAAACCATGAGCGGCTAAACCTTTTGTGTTATTTAGATTACATGAAGCTTTAGTCTAGACTTTGTATGTATGATAGGGTTTTAACCCTTTGATTATGCAATCGATTTTATTCAGGATAATGATGTGTTTTGTCAAAATCTAATTTCATATTCATGCTCGTCTGATCATCTTGATGAAATCTCTATCATTGATTTGTGGGCCCGAGAGGAACGTAGATCAATAGGTCGCTTAGGAAGAACACTAGGTTACTCATTAGCTTGAGAGAGCAATGTTTAATCTAGGCTTTTTGAATTATTTATCATTGTGACATTTCATCGAACACCTGTTTAAACAGAATAGTGCGTTCTGTTTGTGACATTTCATTGAACACCATTTTATCATTGTGACATTATCATAGTGAGTTCTGTTTGGGTGAAGATTAGTTCGAGAGAGGAGTCGAACAGAATAGATCTTTAGATTCGTGGGAGCGGTGTAAGGTTATCAGAGGAAATTGCCAAACAATTATAACTTGTTTAACTGAGATTTTATGTCATTCATTCATACATTGTAGCTATTGTCGGTTCAAGTCTAAGCAATCTTCTTTCCTATTTTTGAAACTTGATTTCTTGCATTTTACTTTCTATTAATTCAGTTCTTAGTTTATAATTTGAAACTACAACACAAAAAAATCAACAAATCATTGTTGCTTGGTCTAGTTAATAAATATAAGTTGAGTAAAATTGGCGCCATGGTTGGGGACTTTTCTAATTGTAGGAAAGATTTTGATTGTTACCTATTCCCTCACTTTTCTTATCATCTCTTTTCCTCCCACACAATTTAGCAGGATTGTTTCTTTTGAGTTCCATTATGTAGGATTACAGTTGGGATGGACAGTGAAAAGGTTCCTATTCTAAAGGTAACTACAATGAAGGTTGGGGTTCTTCTCCCAACTAATATTATGAGAACCAAGGTTCACCAAGCTATTTCCAACCTAATCATAAAGGAGAGCCACAAGAATGGAACAACTTTTGGAATGAATCAGATTCATATTCGAACCAAGACCAATCTACAACACCTTATTTCCAAGACTCGTTACTACCACCAAAGCTACAATGAAGACTATCTGTCCTTTCATAATCAATATTCAAGTGCTGATTCATATCAACCTCCGCCTCCTGAGAATACATATGAAAATATACTTTTGGAGAAATATCTTGCCCAAAATTGTGAATCCATAGCCATGAGTAGTGAAGCAATTAGGTTGTCTGAGCTATGACAAAGTGAATTCTCAAAGATGGCAAATCAGCTATTCACACACCTTAAAGAAAAATATTCTAACCCTCAACCATAAGAAGAGGTCAATTTCGGAAATGAATATGATTTGGGAGTATCAATTAAAGTAGAAGATGATGTGGTAGAAGAGTAACTTATCTTTGAAGATAATCTAGTGTTAAGGATGGTAACTTAGAAGAGTTTGAAAGGGAGGAAGAACCTTTCCGTTGAAGAAAACTTAATTTTCCATGTCGGGTAGTCAGAAAAATTTGAAGAGTAGGATAAAGAGGAGTTTGTGAAATAGATAAGAGAAGATGAAGTGACCTCTCCATAATGACGTTCAAGCTACGATTGAGCACTCCATCATTTGGCGCTCCCCTTCAATTATGGTCCCACCAAAAGAAACCGAGATCCTTCTTGATTCTTGTTTGATTATGAAGTACTTATGTCAGAAAACTAATTCTTCATTCCTCAAGCAGTGGAGGTCAAGAAGAGAATGCTACTTCAAGGCTTGAACTGGAGCTCACAACCACTTCATCAACTTCTTCATCAATCCCCGAGGGTGCTACTTGGCATTCAACAACAATCCTTGAAGAAACTAATGGAATCCAAGGAGGTTCTAAGTTAGGCAGCCTAATCCAGGTATCGTCTAGCTTAAAGGCGTAAAAGAAAGAGCGCTTCTCAGGAGGCAACCCGCGAGTTGAGTCTTCTTGTTTTATTTGTTTTCTGCTAATGTCTTATGGTTGAACTATTATGGGGTTTTGTGTTTCTATTTAGTTTACTGTCGATTAATGTAATAGATTAGCATTAGCCTCTTCTCTCTTTTTTCCCTTTGTTTCTCAATGGCTGTAGAACTCTAATTTTATCCAGATGATGTCTCAATCTCATGCGCCAACTGGCTGAAGTCTTGATCCTTCTCCAGACTCTACAATGCTCATTTATGATCTGTTTAAGTATGGGTGGATTAGAATTTTGTGACATTTCGGGTTAGTGATTATCTCTAGTGTCATCATTTTTGCTTATATTGTGACATGTTTTTACTTTTCAAAATTTCTTTTCGAACTTAGTTTGTGGATGCATGTTTACTATTCTCACTTTATTTTTGGATGTCTTGGATGTTAGGATCTCAATTTTGAACCACTTGCTTTTTTACCAGAAGATAGTATACTAAAGACTCATATACATAATACATATGGATTACCCCACCTTTTACTGGTTTGTTCAATGTTGCAGTATAGTGTATATTGTGTCAACCCCAACAAATTTGCCTAGTTTTTTTTTATGAATATAGGACAGATGGGAGGAGTCCGAATGAGGTTGCTTAAAAGGCTAATGAGTCCAAAAATAAAAAATGTCGTGGGGGTTACGTTAAAACCTAAGCACGCAGGGCGATCCTTGTGGTCTGCCGTCTTCCCAACCTTTTTGAGGCTTGGGGTGTGGGATGGAGACTGGTCACTTCCGAGTTTGGCTACAGTTAAAACTACCTCCATCCGGAAAAAGCCCCTATTTAAAAAAAGCCAAAAAAAGAGGCAAGAATTTTGAAATGAAAGCAAGTGAGGTTTGTATACAATAGTCTATAGAATTCGATAGTCAAGTAAGCAACTCAAAATAAGAGGGAGGAGCATTACTTGAGTGTTGTGATCATAAAATACTATAAAAATTTGCCTATTTAACGATACTTTTTAGTCTAATTTAACAGCGGAATAGCCGTTGTTAAAAGGTTTAACGGCGGATAGGAATCCGCCGTTAGGTTAAGTAATGGGAGGAATTCAACGGCGGTTTCATAACTGCTGTTAAACTAACAGCGGATTATGACCGCTATTACATTTAAAAGCGGATAAAATCCACTGTTAAATTACTGAACAAAATTCCAAGCAGAAACCCATTTCCACAATGTAGTTTCTGCAATTTTCAAATTGAAATTTCAACAACCAGAATTCTAGAACCAATACACATGTAGAATTGGAATAAATATAACTTTATATCATTCAAACTTTACTGTGACTACATCATTTAAAAGTTAAATATTGTTACTACATCATTCAGAAATACAATACTAATAACACTAACACTACTCGTCTTCATTATCCTCCTCTTCCTCTTCCTCATAAGTTGGTGGGCTATCCTCGACCGATCTTTTTCCTTTGGAAGCTCCCGATGTTCCGGAAGCTCCAGATGAGTCCGGTGCAGTACCTTCCAATACTCGAGCCATCGCCTACAACTCAAGGGAGAGAGCACCAGTTTTATTTTGAAATTCTGCAAGCATAAGTTTCGCAATCTTTCGCATGACCGGGTCCTCGAATTGAACTGGTCGAGGATGAAAAGGACTTTGTGTGCTGCTTAAACTCGAACCAAACACCTTAACACAAAACTTATTAAGTTTACAGAAAACCGGACATGACACATTTGTATATACTACTAACAGATACTCTTCCAACTGCAAAATTAGGAAACAAAGTACATGTCAAATTCACAAACATGTTCACTAATAAATTCATTAACCCATGTCAAGTCGATTATATTATATTTTTCTTCTAACTATAAACATAGATGGTTTAGTAAACTTACCACCGAAAGCTTCTTGGCAAATCCCATATGATGCACTCTTGCCCACTTCTCTTTTACTTAATAGCATCTCCCCACAACATCATTCGGGCCAACCTGTGAATTATCAATGGTTGGTCATTGATATTCCTTGCCACTTGATTCTACATGCACAAAAAAGAAAACATATAAAGTTAAGAATGTATTTCCACCATACATATATATAGAAAGAACATACAAATTAAAGTTCATACAAAATTTAGGGTATTTGAATACTTACATACATCTCTTCCGTCGCATCATTGGGGAACTTCTTCTTCTTCCTACCCAGCTTGTGAGTTTCTAGGAAGAGGTCTCCCCTACTAACTGGCCCTCCTTTTTCTTCCTCCTATGAAACCAGGTACACATGAAGTTTAGCTTTAGAATTTAGGAAACTAATGCACTTTCAAATTTAATTCATACCAGTTGTTGTTGCGTTATGTTGAATGGTTTTGACCTGGTTGTATGGTAGATTGATTGTTTCTTTCTGTTTTCCTTGTTAATTGTCGATCTCCTCACTCCTTTTGTTCCCAACTTGTACTTCACAAACCCTCCCAATTGTGAACTTCATAATCAGGATTAGGCTTTGTTGCTACATAGTCAGGTGTAGTCTTAGGGTTTTTTGGGTGATAGACTTTCTTCCAAACTGCCTCTCAATGCTCTCTCCACTTTTTCCCTAGATCTTGGAAGATATGCTTTTGTATATCTTTATCATCCTCAGGCCTTCAACAAAACTGAGGCTACATATATAGATTGATTTAGAAAACCATTGATAAAAGATATAAAATACTCTAATCCTCTAAATAAGAGATAGAAAATACACTAATATTTACCTCTATAAGTCGCTCATATATTGCCAATCGTCGTGGCCAATGAGGAAGCGTTCCAGTTTGATGATCTTCCCAAGCACTTGCCGTAGGTACTGGCCCGATCGTTTATAAGGCACTTGACCCACATCCAACTCCATGAAAATCCTCCTCCCATCCTCCCCAATGTTGCTCCACTCTCTAACCGTCCACTTTTCCTCTTCTGTGTTACAACAACTCCCTGCTTACTCGGCTTTAGAGTCTTGAACCTAGGTTCTTTACAAACTCTACAACTTTGATCGTTTATGGAACTCCCCAATATAACATGCAATCATTAGGACATGCATCTATTTTTTTATAGGTGAGCCCTAATGCTTTAATTATTTTCTTTGCTTCATATCCAGATTTTGGAATGAGAGCAAAATCCAACGCCTCCCACAATAATTCCAGTATGCTAGACATAGGCTTGTCACTAATTTTATGCATGTACTTAATGTGGTACAACCTCATTAAAATGAAATTTTAGTGAACTTCCACCCAGGGTATAGCTTCTCTTCTCCATCAGTCATCAGACGAACGAACTCGGCATGTTTTGGATCCACTGGTGTCGTATTTGATCCGAATTCACCACTCATAACATCCTCTACTTTTTCACCTTCTTGTCTAAGAACACCAAATGCAACATGCAATAAATCATGCATCACTTCTACGTGACTACCTTGATTAGAATCGTTGTCTATAGTTGGGTTTGAAGCACTACCCGCCACTATCGTTTGATGACTCGATAACCCCCCATCTCCATGCTTCTCCCCATGGATATCCCAAATTTTTTATTGAATAGGGTGAACGCCGTAATAAGTGATCAAATACCTTGTTCTCGAGTAGCTTTTTATTGCAGCAACATCCAGGACAATGACAACGAATTGATTGAACACTTGGCCGAGCTTGTGCATATGCAAAATCTAGACAATTATCTACTCCTTGTATGTACTCAGGAGTGTTTCACGGCATTTGCATCCAAGACTTATCCATTTTTTTGTCCTAAAGACCCTAATTAGTCAAATTGCTAGCAAGTAATTAGTACTCATAATGACTTATATTGAATTGAAGAGTATGAGTATAAAAGTTTTTTGAATATTTCAGCATGACCCGTTCATTTATACTTGTACAGTCATACTCTTTAATCTGCAAAAATAACATTTCACTACATACTACTAGTTTCTAAGCAATCACATTTCTAATCAATTAAGCACACTACATACTACTATATTTATAAGCAAACTCATTTTTAGGCACATTCCATTGTCAAGCTACCAAATTATAGTTTATATATCAATTACACAATTATAACACATATGTTAATTAACAAAGCATACTCACATTCTAATATGCAATAAGGGTTAACATATGTTTCTAAGCAATGTATATACTAAAAAAGCTCACCACATATGTTCACTAAACTAGATTCTAAAGTATCATTATACTACCAACCTTAAATTAGAAGGAACTTGAAGTTTAATGGATAAATTTGAGAGATCTTCTTTTTCAAATCACCTAATACAACAAGGTTGACCAAATACACATAATTAATATATGAATATCAAACATAGAACACAAAATCCCAAATTTCTTTATAACAAAAAATATATACGAACCTCAAATTAGATCCTTCTAATCCAATAGAACTCGATGTGTGATCGATTTCTTCGGAATAACTCCCTTACCAAATCGATCACACATCGAGAATGCACGTGGCAAGTTTTGGGAGAGGCTTTTTCATATTGCATGCATGGAGAATGCTTCAAAGGGTGTAAGAAATTACTAGATTCCTAAATATTTATGCTGCTACTAATGGCCAAATTAAATTGGGAAATGGACATATTAGGGAGTTTAGTCTTGGAGGCTAGTGCAGGCTAGTGCCACCATTTCCCCTATATAAAAGGACCTAAGCTATTCAGCTTCATACAGGTAAATACTGGGATAGCTAACACTAAAACAAAGGAGATACAGAGAAAAGCTAGTACTTGGTTCGTTATAAAACTCGTTACGTCATCGACTCGGAAGTTATTATCGATTTTCTCAAGAGTTATTTTTGGTGAGGGTCTCCTGCGTATCTGACTGGGTTAGACGTTCCATTATGAGTTTATTATTATTAAAGGCTAGATGCATGATAGGGTAATGTCCGTTTAATCCTAAGATTATATATGCTTCTTTACCCTATTTATGAGTTAATATGATACATGTTCTGTTACTTTGCTGATATATCTAATTTAATATATGTGTTAATCTGAGTAGTAGATATAACTGATTATTGAATAAATCTGGTAATTGTTTGATCACCTAATTAGGGATCGTGTGCTGGCGATTGTGCTTATACACGGTGGGCCTTGGTAAGCGCCACAACTAACTATTGTCGCGGGCTTTGATAAGCGCCACACTAACTCTACGTGGGTCGTCAGCATATGTGAGCCGGGATCCCAAATAAAATATGGATATGAATTAGATTATAGAATTTATGTGTTATATGCTATATACTCTCTATATGATTAATTGTACCTTAGAGTGACTAGGGCAGAGATCTTCACTCAGTGATTAGCACTGGCTCTTACTTTCCATTTCAAAGCGACAATATGCTTTACTGGTATATACACTGCAAATCTGCAAAATGGTATCATCGAGCTCCGGGGTCGGCCATCATGGTGACGATGCCAGGTAGATATCGAAGATTGTGTCTTGATCCTCATTTTTTGTTTTAAAACTCGTTTGAGACTCTTACATTCATCATGTGCATATGTTATGAGTGGTTGTGTACTAGTATAGTGTGAGATATGGTTCTGTAAACTATAGTGGCCATAAGGGCAAGTAAATGTACTCCGGCCCGAGCCTGTGAAGCTCAAGACTCCTGTTCTATATGTATATGTGTCCTTCTTGACTTTTGGTATAGTATATTGTACTGTGTAAAATCAATAAGTCATATATGAAATTGTGAGCAATAAGTCATATAGATCAAGGATGTACTGTTGGTTTAGGAGTCCCTTTATGTCCTCATAGATAACCTATCGGAGGTACCATTTGAGAGGGAGGTGGCTTTTGATATAGAGGTTGTGTCGGGCACAACACATATATCTTAGCACCCTACCGCATGTCACCGTTAGAGTTGAAGGAGCTCAAGAAGTAGTTCCAGGAGCTGTTGGAGAAGGGTTTCATCCGCCCTAGTGTGTCACCCTAGGGTACGCTGGTGTTGTTTGTGGAGAAGAAGGATGGCTCTATGTGGATGTGCATAGATTATAGGAGGTTGAAGCAGGTGTCTGTGAGAACAAGTACCCTCTTACATGCATCAATGACCTGTTCGATCAACTTCAGGGAGCATCTGTGTTGTCTAAGATTGATCTGAGGTTGGGGTATCACCAGTTCAAGGTGGCAGAGGAAGCTTCTCCTAAGACAGCTTTTCGAACAAGGTATGGCCACTATGAGTTTCTAGTGATGCCGTTCAGGTTGACAAATGCCCATGCAGCTTTCATGGCATTGATGAACAAGGTGTTCCATGGGTACTTGGAAAAATTCGTCATAGTATTCATGGATGACATCTTTGTCTACTCCAGGACGGAGGTTGACAGGCAGAGCACTTGAGAGCAATTTTGCCTACCTTGAGGAGGGAGCGACTGTATGCCAAGTTCTCTAAGTGCGAGTTTTGGCTGAGGGAGGTGTTATTTCTGGAACATCAGATAAGTGGTTGGGGCATCGAGGTAGACCCGATGAAAGTAGAGGTGATAGTGAATTGGTCACCGCCTAAGAGTGTAGCCGAAGTGAGGAGCTTTCTAGGTATGGTAGGGTATTAGAGGAAGTTTGTAGAGGGGTTCTCTAAGATAGCAGGACCACTCCACAAGCTGATCAGAAAGGACACGCCTTTTGTTTGGAGTAAGGCCTGTCATGAGAGCTTTGAGGAGCTGAAGAGGAGGCTGACTATCGAGCCAGTACTTACCCTATCGGTAGCTGTTGAGTATGTGGTGTACAGTAATGCCTCATATTTGAGGTTACGTTCTCTACTGATGTAGGATGGCAGAGTGGTGCCTTATCCATCTTGCCATTGAAGGTGCATGAAGTGAACTACCCAGTTCACGATTTGGAGCTAGCAGCTGTGTTCTTCGCACCGAAGTTGTGGAGACACTACTTGTATGGCAAGACCTTTAGGATCAAGAATGAACATAAGAGTCTCAAGTACTTGATGTAGCAAAATGAGGTAAACATCAGGCAGAGGTTCTGGTAGAGTTGCTCAAGGACTATGACTGTGTGAAAGACTATCATCTAGGGAAGGCCAATATAGTGGCTGATACTTTGAGCAGGAAGGATGGGTTGACCAAACTGGTCGAGATGAGGAGCATGGGTATTGGGTTGGAGATCGATCCAATCAAGGGATCACAAGCAAGATTGGTAGTATGACCCTTCTTGTTTGATCGGATTACCGAGGTTTGGGCGATAGACGAGTTGGTTTTGGAGGCTCAGCGGCTGATTTTGGCCGGTAAGGCTACGCCCTACACTTGGAAGGATGGAGTGATGCTCTACCAAGAAAGTGTGTATGTGCGTTCTGGGTCCAAGCTGAGAGATGATATTTTGGATAAGGCACATTTGTCTGCATGTACTATACACCCATGTGAGACGTAGAGGTACATGACACTTTCTCCTCACTACTAGTGGCCCGATATGAAGAAACAGGTGATTCAGCATGTGGCTAGCAGTCTGATGTGCCAGAAGGCAAAGTTTGACCATAAGGCATCAGGAGGGTTGCTCCATCACCTACCTATACCCATGGGGAGGAAGAGAAGTTGCTGACAGGACCTCAGATGGTTCAGGAAATGGCCTCACGAATTAGAGTGATCCGGCTCAGAAGTGACAAAGTAGTATGCTAACAGGAAGGCTAGAGAGGTTAGCTTTATGGAAGGGGACAAGGTCTTCCTTTGGGTATCTTCGGGGAAGAGGGTGATGTGGTTTGGTAGGTAAGGGAAGTTGGCTCCCCGGTCTGTTGGCCCTTACGATATCATTCGAAGCATAGAAATTGTCGCTTATGAGTTGGGCTTACCTGCTGAATTGGATTGGATATATAATGTATTCCATATGAGGATGCTTTGGGCTTACATTGGTATGTTGAATTAGGTGATCCAACCATATGAGATTTAGTTGGAGATGGACCTGACCTTGGTTGAGCAACCAACTCAGATTATGAACAGGAAGGTTCACAAACTAATGAGCAAAAAGATGCCAATGCTAAAAGTGATTTGGCGAACTCAGGATGTCGAGGCTGCAACTTGGGAGACAGAGGCTAGCATGCAGGAACGCTACCCGAAGCTCGTGGAGGATTACCTAGTTTCTTTTCCCATGTTAAGTTTTCTCATTCAGGTTTCGGGATGAAACCTTTTTGTTGGAGGGAAGAGTTGTGATACCCCGATTCAGGGTTAACCGTTGATTTTGGATTTTGTTTGGTTTTTGTAATTTCTGAAGAAAGTTATTAATGAATAATCAGCCACAGACGTGACCTTTAGTCTGTCATGGGTGTGGTCGTCAGGCAGACCATGGTCGTGGTCAGCATGCGTCACAATTGTGACTGACAGAGTGATCACGGTCGTGACCGTCTGTGGGCCACAGGTGTGGTTGTCATGCAGCCACAGGCGTGGCAGTAAGTCAGCCATGGGCGTGGTGGACCTGTTATATAACCAGAGTCGTGACCTGTACAACTCAGAATTACAGAAATCAAGATTAGGGTTCTCTAACAAACGGTGATTGATTTCCAGGTAGAGAAGAATGTCAAAAGGATCGATCCCAGATTAGTAGGGGAGGCCTAGAGAACGTTGAGGAAGCTTCAGAAGTTAACCTATTTTCTTCCTCCTTTCTCAAATCCTTTGTTTTATTCCTACGTTCAAAATCTTGACAAGATTGGGTTTTGGGGTTTTGGGATTTCAATCCTATGATTTATCCTTTAGGTCCAATGGATCAAGAGACTAAGCTCTAGGGAGGCTGCTACAGACCAGACTCGACTAGGAAAGCACTTTCAGGTGGGGGTTTAGATTACTTTTCTACTTTAAGTGTAGAACTATAATTAGGATTGTAAGGAATCCGATAAATGGATTCTCAAGATGGTACAGTTGCATGTGATCCACTGTACCGATGTTGTGCGATTGGAACTAGGGTCGTTGGACTATGCAGTAGCATGTGATTAGTGTACAGTTGTTGTGATTAGCAGGTCTTTGGGATCGTATCGTAACATGTTCTACTGTACCCGGGATTATATTCGAGCATAAGCTCATGGCACTTATACTGTTGATAGGATTGGTAGCGATTATCTTACCATATCTGCATGCTTTTTGAGTGAATACTAGCTTGTTTATGCTTCAATCCCGTGTGATTTTGTGTTTTGGCATTGTATGCCTAGACCCTTTCACTTGGACCGTTTCGGTCCATTTGATGTGTTTCTTTGTAGTATGTGTTATCCACATGTACTTTAGAGAGAGGTGGTCTGGCTATGAGGCTATGGACGCGAAATAGAGCATGGTTGGAGCTCGAACAGAAGGACGGTGCAAGAATTGATGAAGAAGCAAGGCTGCACACTGTGCACCAGTGCAATATGTGCAGGCCTTCATGCTGCAATTACTCCCATAGCAAAAGGGGGTTCACACCGTACAACTCCCACATAAAGTAATTTCCATATCAAAGGAGCTATTTGAGGAAAGAGAGAAATCATCTTCCCCAACAATAATCCCTCAATTTTCCCCCGACTTTCCTATGAAAAAACACTATATCTCCATCCCTAGAAGTTAGATTGAAGATCTAAAGGAGTCCCCATTGAAGATTGAAGCAAGAAGATCAAAAGTGAAGATTGAAGCAAGTCAGATTGATTGTCTCTTCATCAAGATGCCGGTTAGGCCTTTTTCTATTTTCTCTTCTTCTAGAGTTATGAATAGCTAAATCCTCACAGTTTTTGGATGGGATGTAGGATTTGAGCCATGATACTCTCCCTAAAAGTATAGGGTCAAAGATTGTTGGATAATTAGAATTGAATGGAAGATGGCTTTGATTATTGGTGTTTTCAATGTTGTTCTGTTAAGACTCGAATTAGGTCAAATCTACAAAACCCTTTGTTTGATCGACTTAGGAATTCATATGATATACAATCTAAGATAGAAGGAAGTTATCGGTGGAGTAAGCCAATAGCTCGGTTCTACCTTTCGTACTTCTTTTGGTTTTAATTGTTAGTCATCAAATAATTGGCGGGCGTTCTAGTTTGCACCTAATAGACCAAGTTGGGTGTAATCATTAGTAGCTTAGTTGTTGATGGACCAAGTTAACACTAATTCCAATTAATTGTGATTTCCTTTAATTCTTAAAGAGCACCTTATAACTTTGTAGAACTTCTCGGTGTTCATTACTGGTTAGCCTAGTTGAGGTTATTCTAACCTTGATTGGGAAACAATTAGTGGTAATCCGCATGCATGATCGTGCCGCGGATTCATATGAGCGATAAGAGTTGTTTTATTATTCAATCCAAGTCCAACATTTTCCCAATCCGACTACTATTAGGAAGTTGAGCTTGATGAATCATCCCTTCTAAGCACTTGTCTTCTCCTCCGGATGAAACCTTAATTGTTAGTTTTAATTGAATCAATAGAATCATTAGAAACCGCTCTCAGTTTGTTCAGTCTAGGCTGTGTTGATAAGTTTAAGAAAAGCATAATGAGAGGAATCCTTGGACACATATAATACTTGTGTTGTCGAGATAACTATGAAGTTATTTTGGCGATCAACTGTGATTCATAGTTCATGATTAGGACAAGATTCAGGTCTAGCTAGATTAGCTCTCGATATGCGTTGTTCACCCACCCTAGTATTGTGCAATCCCTTAGGATGTTCTACGACTATAGAGTATCTGTCGAGTATGCCTATTTGGTGCTGCTCACACGGTGTCTATGGTCTATGAGATAGTCTTCATGGTCTGATCCACTATGAGCTATCGACTCTAGCTAGGCGTGACTGATGATAGGATGATGCCTACGGACCATAGGGTCACATTATTAGATATGACGGCGTTCTACGCTAGTTTGCTTAGTCACTCAGTGCTTATCACTAACCCCATCTTTGTTTCTATGCATGATCAACTGTGGGACCTCAGAAGAAAATGTCGCCTAAGAGAGCGAGACAGCTAACAACATGTCCAGCTAGTGACTCTGGGAGTCATCGAGAGAGGTACCTTGGAGGACCTGGACTTATCCCTTTCTATGTTTTTAGACGTTTTCATGTTTTTGATATGATTTGACAGGTTTAACTATGATTGTGAGTTTTCCACTATTTTGGGATGTTTTCATTGTTGTTTAGTACTGGATTTTGAGCCATGTAGCTCTGTTTCCTTCTGCTATCATTTTACTTATGATTTGAGGATATTCAGTGCGGTTATTTCTCTTATGTATGAATTTTTATTATATATTGAGTGAACCGTGAGTATGCATGGGTCGAACCGCTTGGTTTGACCAGGTATGTTAGGAGTAGGTTTCACAGTTTAAGTGTGCGGGGATTTGATGTGCTCGATTATTAGCACATTTTTCCCTCTTTAAATTGACATTTGTGGACGTTTGGATGCCTTAACATGTTCAAATTCATGGCGTTTGGTGCATATTTGGTTCCCATTGGCCCATTGGGTATTGTTACATTGCTTTGTGTGTTTTGTTACATTTCAGGTGTCATATGACATCTCGGGATGAATCAAGGCATGACGGGGAGGCTAGAACAACTCAGTACGTTCCACTTGGGAAGAAAATGTTACAGTTTTGTATTTTGGGCATAACTGATCGCTCAAAAGCTTGATTGATGCAAGGTCAGTGATGTTGGAAATATAATTCAATTTTCTATAACTTTCATGTTGACGTCATGTCCAAAATCCATGTATTTATAACACAAGGCGTGTACTATCAAGAGACGACCGTGTTTTAGTGACCAGTAGCCACGGGAAGCATAACACACGACCGGTGTTCCTAATACACACTATGTGTTAGCCTCTGACGAGATTTTTGGGGTCTTTTCCTTTTCAGACTTGGTTTAGAAGCCTATTGATCGCCAAGGAAAAGGTGTTATCCCAATTCCTAGCTTCTAAGTGTCGTATTCCACAAGGAACATTTCAATAACTCTTACTGAACCCTTAAACACGGTTCAAGCTACCTAAGATTCACAAGTAGAGTTCTCTAGGTTATTAACTAGTGTACTAATCATTCAATAATATAATTGAAGGCAATTTAAGCAAACGAACGAAGCAAAACAAGAGAGTGAAAAGGGCAACAAAAAGAGGAGGGTTATTAGACTTCGTGCGTTGGATTATGCTGAAATCCGATGCACTAGGTAGATTGGATACTTCGGATACTAATTATGGTTTGATTCACCTCTAGGAATTCGTAGGAATCCATAGCACGTGTATGCATATGGACTACCATTACTAGTTCACTTGAAATCAAGCTACCTAGTAATGAACACAATGTGCTCAACAAAATGCCTAGGTGTTCGAAATACCTTAAGATCACTACAAAGGCTTGGAATAGGGTGTTAAGTCACCATCTACACCCCAAATGCTCCATCCCTCAATCGTGTCACTCAATTGAGTGACTTTCGAAATGCTAACCAAGTGTTTGATGAAATTCCCCTAAGGTAATTCTCACACTAAAGATTGAATTGGGATGTGGTTTGGTCCACACACACCTTACTTCAATCATGGATTAAAATACATACGCAATTCAATCACAATTAAGCAAAGGAAATAGCCCATTTGACCCAAATCAAGCCATGGCACAATCTAGGTTGAAAACACCATAATCGAAGAAATACTCATAACTATAATCAACAACCTAGTGTATCCAACCCTTCATCATGAGAGGATCATCCTAGCACATCACACCACCCTAATCTAACCACTCTAATGGCTTAGCCAATCATCATGATACTAAAACTAAGAGAAAGGGATACAATAACCATCAATCAACAAGTATTAATACGGTGATGAGAGTAGGATCCTTCCTCCAAACTCTAGCACTCCGAGTGCCTTTAATCCTTTCTCTTCTCTAGCTGCAATGCTTCTTCTAGGTCTTCAATTGGTCTTCTAGGGCTTCTAATTGGGGAAAATTGAGAGAAGAGTTGGGTCTGAACAATTGTTATGACAGAAGTGTGAATAATTGTTCCTCTCTCCTCCAAAATCCGTTTAAATACTCTTGTTTGCAAGGTCCACACGCCGTATGGTCCCACACCGGCTCCACACGTCGTGTGGCCTCATTTCTAGCTTGGGACTTTGTTATTTGATTGCACATATCCCCCTCGATCGCCCAACCTCTGTTTGAGCTCCTATTGGTCTCATTAGAATCGTCTCATCGTCCTCTATCCATTGGATGCCTACAAACTTAACGACACATAGAGAAAGCAAGTCGAACGGACCGAAATGGTCCATTCGAGAAAACCCTTGTTTCTTCCAACCAATCACAAAGGAGAGTCAAAACTGGTCAAACCGAGGCAAGAACTGCTTGAGAAGCAAACTAATTAAAATTGAAAATTAACTAAATTGGTTGAAAACTAACCAAATTAGCTTAAAAGTAAACCATTGATGTTGAGTCTGTTTGAAACCCAACCCAACCAAAAATCGGTTGATTAGGTAGGACTAAGTCTGATAAAAAACCGGCCTGACTCCCACCCGTAAACAACTAAACATATCCCATCATCCACAACATAATTTACTTATTAAACTAACAAAGAGAACTAATGAAACTAATCAACTTGAATATAAACCAAAATAAACCTTCCAAGCTAATCATAAAAAAAACCCTTAATAAAAACCCAAAAAATCTTAATAAAAACCCAATACTCTAAATTTTAAACCGTAAAATCAGAAACAAAATTTCAAATATAAACTCAAAACCCAAAGAAATTAAAAAAATAGATGAACCCAATTGTTTCCCACAGCCGTTATATCCTTTTGAGGTCATCCTTGACCGTTGGATCAAATCGTCAGCAAGTACTGACATATTCATATTTTGCACCCAATCTTTTTTATAGTTGGCCAACTCTTAATAACCAATAAAAATGCAGTTGCACAATATAAGAATGAGATTGATAATAGGTGAACCATCCCACTAATGAACAATAAGATATCATGGTACTTTATATAGTTTTAATTAAAATAGTTTACTTTATTAAACTAATAAAAGTAACTAATGAAATTAATCAATTTAAAAATGAATTAAATTAGTTGATAAAGTAAACTATTAAAGTTAAAAATTAAAACCGATTTTAAGAAACTTAACTATAAAAAACCCTGTACTGAATAGTAAAATCCCCTTAATGAATAATAGAATCACTTTAAATAGTAGATACCCCTTAATGAATAGTAAAATCCCTTCTTACTTTATATATCTTAAATTAATAGTAAACAGGGACTTAATTGTCCGTAATCTTTGGAGTTCCGGAAAAGGTTGACCAACTTATTCAAAGGTGGAGTTGCCTCTACCAGCATACATGTTCTGTCGAAAATACTAATTTTACTTTTGATTCTCAGTTTATTTACTAATGTATGAAGACGAAGTGTGTTTCCATACTAGCCGTTCAACAGTGCAGAGAATCATGAATCTGTGATGAAAGTGGGGAAGGAATGGAATGAGAAACATAACAACAAGCGGCAAAAGGAAAGCACAAGAATGTGATTCTTGTCCTATATTAAACAAACGCGCTTGTAGAATAATTTCCCATTCATCTTCATATCATGAAAACTATGCAGAAATTCATCATCTTGCCCTCTGGTTTTGACATGAAGGATGTGTCATCAATTCCTCATTCACAACTGCTGCCGGTGTTTGTCACTCTGGTCTCAGTCTCTGTTGCTCTTGCTTGGCATTATTACACCAGAAAGCCCAAAGGCTGCTTAGACCCTGAAAAATTCCACGAGTTCAAGCTGGTTAAGAAAACAGCAGTCAGCCCCAATGTTGCCAAGTTCAGATTTGTTCTCCCTAGTGCAAATTCCATCTTGGGCCTTCCCGTTGGATATCACCTCGTTTGCAGGTTCAACAAAACTCACTTCTGTTGTGTTCTTTCAATCCCAAAAAGCTTATATTGTTACCGTTACTATGTTCTTTCAACTGTGAAACCAGAGGACAGGACACAGAAGGCAAAGAAGTGACCAGGAAGTACACTCCAGTCACCTTGGATTCTGATGTTGGCTATTTTGAACTCGTTATCAAAGTTAGCAAACCCCCCCCCCCCCCCCCCCATTTTATAACACAGTTTTATTCTTCCCTTTAAAATGTGTTCCTGTTGGGTATTGATTGAAGAAAGACCATTTCTTTATTGGATCCAGATGTACCCACATGGAAGGATGTCTCATCATTTCAGGGAGATGCAGGAAGGCGACTATCTGGCTGTAAAAGGACCTACGGTTAGTCTTCTACACCTTCATGAATGGATAATTATTCGTAATGATTGCTCGAAATGATGATTACTTTCCACGATTGAAGGGGCGATTCGGCTACAAACCTGGCCAAGTGCGAGCTTTCGGGATGATTGCTGGAGGATCTGGAATCACCCCTATGTTCCAGGTCCATCTGTCAAAACATTTTTCCAAGGAAAGATCAGTTATAGCTTGCTTTGCTCATGCATTGGTGTCTTTTGCCTTCTAATATGTTACAGGTGACTCGAGCCATATTAGAGAACCCGAAAGACAAAACAAATCTATCTCTCATCTACGCCAACACAACATTTCAGGACATTCTGTTGAAGGTAAACTATCATTTTCACCTCTTGATCATCAAATGATCTTCGACATCTTATGGTCAAACTGTGGACGATGCTGTAGGAGGAACTGGATGGTTTCGCCAGAAGATTCCCGAGTCGTTTCAAGGTATATTATGTGCTGAGTCAGGTATGGCTGCTTTTCCAATCTCTGCTTCGTGGCTCTTTACTCCGTCCACCATTGCTAATCCTTCGTCTGGCTGGTTGCAGCCTCCTAATGAAGGATGGAATGGCGGTGTAGGTCGTGTAACCAAGCATATGATACAAAGTTACTGCCCGCCACCAACTCCTGACATCCAGGTTCTAAGGTGTGGGCCACCTGGCATGAACAAAGCATTGGCTGCTTATCTGAATGAACTTGGTTACACCGCTAATATGCAGTTTGAGTTCTAGAAAGTTAACCATGACTTGACTCATAGTGTATCCAAATGTAATAATTTGCTATTGTAGTATATCTGAGATCAGAGTTCAGGTTGAACAAAAACTAAGTTTCTCATAGTCTTCCCGTCGACAATCATTCATTCCCAAATTGACCACCAATTCAGAGCTTGAATTCAGAGTCTCCTGATGACTGGATCGATCGACGAAACTGCTGAGTCCTGGAACAATACCCGAGAACCTACATCTTGAACTAGAAGATCGTACGAAAAATGAAGAGGCCTTTCATAAACGAGGGAGAGACAGCTCCAAAAGTAATTGCTTCAACTAATACATAAAAATTATTCAACTACCTGCGGCCGTAAGATGCACTAAGCTGCCAAATTTTCCCAACTTCAGGTTTCATTTCTTTTCCTAGTCTTCTCCTACAGAAAATGGCAGGAAACCCTTAGCAAGATGATACAAATCATACATTCGGAAATAAAAACGAGTAAGAAGAATTCCAGCCAAAGTCACACACTCCATAACCATGGTCACAGAAATAATAATTATGCATGTACTACGACCAGGTCCAAAAGCACCATTATGCATGCTAGCATACTATTATTACTTTCATTACGAGGTCAACAACTCCTTTTGTGTATGATCGTTCAACTATTGGGCACAAATCAACATCCACAAGCAGCCTAGTACAATCTTGCTACACATTTAACCTGCTGCTGATCCTTTGTTGACTGCCTCGCCTCTAAAAATGTATCGAAAATCTAGAACTAGTAAAGCAATCAACTGACAGCGGATAAACAACTAGGTCGGGAGGGGAAAGCCTAATTAGTAAAACCGGAACCCATCGTGAAAAACAGAACTAACATATACTCCAACAGCCAAGGACTGAAGGGAAGAAGACGTCCAAAATTCTGGCTTAGATTTGGATACTTACTCTACCAACGATCTGATAAGTGATTTAGGCCTCTCGTGACCATCTTCGTCTTTCTTTTGAGGTTTTGGTTTGCCAGCAGTCTGCCTTGTTTCTGGTTTCCAGTTTGCTTTAATAAGAGATTGACCTAATAAATCAGCAATGTCTGACGCCATGGCTTCAGCCTTCTTTACATGTGGAAAACTTTCAGGGTCAAATTGATGAGACAACCATAGGTACATTGACAGAACTTCATGTTTTGTCTCCAGATCCAGGAGCTCAGAGTCATTCCTGGCAGAACCCTTTGGCATACCCATCGCTATACTTGCAGGTACTTTCCGACCAAACCCAAAGCAAACCTTAAAAGATGGTACATTGCTTTTGGGTGTCTAATATTAACGGGAGCAAAACAAAAGTTGAAACGATCTTTGAGAGATAAACCTGAGACTTTCTCTAACATATTTGCTACCTTCTTTATGTGACCATGCTTACACAAAAAGTAGAGCCCATCAAGGCGGCAACTTTCACCAAATGTATCCTAGCATCTTAGGAAAGGTAAGACCAGGAAGCTGTGCTGCAAATAATTCAACCTGCTCATAAAAGGGGAAGAGTCCTACTTTCTTAACTTCCTCAAAAGGTTGCTTTAAGCACTCAATCAGATAGGGAATATCATCCAAATGTAAGGTGGTCGTGAGTCCATCCGGAAAACAACTTCCTCTCCTACTAGCTCTTCCTCCAATCTGCTTTGTTGAAGATTAATCTACAATTCTCTAGATTAGTCTCTACAACTCTTACAAAAATATCTCAACTCCTAATTACCAAATTAATTAAGATGTGATATGTTAAAATAATTAAAATTTTAGAAACCACAAATTCTACCTACTACTTGTATCATGGCTATTATAAATAGCCTCACTTGTAACAAAGTGGAGTATGAATTGAAGAAATAAGAAAGAAGAACTAGAGAGACATTTGTGAGTGGTGAGAGTAAAGGTCCAAGTGACCAAATTGTAATATCTACAAATTTGAGTGATCAATTGAGTGAATTATCAAAATTCTATTTTTTCGATCCTAAATTCCGCTACATTTTCGCTAGCGCCCCAACAAATTTGGTATCAGAGCTAAAGTTACGTTGAGTATGCTCTGTGGTTGCGGTTTTAATAACTGATCTTTCACATCAGAAAAGTTACACTTTAGTACTTTGATAACCATATTATAACCTACCCTCACAAAACCCTCTCAAAAACTCTACCAAAAGAATCCCCTCAAAATCCTATACCAGCACCATTGTCAAGTTCCATGTTCGTCAACTCTCCAAATCAAATTCCAATTTTTGATGGAGAATTGTACGAATCCTGGAAAGCACAAATGGAGACTATCTTCATTTCGCAAGACTTGTGGGATATTGTTCAAGAAGGCATCGAACAATCACCACAAGAGAATGATTCCACATCAACCGGAAAAGGCGGAATTGGCAAAAGATGACGATCCCAAAACAAGCGGGACGAAGATGAAGGAACATAAGGAGAATGTCAAGAGGAACGCCAGCGCATTGAGGATAATTCAGCAAGCTGTGAGCAAAACAATAGTTCCGAGAATTTTTCGCATCAAATCAGCCAATGAAGCTTGGGAAGTCCTGAAGAACGAATTTCAAGGTTCCGAGAAGGCAATCTCCATAAAACGCCAAAATCTATGACATCAATTTGACAACCTGGCGATGAAAGAAGGCGAAAGCATCAAAGACTTTCATTCTCGTGTTGTAGAGATAGTGAACTAGATCAAAGTCACTGGAGAGACTATCGACGAGAAGAAGATCGTGGAGAGGATCCTCTGCAGTCTAACGCCGAAGTTCGAGCTCGTCGTCGCTGTCATAGAAAAAACCAAAGATCTTGGAAAATTACCCATGACGGAGCTTATGGGATCACTTGTAGCTCACGGCCAGAGATTGAGTCGGTTTACTAACCAACAACTCGAACAAGCTTTTCAATCCAAGGTCGACATCAAAGGAGAGCAGAACCATAGAGGGGGGCAACTTCCAAAAGAAAGGAGGAAAACCGAATTTCAAGAAAAGCAGCAATTGGAGCCAGAATCAGGAGAAACCAAACAACTCCAACGACGGATGCAAAATTTGCAAAAAATCTAACCATGCTACCAAAGAATGCAGGTTCAGGTGCACCAAGTGCAAAATTCAAAATCACTCTCAACGAGATTGCTGGTTCCAGAACAAGAAAGAAGAAGGCGAATCAAGCTTCGCACAGAAGGACGAAGAAAAAATAGTTGCATACACTTGCTTCAAAGCCGAGCAAAAATCTCAACTTCCATGGGTGGTGGACAGCGGTTGCAGTAATCACATGACTGGAGATCGGGAGTCCTTCACCGAGATGGATGATACATATAAGTCCCACGTGAAGATTGGAGACGGTAAAAAGCTGGAAGTTGAAGGAAAGGGTACAATCATCGTACAAGGAAAGGGAGGTAACAAAACTCTAATCGAAGAAGTTTTGTACGTTCCTGAATTAGCTCAAAATCTTCTGTCTGTTGGACAACTAATGCATAAAACTTACAAGGTACTCGTTTGATAACGACCAACGTGAGATTATCAACAAATCCAACAACTCGAAGGTGGCAAAAATTCCAATGATTTCCAACAGGATGTTTCCTCTCACAATGTCGAGGAATGAAGAATTAGCAATGAAGAGCCAAAGGATGGATGAATCTTTCCTATGGCATCTCCGATATGAACACCTAAACTACAAAGGGCTTAAATTGCTGAAGTAGAAAAATATGGTGGTCGGTCTTCCCCAAATCAACAGAGAAGACAAGGTCTGTGAAGGATGTATATATGGCAAAATGCATCGCCTGCCATTTCCAAAAATTACTTGGAGAGCAAAAGCACCATTAGAGTTGGTACACGCTGATATTTGCGGACCAACTAGAACAACATCCATAGGTGGTAAGAGATATTTTATATTGTTTGTGGATGATTATACTAGAATGATATGGGTATTCTTTCTTGAGCAAAAGTCAGAAGCTTTCTCCAAGTTCCTTCAATTCAAAGCAGCAGCTGAGAAGGAAAGCGGGCATCAGATCAAGACACTCCGAACAGATCATGGTGGAGAGTTCATCTACAAACCTTTCATGGAGTACTGTCGCACCAACGGAATCAAGAGGTAGTTGACAGTGCGATACACACCACAGCAAACTGGCGTAGCAGAACGAAAGAACATACAATTGTGGAGATGTCAAGAAGCATGATGACTACTAAGAAAATTCCCAACCAACTATGGGCAGAAGCGTTCAATACAACAATATGTATCCTCAACAGATGGCCAACCAAATCAGTGAAGAACAAAACACCTTTTCAAGCATGGCACCACAAAAGGCCGCAAGTGGATCACCTCAAAATATTTGGATGCATAGCGTATGCACACATCTCTACCCCAAATCGAGACAAGTTCGACCAGAAGGGAGAGAAGCTCATCTTCATCGGATATAGTGACAAATCCAAAGGTTATAGGCTCTACAATCCATTGAAGAACGAGGTGGTGATTTCACGAGACGTTATCATCGACAAAATGGCCGAGTGGAGCTGGGAAAATCAGGATACTCAACCTCCATCAACAAATGAGATCCTGGAGAATCCAACAACTAAACCAACAACACCAAACAAGGCGGATCAAAATCCAAGCCAAGGAAGAAGTCCAACAACAAGTACAACGAGAGACAACTTCAGAGACGTCGTGATAGATTTAGATTCACCTCCATTAAAGGTCAGATCCTTAAGAGAAATTTATGAATCAAGTCACATAGCATATTTTTCTTGTGAACCCTATACATTTGAAGAAGCGGCAAAAGAAAAAGTCTGGATAGAAGCAATGGACACTGAGATCACAATGATCGAGAAGAACAGGACTTGGGAGCTCGTGGACAAAGCAAAAGACAAACCGGTCATAGGTCTAAAATGGATATACAAGACCAAATTTAACGAAGACGGTTCCATCCAGAAGCACAAAGCGAGATTGGTGGAAAAAGGCTATTCACAACAGCCTAGCATCAATTTTCATGAAACCTACGAGCCAATAGCACGGATAGAGACCATCAGAACATTCATAGCTCTAGCAGCTCAAATGAAGTTACCAGTATTTCAGCTAGACATCAAGTCAGCATTCCTCAATGGAACATTAGAAGAAGTCTATGTGGAACAACCACGAGGATACGAGAAGAAAGGAAAAGAAGACATAGTCTATCGACTCAAAAAGGCGCTCTACGGACTCAAACAAGCACCTCGAGCATGGAACAGTAGAATTGATCGATACTTTCAAGACAACGGATTTCAAAGAATTCCAAGTGAAGCATCTCTTTACATCAAAAAGGGAGAAAACAAAAACTTTCTTGTTTTGTGCTTATATGTTGATGACTTAATCTATACAGGCACAAGTCCACAAATGATTGAAGAATTCAAAAGGGCAATGATGTCAGAGTTCGACATGACAGACTTAGGACTCATGAACTATTTCTTGGGAATTCAAGTAAAACAGAAACCTGGAGAAATATTCATCTCTCAAGAGAAGTATACTGAAGACATGTTCAAGAGATTTCACATGGCATCGTGCAAGCCCATAGCAACACCAATGGCGTTGAACGAGAAATTGCAACAAGATGATGGAGCAGAAAAAGTTGACGGGAAAATATACAGAAGCCTAGTCGAATCGCTCATATATATGACACACACAAGACCAGATATATGCCACTCAGTAAGTCTCGTTTCAAAATTTATGAGTGAGCCTAGCAAACTTCATTTTGCACAGCGAAGAGAATCCTACGATACCTCCAAGGCACTAAACAATTGGGCCTAAGGTATAAGAAGGAAGAAGGAAGCAAGCTAATCGGATACACCGATAGTGACTGAGCAGGATCACTAGATGACCGAAAGAGTACATCTGGTTACATATTTTGCCTAGGTACAAAACCAATTTCCTAGAGCTCAAAGAAACAGAAGACTGTGGCATTATCATCAGCGGAAGCAGAATATATTGCAGCTATAGATGCAGCATGCGAGGCAGTATGGCTAAAAAGATTAATTGAAGACTTGCAACAAGGTGATAATGACCCAACCATTATTCACTGTGACAACATGTCAGCCATAGCCATGACGAAGAATCCAGTATTTCACGCCAGGTCGAAGCATATCGAGTTACGACATTATTTCATACAAGATCTAGTCAACAACAGAGAAATCACAATGGAATTCATCAACACGGATAATCAGCCAGCAGATATCATGACGAAGGCAGTTACGAAGGACAAACTCGAGAAGTTCAAATACTTACTCCGAATTGCAGATTAAGAGGGGGTGTTGAAGATTAATCTACAATTCTGTAGATTAGTCTCTATAACTCTTACAAAAATATCTCAACTCCTAACTACAAAATTAATTAAGATGTGATAGGTTAAAATAATTAAAATTTTACAAACCACAAATTCTACCTACTACTTGTATCATGGCTATTATAAATAGCCTCACCTGTAACAAAGTGGAGTATGAGTTGAAGAAATAAGAAAGAAGAAGTAGAGAGGCATTTGTGAGTGGTGAGAGTAAAGGTCCAAGTGACCAAATTGTAATATCTACAAATTTGAGTGACCAACTGAGTGAATTATCAAAATTCTATCTTTTCGATCCTAAATTCCGCTACATTTCCGCTAGCGCCCCAACATGTTTGACCTGAGTTGCTGGAACAGGTACCATCTTGTCACCGTTGTATTTGGAGAGATTGTAAAACACTACTCTCCTAATATTAAGATTCAAACCCATCCCTACTGCATCACTTGCAATTAGCACATCAAAAATAAGTTAGCCTGCTGTCTTCGAGTCTCGAGGGGAAAGGCATCATAAATAACACAGCATCGATGCTTAGTGTTCTTCTCAATTGCCAACTTTACCTCAAAAATTACTCTCCTTGAAAATGCAACGACACAATCACCACAGTTGACATTTTTCAGATCTCCCGGGAAGGTTTTTGCTTCAACAACCAACAGTTTGAACCGAGCATAACGGTGTTTATACAATTCATCTCCAGTTTCTGCACAAATCTTTCTGACAATGTCAAGTACACTTGGATCTCCACATAGATGAATTTCATCAGCCTTCACCCCAAGCAATGCTCTCGTCCAGGCAAAGCCTCTGGATGAGTCTGCTATCATTTGGATCTCATCAATGACTGCTACATCATACATCTCCTTAGTAGACACCATTTCCACAGTACAAGCAACGTGGTTTGTGTTGAAGAATATTATATTTTCCTTATTAGTATAGGAATAAGTTTCAATATTTTTCCTTATTAGTATAGGAATAGTATTAAGAGTTTTCCTAGTTGAGGAAGGATTCTCCTATCCTAGCTCTATATAAACCTATGTACCCCTTATCTAATCCCATATATCACAATACAATTGAAAGTTTTCTCTCATAAATTCAATATGGTATCTCACTGTTGGTTCACCATGACCACGGACAATGAGGCTGTTCCACCTTCTTCCTCTCCAAAACATTCTTCTTCTTCTACCATTCATCCTTCTTCTGCCGTCTCTGAAACTGAGATGGAAGCCAACAACAACAACAACAACAACAATTTCGGATCTGAACCAGGCTCTGGAGGAGCTTCCATGAGGAAATTTAATGGAAAATACTACATCCAATGATCTCAGTCAGTCCGGATGTTCATAACTGGGAAACAAAAAGGGGAATATCTTACTAGTATTGCAAACAAACTAGAAGAATCCGACTCAGCTGCCTTCACCAAGTGGGACAATGATGACAATCAAGTTCGGTTCTGGCTTATCTCAACGATGGAACCAGATATCGGCGACAACTATCTTCTACATCAATCTGCAAAGGAGCTTTGGGAGGATGTGAAAGAAACCTACTCCACGCAAGACAACTCATCTGCTTTGTTCGAACTTGAGTCCAGACTCTACAATTTCAAGCAGGATAACTTGAGTGCAACATAATACTACAATCAACTGGTGTGAACCTGGCTTCAACTAGATTTGTATGAAGCTCAGAAGTGGGATACTCCTAATGATGCAAAAACATTCCGGACATTCATGGATAAGAATAGGACAGTTCAACTGCTTCTTGGACTAAATCAAGACCTAGATGCTGTGAAAAGCAGGGTTATGGGAACGAAACCCTTTCCAAGTCTGAAGAAGGCGTTTGCTGAGTTTTTGAGAGAAGAAGATCGGTGTCATCTGATGGTTATAGAGATGAATACAACCTCTGAACCCAGCAGTTCAGCCCTAAAAACTAAGACCTCAACCATGGCTCTCTTTTTTAAGAACAACCATGACAAGGGGAAACAGAATCCTACTTCTACAGCCTCTTCAAAATGGTGTGATCTCTGCCTCTTTAAAATGGTGTGATCTCTGTCAACGACCCTTTCATATGAACGAGGAGTGCTGGGAAATTGTTGGTGGACCACAAGGATGGAGACCCATACTAAACTTGAATAAGCAGAAGTCTCGTGCGAACGCAGCTGCCACCAAAACTGATTATACGACACAGTTTTGAGTTGGACAGTTGGAGACTCTGAAGAAAATGTTTGCACAAGTCATGAATACTGAGAAAGCTTACCCCAAGAAATCTTACATGTCTAGTCTGTTCGACAAAAAAGGTACTTCGGCTGCTTACACTTCTAGTCAAAATTCTCAGAATATTTGGATCCTTGATTCCTGAGCTACAGACAATATGACTGATTGTAAGGAGTTGATAGAACACTTAAAACATTACCCTAGAACCTCAGGTGTCCGGATTGTCGATGGCTCAATAGCACCGGTGGAAGGAATAGGCATTGTTAGATTTACTAAGGATCTTACTCTATGTCCAGTATTTTATGTGCCTAAACTTGACTGCAATCTTCTCTCTATTCATCAAGTAACGCATGATCTTCACTGTGAAGCTAAGTTTCGCTCTCCCGGTTGTGTGTTCCAGGAGGTGGAGACTAGCAAAATTCTTGGAAGTGGTGAATGTGTAATGGTCTCTACCTGTTGAAGGGAACTCAGATGAGGCCAGTTCCAGTAAAGCCCATAGTAGTAGTAGTGCTAATGTTGTTTCTAGTATTGAACACATTGAGAATCAAGCCATGTTATGGCACTTCCGTCCTGGTCATCCTAGTTTTACTTATCTTGAAAAGTTGCTACATGCATTATTTCAGAATAAAGGTTCAAAGGATTTGAGATGTGATGTGTGTCAACTTGCGAAACATACGCGTTCTTCCTATCCTGAAATCAGCTATCGACATACCACACCTCTTAGTGTAGTTCATAGCGATATCTGGAGACCTATGAAAGTCAAGAACATCAATGGGGCTCGTTGGTTCATAACATTTATTGATGATCGCACCAGGATGACGTGGACTTTCTTAATGAAAGAAAAGTCTGAAACGGTCCAGATTTTTCAGGTTTAAAACACTATATTAAAGTTAATTAAAATACAATATTGATTTGAATTAATCTAAAGATTCGAGCTCTTTTTTTTAGGTTTAAAACATGAACTTAAAACATCGAATAAGACTAAAACCTTAGGATCTCTATTAAATCATTCTTCTACTCTTATTCCGATTTTATTTCGCTCTTAATATGACTTTAATGGACACAAATATGACTTAAATGGCCAAAAGGGCTTGGCCTTTCAGAATTAATTGGGCCCAACCAATTAAAGGGCCAGGCCCGACGGCTGAAGGGAGGCAACCCATGTGCTCGGTCGGTCGAACCGGTTACTCGCAGTTCGACCAGAAATGTGGAAAGACAACATTGCCCCTGGAACTTTGTGCGCTATAGAAGGAAGGCAGGGGCAATTCAGTCATTTCACTCTAACCGTATAAGGACGTATAAAGGGGCAATTTTCATCAAAAATCGGCCATTTTACAGCTTCCCACGCTCTCTCCTCTCCTCCTCTCCTCTCAATTCCCTCTGACTTCTCTCTAAAATCTCTCCCCTCTCTCTAACTCTCTTCCTCTCTTCTCTTCTTCTTCCTCTCGATCGCCACCTCCGTCGCGCCGCTTCCTCTCCCCCCTTTTTTTCTTCTCTTCTTCTCCTTCCCCTCTCCTTCCTCTCCTTCATCTCTTCCTTTCCCTCTCGGCGGCAGCCGCCGCCGCCGCCGCCGCCGCCCCCCCCCCCCCCCCCTTTCCTTTTCTTCTTTTTTTCTCTTCCCCTTCCTTTCTCCTCTTTCTCTCCGTCCTCAATCATCAACAATGAGAAAACAAGTTAGAAACATCACTGGAAACCATTTTTTATGTTGTTTTTCTCTTGTTTAACCCAGATCCGGGCTTGCATGTCATCGGAGGACGCTTCGGCGAGTCCTCTTGTGATATGCAAGTCCCGATCTATAAATCTAGGGCTCGAATATTTTTCTGATCTGGTGGTTTTAATTTCCTCCGTTTTTATTTATTTATTTGGTTAGGGGCGAAAATCGACAGCAGCGTTGGAGAAACAGAGATAGAGAAAAAGCAGCTTGGTAAAAAGTTTAGCCTATTTTTTGCTGATTTTTATTTCTTGACTAGCTGCCTAAGGAACTGACTTAGTTTCGTTATTAGGATTATAGTTGTAGTTTGAATATTTTAACAAAGCTCTATTTAATAAACTTGACTTTATCTCATGTTAAAAAATATTTAGAAACTAGTCGAATAATCTGTGTTTTATCTCGATTATACTGCGATTTTCATGACTTTTTGGATCCCTAGTGAAATATAATTATAGGTTTTTCTATTTATTATAATTTTCAGCAACTTTAGGTGATTTTAAAGCTTATTTTAAGGGTTTGTTAGCTTTATTTATTAACATGAAACGTTCACTAAATCAATCACAATGAACATTGGAATCGAGGGTAGTTTTAAGGGACTATAAGTACAACAATATGTATGTGTGAATGTTGTGTGAATGCTTTCGAATAGGAACGTTTAAATGATTACCTTTGAATCGAAGCTTCTTTTTTTGTCGTGTTTCAGGTGGCAGCCCCTTTGCGAGTGACGACAAAGCGAATGACGGTAGAAATTTTTGTACTTAGTTTTAGCTTGTGTTCTGTAACGTGTTGTAATAATTTGCTTTATTTCTTTATTTTGGACTTGGGTTTTTATGGATTTTGGGGTGTAGGGGTTTTTTTTGGAAACCACTCTCCTCTCCTTTTTCTTCTTTCCTTGATTGTCCATTTAAATCAAAAAAAGGGGTTGTCACCTCCCCTCTCCCCCAATTAAATTCTGCAACGTTTCTTAAACAAAACAAGAGGTGGCAGCCTCTTAATTAATAACAATAACGGACCCGAAATTGGGCCCAAAATCAGGCCCAAAAAGCATGGACATTTCGGCGTAGAATAGGATTACGGAACTAAAAGCTTGAAAGCCCGGACAAATTTGGTTACTACAGCATTTGTGGGGAGAGGCTGTTCTAACAGCCACATACCTAATCAATCGCATGCCTAGTAGGGTATTGGACTTCAAGACTCCACGGCATGTTCTTCTGGCAGATTTTTCCCATCTTGCTAGTTTCTCAGCCGATCTTCCTCCTCGAGTATTTGGTTGCACGATTTTCATTCACAACTCAGCCCCCAATCGCTCCAAGTTAGATCCGCGCGCCTTGAAATGCATGTTTATAGGCCACTCTTCAACCCAGAAGGGCTATAGGTGCTACCATCCTCCGACCAAACGAGTTTACACCCCTCGGGATGCTACCTTTTTTGAATCACAGACCTACTTTCCTACCACTGTGATTCAGGGGGAGCATACAGATAATGATGGCAGTCATACCCTCGTAGATACAATTTGTTTAGAGGAAGAGGACACTCCATCCAAAGTTGTGCGTCAGAGGGAGCTCCCAACTGATGTTGTAAGTCAGGGGAAGTCTCAAATGTCATCAGAGGAACCATTAGAAAAACCTCTTCTTGTTTATCAAAGAAGAAAGAATATTGTGATTGAGGATGATACTCTTGAGACAGAAAACAGTGGATGGGGAGTTACAAATGCTGATCGAGAAGTGATAGTTGAAGAGATTGAAGAAGAGGGTGATGATTTGAGTGATCTAGAGGTTTCTATTGCTCTAAGAAAAGGTGTAAGAAATTGCACAAAATATCTGATTGCTCGACAAATCAGCTATGATGGTCTTAGTAATTCTCACAGAGCATTTATATCTGCTCTCGACGAGGAACAAATACCTAAGAATATTGAAGAAGATATGAAACATCCAAAATGGAGAAGTGCTGTCATGGAGGAGTTACGAGCTTTGGAGAAAAATAATACATGGGACATTGTCTCCCTTCTGAATGGAAAAAACTTAGTTAATTGTAAGTGGATCTTCACCATTAAATATAGAGCAAACAGGTCGATTGAAAGATATAAAGCTAGGCTGGTGGCTAGAGGTTTCACCCAAGCATACGGCGTGGATTATGATGAAACCTTTGCACCAGTGACAAAGCTCAACAGTATAAGGGTGCTATTTTCTCTGGCAGCAAACCTGCACTGGCCGTTACATCAACTTGATGTGAAGAATGCCTTTCTTAACGGAGAAGTTGAAGAAGAGGTCTATATGGTGTTTCCTCATGGAGTGAAAAATCCGAGAGAAGGGTAAGTTTGTAAGCTTCGCAAGGCCTTGTACAGATTGAAACAATCTCCCCGAGCCTGGTTCGACAGATTTACCAAGGCTGTGAAGCAAGGAGGATATTATCAATGTCAGACCGATCACACCTTACTTGTGAAGCACTCACCTATAGGGAAGATCTCCATCCTCATTGTGTACGTGGATGATATTATAATCACTGCAGACGATGTAGAAGAAATTAAGAGATTCAAGGATCAACTGGCAAAAGAGTTCGAACTCAAAGACTTGGAAAACCTTAAATACTTCCTAGGAATGGAGGTTTCGAGATCTCATAAAGGTATCGTAATCTCTCAACAAAAATATGTTTTGAACTTAATAAAGGAAGTGGGAATGCTTGACTGTAAGCCTACCAACACTCCCATGGAGTCGAATAAAACTCTTAGCAGGGACGAGGATATTCCTATAGTTGAAAAAGGTCAGTATCAACGATTGGTTCGGAAACTGATTTATTTAGCTCACACTCGACTCGATATAGCTTTTGCAGTTGGGATTGTCAGCCAGCACATGCACTGTCCTAACAAAGAACACATGGGAATGGTTTACAGAATCCTAAAGTACTTGAAGAGTTCACCTGGAAAGGGAATTTACTTCAAGAGAACTACTCAACGGGGAATTACTGTCTATACTGATGCAAGTTGGGCTGGTGAACTCACAGATCGAAGGTCTACAACTTGTTATTGTAGTTATGTCTGGGGAAATCTTGTGACATGGCGAAGTAAGAAACAAAAGGTTGTGGCTAGAAGCAACACAGAGGCTGAGTATCGACCTCTCGCACTGGGAATCTGTGAGAATCTCTTATTGAAGCGCATCATGAATGAGTTGAAAATTAAGATCGATGATCCTATGTAGTTTCTGTGTGATAGCCAATATAATGTAATTCCATATATCACAATACAATTGAAAACTTTCCCTCATAAATTCAATAGTTTGCAAAAAGAACCTGTTTCTTTTCTTGACCTGTGAGAAGACTACAATAAACCCCAAGTGCATTCACCTTATCAAAAACCTCCATGGCCAAGAGCCTTAACGGGATGCAATAAATAGCATTTTTTGCTTCCATAAATCGCTGCAGTGCATTGTAAGTCTTTCCGCTGTTTGTTGGGCCACAATGGTACACGATCTTACGTTTCATTGCCCTAGCGGAAGGAAACCAAGTGTGCGGCTTTGTAAGGTCTGCTGACAAAAGCATAGCTCGGCAACTCTTAATCTCATCAGGGAACTCTTCTATACAGTATTCAGCAAATATTGGGAAAAGGAATCTTACAGCATCAGCAGACCGACCAAGGGACACCAAGTGCAGCCCAACCTCAGCAGAACACTTGGAAAAGAAAAAATCCCTGAACTCTCCAACAGCACTTGGGAAAAATGACATGCCAATATAGACTGCAAGTGCCTGGTTAGCTGCCCAACCCGAATTCGCAAAGCAAGAGAATACATCCTGCAGAGTACCCCAGTCAGATCGTGTTAACTGGTCGCCATGCCCCTCAGAATCTCTGAGCTCCTTATACAAGTCTATAGGATCAGATAAAGCAATATTCCTTTTCATAACAACTTTCTCGCTCCCAGCAGCATCACCAATGCGATGATCATCCTGCAAATCACTCACATCAGCATCATGATCAGGCCCATGGCTTTTGACTACATTCTCGTTGTCTGCCCTAATCCCAGAGCTCACTTCAGTGCCTTTGCTAATGCCCTCGTCATCATTTTGTCTGTTCAGGGCATCCCTTTCCGCAGAAAACAACCTTATATCAACGGTGCTAAAGCATCCATATCTGGAGCCCTTGGAGAAAAATCGTTGTAGCTCAATCAAGCTAGTGGAGAACTGACGATAAGGAACGCCAGAGGAGGGACCAAAGCGGCGAGTATTGTCAAATTGTCTCAAAGATTGCAAATTTTGAACCGAATGCAGAACCCTGGTTCTGGAACCGGTGGGTTTGGACTTACAAAGCCGTAACAGAGACGAAAGAGAGGACTTTGCCATTGTTATTCTTCTTCGAAATTCATGAAACGAAAAACTAAACAAGGACACGAAGATTCAGATATACCTGAGTAGGCAATCTCGGAACTGAATGAATTTCCGTGAGAGGCGGAATAGAAGGAACGCTGGCGGAAGGATGGTCAATACCGGTCAACCAGCTGGACCTGTATGCGCGGGTGATCAATATCAATGGCTTTTCTTTTTTGCCTGATTGTGAGGAGGCGAGAGACGGACAGCAACGGTGATGGTGATTTTGCCACAGAAAAGAAAGATGGGAGATACATGGGTCGTAGTTTGGCAGTTGCCGAGGATAGCTGTTTAGGGTTTTAGAGGGGTTTAAATTTTTGTTTTTCCCAGGCAAAATTTTCAGAGGCGCTAATGTATACAAGGTTTTTTCGTAGTGTCTAGGAACTAGTTAGAATGGGAACAGACTTGGATGGGTATTTATTTATTTTGTTTGACATTAAAATTGTAATATACTGACGATAAATATTTGAAATAATAGGTTTTAATAGTATTTAAAATATTTAGAGTATAAGGGGATATTTAAAATAATAAGTTTCATAATATTTTATAAGATATTAATACTCTAATCATTTTAGATTGGTGTTGCACAGTATTTTATTGTGACCAACGACAATCTTTATTGTTTTCTGGTTTCTCCATCACTTTTCATCATTTCTTTTAAAATCTCTTTGATTTTTTTCTTTCTTTTTTGCTTTGTGTGATTTTTCTTTTGAGAGTTTTGTTTCAATTTTTATGGTTGCTTTGTTTCAATTTTTATGGTTGCTTTTGTTCAGATTTAACTTTTAGATCTGCCTCAGGCCAGTCTGATTATTCAGCCAAAAGTTGCATCTATCGGTTACAACCTATAAATGGTTGGCCGTTGATTTGATGTCAGAATGGGCCACCAAATATGTCTGTCAATTTAAACTTGGGCAGAATTGTAATTTAACAAAATTTCATGTGGGCGGGAAAATGAATAGGCGGGAAAAATAATTGACATTAAATGAGTTGTCGTTTTTTAGTGGTATTGTGTCATCTAGTGTCAGTCAGGGTTGTCCTTTCATGTTAGATGAATGAGATTAACAAATTTTATCAAAATTATTTTATCAATATTTGGGGAGAAATAATATAATTCTAAAATCAAAAAAATATTTTCTCTCCTTCATTCTTCTCCGATTCTTCACGGTTCTTCATCCTCCATTAAAGGTGAAGTAGGTGTGCATTCATTGTCTTCCTAAATTAACTCGGTAACTCAAAAAATTATCAAAAAAGCATATGTAACACCTATAGCACGTGTTTATGGAAGGTTCAAAAGAGTCCAAAGTAAATGATCGAGAAGAGCCCAAAGTTTTCGAGTATGACGCTTTTAGTGTCGACATTAATGTCCAGAAGACAGATGGTAAACTCTAGCAAAACTTTGTTCCTTTCCTTTTCACCCACGAGATTTCAATAGTTTCATGATGCCTCACTTTTGGCCTTTATCATTATATTTTTTTATTTTATTCCTCCATTATTATTTATGTGGACCTAGGTTGAAAAAGTGCAAAATCTTTTGTTAAAAAGATGTTGTTTGGAAGCTATTGGATTGTTGTTTTCTGTGTTTTATGGGATCCAATGTTTGAATTATTTTTGTAACGGTTCATGATATGTTAGGCAATTAGGGTTTACAATAATACTTAATGACATGTTAGGCAATTAGGGTTTACAATAATACTTCATGGAATGTTAGGCAATTAGGGTTTACACATTATCGGTCTCAAGGTCGTCCATAACACATTCGTAAGGGTTGTATAACAGCGAACTTTATGTAACACACCAGTAACGGTCGTGTAACAGCAATCTGTATTTATGCTAGGTACATTGATAGGGCATGATGATGTGCAGGATTGGTCTAAGTTGGTGTTTGTCTCTGAACCATAGGCTCGGGAATGGTACCAGGAATATGCAAGAAGGAAGGGGTTCGCGAGCGTGAAGCACTACCAGAATACGCCAGATAGAATAAGAGATGACAGTGGCAAGATATTCTACATTGAGTATAGGTGCAAAAGAAATGAGTTTAAGAAGGGAAGCACCTTGAAGCTGAAGGAGCATATCGGACTAGCCATTATGGATCCCCAAGAAGTGGTAGCAACCACAAATAACCATGGTGAAGTGAAAATTGGTTGCCCGGCTCTTGTTCGCATTGCTATTAATGAAGGGTTGAATAAGTACTTCATAACCAACTGAGTAGGCAGCCACAACCATGACATGATCACAACATCAAAGCATTTGCTTAGAAACAATCAGAAGATCAACAATTTCATTAGACTAATGACATCCATAAACAAGCGATGTGGAATCAGTTTACGTTCTTCTTATGAAATTCTATATGGACGCTTCGGTAGCGAGGCAAATGTGGGGTGTACCAAATTGGACGTGAAAAATTTCCTTGGGAAGACAAGACAAAGGGACATGATGTACGGTGAAGAAACTGCTATCAATGAGTACTTCCATGAGAAGCAGAAGTACAACCCCGAATACTTCATGGAGGTAGAAATTGACTCCAAGGAAAAACTGGCAAATATCTTTTGGACGGACTAGCAGATGCAAGACGATTACGCTTGTTTTGGCAACTCAATCACGTTCGATACAACGTACCCCACTAACAGGAATTGCCGGCCTCTAGGTAATTCATAATACTCCAGCAAAACTATGAGGATACTGTTATAATATTGTCATAATGATTTCATAACATAGTCATAATTCAGTCATAATAGTGTCATACGTTTGTCAAAATGCTTTCATAATACTGTCATAATTTATAGTGGCATAATACTAAAAGAATGTGAGAATACTGTTATAAGTCTGTCATAAGCCTCTCATAATACTGTTATAAACCTGCCATACGATTGTTATACTGTTGTCATACAACTGTCATTTTGTTAACTATGGCCATTAATTATGTAGCTATCTTTGTTGGCTTCAACAATCACCATTAGGGTGTCCTCTTTGGAGCATGCTTAATGTATGACGAAACCATCGAATCATTTGAATGGTTGTTTCGTACATTCCTATGGTGCATGAGTGGGAAGGCACCAAAGATAATTTTTACTTACAAATCGAAGGTAACGAGACCAACATTGAAGAGGGAAATGCCCAATATGTATCACACATTGTGTACCTTCTATATACTCTAGAATCCTAAATATAATTTGAGCGCCCAGTTAACAAAGGAGTTTGTGAAGCATTTTATGTTCTTATTCTACAATATTGATTAAGAAGCTGATTTTGATTGTGTTTGGAAGCTTATGATCAAAAGACTATTTCCCAAACGATGGTCCAAGCGGTTATAAATTGTTAGACTACATTCATACATACCGTGAACAATGGTCTTCAGCATGGGTGAAGAACCATTATACCGCATGCATGGTTTCGACGCAACTGGTGGAGTCATGTAATGGAATGATACGCGGGTTTCTAAGTGCGGATAAGAGCATCATTGAATTATTCCCTCACTTTGACAGGTATTCTGCAATCATTCTACTGATGTTATGTCATCATAAAATTCCTATTATGGCTACTTTCATTCAGTCACTTTTATTTCTGCAGGATGGTTACCTTTAAATCATTTTGAGTATAGTAATTTGGTTACCAAAGCTGATAAGGAGTTGATGAACGGGTTTAAAATGTTATCAAAATAAATCGGTTAATGAATTAACAGAGTCAAATCTCCCTAGGGTCTCTTTATCATGACTACTCAAAGTTATGAAAAGTACTAATCAATTAAACATGTTTTGTGGTGTAGATGCCACGAGAATCAATCAAACAATCAAAAAAAAAAATTTCTTTCAAGTAAATGGCTGCAAGACTGCGCGATATAACGTTGTAGACAATTAAGGAAAACTCCGTGTTCTCTATGAACACTTCGTGCTCTCTACGAACACACGGAGTTCCTCTTGAGTTTTAGCAACCATCCGCTCCCAGCAACTTAAATCATCATCTTAGTTCCCACTTGTCCCCAAACACTATATATCGCCCGAACTTCGTGATTTATTCATTCTTTGATGCATTTAGCTCCTCTTTGCATGGCATACCGTTCCAAATAGTACCTTGATGTTGATGTGTGCCTAAAATCGATAAAAACACTCCACAACGACATTAAAAGGACCCCGGACGGGTCCAAGACACTAAATCAAGATAGATGTTAGAAATGCACGAAACATCCTAAACTTCTACCCAAAACTATATGAATATGCATAAAATTTTGCTTAAATGAGGATGATAAACAAGAAAAATCGAGTTTCATCAAATACCCCACAATTAAGCTTTGCTTGTCCTCAAGCAAAAGGCTGATAAAAACCATGGAACACATCTACAATGAAATTAACTACTAACAAAGTAGAGAATATCCATAATCCTCAATGCACCCCTAAATTTTCTTGATAGACAAATGAACCTTTAAACAAACCTAAAAAAGATGTGAAAGCCTCACAAAAAATTTCCAACCTGCAACACATCATCCTACACGTTACATCAACCAACTAGACTTACTCTCAAGGGGATTAAGCTCAAAGATGAAACCAATAATGAACTCACTCACATTGTTTCAAGGATAGTGTCTATGCACTCATCATCATATCTAAACTGCACTTCCAACACTTACACGTCAACTTACTCCTACTCATCACATCAAGGCACTTCAACCACTAATCCAGAGGTCTTTTATTCAGCTTTGTAATGTGGACATAACAGAGAAGAGAATGTGAAATGACTTTGGTGCTGAATGTACACAATGGCGAATAACTCGGTCTACTCTAATATGGAGTTAAGTAACTACTTACAAAAAAACATTATGCAAGAATCTAGTTCAACCAAGACCTTCAAACTAGCTTGGCTATCCCTTATGCGAAAACTACTACTTCGAGCTTTTGTGCTCGTTTATTCAACTAACCCGAGAACTTGTTGTCCTCTTTTTTATTTTTCTATTTTTATTATCTCAAGACTGGGTTTTTTACTGGTCTCCTTCCTTTTTTCAAGATTTTCCATTTTTTTACTTTTTCTTATTTTTCGAGACTCTACATAAACATGAACAATGAACAAAGGAAACTAAATACTCTTGCATTTTCAAAATTTAGTAACTTTTACTCCTATACTCGACCGAGTAACATGCCACTAGTATACACATGATCAAATGACGGCTTGACAAAAAAGGGGATACCAGATTATGGGGGGGTAATGAAAAAGATTTTTGGCTATGATTGGGTTACATAGGGGGAAAATAAGAATATGATGGATATTTTCGGGGGAGCTTTTCTAAGTGCCTCTATCCTTTTAGTGCATCAGTGTCATGTGAATTCAGAGCGGTACCATGCAAGTATCTGATTAACAACAAACAGAGAAGACCACTCAAATCAATTTTTCAGAACAAATCTACTGATGAAGCATATAATCTATACTACATAATGGTCTTTTAGGCCTCACATTGTTTTGCTAGATGGTAATTCAGTAACATGCATGACTGGTCACATCAAGTTGGAGACTCTGTAGTACATTAAACACATTAAAGTAATGTTAAAGAACGAATCAATTGACTTTGATCACAGACCAATACTCCTACCAAATCTAGGTTCACAAGTAAATCAGCAATTCAAGTGCACAAATCAAAGGGAAACTTTATGAGCATGTCAAGTAATTGATTCAAAGATGGTTCCAACACGCTTTATATATTTGGACTAATATGCAAGATGAGCAAATACCCATCAAGATTAGCTAACAAGAATCCTATGAAAACTCACCCCCATACTTAGTTTGAATAGTTTCATCACTGAACGAAATAGAAAAGTTGCATAGGAATACCTAGAAGCCATGAGCAAACGGAAGAGGTAAGAAGCATGATCCATTGAAACTCGAACTTGGCGGCCAACTAAATCCTGAAACTCGCTCAAACACACACACACACACAAACCAAAAATAAAAATAAAAAGGAACTAGGACAAGTGTCCAAGTCCCACACATAACACCTACACATGCAATTCAACTTAAATAAAATGCAAAAGACTAACTCAAGACATGGGTTGCCTCCCATGAAGCGCTCTTTTTTTAACGTCTTTGAGCTAGAAATACTTGGATGTTTATGCAATCCAACTAAGAACCTCCTTGAATGTCATCGGTTTCTTCATGGTGAAAAGTTGAGTGATGAGAAGTAGTTGAAGCAGATGATGGAATAACTCGAGTAGCTTGCTCGAATTCTATTTATGATGAACCCACAATGACCCTCTCCTTCTGATTTCATAAACCTGAGGAGGGAAGAGATAATAAAGTGTATCACCACCAATGCCATCAATCTTCTCCAAGCCACTTGAAAGGTCTTCTGAGTTCAGTATGAGTGGTTCCTCTTTTATGACCTCTTCAACCTTGGTGTTAAGGGTCTTCCTATCAGTTTTCTGACACAAGAACTTCATGACCCAGCAAATTTTTGAAGAGTCTCTGTGTCTTTTGGTCGAACCACAATATATGGGATGTCTTTATAGATGGAGCCCTTTATATCTTTGTAGATGAATCTTCTAAGATTTTGAATCCCCCAAAGGACACTCTTGTTCTCTATGAACACGTCGTGTTCTTCTTAAATTTCAACAACCATCCGCTCCGAGCAACTTAAATCATATGTCTTAGTTCCCGCTTGTCACTAAACACTATATATATCGCCTGAACTTCATGATTTATTCATTATTTGATGCATTTAGCTCCTCTTTGCACGTCATATAGTTCCGAATAGTGCCTCAACATCGTTGTGTGCCAAAAATTGATAAAAAGACTCCAAACGACATGAAAAGGACTCCGAACGGATTTGAGACACTAAATCGAGATAGATGTTAGAATGCATGAAACGTCCTAAACTTCTACCCAAAACTATACGAATATGCATTAAATGTTGCTTAAATGGGAATGATGAACATAACAAATTGAGTGTCATCGGGAGTACAGCCCGAAGATGTTTGCAATTTTTCAAGAACAATTTAAACAGGTACAACAACATAATTTAAAGTATGTTCTAGATCAGAGTTCTGTAGATGAAGGTGTGTACGTTGTGTACAACTTAGATGGAAATGAGCAAGTAAATGATAAAGTTGTTTGAGCTCGTCCCCAAGTCGGTGAAGTCGAATATTAATGAAAATGGTGGGGTATAAGGCATCCTTTGTCGACACACACTAACAGTCATGCACATCCTTGCGAGGTTTGGCAACAAAAATTTCAACACCTTGCCAGATATCTATATTTTGAAGAGGTGGACTAAAGGGGCAAGACGTGGTTTTGAGGACTTGTTTATTGCTCGTCCACTGTGGAAAGAAGAAGAGAAGGTAGAAAGATATGTACGGTTGTAGACAAAGTTTGGAGCTATCATAAGGGTTTTGTATATGGTTGACATGTTGTACACCCTCCTTGATTCTCGGCTGATGGATTGGATGTACAGGTAAGCCAATGGTTGCTTATGTGCAAATTATGTATCTATGTTATAACTATGTTATGTAACCTAGGTTCAAAGTGTTGCTATTGTATGAACAAGCGCAGCTTCCTAGTGATCAGGTCGGAGGAACAGCGGTACCTGACAGCGAAGGAACTGTTGAACGAGGTAGTAGCACAATCAGAAAAGGAAGTCTTAGGATTGCAACTAAGTTTCCAAAGCAGAAGAAGCCCAATAAGAATAGTGCACGCCACAAGGCCATTTCAGATGTGTCTCGCATGAAGCAATTGCTGCAACATTGGCGGAACCAAGAACAATGGACGAAGATTTGGATAAATTTTTCAATAACGATGCAATCCATGAGTTCACTACTTACGTGTAGTCCCTGTAGAGCACTAACTTCAGGAGTGAAGTGTTGCAGTAGTGTGTCAACAGTGCCAGTATTTATTTTCTTTAGCCTCCACAACTATTAGTCTGTCTTGTTCTGTTGTTGGTCTATGAGTTTTCCATTCTTCAAGAAAACCCAAGCGCAATACAAACAACCACGTCCATACTATTATACAATAATACACATTTTAGAATATGACATAGTCAAATGAGAAGGCAAAAAACTCTTAGTTCGGAACACCTACCTTCCAGTCTTGACATTCTGAAGATGCAGGTGTAAATTCTCATTTTCACCACGCGTTGTCCACAAGGAAGACCACAAAAACATATATGATGCTTCCACGAATCATTGTCTATTGGCATTGGATCAGCTGAACGACTCGGATGAAACACGACGTAGTTCAGCCCTGGCTCGTCCAAACGCTGCATTGGGTGTCGGTTCATCGTTCTCAAAACGAAAAGGGAAAAAAGTAGGGAGAAGAGAAGTAGGAGTACAATCATTGTGGCTATATATTTATGGGCAAACATTAATGGTGTATGACCTGGCCCACCTATCCTACTTATCTCTTCCTCCCAACTACCACATTAACGATACGGGTTCACATAACGCGTTAATAACGATCACAGAAAGCTACAGTAATCGAAAAACATGGTTTGTTTTAAGAGCATGCTTTGGCTCTAAGGGGAAAGTTAAACCTACGTGAATGCATGTTTTCAACATAACGTACAAAAGGTACAAAACATAACATATAAAGAAGGTGCACATAATAATCATATATTTCCACATAACAAACATGAAAGGTGCACAAACTATTCATATAATGCCCACATAAAGTACACATAGCGGTACCAGAATCCGCTTATAATTAGCAACTTACTACAAATCAATATTTGCAATCTTGCCATACATAATCCAAAAATAAAATACACATAAGTTACATAATAATCAACCTAATACTTCCATCATTTTCTGGTAGTTCCTCGTTTGGGTTGAATTTCTACATATAATGCCAACGCATCTGCTACGAAATTGTCATAGGCTCTATTCCACTTTGATTAGATGAGTTGACATAAATATTTGAGCCGTTCTATCCTTATAACTTCCACCTCATGCCATTGATGTATCTGGTAAGTAGTGAAGGGACCGATGTAATGTTCCATGGAAATTTTGAACAAATCACTTTTTCCTTCTTTCGAACATGAAATTATTAAAAATCAACTTATGACATGGACATAATAGTGATATAATCGATGCATACATCAGACATAATTTTCTCATAAAATCGACATAAGGTCTTTATAAAATGGAGATAACAATGACATAATCAATGTGTAAAGTTAACATAACTATAAACTCGTAAAGTAGACATAACATTGACATTACAGTTGTGTTACGTGGACGTAACTATGACATAATCTACTAGGTGGATATTAGGATGGTGTAATTAAATTTACTCATAAATTAAACATAACCATGACATAATCTACTCATAATGAATTAACTAACTGTCTAACTCATAATATGTACATAACAACTACACATTATATACGTGTTTTGATGAATCTATACTAGAATAATGTTAGTAACAAATAGCGCTATTACAAGTTGTGAAAATATTGGTTTTTATGCAGAAACCCACCTATCTTTGAAACAAAATTGTAATTTAACCGGATAAGAAATCAGAGTATAACATGGAAATAAGAGCGACATAAATTGTTGATGAACTAAAGATAAAAATGCAAAACAGACTTGTAACGTAGGCTTGACAGTAGATGTTCAGGTTATGTGACAGAATCAACCTGTAATTGCTCTATAACAGTTACACAAATAATCTTGAAAGTTATATAAACGAATTAGTTATAAAATGTGACATTATCATAAAATAATAAAATATATCAAGATTGATCTTATTAGAATCAAAAAGTTAAAATAAACAATATTTATGAAGTAGAAATTGAGTTTTGAGCATTGTATAATTAATTGTAGTCATTTAAATAAAACTATGGATAAATGAATAAATGGGAGAGAAATTAAAAAAAAACATTCCCATTTGAATAGATGTGAGAGAAATTAAAAAAAATACATTCCCCACTTGTAATTTTCTCTGCCTATTACTATTTTCAATTCAGATTTATTTCTTATTATGTACATTTATTATTAACCGTTAGATCTGACTTGTCTATAAAGTCACCTCATTTAACAACCCAAAATATCTTGAATCCATCTTATCGACTGGGTTATCGGCTGAATAGCCCGGTTGAGAAGACTGAAAGTTGAAGATCGAATTATCCATTACCGTGCGCGGCGAGAAAGACTCCGATGGGCCCTGCAGTAGGAAGCCCAATTTAGCATCTATATTTCAAAGGTCACTCCATTCGGACACCCTACCTAGTATTGTCTCGTCTCGTCTGCAGCACCGTGCACTCCTCCTCCAGTCCTCCTAGCCCCTAGGTTGTTTTTTCGTTTGGAATATCGTCCCTCCCTCCCTCACATTTTTCCACGTTACTTGCCTGTTTCTTTCCTTACTGTGATTTCGTATTCTTCTTATTGATCTGCTTTCAGCAACAGAAACAATGTCCGTGGGAGAAATAGCTTGCAGTTATGCCTTGATGATTCTCCACGACGAGGGCATCCCCGTCACTGCAAGTAATATTTCTATTGAGACCCTGACCGGATTTTCAATTTATTATTATTATTATTATTATTATTGTAAACGATTAACCTAGGGTTTTGAATTTTGATTCTGCTCTCAATTTTATATTATGCTGAATGTGGCAATTGACAGGCTGATAAAGTCAGCGCATTGGTCAAGGCAGCCAACGTGAACATCGAGTCTTACTGGCCGAGTCTGTTCACCAAGTTGGCCGAGAAGCAAAACATTGCGGATCGTATCATGAACGTTGGTGCTGGTGGCGGCTGTGGTGCTGCTGCCGTTGCTGCACCTGCCGCCGTTCCAGCTGCTGCTCCTGCCGCCGTTCCAGCTGCTGCTCCTGCCGCGGAGCGTAAGAAGGTATGCATTGTTTAATACACCCCCGAAACTGATTCTATTATTAACTTGTTTGGTATTCCTTATGGTTTTGTAATGGAACAATTTTGCAGGAGGAGCCCGAAGAAGAGAGCGATGGTGACCTGGGTTTCTCCCTCTTCGATTAGAATAGTATTGGATTGATCATGTTAGCGTTGAGGCGTTGTTTTAGACTTGGTCAATAGAAGTTTATGTTAGGGTCTATCAGTTGTTATGAACGTCGTTTCCATTGACGGGATGTGAAATCAATGGAGATTTGTTATTTATCATCATCCATCTTCTATGCCATCTTTTTCACATACCTTGTGTTGTTACTTCGCAACCTTTGTGCATTGCAGAGGTACCTTAATATAATTGAGAGTCATGAAACAGAATCGAACGATGAGAATTTTAATGGTTTTGCGGAATTTGGTTAGTTTAGGAGAACTTTAAGATGCTGTGATCATCGTCTTTGGAGTTCAAATTGGTGCTGAGCTCCCGGTTGGAAGCTTGAAATGGTGATATTGACTACCATCCAGGGGTTTGATACGCCCCTTTCTTCATTGGCATTTAGCCAACTGTTCGTTTCATTCAGGAATAAAAAACAGCATGGTTTCTGTCAACATAAAAGATTTGTTATGGCATTTAAACCTGAATTTCTCTCCATTCTGGCATTTTCATTGTCGGTAATGACATTCCCATTACCCATATTCTTTCGTAAAGGTTATTAATCAAAAAAATCCTTATTTCCATTACGATGACATAATTAGCTCCAGACCCATTTAGTCATGCAACAAGACAACTAGAAAATGATATCTTAAAGTCCAAAAGGAAAACCAAAATTGATAATGGATTAGGAAAAAAAAATTACTTAAGGGACTAATGTAATGATGGATATGGTATTATGCAATGGGCCGGAGGATTATAACTTTATAGTTATGATGATAATGCGGTTATTATAAAATTTATAATCAAACATTATTCGTTTTTAGCGGTTAACAATTATCATCGTAACTTCAAATTACCCGGTTAAAACGATTAATACGGTCAATTATATAATTAGGATGATGGAAATACCAATCGATTATACGATTAGGATTACCAAGGCTGAGGAAGACGTTGTTGTGATGATATTTGCATCTCCATATGTGCGCAAGTCATTTTGGCGTTTATTCCGACTTGGGAAGTAAAATCAATTGTGAAGAAGCTAGACGGTATTTCATAACTTAAAATTGAAAGGCGACCAAGACGAGACAGGTTTCTTATCTACAACCTGCATGCATGTCGCTCTTCCTACATGAACATAACTCGCTAAGCCTAAGTTCGTATATTATATGAATCACAACAACCAAGAGCCCCGGTTGAACAAAATGCAAGAGACCCCAAGTTCCATCTTCAGTTAATGATCTCTCCTTCTTCCTCTTCCGTCACCACAATCTCCTCAACGATATTCCTTTTCCCCTCAGATAAACTAGCCCCTGCTTTCATCTGTTGCACATCTTCATCATTATCATCATGCTCTTCCTCATCACCACCCTGAAATATATCAGTCCCTGTCTCATCCTCTACTTCTCCAGGCTTCACATCTTCGAATATTGTAGTCTCGATACCGTCTTCTTGAACGACTACCTTGGGAAAACTCAAAGGCTTCCCCGGAAGATCCTCGAAGAAAGAGTTCATTGCCATGAACCGTAACGACTGTAACAATCTTTGGTTGTCTTTCTTTATGTCTGCACACAGCAGCTTTTGCAGAAGTGTAGGCTCTTTCACTTTAGGGGCCGCAATGCCTGACGGTTCATGGCTTGCTGTCGCTTGGTTACCGAACTTCTGGCCTCTTTTGTTGCGTCTTTCCCTTTTCTGTTGGAACCTTCCTTTCTTTTTCTGCCATTTACCGTCTCCCTCTTGATCATTAACTTGCTTTTCTGAATCCAACAAGTAATACGATGGAACTTCTGCTACTTCTACTCCCAATTCGGCCTGCTTTGCCAGAACTTCCTTCAGTTGCTGCACAACAGATTTCAACAGGTTAGAAAATCACAATTCGCAACAAACAGCTTTTTATAGAAGAGTTTGAGCAACAAATTCCGCAGAGGAAGATTGCATTTTAGTTTACTTAGCTGTGAGGACTAACTATCCTGAAAAACAACATATGGAGATGGTAATAAACAACTTGCAACTTTGACCAGAGAACAACTTTGTAGTCAAAGTTTCACAGAGAACATCTTCAGAATAATAACTCCACACAGCCTACTTCAAACCAGGTGTTATGACTCCCTTGCAATATCTTCCCAAACATGTAAACAAAGCGATCCTCCTAACTAAAACTCTGATTGGATACCAAACATTAGATGTATATGCATGGTTCATAGATGTAACTCGATAATAGCGGTAGAAATTAGAAGTGTACCTCTCGGCGCATTTTGGCTTCTTTCTCGATGGCCTCAGCGTCTGCTACTTTTAGAGCTTGCTTCTGTAGTCGTAAATAGAGGGGAAAACAATCAGTATGGTCAGTGAAACATGTTGGGAGAGCGACCAGGGGATCTTACCTTATCTACATTGCCTTTCGTCGGGTAATTCTTCTTACGTAGTTCACGCCACTGTTTGACTTCATGTTCTGGATAGTTCGGGATCAACACCCTTGTAGATAGAAAAAAGTATGGAAAGTAAAAATCAGTTACTGTGATGGAAGACAAAAGACAGGACTGATAATGGTATTAGAAATTTAGCGTGCATTGGCCAGAAAACAATAATTTTTAGTCCTTTTGCCTTTTCACAACAACCACCCTACCATGTCTCTTAGGAGAAGAAATCCTTTAGCCATGAGACATATCAGAAAATGATTTGATACGAAGGGTTTAGTTCAATCCTTCTTTATGCCGGAATGACCCTGATGGTATGACTAAGGTAAGGACTTACAGAACCAGTTTCAATGGCCCAAAAATTAAGGTCCTGCATGTCTCCAATAAAAACACCATTGGATAACAAATCATTTATTCTTATCTGCATTTGAAAATCCATACAAACCTTCAAGATACAAGGGTTACTTAGTAAATCACTCACTTTACTTCCTTTTGTCTCCCCAGGATAGCAGGTAAAGCAACAATATAATTGTAAGGATGAGATGAGAAGATGATACCTTTTCTTCTCCCCAGCTTGAATTGGAGTTGCAGGATTACTGCCACCAATTTTTGATGGCCTCTGATGACCACGCCCTATGAGTTCCCAAAGGAAAAACAGACGCATATCATATGAGTTCCCAATTCATACAGATAAAGACAGTGGTTATTAGTGTCCGGAAAAACATGGATATGAAGCTCAGGAAGCAAGACATTCAAAATGGACACAGCCAGCTAGCAAAGTGGTGTCAAGGCGTTTTTACAGACAATTCATATTTAAAAAATTGTAATGTGAAAACTCGAAAAGATCTCCCAAGCCAAAAAAAAAACGTAGTCTGCTTATTGATGTGTTTAGTTTGTGATCCACAAACAAGATGTTCAAGTACAAAGAAGCTGTCAAATTAAAAATCACTAAACAAACAACACTATCGCAGGCCGATACAAAAAGGCCTTCAACTTCATGGACTTCCAATGAACATTTCGTAGTCAATCTTCTTGTTAGACTATGTGCTTTATGGGCATATGTATACTAACTCGTAAAATAATCTCCCACTCAAGAACCAGTAAGAAACATGGCAACTTGACCAATTGAAGCAATACTAAATGTAACAGTTTGATCTGCTGATAAATAGACACTACTTCATCTGACATTATAAGTTCATATAAGGCGCAATGACAAAAACCTTTTGACTCGAATTTCCTCTTCTTGTAATCATTTGGATGGAGCTGAGAATTATTATATCTGCACAGGGAAAATATCAATATAAACAGATGGTCGATTTAGTCAAGAAGCAAGGGGAAATTATTCACCCTGGCTGCGAGCCCTCTTTGATAGATTGGTGGTGGAAGTCCTTCCTTGTAGAGTTTCCCCACTGAGAATTTCTATTGCTGTTCGGAGGCATTCCAACAAAATTGCCGCCCTGAAACAAGAATATGACTTAAACTTACCAACAGCTAATGTTTCAATGATGCAGTAACCACAGTTACCCAAGAAAACAAGTGAACAAGGATGTAGCTACTAAACTAGTCTAATCTGTAAATCAAAGTAGCTACCTGCTGTCCAGGGAAGGAAGAAGACTGCGGCTGGAAACTCTGCTGATTTGCAGAAGGGTTCCCCGGTCCAGACAGTGTAGTAGCAGGCGAGCTATTAGACAAATTTGCACCCATTGGTTGTTGTTGTTGCATCATAAAGTTCTGCTGATTGGGAATAGGCTGCTGCCCAGCACCAAACATCTGATTTGGGAAAATGTTTGGATTCGGAACTTGATTAAGATTAGGCATTTGTAAAGGCAACATAGAAGGATTCATATTCTGCATTGGATTGGGCGGCATGTTGAAGAGACCACCATTCTGACTGAGTTGCTGAACCAAGCTAGCAAGCTGTAGAACCAACTGCCCTTGTTGTTGAAAATTCATTTGCTGATTCATGAACATTGGATTAGCAACAAATCCTGGATTGAGCTGTGGAGGCATCATCATAGGAGCATTGAAGGGACCTGGCTGCTGCATCATCATCATTGGCGGAGGGATATTATTATTAGGTATGAACTGCCCATTGTTCAAAGTTTGAGGATTTACTCCACGCATCTGAGAAGGTTGCACCGGAGCTGCGTTCTGAAACACGTTTGGTGGATTTCCTTGTGGAGGGTTGCCACGAAAACCCTTTACAGTTAACAAAACCACCAGGCGGCACAGTTGCATCAGCACTCACAATTGACAGAAAACAGAAACGAAAGCAGAGGAAAGAGTTAAAACTATAAAAGGTACCTGTGATTGTGAATTCCCCGGTGCGGCAGGATTAACATTGGACTGAGGTTGAGTGGGAAGCGGAGGCCGAGGACGGAAAGAATGATTAGGTCGTCCCCTCATTTTACAGTAAGACTTGAAGATAGATTATATAAATAGGGTTTTCAAGTTTTCTAACTGTTTTCAACACCAGGAGGATGGCCGGAATGAAACTAGGGAAAGAGACTGAAACCCAGAAAGGTTTAAAAAAGCAGTGATGGTGGTTCTTCTCACGACGAGGGTTCAAGGCTAGTTGCTTGCTTTCTTTTTTTTTAGAAAAGGACCAATATCATATTACCTTCTCCGGTTCAAAAACAAACAGGGAACCCTATAATAATTACAAGTAAAAGGGAACCGAGTTTGCCCTGAAGATCCAATCAGGTTGAAGCCTTACATGAATAAATTCTTTGACAACCCAATTCGCACGTCCGTTTGTTGCGGTTCTGAGGTAAAAAACGAATAACAATATCTTCACAGTGCAAGCAATCGACGATGCACAATCCCAGAGCCAAGGTTTGGACGTATCCTTGAGTATTTCAACCAACACCTGACAATCCGAGAACAAAAGGATGGTCCGACGTGTTGTGTAGCATACTCAACCACCACTTGAATCGCTTTGGCCTCTGTCGCAACTGAGGAAGAAACATTCAAAGAACCCACTCTACCATCATACACAAAACCATGAGCATCGCAGATGATGATGCCATATGCAGCCATTTCGGAGTCATAATGAAAAGCTCCATCACAATGAATCACCCTCAGGGTATTAACAGGCGGTGTGTTCGGAATAAGAAGATTTGAGGATGAGTGGTTCGAGGCAGAGGTATGGGCTGGCACCCAAGCAATACGCCACTCTTCGATGTTCTTAGAACTCCAGTGAGCGGTGACGTACTCATCGGGACGAATATTGTTGATACCAAATCCGTTACGCACATTCCAAATTTTCCAACACACTGCTGCCGCAGTAAGAGCTGCCAAGTGAGTCGAGCATGGTTGCAGAGGAAAAGAAAAGGTGAGATGGACTCATCATGGTTGCAGAGAGAGCACGATGGAGAGAGTGCACACTGCCTACGGATAAGGTTGACTCGAGTCGCAATTGCATCCGCCAAGACCCTCCACATGAAAAACTTGATCATCGGAGGGATGGATAGGCTCCATAACCACTTCCAATTAGCTCTCTGCGCATCAGTTGGGAGGGAGAAGGCGTCGTCTTCACGAAGTCTGCTTGTGTGGTAAGCAGGCCGGACCGAAAAGCGCCCCCGCCTTGTCGAATTTCCATGCCCAAAAGTCGTCGAAATCATCGGATACGCTCGATAGACACTCTCTCCTCCGGTGTACATAACCCATCAATGAAGTCCCTGCCCCATGTCTTCTGGTCGGGATCAATCAACTCGATAATAAAGTTTAGCTTCGGGGAGGCCGGAGATAAGCTAAAGGAGGGCAAGGATGAGACCTACAGGTCAAGGTTAATGGAGGTGTGAGTTCCAGATCCAATAACTCTAATAACCCCTAGCTTCAAAGTTTTATGGCCATCACATAAGCTCACCCAAATCCATGAGCTTCTATGACCCTTGCTCGCAACTAGAAAGTTACTGTTTCTGAAATAGAGACTCTTTAATAGTTGAGCCCCCTTAGCATCAGGATTAATCAACAGCCTCGAACCTTGCTTTACAAGTAGAGCCCGGTTGAAGATACCAAATTCACGAAACCCGAGGCCCCCTTCCGTCTTGGGGTAGCATAGACGAGCTCCGTTGCACCAATGGATAGATCTTTTGTGAGTAGAGCATGATCAGAAATTATTCCTTAACAGAGCATTCAGTTTTTTTTATGAGAGTCTTGGGGAGAACCGATCATCCCTGTATGGCTGTAGAACAACGAGCTCTGCTCTAAATCTGGAATCGCCAACCTCGAGTGTAGAATTTCTTGATTGACTATTGCCTTTCTCTTAGTTCACCATAGATGTTGAAAATCGAAAGTACTTGAGTGCCATTTTGAGGTGGGCGATCATCTTCTTTGGAGCTGGCTGTTGAAATCAAATCGATCAAAAATTTAGGGAGGGCAACCATTAGACCCATCACCCAATCTGAATGAGAGAGAGCGAGAACAATTTTCATCATAAAACTTGACTCTGGTTCTTCATGTTTCCAGAGTTATGTTGTCGTCTTCTTTCTTCTTCTCCTCTCTTTTTATTTCCGTTGTGTGTGTTTTTATGAAGGAAGGGAAGGAGATAGATTTAGATAGAAGTGAGGAGATTGAATAAGTGGTTGCCATATAAAATAAGAAGACACGACGATGAGTAATTTTGTAGGTGGGTGCATTGTTAAATAGAGTAGAAAATCCTAATTATATAGTAATTTTACGGATTTATCCTTTTTATTTCAGCCTTAAGATCTTGATACTAATCTAATGGTGAATAATGATATTGTCATGTTACAACAAAAAAAGGATGTTGTCATGTATTTATGAGCGACTCCATTACTTGATCTCTTAATAATTGTTTTTTGGAATAAGGTTAAGTAGCCACGACTTCCTTACACTATTTGATGATGATATCAAACTTTGTAACATTGTGCTCATCTCTATAGAGCTTACTCATCTCCAACTATAGCTTGCTTCAAAAATCACAACTGATTGTCTGTCTCATAAATAACTTGCACTAATCTTAGTATCTGGTCCATCATGATTCACAAGAACCACTTTCGCTTCACACTCCTTCGTAAATAGGAGCCCACTAAAGATCTCTTGTTTCACAGTTCACACCCATCAACTCCCAAACACTTATGCACAAAACCACTCTAACCCTATGGAGTTTCCTATCTTCAAACAAGGCATCATCATAGTTTTCCTTGACAAATGACTATGGTGGTTTCTAGCACCCTCAACATTCCTGAACCGTTCCTTGCCTCATTACAGCATTGTCGTGGTTAGAGTTCCTCACCGCCACCATTCGCTAATATGATTTGCTCCTTACTTTATGACAAGCTTTTTCGATCTATACTTTTGATGCAAACGTGTTGGTTAAGTTTGAACCATAAACTCCAAAGTAACCCACAAAAACTCCACTCCAAGATCACCTCAAACAACCAATATTCCACTTCATACAACCCTTCCCTCCACTCTTTGTTTTACATGTTACCTCCAACATTTTGATAATTTTTTATTACATGAGGTGGTACCCCGCCTTTTCTTTGGGAAACAAATGATGATGTCCATGAAGATGTTGCGCAGCAGGGGCCATGACGGGATTAAAGTACTAAATGGGGCTTTTGTTGTTGGTTTCTACAAAAAGAACCACTAACATACAAAAGAACACCAAGCAGTGGAAAAAACAGAAACCGTTAATTTTTTTTTATAGGTTGAGAAACCGCTAATTAATATCATGATTATAGCCACATTCATGAAGTGGGAGATAACTTTTATGACAATTGTATCCAATGTTAGTAACCACCTATAACTACCTATAAATACAAGAAGTAACTTATGGAAGGAGGACATACAAATCATACCAATCAAATACTCTGTCCAAATTTATCTTTCTTTGCAACTTACTTTTCCAGTAGCCATAGACATAACTTTTAGTTTGGATCTCTCACTGAACATCCACAAGAGTACCAATAAATAGAGTATATAGCCATCATAAATATCAAACATTCTCGTTTGAACATTATTTGAAGATGTGTGGATCGTATAATTAATCCATTTTCAATAATTCAATAGTGCATTTGTTGTGTTCAAACACAAAAGTCTTTCGGCAAGAAACACTATGTAGTTTCATCTAGCGGGTAGAGTATGAGTAATGATGCGGGATACCTAAACCCATCTCCAATCCATCCCTATGTTTTGTTTGCGGGTATTTCCCGTACCCATCCCATAACCTATTCACTACAAATTAAATATTACTCTCTTTGATTGAATTGATTGAATCAAATAGTATCGAATATCCACGGATAAAAATATTGTTGTCTAGTATTAAACTCGTATATTAGACTTAAAGAACAAAGTTTAAAATAAACAAGATGGATACCATCTCTCAGAAGACTTAAAGAACAAAGTTGAACTAGGCGCTTTCAAAGTCGTAGGAAATGGGATCTCCATTGACCTCTTCACAGATTCCTGGATCCCATCCGCCGCCCGGATGAGATTCCCGAGTCACACCGGTCCGTTTGAGATAGTCGCTAATTGGATTCGTGAATCTCCCCGTACATGGGATATTGCCACCATATCCTATTAGGCCTGCTACCTAGCCAGACCCTTGGAAATGGAAATTCACTCAGGACGGTACTTTCTTAGTGCGCACTACGTACCATGCAACTCAAGAGTTTTTGGGCCTATCACCGGCATGAGCCACAAAGGCCTCGAAACACTGGAAATGGTTGTGGATTCTTTCTCTCCTTCCGAGGTTGTGTTCTTTCTTTAGAGGTGCAACAACAATGCCCTCGCCACTAATGCCAACCACTCCGCCGCTCGTGCTACCACTTTGACTGCTGCCCTCTATGCAAGTCCAGGTAGGAAACCGTCTTCCATTGTATGTTCTTCTGTGATCATGTGGCACGCACTTGGCAAAAGCTTCTACCGTCAATCTGTCTCACTCATCCACGACAAAGGCTCCTCGACTGGTTCTTGGAGCTTTGCTCCAAAGAAGGAGGTCTAGCAGTCGCTGAGATAGCATCATTCACTTGGAATCTTTGGAAAGCACGGAACGATCTCGTGTTCAACAACACCACTCGAGCTCTTTCCTCCACATGTTTCTTAATCGAACAAGATTTTATGGCTTGAATTACCATCATTCCTACTCCTCCGCAACCACCCGTCGGTGCCCCACCCATCCACCACCCTTCTACTGCTGCTCCACCACCAACGAACTCCTCTACCGCGATCCACTGTGACGGGTCGTTTAAAAGCGACTCCCAGAAGGCAGGCTCTGCTGCCGTGCCATGATTCGAACGATCAATGGGTCGAAATATTCAATGGCCATGAAAATGCTACGAGTTTTAAGGGTGTATCGAGAACATTCGACTCTTCCGGCCGATGGTTTTTTTTTCACTTTTTCCCTCGTACCTCTTAACTCTAGGACAGATTCTGTTGTGAATGCTGTAAGGACATCAACCCTCCTGCCAGGATGGGTGTCGGCCCTCGTGTAACTCTTTCCTCACAACTAATGTTAAGCAATTCTTTGTCAGAAAAAAAAAAGAAATCGCATATAACCTTTAAGTTCAAAGAACAACCTCTCTTCCTAAAGAAATGGACAACTTCAAGACCAATATGTAAGGAATCCAGCAAGAAAGAGAAAAGCAAAAGGAGAAGAATTCCAAGAAGCAATGAAAACAAAAAGAAAGCAAAGTTCAACAAATCAAATCAATCAATTATATGACCCCATTGTAGTTTAGGAAGACATTGTGTGCAGTGTGTACCCACCACCATTATCGCACACTAATTGCGACAAACACCAAGGTACCCAGATTACCTAAATCGAAAGCGAAAAGCTTCCAATTTCCAAACCCATAGATTTTTTCTCCAAGGAAAAAAAGCCTTCTTTGGCTTTCTCCATCCGAGTCAGCACCTTTCATTTGTCTTTTCTTCTTCTAAATCTGCCGCATCAGAAACTCCACCATAGCTAATCCAATTCCGGGAGCTACCTGGTGAGCTCTCCCCGTAGTCTCCAGGCAGCAGAAGAATGGCGGTTTCTGCTTTCAAATCCACTTCCAGGAGAGGACCCGCTCGTCCCTCTACCTCCTCCTCTTCTAATTCTTCTTCTTCTGCTTCAAAGAATTCATCTTTATCCGATAAGGAATCCAACTCTACCACAGGCAATTCCAAATCGGCGCCGCCGCATGCTCTCCGCCGATCAAGAAGTGTAAGCGCCGCCGCAAGAAACCCACGCCCGGACACTTCCTCCTCCTATTCTTCTACCTCTACCGCTTCAGATTTCTTGATTACCAGAGAGAACCCACTCTACTCGTTCAATTCCTCATCCCCTCCCGACAGGGATATAACCAAAGCTCAGGACTTTCCAATTCTTGGTTCCAAGTTAAAGGAGGAGTCAATTTCCAAGCTATCAAAGCCAAACGGTGCTTCTGATTCTGATATCAGGAGGGGAAGATCTATGTCCAGAACGGCAGACGCTGTCAAGCCTTCGGCAGGTCCTGCCAATGGGAAGCCGAACCTGAGAGAGAGAAGCCTATCCAGGGTGGATACCAGCCACCGCCGATCTCGCTCTGTGTCCCGGGCCCCTATTTCCAGGACCTATTCCTCTGTGGATTCTGAGGTTCCAAATCCTGATTACATTTCTCGGTCTCTATACTCTGTTGATTGTTGTTTTTCTCTTTGAATTGTTCAATTGGGAGTTGAAATGATATATCTTTTATAGAGTGATGTTGAAGTTAGAAGAAGCTTGCCTACAATGCATAGAAATGGGAATTCTGCTAGTGGAGTGAAGGGTGTGGGGAGAAGCAGTGTTCAATCCGATGGTTCAGCTTCAACTTTGGTATCTTCTTTGCATTTTTACTTCGTCTTTTTAGATATTCTTGTGCTGACTGTATACTATGAAACTGAACTACTGGCTTTCTATGCTTTTAGCCTTCTTCTCCGACTTATAGTTGGGAAGATGCAGGTTTAGGAGAAGCGTTTACGGACGCTGAAGAGAAAACTATCAAAGCTGTATTTGAGCAAATGAAGGTGAGACGTTAAGAGCATTGTGATAACTGATCTTGGATATCATTCGTTCTTCTTATGTAAAATCCTGTTGTGGATCGGTTTTCTTTGTTGTCGTTGCTATTGATTGAACATTGTAACTATAGTTGTCGCTTTCACTTGTTTAAATCAGGCATACCAGTAGAAATAATTTGGGATCTGATACCTCTGATCTTGTTTAATGCAGGCATCCCAAGTAGATAACTTGGGATCTGATACCTCTGATCGTATATATGAAACTGTCCGATCTGAAGTCAGACGTGCTATTGCCGATATACAAGGTGACCTTGAAACTGTAAGTCATGTTTCTTTGTGATCAACTACATTTGAAAGTTGCTTGATTCCCATCATTTACTTTGAGGCAGTAGAGAGACACAATTGTCATCTATAATAGTTGTTTTCGGTGGATATGTGAAGCTATTCTTTCTCACAATCTTTGCATTTGTATGGTGACATCTAAGTTCCAAAGCAATGAACTTTTATTGAGATGTCTCTCTGATGATATCAACCTGCATGTTAACCTTACCTTTCTTAGGTCCTAGTTATTATGTTGGAGCTTTAAGCCATGCACGCTTGACTGTTGACAAGGACCCATTAATTCTTGATCTTTAAAGTTAAAACTTATGGTTAATAACGCCAAAGTCAAAAGACGTTTGAAAAGAGGAGTATCACTCACCTATGTTTATTTTGGTGTTCAGGCCATTCAAAGAAGTGCTATTGGTAGTGCTGATATAACTGATATTCCTCCCGACTTAGTCAATCCAAGTGCAGTTGAATTAGTTCTGGACATCAGGAGAGAATACGCCACCAAGCTAGAACAGGTTATTTCTCCTTGTTGCCTGATGTGATTCAGGATAGATTTGCTACAATACTATGGAAATTAATCACGATAAGTTGCTTTTTTTGTTTTGTTTGTGAATGACTTTTCAATTGTTGGAGTCGATTTTAGTTTGGAATTACAGGCATGTGGTGTCAGCGTGTGCATTATTATGTTACTTGTGTGCTGTGGGGCAAAGTCTCTTTAGACATCTTCACAACTACTTGTTTCGTGAGGATGTTATTACCTGAGGAGATAATTGATTGCTCATTATCTTTCATGGATTACTGGAATTGAGACAATGTAGATGAAAGAAAATTTCTGTTTCTTATTCTTGCTCACTTCATTTCATTCAAGTAAAGTGGTGGTATTGTAGTTGCCATGAGCGTGAAGTCTAAAAACCAAACAAGAAACAGGGTTTAGTTGTAATTTAATAGTAAACTGGCCTATAAGGATACTATATTTTTGGAGCATGAGAAAGTGACTTCTGAGCTTTATTTCAAAACAGAGAGCCTGTCTATTGCTGCTTCTACCTTATGTGTTTCGGGAAGAAAGGGAATAGGAATGCCACATGAAATTTTTACTTCTGTTTGTACTGGTCTTTTCTGTCTTGTAATCTTTCATATCTTTAACTTAGACATGGTGATTGAGATGCTTTTGAAAATTCCTTAGTCCCATGAAAGGGCTATGAAACTTCGGGCAGATCTAGCTGTTGAGGAACACCGTGGTCTGGAGCTGAGCAGAATCTTGAAGGAAGTGCTCCCAGACCCTAAGGCCTCTAATGGACGCAAGCCTCGAGTCGGAAGAAAAGTAAGTTGTCTCATCTCTAACCCGTCACCTCTTCTGCTGCACATCTCTATCTACGATGTCAGGTCAATTGCTCGCCTATTATTTTTTTGGTTGCCCGCCTGCATATTTCTTTGTGTTAGATTTTGCTTTGCCCTGATTTTCTTAATTCAGCATCTAGAAGTATATAAAGATTGAAAGTAACCAACCGGTTGAAGCATTGATGTTGTGACTTTTTATGTTGCGTTTTTTCAGTTTCAAAAACATCAGTGGCTTAGCTGTTTGTTGTGTTATTTGTTTGTGGACAGTCTAGCATGGAGAGAAGGAAGATGTCAAAACGGTTAACGGAAGAAGCCATGGCTTACTTTGACGAATGTGTCTCACTATCAACTTTCGACAGCTCTGACTTTTCGTCTCAAGAAGAGCCATCGTTGAGATTTGTTGGCACTCATGTTGCTGATCATTCTTCCTTTTCCCCAACAACTCCTAGCATGACAGCGGATAGTGAACCGAAAAATGTTCTTAATAATAAGGTTGGTTGCATTGGCTTCTGTTTTTCCCTTGTTGTCTGCCTTAAAGGATTCTTTTACTGCCTAAACAATCAACTTGTTCACTTTTAAAAATATTTCTTTCCAAATATCAGAATTTGAATAGCTGAAGCTTGTATCAATCAGCAATGAGCCATGGACAAGAACATACACTTATATGATGCACGTAAAACTAGATGTAAAGAATGTCTGATTGGCTATTGTGTGATGTTGGTATTCTTCAGGAACCAGAAAGTATGTGGGGGGGCAGAGCATCAGGGCTATCAGTCGGCAGCGGCAAGGCGGAGGAGCCTACAGCAGGCGAAGTTAGCATAAGTAGCGCCAATACAAACTCAGCTCGAAGCTTTCAGTTTTCCTTCAGACGCAATTCAAATGACAGTTTAGAAATTCAGCAAGACATTGAAAAATACACCAAAGGGTTGGGAAAAGGCATAGAAAGATTCGACATAGGCAGTCAGAGTTGTAATGATTATGATGTGGAGGAGTACGAGCTGCAGTCATTGCAGCAAAGCATGGTGTTTGACAGGGTGTTGTTCAGGACCAGAATCGAGTCAGGTAGCATGCTGTTATGCAGCAGTGGAGGGTTTGGAATCTGGACTTAACAGATACGGAAGGAGTCGTTGAAAGCTTGCTACATCAATCAGGGGCTGGAGCTATTGCTTAACTTGGTGGCATATGAAGGATAAGGTTAAAGGTTGTGTTTTTGGTTTTTGGTTTTTGGTTTTGGTGATCAAGTTGTACAAATGTCATATTCGTTGTTGAGGAGAGAAGAAAAGTACTCGGTAGTGTTTACATCAATTTTGTTTATAGGGGAAATTCCAGTCGTTTGAATGTGTGATTTTGTTGTGTTCTTACAAGGGACTGCAGGAGAGATACGCAGAGAGGTTAAGTTAATCCTACATTACATCAACGCGGTTTTGGTAGTTTCTTACCTCAGCTTCAACATCAGGCTGGCAGTCTGGCACCATCATCTACTACCACTCTAGTTGTCATCAATCGTGTTGAACATTTCAGTCCCCTCCATGCGATTGTAGAGCAAGTCAATACACCACGTCAAGAAGACGTCGATTAACCTTTTCCTCCAATTATACCCCATGATGATAACATTTCCCTACTTCCAGTTCACCTCATCTTCGACACCCACTCCCACTTCCTTTTCGTTAAGAATCGCATTCATAGCAACCAGCAGCACAAATCAAGTTATTTATCTGTTGCTTTCCATTTTTCCTACTGGCATGAATCAAGCTTTCTATATTTGACGCCCACTTCCAGACTCCAGTTCCTTTTCATTAATCAATCATATATATAATAACTGAGTGCATCAGTCGGCCAAACCGGTAGTTTTCATCATAAAATAACTGACTGACCCATCTTCGATCCCTTATTTTCAGTCGTTTCAGCAAGCTTTTTCACAGCGGTCGGTTAAAAGGGCAAAAGTGAGCAGACAGTCGGTTAAATGCAGTTAATTGGCGGTCAGTTGAGGAGGTTAACCACCTCCAAGATTTTTTTGTTTTAACCGCCCGAAATTAATTTTAAGTAATAACCGAATTAATGGACTCCACCCCTCTCCAGTCTGAGTTACAGTTATTTAGACCTTAAGGGATGATTTGTGTTTTCTATTGTGAATTCTACCCCTTCCCCCTGGAAAACTGTAACTTCTAACTCTGGATGTCCTTGAATCGATTACTACCATTCTTCTTATCAAAAGTGCAAGTTTACGAAACCGAAATATTGAGAATCAGAACCATATTCATTCACTTTGTTTAGCCTGAATGTTGACTACTTTCTGTAATGAAATATCAGAAACCTTGAGGCCAGGACCCGACTGCACCAAGAATGTCAAAACCATAATGTTTTTTCTCTATAAAATTCGGGAACACAAATAATAATAGCGTAGATAGTTGTCAATCAATGTTTTAGTTTCTTATTGTTGACGCAGAGATGAGAGGACAGCATCCTGGAGAGAGCTGTCAAACTGCATAGCAGCTTTAAACTCCTCAAAACTCACTTTCCCATCACTGTTTGCATCCATCCTGTCAAATATCTCGTCCAACTTCCCTGGTTCCGTCACATCCGTCGGCAGACATTCCACTGGCAAGGCCTGCATACACAAAGTCAACTTCTTGTCATTCCTTATCCAGGGAAGGAAAAACAACTTAAAGAATTCAGGATCTATCGGGGATTTACGCGAAGCATGGAGGCTACTTCTTCCTTTGTAATGCATCCTGACCTGTCTATATCATACATCTGCATAAGTAGATAGATAATGTGTTGAGTGATAATGAAGATCTAAAGAGAGAAGGGAAAACTAAAAGAGGGCTAAGCTCTGGCCAGCCAGTCTCACCTGGAAGCATAAACGGAGAGCATCATCTCCGCTGGAGTTCCTGAGGCTTGAGAATCCACATAGTATCTCCCTCATGTCGACTGTTCTATCGCGATTGTTGTCGAAAAGGTCGAAGATTCGAGGGGCCAGAGGGACTAATGTAGACATTTTCATTGCCTTTAGCACTTCCTCGAACTCTGGCAGAGTTGCATTGTCACCCTTGGCACATCTGTAAGGAAAAGTTGAAAGCTTTAGGCAGTGCCATTTTGAAACAAGTTCCAATCCTGACCATTCAGGAAGGAAGTTGGAAATGGCTTACAGTTTCTTGAAGTGCACTCTGAGGTTCTCGAGCTCTTTCTCGTTGAGATCATGAGATCCCAGCAAAGATCTGAGCTTCTTGGTTCTCAGGAAGATTGTGCTGCTCCACACACTAGCAATGGCCGCTGCACGGAGCTTGCGTCGAGCATTGAACCTCTGCAGCCTGGTAACGACCTCTGGGTCCATTCGCTCCTCTTTTGCCGAGTCGCCTGTCACCCATGGATGATTCAGAACCTGGTCGTGGCATATCCCAAAACCCACACAATGCAGAAGAAGAAAGTAAAGACAAAAACAAATTAAGTAGATGATGGATGATAAATTTATGTGAAAGTCATCAAATTAAGAGTTTAGGGTTTACATCGAAAGCACTTGGTCTTCTGTGAGGATCAACTTGCAGAAGGTCAGTGATCAATTGCTTGGCAGACGATGTAATTTGCTTCCAACTCCGCTCGTCGAAACTGAAATCACCCTGCAAAATCCCAACCAACAATAAAGCTAGCACCTTTAAACATAGGTGAGAAAAACAAAAAATGGGCCACACTCCACGGAGGCATTTCATCGAACACATACAGCAAGTATCATCTGCTGCTTCTGCCTGTTTGACTGTGCAATGAAAGGAGGGTACCTGAACGCAAATAAAAACCAAACCCATTTCAACAAACCCTAAAATGTCTAATCAAAATAATTGCAGAATTGAGCTCTACACTAACCCTGACAGCAAAATGTAGAGGATGACACCGAGAGACCACATATCACTCTTGGAAGAGACTCTCCCTCGTGACAACGCCTCAGGGGACACATAATCAATAGATCCAAACAACCCAACAACAGGATCAGTGAATTCCTCCACAGAACTCAACCCAAAATCCATAATCTTAAGAGCAGAGTCATCTCTCTCATTCAAGAACAAACAATTCTCAGGTTTCAAGTCCCTGTGCACAATATTAGCTCCATGAAGGGCCTCCAAACCTTTCGCTATCTGCCTGACGACCGCCGCCGCCTCCCTCTCCGAGTACCTGTCTTTCCTCCCAACAATCCGATCAAAGAGTTCCCCTCCCGAGCAGAGCTCAAGGACAAGGTGGACCCCATTCTGATCCTCATAGACATCGTAGAGGTCAATAACATTCGGATGAGGGGAGACTTTCTCAACGACTTTCCTCATGACTAGGATCTCGTTTGTGAGCAAGGCGTCGGAGACGGTGGCCTGATGCTTCCATGGTGGGAGGGTGGGTCCAGCCCTGCCTGGAATTGCAGGGTTTTGGAGTCTCTTAAGGGTTTTAATGGCAACTTGGTCTGCTGCTGTTGTTGTGTCTAGAGCAGAATTGTATCTCCTGATTCCTTTCCTGACAACAGAGAATCCTCCCTTCCCGAGGACTTCTGCTACTTCATATTCATCGACTAGCCTCTTTGTTTCCTTCCCCATGTGGAAGAAGGAATTGGAATATAGCTTTCCAAGAAGCAGAAGAAGATAGTAATGGAATTATCGAGAATGAATGGGATTAGGTATAATTGTGCCAATGGTGATGGAGGAGGAGGAGAAGAATATGAATAAAGAATAGACATCAGCTTGAAAGGTGAGTTTGATTTGTTTTTCATGATACAAAACTAGATGGTGGATCTTTCTGCTGAAAGTGTTTTGAAGTGAGGGGAACAAAATGGTGGGTGGGAAGAAGGTATGGAGGGAAGGAGACACGGTAAAGGTCAACAGAAAGGTGGGTTTTAGCTTATAGCTTGGACATTTAATTCACACTAAGTGTTTGAAAGTTAGACGATTTTAGTTGAAAGACTTTCTGTTCAGTTTCCTCCAACGTTTTCTTTGGAAACTGACTCAATCCATCTTTGAGATTTAAATTACCGAGAAGAGTCATGATAATGAAGAGTTTCATGGTCACTAAATTAAAAATTTGATTATATATTCTCATAATGAATGTGTAAAAGAAAATCGTAAGGTAATAATTTATGGAACAAAGCTCGACATATAAGAAGAAGAGTACACCAAACGAATGTTGGGAGACATCGAATGTATAAGGCAAACGGCTTCCGTAGAGTCTAAATGAATCAACACCTGATTGATGTGATCTGAATGATAAAAATGCAATGCCCTGCGAATACCTATCATCTCGAGAATAAACGCATCAATAATTGTCAGAATGATTTGACCCGACACATAAACTGCTAGTCCCTGTGAATCTTGAACAATTAAACCTACACCCCCATGTCCACCTTGAGAAGCATCAACCGTCCATATAGCAGCATCTATAAATATTTGTCTGTTGGGATGGCGAGGAAGCCACGAAGTTGTAGGTGACGCATTGGTCATAGGTAAAGGAGGAATTTGTTCCCCTTTGGTCATAAAAGAGTACCTGTTTCCTCAAAATGTCATGCAAAATGTCGAAACAAAATGCCAATACAGTGTTGGTAATACTAAAAAAACAACCGTATCATGAGATTTCCACAAACGTAACAAAAAATTTAGTAAGTTTTAGGGAGACAATGATGCCAACAAGAAACTGCATGAAGAGAAGGGGAAGTGTTTTTTTTTCATATATAGCTTTCGACGGGAAATATTGAGATAGCAAACATATGCAAAATTAAACATCAACCCAACTCATCAGATTGACATCAAAACGGGGTGAGAGATATGAAAGAGCATGATGAGCCATTTGATGGGTTGCTCCGTTGACACCACGTCGTACCACCTGCACCTGCGAGCAAGGGCACGCCGCCAAAATTTCCAGGACCTCCGCAACAACAGTGCCACCTGCACCTGCAAGCGAGGGCACGCCGCCAAAATTGCCAGGACCTCCACGACAACAATGCCACATGCAGTACATCTCGTGCTCCGGTGGAAAAGCCTAGATAGGACGAGCTTCGCGTCCCCTTCAATATCCACCTGCCACTCCGAAAGTACCAGTCACAAGCTTCCATAGATACGTCTGCCATACCCCTGCAACACATTCCCGACCCCCACCTCTCCAACATTTCGATCCACCAATTCTACCGCCCCACCAGTCGGGTCTGCCATCGGTCCATCTACATTGATCCAGCAATGGCGGAACCAGGATAGAAGCATGCATTGAGCGGGGCTTGAATCGATTTTTTGTATATGTATCGAGTAACTAATTGACAAATTAATCCTAATACTAATTTTTTAAATAAAAACAAATTCATGGGTTATAGTTGAAAATGTAATATATGTGCTTTTAGTTGAAAATGTAATATATGTGCCACCGACGAGTTTTTTGTCCTATATTTGAATATTTTGGACTAAATTTATGATTGTTACTTATTATAAACAAATAAGTAGAAGACCAAAACTTCAAATACTATTAGCCAAGTTATGAAATCATCAAAATTTTACATATAATTTAGTACTTGAGACAAAAAAATAAGATGGTCGAGAATCTCACTGGGTCCATCTAGTTTCGATACAACCAAGCACTGAGTCGAGCTCAAAATTACCCTGTGTCAAACTCATAAATTTTTTAATTATACACCTGAAATTAATGGTCCGGACTGAAACTGGGGTGAGCAGGGACTCCCCCGGGCCACCCCCTAGTTCCGCCAATGGAGACGGGGGTGGGGGGATCGAGGGAACGCATGATGCCATAGGAAAATTGACGAAGGAGGACCGCACACTGTAATTGGCGGTGCTCGAAGACCGTTAATTTGTGTGGCTTCCAGATCCTCCACCAGAGCAGGGTGTAACAGGAGACCTCGTCTGTCCGAGCGTGGAGTATGGTGCGTCGGACAGCAGCAATGTGGAGGGACACTACAAGAAATCCGTTACTTGTCGTCGGTCGTAAGTCGGATTTGCCGTCGGTCATCAACCTACGACATATAATTTTGCACCGGTCGACAAACGACGGCGAATTGGACGGCGTTAAACCATTTCCCATCGGTTATAAATTGAGCGACATTAAGTACCAACGTCAATTCAGTCAACGTATCTTGGCCATAACTTAACGTCAGTTGGAAGCAATAGCAAATATCCGACGTTAAGTCCAGGTCAACTATCCTTTGACTGCATTTGGCGTCGGTCGTAACTAACGACAAGGTGCGGGTCAACTCTCTTTTGATCAAAATTTAGCGTTGGTTGTGGGCGACGACAAGGTCACCAGCCTACGACATTAATGGTCTTCAATCCGTATTTAACGTCGGCTGCTAACCAACGCTAAATGCATCGACCGACGGTAAGTTCTATTTATAGAACCTGTTTTTGTCCAGTTTCCAAAATTTTTCATACTCTTCAATCCATTAAACCGGTACCAATAAAAAACTTACAAACATCTACATTGCTATAATTTCATACCACAGCTTGCATCAATATGATTGTCAATCACAACTAGATATTACTAATATAATACGAAATCCAAACATTCAAACTAAGATTCAAACCAAGATTCAACATTCCATGTTTCTACACATTCTACATCATCTTACTGCTATGTTAAACACCTAATAGTTATCATAATCATCTTCCTCCTCGTCTTCTTGTTCCTCTTCATCTTCTTGAACTTGTTGCTTTCCTCGTGTCAATTCTTCCCTCATCATGCATATTTCTTCTTCCAAAGCTCGGACATGATCTAGTGCCTCAAATGCGGTAGGACAATGCCCTAGGAGATGAGAATGCGATTGACCGTCTGCACTAGACTGTCCAATGCCTGCAGATTTGAACAACCAACTATTAGAAGATACACATGATAGAAAATAAATATAAACATTCATTCTCTTACCATAACTTCTTGTCTCAGCTTATAGTCCATAAATTGTGTCCACATTGGTGATGGAATCTGGTCAGACTTGGATGCAATATAAGCTGCTCTAGAAGCTTGTGCAGAGAGTGGTTTTGGGATGTTTTTATTCTTCAACACTTGGTCTTTCCACATCTAGACTCGGTAGTCTCTCCACTTCTTTGCAATGTCACTCATTATGTACTTTTTAGCATCCTCAAATGTTGTATCCGGTTCAATTGCGATCTGATTCTGCAGTTAAACACACATATGTCCATCCATCATAGTGCACGGGAAGAATTGCAATCATCCCGAGGAACTGACCAAAAAGTCCAGCAGGATCGTTTCCACTTGGCAATTTATTTTTAAATGGGATGATGACCCTCATTACAGGATCAAGAGTAAGCATCCCTGAACTAGCAACATACCTCCTCTCCCTGCTGCCCTCAGGGGTTATTACCTCAACTTTCAAAAACTTCTTGTGGTGTGCCATTTTATCTACATAAGAAAATGACAAGTAAAAGACATGTATAGTAATTCCAAATTTGTGCACATGAATATGCATTCTCAATAAGATAGTTTCATTATCACCATAATCACTTTTATGATCTAATCATCAAACTCAGCAACACCACCAACTCTACATAATGGAAAAGAGCTAACATCAAAAGATGACAAGTCTTGTATTTCAAAGACCTCTTCAACCTAACTAATAATATACTAATTCAATAACTAGATATACATATATACATATTTGGTTCAACAAATTAAATTACATACCTTACACCGATGGAGAATGAAATATTTCTCGGACTTCACACAGGAAAACGAGCAACAAATTTTAAACCTTACATTAAAAAAACTAATAGTAATTAAAAACCTCCTAATTAACACTATTATAATTAACAAAAAAATTAGGTCAATGTGGAAATTTACCACGAATGTTGATTTGGACCGAATCTGGGTGGAGGATTGGCAGACATAGAAGCAACGACAGCGGTGACAGAAGCGGCGGTTCTAAGAGTATCGGAGTTGAGACGATTTTTGGATTTGAAAGAGTGCAAAATGAGTTGTCGGTTTGAGTTTGGGGTTTTTATACCCATCAAACTTCGCATCGGTCAGCACGGGACGCTAAATATATCAAGCGACACTATGTCATGCGAATTTTCTGCGTTACTTAGAGTCGGTTGCATTCAAACCAAAACCGAGGACAAATTAGGGGCCTATTATCAAAACATCATTGACTAGTCAAACAATTGCCGTCGGTTGCCTTAACGACCAAAGCCAAATTTCCCATCAAGCGACGGGATAATGACGCCACTTTTTTATGCATTGACTGGTCAAACTCTCGCCGTTGGTTCTTCAATAACCGACACTAAATCGCTGACCAAACCGATGGCAAATAGATAAAGCAGTTGACCGCATTCTTGCCGTCGGTTTTTCCCGTCGCTTGACTACTAACTGGCGGGAATTTACGCGAGCCGTGACTTACGGTCGGCTATATATCGACCGACGCTAAAGACATTCTCTAGAACCGAGCCGATATACTTCTTTTCTTGTAGTGGGAGTGGGAGCCGAGGGCCTGAAAGCGAGCGAGGGCAGTGAGGCGGATGGCTGGTGGACAGTAAAAAATAAGGTGCTCGACAGACTCCGCAGACACCCAATAGACAGGGCAACATATGTCCTTGATGTGGACATGTTGGTGCAAGAGCACTTGTCGACTCGGAAGGACGCAGTGTAACAGGCGTCATAAGAAGAAACGTAGCTTGGGTAGGACCGATAAATGTTGAAGAAATGGCTTGACATGCAACTGAAGGAAGTGGAGATGGAATGAGTAGACATCCTCGAAATGCATAAGTATGAAAAAGTTTTGATAGGAAATATTCAGACTTAGCCAATTCGAGACCTATGGTGATATAGTTAGGAGAGGAGTCAATCAGGATAGTAAGTAACCAACCTTAATCTTTTGATTAATTAAAATCCCTTAAAATTATATAAAAAGTAGGTTAACCAATGATAATAGTATCTTTATAAATAACAAGTTAGCACATTGAAGTTCTTTCCTATCAAACAAACGAATCTCTCAATGAGTGTCTCCAAACCCTAACATCGTAACTTACCTTTGTTTCCTCAATCATCTTCATATTTTTTTGATTTCAACTTGGATTTTTCTCGTCGGAAAGACTATCTATATTAGGTTTTCATCAAGTCCTGAAATTTGGTTTCCTCCTTTCTCAAATATAATAGCACGTTTGACCATCAGGAATAAAAAACAAACTCACTGCATCAGCCAACCAACAAAACATGAACACCACTCTTGCATTATTATTCTTTTCCTAAACACGTCACCATCATTATAAATTGTTAATATTGCGTCGGCTTTTCCAATAAGTTATCAAACAAAATAATACAACAACACTACTACTTAACATTAATTCATACATGTCTATATTCCCTATTACTCGAAGTGCATCGCACGTTTGACCGCGTTTAATTACAACTCACCCACCAACGACGTCGTTTCCACCCTACCCAGCCAACTCGATCACCACTTAACTCCCAACATTTATAAATAAACAACGTCACGTCCCATTTCTTTCCACCACAACAAAATCTACAATACTTGTTCTCCTACTCGACAAATATGGCCTCTAACCTCCTCCGACCATACGGCAAGATCGACGACTCAGAGCAAGCTCACCTGGACGCGCATTGTAGATCTCGAAAGAGAATCGCTATCATCACCATCTCTTCCCTCGTCCTCCTCACCATCGTCCTCGCTTCTGTGCTTGGCACGCAAGCCACTAGCAAAAAGAACCACCGTCACGAGGATGACAATACCACCACGTCCATCAACAAGTCTCTCGCAGCCGTCTGCGGCGTGACACTCTACAAGGACTCCTGTTACGAAAGCATGTCATCCGCCGCCAAATCAGGTAACCTCCGCCCGGAAGATCTTTTCAATCTCTCCCTCCAAGTCGCCATTGGTGCAATGCAAAGAGCGTCTGAACATTTCTCCCGAAATCACAATAATGCCACTGCAGTCTCCAACTGCATGGAGCTTCTGGCCCTAGCGTCTGACCACCTCAACGATACCTCCTCTTCTGCCAGTGCGTCCAGTAGTAATATTCTGGACGCAGTGGATGACCTGAGGACGTGGTTGAGCTCAGCAGCCACGTACCAAGGCACATGCATCGAGGGCCTCCAAGAGGCCAACATGACGGAGGTCCTAGATGACGTGACCCAGGGGGTGTTGAGGAACTCTACCGAGCTGACAAGCAACAGCTTAGCGATAGTTACGTGGATAGAAAAGGTAGCGGCCGCAAGCTCGCTCGGCAGGGGCGGACAAAAGAGGAGGAGGTTGTTGGATTGGGTGCAAGTGGAACGGAGGGAGTACTTGGAAGAGTTAGAGACGGATGAGAAAACATTAAGGAGGAAGGCAGATATAGTGGTGGCGAAAGATGGGAGCGGCAGGTATAAGACCATAGGAGAGGCGTTGAAGGCAGTGCCGGAGAAGAGTAAGAAGAAGAGGGTTGTGATATATGTGAAGAAGGGAGTTTATAAGGAGAATGTCAGGGTTGAGAAAAACTTGTGGAACGTTGTCATGGTTGGCGACGGTATGGACGCCACCGTCGTTACCGGCAGCCGAAATGTCGTTGACGGGACTCCAACATTTTCCACCGCCACTTTTGGTATGTCATTATTAATTTTACTAGCTGAGTTTATATAGGATTCTCAAGTAATAATAACACTCTGTTTATACATTTCCTTCCCGCAGCTGTTTTTGGAAAAGGTTTCATTGCCAGGGACATGGGATTCGTAAACACGGCAGGTCCGACGAAGCACCAAGCCGTGGCCCTAATGTGCAACGGCGACATGTCCGTCTTCTACCGCTGCAGCTTCGACGCCTTTCAAGACACCCTCTACTCTCACGCCAACCGCCAGTTCTATCGTGAGTGCAACATCTCTGGCACTGTCGACTTCATCTTTGGAAACTCTGCCGTCGTCATCCAGAACTCCAACATCCTCCCCAAAGTCCCCATGCAGGGCCAGAAGAACACTATAACCGCACAGGGAAAGACCGACCCCAACCAGAACACTGGTATCGTCGTTCAAAATTGCAATATACTGCCTTACAAAGGAAACTGGAAAGGGGTGTCTGCGGTTAAGAACTTTTTAGGACGACCGTGGAAGGATTATTCCACGACTGTATACATGGGGTCGATGATTGGAAGTATCATCGACCCTGCGGGGTGGTTGCCGTGGATTGGAACGACTGCCCCGCCCACGATTTATTATTCGGAGTATGAGAACTATGGGCCAGGGGCTTCTACTAAGAATAGAGTGAAGTGGAAGGGGGTGAAGAGTATGGATAAGAAGCAAGCTGGGAAGTTTTGGGTGAAGGCATTTATTCAAGGGGATAAGTGGATCCAGGGTTCTGGTGCTGGAATTCTATTTAATTGATTCACTTGTTTGTTTGTATGGATTCATTGATTTGTGTTGTTATTACTTATTAATTAATTCATCAGATTGCGTGGTGTTTGAATTTTATATAGTTTTTGGGGAATGAAACAATGACGGAAATGATACTTGTTAGAAACGTTACATGTCGGATGTAGTCCTTGGTGCGTGAATTCCATTTAGACCAAGTTGTGATTGGATGTTTTAGCAGAATCGTCATTACATCATACTCTTTAAATTATATTCCTGCCTCATTTTGAATTTGTAGATTAATAGTGTAATAAGATGGTTGAATTAGTTTCGGTCCAGATCTTTAATTTTGAGTGTATATTTAAACTCTTACGAATTCGGTTCAGGGTAATTTTGAGTTCGACTCAGTGCTTGGTCGTGTTGAAATTAGAGGGACTCAGTAAGAGTTCTGACTATCTTGTTTGATGGTCTCGAGTACTAAATTATATGTAAAATTTTGATGATTTCATAATCCGGCTAATAATATTTGAAGTTTCGCTCTTATACTTATTTGTTTAGACTAATTATTTTTCATAAATTTAGTTCAAAAAGTTCAAAATTTAGGACAAAAAACTTGCCAGTAGCACATATTTTATATTTTCTATAAAAGCAATACAATGAATTTGTATTTATTTTAAATTAGTATTATGATTAATTTATCAATTAATTACTCGATATACATACAAAAATTGATTCAAATCCAGCTCAGTATATGTTTCCATCCTGGTTCTGCCATTGGATAACATCTCAATCTCCCTTCTATTTTATTATTATGATTTAATAGTCTCGATTTGTTGGATATTTTGATCTTTCACACTTTCTTTTTCTTTCCTAAATGTGTCCAAGATTTTTGTAACACGACACATGTTAAAAAAATGAGAGAGAATAGTTTAGAAAGAAAGTAGGAGAGGAGGTGAGAGGGGAGGGTTAGGTAGTTTCCAGGATCAACTTCATCGCGATTGTCAGATTAGGAGATCGTGCGTCCGAATTGAAACATCAGATAGATTCTCCGAGCTGCATTTTCAGTTGATTGTCTCCGACTCTAATGGCGTTCATTTTGTGTTCTTGAGCATCGAGCAATGTAATTGTTGTTGGATGTGTTGGAGGCTGATTCCAGCTGTGGGTGGAAGTTTCCGAATGATTGCGTTAAGGAGGACAAGCAAAGCAGGGTGTCGATTTTTAGGTGTGAGAAAAGGATCGAAAGCGTTGGTGGTATCGAAGAAGTGTATAGGTGGGAAGAATTTTTTTGTTATGGTCCCCAAGAGAGAATGGACCTAGGGGTTGGTGGGTTCTTCTGAGGATGTTGAAAAGTTTGTATGGAGAGGTGTTAAGCCAAAGTTTTCCGGTCAAGCACAGCGTCGACGTGGGAGCTCCTCAGGTGTGTTTTTACGTGACGGATGTTAAGAATACTTCTTTGGGTTCTTATGACGCGACAGTTAAGAATTCTTCTTTCTCCCATGCTGGAAAGTGTGACGTGTGCCCGAGTAAGAAGACCATCTTGGTGGGGGAAGATGGAGTTAAGGATCGACTAAAGCTTTTAGAACGTTATTTGGTTTTTCAAATGGTAAGCAAAATTCACGAGCATCTTGATTGGGTGGCTTTCAGACGTTGGATGATCGTGAACTGGGGAGTCAAGGAGAGAGCTCATGTGAAGGATTTGGTTGACCATCTCTGGATGTTAGAATGCGAGGCGGAGACACATGTGGAAAGGGTTATTATACTCGCTCGCTTTTGTTTTAGTACATGGAAGGTGATTTTTTATCGATGGTTGTCGTGTGCCGGAAGAACGGTGGAGCTCTAGTACCAACAAGTTTGTTGAGTCCATGTAAAGGGTATCACTCTGCACTTGATTTCTCATGCGTTGTTTAAGCAGGTTGGAGAATGTTGTGGAGGTTCCTTAAGGCAAAAAATTTTTTTTGTATGTTGGGGTCCATCCATTTAAAGGTTAAGAAGAGGAACAAGATTCCATAGATGGTGCGGTTGATGTTCGGTAAGTAGGAGTTCTTTGTGTCTGTAGGAGAAGAGTAGAGCTCCGATGAGTAGAGGCACTCTCCGGCCTGGCTCTTCCCGAGTGTGGCAGCTTGTCCAGGGACAAGGATCTAGGAGAAAGGATGGAGAGGCGAGAGCGGAAGAGGAGGCTTCCGGATCCTTCCTGGAGAATATAGAGAAGCATGGGGGATGTATTTTGGTCCCGTCCAATAAGGAAGTGCGACGAGGGAGGAGAGCAATGGAGGGTCGGTGGTGGTGAAGAGGGAGACAACAATATTTTCTCTAGAAAGAGAAAAATTGCGTTAAAACGGGAGAGTCAATAGTCAAGGTGATAGAGACTACACAAGGGAAAGTTGATGTGTTGTACATCTTGATGTCTATTAGAGAAAGAGAAGGATTTGGAAGTCAAAGTAACTTTGTAGCTATTAGATAGAGTGAAGAAATAAGATGTACTTGTCTTAAACTCACCTCTAAATGACCCGGTCTAACCACACAATTCAATCCATACATTACTTGTGGGTTCACTCATCACATATATATATATATATAACATATACAAAGAACTGAAACCTGAAATGCCGTATGAGTAGCATATGTAGGCATACTGGACACTTCCTCTGTAGCTGTAGAAACATCTTGAGGGATTGCCAATCCATGGATAGGTGACTAATGCATATCGGGAGCTAATCTAGAAAAATTTGAATCATGTCCTAAACATGAACTGTGAATCACAATCCAAACTTCATGAGCTTATGCTCCAACTTAAATAACAGCATGTACTGTACATTAATGCTACAACACAGTCTAAGAGCCCGACTCTGTTTCACAACCCCTGTTCAGTAGATCACACACTACTGAATAGTATTGAGAGCCTGACTTTGTAATCACAAAAACCGTACAGTAGATCACACACTACTGCAGAGTCCTAGGAGCCCGGCTCCAAACTCAATATATATACAATAGATCACACGCTATTGTACAGTCTTGAGAATTCGATCTTTAGATTCCTGAAAATCCTAATTATAGCTCTACACTTTAAGCAGAAAGTAATCCTAATCCCCTACCTAAAATACGCTTTCCTAGTAGAGTCTGATATGAAGCAGCCTCCCTATAGCTCAATCACCTATTCTGTATGACCTGTAGAGATCAATCTTAGGATTAAAATCCTAAAACTCCAAATCCTAACCTGTCCGGATTTTCCTACGTAGGATTCAAATCAAGGGATTGAGAAAGGAGGAAGAAGATAGATTACCTTCTGAAGCTTCCTCAATGATCTTTAAGCCTTTCATACTTATCTGGGATCGATAAACTTGGTCTTCTCTTCTTCCTGAAATCAATAGCCGTTCGTCAGATAGAATTGTGAGTTGGGGTTTGTGTAATCGGAGTTGTAGGTCATCACTCTACTTTTATAATAAGTCTGCCATGTCTGTGGCCGACTTACCACCATGCCTGTGACTATATGGTGACCACGCCCGTGACATACTGATGGTCACAACTATAATCTCCTGTTGATCACGATCGTGACTAATGCTGACCATGACTATGGTCTATTTGACAACCACGCTCATGACTGACTGACGGTCACGCCCGTGACTGTCCATTCATCAGCCAATTTTCCATAATTCACAGAACTCAGAATCAACTATCAACCGGAAATCAAGGTGTTGCAAATGGCTCCCAAAATTTTCTCTCAATTGGAAGAGGATAAGTTAGAAGGCCTCTTCTTTGATTTAGGGCTATTGAGTTATTGGATTAAATGAGCTGAAAAATGTTTTTTAAAGTTTGGTGTTTTATTTAGAGAAGTATGACACGTTGGCTTCTCTTGGGAAGTTTTGGTTGTCTCCAATTCGTTTGAGAGAGTTGACTGATGAGCAAGGGAAAATTATGGCTTGGGAGTAGGGGAAGGATGAGAACAATCTTATTTTTAGACGGTTTCTAGTATGGCAGGTTTGTTCAGCTTACAGGCCAAAAGGTCGAAGGAGCTGGCGTTAGAGCTTGTGGCAAAATTGGCGGAAGATATTTGCAAAAGAAGAAGTTTGAAAAATTAAAAAACGAGGACTCACACGAAGATAACGCTGCACAAACTAGGAAGCTTTGAAGAAGTGTTGGAGTCACCTCGAACTAGAAGTAGGAATCCTAGGTATGTGTATCCAATCTCGTTTCATAATGCTCCCAAGAATTTTGATATGGAATTGAAGGGGTTTGAGGGCTACAGAAAAGCGATTTCGTATTAATCAGAGAATTAGAGAATCCAGTCCAATTTTATTTGCATACATGAAACTAAGTTGGAGTTGTGTGATTCGAGTATTATTAGAAGCATTATGGGCTCAGGTGATTATGACTGTGAGGTAAAGTCGGCAGTTGGTGCGTCAGGGGGTATTTTGTCGATTTGGGATAAAAGGATGTTTGATGTTGTAGGAAGTTGGGTGGCAGTTTTTGTGTGGTGGTTTTGCTTTAGTGTACGAGAGATAATTTTTTTTGGAGTCTCGTTAATCTATATCCTTCATGTAGTCTGGTAGAAAAGAACTTATGTCTGACTTATGGCTTTGATATGATTTGCTTTATGGATGAGTCAAATGGTCAATCTAGATTGGTTGTTGAGATGGGCATGTTTAATGATTGCATTCAGGATCTAAGTTTGATGGAGTTTCCTTTGGAAGGAGCAATATTTACATGATCAAACTTTAGAGATGTTCCTGTTTTTTCTAGGATTGATAGAGTGTTTGTCTTGGTTGATTGGGAAAGTTACTTTCCTGGAGTGTCGCTTATGGCCAAAATCAGAACTTGCTCGGATCATTCTCCTCTTTTGGTTCTCTGCTATGCTTTTCATTTTAGCATAAGGCAATGGCATCTTGAGCTCATATGGTTTAAGCATAATGATTTTTCTAGAGCAGTTGCTGATTCTTAGGTGCATGACATTACTTAAGTAGGAGGTTTGTTTCGGTTTAGAGGAAAGCTTAAGGGCTTAAAGGGTGTCTGAAGGAGCGGAATTTAATCCATTTCAAAAGGATTCGGGTGGAGGTTCAACGTGTTCTTGGTTGCATTGATGTGTTGGATAGGGAGGAGGAAGGTGGTACTCTTGATTTGCCTAAGAGAATTGAGTGGTGCTTGTTAAAGAGTGATTTGGACCGAATTTGGAAAGCTGAGGAGATTATGTGGATACCGAAAGCACAAGATATTTAGGTGAGGCTTGGAGATCGTAACACTTTATTTTTTCTTAAATTAGCAAGCCATAATCGGAGAAAACCCTACTTGGGTAGTATTAAGGTGGATGAGGTTGTTCTCAAGGGCACGCTGATGTCACAATGGCAATTGTTGGGTTTTATGAGAGGCTTTTTTCTGAAACTACCTTTAGGAGGACATTCCTTACAACCTTGACTTTCTCAAGCGTCTCTTTGTCAGAGGTGGACTATCTAACCCGCATTTTACCGAAGAGGAAGTGAATTTGATGGTTTTTACGTGTTCTGGAGAAAAAGCACCTGGTCTAGATGGTTTTCACATGAGATTCTTCAAACGGTTTTGGGAGCTTATCAAGGCAAATCTTTTAAGCGCTTGTGAGGAATTTTCAGCATCCTTCCATGCTACAATACATTAAGTACTTTTATATGTCTCATCCGCCAAAAAGAAGATGTGGAGGATGAGAAAGACTTGAGGCCTATCAGTCTCATTGGAAGCTTGTATAAAATAGTGTCTAAAGTCTTTATGGAGAGAATGAGAGAGCCTCTCCGGGGATTGATTTCACAACATCAGTGTGCATTAGGTAAGACTTATATAATGATAGTTGTTCCTTACGCAACAGGCAAATTAAGCATGGTACGTAAGGGTTAAGGTCGTTACATAAGGCTTACATAACGACAGTTGTTCTTTACGTAACATGCAAAATCAAGCCGGGTACATAATGGTAAAGGTCGTTACGTATGGCTTACGTAACGGTAGTTTTTCCTTACGTAACAAAAAAAATTAAGCATGTTACATAAGGGTAAAGGCTGTTACGTAAGCCTTACGTAATGACTGTTATTCCTTACGTAACAGGAAAAAGTAAGCATGTTATGTAAGAGTCAAGGAGGTTACGTAAGACTTGCATAACGACAGTTGTTCCTTACGTAACAGGCAAAATTAAGCCTGTTATGTAAGAGTAAATGCCGTTACGTAAGGCTTATGTAACTGCCGTTGTTCCTTACGTAACATGCAAAATTAAGCATGTTACGTAAGGATAAAGGCTGTTACGCAAGGCTTACGAACTGCAGTTGTCACTTACGTAACAGGCAAATTAAGCCTGTTACGCAAGAGTAAAGGTCGTTACGTAAGACTTACATAACGGCAGTTGTTCCTTACGTAACATGTAAAATTAAGCCTGATGGGTAAGGGTAAAGACCGTTACGTAAGACTTACGTAACAACTGTTGTTTCTTATGTAACATGCAAAATTAAGTCTGTTACGTAAGAATAAAAGCCGTTACGTAAGACTTACGTAACGACCGTTGTTACTTATGTAACGTAACTTGCTAAACCTACTATTGCAGGTCACTAACTCAAAATAACCTTATTTTGAGTTATTTCAAGTCACCCTAGAAAATTCCAAAATCTAAACATATGATTTCTAGTTTTATAAAATTCTGAATTCGAAACCGAACACACCCTACAAAAATTATATTAAACAGTTAAAAGGGATGGGCATCAATCTTAAGATTTCTCCAGCCAATTGTAACTAAGAGGGGGAGATATGTATTGTTAAGGAACACAAAGAGTAAATTTATATTTAAGTTTGAACAGAAAAAGAATTAAGATCCATCGAAAAATATAGAATTAAATAGATCAAGAATTGCTAGAATAACACTATAATTAATTAAAGTAATACACCATACCTCAACAAAATGAGGCTTCTTCAAACCTAGAAAATAAAACTAATTAATGGTAGCTAGCTAGCTATAGCTAATTTAATCAATACGACAAGAGGATATATATGACTACTTGTTCCCCTTTGGATTGGCTCTGCTTGGTGGTATTCTTCTCTTGCTGGCTCCAACCTCTAGTACCCCTACTCCTACTACTCCTTTCTCCTGCTGCTTCCCGTTCCTCCTCGCCTTTAATGTCGCCGTCGATTTCGAATCTCCTGCCTTTGATGCCGGAACAACTTGCTGCGAGTGAGAGCTAGCAGTTGGAGAAGGAAGGTGCCTGGATTGTAAAGAGCCGAACTGGGTAGCAAGAAGAATAAGGAACAACATTATTGCTGCAGGCATGAGGAGAGAGGGTTTGAATTTGATCATCATGTTGATGGGTTGTTGAACTTTGATCTGATCGATCTGATGGGCTAATTAGGAGATTATTAGAAAATTAAAAGGGTACTTACTGATATGTATGCCCCCTTTTATAGTGTTAAGTAAGTAGTAGAAGGAGGAGGGTGTGTACCCCATGTGCCACCCCACCACCCACTAGCCACAGCAAGGCAGGTTTCTCAAAGTTAAGACAGTACGTACTTAATTGTCAAAAGTTGGAATTAACAATAAAAAATATATACATGTAAGATTTTATTGTTCTAATTGTTGGTGAGTCTGTGTATAACGAGTTACATCAAAACACTTTGACACCTTAGGGTACTACTACTTTTTATATCACATTTTATTATATTTTATGCTTAAAATTATAAAAAATTAAATGATAAGTTTATTGTGTTTAGAGTTCAGAATATAATACTAGAAGTAATAATGTGATTTTTTAGAGTTAAGAATCTATTGATTTTAATTTATAATAAAAAAAATATTTACGATATTTAGTGCTTACGGTACAGATTTGTTTTTCCAATTATAAATCAAAAGATAGCATTTGTAATGTTTATTGTTTTTTCAATTTTAAATTTTAAAATTGTGAAAATTTTAGAACATAAGATACTTATAAGATATCGAAGTGTTTACCATTTTTTATATAGCATGCGCAATTATTTATCTACATGCTTTCTTGTCTAAAAAATATTGATATTTATGTGTAGCTACATGTCTTTTCTACCACGACCCAATTCCATCTTTGAGTTTAGAACTCTGTTATTGTATATTTTTTTATATTTTAAAATAAGTTAGGAAAATATTATGATGTTCTCGACTTATTGAATACTCTCACTTTTATAATTTAATCTTAACCGTTAATTATGAGATTAAATCTTATCCGTTCCTTTTATTTTATTTTCCATTTTTTGTAATCAATTGAAATTAAAATTTTATTTTCTTACCCATCTTAAATCCAATTAATTTGAGGTCCTTCAATTTTTTTTTGTGTTTTTATATTCAGGCTTGTAAATTAATATGTAAACACCCTAATATTAACATTGCACTTACCGACCATTATTTTTTTGTGTTTGATAGCACTTTAGTGTTACCACCATCCATCCTTTTAAATTAATTAATGCTTAACCATTCTATTTGGGAATAAATCATGAACATTACGATAAAACGTTAAAACTTCTAAACCCGTGCTCAAAAAAATATTACATTGTTAAACTTAAAAGCTTCACATCCACACACACCACATGATCTTTATTATAACTATGGGGTTGCTCATCAACTCAATAATAAGATATGAGCTGGTGCTATTTATTAATGCTTCATGGAGTTAAAATCAAGAATAAACTAGACATACTCTATCAAAATCCAACGTCAATGCAGCAAATCTCACATCACAAGGCCATTTCCATCAGTCTGGGAGATTTTTTTTCCATTGAAGACAAAGGTTGCAGTTCAATAGAACGCATACAAAAGCAAACTCTTCAATAAAAATCCATTCTAATTGCGATGAACAGAGCTCACTTTCAGGTAAACAGAAGAGATGAACAGAAGTAATCAATATAAAAAAATAATTTACATAAAGAGATAATATGATGGCCGAAACCTAAATGAAATCAGTCTACAACAGAGATTACCAAGGACAACTGAAATTCGCCTCTGACTAATTCCAATGCAAGGGTAAATGGGAAATCACCACAAAATCGGACCAAAGTAAACATTCGGGAACAGTTGTAGGAGAAAACGAGAATGAATTCATAAATTTGTTCTAAAAATAAAAACTAGTAGAGTTGAAACATTTATGGACGATGTTAAGTTTTCCATCCATAAATTCAATTCAAAAATTTGTAATGATCGTAAGTGCAATATTAATAGTGATTCATACATTTATACTTGATTGCAAATTTATCGTGCATAATATGCTCAAGGCTATCGACTCCATTGTTGCATAAGAAGCAAGAGACATCAATACTAATCCCCCAGTTTGCAAAGTCCAAATTAGTGACCAATTTACCTTTCACACCTAGGCATTGGGATGGTTGGAGATTGCCAAATAAGGTGATGCCATAACACCTTAAACTGCTTACTTCGAATGGTTCCAACACCTCCTTCACTAAATATCTATTCATAGGTTGGCCATTCCACAAATTAATACCATCATCATTCTTAGATACAAAAGAAAGCCCACGATCACGAACTACCAGCAATCTACGCCAGGTCCAGGAGTGATGAGGAGCGGAGATGTAGTTTTCAATGTTCCTCCGCTGCAACCGATGAGTCTTAATCCAAGCAATTCAAAAAGACCCTGATTGAATAAGAACATTTCAAACATGACGAAATATCCAAGCAACATTCCATTCCTGCAAATATCTTGAACACCAAAGATAATACCATTAATCATCTGCAAAGCAGAGATGAGTAATTTTCAACTTTTTATAACAAAGTGAAAAGAAATGGAACTATTAAAAGCCGTCTTAAAGAACAATCAATAAAAAATTTCCATCACAATGACAAAAAACGAGGGAGACAGAGGATCACTCTGTCTGAACCCCTTTTTCCCAGCAAAGTAACCCATAATACCTTCATATATTTTTCATTCAAATATTTTTTATATGTAGTTCAATACATTTTGTATACAATTCGATATAATATACTCAACTATTCTAGATCTATTACAATGAGAACGGGTCGTTACAGTTCAAATCGATCATTGTTCTGACCAACAAAAACCATTTCGAAATTTCGACCTAATGCGATAGCCTATAATAATGTGTCCTCTAAAGTTAACAGTAATGACAAATATTCTTATTCCAGCAGTGGAAGTAACAGTTTTTTTAATCAAAACCCAAACCTGATTTTAAGTTGAGCGGTTCGAATACAATAAATCCGATTGAGGCATTCTCTATAGTGACTTGCTTTACCTCAAAGTAAGGTGATTTTGAGTTCGTTATTTAAGATATAGTTGTGGTTACGTAAGTCTTACATAACAGTCTCTACTCTTACGTAATAGTCTTAATTTTGGTTGTTACCTGAGGAATAACTATCTTACATAACATCCTTTACTTTTACGTTACATATAAAATTTTACATGTTACGCAGGGAACGACGACCTTTACTCTTACATAATAAATTTAATTTTGCATGTTTTGTAAGGAATAACTGTCGTTTTGTAAAGTTTACGTAACGATAATTATTTTTTATATAATAAATTTAAAATCATCTTAATTTAAATTAAAACGAATTAGGGTGAGAAATTTCTCGAATTAATAATTGACTTGTATGTTAAATATGGAGGAGATCAGCCAGCTACAGAAACTACAGAAGGGGATGTCACGTGATAAATCTTTGACCATCCTCGTGACTGCAAATCCCAAGATGAATAAAACAGCAGCAAACAATTAATTAAGTTAATAACAATGTTGTCAATTCGCTTAGCAACACATATGTGGGTTTCGAGTATTTGTTGGAGTCTGTCCAAATTGAGTTGATTTGTATTTATTAATTATGGTTTTTTGTCGGTTTCCGGCACACCCACGATCCACCAAATTCGGGCGACGGGCGATCATGGTTAATGGAATATCCAAACCATCACCGATCCGATAACAAAACGACGTCGTTTTGTCTATGATATATAAACAATTTTTAGAGTTTCAGATTTAGTTTGTGCTTTTCTTTCCAAGTTCATTTCTCAGAGTTTTGGAATTTGGGTAAATGTTTTTAGCTCTGAATTCATATTTGTTGGGTACTTTTTACATTTCAATTTCTGAATTCTGAATAATGAAATTTCACAGTTTTTACTTCACATTGGGTATACCCGACAACCATGGGTTTACCCAAAAACCGTACCAATATGGACTTGGTAATAATTTTTTACCCATCAAACTTAATGGGTCGATGATGGACAAAACCCGTAAGCATTAATCACGAACAATAGATAGGGGGTATCCGCCCTGTATCCGATTCATTGCCAAGCCTAGTTATCAAAAATTAATTAAATAATAATAATAATAATAATAATATCGCCAGGCAGAAACTCACTCTGTTATGTTTTAGTTAATTAAAATGAGAATTGTATAAGCGGGTCATGTGATTATTCACGTGATCTTCTAATTAATTACCGGTTTCAGTCCTATATATACGTAATAATATAATAATGAAGAAATCAATTTCAATTAGTTTTCACTATATGGGTCGGTCTCAGACTCTCCTGGTGGATTCTGCTGACATTTACTCTTTAATTATGGTTAATTATTAGTTAATTACTTTCTTCTCCCCTGTCATTTAGCCTACCTTAACTTCTAACATTTATCTTTTTAATCTTCCTAATTAACGTAAGACACAGAGATCCTTCTATGCTCACCATCTATCAATTTTTTTTTTCTTACAACATCGTGTTAGGAGCTAGCTAGTAATTTCCAAATTACTTAGCCAATGGCTTTCAATAGGGCGATGTATTGGATGGGTTGAGTTGGATTTGACAACAAAAATGATTTACGATCCACGTTTACTTGCTTAGCGATAATAATTGCATGCCAGTGAGCTTTGAAGGATGATGGTTGGATTTAGATGGGTGATAGTGGGTTTACATAAACATTATTAAAATACTGAACCATAATAAACTGTAGGTTAAAAAATTTCTTAGACTAGGCTTCCCATTACAAATCCTATTTACTAACAATCGAGAGGACATTCACAAAATATTAACAATATATTGAATAATCAATATACAAATCATTTGCTTCCAATTTTCACAAACTAACACTGCTGTATATTAGAGTGTATAAGAGACGAGACAAGTTAATAAAAATTATACAAAGTAGAAAACCATTCAGTGGCGGATTTAGGGGCCTTCTACGGGTTCCAATATAGTCCATATTCGGATTTTGAAGTTCGATATTATGTAAATTTTTTATATTTTTTGGCTAATTGGTATTTTTTCTATATATAGTTCGGTGTATTTAAACTCTTACATAATTCAGTACAGTGTATTAAATCATCCTGAATCCTTATATTAGTAGATGACCAATTAGATCATCTACATCCCAAAAATTGATTAGTAATTTCTAATAGCAACTTTATTGCCACATCGGAAACTTTAGTAATTAAATCATTCAAAAATTTCTAACCCCTTCATCCCAAAAATTGATTAGCAATTTTTATTAATCATTTTATAAACAAATACAGTGAAAATGAACTAATAAAAAATGAGTAAATACTATTTATCTTCAATTTATTTTCTATTCACAAATGCATTTTTTTGAAAAATATAGCAATTTACCTATGTGATATTACTAATTCACCTACTAAACTAGCAAGTTTACTAATTTAGAAATCACATCTACATCTCTAGCGATTGCTAAAAGGGTGTCAGATCACCCTCCATATCACTTAACAATTACTAAAATACTAGGGATGGAGATGCTCTTAGATCATCTCCATCCCACAAATTGATTAGCAATTTTTAATCGAAACTTTATCGTCACGTCAATAACTTTAGTTCCGCAATTTCTAACCTCCTCCATCCTACCAATTGATTAGCAATTTCTAATCATCATTTTTTCAAACAAAGATAATAAGAATGAACCAATCAAAATCATTAAATATTATTTATCTTAAATTTATTTTCTATTCATAAATGTATTTCTTAAAAATTGTAGCAATTATCCTATATAGCATTGCTAATTGACTTTCTAATTAGCAATCTTGCTAATTTAGAAAGTACTTTTTCATCCTTAACAATTACTTATTAGATACCAACTCATCCTTCACATCACTTAACAATTGCTAAAAACTAAAGAGGAAAATGTTCGTACGCAACCCACACCTACCCATTATATTTACCTAATGTTAAGGATTGGGTTACTATGAATTGGTTTGGGTGGGTTTTATGGATGACCTGACTCCGTACTCAACCCTAATTGTCATTAATTAATGGGAAAATTGAAAATGAAAGGAATTAACATAAATTAATGGATTATGGCCGACACTAAAAATTAAATGAAAGGAATGTAAGTTACATAATTGGGATTTTATCATATGATTGGATTACATAATCCCCACTCACTTTTACATAATTTTTAGTCAGGTTTTATTTATTTACTAATAAATTAATGGATTATGGCTGATTTATTTTTTAATCGATATTTACTCGTATTACTAATATTATACACCAGCGGTAATACACGGCTGGCACAAGAAGAAAGACAAAATACATAAATGAAATAACACCAACAACTCTCTCCTATATAATTTAGTTACAATGAATTGTTACATTCGATAAATGTACTATCTTCGATGGATGAATCAGTTAATAATTTAAATTAACCTTATAATTTTATTTATCTTGATAAATTAATACGTTAAACCATTACCCACTCAATTCTTATTGGTTAAGAAATTTGAGAATTTTGTAATCGCCTAACCAACCAACACCCATTAGTTATGACTGTTATAACAGAGTCATAATAATTGAGCTCTCGGCAGAAATTCATAAATTTTATCCACTTTTGTTTTAATGTTATTTTCATTAAAACTTGGTCTCCTATTATATAAGATCCAGAAAAATACTTGACGATTCTTGTTATTCTGCCACAATTTCACTAGTTGAAAAGAAATGTTTGTCGTCATCTCTGCAGACTGCAGCGGATCTATTTCGTTCAACTTATTTTCTTATCCTCAGTATTTTTAGTTTGTTTGACTGTGGATTTCGATCGGTACTTAACTTCATATATCATCAGCTCCAGCTGCTCTCGAAAGCCTTACTATATTAGCTAGCTAGCCTTGTTGCCTTGTAAGTCATATCAAATATTCTATTTCCACAAAATACCCCAACATGTATAGCCCAAACTTGCAGCGTTATTCAATCCGCTTTGCAATGGCCTACCACTTTACATAAAATGTTACAACATATACTGAATACATTTTTCTACGACTCCCCTTTCCACATTAGCTATAATTTCGATAAATTTATCCACTCTGCTCTTCTCTTTTTATACAAACCGTTAAATAAGTTGAAGATAAAATTTTAAAATTTAACGACTCGGAATTATTCCGGACATACTAACATTACTAAAATCCTGAAAGTTGAACAGCTTCACTTAGGAACACCAAACATGCCATATATATATGATGATCAATACAAGAGATGAATATCATTAAGTTCGATAATAATGAAAACTGCATGGACTAAAAATATCGGCAAGATGCGAGCAGTTGACCCGTTTATGGCGCGTGGTTCCCTCTCAAATGGAGACTTTTTTCAGGGTTTTCGATTCTGACGTCGGAGGGGGTTTTCCTCCGCATGTGCGCTTTTCTGGTACTCTCCTCGTTGTTGCCAATCGCCGGCGGACCTCTGAGGTCTCCAGATACATCTTGCTCTCTATATGCTCTTCTTCTTTTTGTTTCTTGAAGTTTTTATGGTCGATCTGTCCGCTTCCTCTTCCGTCGTTCCTCCTTCCCCTTCTCCCATCTCCTGGTCTTCGATCATCTCCGATCCAAAGACTGACCTGCAGTTTGTTGAGATTCTTGCTGATGCAATTATGGACGGTGTTTTGGTGATTCCACAAGCTATTGTGCATACTGGTGTCAAGAATCTTCAATCGGCAGTCATCGCCCAATTCTTCGATGCGGTTCCTTTGATTTGCGTGTTTCAATCCATGTCGGATTTTCTTTGGGGCTATGAAGGCAAGATTCTGATTTCTACCACATCTGAGGGCTTTTTCTTGATTGACTTCCCTTTGATTGAGTTGTGTGACTGGGTGTTGAGCCGATCATGGCATATCCACCATTATGCCTTGGTTTTGCATCGTTGGAGCCGTAACATTGCCCCCGCGGATTTCTCACCCAAGGAGACCCCTGTTTGGGTAACTTTTCATATGGTTCCTCCGCAATTTATTACCAAAGAAGACATTGAATGGCTTGCTAACCATATCGGCAAGCCGATGACAAAATATGTTCGTGATGGACTCAACGTCAAAGCTTGTGTTCTTACGGATGCTTCAGTTACCCCTTTCTCCGAGATCCCCATTTGCGTTGGTTCCCACGGGTCATTCATGCTCAAGATTGAATATCCTCAAGCACGGCAGTATAAGTCAATTGTGAAGAAGGGTGCAAGGAAGGAGTGGGTGGAGAAGGCTATTCCCGAGCCTATGGTGGAGGGCTCTCCGATTGTTCAGGTCTCAGGATCTTCCTCTCATCCTCCTAGAGGAGAAGATGACCTTGTCGTTATTGTTTCTTCGCAGGCTGGCTTGCTTACTGAAGTGAATCAGGTGCTGTGAATACTTCAATTGTTCAACCTGTGCATGAAGAATCCAATTGTGAGAAGGATGTTGTGGTTACCTCCATTGTTAACCCTCCGATTGCTAAAAGTGAGAAGGATGCTAAGATTGCCTGCATTGGTAACCCTTTGTTTACAGAATCCAAATGTGAGCAAGTCCCTATTTTGGTGGTTGAAGGTGATGGTCTGGAGGGGGGTATGCTCACCCCCTTTGCTGGAATGTTAGAGGATTCAACACCTCTCACAAGCAAAAGTTTTGGTCTTGTTATATTAGTAAACATAATTTTAGCATCGTTTCTCTCTTGGAAACTCGAGTTTAGTCATTTAATGCTAGTAGTATTATTGCTCAGCACTTTTCTTCTTAGATCACTTTCTTCACATATGATAAGTCGTCTTTGGGAAAAATTTAGATCATGTGAAGGTCTGAGGTATTATTTTAGATTATGTCTCATTCTACTTAGCATGTTTGGGTGAAACTTGCGGCTGATAAGGTGTTTCACACTTGTTTTGTCTACGGCTTGAATTCTGAGATAGGTCAAGAGAGTTGTATGCAACTTTGCTGCCGCAACCTGGGATATTTTAATTCAGTATCATACACAACAGTTCATGTGTAGATACACTTGAGTAGAACGGCATCGCCGAGAGAAAGAACCGGCGGCTCTTGGAGATGGATCGAGCTATGATGTTTACCACTAATACTCCTAAGTATTTGTGGGGAGAAGCTTTGCTCACGGCAACCTATTTGATTAATCGACTCCCTAGTTGGCCTCACAACTATAAGGTACCAAGACAAGTGCTATTTGATGCGTACCCTCATATTCATGCATTTTCTGGAAACTTGAATTTGAAGGTATTTGAATGTACAACTTTTGTGCATCTTTATACTCATTAGCGTAGTAAATTGGATCCTTGGTCATTGAAGTGTGTCTTTGTTGGCTATTCTGCTCACAAGATGGCCTACAAATGCTATTCACCTCATACCAAGAGATTCTATCACATGTATGTAACGTTCTTCGAACATGAAGCTTATTTCCCACCAGCACCAATTCAGGGGGAGAACACAACCCCTACAACAGTAATTCAAGGGGAGCCTGCTTATCATTCAGAGCCGCAACAACAGTCTCAATTGGAGTTGTTGCTATGGGATATTACTCCCGTGGTTGTCCCTGACATAACTACAAATGGACCAGATTCGAGTGCCGGTTCTTCCAACGAATCTTCTTCATCTCTCGGTCGACCACCAATTATTCAGACTTACCATCGGAGAATGAGGGTGCACAATGAAGCTAGTGGTCATCCCACCGGACCAGAAGATGTTGTGGAGGAAACTCTAGAACCTAATGCTGAAATTCTGGAACCAATGGTTGAAACCGAAGAGGTTGAAATGACAACTAATGAAGGTGGGCTATACCTTCCTATTGCTTATCGCAAGGGAGTTAGAGAGTGTACGAAGCACCCTATAAATTGGTATGTAAACTACATCCGTCTAAGTTCAAATTATAAGGCTTTCATTGCCATTATGGGATCATTAATAATTCCTAAGAATATCCAAGAGGCTCTTGCTGATCTAGAGTGGAGAAAGGCTGTCGAATGTGAGCTCCAAGCATTACAGAAGAATCCGACTTGGACTGTGGTTTAGCTACATGAGGAAAACAGATAGTGGATTGTAAGTGAATATTTACCATTAAGTATAAAGCAGACGGTAGTATTGAGAGGTACAAGACCAAATTAGTGGTAAGGGGGTTCACTTAATCACAAGGCATTGCCAACCAAGAAACGTTCGCCCCTATAGCAAAACCAAATGCTATTCGGGTTCTTCTATCATTAGCAGTCAATCTTGATTGGCCATTATTCCAACTTGATGTAAAGAACGCCTTTCTAAATGGTGATCTTGCAGAGGAAGTTTATATAAATGTGCCAGAGGGGTTGACTGAAAGAAAACCAGGGATGGCGTGTAGATTGAGGAAGGCTCTATATGGCTTAAAACAATCCCTGAGAGCATGGTCTGATCGGTTTGCTAACTCAGTTAAATCAGGTGGCTATAAACAATGCCAGACTGATCATACTTTGTTTGTCAAACACAACTCTAATGGACAGATGTCGGTCCTAATTGTATACGTTGATGATATCATCATCATGGGTGATGACCAGCCCGAAATTCAAAATCTGAAGAACAGGTTGGATGTTGAATTTGAAATTAAAGATTTAGGCCAGCTTCGTTATTTTCTTGGAATGGAGGGTGCCAGATCTAAAGAGGGCCTCATCCTTTGTCAGCGCAAGTATGTACTCGATCTTCTTACAGAGACAGGAGTACTTGGCTGCAAGGGTGTTGAAACTCCGATTACACAGAATAAACGATGGAGTCGTTATGAGGACAACAAACTCACATATCGAGAGCGATACCAGAAGCTTGTTGGGAAGTTGATATATCTATCCCATACAAGACCGGATATAGCCTATGTTGTGGGGATTGTTAGTCAACAAATGCAGAATCCCACCGAAAAACACATGGAAGTTGTCATTAGGATTCTCATTACCTCAAAGGGACACCAGGTCTAAGATTGAGGTTCATGAAACACTCAGACCGAGGAATTGAAGTGTTCACTAATGCTAGCTGGGTAGGGGAACTGACAGATCAGATGTCAACTAGTGGATACAACACCTAGTTGTGGCTCGAAGTAGTGCAGAGGCCAGTACAAGGAAAACTACACCGTCGTAAGTCCCGAATGATATGGTGAAGTATTCGGTTTCTTCTGGTTGGAATGTTATTCGTCCCCGTCGGTTGGAATTTACTTGATGGCGCCTGACTTGGAGCTCCCTTACGATTCTCAGGTACTCGTTTATTAGTTGGCAGATCAGGCTCGATTGTTTTTCTTTGAAAGATAAGCTGCTCAAATGGGGTATGGATGTTGAACCCTCTTGTTGCTTGTGTAATGCTGCGCAGAGATTCTCTGCATCTATTTCTTTCATGTTCTTATACCTCTCGATTGAGGGGGGTGTTTCTTCTTTGTACTTCCTCCCCTTTGATGGGATGTGGAGACAAGTTGGATGACCAGTAAGTTTTTAGATTCCTCCTTTGTTTCTTGTGTCGCTAATTTGGTTTGGCGATGTCTTGTTTGTCACGTTTGAAAGAAGTAGTGTCGTCGGGTTTTCTCAGGTGTTCATATGGATGGTTCTCAGTTGGGTAGGCTTGTCAACTGGGAGCTTGCTATGGTCAAATGCAGTCCTTCCATTAGTCGTTATCTTTTAGCCTATAGTAATTTGTATAGTTGATAATTAATGTTTTGTAGCTTTGTTTAGCAGTTTGTTTTGTTTGTACGAACAACAGCTTCGGTTGTTGCGAATTCAGTGATATGAAATCTGATATTTATCGGAAAAAAAACTGCATGAATTTCTATTGATAATTAATGGATTGATTAATGATTAACCCATATATCTCTAACAATTATATATAAGGAAAATTTAGTAACTTCACATAAATATAGTATTTTCTCTAACTTTCTTATTTAATCAATATCTTTTACACATAAATTAGGATTGTATAATTTTTACGCCGACATTCTAGTTTTTAAAAAACGATTAAAACTAGCTTAGTTTTTATATGTTTTGACGAATTATTATTTTTTTATGTCAAACATAGAGTTGACTGTCTCAAAACTAGAATTCATAGATATCACAAACTTAGAGATGAGTATTACTAATTTTAAGTTAGTAACTTTGAAGTTGATGTAGTACCTAGAGGTATTTACTAGTAACTTAGAGGTATGTATTAGCAATGAGGTGAACGTACGTAGTTTTTTAAAGAATTAAGAAAAAGTTATAAAAAAGTTAATTGTAGATCTAATCTCTTCAATAAGGTATTAAATATTTTGTATCATTTATTAATAGATTTAATAAAAATAAATCATTAGAGATGATATAATAATTTAAGTTGTTACATATTCAACTTTGAATTAAGATTTTGGAATCTTTTTCTCAAAAGTTAATTTCTAACTACCCAACTAAAGTAGGAATTCCTTCACCTCGCTCCACTAATCTCTTTTGTGTTCGAGATTCAGTATAACCATTTGCTCGGGTTTAAGTTTTCTTTTTTCGCTTTTAATATATAGTTTGATTATAGTGTTCTATTTTTTAAGTTTAGTTATAGTGTTTCATTTGTTAAAATTTCTCATATTAGGTATTTACAGGTACATCAGGCATTTGAAGTAAAATGATAGATTATGCATGGTGAACGCTTCGGTACCTAATTAAGATTTAAAATTCAACAGATAAATCTTAATGTCTTTACAGCAAATCCTAAACACTAAAGAATGATGCTAACACCCTAAACATTAAACCATAACCCTCAAACATTGCATCATAAACTCTAACTCTAACTTTTAACAATAAATTAAACTTAATAAATCGTAAACCATAAGTATTAAATTCTAACAACTAATACTATATTATGAATCCTAAATGTAAATCTACAACCTCAAAAATCGTAATTCTAAACATGAAATATGACAAAACATGACAAAAAGTACTTACACCTTTAATGTATCGAAGCGTTTTTCATAGAATAAATTATGGATGTGTCGTCTACAATATAGCTTCGCATATATTTTTTACAGAAATTCTATAGAAAAGGGGCCTATCGCCCATATACAGATTTTCATTTTTTTTCACTCCCGTTTGATTTCCAGACATTACAGTTTTCATTTGACAGAATGTAACATTACACTTTTAATGCACTCTCTTTCATTCACAATTGTTGTACACAATGTCTCCCCAGATGATTCTTTTTTAGGAATCAAAAGACTTTGCTCTCAGTAAACCTATTATCAACACCCACCGTCATTTCCCTCTCTATACATTTTGGCTATCAGCCTCTAAAAGGAAATTAGTAACCACAAAACTAAGGGAAATGACAGCAAACATCTTCTGTTGCCACTATATCTTTCTTCCTCTTCTGGGGAAGTTCTTTAACAAACACTAAAATTGCTGTACCTATATCTTCTCCATTTCATTAGCACTTGCTTCTTTCTATCTTCATATGTTATAGTATGCAGATGACGCCCTCCTCGAAGAAACCTCCAAAGTGTCTACATCAACCAGGAATGTTGCACATACCGGTCTGTGATCCGAAAACCGGTATTCCTTCCTCACGTAGGACATCTGTTGCATCCCACTTCCGTGCCACAGTATCCTGTCACACCTGCAACCCAAAAGCAGCTTAAATAGTGTACAATTTTTCGTCCATGCATATGTGAGAACATTGTTTCAGACTTCGTTACCAAGCAGGAGTTCTTCTTTTGTTCTTGGAGTCTACAGCTTCTCCGGCATAGATGTCTGAGTTCCACGAGTATTTGTATGTTGGTGCAAAGTAGATCTTCCCTTCTTTCCATCCCTTGAACACTCTGCCTTTGTCCCTCTCAATCTTCAACTGCAATGATTTTTAACCTTTCAACATGTTAGTCTGATACGTAGAATAGAGTACATAACAGTTTTGCCGCATCCTCTGACTAATGTTACCTGGTCTTTGTCGAACAAGGCATTCCAATCATTACGTATAAGAAGCTTTCGAGTCTCAGAATAATTCAAAGCTATTCTGTAGTTGAGGTCACCTAGCCATATGATCCGGCTGTATGAGACATCATTAGAAGATACGTGAGAAAAAATCCAACAAGATCTGGAAACAGAACAGAGAAAAAGTATAAATCTTTCAGGATTTGAATTACTCATGCTGGATGATTCTCTCAGGCAAGTTGCTGAAGGGTGATTTGCAAATCCTGGGGAATTGAGTGTTCTTGAGTATCTCAATCACATCCAAATTCCTCCTAAGTTCATCTCCTTCTTTCTCTCCAGATGCCAAGTGACTACAGATGAAACAAAAGGTTGTCTGATGGAAAGACATGCTCACAGATATGCAACCCTGCAATTTTCACCAACCAGAAATTATGCTCCCATCACAAGCAAGAACAAAAAATCCTAAAGGAACAAAATGATTCCTCGACTAATGTACCTTGTTGCCAAGGCAACCCATGATTCCTCGACTAATGTAAGAAACTCGTAAGTGACCGACATGCTGAACAAGCTCCTTCTTCATCCAAACAGTCAGAAAAATCCCAACCATTTGCTTCCCAACAATAAGGCTGTATCTCAATTGATTGCCACCATTAGCAGCAGTAATGTATGAAGATCCATAGCTGTTAAGTCCATCCTCGTCCTCATCTGATGAGAACCCATCGTCCCCTAAATTAGTCTGTGGACACCAAAGACAAAAGTCCTTGTTCTGCCTCCTGTCCATTGCGAAACTGCAGTTGCAGGTCTTAAGACGACGAACACTCTCGGTCCTGAAGCTCTTGCAGGTCTTCCTAAGAGATGGCTTCTGAAAGGGAAGTGGAGTTGCTAGAGAGGCAAAGGGCTTTGACCCTACATCATCATATGATTTGTTCAGAGACCGGTTGATCAAAGCTAACCACTTTGCAGCTGGCTCATTGTCTTCTGCCACAAGGATATTCCCTGCATTCAGTGGAACAATTTCCTGGAAACTAACAGTTTAACAAGAGAAGAGAACATGGAAAGTACTATCAGAAGCATAAAGAGAGAAAAAAAAAAGCAAAAACAAAAATACTGAGATGAGATGAGATGGACTTGCTCACCCTAAGACATATATGTCTGCTTGGTTGTGAACTTGAAGAATATCATCCAGATTGAGTCCACTATGGGGAGATTTTCCTCCCACATTCCATGTTGCCACAAAAATTCTGGACATGTTTGACAATTTTGTTAACAGATCAGAAAGTTCAATCACAAAGAGAAGGACATCAACAAGTACAAGAACATGGAGGGAGTTCATCTCATAAGAAATATGATTCCTCTCTTTACCTAAATGGTTCTGCTGTCAGATGATTAGGCATCTGCAAATCGAAATGGTTCGTAAAGAGAGCCTCAACCGCTGAACTATCCTGTGTTTCTGATGAAAGAACAGCAACAGCACAACAAACATTAGGCTAGAAAACCCAACAACAGTACAATTGGCTTGAACAACCTTTTTCCTTCAGAAGAAAACAGGCATTTTTTAGCAGACTTTGAAAGAAGAAGAAAAGCAAACACATAGAATCTGATGAGCCGTGAACAGATATATGCCAAGTTCTCTTTAACTTTCATTGTTCAAAAGGATATATTATACAACATGGGCCAAATTGCAAACAGTAATAGATAGGGTCTTAATGTCTTATCAATCCTACTTCATTGCAATCAAGAATTAGTTTCCCAACATTAAAAAAAACCCACCACCAAATCCCTAATCCAAGACTTCCTTATCCTTACAATCAGAATTGGGATTTTAGAAGGGAAAAAACCTCAGAATAAAAAATTACAATGGCTTAAGAATATTGGCATCTCGTGTTTCACAATGGGATGAAATCTGATGCCATATGCAATGATAACAAGCTATTAATGTAGAGCATATGATAAAAGTCTCACCATCAGGAGAATTGAATGGATCTTTTGTGGATCTCCTCCTGACATTGACTTCCTTTGACGAGAAAATCTTCTGAAGGAAAGACTGGAACAGAATACAAACCCAGAACACTCAGAACAATCCATGAAATCACAAGAAGAAAGGAAAGAAGGCAAGGGAAAAAAGATTGAATCTTTGTACCCGTTTCCTGAGGTCTTTGTTGGCCATTTTCATAGATTGAAGAACCAACCACAATGCTTTCTCATTCAGTAAATCAAAAACTAAGAAATTCCCAGAGTCGTATTCTTCTTCTTCTTCTTCTTCTTTAATTGAACTGTTGCATCAACAACGACTCCACACCTGGTTGGAATTACCGAATGAGAGATCAGAGATAGAGATAGAGAGGGAACAAACCCATGAAACAAAAGGCCAAAGGGAGATCAGAGGGAACCAATCACAAACTTGCCTCAAAATGCAAACGACCCACGACGCAAATTAATGCAAAAAAGAAACTTATTTGCATATTTCCGTTTTTCCTTTTAAAAGGCCATCAACAACACATGCAAAGATTAAACAACCCCCCAAAAAGAAAGAAGCCATTTGACTGATTAAGCAAAAAGGAAGGAGGGAAAAGGGGAGAGAATTTACCCAAATAGAAAAGTGAGGGAAAAGGAGTGAGTTGTCGTGAGATAGAGATGATGATTATGATGATACTAACTTATAAGAGAAAAAAGGGCAACTACCTATCAAAATAGTCGTTGCCAATTGAAATGGCGATGAGAGAAAAGTCAACTCGTCCAAGACTTGGAAAATGTAGAGAGTTTTAAACGGTAGGTTGGGGATTTGAGGGGGGGAAGAAGAAATTGGCATGGAGATGAGGAGAGCATTACAAGGGCCGAGGGCATTGAGAGACCAAATATTTGGAGAAAATAAAATAAAAATGTGATGGAATTGAGGCAAAACTTTGTTCCTTGTGTTAACAACACACAGACTGATGGAGGGGAAGCAAAGGAGAGTGGCGGGGAATATTATTATTTATTAATTGGACTATTGTTTAGGAATTTCCGTAATGTTGTCTTGCCTTTAACAATGATTCCTCTCAAGTTTGAAGCTTTCACAACTATCAAATTGGATCGCAATCCTTAACCATGGTTACCTGGAATGAATCATAATTATGAATGGAAAAAGTTTTTTAAAAAAACATTGAGATTTGTTAATTTAATTCTTTTTTGCAAGAAGAACACGTTTTGGGGGCGTTTTTAAATTAGGATTCAACTACTTTTGTTGTGATACAGATTACAATGGTAGGACTAGGTTATTTATAGGAAACTATCAGATTAACCCTGATCTTATATGAAATAGATAAGATTAATCATAATTCTTTTCTAACTAAACAAACTAATTGAGTCAAGCCAATAAATCTTTTGTTTATCAGGCTTCATAATCACACGGTAGATTATCATTAATTACATATTAGTAAATAATAAAGTTGTTTTATCGAGAATGTAAGGAATAATTACGAAAATGATGTGTGTGTTTTTAATGATCGAATAAATATTGTTTTGCTTGTAAGTTATTAAAACTACCAAATTCATTCAAGGACCTTTAATCTTGTATATTTTCTTGAATAGTTGGGTTGAAAAGTCTTTACTATATTTATTCTGGAATCTCTTTCTGTCAATTCTTAGTAATTGACTGCAAAAATAATATTTTTTGTTGCTAACAGATATATTTTTTTATGCGCAAATTAGGTGTTACCGCTCATAAATAGATAAAGAGATTAGTATGTGTTTATAATTTATAAAAAAGGTGTTTATAATTAGAAATATGGTAATACGAAGGTAGTTTTTACTGATTTCATGTAGGAACACAAGTATTATCTTGGATAAAAAGGTTAGGGTTGTGGTCATTTTATTGGTTGACTGTTAAATTCATTTTCCATTTTCAGTTTTCTCTGAATTTTGAAGACCCATTTGAGTAGGCTTGGCATTTTGATTCGGAACAGAAAAACCGTCTGAATTCGATCTGGTCAATGTGGGTAAAATTCGGTTTGATCGGACGGCGAATCGGATTTGGATTAATCCGAATCCGAAAATGACGGGCGATGGGTGGGAATCGGATTCACTGGTATCCGATCCGACTCCGCCCATAAATATATATACCCTACTAAATTTATATTTCTACAATGGTGTTGGATGGTTTATTGTGTTGGTTATTGTTGATGATGGATTGATGGTTGACTTGTTGTTTATTAAATTTAGTATTTTGGATAATTTCATTATTGTGTGGTTTTTTTTTTGTTTAAATTCGATTTTCAATCTTGGTTTATTATGTTTCGGATCTAATTCGGAGCTCCGACCAACCTGAAAATCCGATGATGGGCGGGGACGGTATCAAATCTAAATCCGATTGCTATCATCGGGCGGGGAATCCCCGAATCCGACAATTCAACGGATGGATAACGAATTCATCTAAATCCGACTCCGATCCACCCGAATGCCATCAATACATTCGTGTGAAGAAAGAAAATTTAGGAACAGAAGAAAGAAAAAACGAGGTTAATGTAGAACCAAATGATTCTACCAAAAAATCTAAACCAAATGGTATTCAAAGAAAGAAAGTTAGATTCAAGATCTCTTTAGATATTTATTTATTGGGTTAAGTCCTGAATCCTGATTCCTCCTGCTTATGCTGCTTCTTCATCCTCCGTAACTGCTTTGCCGTCTTCGATTGTTTCAGATCTGAAATATACCGAGCTATTTGTGGACGCAGGTGCACTCAAAGCTCCCAAGAAGACAAAATTCAATGTTCAAACTCATCATTCACAACCACAAGAATACAACGGACAACATTACCCAATGCAGAAACTAACAAAGATTTCTTCAAATAAACTCGAGATTACGTTCTCCCACCCAATCCTTTCTATCCCATGCATAGTTCCAGTCTTACTATTTGCAATCAAGTCAATAGCACCAAACCAAACAAACATGCAGCAAACTCTAAAGACACGCAAATACCTAATTCAACCCTAAACATAAAGTTCGTGGTAATACAAGCCCGACGAAGAAGACATACTAAACCTATATTTAAGCACAAACACATCTACATTCTCTGCACAAGGCGCTACGGAAACTCTCGAAACACAACCCAAAAAAAAGATGGAGAGAAATCATACAGCTAATGTCGATTTTCGATTGCCGTCATTGAAACAGATTCAGGTTCATAACCATGAACCCTGAAGCGGTAGATACACGTGTGGCCGCCGTTCCCATGGTTAGATGTGAAGTCCAACCTGACAGTGTCGACCACATGGGAGGCTGCAGAGTCTTGAACATTGAAGGTCTGAGCATTGCTCTTCTCCAGGTCGTAACTGAACTCTGAGAGGAGAAACATCGTTTCGCCAGGAGGTGAAGTATTATCAGTCCCTCTTAACCAGCCAGACACACGACAGTCCTTTAGCGCACTGGACCGATCATAAGCAACATTCTGCCAAAGGAACAATGGCAATCGCACATACAAGGGCATCAGATGACTAAAACAAAGACAGAGAGAATGAACACAGAAGGAGCCACTGCAAGAAACTCGCATCTGTAAATAGACACAGGTTTCTAGGAAAAAAATGCACCAGAGATATCACTAACAACTTTGTGTAGATTAATAGCTTCATGTACGGTCTTGAAACTGTTACTACCATTTCCATTTTTATTCCCATGAGAAAGGATTTCCACTGCTATTTCAAATTTCTGATGAGTTGTGGTTTACCAAACTAACAAGGTCCACAACGACAAACTCCTACGCATCTAGAAAGCAAATATACATGACACATTGGTTCTGCTATATGGATTATGTGCATCTCAACAGAATACCAAAAGGCAAAATAACAACACACCAATCTCAAACAAACCATTGAATAAGAATATAATGCAAGATTGCAAGCACATATCCAATCAGATTGTTAAGAGTGGACTTGGAAGGAGTAGAAGTCGAAACATTTGTCAGTCCGGAACTAAATATGAGGATGGGCAATGCAGCGTTATAACAGGCGAACATGACTAAACATAATAAACCAATGGATCACTGATCATTTGCAAAAAAAACATGGAATCTGGAGCCAAAGTGCACAAGGTAACAGAATTGTCTTGAATATTGGCTTATGGGCAGAATAGGAGGGCAAAACAAAATTAAGTAGACAATTTACTTCTGGTCTTCGTTTCATATGAATTTGGTAAGTAGTAGTAAGATCAACGATATGGAGTTTTTTTTCCTTCAGAATGTATATCATGAAAAATAAATCTTTAACAAGTCATATTCTCATTTTATGAAGGACAGAACAACCAGTTTCCACCTCCATTTTATCATACGTACTAAAATCCTAGCCTATTGCTTCCATGTTGCATTCACCAGAATTCTAACTCAAAATGCACACTAATCGCAGCATAAAAAAATGCACATTAATCGCACCAGACTGCAGTGCTTTTGACCACCATCACAACATAACTCAAACTCAAAACGTGACCCGTGATTCAGGAAGTAAGCCAAACGAAGCATTCGATATTTACATTGCGCTCCATGACAAGACATTTACACAAAGATAATCCACATTAAGGAAGACTTTGGAATAAAGAGGAGTTAAAAGGAGTATTACCTTGGCAACATGCTCCAACGTAAAAGCCTCAGGAACAATTGCTTTACGAAGCCTAATCTCCACAAATCCACTGGCTCCTTTCAGCGGAAAGCACTGACCCGGCTCTCCAAAACTCGGCTTCAACATCTTATACGCGTCAGGATGAACCCCACGAGTACCTGACAACCAGCCTGCAAGGAGCTTACCGTTACCAAACGGCTCAGAATGCTTCACCACAGCAGCTCCACCTTCAGCAAGCGCATAATCCACCTTTCCAAGTCCATCAGCAGCATGCTTCTCGATTTCCTTCTCGACTATCTCCTTTGCATAAGCTCTTATAACATCCAAACTGTAGGAGTCTTCCCCAGCCTGAAACCCAGTCGTCTTCTTCACTTCCTCGACAAACTTCCCAAAATCCTCCTTGGTCAACCAATCCGCTGCCTTCAACTCCGCTATTGACTTCTCCAATTCTTCACTCTTCGTTTCCAAATTCTTCAACGCCGAATCCAAATTCATTTCGGTAGACTCGAGCTTCTCGTTCACTTCATGCCTTAGACCTCCTACCTCGTTATCGACTTTCCTATCTACAGCTTCCACCTGGACCTGAATCATTTTCGCGGTTGTTTTCAAGAACGTCTCCACTTCCGCGATACGACTCTCGATCTCAGCCAACCCTGTCACAGTCGTTCCAGCCAATTGGATATCCGGTTTCGTAGCGAACTTCCTAATCAACTGCACTAACCCAAGCAACACTAGCAGAAGCACAAAATTCTTGGTAAAAATTCTCGCAACCGTCACCCACCGCGGCTCTTCAGGCTTAGGAGTCGCCGGTTTCCGTCCCCTGCGAGGAGAAATCGTCGAAGTAACCCCCGCGTTGTTCGCCTTCTTCATAGGGACCGGATCTTTGGACGTCCTCTCGAGAATTGCGTCCACGCGGATCGTATTATGGCTAAGATCCTTATCGTTCCCATTCGCATTTCTAGCGTTTTCGCCGCTTCCGATATTTGGTTGCGCTTCGTTGGGCAACAGCTCGACGGCGTTGGACTTCTTCTCGACAGGCCTCCGACGAGTCGTGGCGGGGTTCGCCGTGATAGACACAGTCGAAGCGGACATTGCTCGGCGGAGGGATCCCCAGCGGCAGTCTTGGAGGGTAGCCGGGAAGGACGATGATTAAACCGGGAAAGATTCAAAACCCTAGATTTACAGGATTGGAAGAGGAAAATGAAGATTTGAATCAGGGATTTGGATTGGAGGAAGATTGGCAGATCAAGTTTGGAGGCAGTATCCGAAAATAAGATTTGTAACGGGCAGTGGATCCGATAGGTCTTTTCAAACACAACTTGAAAAGGAACTGCAGCGATCTTTTTCAGCGCTGGCGACAGAGTCCGATTATGGAGCTAGGGATTTCCTTCCTGAATCCGATTTAGGAGAAATTTATACCGTTAGATTTATAATCTAAAGGTCTAGAATAACCAAGGGCAATATGGTTGTTAATAATGTTTTTATAAATCCAGCTGTCTGAGTTTCTTGATCAGTTTTTCAGTTATTCCGATTTCCATTAACCAAAAAAGATTACCCAATGATGGAGATATAACTATATATGGAGAATTATACGGATTATATAAATATATATAGGTTTTTACACGTACATAAGTGTATATAAATATGTATAGATTTGATATTTTATAGCCGTATAAATTGGTTATTAAACATTATACTAATGTATACAAATTGTTCTGATTAATGATAATTTTAGTCTGATTCAACTCGAACCCGTTAGAAATTTAGAGTTAAGTTTGTTATTTAGCATCCAAAACTGAAATGATTTGAATCCAATAATCTAATTTTTTTAAGTGGATTAGAATCGAATTTATGATTGATCCGTTAACCAATAAATCTGATAGTGCCTTTCAAAATTACTAAATTAACATCACTCAGATGTTTTTTAATATATAGTTTTATTATCATTCTGATTTTTTATTTTATAATATTTTTTAGCAAATCCATGTGCCTCAATAGTGAGATATGGACTGAAAAATAAATACCGTAGCTAAAATCTAGGTTGATCATTCGATCTAATATTGGACTACATAGTGAGATATGAAATGATGTGGTGAAGAAGGTTATCAAAGAAAAAGAAAGAAAAGATATTGGCTAATACTCTGATAGAAATATTTACTCGTTATAAATATTATGTGGTGAAATAATATTAATTTATTTTTTAGTAAAAAATAATATTGAATTAACACTTAAATATGTCAAATAATGTAATTAAATCACTTATATGTCATTTGATTTAAATTTGTTAAGTTCTCTTCTAATTTTCTTTTTAAATTTCTATGATCTTATTTTTTTTCTATATGTAGACTTTCTCTACTATTAACAAAAAAATGAGAACTATTCTCCGTCTTATATTTTTTTAAAATATCGTCTTCTTATAAAATTAAGAACAAAGAAGAGAACAAGAACATGGGAGGAGAAGTACTTTCTTATTGAGGTGTGTGGAATGCTACAAATGAGAGCTCTATTTATAGGCTCATGAAATCATAACCTACACTCTCTAATATTATTACACATAAAAGAGGAGAATGAAATACATTAAATCATACACATAAATGAGAGAAATAAAATACATTAATCATAGAATGAGGAGTTACACAATTAGGCATTCACTACAATTATCTTCATAACACTCCCCCTTGAATGTCCATTGGTTAACGATATACATCATTCTTTGAATACGCGTTTGATACTCGCCTCGTTAAAAACCTTACCAGAAAACCCGGTGAGAAAAACCATGGTTAAGGGAAAAGAGTGCGATGCGTATCAACTCCCCCTAATGATGATATCAATTGAAGTCCCTCGCCGCCGAACTCCAATTTTCTCGAACTAGTCTCTCAAATGTTGATGTCGGAAGAGCCTTAGTGAATAAATCGCCCAAGTTATCACTTGAACGTACTTGTTTGACGGTGATGTCACCATTCTTTTGAAGGTCATGAGTGAAGAAGAATTTAGGAGAGATATGTTTTGTTCTATCTCCTTTGATGTATCCCTCTTTCAATTGTACGATGCATGCAGCATATCTTCATGCAAGGGTGTCGGGGCCATATTTTTAGAAGTTAATCCACACGAACTTCGAATATGTTGAATTATAAACCTCAACCAAACACATTCACGACTAGCCTCATGTATTGCTAAAATCTCAGCATGGTTAGATGATGTGGCGGTAAGTGTTTGTTTCACAGAGCGCCAAGAAATTGCTGTATCACCACATGTGAATAAATAACCGGTTTGTGATCGGCTAGTATGAGTGTCGATAGGTATCCAAGATTCGCATATCCTACCAAATCGCTTTTGATTCATTCGAGAAGAATAATCCCATATCTTGTGTTCCTTGCGGATAGCGAAGTATATGTTTGACACCATTCCAATGTCTTCGTGTGGGAGAAGAACTATATCTTGCTAATAAATTAACGGCAAATGATATGTCGGGTCTTGTATGACCGGCAAGGTACATTAGTGCACCGATTGCACTAAGATAAGGTACTTCAGGACCAAGTAGTTCTTCATCACTTTCCCGAGGTCTGAAGGGATCTTTTTTCACATCTAGTGATCTGAAAACCATCGGGGTACTCAATGGATGTGATTTATCCATGTAAAATCATTTCAACACTTTAGTAGTGTATCCTTCTTGATGCACAAGAATACCGTTTGGTAGGTGCTCAACCTGCAAACCAAGACAATATTTTGTCCGCCCCAAATCTTTCATCTCAAATTCCTTTTTCAAGCAGGTGATTGCTTTTGTAAGCTCATTTGGAGTCCCAATGATATTTATGTCATCAACATAAACCGAAATGATAATGAATTCAGTTCCTAATCTTTTTAGGAAAACACATGGACATATCGAATCATTTGCATATCCTTCTTTGATCAAATATTCACTAAGGCGGTTATACCACATTCTGCATTGTTTCAATCCATATAAGGATTTATTCAATTTGATCGAATAACGTTCTCGAGAACTTGATTTGTAAGCTTCAGGCAAATGAAATCCTTCAGGAAGTTTCATATAGATGTCGTTATCAAGTGATCCATATAAATAGGCAGTTACGACATCCATGAGACGCAAATCTAATCCTTCTCGAATTGCCAGACTAATCAAATAACGAAAAGTAGTTGCATCCACCACAGGAGAATATGTCTCCTCATAATCAATTCCGGGTCTTTGTGAAAATCCTTGGGCAACAAGGCGTGCCTTGTACCTCGTAATGTCACCATTTTCATTACGTTTTCTTACAAAAACCCATTTGTACCCGACGGGGTTGACACCATCAGGTGTAAGGACCACAGGTCCAAAAACTTTTTGTTTTTCAAGAGAATGTAATTCTGCCTTAACTGCGTCATTCCATTTTGGCCAATCCTTTCGTTTTTTGCATGCATTCATGGATTTGGCTCATGATTCTCATTTTCATCAATAACATTCAGCGTTGAATTATAAGAAAAAATTTCATCGACGTTAACTGTATTGCGGTTCCATTGTTTACCATCCAAGATATAGTTGATTGAGATCTCATTATTTTTAATATGTTCAGGTACCTGATGTTTGTTCTTGAGCCGATATATCGACAATGTTTGGTAGCTTATCCTCGATTGGACCATCTTGATTTACGGCTCCTTTTCTTTTTCGAGGATTTTTATCTTTGGAACCGATAGGTCTACCACGCTTCAGACGTGCTTTAGACTCATTTGTATTTTCATGATGTCCAATAGGGACATCTACTCTTGATGGAGCATTCATTGCTGGAACATGAGATTTGGTTACTCGATGTAGGTCAGTAAAAGCGCCTGGCAGTTGATTCGCTAAACTTTATAAATGAATTAACTTTTGAATTTCTAGTTCACATTGTCTAGTACGAGGATCATAATGAGATAATGCTAATTCATTCCAACCGATCTCTTTGTCCAACTTATTATTTTCTCCCCTAATGTGGGGAAAACTGATTCATCAAAGTGACAATCAGCAAAACGAGCTGTGAATAGATCTCCTGTCATTTGTTCTAAATATTTTATAATCGAGGGAGACTCATACCCAACATAAATTCCCAACCTCCTTTGAGGTCCCATCTTAGTGGGTTGTGGTGGTGTAATAGGGATGTAAACAAGACATCCAAATATTCTTAGATGGGATATATTCGGTTCCCGACCAAAAACCATTTGTAAGGGGGAATACTCGTGATAACTTGTTGGCTCGATGCGAATTAATGATGCTGCATGTAAGACAGCATGCCCCCAACATGAAGTGGGAAGCTTTGCCTTCATTAACAATGGTCTTGCTATTAACTGTAAGCGTTTGATTAGAGATTCTGCTAAACCATTTTATGTATAAACATGTGTTACAGGATGTTCAACATCAATTCCAACAGACATGCAATAATCATTAAAATGTTGTGAAGTAAATTCACCAGCATTGTCAAGGCGTATCATTTTTATCGGATAATCCGGAAACTGTGCCCGTAATCTGATCAATTAAGCAAGTAATCACGCAAATGCCATATTACGAGTGGATAATAACGATACATGTGACCACTTAGTTGATGCATCAATTAAAACCATAAAATATCTAAATGGTCCGCATGATGGATGAATTGGTCCACAAATATCGCCTTGAATGCGTTCTAAAAATGTGAGCGATTCATTTCTCACTTTTATTGATGATGGTTGGATAATCAATTTTCCTTGAGAACATGCAATACAAGCCAAATCATTCGATTGGGGAATTCGCTTACTCATCAACGAGTGTCCAAGGGAATTCTCAAGTATGTTACGCATCATAATTGTTCCGGGATGGCCTAACCGGTTATGCCAAACTACAAATCTATCACGATCCATAAACTTGGAGTTTATAATGGAATGTGATTCAATTGTACTAATAAACGTGTAGTACAAACCGGAAGAAATAGATGGTAGTTTTTCAAGATAACATTTGTTACCATCTACCATACTTGTGATGGCAATATATTCTTTATTTTCTTCCTCAATTGTCTTGATGTGATATCCGTTACGACGGATATCTTTATAACTTAATAAGTTGCGGTGAGACTTTGTAGAATATAATGCATCATCAATATGCATTCTAGTTCCTCGGTGTAGTAGCACGGTTGCTCTTCCGGAGCCTTCAATTAAATTACTACTACCGGATATAGTGCTAACATTAGCTTCTCGCATCACTAGATGAGAAAAATACTTCTTATCCTTTAGAATAGTATGAGTGGAAGCACTATCGATGAGACACACATCCTCATTTTTTATGTTGTCGTGGATGGCGGTAGTATCCATGCTATAACACGAAAATGATAATCCATATTAGAAGGGACAATTATGATGGGAAATTCATTAATAAAAAGAAATAAAAAAATGAGAAAACACTTTCAAGAAAAACAAACTCAAACAAATCAAATGAGAACGATAATAAGGTGCATACATCAAGGCACCATTTTGTAATAAAAGATATCTCAACAACCATCTTATTTCTCAACATTTCCATCATGAGGAGGAAAGAAGTCAGCAACATCCAGATGAGTGGTGTCAAATTGGCCATGGTTCAAAACACCTTCCTCAATGACCATATTGGTTTCAACCTTCTTGTCTTTCCTTGACTCTTGGTAAAGATTGATAAGATGTCTAGGTGTACGACAAGTGTGAGTCCAATGATCGCCGCCACATCTAGTACACATATTTTGAAAGTTTCTGTTGCTAGGCCCACCTCGTTCCTTATTCATTCGCCCATCCCGTTTGAAATGTGGACGAGAAGAGTGGTTGAATCTCTGAAGGCGACCGTGACCATAATCACATCCACGACCATGGACATTATTGCGACCATATCCACCACCACGGTTATGACCACGACCACGGCCACGACCACGATATTGATCAAAATTGTGGCCATTTGTCGCGTTAGCTTCCGGAAATGGAGCCATACCAGTGGGGCGTGATTGGTGATTCTTCAATAAGAGGTCATTGTTTTGCTCGGCCACTAAGAGACATGATATTAATTCGGAATATTTGGTAAAGCCCTTCTCCCGATATTGTTGTTGGAGAACTATATTGGAAGCATGGAAAGTGGAAAATGTCTTATCGAGCATTTTCTTATCAGTGATTTTCTCGCCACATAGCAACAACTGCGAGCAAATTTTGAAGAGGGCAGAATTGTACTCGCTCACGGATTTGAAATCTTGTAGGCGTAAATGCACCCAATTATCACGAGCTCGAGGGAGAATCACCGTTCTCTGGTGGTCATATCGGTCTTAGAGATAACTAAACGTTGATAACTAAAATATGATAGGTCATAATAATATATACTATAAAATATACACGATGATAACTAAACGTTTAGGCCAGCCTATAAAGGCATTATATTTGACCAATATAAACGTTTGATAATAGTCATCAATAGAAAAATGACAAAGTCGTTTTTTGAAATCGGTAAAATGAGAAAGACCATCATTTGTAATATAAAAAAATAGAAATGGATTCCTTTCTCTAACTCTAATTTTGAAAAAGAAGATTTTATAAGCAAATAAAAGAACAAGATAAATAATAATAATAACTTTGGAAAACAAGATATAGCAAATAACAACCTTCGTGAAAACTTCGAGAAAATAGACAGAGCACTCGTGCTGATAACGTGTTATAAAACTAAGAACAAAGAAGAGAACAAGAACATGGGAGGAGAAGTACTTTCTTATTGAGGTGTGTGGAATGCTACAAATGAGAGCTCTATTTATAGGCTCATGAAATCATAACCTACACTCTCTAATATTATTACACATAAAAGAGGGGAATGAAATACATTAAATCATACACATAAAGAAGGGGAATAAAATACATTAATCATAGAATGAGGAGTTACACAATTAGGCTTTCACTAAAATTATCTTCATAACACGTCTTGATTATTATAAATACCATAATTAATCACTACTTGACAAACAAGCTTTAAAACTCTACTCTCTGATTTTTGTCAAATCACCGACAAAATTCAGAACGGAATCCCGACGATCAAATTCAGGTAAGGATCCATCAATATTAATTTCAAGTGAGGCCAAATTAATTGTGATCAATTCGCATTGATGGAACCTGTTGTGTGAGTTAAAACCTTCGAGCCTTTTCTCCACTTTTCAACAGAGTCTGCATTAGTTGAATAATTTACTTTTGTGCCATGAGAACATGCTTTTAATGGCGAGTTGGTAGCTTTATCGCCGGGACGAAAATATGAGCTAAAAAAATATAAAATATCCACTCTGACTGACGAGGAACGGACGGTGAACCTTCGCCGACCATACTCGAACGGTTGGCTGCCCGTTTAACAATATAATTTTTATAATAGTGTAGGAGGTTTTTTTGTTAATGGTGGAGGAGTTTTGCGAGGACTTGCACACCTCGTCCTTTGCCTCTAGTTTGTTGGGTATGGTTGGCGAGGTTCTGGAATCAGGTCTTTACGCCTCTGGAGATGAATCAGGACATTTTCAGCATGGATTTGTCCACCCGGATGCATTGGGCTCCTTTGACTGACGTCGACGCGCCAGATTTGATGATGGGACTGAGTTTTGGGTTCATCTCCGCTACGAGGGACTGGTGGTGGTGTGCTTCTTCTACCTTTTCATCATGGTCGGCTACATTGTGCTAAAGGATGGATGTATCTTCCTCCTCTATGACCATTATGTTTCTTGTAACACTGAGCACGTCCTGAATGTCCTCATCACCGTCGAGCATGTAATCCTCTTCAAGGGAGATGTTGATGGCGAGCTCCATCCTTGAAATCATTTCCTCTGTGACATCCATTCTCTTCATCATCTCTTCCTGGACAGCATGCATTTCCTTACACTCCAACATGTTTTTAACATTCATGTCTTGAATATACTACTTTAGTGACAGTAGCTCTTCATAACATGAAAGAGGTTGATAGTGATAGTTATCTGTAGGACACTTGTAGTATGGTGGTGTGTATTGATCTTCATGACGGTAATGATATGGAGATTGCTCATTATTACTTGGGGGAGGTTGATAGCTCCATACAGACTTCTAGTAAGTTGGAGGCGAATGAGAATTCTCATTCCAAAATTGTGATGATTGATGGTCATTGTGACTCAACCTCTGGTGGTATCCTCTATACTCCTGCATCATCACACTCAAACAAAACTACCCAGGTGAAAACTGGCAAGACAAAACATACAAAAGATGGAAATTTACAATGAATGAATGATTAATACTAGACTAACTCCCTTGAAACACAACAAATAAGTCCCCGACAACGGCGCCAATTTGATAAACGGATTTTACTTGTCTCAAAATAAACCTAGTTAACGAATTAACTAGAGTCAAATTTCCCTAGGGTCTCAATGTCGTGTCTACTCAAAGTTATAAAAAGTGATAATCGATTAAATAGGTTTTGTGTGTAGGTTCCACGATCTTTAAAACTATTAATTAAACTAAATATGCGAATAACTGAGAAAAACAAAGGTTGCAAGACTGCATGAACAATGGTGGAGAAACACTAATGGTTTTGTGGTCCAAGGGCGCGCCGTGCATTGGAGGATGCCTCCAACGGCTCCTATAAGTACCCTCATCTCCTTTTCATTTTTCACACATTCACTAATCATATTCACTTCCTTCTTTGGTTTTTCGATACGGACAAGAAAATTCTTGTTCCGCAACCAACTAGCCGGTAATATTAGTATTTTTTTTAGTAATTTTCTCAATTTGTTGCCTACTAATATTTTTGTTGTTGTTGTAGGATGGATTACTTGTATGGACCAACACCTCCATGCGTCAACCTCGAGGAGATCGAAGGAGAACTACTTTGGGGCGAGCGCAACCGACATCGAGCCAGTGAAATTTTTGACAATGAGGTTGGTGTCATTTGAATAATGCTTAGAGAATATTAATAACGGCCTAGTGTTAGATAATATTTCCTAGTATTTAAAATATTAGGGTTTTAGGATGCCTAATGTTAGAGAACATTAATACACGCTTATCCCTAATGTTAGAAAGAATAAGTGTGTTTATCGCTAATGTTAGAAAATATTAGTAGTATATTAGGTACTTACTTGTCCATGTTAGATACTAAGAATCATTGCCTACAATACACCATATAGGAACCTAGCGTTACCCTCGCGTGCCGTAGGACGTCTCACATCCCCCATACCATCCCCACTTCCGCCCTTTCTTAGTGGCTGTTGGACTCCTACCGATCGTTGATCTTGCGACCCTATCACCGGACCCGCATCTTGTGATGGCGCTGGTGGAGAGGTGGAGGCCGGAGACGAACACTTTCAACATGTACCGTGAGGAGTGCTCGTTGACTCTGGAGGACGTGGCGATGTTGACCGATTTTCCAGTCGACGGTGATGCAATATACCACCCTCTCGACCGTTCTGGGCAGCAGATGCTAGACTTGGTAGAGGAGGTTATGGGAGTGAGGCCAATGGCGAAGGATATCTTATAGGATGGACAATTGCGGATTGGGTGGTTGCACTCGACATTCAAGAAGCCGGAGCACATTCTCGCCGATGACGACCGTACGTTGGGATAGTACACACGGGCATACATGCTGGCATGGATTGGGGGGGGGGGGGTTCTTGTTCATGGATAGGTCGGCTGCTTACGTCCACCTATCGTACATGCTCTTGTTGCAAGAGGAGAGACCGTTCGCTTGGGGGGGCAGCTGTTCTTTCGTGGTTCTATCGGGAGCTCGGCCGTTCAGCATTTTGGAGTCTTCTGCTACGAAGGGGACCGATGACATCAGTGGTTGGACCGTGCTGCTTACAGCTTGGGCACTAGAGAGGTTCCCGGCCATAGCACGACGATTGCACGAGGACAGGCTCAGAGGTCCAGATGCGTCGGGACTTATTGGCAACACCCGTCTGTATCGGTGGAAGGCGTGGATGCACGAGAGGACTCAAGGCATGTTGCTTCCAGAGTACATACAACTTTTTAACAAGGGCACCTCGTTCGTGGTAAGGGCTCGTACGTCATTCTATTTCCTTCTAGCAGTTTCATCTTAGTATTTTATTCGTGTTTACACTTTATTTGTATTCCAGTGGGTCCCCTACCGCGGTAGTGTAGATTCGACACACTTCACTACAACACACAGAGTCGTTGCCCCACTGATTTTTCCCAACATCTCTTGGCACCGACCAGACCGTGTCCTCGGACAGTTTGGGATGTCCCAACCCATCCCCACTGTGGACATGTTGGAGAGCAAGGTCATGTTCTTGCTCGGACAGACGCAAAGGAACGAGCACACGTGGGAGGCGAGAGTTGATCAGTACGTCGGTCAGTGGGGATCAGATTCGACCATGTGGCTATGAGTGATTACCTCAACGATCCGGAGAGGTGGCACTTCCTCAACGAGTACATGGTGTGGTACTGTCGGTACACTCGGCGATGGACTTCCAGATGAGGGACAATACCGTTAGAAACTAGCCGTTAGAAGCCACCTACAAGGAGCCGCACGTCGTAGGATGCGGGGCGTTGTAAGTGGTGGTAATGATCATTTTACGTAATTAAGGTTTCGAGTTGATTATCTACGTAATTGCTGATTTAATATTGCCTAAATGTTTTTTCCTAACTAGCTAGCATGCATCTGCCTTCCAATCAGTACCCCTTGGAACATCTCGAAAATACTCGGTACCGCTTGTGCAATAATACTCGATATATCATTATTTGGGTCAGAATTTTAGGGTTTTAAAGTTTACGATTTTAGTGGTTTCAATCAAAGGTTTATACTTTAGAGGTTTATGTGTAGAATTTAGGGTTTAGTGTATTTCATTTTGTATTCTGAATTTAGCGTTAGGATTTAGGGCTCTTAAGATTAGGGTTTAAAGTTATTGAGTTTTGGATTTATCATTTGAGTTTCAAAGTTCGACGACGACGCCAAGAGAATCGCCAAACTTGTGGGAGTAGATGGTGATGTCATGAAGATATACAAAGTTTACAATGTAATCTACGAGTTGGTCAACCCTAAAGATGAATCTATGAGTTGGTCGAATATGAAAAGCTCGAATCCAATGTCCCACCTCCGACCAAGTACATGGATTTTGTTGTCAGCCTTACCAAGAACCTTGATGCTGGCCTTGCCAACTCCGCTTGGTCATGGATGGATGCCCGTTACGTTAAGTCTTATGAATCTCAACTTACCCCAGATCTGCTTGCTTTGATTACTTGCCTTTACGTGTTTGTTGAAGTACCAAAGAGATAAGTGCCCACAATTGTTGTGAATTGTGAGTTGCTCTTTACACTATTAGATGAAATGATGGGCCAATCACTTGGTTTCTCTATTTGGTGGAAAGCCATTTCTATCTACCAGGGCGGATACAATTTGTGGCTGTCAGATCAGCCAACAAAAAATCTAATGTTTCGGACGGTTTATCGGAACTGTGAACGTTTTTAAGTATATTTCATGACATGTCAAAACTTTTGTGAAAAATGATAATCATATTATTTACGTTCTGATTACGAAAATATAATTTCGTGAAAATGATAACAATGTTTCGAGATAGATTTTGATTTAGAGTTCCACAATGATTTGTTTGACTTATAATTGTTATTTGTCATTCATGGTATTGTTATATCGTAATTATTCAAATATGTCCATGTTATATAACTGTCATGTAATCATTCTAATACGTTTTTAGAGATTGGTGTAAATTAACAAAGAATAGGTTAGTTAATTGCTATATGACATTTTATGAGATGGATTGTGATATAACCATTATGTTTATGTTATATAGTTGCAATGTAATCCTTATGAAGAGTTTTTAGAAGTTGGTGACAATTTCTTTATCAGCCTTCATAGGTTGCCATGTTGACGGTTGATGACATTATAATATAGCGTAGTATTTGACACTAAACTTTCTAAAATTCATGTCATAATATCAATTGCAAACAGAAATTTGGAAGGAAATTGGTTATATTACACTTAATTTCGTAAATTCAACCCTTGGACCTTTACGGTCCAATTTTATGTTGTTTCTAGTGTGTTTAATGACATTTCAGGTCACACAATTATAAAGGGATGAATTGCAAACTCAGGGATACAAATCGGAGCTAAATTAGATTCCGAACAAAGAAGTTATGGTCGTTTTACGATCCACCGCTCAACCGATTGCCGGAAGGACAACCGGACATGAGGGAGGACGTCCAGCACATGTAGGACTGTCCATAATCACTCATGGGACAGATCCAGCTTGCATACAGCTGATGCAGTAGGTGCACCCATGTCAGAAGCTTGAATACGACATTTTTCGAGCCTGTATAAGGGCAACTCATCTCCACTTCAAAGACACACCATACACACAGCATATCAGACCTCCAAGCCTCGTTACTCTGTCCTAAAGTGTCCCCCTTCAACTCGGAGCCCCGGAGGTGAAGAAATCCATTCCGGAACTTCCGTTCGGCATCGCCGGCATTGTTGAATTTTACAACGGCGGAGAATTCTTGAATCTCGGAGCTCCAGGTTCATGTAGTGTCTCCATTTTTGTGTTGTTAAGTTGATTACCATGTGTAACTGAGCTCTATCTCTATCCGGAATTGATGAAACCTTGATTATGTGTTAATAAGGCATCATTTTGATTGTGTTATATGAAACTATGTTAATTTCGTTCTTATCTTTCTCTTGCATATAACTACTTCCATATCTTGCAATTGTCGAATTTCAGTAGTAAGATTATCGTTGAAATTTGGTTTAGACGAAAGTGCGACTAAATCCCCGAACGCCAAGGGTTAGAATCGCCGTCTCTGCTACACTCGAGAGAGGGGCGAAACATCGATCCGCGTTGGAATTAATTTTCTGATTAATCATTGTTCTATATTAATACACTTGTTAATTAACTTTAATTAGTCTCGAGAGAGTGATTAGATTAATATCAAGTAGAGAATCTATGGAACGAAAGTGCTTAGATTCTAATTCTGAATTAATCACGGTAATTACTTTTTAACATATAGTTAAGCATGACACTTTCGGAATAATTTATTTAATTATCATTCCTTCTTGGTGAATTCATTTCCAGACAGGTTTCACTCATCCATTAAACTCGATTCCGATTCTCTTGCTTCCATGAACGTTATTCCAACGACTAGTCTTTCATCATCGACTTTCCAGAGTAATACTCGGAACGAAACCCCGTGAATACGACCTTGGTTTTACCGAGTTTATCTTTGAACTTGCCTTCGGGTGTGATCAACTGTTCTGCTCTAATCTCTGGCTCACCTCTTCTGATTTGTTGGTGGTTGAAAAGATAGAAACAATCTCTAAGACGGGGAGCGGGAAGACATATGACCCTCGCCTATAGTGAGGACGACCCTCTACTGATGACCCTTTTTTCTTAACAAAAAATGATGATTATCCGTCGATCCTTTAAGAAGATGAAAGATGAGTTGATGAGAATTACCCTCCTCTTAAAAAGAGGGGGAAAGTTGACCTATAACCCCTTTTTAGCCTATCGCTTTCCTCGTTTAGGTTTTGCTTGCGCCATTTATAAAAATGAGGGGTCATTATTTGAGCCCAACAAAATCAAGTATATGACCTAACTCAAATAAATTAAAATACTTGGTTTTACATTAATAAAGTTGTTTAAACCATTAAAATTAGTCAATATGGTACAATGTTAATTTTTTGTCTATACATTCGTAAATAAGAAATTAATTATATAATAGACAAATTGACCCTAAAAAAAATAAAAAGTCAACAATATAATACTTAATATTCATATAATTATATCTAACATCTACATATACATTTTCATCTTCATATACCTGCCACATCAGCCCCACCAAAATTAATTAAATATTTATAAAATTAATTTCTCATTTTATTAATTAAACTCTTTTAATGGGCCATGATATTTCCTCTCCCTTCCACTTTTTTCTATTTTCTATTCTCTTTCTTCCTTCTCCTACAACTTCCCTTTCCCTACTTTGTTTCTAAACAAAAAATAAACCGCACAAATCCTTCCTCCAAAAGAAAATCCATCACGATCAAAATTGAAACACCATCTGTCCATATAAATCCATTATCATCTTCTACCTCTCTTGCATGTATCTGCTGGATGGACTCTTAACATCGAATTCGATCATCATCGTCTACAGATCTATAGCCTCTAGGTCGAACGATTTTTCAACAAGGTCGCCGTCTTCATCTCATCTTTATCTTATTTTATTTTCATGTAATGTTTTTTCATCTTTTTGTTTTCATCTTTCTTCTTTGCTGGCTGCTCCATAACTTATGGAATTTCCGTTCTTAGGAGTCAAGACCTTCTTTTCTTTGTTTTTTTATTGATATTAATCAATCGTTCCCACCTCAATGTTACTAATCTTTGTCGATAAATCATCTTAAACTCACTAGATAAGCCTTTCTCCTAAGTTTACTTTCAATTTAAAATACCCTTGTTAAAACTCAGAGCATGCTCCTGGAGAGAATTGATAGCCAGATAATTCGGCAAAAGTCATACATTGCTCACTCACAATTACAGCAATTACAGGTATGTTTCTGGCTGCGTTGTGCTTCAGAACCACTTTAGCTAGTGGATATGTTGTTGTAAAGTGCAGGTCAGGTACTGCGTGCTGATACTAACTTTATGGTAGCGAAACACATGAAGAACAAGCTGATTAATAGCACTGCCATCTCTTTGTTTTCCAAACTCGCTTGATCGCTCCCCACCTTTTGAACATCATATTTGCACCCATATTTGAAAAGGACAAACAGAAGGGGAAACCCATGTTTAGAAATTAAAAGGAGAAGCTAATGAGTTCAGAAAGCATTCTGCTTTGTTTCCATGAAGCTGCGAGTTTAGGACAATGTTTAGGATTATGATGTATCAGTTGAATCCAATAAGTCCAAGATATGAATTGGTTGGTACTTGGCCAAAATCTCTCTTACTTTTTCCATTATTATTCTTCTTGGAGAACCATTCAATCTGCTAGACAAACCTGTCTACCTGTTTCCTTCCTACAAGAAAATCAAATATTAGTCACGTATGGGGTCACATATGGGGTTTCCGTGATCCGTTGTCCAACAAATTCAAGTGGGAGTGGCTATTGTGGTCTTTGGTTTGATTTTTGCTTTTGGAAATTTTTGTTATGATACTTGGTGCATGTGATAGGGAGATGAAAAGTCAAAATGATGGGGCTTTGATGTTGGGATATTTACTGTCTATTAATTTTTATTATTGTGTAAATCTTATGTTCGTATATTATACAAATTTCTCCCTCCAACATGTCAAAGGTGGGGATAGGCGGGGCCATCCTAAAATGTCCGAGTACGCGGTCTGGTCGATGCCACGAGATGCTGTGGGGAAAAATCAGCGGGACAACTACCTTGTGTGCCTCAGTAGAGAAAGGTGGATCATGATGTCTGTAGTAGGGGACCTACTAATAGACAAGACGAAAATGAAAATGAATTCTTTAACGAGACTCCTAAAAAGAAATAGAAAGACGCACTAGCTCTTATAACAAACGATGTTCTATCGGTGTGCTATGGTCGGGAACCTCTCCAATGCCCAAGCAGTGAGAAACAAGGTCCAACCACCTATATCACCAGCCCCCTTCGTATCAGAAGACTCCAATATGAACGCTGAATGGTCGAGCTCCCAATATAACCAAGACAAAACTGTTGCCCCCCAAGCGAACGGCCTCTATTCTCGAAAAACTAGTAGGTACGACAGGTGAACATACGCAACCGATCTATCGGTGAACAGAAACGCCCCTATGCACGCCATCGTGAATGCTCGTGCATACTATCCAAGTGTACGCCCATCATCGACAGGAATATTATCGGGCTTCTTAAATGTGGAGTACAGCCACCCGATCGTCAATCGGTCGTCCTGTAAGAAATCCCTCGCCATCGGCCTCGCTCCCGAAACTTCCTCTATTAAGTCTAGCATTACGGCCTAGAACGATCGAGAGGGTAGTAGACCGCATAGCCATCCACCGGAAGTTATGTCAGCATCGTCACATCCTCTAAAGTCAACGTGCACTCCCCATGATACATGTGGAAAGTGTTCGTCTCCGGCCTCCACCTCTCTGCCAATGCCGTGATAAGATGTGGATTCAGTGCAATGGTTGTGAGATCAACAATCGGTAGGAGTCCAACGGCCTCCAAGAAAAGGCAGAAGTTGACATGGTATGGGGGAGTGTGATGCGTCCTACGACACTGTAGGGTAACACTAGGTTCCTATTTGATGTTTTACAATAGTCACTAAGTACGTACTAATAAGTAATGAATCTAAAATACTAGGCATTTATTAAAATTATCTTAACATAATACTAGACAATTACTAAAAAAAATTAACATTAGGCATATGCAATTATTAATATTTCGTAACATTAGACATAGGCAATAACTAATATTTTCTATCATTAGACATTTATTCAAATTATCTTAACATAATACTAGGAAAGTGTTATAAATATTATATATTAATGTAGTTGAATGTCCATTGTGTAACTCCCAATATATAACTCTTACACATTGATCATGTATTTCATTATTCTCTTTAAATGTAATAATGCAGAGTGTGTAGGTTATGATTTCATAAGCCTATAAATAGGACTCTCCATTGTATCATATGTACATAATCAATAAGAAACTCTCCCCTCTCCATTTTCCTTATGTTTAGTTTTATAACACGTTATCAACACGAAATTCTGCCATCGAGCAATTTCTTGTAATCATGCGACAAAGAGTTATTTTTACTTGTGGGATGAGCAAATGCATACAAAACAATACATACGGCCACTGAGTTCATGTTTATGCTCCTAATGCTCGTTTTTGCAATTTCATTATTGCGCACGAGTGTTCAATTCTCGAAAGTTTACAAAGATTGCTATTGCTTGCTATATCCTAACCTCTTCAAAGTTGGCCTATTTTGTTTTAATGTTGTCCTTTTGGAACTCTTTGTTTTATCAAATCTATTGTTTATGCTCGTTTTACAACACTTAACATATTTCATGCATTATATTCCCCTTGCATGATGTTCTGTACTTGTTATTTTATGATCGTTTTTTTTATAATTCTTATTTTAAAACAAACGTTGCCTTTTGTTGAGTCTAATGCCATAAATGAATGATACTATAATGAAGGGGAGATTAATAACTATCTAGTTTCATTTTCTTGGGAATGAGATAGGAGTGTGTATTATGATACTTTCATTTTGCTATTATTTTGGATTCTTGTTATTATTTTGGATTATATTACGGTTCTGTTTACTTGTTGATTGATTGTTATGGTTACATTGTTTTTTTTATTCTCTATTATATTGCCATTACAATTCAGTAAGTTCGACAAACACTGAAATTGAATTTCCTTTATTCTCCTCTGTTAATGGTTATTATTTGCTATCATTATTTTTTTTATGTTTTGGGTTTTCATTGTTTTGTTCTTTCTGGTCCAGCGATTAATCTGTGTTATTGTTTGAATATTATCATTATTTATTATATTATAAATTATTTATATTATGTAAATCAAATATCTAATATATCACATTTGCATATTACTCCTGAAAAATTATCAATTTTTATATGTATATTTCTTACATTGTTTTTTATGTGCATTGGGTGTTCCATAGGAACAGTTCCGTTTTGAATTAACATTGATTATTGTTACAATGAAATCGTGGATAACTATGTTTATGTTATTTTTATTGTGCGGAACGGTGTTGTCATTATTTTCAAAATACAATCTTTCCAAAATATTCCATATTTACCTTTACTTATTGGCGTAATGGTTAGGTTGTTACAATTTTCATGAATTAATTGATATGTGTTACTTTTGTGGCATACTGTCAAAGGCTCAAAGACATATATGACCACCACAAGTGGCAAATGTTCTTCAACTACGATACGATTGAAGTATCAAGAGACCCATATTTTGAGGAACAAGATTGTATATCTAACATGTCTCTGTGGTGATGGTTCGAGAGACACAATATAATTCCCCAAAGTTGATGATTTTTATACCATGTTAGTAGTGACAATATATATTCCCACAAGTATATATACTATTATGAAGGAACATACATTATCTTGATCATGAGAAAGAAATTTGAGAAATACATCTTTACCCAAAAAAGGTGATTGTGAGTTGATGTTGAAAAGTTCCAATCACATAAAAAATGATACAATCACCGATTTTATTTTGATGATCATAGTTCAAATGATCCTACTTTAGCCCTCAAAATGAATGTGAAACGCCGTACATATGATATTCTATTTGTGCGAGCACTTATGATCATTGTTCCTCTGGGAACCTCTTCATTTGAATGGGCCTAATAACAGTGTTTGTATATTTGTAAATTGTTGAAGAATTATTTTTAATGATCCCTTAATTGGTGACATCGATGGTCGAGAAAATTATGCACTAACTATATTTACTATTTTAACTATGATCATTCTTATGACAAAACTGAGTATCTTTATGATGGGAATTAACGATGATATATGTCCATCGATAGTGCATCAAGATAATGAAATAGTACATAATTTATCTCTACCTCTAGAAGACCTATTGTATTATATTGTTGACGAATGAACATTTTATTGATGACCAAAAGGGATGAGGAACAATAATGTGGTCTCTGACCATGAAGTTATTGAATCAACAATGTTGTCCTCCTATTTGTACTACGCAGTCGTGATTGAAATATATCAATGTGAACTACAAGTTACTAGTCATGACAAATATTATTTGGCATAACCGATGAGACCATCTCGGTCTAATCATAATGCGAATGGATAAGTACCTCTATGGTCAATTTCTATGATTCCATCATCTAAAGAGTATGTTCTCTCTCTTGAACATTGTTGAGTGAAATCGCCAATAAACAAGAACTCATTTTTAGTTTGCTTGTCTTCAAATATAGTTTATTGTTGGATAATCATCAACTAAGTAAGATCATTCCTCTTACATATAAAAAGCAAGAGTGATATTTGTGGATCCAAACACCCCACATGTGAGCCAATTATTTTAATTCATGCATCAATTATATGGTCACATGTGTATATCAAAGCAAACGAGAATTTGTAAGATTACTAGCTCAACTCTTTTAGTTATGAGCATATTTCATGATTATCCAATAACAAAAATGTGTCATCGAAAACACATATTCTCCATTCATATTTTTGTGAACATGTCATTTACATGAACAACACAAATCCACATAACGCCAAGCACTTACTATAAACTACTCCATTATATTTGGGTTTTGGGTCAAAACCACACATGGCCCATCAATGCATATATGGATATACACATCTGAATTGCTCCATCAAGATTTATTATGATGGGTTCTCAATGAAGATTGAGAAATTATATTGATTACGAGTTCATCGATGGTCAAATAGCACATCGTTGTTAGGAGAATTTGATGACTTATTGGAGGTCTATATTGAAACTTCCCAACATTACGGGGAGAAACCAAACATTGGCCAAGATATTAGATGACTAATAATATCATTTCGATCCTTGCACTAAAATAAAAAAGTTATGAACTTGAAGTTCAAAAAGTATAATTCATCACTAAAGTTGAATTTATCAATTGCCAGACACTTTACTGACCCAAACAGAGTAAAGCTCTCATGTGCCAACTCGAAATGCTCCAATAAAATGATGCCAATATTGGGCAATCTGACATCACAAATGAGTCTAAAACCCGTATAAAGTGCGGTAGACCACTCGGTTCAAAAGCAAAACCAAATCCTCAAAGGGGAATGGAACTATATGTCAAGATGGTCAAATTGAGGTTATGATTATTTCAGAAAAAACCACCAAGAGAAACAAATAATGTGCTCACGGAGAGCCTCAGGTACGTGAATGATATGAACATAGATAGCTCAATTATCTATATCTTGGATGGAAAATCTTGGAACCGAAATGAAGTCAATGTTGACGATATTTTTGCGTATAGTGCAACGCTGAATATGATAGTTGAAAATGAGGATCATGAGCTAAATGCATGCAAAGAGATAAAGAAATGATTGGCTGACAGTTTCAAGTAAGGCAAGACCCAATTCCGAATAGAAATGAAAAGTTTCAAGGCATAAAGTCTTTATACATGAATATGTCAAGTAAATGAGACAAATGCTTATCTCATTTTGAGTCTTGAAGGTCATGAGCCATCTCATGTTTATTTCATTTTGAAAGGTTGTGTACAACAAGCATATATCGTATATTGATTATGAGAAAACATATTCTCAGGAGGTGGATGCAACTACTTTTCATTATATGATTAGTCTGGCAATTTTTGAAGGGAAAGAGTCTTCCCCAAATTGATGTCCTTGAAACCTATATGTATGCTTTGTATAATAAGACACATATGTATATGACATTTTCTCAATGATTTATTTCGCTATAAGCGAACAATTCATGTTGATGTGAACAATATTAAGTTATAACCAATTTACGTCAAATGGATTGAATGCGTGAGTGAAGTGGCATTTAGCATATCATATATTTAATGTTTTAATTTCTTCTCTATTTCAAGTTAAATTTTAATTTGAAAACTCATCTTTGAAATATTTTATGGTTTTAGGATTGTTTGCGTATAAAAAGAAAATTCTTTTATCTTGTATTTAAAATGTATTTCTTTTATTTATAAGACTTTAAATATCATCATCATCTTTTGTTACATAATGACATTCACTTTATTGAGACTCTTAAAGAGTTTCTCAAAGCAATTAACTATTTGATTATCTAGAGAGTTCGAGATGAAAGATGTGGAAGAACAAATCTTACAACTAACTTGCCAATTGTGCATCTCTCTCGAACATGATTCTCATATATCATCAATGATATACTAATAATATCCAACAAGAAGTTCTATGGATATAACATGGCTATAAGTTGCCTTGATAGTGGTAAGATCACTATATGTGACTCTATGTGGATTTCAATTGACCTTTATTAAGACACGAGAACTACTCAGTTTTAAAGTAGTAATCTTGGTCATATTTGTGTCGGTATCATAAATTGGTCCCATGTGGTAATTTTCCTTTGTGGGTTGTGAACCCAACTTATAAAGCTACACCACTAGTCAAAGACATGATTGTATAGATCATGAATGAAATATATTTACATATATCTTCGTGTTGAAAAAGGAAAGTATTAGATATGCTATGTCTCGATGCACAATTGCACAAATGCGTAAGAAAGCTACGCTTCACCAAACAATTTGTTCAAATTGAATTGCAAGCGAATGGTGAACCATGATGTGATATACTCTTTTCCTTCACTGGGGTTTTATCTCATATGGTGTTCCTAGTAACGTTTAATGAGACATATTCTCATCTAAATGGTCTTCAAGGTGGAGTGTCATGTGTTATGGATGACCATTGATCATATTACATGCATACATTTAGATGCAAAAATTCCAATGAGTTGGACGAATATTTTTTATGAGTTAACATACTCGTCAAACAAGTACGTACACTCAAGTGATACCAAGTTTGATTTAATCAACAAGACTCTCTGTACATAAACTTTGGAGATGTTAGTCCAAACAATTAGAGTTCCACGAATGATAGATATCAACTGATATCATGATGAAGGGAAGTCGATATTATCATCAGGGGAAGTCGATACACACTACACTCTTTTTTCCTTAACCATGGTTTTTCCCAATGGTTTTTCCTGGTAAGGTTTTTAATGAGGCAAAGATCAAAGAGCATATTCGAAAAATGATGTATATATTTTTTATCGATAATGGACATTCACGGGGGTGTGTTATAAATATTGTATATTAATGTAGTTGAATGCCCATTGTGTAACTCCCAATATATAACTCCTACATATTGATCATGTGTTTCATTATTCTCTTTAAATGTAATAATGTAGAGTGTGTAGTTTATGATTCCATAAGACTATAAATAGGACTCTCTATTGTATCATATGTCATCATCAATAAGAAACTCTTCCCTCTCCATTTTCCCTTATGTTTAGTTTTATAAGAGCAAGTACTAATATTATTTAACACTAGGTCATTATTAATATTTTCTATTATGCAGTTATATTAATGTTACCAACCTCATTCTCAAAAATTTCTCCGGCTTGATGTCGGTTGCGGTTGCCCCAAAGTAGTCCACCATTGTTCGGCTCGAAGTCGACGCACGGAGGTGGTGGTCCATACAAGTAATCGATCCTAAAAAAAATATTAGTAGGCAATAAAATTTGAAAATTACAAATTAAAAAAAAATACTAATATTACCGACTAATTGCTTGTGGAATAAGAATTTGGTTGTTAGTATAAAAAATCCAAAGAAGGAAGAAGAAAAATTAGTGAATTGGTGAGAAATGAAGGAGAGGGAAGGGGGTATTTATAGATTCGGAGGAGGGCTTAGGACGCACGGCGCGTTGTAGAAGACCGTAATGGCCAAATCGTGTAAATAACGTTTCCATTTGACTGTCTGCGTAATTTCCAATTAAATCGTGCATAAAAAAATTTCTTTTAGTACGAATGTTTCATTTCCAGAATTTCTTAGTTAAATGTTGGGATTATACCCAAAGTAGCCCCTCTATTATTACAAGTTAACATATGAGCCCCTCTACTATGTTTCTTTCGATTCAAACCCCTAAACTTTACTCCGATTAACAATCAAGCCCCTTCGTATCTTTTCTGGTCGCCGGAGTTCGTTGTTTATTAATAACCCCGGACATGGTGGTTTATAAGCTAATGTAGCGCTGCTGGCTTGGATTTCCACTAATCTTAGTCAACCTTATTTAATGTGTATATTTGTAATAAAAAAATCTCCATCAAATAGGGAAATAAGAGCAATGTAAAGATAGAGAGGAGATTTGTTCTTCTTCTTACCTTCAATTTGCTATAGCCCTAAAAGAAAGATAGGAGATTTCTTCGTCTTAGTACAAATATTTTTTTTCAAATTCCAACATTCTTCTCGTTATAGCAAAATCGGACCCATCAACATAGAATCATATACATTGTATCACTTTTGTCCTCTTATTGCCTACTTTCTATTAAAGTAAGGAAGTTGTTGAAATCACTCTATGTAGCTTTAGTTTCAGTTCATAAACCTGAAGTTTCAGTTAAACAAGGAAATGAAAGAAGTTCAATAACCATTCAAATAGAAGAACACAAACTCAAATACACAAATTGAAGCATCAGTTAATGATCCCGACTAGACGATCAACATCAATTAAATAAGCTAATAGGGAGGTACAACTAAAGGAGATGAATGATTTTTTAATTGCTTAATTGTTATATACTTAGATTTTATCCCCAGATTACATTGCTCTAATTTTCTTATCAAACGATTTAAAAAAACAATAAAAAATATGCACATTTAATAAAGAGTCTAACACAAAATTATGGAAATCCCAATCAGCGCCACCACATCAGCCCATAAACCGACATGTACTCGCTGACTCATTAAAAACAGACCCCGACGACCAAAAAATATATGGAGGGGATTGATTGTTAATCACAGTAAAGTTTGGGGGTTTGAATCAGAAGAAACATAACAGAGGGGCTCATATGTTAACTTGTAATAATAGAGGGGCCATTTTGGTATAATCCCTTAAATGTTTGAAAAATACATCAAGTTTTGAAGTAATAAATTCATCGATGCATATCCTATTGTGAATTTTGTTCCTGACACGGGTTGATATTTTCTTTAACATTCCTCCAATTTTAAACGAGTTCAAAAGTTTTGAAAATTAAGTGAGTGTAAGTGCTTTAAGATATTTTTTTATAATAATCATTTGTGTACCTATAAAAATGCCCAAAATCTGATGAAACTTCTCACTATCTAAATTACTAGACTTAAATTGGATTAAAACAAGAAATAATTAGAAAAGGTAAAAGGCTTTCCACGAGTTAATGTAAGTAAAAGAGAGAAACGCAAAGCTTTAAATATCACTTCATTAATTTTAATTCTACCTTACTCTCTGCAAGTTGTAAAATCTACAAAAATAACACAATTGGACATGTTCCGAGTGCCAATTTTATTATAAGAAATAGAAAGAAGAGATTCCACAATCACACTTAAATTCATAAAGTTTAGTTGTTTTCGTCTCAAAAAATGTACAAATATTCTCTGAAATCGACCATCTAAACCACGAATACCATAAAAGAAACCTGGTACCATATATAGATAGATAGTAGATTTCAGTAGAAATAGGCAAGAACAGATGAAGAAACAAAGTAACCTACTGTAAATGGTCAAATGGTATTTAGCAGACAAACTTCAGACAAGATTATCATTAACTACCCAATTTTAATAAGTTTAATTAGCGAGAAAACCATTAATAAGTTAATGGCGCTATTTCTGAGAAACTTCCCTGCACTACAACTTCCTTGCTTTGCCCAAAATCCAAATCTGACGACTAACTTCTCCTCTGTCATCCCCACCAAGACCACTCTTTTTTTTTTCAATCTAACTTTGCCCACTTTCTCCCTTGTTAGTAGTGCTTCTCCAATTCATTCATCCATCCATCCATCTGTCCCTCCCTCTCTTGACAATTTCAAAGTTGCCCCTCAAAAGCTTAAGATCTCACAACTTCATCTCAACTGCCGGCGAGGCCAACTATTCAGATCAGCCTTTCCGCCATACTTCTATAGCTTCCTGTCTGCATCAGGTAATCAATTAATTGGAGTTGGCAAGTTCCGTGCTTCCCTTTTTTCTAGCTTGATCTCTTGAAATTTTGCAACTTTATGATGTTTCTTGAGCTTTTCTGAACTGGGCTTGCTGGGTTCCTTTGCTGGGTTGACTTTCCAATCAATACTTGTTCATCTGCTATTAAAGTTGTTCCCTTTTTCCAGTTATGGGTTCTATGGATGAGAAAGTAACAGTTGCAGCATCAGAATCTGGTGATGAGGAGATGGAGATCCTGTTCAGTGTATCCTCCCCGAGTAGGAGGAAATCGGCTACTTTTGACTTCGAGAGTGAGACATTGCCACTGAGTTCTTCGAATCATTCCTCCCGTACTGATCATTTGGCCAACTCCTGGATTGTCAAGCGGATGGAGATGAGCCCTTTGCGATCTTTTTACATTGTTTTGATTAGAGCTAAGATCAACGTGTTGCTCCCTTTTGGTCCCCTGGCAATCTTGCTTCATTACTTCACTGGAAAGCATGTATGTATCTCTGGTCATGACTTAGGTTTGTCAATTGTTCATTGACTTATAGAGAAGAAAGCTGATCGTATTACATGTGGTTTCTTCAACATCTGGCAGGTGTGGGTTTTCTTCTTTAGTTTAGTTGGGATTGTACCTCTAGCTGAACGGCTTGGTTATGCCACCGAGTAAGTGTCAATGACTAATCATATGTGATACTTGCTTTGTTTCTTTCTTATTTCCTGAAAGTTCTAATGGACATTTTAATTTTTTTTTGCAGGCAGCTTGCATACTACACTGGATCAACAGGTACCATTAATGTAGAAATCAAACTTTTCTTAAGTGGATAAAACCAAAGAAAGCATTTGGTCTTGTGAAGTTAGATGCCTTACCATTTATGTCAAATAAGCTTTGACTTGGTTCTTGACTTGATTCATATTTAATATTGAATCTACGCGGACAACCCAGCCGGAAAATCCGTATTCGGTAATGATGTGTGGACCTATGTTTCTTGTCCAAAGAACATAGGATCACAATCGGGCTTTGTATGTAAAATTTTGTGCAAATCCATTCATGGTTTGCTATTGCTGTTAATCTGTTATTGATAGGAAACTTTCGGAGGATATCTGGCCCATGTAGAAAGTATCCCTTACATTGAAGTTGCATGAAAGACTTGTTGGTTTATGAGCTAGAACGTTGTGCCAGTAGAAATCATTTTATCAAAGTTGAAGTAGAGCTGTTCATTGTTGTGTCAGCATCCTAGTTTCTCGATCTGTTGTGGCACATGGCGAATTTGTTGAATTTGGTGCGAAAAATGAAAAAAATGTTGTCCTTTACTCATTTATGAGGATTTGTCTACTTTTTCACTTAGCCTTAGTAAAACTGAGATTTTTCCATTTAGACAGAATTTACTATCATATTTCCAGTATTCCATTCTCAATAAGCTATAAATTTCCATTTGGCGACGCCACGTTAGCTTCCGGTCCTCATATCTGAATGTTTCTTGTTATTTTCGCAGTTGGCGGTCTTCTGAATGCAACCTTTGGAAATGCGACTGAAATGATAATATCTATTTATGCGCTGAAGAGTGGAATGGTGCGAGTTGTTCAGCAATCTTTGCTGGGCTCCATCTTATCTAATATGCTATTGGTACTTGGATTTTCCTTCTTCACTGGTGGGATTGTTCATCACAAAAAGGTTCAGGTTTTCAACAAGGTATGTTCACAATCACATTAAATCACATTTTATCAGGATGTAGGTCAGATGTCTCGGCCGATGAGCATATAAAAAATGTTAAATTTTGGATTATCTTGCAACAGGCAGCTGCTGTGGTGAACTCTGGACTATTATTAATGGCTGTGATGGGGATCATGTTTCCAGCAGTGCTTCACTTCACACGGACTGAAGTCCATTTTGGGAAGTCGGAAATGTCACTTTCAAGATTCAGTAGCTGCATTATGCTAGTCGCTTACGGAAGCTACCTCTTCTTCCAACTTAAGAGTCAACATAATCTGTATGGTCCTATGGATGAGGTACTGTAGTCCGTGTCACTGCTGGCTTAAATTTTTGAATCTTGGTGTTAATTGTGACGAGCTGTCATCCAAAAGGCGACACTAGTTTTAACAATGGATTCATCAAGTTTCATGCCTTTTTGGAAAGATAACTGCTTCAAACAATGCAAATGTCTTTTCGATACAAAAGTCAACAATGTTTTTGGAATGTACTGCTAGTGTTTTCTCCCTGTGGATAGAGTTTTAGCTGTTTTGGATTTTGTTGCTGCAAGTTTTAATCTTTCTGAGATTCTACAGGGAGCGAACAATGATCAAGAAGATCAAGATGAAGAAGTACCAGAAATAACGAAATGGGAATCCATTGGTTGGCTTGCAGTTTTGACTTTGTGGATCTCTGTGCTGTCTGCATACCTTGTCGATGCCATCCAGGTAATGATCTGTGTAGTGTTGCTCCTCTCTCTCTTATCCAAATGTAACTTACAAGCTAAAACTGTAAAATATGTTTGATAATACATTTTAGAGTTATTGCCGTATGAAAAAAGGTGACTATGTTCGAGAGGTCCAATTTTTTTGAACTATAGCCGTTATGTTTCGAGCACTTTGTTATAATATTTAAAGAGTTGCCATTCCTAGAAATATGTTTGTTTCATCATATCCTAAAGTTTAAGTTGGAACAAAATGTAAAACAAATGCAGTTCTTAAGTCTAACCTAAATATTCAGAACAAACAATACATTTCTGGTCGACCCTACAGCTTATGAATAAGTACAACTCACCTTACAATTATAATTTTCCCCAATCATACCCCCCGTAGGCTGAACGTGAATCTTTTCTAAAAATATATGCAGTATGATCATTTCACAGAACGCGCACATTTCTTTGTTGCTAAAACGTTATATTCAGTTGCATCACCAAATTTTATCAAAATCATTTCAACTCTTCCTTAAGTTAATCCCATTGCTGTGCATTTTCAGGGAGCATCTGAGTCGCTGAATATGCCTATGGCTTTTATAAGCGTGATCCTACTCCCTATTGTCGGAAATGCTGCTGAGCATGCTAGTGCTATCATGTTTGCTATGAAGGACAAGCTTGTAAGTACTGATGACTGATGTTGTGTATTAGTACATATACTAATGGACCAAGTTCTCATGCTTGCTATTTGTGATTGTCTTTCCAGGACATCAGCCTTGGCGTCGCTATTGGATCCTCAACACAGATCTCCATGTTTGTGGTAATTATACCTCCCTGACCGATTGCTTATTGTTGGAAACATCAGTTTTCTTACGGCTTATTCAATGTCTCTTCTGTTGGGAATTGTAGATTCCATTCTGCGTCGTTGTTGGGTGGATAATGGGGCAGCCAATGGACTTGAACTTTCAACTCTTTGAGACAGCTACCCTATTTATCACTGTTCTAGTTGTGGCATTCATGCTGCAGGTTTGTGACACTTGTGTTTACCTGCTGTAATTCTATCGGAAGCCTTACTTTTCTATTCACTCACTATCATTCCTCATTTTTGTTCGGCGCAGGAAGGAACTTCTAACTATTTTAAAGGCCTTATGCTCATCCTGTGCTATCTTATCGTTGCGGCGAGTTTCTTCGTGCATGTTGACCATTCGAGCGGTAAGTAGATATGGCAAGTGGTTACTAATGCTAAAAAGGAAAGTAAACTTATGATTGTATCAATTATTTTGTACAGATGATGATTAGGAAGTCCGACTTGTTCCAAGAGAAGTGGAATGCTGTTTTTATTACACATGGGGAATGAGAAGCAGTCAGTCCCTTGTAAAGCTGGGAAATTTTGTTTCTTGGACGATCACATCAACGGCTATTGTCATACGTCCTGCTCTGGAAGTCTTAGGGATGGTGTTGATATGATGGCTAGACCACAGTTGCATTCTTCATTTTTGTCTTGTTGGTGGAGAGCTTGGTATGTTGGCATCAATGGCTGGCCTTCCTTTCAACGCAAGTTGTGACTTGGCTGCTGCACTTGAACCAGAACAAGGGAAATGTGACATAACCCACATAATGTGATTGTTCAGACTTCTGAGCTTGCTAGCCTCTAAGCTTCTGAAGCTCTTCTCTAGAACATTAATCCCTGAGAGATGATGGATGAAAGACTGAAAAATTATGTTTAGAGCTTAGGTCTTGATGAGAAAAGATGGGATGTGTAATCCTTGTAAAGAATGAAATTTCCACGTTTGATTTCTTCTATCCTTCCACAATACTATTCACTTGCTTGCGGCTTGGAGTGTGTCTCTGTGAGTGTTTTGGAGTTTCCATAGACCAACTTGTGGTACTATACCTGTCTATTGAAGAGTGAGTCTAATGGTTTAAAGTTTAGTGAAAACTGAGACAGAACCAAACTGAATAATCGGTCTCCAGTAAAAAATTTACCAGTTCAATCTGTGTTTTGAAATCTTCAGTAACTTGACTGGCAGCAGCACCCTTTTGGTTCAATTCAAATCCACTTTACTGATTCAATTGAAAGAGTCAAAAGTATTTAATGCAGCAGGACTATAAAGGTCCACTCGACTTGAATTCGTAATAATTGATGTCGTGGAGTCTGCAGATTCCTGGTACAGTTGCACAAGTGACAACCATACAATGAACAGGTGTCAGGATGCTATAGTGGCCAAGGATTTAAAAACCATACCGTACTGGTCGGTTCAACCGGTTCAGTTATGAACCGGTCACCAAAACTGATATGGTTTGATCAGATATGATTAAAAAATGATTTTATCCTACTCTTACGGTTCGATCAACTTTTCACAATATGACGCCCAATATGGAGTGAACCACAATTCGCCCCATAAATAGCAAAACTCTACCGTTTCATTGAATTGGGTTAAAGCCCAAGGCAAGGGTAAGGAGAGTTTTGGAATCAACTCTTTCATTATCTCACACGATGGAAATTAAAATTAGATTAAAAACTGTTGCTAAAAAACACGGTAAGTTTTACTCCGAAACGCTCTAACATTTGAATTCATTGTGTATAATTATGTGAATGCCTTTCGGCCCTCATATTTAAATACACTACCTAACTCGAAATAGACACACTGTCTAACTCGAAACTGTCAACTCTCAACTCCTTCTCTTAAATCAAAAACCGCCGCCGTCGTCCGCCTGCCACCGCCACCGCTGTGCTCTGCCACCGCCGCCAAAGGCCAAAACAGTCGATCCCACAACCCAAGCACCCGGCGACAGCCGCCTCTGTGCCCAAATCCGCCGCTGCCATAGCCGTTCGCCCCCTCCGCTTGTAGATCCTTCGCCATCGCCGGTAGATCCACCGTCGCCCTTTCAGATCCGCCGCCGACGAGGTTAGAAAAAAAATTGGGATTGGACCATTCAGTGTCGCCGCCCTTTCAGATCCGATGCCGACGAGGTTAGAAAAAAATGGAGATTGGACCATTGAATGCCGCCGACAACAGTATCGACAACACCATTCACGGGCGGCGGCCACTCAACGCCGGCGCCAATGAATGTCAACGGCGTTGAGTGACCGCAGCCAGTCAATGGCGGCGGTCGTATTGTTGACGGCGTCACTGAATGGGCCAGTCATATTTTAATAATTATTCTGTTCTTAAATTAAAATGTAATTCCCTTTTATAATTAAAATCGATCTTAGGGCTTGCGGTTAAATCGGGTAAATCTTCTTTATTCTGCTCTGCAAGTGTCTCTAGTGTTGTGAAGCAAAATATGGTAGCAGTTTCAGGATTTCAACAGGGTTCCCTCCCTATTCATTATATGGGTGTCCCTTTGATCTCTGGTAGACTTAGTGCGGGAGATTGTAGAAAGTTGGTTAGTAGATTCAAGGCTGGCAAGCTAAATTGTTGAATCATGCAGGGAAAATCTAATTAGTTAAATCTGTGTTGGTTAGCTTAGCGGGTTTCTGGATGAATAATTTTCTTCTGCCTATTGGTGTCATTAAAGAAATTAGAAACTCTATTCTGCATTTGTCTAGGGTGTTAAAGATAGTAAGAATAGTAACACTCGGATTTCTTGGGATAAGCTTGCCTTACTAATTAGGGAAGGAGGAGTTGGGATTCGTTCCCTTATTTGGTGGAATTTGGCTTGCACGACTAGACAGGTATGGTTTTTAATGGGCTGTGGTTCGATTTGGGTTGCCTGGGTCTGTATGTATCAATTGCAAGGTGCTGATTTCTGGTCTCATTCCCCTTCGGTGTCTGCTTCTTATGCTTGGAAATCAGTCCTTCGATGTCGACATAGGCTTGTCCATGGAGTGTTTTTCAGTCTCTTTTGTGTGGGATCTTGTTCGAGTAAGGGCAAACCCGGTGACTTGGGCTACGCTGGTTTGGAAGGCTGCAACAATTCCAAAGTATTCTCTTATGTGGTGGGAGACGATGCTGGATCGACTACCTCTCAAATCAAAGCTTCAAAAATGGGGGCTTGTGATTGATATGAGGCGTGTAGTTTGTGGTTTGGCGAATGAAGATTTAGACCATCTGTTTGTGGTCTGTGATTATGCTGTTGCTATGAAAAGTTTTCTGTTTCCAGGGTATGTGGCCTTTTTGTCATGGAAAGATGATGTTAATTACTTTATTCGTCGGTTTGCTGGTAGTACCCTTGCAGATAAGAAAGGAAGGCTGGCATGGAGAATTGCATTGAGTTACATTTGAAAATAGAAGTGTTCTCGACTTTATGGTGAGAGTTCAAAGAGTTATAATAAATTGTTTAATAGTATTATATTTGAATTGGGAGTAATGTGGTGCAGGTTTGTTGCACTATATTAGTGTTTGTATTGTGTTAACTCTAGCTTTCTTAGTGTTATTTGTTAATGAGAATGAGTTATTTATCGAAAAATGTAATTTCTATTTATTTAGTGAATTAGTAATTACATATTTGGTAATTAATTATTAGGTAATTAATAATTAATCATGATAATTAGTAATTGAATATTTATGTAATTAATAATTAGTCAAGACAATTAGTACTTGAACATTTATGTAAATAATAATTAGTCATGATAGCAATTAATTACTACGTAATTAATAATCAGTCATGATAATTAGTAATTGAACATTTATGTAATTAATATTTGGAAATAATAATTAGTCATGATAATTTATGTGAATTATTAAATACAAATTTCTTCATTTATATTTATTTAATTATTATGTTTTTAGAATAAAGTTTGATTTGATTTAGGTGACTTAGTAATTAAATTTTTATGGTGAATTAAATACTTAGGAATTGAATATTTAATTGAATATATATGTAATAAATATTTGAAAATTAGTAATTAGTAATCATAATTTATTTGAAAATTCAATATTTGAAAATTAAAGAAAGTGTTAGTTTCTAATTAGTAGTTATGATTTAACTTGCATATATAGTTGGAAGCGAGGTCGTGGTATGTTCCCGCGGTTTATCGACCATAATATCTATGCCTCAAATCGAAGAGTAAACTAGGGAAAGGGGAAGGGACAGAAATCTAGCTTAGGGGCTATCAGTCAGTCGAGCGCGCAGTTTCAGATTGCCGGAGCGATATACATGGACCCCCATCTACAGTCTGTTGGGAGAGAGATGTCGATTGCTGAGATTTTTGATAGCCAACTAGAGTTGGGCCCTGAAATTCGAGATCACGATGATGACGACGATGAGCAGATTCTGTTGGACGGTGACGGGTCTGATCACGATGATCGTGATACCTCATTTCACCCGCTCTTACTTGACAATACTCGACCGCGGAAGAGACCATCAGGGAGGGGTATGGGCGGTCCATCAGGGGGGATAGTAGGTCATCTCAGGGATTGCAAGGTTCTTCTACTGTGGGCCCTAGACGTGGCAAAGTTGGGCGTTCTGTAGGGGTCCAGTTCAGCACCGGTGGGGCGTGGAAGCTTAATGGTCCAACACCTGGTGGACCACGGATCCCTGCTATGATCCTTAGCTTTAGCGGTGATGTAGCCCACCGCCCTAGACGCGCGGTTTGGACTCGGGACCGACATCACAGTTCAGGCTCCGCTGTGCGAAGTCTAGGGTTGTTAAGTTGTTGAGGTTCTCGTGGCCTACCAGTGAGCCTCGTCAGTTAGTGGAGGCTATTGGGTTGTCGCACCTCGGTTACCTTATGTCGTGGGGATTGGATCTTCCACTGATGTTGGCATTCGTTGAGAGGTGGCAACCAGACACCAACACCTTTCACATGTCGTTTGGGGAGATGACGATTACCTTGCATGATGTATTGTACTTACTCAGGATTCCCATTTTTGGCACCCAGCTCAGTTCACAGGGTGTGACGACGTATGCTTAATGTTTCGGAGGATGCGTTGAAGGTAAAATACTACACATCGGGTGGGTTTCATCTTGACCTGTAACTGATGTCTGCCGAGTCAGGTGAGCTTGATGATGTGAGCACAGCCGCCTGCTAGTTGTTTGTATACTTTCCGTGTTTGGTTATTATTCGTTTACTGTTCTACAACTGGATGTGATACTAATTCTTCATTACTGTGCAGGCACTAGAGTAGGCTATCCATACTTTTTGCGCCGGTTTGGCCCCCTTATACGGTTCTGGTGGAGAGGACGTGTTCGTTGATCGAGCTCGTGAGTATTGCCAGATACTTGAGGGCATGTGAAGGTTGTAGACTAAGTATGCCCCATAGCTATTTGTTGTCCATCACTCATACCTGTACTTTCTTTCGTGCTTTTAGTTGGATAATTTGTACCTGTACTGTTATATGTTTTGGATAACATGTTTTCATTCCATACTTTCATTCCGTATTTTGATTCCATGTTTTCATTCGATATTTTTGTTCTGTATATTGTGTTTTGGAGGGGAAGAAGAGAGGAGAAGAAGAAGAAGACAGAATCGGGAAAATTAAGGGGATTTCTCGCAAGCTAAAGAAAACCACACGGCGTGTGGTCATGGAGAAACCACACGTCGTGTGACCGGCTGGGCAAGGAAGGTTCTACCAAAAACCGGGCGGGTCGATTGTGTCAAATCCGCCATTAAATATAACGGTCAACGAACGGTAAATCGTTAAATTTGACGGACGACTAACATAAATCGGTTCGGTGAAAGTGATGTGTTATATTATCGACACACTTATTCTCGTTATAAACTACATTTTTATGGTGTTGATATTTATTCAAATGCAGGATTTTGAGTACATGTTTGGTTCTCTTGCCCCTCAGAGCCGTGTTATGTTGTTTGGTCTGTTTTTGGTACATTTCAAGTGTCATATGACGTTTAGAGAAGAACAAAGACATTACGGGGAGGCCGGAACAACTCAAAACGACCATGGTTAAATTCCGTGTACGTAAGGAACACGGTCGTGTTCTTCCTATTGATTCCCTAGCTGAGAGCTGCAGAAGAGTGGAACATGGCCATGTCCCAGTGGAACACGCCATGTTCCTTCTTCTGACGAGATTTTTGAGCTTAATCCTTCACCAACTTGGTTCAGAAGCCTATAAATACCCCCTGAGACCCCTATGGACGAAATATACTTCAATACAGTTTATTCCATAAATATTTTTAAGTTCTTAGAGAGATAAAGAGTTCCGGAAATCGATTGAAGAGAGAGAACATCAACGATTGAAAACGGATCGAAGATCGGCGACAAGACGGAGTCTCGACGAAACATGTTTTCTTCCCGGGTTATTTGCCTTTCTTCTTCCGTTCTTGTTTCCAGAACCATGAGTAGCTAAACCTTTCATGTTGTTTGGATGAGATGAAGCTTTAGTTTAGCTTTTGTATGGATGATGGGGTTTTAACTCTTTAATTTGTTATCAAGGTTATTCAGACTTATGATGGGTGCTTTCTAAACCTAATTTCTTATTCAATTTTGTTTGATCGCCTTAATTGAATCATTGTCATTGATTTATGGTTCTGAGAGGAATGGATCATTTAGATTGATAGGCCGCTTAGGAAGAACACTAGATAGTGGAACGGATCATTTAGACTTTTTGCATCATTTATCGTTGTGACATTTCATCGAACACCTTTAGTGCATTTTCCCTAGGTGTAGATTAGCTCGAGAGAGGAGTGTACCGCTAAGCAGAATAGATCCTTAGAGGCGCGAGCGTGATTTAAGCCTATCGTAGGAAATTGCCAAGCCATTATAACCTGAGTAATTGAGGTAACTTTTCATTCATCCATGCACTACTAGCTTTAGTGGATTCGAATCTGAGCAACCTTCATTCTCATATTTGAAACTCAATCTCTTGCACTTGCTTTCTTTTGATTTGCATTCTTAGTTGATAATTAGTTACGAAAACATTCATACAAACAATCATTTACTGTTACTTGGTCTAATTAGCATAATTGAATTGCGTAATAGCGTTAGAAAGACCCTAGGACAATACGATTACATTAGTTTATTCTAGTGGGTATTTGATTATCAGGGTAAAATTCGGTCTTCTGAAAGCTCTGTTTGTAAAACTGCTCAACTCGGTTCGGGTAGGAATCGGCCGATTCAACCTCACACGGTGTGTGGTCGTGGAGACACCACACGTCGTAAAAGGTTCAAACACAGGAGCCCAACATGAGAAGCACCACACGACATGTGACCCCCAAAACCAGCAAATTCCCAACTTCAAACACTCAACAATCTTCATGGATGAGACAACCAAGCATACTGAAAATGTCGTTTAAAGCTGAAATAATTGTGCTAATAATCGAGCTCATCAAACATAAATTTATTCCAAAAATACAAAGGATTCAAGAAACATAAGTTCATACAATACATTTATACAAACAGTTTAATCATCCTCCCCATCATCTAAAACATCAATAACATCCCTATCTTAGACATTGTTGCTGTTTGGATTATGTCCATCACGATCGAAGAACAACTGAATTTCCTTATTGTACATGGCATATACCATGACAAAATACGAGCAGCATCTTCTACTCCTTCCCACACTGGATGAAAAGGTGGCATCCGTCTTACCTCGTTGACCTCCTCAAACTATATCTGCAGCCAATGGTTACTCATGCATACCAATTCTACAACTCGATGTGGACGCCTCATGTCACGACCCTGGACGAGCGGTAAGTACGTCCTTCCGAAAGTGTGCTCACTAATAGGTTGTCCATTGGATGCGTACACCACAAACGCCCAATTGTATTGGGATGCAAGTCCGATAAGATCAGCATCACACATCCAGTATTCCGGACCGCAATATCTTGAAGTACCCAACAGTCTTATTTTTACGTGAGCAAGGTTCTGGCTGGTAGCACTATACACTCTCTCATATCCGAAATACCACCCTGATGATACAACATCCCAAAGCTCTTCCCTTACCGTAGGGTACCTTTCTTGGTTGTCGTAAAGAATGTGTGCTATGATGCGAAATCCACAGTCCTCGTCTCCCGCGGGGTTAAACCAATCTTTAACAGTTCTCTGACGCTCTGGGGATGTAATCTATGTATGGGAATTTTGGTGTCCGGGTCTCCGGGGGTACCATCTGTTCTATCAGGAAAATGTAACATGAGAACACAAAAGTGAAAGAGAGTGAACAACAAATAATAAAATCACATAATGTATCTGTTCATCAGCATCACCATCTTCTACACTAGTATTGTCATCACCATCACTAGATCTTCTATAGACATGGTATAACAAAATCTATAAGTCGGCTTACTATGTTCAAAGTATTCGTTCACCAAATGCAAAACATTAACCCTATGATTAACATTTATTTTGTTAAAGAACGAGGACTTACCGTATGGCTCATCACTATGCTTCTTCAAGATCTTGAACAGTATTTCTACAGATCCTCAACGGTAATAATTAGACACATTCATTAAACAAATTACAAAACAAGAAGTAATTACTCGATAATGACAATATTATTACTTAGTAATTGTAATTTAATGATTATTAATGTTAATCTAAAAAAATTAATAGACGTTATTCTATTTACATAAAATGAGTACACTATTCACATATGAAAAAAATCAACATAAAATATCAAACTATAAAGATAAAAGTAAATCGTACTGCATATTAATGACGATAATTCAATTAAGACGATTAAATTTTAAAAGTGGAAGTATTCAATAACCCGGGAGTATTGAAGACCTCCCTTTACATTTAATAAATTTCAATAATATTATAATTACAACTATTAGTTTAAATAAATTACTACTTAATTCGTACACTACTATATTTAATAAATTTCAATAATATTATAATTAAAACTATTAATTTCAATAATTAATATTATTAATGGAAATAAATTACTACTTAAGTCGTACACTATTACATTTTATAAATTTCAATCATATTATACTTACAATTATTAATTTAAATAAATTACTACTAATTCGAAAAATACAAATTAGTGGTATTAACGTTAGCAAATGGCACCACCTATAAAAACACCGGCGCCGTTAAACGGCGCCACCAATGCATGAACCGGCGAGGTTGAATGACGCCTCCAACACTACCGCTGACGCCATTAAATGGCGCCACCTATACAAGTACCGGCGCCGTTCAACGGCGCCACCAGTACAAATACCGGCACCGTTCAATGGCGCAAACGGTGATGATGTCACCAATAAATGCATCGGCGCCGTTGAATGGCGCCATCTACTAATATATCGTTGCTATTCAATGGCGCCACCTACATGCACTGACGCCGTTGAATGGCGCTACCTGTTGATATACCGGCACCGACGTGTTTTTGTTTTTTTCCTACTCACCTTGTAATGGCGACCGTGGTGGTGGTGGTGGCGGTGGTGGTGGCGGTGTCGGCGGTGTCGACGACAAAGAGGACAGCGGTGTTGGCGACGGCGGCGGCGGTAAATAGTGAATTTTGATCGGTTCCTATAAACGAGGGAGGTATTCATTGGTCCATGTCTCTTATAATGAAATATTCAGGGACATTCACGTCATTTCAAGTATCAATTTTAAATTTTAGGGCATTTGACTGTAAAACGTAGAGCGTTTTTTAGCAATCCAGTTATACCCATCAATTGGGGTTTTTTGAAAAGCCTCCCAGTCTTAGACTGATAGGAACCTCCGTCCTCTCCGTCAACGTCCGCCACCCCCTTGATTCGTCTCCCCTCTTCATCCGGCCAAGCTCTACATCATCTTCTGCTCCTACGACAACTCGTCTCCCCTGTCCTTCCAGCCAAGTCGTCTTGAACTTGCCCGCCGACGTCCAATCGCTCCACCTTCTTCCCCCCCTCCCGCCCCCTAATCCGCCGACGTCCAATCTCTCCACCTTCTTCCCCCCTCCCCCCCCCCCCCCAATCTATCTCGAAGTGTAATTACAGTCTATAGTTTCGTCGAAGGTACTTTATTTGAGGGTGTAACTACAATCAGGTAATGTTTTGCTACTCTCGTTATTGTTTTCCATCTTTAGTTTGGTGTTGCATCTGTGTACTTGGTTTGAGTAAAATACAGTTTCGGTAGGTTAATGCATTATTGCCCACGTATCTCATATATTAATACATTAATGTCCATGTATTTTATACCCATATGTTGCGGCTTCCTTTAGTTTACTTTTAATTTTTTTTTGTAACTCACTTTAGTTTACTTTAGATACTGACCATATTTTAATATAATGGACAATACTTTAGTTAAGGGCTATGTAGCGTAGTTACTGTGTCCATATTTTGTTTTCACTTTAGTGTTTATAATAATTGCAGCTAAATGGGAATGGTTTGGCTGTGAGACTGATATTTTAGAAGTTAGCTATCTGTATACAGTTATATTTTCTGGTTATGAGCGAAACTGAAGTATGTTTGAAAGAATCCATATGAGAAAAGAAATGTGCTTGAGCACAAGAGATTGAGCGACATAGTCTTTGTGCACTATAACATGCGTTTAAAGCATAGGTACAATTTACTATATATGTTGCGTTGCTTCTTAATATGCATTGAATATAATATGGACATAAATTTATGTGCTTTTTATGTTTCAATAGGGAGTATTACGACCGGAAGAAAAATACCAATTGATTATGCATCAATTGGTGTTGCTTTTGAGTGGATTGTGATCTTGGATGAGTGGACCTATTCCAATTGACCTTAATATATTTGGACTCACTTGATATTAATGGATATACTTCGAATGTTGGGGTATAATGAACTTTGAATTTCCAAATTGACATTGTGAAATTTGAACTGTCAACTTTATATTCAGAGTTCGGTAATACTTGTAATTTTGTCGTAGTGGTTTAGAATTAACAAGTTGACCGGGTGATAGTTGAATCAACTTCAACATGTTTTGTAAATCTAACATTATTGTTAGGTATATAGTTAGACATATGATAGTGAAATTTGACTTTATGTATTGCCGGTATAATTCGATTTTATTACTAATATATTCGGTATAATATTTTATAATTAATTTATATATTTATTTTTTATTTAATATTACAAACAATTGAATCGATATTGAACATCGGTTGAACCATCAAACTTCCTATCACTACAATTTACACTTTCCGATATGATGCCTGGTATGGTTATTTATGAAAACATTGATGGTGGCTGAATGTGTAGGAAAACTATTCAACAGGACCACTAATACATTGGAAGATGTTCCGTAAAGCCTGTGAGACTCCGATTTTCGATGGTATTCTATATATTTAGACAATGAATATTTAGACAATGATGATGAACACATTCAATATTACAGCTTTTCCCACTGCATCAGGGGAATGAATCAAATGAAGGGGGTGAAGAGGGGCAGAGAAAGAAAGAAGAAAAGAGTAAGAATCTATGGTTTCAATGTGCACTCTCAATCTGGCGTTCAAAAACTAGCATCCTCAGTCGTTGGCCGCCTTAGGAAGTATCGGAGGCTGTTAGTCAGAACCTGCCGGAAAGCAATAAGGTCATAATTCAAATAACGAAATGAGGGCATGATATTTCAAAGCTCATAATGATGGAGACTCTCTTACCTGTTGGAGGGGCTTGATGATTGCTTTACCCTTGTAGCTCACATGGAACTTTGCCTTAGCTAGTAACCCCTGGAAAAGTGGTGCTTCATTGCATCATTTTTCGTCTTCACGTTTCATTCACCAAACCATGTCATCAATATAACAAATCTTTTTACCTCAGTGTCGAACTCTCCAGATTCCACTGCAATGTTAATATCTGAGATGATCTTTACAAGATCGACCAGTAATCCAGGGCGATCAGCCGACTCCACGTATAGTAAGCTGCAGAACATATCAAAATGTTTTTATCAGCAGATACCATCAAACACTTTATGAGCACACCGAGCATCGCAAGTAATTGGTTGACAGGAATCTGAAGAAGTGCTTACCTTCGTTCTGCACTATCATCAGAGATGGTTATGTGGGTTGATATATCCACGTCAAGCTGAGAAATCAACATAAAAGCAGTATCAGCAAACATAAACTGAAGTTTTAATATTGGACACCCTTGCTCTTTGGCATGGGATGATTTCCATAACCTCAAAAGCATAATAGAAGGTTAACTACAAAAATGATGAAGTTGAACAGAAACCTTTTCTTTAGGTGGCTCTATGCCAAATGCAGCCCCCATTGCCAGCTGTGAACTTGATTCCTGGAACAAAATCGAAATTCATTCGTTGACTACAGTAGGAGCAAACAGAAACTCCAAGTCCGGGACACCAAGTATTTCTTATCCAAACTATATGCATAATTGGATCACACAGCCAGTTAAATGTTTGGGTTCTTCGTTGAAAGAACTCTTCCACTTTCTTATCATCATTTTTAGGGTCAATAGTACGTAATTGACTTCGATTCCACAAATGTTCAAGTGGGCTTTTACATTAATGCTTACCGGATGATACTCAAGCAGATTGTTTATAATTGTCAAACGAATTGCTTCAAGCAGCTCCGGATCATCAACTTTTCTGCCAGTGCTCCTGCATGAAGAGATTCAATGAAATATCAAACAGAATTCGTATTACATGCTGATGAATCGAAGACATGCTGTTCGACTCTACAAACTTCAAACATGAAAAGAGCATACAAAAACAAGCACACAAAATGATGGAACTCACACTTTAGTGATGGCAAATTTGTTGTGCTTGCCAGAAGCATCAAGAAAGACATTAGCTTTAACAACATTCAGACCGAGGTTCTTGAGGGCATTCATCTGCAATAAAACAACCAAAAAGTAGCAGTACACATATTCTAATCAGGCAACAGTTTCACGCATTCATCAATAGAAAAGATATCTTGCAGGCTTGATGAAAGAGAGTGAAGAAAGGGCGGATATGTATGTATGTCCATACAGTATCAAGAAGAGCTCCAAGGCGATCCCCAAAGGTGATCTCGACGACAGTAGCATCAGGATCAGAGTCCTGGTCGATTATGACCTTTGGAGTTGGAACTGTATCAGTACCATTGGAACCCTGTTGCAACAAAACAAATAAAGTAGAACCCTGAATCAATAAAAACAAATTCGTGATAAGCAAATCCATCATTTTTACCAACAACAGCCAGCCTGCCCACCTCAACTGCTGTTGTTGATGCTCGAGGATTGATGAGTTTCCTAGAACACAACAATCTGAGCAACCAACCAACAATTAATTGCAAGCGCACATTCATACATACATTAACATTATGTGTCATCACTGGGAACAAACTGGTATTGATTCAAAATTAGGAAACAAGGGAGCAGTTACTAATACCTTCTTCTGGAACAAGTATTACCACCAATTTGATTGAAGGAAAGAGAGGTGGGAGTGGCAGCGAAACCCAAAGACAAGGGGAGATTGTCAGCAGCAGGGTAAAGCCCAGAATTAGCAACTAAAGTTGAAGCAGCAGCAGCAGCAGCCGCCATTTTTCTCTTTGACTCAAACCAATACAACCCAGAGAAGATGAAAGCAGAAAAAAAGGGGGCAGAGAATAAGACAAGGGCGAATAAATGAGGAGCTGCAGCTACAAAAAGGAAGAAGATATTGAGAAGAAGAAGACAGAAATGGAAACGGGAAAAAGGAGAAAGAAGCCAAGTCAGAGGAAGAAGAGCATCACGCATTCCAAAGGGAGAAAGAAGGAAGCAAGTGTCTTTGGTGGCCTAGTAAAATCCGCCATGAATGAAAGAGCAAAAGAAATGGTGTCCTCAAGCTATCAATCCCATTATCCTACCAATAATATGATTTGCTGATTGGGATTATCTTTGTTCGGTCTAAAAGTGACGTATTTGGTGGCCATGGCCCTGCCTGTCTCCATCAACTCCTCCTTCCCATTTCTCATCTCATCTTCCACTTCCACACTCCCATTATTTCTTCGACGGTATCTTGTTACAAAATGTTAAAACTTTTTCAAAGGACACATTTTATCCAATTTTGAAAATATGTATTATGTTGTGTTAGAGCACCTTTTTACAATTAACTTGGCTAACATAGCCAACAACTTAATCAATTTCCATATATTAACCTAGATATCTACTCGATCGGAGTTTGAAATTTGACACGTGATGATGTGTTAAAAATAAACTTAGCAACAGGTTGAATTTGATTCCAGCCGCGTCTACGAAGGAAGAAGATGAAAAAATATTTTTTGATTGAGTAAAAAATATGATTTAATAATTTGAAAATAATACGTGGTATTGGCGGTTGCTGACTCATTTAACGGTGTTGGGTTCATGTCAGTATGTAGACTGGACAAACTAACGACAAGATATTTTTGGCGAAAAGTTAATATGTTGTTAAAATTTATATCGAAACCATGACGACATTTCTCGATATATGCCCAAACTTCGTGATAGTTTAAAGTATTTTAATAATAACGCAGAACAACTATCTTCTACCATGTCCATTATATATATTTTATATATATATATATATATATAGGTGAATTCTTCAGTATACCTGGTATACCGAAACTTTTGGTGTGCCCAAATTTTTTTTGGTAACGTAAATCTATCACCAATGTCCATTTTCAATTTGCAATCTCGACGATTCATAATTGTTCGAATATTAGTGCTCGCTTGAGGAAATCAGCCAAACAAGTATGTGAAGGCAACACACATAATTTCAATTCAAGGACTCAGTGATTGTCCCTAGAACTCGATGTAGAATCTCAAATCAAATATGCGTACAAGAAGTTAGCAAAAAACTTTCCATTGTCCCACAGATAATCGACGGTCATGTGAGAAGACAAAGTTCCATTACGAAAAAAAAATTCATCTCTACAAAATTACGTATTTTATTTGTTAGGTAAAGAGTTGATTTATGAAATTTGGAAAACAACAAAATGAAAATCAAACAAGCAAAAACTATGATGGCGTTGAAGAAACGATATTAAGTTCGATTCGTTGACGATTTTGTTTTTGAAAGATTGAATGTTTAAATTGTTAGGAATATTATTTCTTAATTAAGGGGGTTTTACATTCACATCCTACCGCTTTAGCTATTATTTCGTATGGGCTATTTATAAGTGATCATGACATGAAGCCCATGACTACTCAAACTCAATTATGAACTAAATGAGTGGAAACCAATACACATATGAGTTTTACGGGAGCCCATATAGACAAGCTTGAGGTTGTGGTCCCCAATACATCAAGACAATATATATATATATATTCTCCTCATATAGAGTTTACGAGGTTTCCCGTGAGTGGATCTAAGGTGTCTTGGTTGAGGAAGGCTACTGAACCTCCCGGTTCTTGCTTGTAGTAGTATCGTCCGGTTATAGATCGTCCAACAATTTCATACGATTATCATGAATCCAGGTATTTCCAACCTTTGATGATCTTACAAGATGATGTTATAGGGAAGTGCTTATACAATTATTAATTATTTTAACACATGATATCAGAGTCTGTTGGGTCATCCCACATCGGAGAGTGGAAGGGGCTGGGTGCTGTTTATAAGTGTGAGGGAAAGCCTCACCCTTTGAGCTAGCTTTTAGGGTGAGAAGGCCCAATAGCACCCAACAGTGGTATCAGAGCCCAGGTTGACAACACCTCCCGGGATCCGGTCTGAAGGACCGATGGTGATCCGGTCAGAGCCGATAGATGGGTAATGCCTACCGAGAGACCGATGTGTGAGGGGGAGGTTGTTGGGTCATCCCACATCGGAGAGTGGAAGGGGCTGGGTGCTGTTTATAAGTGTGAGGGAAAGCCTCACTCTTTGAGCTAACTTTTGGGGTGAGAAGGCCCAATAGCACCCAACAGAGTCATTCATCTTTATTTGATTATTAAGGTTATCAAATATCATTATTTGTATGCATAATCGGTTCTACGATTATATAGGGCATATATGAAATATAATGTTATGTGTTCGTTAGAGTTAAAAAAATGCAGTAGAATCCAGAATTCGGAAAAACGTTGCTGTTGTTGGTGGATTACCATTTTTGATGATTCATAATTTGGGACAAATATGAATCATGTTCTGGGCAATTTGTGAAATTTCTTATTGGTACTTATTTGAGACTTGGAATATTTTTGTGATTTGTTGATGATATTATTATTATTTTTCGGTTATCAAGTTTAATGTTATTAAGTTTATCCGTGTATTATTTTGTGGGATTGGAACCATTTAATTTAGAATTATATTTTAGTTTAATAACTCTCTGTACGTTTTGTTCATTCCTTTATTATATATATGTTAAAGTCCTACCAAGTATTAAGTTGGGCTTATTTAGTGTCCGTTTTTTTTTTCTGGGCAGTTATTTTGCCATTTTAATTGTTCATTACAACTTAGTGATTGTCATATTAGTTACGATCAATTGTATTATCTATGGAATTAATTTGGTATGTGGGTATATAAATATATGCATTCAGTACAACATGAATTTTGATAATCTTCTTGATTAGTTCATTATTTTATTAATTATTATAATTTTCATATTATGTTGTCAAAGTAACCTCTTTGTGAAAATTAATCTAATTTAAAATATATGAATGTATAGTGTGTGATTATTTATGCGGATAGTGTTCGACTCAAAGGTAGACACTATTTGGCCAAATAATAATACACCTTAATGATAAATACGTAATGACCGTAAAGTTTTTTTCTTCCATGCGAATAGTAGTTGGTCCAAAGATAAACTGTTATTTGATCGGATTTTTTTATTGATACGTATTTGATCATTTCAATAAGAGTATCGCTCGTAGTCGATTTCTCTATCAAAAGACTAAGATTTGATGTTACAATTGGTATTTTAAGATGGTTTTTAGAAATTAAAACTATTATATGTTTTAATTATTTCTTATGTTTAATTTTAACATAAGTGAATTTTATTTTCTTTTCTCTACAGTATCTATGACTAATGCTTCTAATGTGTCTACTCAAGTTAGTAGTATGCTACTATTGTATGGATTTGGATCTTGCTTTGCAGGGGGAACACCGTGTTTCTACTCCGGATAACCTCAATGAGGTTAAAATAGAAAAATGGGATCGTTCTAACCGTATGAGCATAATGATCATGAAACACTCTATTCTAGAGTATTTCGGGGCTCTATTACTAAGAATGAGTGCGCTAAGGGTTTCCTTGAGGAAGTCAAGCATTATTTTGCCAAAAATGTGAAATCAGAGGCGAGTAATCTGTTGGCTAAGCTCGTTTTCATGAAGTATAAAGGAAAAGGGAACATTTGAGAGTATATTAGGAGATGTCTAATCTCGCTTCAAAACACAAGTCACTTAAGTTAGAGTTGTATGAGGACTTACTTGTGCACTTGGTTTTGATTTCTTTTCCTGCACACTTTGGGCAATTCAAAGTGAGTTGTAACACTCGGGAAGATAAATGATCTCTCATTGAGCTTATATCTCACTGTGTGCAAGAGGAAGAGAGGCTAGCGTGGGATAGGACTGAAAGTGCCCACTTGCCCTTAAGTTCTCAACATAAGAATAAGAAGAGAGTTAGGGATGTTGTGGAAAAGTCTTATGAGCATAAGAAACCAATGACATAGTTTGAGGAATTTCCTTGCTTCTTCTGTAAGAAAACTGAGCACATGAAGAAAGACTGTGACAAGTATGTCGCTTGACGTGCCAAGAAGGGTGAGTTTCTACTTTAGTTTATTTTGAAGTTAATTTATCTTTTGTATCTAAAGATACATGGTGGGTGGATTCTGCTGCTACCACTCACATAAGTATATCTTTGCAGGGCTGCTTGTGGAGTCGGCCACCAAGTAAGAGCGAGAAGTTCATTTATGTGGGTGACGGCAAAATTGCAGTGGATGCTGTCGGAACTTTTAAATTACAATTACAGACTGGTTGTCATTTGGTTTTGTTTGAGACTTTTGTTGTACCGTCTTTTCGACGGAATTTGATTTCGGTTCCTTGTTTGGAAGAGGCCGGATATTCTTGTTTTTTGGGATAATAAAGTTAGTCTCTTCCAAAATTCCATTTTTCTTGGTCAATTGATTGATAATCTTTACATGTTTGAGCTCATTAGTTCAACTAATGAAGTTTTACAAACAAGTTCTTGAAGTACAAAGCAAAAATTAAATGAGAATTCTGCCACCTTATGGCATAAGCGCTTAGGTCACATCTCTAAACCGAGAATTCAGAGGCTTGTTCCTGATGGAATTCTTGAACCCTTGGATTTAGCAGATTTTGAAGTTTGCATTGAGTGCATCAAGGGTAAAAGAACAAACATAAAAAGTTAGGTGCTAATACAGCTCAAGACGTCTTAGGACTTATTCACACCGATATATGTGATCCATTCCCTATGGCATCTTGAAACGGTCACAAATATTTTATCACGTTCATAGACGATTACTCTATATATGGTTACCTATTCTTGATACATGAGAAGTCAAAATCCTTGGATGTTTTCAAATCTTTCAAAGCTGAAGTTGAACTTCAACTAGAAAAGAAAATTAAGGCCGTTAGATATGACCGTGGTGGTGAATATTTATGATCGGTATGATGGATCAGGAGAACAACTTCCGAAACCCTTCACTGTTTTCCTCATAGAGTGTGGTATTGTGCCTCAATACACCATGCTGAGAACACCTAGCATGAATGATGTTTCGGAGAGGCGCAATCAAACTCTTAAGAATATGATAAAATGTACGCTTAGTCATTCTTCCTTACCAGAGTCACTTTAGGGAGAAACTCTAAAAAATTGTATACATCCTTAACAGGGTATCAAGTAAAGCAGTAAAAAAACCCCTTATGATGTATGGATAAGAAAAAAAGTCTAGTATTAGGCACTTGCACATTTGGGGTTGTCCAACTGAGGCAAAATCATATAAGCCACTAGAGAAAAAACTGGACCCAAGGACTGTTAGCTGCTATTTTGTTGGTTATTCTGAGTACTCTCGAGGCTACAAGTTTTACAATCCCACCTCTAGATGTTTCTTTAAAACGAGAAATGCGAGATTGCTTGAGGATGTTGAGTTTGGTGGGGAAGTAAGAAATGTTGTCTTTGATGAAGAATAAGTCAATGATGATGACTAGGTTATCATACCTATCACTAGTCCTGATATTGTAATAAAACATGACAACAGTGAGATTCCTGAAATTTATATGACTTAGGTCAAGGCTAACGTTATTACAGGTGAAATGCTGAGTCATACTTACCCATCAAGTCCCTGTCTTAATATTAGACAGGTGAAATGACGAGACCGATAGGAATCCCTAAAAATCTATCCTAATAAAATATAGGATAGTTAATAAGTGTTAAAAGATATATTCTTTTGGGGGTTATCTTGCAATAGCTAATTCCTCGAGTTAACTATTCCGAATAATTGTTAAAATTCGTACTTTTTATTAGGATCTCTCTCTCTAAAAGAACCCTATTAAAATAATAAATAAAATAATACTAATAAATGTTAATAAATAATTAAATAAATCCCCGTTTGTATAATTACTTTGAATATGCTAAGTCCCGTGACTCGGCTATCCCTAGTAATTATTCAAACCCCAAAAATAACTTCTCGAAATAAAATAAGTCTAGTACATTTTTAAAATCCCTAAAAAAGAATAGCTTGTCTAATTGTCCTTTAATAGTTTATTTCTTGAAATTAATTGTTAGAGATAATTTCATCTCCGAGAATATCCAAAGGTTAATATGCTAAGTCCCGTGACTCGGCTATCCCTAGTAATTATTCAAACCCGAAAAATAACTTCTCGAAATAAAATAAGTCTAGTGCGTTCTTAAAATCCCTAAAAAAGAATAGCTTGTCCAATTGTCCTTTAATAGCTTATTTCTTGAAATTAATTGTTAGAGATAATTTCATCTTCGAGAATATCCAAAGGTTATTAGGTGTTGATTCTTCGCAAGTCGCGTTGATAAATACCAAAAACCTGAGTCAAACCCAATCTCTCAAAATCAAACAAAAAATTATCAATTCCAAACTATGCGGAATTTGATCCCGATTTCCGGGTACGTAGGCAGTCATTTCTACTCGAGTCCACCCATGCATTCATTCCATCCAAATTTCATTCGATATTTTCCGTTCAGTCTACGGAAAGTGTCATCTCCAGAAAAATCAAATCTCGATGTTTGCTGTTAAGTCAACGTTCAATATCACCTCAAATATCAAAAGAATTCAACTTGAGTATCATAGTATAAATGGATTGCAAACCAAACCAAAATTATCAATTTCAAATCAATGTCTCCCTAAAAATCCAAAACCTTCCTAAAATCCCATCTCCTAAAACGCGCGGTAACCCAAACTAAAAAACCCATAACAAACTTGTCGTCTAGTAGAACCGGCCATGAGTTGGGTGGAATGAAGCCATTAAGCTGCTTTCATTTCGTAACCGATCCTCGTACCTATATACTCTATTTTGGAGACTGAGTCAAAGCGTCCGTCACAAGCCACGACAACTAAGACAGGCTAGCAGGGTGTTCAGTCCACCCATAAATTTCGATCGATGGCGACTTTAACCCATATCTTCAACCTTATGCCGCCAGCCCGAGCCGATCACACCCTGTCCCCGCGGCGGAAGAGGGCCGAGCACCGAAGGAATGCGTTCCCGGACAGGAGACGTCTGCGACACCAACCGTCAAGATCGATTATTTAAAATAAACATTCATAATGGATCTACATTACCTACAAACAACTATGCATACCAAAAGTTTCAGTATATCAGATATACTAATGAATTCGCCTAAATTAATTAATATTAATTTATGTCTCGTGCATTACCCTCACAATCAAATGATTCTCAAAACTACATAGTTTAACATTATGTCAAAACTATACACATCAAGTGGCATCTTGTGTCCAACAGACCAACGGTAAAGAGATAATTTGATCCATGATTATCTTTGAGATAAATGTGAATAAATCAAGGTTTTGAAAACCGAACAAGGGTTTGAACTGGTGAGACTAGGTTTTTAGAATTTGATAGTTTGACTGGGGTCTGATCATTTTTAAAACTGAGTTGGACCTTTTTAATTATTAATTAAATAAATAAATATAGTTAATCCGAACGGGACAATTTTTTGAGTGAGCCGGATCAAACCGGTAGTATAGAGAGTTCAATACCATAATCTAGATTGTAAGAACTATAGTTATTGAATCATTTTTTAAGAAGTTCCAAATTATATAAATGATTTGAAGTATTTTTTTTGGGTAGAAAGGTGTGAAATTAATTAATCATAGGATTTTTTCATGGGAATGAAACACCCACCATGTCGGCAAAAAAACAATTCAAAACCTCGTGAGGGAGAACAGAAAAATGATGTAACCCAAATCCAAGCGAGTGACCATGGTGAGCAAGAGAATATGCCGCAAGAATTCCTTCGCGGAAGGTATGAGAGATTTACAGAGTCTACTTATGGCGAAGAAGTTGTCGCGCTTCAGCGATGCATGACCGATGACAAAGATCCTATTATGAGGACCCTTCAATGCATGAAATAGAAGCTTTAGAATCTAGCTGCAAAGTGATATTTCGGAAGCCCATTTCCAACGTTATTTGTAGACCAAAGACAGCTCCCCTAATCTCAGCTCTAGTAATAGAACAATGAACAAGATTAGCAGTAAAGGAAGCAAGGCAATGGCCTTGGCTATTCCGAAGGAGTCCTCCCCCCGCCGCCATTCCTGCCGGTTGAAGTACTGACCCGTCGGTATTGATAGTGACCCGGTCACCTTCAGCGGCTTGCCACCAAATGTATTCTTCATGACACATTGACTTATTTTTAACACCAACCACATGTTCTACTCTCATTGTCTCCCAAACCCCGACGATCCAGTACTGAACTCCTAGGCGAAGCTGATCGCATGACTTCACAGTCTGGTTAAAAATAAAGTCATTTTGATTCTTCCACATGAACCAAGGAATAATCCCAAACTCAAGGCCGAAATCATGGTGCCAATACCTGAGAGGATTCATTGATTAAGATTTTGATTAAAAAAATTACCATCAATGCGGATGCCAATTCGTCGACCAGAATTGACGAGCTGTAGAAAAATCTCGAAGAACATGTATTGTGGACTCATGCTAAAGACCACAAATACTGCAAAGATCAGAATGGGAGCTATGGTGTTGTTTCCGCTTCGCATTCATCATTAATTTCTGTTGGAAGGGCAACCATAAAAAATGGACGGGCCCCTTCCATCCCTAAATGGTCTTCCACAATGGTTAATTGTCTTAAAGGTCAATACCTACAAGTAAATAATAAGCACTTTTTATGGAAAAATGACCTTTTGGTTCCAAACCCCATATAATCGAATCAGGTTCATCGCCGATTGATTCCAGCAACTAATTCCAACGCCGATTGGGGAAGAAGATCATGGAGTCTAGCCCAGTCCCACTCGCCTGTCGCTGTAGTGAAGTCCCGAACAGAGTCACAGCTGATTTGATCGAACAATAATCTCACAGTTAGGGGAATCCCTGGTATATTTTTCCAATAGAACTTTGACCCATAAGTGTTAGGTTCTGTGATTATTTTTCATGTCAATTTCATATTGTATGCTTCATTAAGCTCCCTAGCTTTCCTCAATCCAAGACCACCTTGTTTTTTTAGCCTACACACATCATCCCAAGAAATCAAAACGAGTTTCCTCGCATCAGTGGGCTACCAGATATAAAGTTACGAATATGTTAATCAATTTTCAGACAAATATCAGAAGGAAGAATCAAAGTTTGCATAGCATAGGAAGGAAAAGCATTAAGCACTGAAGAGTCAAGGGTAACACGACCGACTAGCGAAAAGGTACTCACTTTCCATCCCGCTAGTTTTTTATCCATACGATCAAGCACATACTGATAAGTATTCTTAGTCACCCTACCATGCAAGATAGGCACACCTAAGTAAAACCCTAAATCAGTAGTTTCATGAAAATTAAGATCATGACAAATATTCCTCCGACACTAGATGAGACATTCTTCAAAAAGAAAATGCGGGACTTATCATGACTAACCAATTGACTCGAGGCAAGGCAAAATGAATTCAAGTAGTCTTTAACCACATTACATTACACAAGGGAGGCAGTACCAAATAAAACAAGGTCGTCAGCAAAAAAACATATGGGAGAGATTAGGGCTATTATGACTCAGGCATACCGGAATCCAAGATCCTAACCTAACCTTATCCATAATTAAAGTACTCAACCTTTCAATGCACAAAGTACAAATATAGGGAGAAAGAGGACATCCCTGCCTTAGACCGCGACCTGGCTTAAAAGGATCCGTCCGTGCACTATTCCATTGGACTTGAGTGGAAACAGTAGAAATACACGCCATAACGGCAACAACAAAATTATTGGGAAATTTCACGCACCGGAGAGTATCTTCAACAAAGCTTCATTCGATCTGATCATAAGCTTTGGCGAGATCGAGCTTGATGGTGAAAAAACCCTTCTTGCCCGTTTTGCTTCTCATAGAATGAACCACCTCCTAAGGATACTGATGTTCTCTGAAATTTTTCTGCTCGGAACAAAGCTAGTTTGATTCATCCCAGCCAGCTTAATCATGTAATTCTTGATTCGGTTTGCCAAACATTTAGTCAAAGTTTTGTAGACAACACTACAACGACTAACGAGACAAAACAGCGCAAGAGAAGATGGTTACGCCACCCTAGGACTGAGAACTATGATAGTTTCGTTGATGGAAGCGATAAGCTCTGGGTTCCTGAAACAACGAGAAACATCCACAGTGAAATATGTTCCCAATTTATTCCAACAATTTTGGAAAAACGAGGGTTAAAGCCAGGGGGATTTAAGGGGGCCCATGATTTTGAGAGCAAGAGCTATATCATCAGGACAAAGGGGCCAACCAATCAACTCACTCTCTTGATTCGAGACATTAGCATGCAATGAATTTCCAAGAGAGGAAGGGTTAGAAACACCTGTAGAGAATAACGAGATGAAAAAATTTCGGCCAAGAGTAATTAACTCTTTAGGGTCAACCACCCACTCGCCATTATCATCCTTCAATCCGTGAATAGTATTATGACTACGCCTCTTCAAAGGTTGCATGAAAAAATCGAGTATTACGACCCCCATCCAATGTCCAATTGACCTTAGCTTTTTGTCGCCATAAAAGATCTTCTCTCCAAAGGGTAACCACCAACTCCATGGAAATTATTTATTCTTCCACCAGGCCAGAAGCGGAAAAGGAATTTTCATTCAAATCCTCCCGCCTAGCCAATTTCCTTTCAAATGAGCACTTTTTCTTGAAAATATTCCCAAAAACTTCCTTATTCCAATGAATCAAATATTTTTGAAGATCCTGCAAAGACAAATTCACACCTTTTCGATTTTTCTAAGACTTGTCAAGCAGTATAGGGAAGTTCTCATGGCTAAACCAAGTGGCATTAAATTGAGAAGGGCGAGTAAATCTAGGACGAGACAAAGAAGAACATGTACTAACTTGGATAGGTCGATGATCGGAATGAATCTTTGGAAGATGAAAATTATAAGACTCAGGGAACTTCAACAACCACTCCTCATTGATAAGCGCTCGATCAAGTCTAACCAAGGTGCTCCCACGACGCCAAGTAAACTTAGGCCCCAAAAATCCCAAATCAAAGAGACTAGAGTGATATATACAATCGGAAAAATCTCTAGATTGTGGAATTTGGAAAGCAGCACCACCTTGTTTGTCAACTGCACTTAACGTCGCATTAAAATTGCATAAGACCAGCCAAGGACAATCCACCCCATGACTGAATCGACAGTCTCTTCCCACGACCCAAATCTATCAGCTTGACGAGGAGCCCCATAGACGGAAGAAACGAGACCACCATCATCATTATCCAACCATATTCGAGTATGAACCACTTGAGGAGGGGATCAGATAATATTAAGGTGGATGTTTTATATCATTCCATAGAATCCAAATCCCCCCTGACATACCAACGACATCCTCGATAAAATGGTTCTGAAACTTTAGTGATCGAATAACATCACGAGCACGGGCACCACTGATACGGGGTTGCGTAATTTCAGTCACTTTCGGCTTGTAACTCTGATAATAATTTGACAAAATAGAAGCAAAGTATTTATGACCGGCTCCCCGACAATTCCAACCAAAGAAACTAAACATTAAAAATAAAGTAAGAGGAAGGAAGTCACCGGGATTAAGCAGCCAAATCATTATCACTTCTGGCAATTGCGTCAACCTCGTCATTCAGCTTTTCGGGCGACTTGAGATCAAATTAAGTAGGGAATTCCTTCAACACAACAGTGCTGCGAGAGCTAGCCTCACCCGCCCCACAGGAAAAAGAAGTCATCTGAAGAAGAGGTCGGTCCCCATTGAATTGCACTGGGATTTCATCTAAAGCCGCCAATTGCACATTATTAGGGGGTTTCTTCTTGCCATGAGTTTTAACCTTGAGTTTAGTACACAACTAGGGCACTCCTCGAAGAGAAGGGAAAGCGCTGGACTGATTTTTCTGCCTGTAGTTTTGAGAAGCTCGCTACAAAATATTACGAGGGAGAAAACCTTGCTTGACTGAAGGACTTGGAAGGATCTTGAAAGCAACATACTGATATGAATTAGAGTTCGTGATAGGCTTAGCATTGGAAGCTACCTTTTGAAGGGGCACAAAAAGAGTAGAAGGGCGAGCCTGAGTAGGGGAAGAAGTCCGTGTAATAACTTTTCCAATTGAAGGGGATGCCTCCTTATCTTGAGGATATATCTTATTAGAAATGGTGGAATGTTCTTTCAACCGTTCATCGCAGGCCAAATCATTATCATTGTTGGACTACTTGGATGGATCATCAATAATCATTGGACTAGTTGTAACTTACTTTCATGGGCTTGGAGTCACAATCTTATAAATAGCTTTTTGGGCCTCGACTTTATGGGATCCTTTCTTAACTTGAGCACTAGCTTTAGCTTGTTGTGATGGCGCCAAACGGCTAGAAGGTCCTTGATTGTGTATGATATTCTTACCTTGCAAATTTTCATTTTTGGGTAAGCTGGAGCTGCGAGAATCATGAGAAGGTGTTGTCCTCTGATTTTGTTTTCCTTTACCGGGAGGCGCTGATACAGGATTTTGCATTCATTATCGGGTTTGCCTTTTTGTGCGATTATTCTTCGATCGAACTGTTAACCAAGGACCGTATGGTTTAGAAACAGGATCGTCACCGTTAGGCTCCTGGGCGGTGCTAACTCCGGCTGAAATAGAGGGAGCAGATCAAGTTGTTGGTGATGACATCGCCAAACGGCGCTCACAATAAGCAGATTCATGTCCCACTCCTCCATAGTCAAGGCAAACCATCGGAATATTTTCATACTCCCCAACTTGCCAAAATCCATTGAGGAACACACCTTTCAGAAGTTTTTCAGCCAAATTAATCTCAACAGCAATCCTCGTGATTTTCCTCTAACCGAATTTCGAGTGTGGAGATCAGGTCGAAAAGTACGCCCCACCAAATTTCTCAACCCGTCAAGAATTTCTTTGTGATAGTATTGGTATGGGAGTTTTGGGAACCGAATCCAGACCACCATTGTCGGCGGAAGGGCATTCGAAACACGAAAACCAGGTGTCCATTCAGAGACAAGAACAGAATGATCAAGGATATTCCAGGGCCACCAGACAAAGCGTGAAAGTAAACGTCAAAATTCTCGAAGAAGCCAAAAAAAATTTCAAATCCAAATCCACCATCCTCATTCGTCCTTCTAGCTTCCACAATGAACGCAACCTATTATACAAATAATGGATGCCTACTGATTTTCCCACTAATCTTACGACTAAGGTTTGTTGGAGGGAGGCACAAAGTTTCAATCAATTTAATCAATTTGTAATATTAGTACAGATGATAATCACTCATCATCTCTACTTAAAAGACCATGGTTTGAATCCCACTCCCACATTTTTTAAAAATAAAAAGTATAGTCACAAAAGTCGGGTCCAACCGGCCAAACAATTTCGATCGACAGGCCGATTTTTCCGGTCAAACCAAGTGAACGCTCAGTTTTTACCATTCTCATCAACCGACGATTCGGTATCGGCTCCATGATCGGTTCATGGTCGAACCGGACGGACCGACCAGTCAGATCCGATTTCCTTAACATTGGAATAAACTCAACTATTGCAACAACTTAGACGTCAGATCCACAATAATAGTGTAACACTCCATTATAGACAGACTCATGTTGAACCACTGAATCCCACATCGTGATCCTTCACGGGACTTGCAACATACCCAAGCAGATGAGTGCTATTCATGGACATCATCTCCACATGTGGCATAGATAGTTTGTGGATTTGCTGTCAAAGGAGGTCATTTTCACGAATGAAATTGGAAGTATTTGTGCTGACATTTTGAAGCTAAAGTCGAGGTGTGATGTTAGAAGGTGGCCATTTGTTCCAGAAACTCAAACAATATTGCTCACCAACTTACTCATCCTTTTCCTACTTTCAATTTGTTTAGTGATTCGATGGACTGTACACCTCATTTTTTATTAGAGATTGTAGCCCAGGAGGCATGTGATATTTGATCTTTAATGAAAAAAAAAACATAGTTTGTGATGCCCGGCGAGACAAGACAGAGAGGGTCAAATGAACGTGTTTTCAGTTAGGCAATCAGAAGTCAGAAGGAAACATAAGAAATTCATACAAACCCTGGCTGGCTATTATTCATGCATATTATGTCACACGTCCCCCACCCCCACTATCACAATCAAAAGAAACACACAACACAATGGTTTGCCACAGAGATAGATAGAGGCTGATACTTGAAGAGATGATGCATGGGGGGAAATTACAGTATCATACTATTGGGTGGGTTTGCTTCTCTCTTCGAATTCGCCCACAATTCCCCTTACCCTCTTTCTTAAAAGCTGGAATCCTCTGTTGATGGCCGCCTCAAGAAATACTGCAAGCTGTTCGCAAGAACCTGTCCCAAGAATTTACATTCCAAAGGTGCAAACAGAGACATTCCATATCAGAATCACATGTACCAAATATACAATACTGCCGAAAATGCGAACTATAAATGTCCAGACCATGAAATGCTTCCTCTGCTTACTACGGTAAGTAATAAGTTCAAGCAGTTAAGATGTTGTAGACACATAGCAAGCTGATTCGATGCAGGCCACATCCATCGTCTTGGCATATTTGGTTTTTAACAAAAGGATAGCGCAGCAATTTTGAAGTTGAAGAATGTATACAAGTTATATCTTGCAGGAAGATTCCATCAATTTGTTTTACCTGCTGGCGAGGCTTGGGAACAGCTCTACCACCGTAGCTGATATGAAACTTTGATTTAGCCAACAATCCCTGTACAACGAAACGAGATTTTCAAGTGAATATTCAACAGCTTCATTCCCAAAGTCTTCCAGAGACAAAGTGTATCATAGGACAATCATATAGCTGGATCTTTGTACCTCGGTGTCAAACTCTCCTGATTCAACATTAATATTTGTGTCGCTGATGATCTTCACCAAGTCCACGAGTAAACCAGGACGATCAGCTGTCTCCACGATCAGTAAGCTGTTGCAACACAAACAAAGAGGCATTTTTCTCAACAGTGATCTTGGATGCCAACCAGTAGTCTGTTACTAACACTTTCCGTTCCATAGTTCTTTCATCGGAAGGGGAAGATATTAAAATGCCCAATCGACTTATTACCTCTGCTTAGGACTTTCATCAGAGATGGTTATATGGGTTGCAATGTCCACATCTACCTGAGAATTAAAGTTATAACTTCTTAGTAGCGGTAACAGATCACCTTTATTTACTGACCATTGTAAGCTTAGTCAAATCACAAACATAGAAGTCCCTGCGCAATAAAGTAGAAATACACAAGCAGACCAGTGATTGCCTACCAACACCTCCAGAATACTAAAAAGAACATCAGAGGAAGTATAAAACCAGAAACTGGATAGTGTATCCAAAAAAAAAACAGAATACCTTCTGGTTTGGTGGCTGTGAACCAAAGAAGACTCCCATGGCTAACTTACTACTCGATTCCTGAAAAGTAGCTGACAGCGATTAGACTCCTGGAGACAAGGTGCAATGCATACACAAAATCAACAAGTTCATCAAAAGACGGAACATGAAATTACAGGGTGATACTTGAGTAGATTGTTAATTATTGTCAAGCGGATTGCCTCAAGGAGTTCTGGGTCTTCAACCTTTCTACCGCTGGCACTGCAAAAAGTTTCCATCATCGACACTTACACAATTTCTGCACACTATCAAATTTGAATACCAAACATAAACACAGAAGCCAAATTAAAAGTTAAAAATAATTTTCACACGGTCACATAAGTGTCATCAAATGGTTCTGCCTGTCACGTTAACTACCATGTCTGTACATTTTGAGTAACCTTTCCTAGCAACACTTTTTGGCTAAAAATTGTCAAGGACACTCTCTGTGACTTATACACAAGGAACCACTCTGAATTCTTATATAGTCTTGAGCTAGACAACAAACATGTTTGCAGGAACTACTAACCCACAGTTTCTTAGTCTCCCTCCTTTATCTACTTCGTTTAAGAATTGAACGTATGATGACCCGGCTTTATCTCTACAATTTCAACTTCACGTTCTCGGACAATTTAGCTGGAGACGAGCGATGCACACATCAAACTACCTTAGGTTTTTAGCCATTTTGCTAGCAGTCATTATACAAAGAGGAGAATCTTACGCTTTAGTGATGGAAAATCTGTTATGCTTGCCTGAAGAATCAAAAAAGACGTTACCCTTCACCACATTAAGTCCAAGGTTTTTGAGAGCCGTCATCTGTCAAACACTTGACCTTTTAAGCTGTGCAAAATGATTGTATACACACATGCAAAAGCACAACAAGACAACTATTGAGCACATACATGACTATACTAATCCTTGTCACGGTCACAGAAAAAGCAAGAGTGGGATGAGAACACCAAGTAATTCGTTCTTACAGTATCCACAAGTGCTCCGAGACGATCACCAAAGGTGATCTCCACAACAGTTGCATCCGGGTCAGAATCCAGGTCGATGATCACCTTGGGAGTCGGGACTGCATCCATGTCATAGTAACTCCCATCCTGTTTATAAATAATTCAACACCCACACCCAGTTCAACGAACACCAACAAGAAATGATCAGTTGATATACAATCTCAGGCTTAATGAAAACAAATTATGCTCCCAGACCTCCACAGCAGTGGATTGTGATGCTCGGGGAACAATTATGCTCCTAGAACAAGACAATCTGCCCAGCAAGTTGACAAATCAGCAGAGAAAGGAAAAAAAAAGTCAGCCCACAGCACAATCGACAAAAAAAGCACGAAACAAAAAGAGCTTCATTCCAAATGAGAACGCATCACCAAATTTGGGATTCCGAAACCCGCAACACCTTTTTCAAAAACGAAAGCGCGATGAACTAGAGATTAGGAGCTTATGATCCAATGAACAAGAGGAGAGTAGTTGAAGCGTACACAGTGGGAGATGGAAGATAAGAAGATCGAGTGACGCCAAAGGTGATGAAGGAAGAAGAGGAAAGAGCTCCCCCGACCACAGTGGCGTTGGTGATCGTAGGAAAGGGACGGCGGAAGGCGTTGGAGGTTGCGGTAAATGACGAGGCAGCCATTTTCGATCAAGTCGCAGTTATCTGCTTCGTCTTTCTTTCTCCACACTAGCGATCTGTTAGCAAGTAATCAGTCTCTCTCAGTCACTTTCTCTCTCTACCTCTCTCATCACTCACTTTACTCCCAAACCAAGACGCATTCTACCGCTGACGCGAACATTTTGACACCTTCGTTTTCCACTTTCTTTCTTTCAAGGTTAAAGAATACCTGATTGGACCGGCCGGTCTGACCATGCATCGGTGATTTTGCTGATACCGATTCACGGTTAATAACAATGATTAAAATTGAACATTAACCTTATTTAATTGTTCAAATCGAGATCTTTCACTTATTTATTTCAGAAATAACAAGTCACCAACATAATTTATTTACAGCCATCAATAAATCACCAATAAATCTTTATCATCAAACCATCAAAATAAAATAAAATTAATTATAATAAAATAAATATATTTTATCTTACTGTAGGCTATATAAAATCTTATTTATTATATATCAATCAATCTAAATAAAAAAAAACTGAAGCCATCCAAAAACAAGGAGAAGGAGGCTTGCTTCCTCAGCTTTTTTTAACAAATTTTAAACATTTTTTACTTTATAAAACAATCAACCCAATCTTATTTTTTCACATGTCCATCATCAAACTTTCATTTCTTACATTTCAGTCACCACATTATTCCAACAAACTAATAAAACTAGAAGTTCAACCGATAAAATACTGGGTTTTACTCGACGATCAGACTAGACCTTGGGATCTCTAACCACACAAAACAATCATTATGCTACTCCACGAGAGATGATTAGGATATATGATAGTTTATTTCTTTTGTACTTTTAAGTTTAAAATTTTATATAAAGTCTTCAATATGATTTGTTTTTTTTTAAGTTCGATTAACCCGTAAATCAATTAATTTGACCCGTAAAATATCAACCTCATTAACGCTATGCTAAGACGCCAATAAAATCAACAAACCAAAATTGAAGTGACTTACTTATAATTATGGATGTCCGGAATACTAATTGTTTCGCCAATCATGTAAGTAACATTATTCTGTTTTTTGTACAAAATAAAAACTAAAATATACATCACATCAAGGGTTTATACATTCTCACAACTTTTTTTATGCTTATCTTTGGTAAGTGTTCATGGCAAAGGCCGAAGACCTTCCTAGAAAGGACTAGATTTGCTTAGCGAGGTGCATTTTGGAAATAGTCGTTGATGGTTCCTAGAATCTTAAAGATAGAGATCCCAATGATGTTTCGATGTTTGTTTTCTTTTATCTAGAAACTTTTAATATTAGATAAATAAAATTCGCTTACTTATAAAAAAAAATTAGGCTTTTAAAATATAAAAAACTCAACACTATTTATTCTTAAACAAACATGTGTATACTAAAATTAGTGTTTTGTTCTATTTGTTGGCCGAATTGAATTAGCGTATATTTTTCGTAAATTATTTTTTTGCTTAAAATGATTGATATACCATGTCTAAAATGTGCTACATCATATTTATTTTATATATCAATGAAAATTAACATAATATTTGAGCGATTGAATTTGTACAATTTTGTATGTAAAATAATAGATTTTTGTATGGAAAATATATATTATTAGCTGGAATTTTTTCAACTATATTATTAGTTATGGGATTAGCTTAGAAATGAGTTGAATATTTTGACTAACTTTTCCCAAGATTGAATGATTGTATTCACTGTTAATATGTTTTTATACCACTGGAGATTTTATATTTGAGTGGCCAAATATAAATTGCAGTGGGTATACGTTTTTATTTGTTTCCGATCCATTCATAAATGACAACAACTTTAAGTAACATAAGGGCAACAAGACAAACCACAACCACAGTTTTGCCTTTGGTGCGATAATCGAGAGGGTATCGCACCCTCTTGTAACACTTATCAATCGAATGACTAATAGGCCCAGAGAAAGTGCAAATTGCGCGTTTTTCGTTCTTCTTTATGTCAGATTGAGGAAGAACGTTCTAATCAGAAATACTCTATGACGGTGGGAAGAACATCACATGCATAACGAGGAGCGCAAGAATACGTGGGAATATGTGTGACACCCCAATTTTGGGTCGAATTTGGTTCTGGGTATTAATTTGAGTTAGTGGGTTCAAGGAATTGACTGACAGGTGGACGAACACAAGCATGACCGTGATTCTGTCACAGGTGTGGTTTCCAGATCAATCATGATCGTGGTCATCAGTACTTCACGAGCGTGGTTGCTAGTTTCATCACAACGGTGACCATCAGTAGACCACAAGCGTGGTTGTCAGGGAGTCACGAGTGTGGCTGTAAGTTCGCCATGGATGTGGCAGACTTATTAAAAATCCAAATTCGCGACCCGCAACTATGAATTTACAGAAACAAAACCCTAGAATTCTTTGATGAACCGCGTTCCCTCTCAGGAGGTGGAGAAGACCAATTAAAGGGATGAGACAGAGTTGATCAGTCCCAAATCATTGACAGATGTTAAGAAGGCTAGAAGAAGCATCAAAAGGTAATCAATATCCTTCTTCTCTCTCAATCCTACTAGTTTGAACGCATGTAGGCAAATCCAGACAATTAAGGGTTTTGGGGTTTCAGTCCTTTGATTGATCCATTCTCGTCTATCATGACATGAAGCTTGAGTTTTGGGAAGGTAGGTTCAGTTCAGACTCTGCCAAGAAGCCATTCAGAGGTGGGGGGATTAGGATTACATTTCGCTTGTATGCGTAGAACTGTAATAGGATGTTGCGGAATCCAATGATGGGATTTTCCATGTGATTCAAACCAGGGCTCAAAGGCTGTACAATAGCGTGTGATCTACTATAAAAATGTTGTGACAGGATGTTGAACAAGGGCTCTTGGTGAGACACCCCAATTCCGAGTCAAACTTGATTCTGGGTTCTTAATTTGAGTTACTGGGTTTTGGGATTTTGACTAACAGATGGATGGCCACGACGTGACCATGAGTCTGTCACGGGCGTGGTTGCCAAATCAACCATGACCGTAGTCAGCAGTATGTCACGAGCGTGGCCAGTAATTTCATTATGGTCGTGACCATTAGCTGATCACGGGTGTGGTCATCAAGGAGTCACTTGCGTGACTGTAAGTTTGCCACGACCATGGTGGACTTATTATAAAGTTAAATCCGCAGACCATGAAACCACCCCCGAATACCATGTGACCAGCATCTGTAGGCATACTCTACACATCCTTCCTGAAACCTGAATATCACCAGGGAGATTGCGCAATTCGGGGGTGGGTGAGCGATAAATAAAAACTATAAGCTAGTCTAGCTATACCAATCTTGTCCTATCATGAATTATGGATTACACGCCACCATTCAAACGTCAATAGCTTATGCTCGAATCATAACACACTGCCTATATAGTAGATCACATGCTACTGCATAGCGTAAGAGCCCTGCTTTGAATCACATCATAACATTTTTATAGTAGATCACATGCTAGTGTACATCCTGAGAACCGTTCTCTAAATCACATGGAAAATCCCATCATTGGATTCTCCAACATCCTATTACAGTTCTACGCATATAAGTAGAATGTAATCCTAAACCCCACCTTTGAAAAAGCTTCCTGGTAGAGTCTGAACTGTAGCTACCTTCCCGAAGCTCGAGCCTCCTGTCCTGAATGACTTGAAGAGATCAATCGTTGGATTGAAGTCCCAAAACCCCAAATCCCTAAATTGACACAATTTTCTTACGAGAGTTTCAGCTAAAAGTATTGAGGGAGAAGAAGATGGTTGGTTACCTTCCGATGCTTCTTCTAGCCTCGTTAATCCTTTGTTAAAGATTTTGGACTATGTCTTCTCCCCTTAATCAATCTCCTCCACCTCCCAAGAGAGAACGACATTCATCAAAGAATTCTAGGTATATGTTTCTGTAAATTCTGAGTTGCAGGTCGATGAGGCAATCTACATAGTTAAGTGTGGCAGATACTAGGTAGGTGCCTAGAGGACCGCATGGTCACATTACTAGATGTCAATCTCGGTTATACGCGAGTCTAGATAGCCACTCAGTGCTTATCACTGACCCCATCCCTTTTCTTCTTGTATGTACGATCTTGGAACCTCAGGAGCCAATGCCGCTTAAGAGGACTACACGAGCACCCCCGACGCCTCGACCAAGTGGCTCTGGGAGTCGTAAAGAAAGGTACCACATAGTACCTCATTACCCCTTTTGTTTTGAGGATTTCAGTTTTTTTTCCTGATACTCTATCTCTAGATGTTGGTTCCCCTTTGTTTCAGAATGTTTTTACCTTGGTATTTGTTTTTGAGTCATGGATGCTCTGTTTGTACGTAATCGTTTTTCCTTTATTCAATGAGGAGTTTCTTTTTTTAACATCTTCTTTGTATGGTATGTATGCTTTGAGATGTTTGAGTGGAACTCATGAGTCGTTGCATGGATCAAACCATGTGGTTCGATCGGGTCGTCTAGGGGCGGGTTTCACAATAGGTCTGAACATCATGTACTCATCTCAAAGCACTTTAAATCTAGTGTAATAAGAGGATATTGAGAGAGATCCTTGCCCGAAGGAGGATATATGATAATGGAGATCATTGATTCATATCAAGTTCAATTTGCTGAAACGTTCTTGCAAATTGACCCAAACATCCCGAGCAGAGTCCGACCAAAGAATTGATTGAGTAAGTTCTGGAGATATGACCTTGTTTAACCGACCAAGAACTAGAACATTAGCACGACGCCAAGCTTGAAATAAGGAATCGATGGACACCGACAGGGTCTCAATACTGTTCATAAACCCCAATTTTGTTTTTGTCATGATAGACATTCTCATAGATCGAGTCTGAGCATAATAATCTACCGCTCAAGAGAGGATGTTGGGGATGATGAGGACGCCAGGATGGTCGTCAGTGTCGATGAAGAATGGATGATCATCATCAACTACGGATGAAGGAGTAATACTCGATGACTTGCCCATGGCGGAATCAAAGCGATGAGAAGGCACCTTCAATGAACGGGAAATGAGTGAATCAAGAACTGGGAAAGAAAATTGAGAGAAATGTCTAAAAAGGGAAAGCAACACAGGCTGCGCGTGAGTAGAACTAAATTGGGTAAGGCTATCTGATACCATGTGAGTGATTTTAGAGTGCAAAAGTTACTCTGGAAAGGGCCTACGAAGAGAACATAAGTCGCTGGTGAAAACTCCCCGCCTTGAGCAAGGCAAGCTAAAAAGGCGCTCCGACGAGTAACCATTGAAGAACCAGCAGAAAAACGGTTAACTAATAAAAAGTTGAAAATTTAAATTAGAAACTACCTAACCCAAACTCATGACCTCTCCTCGCCTCTTTCTCAACTCTGCCTCATTTCCTCTCGACCTATACACTTTCGGCCGTCTCAGCACTGGCCAGTGCTGTCCGATCTTCACCTAACGCCGCCTCTCTCTCGATTCGTTCACCAACAATCGCCGCTCCATCTTCCTCCCCTCTCTTCGATGCTGATGGCGGACCTGCTGTCTTCTCCTCCCTTTTGAAGGTAAGCACCTGTTTCTTCACTTCCTCTGTTCCTCGCGGCCTGGCGTATTGAATCAGTGTTAGCTATTAATTGTTGACTGCCATTATTGGCTATTTTCATTTTTCGAATTGGTAGGTTTTCCATTTTTTCAAACATGTACTGTATAATACTTTGAATATTAATAATGTGATACAAATTGACAGCTTTGCCATTTTGTGAAGTGAGTAATGAGTGGCATAATAATTTATGTGTTTGTGTGGTGATGTAATTGTAGGTTTTGCATGGCAGATGGTACTCATTCAATGCCATAAGTTAATTGTGTTATGATGAACAAATTTTCACCCACAATGAAATACCCACTAGATTGCTCTAGTGCGGTCGTAAATTTTCCTAGATTTTTCTACTTCTATTACTCACATCGACTAACAAACCAGACCAAGTAACGTTTATGATTATTTTTAAGATTTTTACAAATAACCAATTAATAACTAAGAATGCAAATCAAAGGAAAACAAATTCAAGAGATTGAGATTCAAATAGGGGATGAAGCTTGCTCGGATTCGAATCCACTAAAGCTAGCAATGCATGGATGAACGACAAGTTATTTGGATTATTCAGGTTATAATGGCTTGGAAATTTCCTAATGTAGTCTTAGATCACTCTCGCGCCTCTAAGGATCTACTTCGTCTAACCTTAGACTCCTCTCTCGAGCTAATCCACACCTAAACAAAACGCATTAAAAGTGCTCGATGAAATGCCACAACGATAAATAGTGCAAAAAGCCTAAACGATTCGCTCCTCTCTAGAGCTAACGAATAATCTAGGGTTCTTCCTAATCTATCTATCAATCTATGTTCCTCTTCGACCTACAAATCAATGTTGATGATTCAATCAAGACGGCTAGAAAAAACTGAATCAGAAATTAGGTTTTAGGAAGAACGCATCATAAGTCTGAAAAACCTCGATAACAAATCAAGGGGTTAAAACTCCATTATCCATACAAAAGCTTGGTTAAAGCTTCATCTCATCTGACCAACTCGAAAATTTTAGCTACTCATGGTTCGAGAAGTAAGAACGGAAGAAGAAAGGAGAACAACCCGGAAAGACAACATGTTCCGTCGAGAATTCTCAATCCTGTTGCTGATCTTCTCTCCTTCGCCAATCGATGATGTTCTCTCGCTTCAATCGGTCTCCGAAACTCTCTCTCTCTCTCTCTCGCTAATAGCTCAAAAATATGTGTAGAATGAATGATATCTCATCCAAAGGGCTGCTAGGGCTATATATAGGCTATCGGTCCAAGTTAGAGACGGAAAAGGACTTGGAAATCCGTATGGGTGGAACACGCCGAGTTCCTCTCCAGTCACTCCCAACTTGGCCCTTAAAAGCTCTAATTGCCCGTCTTTGCTCCTGTTTATCCCCAAACATCGTACATTGCCTGAAAATGTATAAAAAACATACCAAACAATGTAATACGGCCCCGAGGGGCAGGAGAAGTGACATGTGCTAAAAATCTAGAGTTTTTAACACATTTCCACACACAAAAAGCACAGTTTACAATGAAAAAGGTGTGTCGAAAATACAGCACATCATGTTAGTGGCCTTAATAGAAGGTTGGGTGATATAGGATGGAAATAAAAAAAAATAGCCGATCCGAATAACAAAGACAAAGTGAAGTGCAACTTTTGTCAACATGTTAACAGTGCAGGTATAAACCGTTTCAAGCAACACATCATTGGTATAGGATCTTCTGTGGCTAAATGCACAAAATGTCCTAAAGAAGCTCGTGATGAATGCTTGGAATATTTAGAGACTTTTCAAAAAAAGGAGAAGCATGATCGTGAAAAGGTTCTAAGAGAGGATGTTAATGTTTCTTCTGGTGCATAGCATAAAGAGGACATCACTTGTGTTGGTATCTCAACACCTCACAAGT